>CM066331.1:22271404-23703904 GCA_033807585.1 Hydrophis major
GGTTTGCACGTCACACACAATTTTTTGTGAGATTGTACTTGAGTCCAAGAAAAGAAACAGCTCCCTTAAGATATTCATGGCAGGTGTACATTTACAACCATGCATGTAACACATAACACTTTAAATCTGGATTGCTAAATGGTCCTAGAAAATATTCCTTAAAATATCTAGGATTATATGCATACAACATGCAGCCAAATGTCTACAATTACAGGTGGGATCAGAAACATTGGGTATTATCAGAAGTGGTATTCAGCAGGTTCTGACCAGTTCTGGAGAACTGGTAGCATAAATTTTGAGTAGTTCAGAGAACCAGCAAATACCACCTCTGACTGGAGATTTTACAGTATCCTTCCCCTGCCATGCCCACCAAGCCATGCCCACAGAACCGGTAGTAAAAAAAATTGAATCCCACCACTGGGTATCATTCAAAATGTTGTAAAACTGACTCTGGTAACCACAAATCCTGTTGTTATTTTTCCAAAGAGAGAGCATTCAATTGATTGCTTCAGTTCTGTGTAGGTAGATCTAAAAAAAAACAAAACAAAACAAAAAAAAAAAACCCACTAAGGATATACTGTCACTTTGAATTATGCTTGGAAGTAAACTCGATGGAAGTGCAACAACATTACCATTACACAGTTGCATCATGCTGTTATAGTTCACCTCACAGCCATATAGATTTGGATTAAATGAAGTGTACAGACTGATGTTTAAGATAGACTAATGGAAGAAACCAACAAAATCCTTCTAGAGAATAAATAAATAGAATAAAAATTAAGGCCATCAGAACTGGAATAAGCTGGAAAACGAATTGTTCTTGTGCATCTTTTGTAGACGGTTTTTTTCTTGAAATCAAGCCATTATACAGGCATATCTCTAAATAATGGCAGCTTTTATGTACCTCATCCTAATTCTGATCCTTGATTGATTTTTGCTATCTCAGTGACTTCAAAAATAGAATTCTTCCAGTGACAAAATTGCTTTACCTGAGAGATCTATCTTAGGAAAGGAGCCGTCATATACTAAAACAGAGCCATGGCCCATTCCACCTCATGCCACATTTGTGAAGCCAAGAACTCAGCAGAAACAAAACAGAAAATGTGCTGGTCTTTTTCCTGCAGTGGTAGTTCAGAGAAATGTGAATAAAAGGATAAGAGTTATAAAGAAGATTTAAAAAATTACATTTCAACAATTGTGGTTTCCTTCAGCACCATATATTCTATCTCAAAAAAAATGGAGAGATACATACTTCCCCACCCCAGGTAACTGACTGTGCAGTTACTGCTTTCCAGTCCAAGTTTAAAAATATTTCAAGTTAAAAGATGCAAAATCACTGAGTGAAAATTAGCCAGCCATTACTAAACAGCAGGACATACCATCAAAGCGACAATGCTCTGTGAGTTGGTTGCTTCATGCAGAATAAAGTTCTGACCTCTCTAACTTGATGGCATTAATTTAAAGAATGGTGTGGTAGGCCTCCTCCTGCATTCACACCAGGGGAAGTAACCAGCCTTACATTGAAAATATTTTTTTTATGAAATAATAGCCTTTTATTGAGTACGTGTTGGGTTTTGTGAGTAAGTGGAAAGAATAAAAATAGTTAACAAAGAGACTTAAGCAAAGAGTTTTGTTTAAAAAACATATCTTACAAATTTCAAATCCAAATAGCTTGCACTGATTTGGAAATCAAAATTTTAAAAGGACTTAAAATGCATTAAGATTTCAATTCTTTCTTTTTACTCATATCTCCAAACTTGTTAATTTTACCCCAGTTTCTATATCCCAGTTTTGCTATTTCTTTCCTATACATAAAATTCAGAAAAGTATAAAAAGTGACATATAATTGTATATTGACTTGGAAGGTGTAAATTAAATACTTTTGCATTAAGTTGAAGTTTTATGTTCTATACAGTATTTTTATTATGAAACAAAAGGAAACATGACATTTGATCTTCAACTGGCACTTTTAGAAGACAAAATATGTTTATCATCCACTCCTAATTTTGTGAGTTTTCCTTTTTTACTCTTCAATTCATGGTAGAGAAGACAAAACCATGAAGTATTTAAGCCCTTAGTTTATGTTCAGTTACATGGATTTTTGATTGGGGAACAGAAGTTGTACCTGACAATATTCTGCCTTACTCATAAAATGAGCTTTCATATTCTCTACATAGAATGATAAATGATTAACAAGTCTTGGCATGATATGAAAAAAACCTCCTTCCTTCCTTCCTTCCTTCCTTCCTTCCTTCCTTCCTTCCTTCCTTCCTTCCTTCCTTCCTTCCTTCCTTCCTTCCTTCTTTGAAATGTATGCACTGTAGATCTAGATTTAGGATTCATACTCTGTTGAATGGGAATAGGGACCTGAATATACAACTGATTCTTAACTTGTCAGCTTAAGGAGAATCTTCTTGATATTATAAAGAATTCACACTGAGAAATATTGCATTTTCTCAAAAGGAAAATGAAGCCTTATGAGTTAGAGCTATTAAAGCATATTTCTTTTACATGACCAAAGAAGCTTTCAGTGACAAAATTGGAACTTAGAGAGATCATGGCATATCCACTTTATAGAAATATTTTTAAAAAGTGAAAAAAAAAATAGAAATCCATTTCTAAAGATCTACTTTCCTCACAGCTACATTAATTGCAATGCATCAAGAAGAAATGGAATTATTAGAATTATTAAAGTGCTCTATTATCTATCTGTCTATATATCTATTTATATATCTATTTATCTATCATCTATCTATCATTTATCTATCTATCTATCTATCTATCTATCTATCTATCTATCTATCTATCTATCATCTATCTATCTATCTATCTATCTATCTATCTATCTATCTATCATCTATCTACAGTATGTATAACTTTTGAGAACTCATGGAAAATTTGTGAGATTTCAGGACACTGGTTGAGGGCACGTTGCCTCTGTCTTCAAAAACTCCATGAAAGTCTTGTGTACTTATATTGGACAAGGTCTTATAGCAGACCATTTAACAGGTTAATTGTGAAAATATATAAGGATTCAAGAACTGACAAGATCTAGCATGGATTTTTCACAACTAGACTATTTTATCTCTTTTTCATTTAAAAACAATCAAGGAAATGGCATAGATATATAATGCACTATCATTTTAGCAAAACATATCATGATATACTTTAGAATTACATATAAAATATAAGCCTGAAGAGAATCAAGTGGGGTTCCCACTGCCCAGAGACTCCATGTTATTTCACATCTTTATTAATAACCTGGATTAAAGGACTGAGTGGTTGATTATCAAGTTTGCACAAAACTAGAGTAGGTAACACTTTAGGGAAGAGAGAGACAGAGGGAGACAGGGGGAGAGAGGGAGGGAGGGAGAGAAGGTTCAGAAATATTTTAACTGTCTTAAATGTTAGGTCATGAGTGTTAATATATTAAGTCTTGTGTTTTGGGAGTACAATGGGAAAGACTTGGCCGTACATGTGAAAAAGATCTGGATATTCTGATAGTTCATCAGGTACCAGGTAGATCACCATCAGAACATGTACCAAAAAGGCAAATGTTACTTTCATATATATTAAGAGAAATATAGAATTTAGAGCATGGGAAGTAGTTATCCCATTCTACTCTGGTTTAGTCAAGCCTCACTTAGAATGATATGTCTACTCCTGAGCACTGCAGTTAGATGAAGGGAAGGAGGGATGAAGTGACTGGAGGAAGATATGATCTCTGTCTTCTGATATGTAAATGGTTGTCAATAAAGAAGGGAATGGAATTGTTTGTTATTGCCCTGGAGGACAGGATCAAATCAAATGTTAAAACTAGAATGGAGTAGATTCAGGTTAGATATTAGGAAGAATTAAGTCAATACTGTCAACCTATGGACGAGATGTTATTAAATGATATCTTCCCCTTCACTGCCTTTCCACAAAGGCTAGGTAGTCATATGTCCAAAATGCATTAGGAAATTAATTAATGAACAGGGAACTGGATTTAGATGGACTCTAAGAAAAATGATTCATTGAGCATTTTGAGATTAGTCCTGAGCAAACATACATAGGACTGTTCAATGCTTCTGGATAGTTGAAATGAGCAGACTATCTTATGAGAGATAACCTTAGATAAAAACTAAGGGGGCAACATCTATTTTCTTTCTCTTTTGAAATTGGGGAATCATTCACAAGAAATAGATAGATGTAAGGACTTTAAAATTGATGCATCAAACATTCATCAGAATATGATGACTGGAAAATCATCCAGATATGTCAGCTGGTTTGGTGATATCCCTTTTCATTTCCTGGAGGCATAATATAGGTTCACTCTTCAAATGATTTTTCAATCCAGCTCTCAGTCTATAAAGCAGAGTAATGGAAAGCTCTAGCTCAATAATAATAATAATAATAATAATAATAATAATAATAATAATAATAATAATAATAATAATAATAATAATAATAATAATACATAAAAGTGTTCTGTGTGCAATCAACAGCAAAAAATGTCAAATCTATGGACTCACCATTCTGTTTCACTGAACTGGATTACAATCCAGCACCTATTGTCTTCTTAATCAACAGAAAAACCACTAGGATTCTGTTGAAAGCTTTAAAACCAAAATAGCATGCTGGGGAACTTGCTTCAGGAGTATTATAAATTTTGGACGATAAAGGTTGTTGTCAAAAACGCTGACATCTTTCCATGCTTGCATTCTCTATAAATGATTATAAAAGATTAAGTAGGTTTGACAGTTTCGCCCAAGGAGGCAGAAAATGGATTGAAAAAGAGTCTTGAGTTTCTGGGGAAAACAGGCTGAATATTTGTAAGCACATTTTGTATTTCTATTCAAACAAAGCAGATCCCTGGAAATCTGTATTAAAATACAGATAGCAGTAATCTGCACAGATCTGTCCATCATTCTTACCATCATCCCCATGATCATTTATCTCCTTTTCTATCATATATACTGTATTTCTGTGTGTGGATGAGAGTTAATGAAACATTTCAATAACTAACACTTTGTTTAGTGATGATGACATAGTCTCCTGGTATAATTTAATTAGTTCAGTTGTGGATATGATAAAAACCAAGATGAGTAAATTATTTCAAGGGAGAAAGGTTGCTGTCATATTGATCACAAAGAATGAATAATTTTTTATGGAATTCATGAGGTTGGAACAATATGTTCTGAAATGTGTCATTGGAGATTGAAAAGCAACAACACAACAGATCCTATGGGTGCCAAAAAAAAAAAGCAATTACAAAGGGAGCTCAGATAATTAAATATATATATATATATGCGGTATCTGCCATCCCGCATTAGATGGGCGCCTCATGAAAGGGAGCCAAGGAGAAAGAAACGACACGAGACGAGGTTTCTCGGGATGAGCGCGCGCCGAATGCATCAGCACTGGCTCTTTTATTATGCTTAAACACAGGGGGGTGAAATACTTCAAAGCTCAAGATAATCAAGACATATATGAATTATAATAGTTTAGGTCAGCAGGAATACATATGATTAATAATAGCTCAAGGTTAGTTAAGATAGCAGGGTAGCAGGGTTAGAATATCATTTTGCATTGACAGCTGCTTAACTCCCCTTTTCTTATGCGTGTCTGGCAAAGATAAGAAAAGACAGGAGTCTAATGTTTATACAAGAAAGCTAAATCGTTACAATGCTAGGATAGTATATGGCTGCACTGATACAAGTTGCAATCATATGAATAATACATAGTTACAACATCTCCTCTGTTTTTATTTTTTATGACGAGTCTTCTTCCTTGTCCAAGAAAACAGGAACTACTTTTCTGAAATGTTCTCCGTCCCCGTCATCTAGGCAGGCGTGCGACCCGTCATCATCAGGATTGTCCAAGGAGCGGTAACTCAGCAATGATATTTCTTCATCCGATGTTAAAGACATAACATGAGCTTGCAATAACACATCAGCATCAACAGTCATGGAAGATAATTGATTTTTAAAAAATTGCAATATTCTATTAAAACAACAAGGTCCTATAATACATATCAATATAATGATTATTAATGGTCCTGCCAATGCAGTTAAAAGAGTTGTGAGCCATGGTGAAATAGAAAACGAACCTTGATACCAATTATACATGTATGACCTTTCTTTTTCTCTATCTTTTAAGCGTTTTTCGAATTCATTCATAGAATCCAGCATGACCCCACTGCTATCAGCATAGAAACAACATTCTTCTTTAAGCGCAGCACACAATCCCCCTTGTTTTAAAAATAGCAGATCTATACCTCTACGATTTTGCAAAACTACTTCCGAGAGGGATGTCAAGGAGTTTTGCAAAGCTATAATTGATTTTTCAATTCGTAATAAATCATCATCAATGGCTGAACCCAGAGCTGTAATTCTTTTGTCAGAAACAGCTAGTCCTGCAATGCCCGTGGCTGCGCCCGTGGTGCCCAGAGCAAGCAGTAGACCTAAAGTGAGAGCACTAATAATTTCTCGTTTTGCTCTGAGGGGGTATTCCATGGGTGCCTATAGGGATATAAAATCATCAGAGTTATACACATTAATTTTTGGTACAAGCCATACTTGAATACAAAATGATTTGGATTTAACAAGTTCATCCCCATAGACACATGCTGTGATACCGGTGTTACAAGCCCAGACAGAATTTTTGCCAGGGATAAAATACATTCCTTTTAGGCGTGATGTTAAATTTCCTCCTGAAGAGGTGTAGACTGGAGCATATCCCCCAACGGTGTGGTAGCGGCCAAAGCGATGTTTAGGAAGATATAAATTACAATGATAGCTATTGGAAACATTATGACAATATTGTGAGTAATTGGATGGAATATTTCCCAAACAACAACCAACCCCAGTGATGGAAGAGACAGTAATAGTGGAGTTTCTCCAACGGCAAAGTTCATCTGATGTGGAATTAACGATGGGTTCTTGGGAAGCGATGGCTTCGTAAAAAGATGGAGAGGCAGAAGCACAAAGCCAACATGTGGAGGCAATTAATGAGTTTGAAGAGTTCAACAAGGTATAGGAAGCTTTGATCAATGGAATCAATGGGTTAACTTCTTGTGTTATGGGTTGCAAGAAAGGGGATTTAATAGTCTTTTCATGTGGTCCCATCGGGTCAAAGCGAGGGAGTTCAATATGACGTTTAATGTAAAAAATATTTCTATAATGCTCTCCTGGCCAAGGTATTTTTAAGCGAGCACCCCATTTCAAGCCAGTGTCCCATAAAGTACTTTCCTTGCCTTTGTCTGTGAACTCTATGGTTACTGGGTTGCATCTGGGCCATTTTCTACCACCACATGGAATTTTCCATGTGGTGCGAGTGGCAGTAATGAGATCACCCTTAGTGCCTGGATCCCAATAAATGTGTCCAGTTGAAACACACGACCATTTTTTGCAAAAGTAATCTGATAACCCCCCGCAGTCAGAAAGTCGTTGGACAGGGGACTGAGTGTCAGAAACAGGCTGTCCGGGGCATACATAAAACCTATGTTCATTCACAAATCTATGATTAGGCTCCGTTGTACGAGAAGGTGAATTGTAAGCGATGAAGCCTTCAAGCATTTCTGCCAAATCGAATTGAAGCGATGGGTAAAAGTCTTCTATGCGAGAAAAATTGGTTGTGAAGTTTAAACGAACGCCTTGAAAGTCAGTTATTGTCCACGTAATATTGTATCTTCTATGAGGCTTCTGCGGATCGTCATGGGCAGTTCTTTTGAAGCGTTGTTTGTTGACAGGATCAGAGTTTGGGTATATAAAAGCATGACAGGTAGGAGAAAGAGCTAGGGACAAGTTAGTTGTGGAAAATTTACGATATGAGGAAGGAATACAATTAGTAGAAAAAGGATAATATTTACAATAATGACAATGAAGATTAACTTGATCATTCATAAAGGACGTTAAGTGGGGTGGGGAAACCCTTGATACAATATAAGGACATTTAGATCCCCCTATGTTTAGATTAAAAAGAGGAAAAGATTTTAAGGTTCCTTTCCATAGGAAGAGTAAAGGAGAAACAAAAAAGTGAGTGGTAGAGTGTTCTGTAAACAAAACAGAAGTGACAGAATGAAAGCTGCGGGTAGCATTTTCATGACGTACTCTCATGGAACAAGTATAAGAGCCTTCTGTTAAAGGAGTAGCTTTAACACGAATAATCTTTTGACAGGAAGCATGTGTTTCGTTGAAATATGTGTGAATATAAGGAGAAATATTTATGGGAAGATTATTATGCCAACAAACAATAGGACAGTCATTATCATATTTACTAAAGCGAAATTCTAATGTGGTCCAATGACCATGTTGAACAAAAGTATAAGTAGGATAAGAATAAGGTAGAAATTGCAAAGAGGATATAGGCAATAATATCAGGAAGAGTTTAAGATGCAGATGTATTGGAGGATTTCCCATGATAGGGTCTTACCGCCCGACCAGGGATCCAGCAAGTGGTTTTGTCTGGCAGTAAGATCGCAGCGTATCCTCTCCCCCAAGTAATAAGTTCAGCAGGACCCTGCCAGGTTGGATCTGGCAACCTGCGGTAATATACCAAAGGTCTGTTAGGAGGGGGGAGAGGGGGGGGAAATGATGAACAGCAGCAGAAGTAGGAGGAATTCCCGTTAAATTTAGGAAGTTTAGAGTAAAAAGACAAATGTTAAGAGAGTTTTGCAATGCTGGGAGGTTCGGGGTTTTTTCCCGCAATGAATATTTATCAAGAGCATTTTTCAGGGACAAATGAGCCCGTTCTACAATAGCTTGCCCTTGGCTATTGTAGGGAATCCCAAACTTGTGGATTACATCCCATCTGTTACAAAAGTCCTGAAAAGCAGAACTTGTATAGGCAGACCCATTATCTGTTTTTATTTCTTTTGGACGTCCCAGCGAAGCAAAGGTACGAATTGAATGATTGATGACATGTTTTACAGCTTCTCCCCTTTGAGGAGTAGCCAGAATAAATCCTGAATATGTATCTATTGAAACGTGTAAATATTTCCATGGGGCAAAAGGTGGATATTGAGTTACATCCATTTGCCAAATTTCACAAGCTTTTAATCCTCTAGGGTTAACCCCTATTGGAATGGAATGTGCTTGCTTGCTACATGTGGGGCATTGTTGTATTATTGCAGTAGCCTCTGCCTGGGTTAATGAAAAATGTTTTTGTAATGCTTTTCTATTTTGATGGAAATAGCTATGACTTTGTGATGCTGTCAGATTACAAATTAATCTACCTGATGCTATTGAGGCAGCTGCATCAGCCACGTTGTTTCCCTCCTGCAATATACCAGGAAGAGGTTGGTGGCTTCTGATATGTGCTACAAAAAATGGATGTGTGCGATTGTTGATATATTGCTGTAGAGAAAGCAATAATTTTAACAAAGAAACAGATATGCTAGGAGATAAATAGGCTTGATATATATTTTTCAAAATCTGAGAAACATATAAGGAATCTACTATTAAATTAAAAGGAGTCTTTTGAAACTGTTGAAATGCAATAAGAGATGCAGCAAGTTCTGCTTGTTGAGCAGAAGATTGTGGAGGGGTAATTTTAGTTTTCCACTCTCCCTCCTGGTGCCATGCACAAGCACCATACATTTTCCCCCCATCTGCATAAAGTGTAGGTGCATCTACTAATGGAGATAATGAGAGGGGGGAATGCCATTCAAAAGGAAGAGTTTTAAGAAAAGTGAATCGTGGGTCAGCTGGTAAATGGCAAGAAATTTGCCCTGGCCACTCTTCTAAAGAGTATTGCATTTCTTCTGAATTACACCATAGCATTTCCCAAGTAGTCAATGAACAAGGAGTGAATATGCAAACAGGCTCAAATCCCATGAGTTGTTTACATCTTTGTCGACCTTTAAAGATTAACTGAGAATATGCAGAGGCTTTATTAGTAATTGTGGTCCGTGGGGTGTGAGACAAATGCAGCCATTCTAAGATCAGAACCTGTGTCTGATGAATTTGCATAATGACAGCTGTTGGTCTCTGAGCAGTATTTAGCAAAGCAATTGATAAAGGACAATTTTCTATAGCCCGATCCACCCATCTAATAGCCATTAAATGGGAAATGTCTTTCAATGCCTGCAATTGCTCTTTGTTTAGAATGATAACATCAGACGGGGCTTTACCTTGCGTTAGGGCATTGAAGAGAGGAGCTAATGTAGCTGTAGTCAAACCCAAATAAGGACGTGCCCAATTTAAAGTTCCTAGGAACTGCTGTAAAATCACAAGTGTTGGCTTCGGGGGAAGTGTGGGGAGGGGAAGAGAAGGAATAGCAGCCGAAGCAAGTAACTTGTGACCTAAATAGAAAAAAGGTGGTTTGGATTGAACTTTTTCTGGGGCTATAGTGAGACCTGCTTTACCTAAAATAGAGTTCAGGCACGGCAGAGTTTTTAATACCGTGCCCTTTGGACCAGGTGCAGATACCAATATATCATCCATGTAATGATAGACTAAAAAATGAGGATATTTGTCTCTATAGGGCTGCAAAGCTAAATCCACAAAAAATTGACACATAGTTGGACTGTTTAACATGCCTTGTGGTAAGACTTTCCATTGATATCGTTTGGTAGGTCTCTGATTATTTAAGGTTGGTACAGTAAAAGCAAATAATTTTCTATCTAACTGGTGTAATGGAATGGAGAAAAAACAGTCTTTTAAATCAATAATGATAAGGTCATACTCCTGAGGAATTATGTTAGGATTTGGAAGACCACATTGCAGGGGTCCCATTGGAAGGAGGACCGAATTCACAGCCCTTAAATCCTGAAGTAGGCGCCAAGCGCCGTTCTTCTTTTTGATAACAAAAACTGGGGTATTATATGGACTCAATGAGGGTTCTAGATGACCTTTATCTAATTGTTCTTGAACAAGAGAATGTAAGGCTTCAAGTTTTATAGAAGGGAGAGGCCACTGATCAATCCACACAGGGTTATTGTTAGTCAAACATAAGCGAAGCATGGTTAATGGAGAGTAAGCTGCGCATTAAACTGTGACATAAGGTCTCTTCCCCACAAGTTAGTATACAGAGGAATTACAACTGGTTTAATATAAGCAACACATTGAGACTCAGGGGAATGGGCTTTTACCCAGTTTCTGCTAATGCGAGTCTCCTGGAGTCCCCCCACTCCTCTCACCGCTGGTGCCGCATCTGCAGGCCAGGTGTCCAGCCACTCAGCGGTTCGGATGACGGAAATATCTGCTCCAGTATCTAAAAGACCAAGAAAGGATCGACCATTCAATAAGAATGTCACTGTAGGTTTTGGTTGACTAATTGGTCTTTCAATTGCATAGAGTTGCTCTTGTTGTTGGTCTAAGAGCACAATCATTTTTGCCACAATATCCCCCTCATTTATAGTAACTTCTGTATTAGCTAGTATAGACAGACAGACATCAGACAATACAGTGGGGTCATGCAGAAAAGGAGAGGCAAGAATACCTTGTTCAGCTAAATCCCTTACAGGAAAGACCAGCACTGGGATATCGGGGGGCATATGAAAAGGCTGAACAGGATGCACAAAGAGAAAGTCAGCGACACCAGGAAAATAAGTAACAGTATCATTAGCAACAAGATCGTAAGCGAAAGAAGAAAAGTTGCAAGTTTCAGCAGCCTTTGTTGTGGGGCTAGCTGCCTGCCCCGTTTCTAGTTTCCCTGATTCAAAAAAAGTTTTTGAGTGATTGCAGGGCTAATCTGCTGTTCATTCTTTTGGACTCTGCACTGACTAGCCCAGTGATAGCCCTTTTGGCATCGAGGGCATGGTGTCATTGGGCGAGCAACCTGGTTTCTTGACATATTTGCTCCCCTGCCCAGGACCCTGCATTGGCTCTTAAAGTGACCTGGCTTGCCACAATTAAAACAATTTCCCATTTTGTGAGTATTTTGTTGGGAAATGGGAAGAAGAGAGCCCATATTCTGCTGCATGCCTTCAGTAATGGCTGTAGCCAGCGTAGACATGGAATGGGATGTGGTTCCTATGATTCGGCAGGCTGTAAGATAATCTGCCATGGTAACATTTTTCTTATTAATTAATGGTTGCAAAACTTTCTGACAATCAGCATTTGCGTTTTCATAAGCAAGTTTCATTTGTAATTCAGTACAAGCCTCTCTATTATCAATTTGTCTCTCTAAGGCTACTGTAAGACGGTTTATAAAGGAGGAAAAAGGCTCAGAAGGTCCTTGAATAACTTTAGAGAAAGAGTTGGGCACGCATCCCGCATTATCAACCTTTCGAGCAGCTGCCAAAGCACACTCCTGTATTATAGGGAAAGCAGCTGGGTCTGTGGCAAGCTGCTGGGCAATGGTAGACATGTTGCCAGTACCGTTAAGCATATCCAAAGTGACATTTGCCAGCAAGCCTCTAGCGGCTGCGGCTGTGGTACGTTTAAGAAATTCTGACTCCCAGACCAAAAATTGTGAAGGCGTGAGGATCATGTTAAATAATGTACGCCAATCAGCATTAACCAAGTCAGCACCTGGCTGGGTTATTGATAACTCAGAATGCCGAGTTTCGTACATCGGAGAGATATCGAGGGCGTTAGCTACCAGGTGTGATGAACACCGAAGACTAAGCCAAAAAACGGTCAATTCAGCGGCAGAGCATGAACAGTTACAGTCCTCTTCGGCTATTGCCGCGCATGCCTTGTCAACGGGTCATGCTGTAAACTTTAGTCAGCCTGCGGTGTTGCTGAGACACCAAAATAACTTTCGGGAACGACGAGTAAGCGAGCAATTACTAATTGCCGCAACGGACAATGTGTGTAATCGAGCTGACGCCGCTCACTTAAGCGCAATTTGGAAGCCCCTAATAGCCCAATTAAGGCTAACTAGGGGGCAGCGTCAACGGACCAAACCGCGTCTCAGCGACGAGGAGGAGTCAGCTACGTGACGACCGGTCACTGGCTTAATCTTAATAAGCCAATTGGATTAAAAGAACGGGAGCAGCGGTCATCCTTGGTTTTATGACGGTTTTTATGACGGTTTTAACGTTTTTAACATTTGCCTTATTGTACTTCGCGGGTGAACAAGGGGGTTAAACAATCGCCCCCGAAATATATTCCGTCTTGGACTATACTACTGTGTGTTTTTTCAATTTTGGAATTATTCCAACCCATGGATTCAAACTCCACAGTCACAAGTTTTTTCTCTCGTTTGCGTGAACGCTACGGATTATTCGTCCGGAGACTCGCCGGAGGTCTAATCAATCAGGCAAAGTTGGAGGCCCGTTACGCCAACCATAGGATTTTCAACCGCCGTTGCTTACTCTCGCACATCATTCCAACCTCTCTGTATCTGAAAACACCACCAGGGGGGCAGGTCTTTCAGAGTATCGTCAAAAATGCCCAGCGGAAATTGTTGAAAGCTCGACTTCACGAGATCTGTGAGAAATTGAAGGGTATTAGACAAAAAAGGACACACATGATCGAGTCTTTGCGCAGCATACTTGCTGAGGAAGATATCGAGATTTTATTGACCACTGCAGATGCGTGGCGAACTCGAATGGACAGATTGTGTAGGACAAGACAGGCGGCCAAATTTGATCGACTGAACCTGGCCCAACATCCACCGCAAACGCCCACAGGTAACATGGGAGTGAAGAACCTCTCATCCAAAGAGCTCTCTACATCACAGACACGGTTGCTGGCAAAGGGACACAATTTCAACGTTCTGAAGGAGAACATATCGCCACTCGAAGTCATCCCACAAGTGGAAGCGGCGCTAGGAGAATTATCTTCAGAAGAAGCGGACATAGTACGAACCCAGGTCGCAGGGGTACTCCATAGAAGGACAAAAAGCGGGTCGAACTTAACTAAGGAGGAATGGAAGGCGTTGAAGGAATTGCGTACTGACGATTCCATTGTCATCATGAGAGCTGACAAAGGAAACTGTACAGTGGTAATGGATAAAAGTGACTACACCAACAAGATGAAACAGCACCTTTCTGAAGGCCCGTATGAAAAAGTCGAGAAAAAACCGGCGTCTACGGTGATGAACGGTTTAAAAAAGGACGCTTGTCAGGCGCTCTTCCGGTTGAAGTCAAAACTTGGAGAGAACGTTTGGTTCCGCATAAAACCTAAGAACAATAGATGCCCAAGAATCTATGGACTTCCAAAAATACACAAACAAAACGCCCCACTCAGACCCATCGTTGACTTCATCGGGTCACCGACATATGGGTTGGCGAAGTTCTTGTCAACGCTGCTGACCCCACTTGTAGGTAAAACGGAGCACCATGTCAAAAACTCAAAACATTTCGTCGATTTGTTGAGCGGGGTGGAGATGACAGAGGAGGACGGTATGGTCAGCTACGATGTGACGGCGTTATTCACAAATGTACCCATTAACAAAACCCTAGAAGTCATCTCATCTCGACTAGAAGAGGACCCCACGCTGCCCCAAAGAACGGCACTGGAAGTTATTGATATTGTCTCGTTGGTACGGTTGTGTGTTAATGCAACGTTCTTCACCTTTAGCGAGGAATTGTACAGACAAACAGATGGCTTACCAATGGGCTCACCAATCTCAGCAATTCTAGCCAATGTGTTCATGGAGCATTTTGAAAAAAAGGCGTTGCAGAGCTTTACCCGTCCCCCAAAAGTCTGGCTACGTTATGTTGATGACACCTTTGTAATTTTACGTAACCCGGACAGAGATTCCTTCCTGGACCACCTTAATTCATGCGAACAATCGGTAAAGTTTACCTGTGAAGGGGAGTCAGAGGAGCACACCCTTCCCTTCCTGGATTGTCTTGTGAAAAAGGCGGGCTCGGGGCGATTAACAACGACAGTTTTTAAAAAGCCGACTCACACAGACCGCTATTTAAATTACGATTCTGGCCACAGTGTGAAAGTTAAACTGGGCATCGCAAACTCCCTGTTTACAAGAGCGTCACGTCTATGCACCGAAGAGGCTGACCGCAAGGCTGAAGAACGAGAAATCATCTCAACGCTGCAGAAAAACGGTTACCCTAGGCGGCTCCTAATTAAACAAGCCAAAAGAGTGCACCTGAAGGAGACGGCGCCCCGACTGAATACTCAAGCAGATGACTCTAGTCAGCGTCAACAAGACCGCCCCAAGACCATCGTCATCCCTTATGAACACAATACAAGTGAAGCCATACGACGCATTATGAACCGGGTTGGGATCCGTGTGGTGTTCTCAGCACCAAACAAACTTGGATCACAGTTAACACATCTTAAGGACAGACAACCCGCTACTATGACGGAAGACGTGGTCTACCAAATTTTCTGTTCAGAATGCCGAGTTTCGTACATCGGAGAGACATCGAGGGCGTTAGCTACCAGGTGTGATGAACACCGAAGACTAAGCCAAAAAACGGTCAATTCAGCGGCAGAGCATGAACAGTTACAGTCCTCTTCGGCTATTGCCGCGCATGCCTTGTCAACGGGTCATGCTGTAAACTTTAGTCAGCCTGCGGTGTTGCTGAGACACCAAAATAACTTTCGGGAACGACGAGTAAGCGAGCAATTACTAATTGCCGCAACGGACAATGTGTGTAATCGAGCTGACGCCGCTCACTTAAGCGCAATTTGGAAGCCCCTAATAGCCCAATTAAGGCTAACTAGGGGGCAGCGTCAACGGACCAAACCGCGTCTCAGCGACGAGGAGGAGTCAGCTACGTGACGACCGGTCACTGGCTTAATCTTAATAAGCCAATTGGATTAAAAGAACGGGAGCAGCGGTCATCCTTGGTTTTATGACGGTTTTTATGACGGTTTTAACGTTTTTAACATTTGCCTTATTGTACTTCGCGGGTGAACAAGGGGGTTAAACAATCGCCCCCGAAATATATTCCGTCTTGGACTATACTACTGTGTGTTTTTTCAATTTTGGAATTATTCCAACCCATGGGTTATTGATCCTAAAAGTCCCTGTACATAATGGGATTGGATACCATTTTCCCTACAAGCTGCTTTTAAATCCTTAATTATTTTGAACAGCACTGGGGTATACTGAGGAGCTGGAGGATTGCCAGCTTGAACGATAGGATAAAGGGAGGCAGCTGCAAGGGTGTCCTCATCTGTTTCTCCTTCACAAAAGGCTTGTTGAATGGCTTTAACAACATACCCCCCTCCTTGACGGGGGGGTGGAGGACACGAGGGCTCCACTTTTAAAGAAGCGGATTGAATGGAAGGAGGCTCCCGTACTGCTTTACGATCATCGGGAGCGGAAGGTTGAAGGATAGAAAAGTTCTCATAACTTGGTGGGGGAGATTCAAACACACTCCCTGCTTCTATTTTATAATGAACTTTTAAAGCCTCCATAATTTTCCTCCAAGTGACCAAAATGCCAATAGGTGCACGAGGAGGATTATGGAGATATTCACCAATTTTTTGCCAATTGGAAAATTTTAAGGACCCTCTCTCTGGATAATTGGGGCAATGTTGCCACACATAAGCCAATAATGCAGCAATATGTTTCTTTTTTATGGGAGAGCCCTTTAAATTAGCAGAGTGTTTAGAAGAAGAAGCGACTAGCTCTCTCAATTCCTTCAGATGCTGCGTCTGCTGTTGAGAAAAGCCTCCACCCATACTTACTAAAGTCGAGACCGTCTTTCAGATCTGATGAGGTGCAATTCGCTCAGGCGCCTGGCGATGCACAGCTCCAACCGAGCTGATAAGTATGGGCGCGCCGCTGCGTATCCCCCTTAGGGAATCACGTCGGGGTCACCAAAATGCGGTATCTGCCATCCCGCATTAGATGGGCACCTCATGAAAGGGAGCCAAGGAGAAAGAAACGACATGAGACGAGGTTTCTCGGGATGAGCGCGCGCCGAATGCATCAGCACTGGCTCTTTTATTATGCTTAAACACAGGGGGGTGAAATACTTCAAAGCTCAAGATAATCAAGACATATATGAATTATAATAGTTTAGGTCAGCAGGAATACATATGATTAATAATAGCTCAAGGTTAGTTAAGATAGCAGGGTAGCAGGGTTAGAATATCATTTTGCATTGACAGCTGCTTAACTCCCCTTTTCTTATGCGTGTCTGGCAAAGATAAGAAAAGACAGGAGTCTAATGTTTATACAAGAAAGCTAAATCATTACAATGCTAGGATAGTATATGGCTGCACTGATACAAGTTGCAATCATATGAATAATACATAGTTACAACATATATATATATATCAATGCATATTCCAAAGAGGAAAAAAGGGAAGAACAATCACATAATTAATATGTTAGCATGTATTTGCTGGTAGCCAATGCACAATAAAGCTAGACAGATAAATAACTTAAAAAATGATCCTACTTAAAGACTGGTAGGTTTTGTTTTTTGTTTTGTTTTGTTGCCAAATTTTGTTGCTAGGTACAGTATCAAAGACATCTGCATATTAAATTGGGCAAACATACAATTCAGCAGTGTGCTGGCTTGTAATGTCCATTCATCACTTAGAGCAACTGCCCACCAACCCAGTGGAGTCTTGACTGGTGCATCCATTCTAATGGGAAAGACTGATTCAGTTTGTTATGGAGCTACTAAAACATGACACAAGTATAATAAAGGCTCAATTATCAATAAAAGAGAATATAGCACTGAGGATATCCTCAGTGTTATATTCTCTTTTATTGATAAGAGAAGCTCTTAAACTATAAGAGCTACTAGTAATAGCTAATTAGCTATTCTAATTAGGAACTATTCATAGCTAATATATAATTCTTACAAGAGAATATGTATGTATTTATGCATGTGTGCACTTTTTTTTAGAATAGTTATGTCTGTATTTCACTTCACCTAAATAACAACTTATATTGTATTTGAACTAGTAAAAATACACTCATTTTTTGCACAACTGCCATTGTAGGTTTTATAAGCCTGAACAGCTTCAGACTTCCTTCATTTTAGTAGTAATGAAAAAGCTATCAAATGCATGTATGCACTTCTCTGATACATTTAGTATCCTAGATTTCACCACATTTGTTTTTAATACTTGAGCTGTAGAAATTATTTATGTTTCCTTCTTAATGATGCCAGATTTTAACAATTGCCAATTCTGGTTTTGTACACTTTGTTTGCAATTTCTTTTATGCATTGACCATGTCATGGTTTACTTGCCTAAATGATTTTTCAAAATGATTTTTCAATAATACACTTTTGTAGTCATTTTTGTTTCTGCTACTTGCACGATGCTTTTCTTTTAAACTATAATGGGCATTTCATCTTTGATTGCCTTGATGCAATCATTTAATTCACTTTTTTTCCTTCTACAATGGTGTTGCCTGTAGTAAACCATGGTCCAATTTTCCATACTAAGCACAACCAACAAGCATCACTTCATGGATGCAATGCCTGATGCATTGTCATTAGTTTTCAGGTTTTTCAGTCAGAATTGTACAATTAAAATTGTGTCTAGATTAATATCCCATTTAAGTGTATATGGCTTTGATGTTGCCTTTAAGTTTGAAATTAGAATATTTTGAATATAAACTGGTTTTCTTTTGAACTTCATCATGCAAGATGTTATCTAATTCAAATATTCCTAGATATCCGTACTTCTCCTGTATGGGTGAAGATTTTATGATTATCCATTGTCAAACTTCGTTTTATCCATATTTTACTTACACAAGGAAAACAAACTCAACATTTGTTAAATCAAACTTTTACCTTAATATTATCATTATATACAGTATATTTACACAATATGAAGTAAAGGTGAAATTATAGTTTCAAATGTAGTTCCATCTAGCTTTAAATTATTCTTGTATAACAAGTAAAACTTTTTCACTTTCCTTCAGCTATTCATGTTAAGTTTTGTTTTCAGGATATGAATAAATGATAATACAAACAATTGAGACATTAAGACCTTTGAATGTTTCTCTCCTGGTCTTTTTTTCCCCCTTTCCTTTCCTTCCCCTTCCCCTTCCCTTCTTTCCTTTCCATTTGCTATCCATTTCCCCCCATTTTTCAAAGCTTCTTATCTATGTTTGCAGTGTGGAAATAGTCTGTTCCTCAAGTGAGCGTGCCATGTAGGACTTTATAGATAACAAGAATCCTGAATCACACCAATAAGCAAATTGACAACCACTGCAGTTGTTACATGGGCATACAAGATATGCTTTTCACTGTTGAAGTTACTGAATTCTACATCGGTTGAAGCTTCTGGGTGATCTTCAAGAGTAGGCAGGTGGTATATCAGCTTGTGTAAGCTTTCAAGGATGTTATGAATGACCTCAGCAGCTTTTTAATGAAAATAATCCTTTTCATAATACAACCTATTTTTTAATCCAATTTACCTCTTATTCTATGATCAAATGAAACAATATGTATATGTGTGTGTGTTCTCATGAACACTCTCTGCCAAATACTACCCAATATTGTTCTTTCCAAATTTTTATAATTATGTTTTCAAAAGAAGCAGCATATAAATATTTAAATGACACAGAAGACTACCATAATTGTAGTGATTGCTGTAAAGCACGGTTGGCTCTGTACCACTAATAGATGAGGATACATACAGATAAATAGCTCCCTGAAGAAAATCTGGTTATACCAATGCTGTATTTTAGTCTGAATTATTTTTTTGCCAGACACAATTGCTTTTTCATTGGCTTCAGTATTAGAAAACAATGAGGAAATAGAGATGTTGAGGAGTTTAAGTGGGGAAAAATCCATATAATATGCTAGCCATTGGAAAGATGGATTTTAACAAGAGTTAAAGGAATTGAAGGAATTGCTTTTATTTTTAAAACATTCTATATAAATTAAAAAAGAGCATAGTACTTCACTATATTCATCTGTTTTTATTCTTTGTTGCTGTTGCCACCAAAACAGGGGTCCCCAATCTCTACTACTGGACTGGACTGCCCACTACTGGACTGTGAGCCATTTGGAAATGAGCTGCAAAAGCAGTGGTGAAGATACACATGCACATCCCCACTGGTGCAAGCAGTGGACGGGCACATGTGCATTCCATTTGCATAAACAATGGGTGCTCATGCCCTCCTTTCACAAAAATGGAGCTGCACATACATGCACATGCATGCCAGCATTCATGACAATCATCCCCTCTCTCTTCACCATTGGCACACAAAGCCAGAAAGGTTGGGGAGCTCTGCACTAAACTATGCATTAAACCATGTGGATATCCAACTTTTCTGGATCAATGTAGAGTTAGCATAATTCCCCTACTTTCAAATTATGATCAGATTTGCATGCAAAGCATTCATATGGATCCCTGAAATGATTAACCTATTCTGTGTTCTGTAAGTGAGAAAGCAAACACCACACCGTTGAATGGAATTTTGTGTTTGGTTGGTCAGACATTTATAGTTTATGCTTTGCCCACAAGTAAATCAGCTGTATACAAACAATGAAACTTCTGATAACCAATTATCTTAATTTTAATTTATACAGAACTATTATAATTATATTTAGTTATTTATCCCCAATAAAGGCCTGTCATTTGTCTATCTATATATATATATAGGAATGTTATCTCCCAAATGTGAAAAAAAAAATCATGATGATGATTTTTTTTTTTTTGTTTCTATGTTTATATATTTTATTTCTATTAGGTGAAACCTGGATCAATGGCAGTAACTGTATGAGGGATATTGGAGTCGTAGTAGAGAATCACTTAAATATGAACCAGCAGTGTGCAACGGCAGCCAAAAAAGCCAGTACAGTTTTAGACTGCATTAATAGAGGGATAGACGTGCAATATTATTAGTACCACTTTATAAAGCCTTAGTAAGATCACACTAAGAATAGTGCATCCAGTTTTGGTTCCCATATTATAACAAAGATGTAGAGACTCTGGAAAGAGTGCAGAAAAGAGCAGCACAGATGATTAAGCTGCTGCAGGCTAAAACATATGAAGAACGGTTGCAGGAAAAGAAAGACCAGGGGATGACATGATAGCAATGTTCAAATATTTGATAGGCTGCCACAAAGAAGAGGGAGTTAACCTATTTTCCAAAGCAGCAGAAGGCAGGACAAAAATAATGGATGGAAACTAATCATGGAGACAAGCAACTAAGGATAAATGTCCTAACAGTGAGAACAATTAACCAGTGGAATAACTTGCCTTCAGAAGTTGTGAATGCTTCATCACTGCATGATATAAAGAAGATACTGGACAGCCATTTGTTTGGGCAGGGAGTTGGACTAAAAGATTTCCAAACTCCCTTCCAATGTTAAAAAGCAAAATTCCATAACTTTGCATTTACTTGCATTCAATTTACCTATCATCCATGTTCTCTTCTTCTAATATCCTAGATTTGAACCTGCATCTCCTATTACCAAGAAACCAATCATCTGTATTGCTATTTTAAATGAAGAATGTCAAGGTGACATATGAGATAATGAAATATTTTTAATCATAAAATAACTATCCTTCAGCTAGTTTGGCTTCCTATATTAAAGCTCAGCATTTCCTGGAAAAACAACACAAAACGAAATTTACCTTTCTGGGCATGTGTCAGATCCATGTATCCGCCATTCTTCAATGGAAGAAGAAGAGGGTGGAGTTGGTACAAGTAATCCTTTTTAATGTAACCTGAATATCTTAAGTCTTGTATTGAATTTGTATAACTTGCACATGATATACAAGTGGGGACTGGAGCCCAGATGCCTGGAAACTTGTTGCCTCTTGGACAGATAGCAAGAGGAAAAGGGACCATAAAAGTTCCAGCTCGGAAAGTAACTTCCTGGGAAACTTTTCTCAACTACATTCTCAGAAAAAAAAGGAGGGGAGAGAATTAACATGTTGCTTCTTTGTATTGACGAAATCCACATCGGACTAAGGGGAGGGGTTCTAACTCCATTTATCTATGCTGCATGCTTGGAGGCATATTAGACCCTGCTTTGGCTATCACCTGGATAACTTCCTTTTCAATAAAGAATTCCTTTTGAAATACCCAGTTTTCTTAAGTTCATTCTTATCTATTGAAGGGGAGAAAGTCTGGGCCTTACAGCATGTTAAATGGCTTGCTTTAATTCAAATATTTGTTGCTTTTGTATAGCAAGTTTTATTCTTTTATTTTCATGGCAAACAAATTTATCTCTTTGGTTGGAAGATCATTTGTGGGTGGATATGATGAGAGATGGAGTCATTTAATGAGTCTCCACATGAGTACAATAGATTGTGCTTTCTTTTGACTCATCCATCCACACTGTAGATTTAATCGGAAAGCAATGCAACCATATAAATGAATAATGTTTTAAATAAATGTTTCAAATATTTGTTATTGCCATAGCAGTTCTTGATCATCAGACAATCAACAGAGACAAAACTAGATATATAATACTATTTTTATACCATATAAGTCTCAGACAGAGAAGCATTTCTGACACAAACAGGTCTGAGATGTTCTACCTCCTCCCAAAACTTCAGGGCTCGTGCAAATGAGTTTTTCTGTTCCAAGTCCCTTATCAAATAAAGTCTGTTCTATAGGGGTTTAACAGTACTTACAGGGGACAAGGGTCTGCAAACATTTTAAATCTCATTAGTAAACTTCATGAAAATGGTAAATTGGACTAATGTAGATGTTCAGCATAATGAAGCAGGCTAGCTAAGAAAACATCAGGCTGTTGTCCACGCTATCCTAAAAATTACACCTTGTCAGCCAACTGAAAAAGAGATCATCATAAGTTAAATGGAAATGTCCTAGATTTATTTACTATTACATATGCGATCTGTAGGTTGGTTCTGGGATATACAAAGCTTTCTTATCCATTCTGAAGATTACTGATAGGATCTTATGTAATTTTCTTTTTCTTAATGTATGTTTGAAACAGCCATTTCAATGGTCCCCTGGGGGTGGAGTGGGTGCATGAAAACAATAGGTTAAATAATGAAAGCAGCATTCTGTTGTTGTATAGTGTAACACTGCATACACATATATGAAAGAAATAAGAAGTAGCTTGTTTATTGTGGTGTGACACTGCTTTTGTTATTTTGATGAGAACTTCAAATCTTACAGATATATCATGCTGCTTAACTTAGAGATGCCAGACATTCTCCTATGGCCAACCTTCATCTTGATGTTTGTTAACATCATTCAGTTCTATGCTGTAAACACAAACATATAATAGAATCTTCTATAAGACCAAAGAATACATTCAAAAGGAAACACTAAGAGGACAAAACTCATCACAAGAATGATTAAGGCACTTTGAGAATCCATATAGGACAAGACATTTGATCCATTTGGACTGTAATTAATACAGTTCAAACTTAACAGGCATCCATGTGATTTTAGGTTTCTCTAAATCTTCAACAGATTTCAATTTAGTAGATTTAGTAATTTTAATAATTTTCAGTAGATTTAGCTTCAGTATATTCCATAGACAATCTTCAATACTGTCCTTATTTGAGTGGTTTGAATGTAACATAGTAATCATTTGCACATTTTACAATTTTGGGAGGTATTTAAAAATACCTTTAGAAAGCAAGCCAGAACATAATAAAAATGGTGTATTTGTTTATTTGTAAAGAAGTCCCACCTACAATGGTCATTAGATCTACGAGTATACAATTCCCTAGAACATTTTTCTATGCTCCCTTTAGCTGTACACATAAAGTTAGGAAGGAGGTTGACTGTTTAAAAAATGTGAGGAAAATTAATCTTTTAATTTTTTCATTTAAAATCCATATATTGAATATAGAAACGTGTGCTTTCTGGAATAGACTAGGCAGCTTTAAACATTTTTCATTAATATATTGTCTTTGCTTCAACTGAATTGTTATATAATGGCTTTGGATAATCATCTACAGATAAAATAAGGTTTTCTCATTCTTTTTTCCTGCTTGTAAGACTTGGCCATTCTGAATTACACTACTTGGGAGATTTTTCTTATCCATTATTGTAGCTTAAGGTCTTCCAAATCTACTGAGTAATATGAGACCTGACATTTTAAATATGATATATTAGATGCCCAAAGTACACATTAATCTCAGAACAGGCACAAACTCAAAAGTGTTTAATAGAATATGTGTCAACTTATTCAAACGGTTAGTCAGATATGGGTTTCTGAGTATAAATTTAACAATTCTCAGAATAAGAATAGAATGACGGAAGTCACTCTGCTGAATGTGGTAATTGAGCTTCTTAGGGAAAACTCTGGTTTAAGTCTCTGCTCAGCTGTAATGCTGACTGTGCAGACTGTGAACATAAAGCAAGGTACTCCCAAGGAATTTGGCAAGAATTTTGGAAGTAAAAATAGGCATCGGATAAATAAATATTATGATTTCTTTGGAGTAGAAATTGACTGTGCTTTAATTCAGAGTGAAACCCAAAGCCAAAGTGAATTGTGGAAACCGAATTGTGGAAATTTGGAAGCGAGTTTATTGCTCTTTGACTATTTCTAAAAGCTAGCTCCAATTTGTATTTTCAGTGCTTGCCAATGCTACAAGTAATGAAAGGAGCAAGGAGATTACTCTACTGTTTCTTCTAAGTATATTAGCACCCTTAGTCCAATTCTGTGAAAATTTAGAATAGGTCCTGCACTATAGGATAGGGAAGTTCGACCTTATTGTAGTCTAATTTATTTTCTAAAGAAATTAATGCTTATGGAAAAGAGAATTATAAAGGACAGACATAGACCAAATCACAGTTAAAAGCAAGCTTTGCTTTGTTCTTTAAATACAGTACAAGCAGAATCTTTCCAAGAAGAATGAAACTTTATTCTTTGCAAAATCATATTCCAAAATTGTGAACAGGTTAAACTGTCAGAGGTCAGTTGGGCATATTTTCCTCAGAACAGCTACAAACTTATGTTTCTGGCAACTCAGAAACTGAGGAACAACTCCTAATGCCAAAGGTAAAAGATAAGATGCAGACCTTCAATGAGGACACTGGACTGGAATTGCAGGTCAACTCTGTCTCTTCTCCTCATGAAAAAAATTATCCATGTGGTTTCTGGGAGCTGAATAGGGTTTCAAGGCACATAATCAATCAGCCTCATTGGGAATGGATGGAGTGTTTGAAGGTAAGAACACAAAGAAGTAGCTCTTGTCAGAGAAATCAACTCATGGGACCTGAAGCCTTTCAAATGCTGACTCTAGTAAAGTAATGCTCTTTACTATCAATTGTATTTGGGGACAGGCCGGACGCATTTTTGTTGCTACAGAAGTTTCAACGCAACTTGTGTTATATGTTGTATTTGCTGCTCTGGAAATTCCTTAGTCCCTAGACCAGGTCTAAGAATTGCAACCATCTTATCATTTTGAAATTTGCCCTTTGTAATTGGATTGCTTGTTTTAACTCTTGGATTGCTTCCTTTGCTTCCTTTTGTCAGAGGCTAGTTAGTTTTTTGAAACCTATGTTTGGGCAATTAGTTGCTGGAATTTCAAAACTTTTTCAACATTTAATTCCTCTACTAAATATGACATAGGTTTCATATCCAACATGTATTTGTTTTATTCTTTCAATTTAAGCAACATAATTGCTTCAAAATAATAAACATTTCCAAGTATGTATATTCTGAAGGTCCTTCCTTCCTTCCTTCCTTCCTTCCTTCCTTCCTTCCTTCCTTCCTTCCTTCCTTCCTTCCTTCCTTCCTTCCTTCCTTCCTTCCTGTCACAATTAAAAACAACTCTTTATGGCTCACACAGAAAAATATAATATAATATAGAAAAAGTAGAAATGAATTACAAAAATAGAACAAAAATGAAAGATAACAACTCAAAACCAATTTTAAATAAAATGGTGGCATGCAGCATACCAGTACTTTATTTTGGAATTGTGGCCAATTTCCACCACCCCACCTCAAAGAAATAATCTGAAATGTCAAGATTCTTTATAACAGGCTGTAACAATTTCTATATTACCTATTGCCACAAAACAGTGTGGGACTCCAATTTAAGAGAGGGAGGTGACAGAGGGAGAGGGAAGGAGGGAGGAAAAGAGACATTTTCTGGGAAGAATCAAGACAGAAAAGCGCTGAATTCTCTTTTATATATTATTCAGAGTATTCTTTGTGTCAAAAATTTTGAATGAATACATCCTTAATCTGATTTGGTGAAGTTGTTAATGGACGGAATTTTGATCCTTCTTTCCCAAATAAAATTCATAATATTTTACAAATATACATTGCACTTATGCGGCTATTATATTACAGCAGGTGGCAGCACCAAGCCAAAAAAGCAAAGCAAGAAATTCCAGCCCTGGAGTGTCCATTCATATCCATGTAATCATCAGAAGCCAAGCCCAATATTAAGGAATCTTTATTTCTGTGCTTCATTGATTATAACAGAAAAAATATGGCAATCTCAAGTTTCCTAAACTGAACACATTTCAAAGAAATTGATTTAACATGGAAGAAGATTAGTCACAAAGCATTTTATGAAGTTTATTTTGGAAATGAGCCCTAGGATTATCATCAGATCAAACCTGAACAAGAAATGAGTTTGAAAAAAAGCAAAGGTTTACTTGCCACTATCATCAGAAAAGGAATATAATATTCATTTGTTGCAATAGAAATATTTTAGTCTAGGATACAATGAAGACATCTGTTTTCAATAGCTTAAGGAAACTAATCACAGAATACTACAATAAGACTTCAGAAACAGTGAAACAAACATTCTAAAATTACTTTTTAAATAAAGTCTCTATTAAAAAGCAAGTTTTGTTAGCAATTTATCTATTTACATAATATGTTAGTTTTTAATCTCAGATTAAAAATAACAAACATTACTAGAAATAAACATTTAATATGATTAGTGAAAAGTGTGCATAAATATTTTGTAAAAGAAAACCATACAGTGCACAAATTATATATTTACCCATCATGCTGTTCCCTTTTGGATAGGCAATGCTTTGTTTTTGTTAGTCACAAAGTCATGTCTGACCCATCACGACCCCATGCCTTTACCATCCCCCGGAGTCCATTTAAATTCATATCAACTGCATCAGTGACTTCATCCAGTCACTTCATTCTCTGTTGCTGTCAGTCTGTGCTCCCTTTAGATCCCAAGAAAGAAATACTCAGACTCCATGTTGTAGAGCAAAGTTATCCTTTTACTGGAAAATAAAGTGGAAGCTACAAATCAATTCCGAAACTGAGAAATTGGTGGGTAGAACACACATATAAAGGAATAGAATTGTTCCCACCCCTCAAAGTTCAAATGATTCTTCCAATTAAAACTTCTGAATAAGCTCATGTGGTCATCTCCAGATGGTGACGAGGTTTCTTGTCAAATGGCCTTGACACATTTTGATAAAAGTTCGCAGTTGCGCAAAAGAGGACAGAAGATAGCCAAGAAATGGAAAGTTAAAGAAAAGAATCCCCCCTCCTCTTGCTAGCCCAGCAAAGGAATGCAAAACACCTCCAGCCTTCTTCCCCTCCAAATTCCCCCCTCCCACCATTGTCATGACAGCCGAAAGAAGTAATAGCAGAAAAGCAACAGTGGAAGATATCTTGAGGCTATCTATCTTGAGGCTGACATTCGGACCCCCTAGAAAAAGGACATTAGTCCCTATAAGAAAAAATAACATAATTACATGTTAACACTGATATACGTTTCTATGGTTTATCAGGATATTTGGCATAAAATTTCTTTAACAGTTCAGGAGCTCTAAGGTCTTTCTCATTTACCCATTCAGCATGGGACAGAGGAAAATGTTTCCAAGCTACAAGATATTGGGTACGACCCCTCCATTTTCTAGAGTCTAGAATTTCTTTAATTTCGAAATGCTGTTCACCCTCAATTAACAATGGTACAGGGGGATCAGACTGGGTCAGTCTCAAGGTACAGGTACGTTCTGGTTTCAACAAACTGTCATGGAAAACTGGATGAATATGACAAAGAGTCTCTGGTAAAGTCAGTTGAACAGTCACAGGATTTACAATCCTCTCAATGGGAAAAGGTCCCACATACTTAGGACCCAACTTCTTCGATTTTTGGGTAGTCTGGAAATACTTGGTCGAGAGGAATACTTTATCGCCCACTTGATACGACATCTGCGGGACTCGCTTTCTGTCAGCAAATTTCTTATGAGATTGGTGCACCTCGTCCAAAGCTTTGCTGGCGACTGGCCAATTAAGTTGAAGTTGAGATATCCAGTCACTCAACGACTGGACACTTTTTCACCAGGCAGTTCAGGTATGGGCACAAAATCTTGCCCCGTTTGAAAGGAGTAAACCCCGTACTACTGTGAACAGAGTTATTATATGCTACTTCCGTAAAAGGTAGTAGATCCACCCAGTTTTCTTGCTGATAATTTATGTAACATCGGAGGTATTGCTCGAGCACCCCATTAGTTTTCTCGCAAGCCCCATTAGTTTGGGGATAGTGGGAGGAGCTTAAGCTTTCGGTGGAGCCTATTAACTTCAAAAATTCCCTCCAGAAATTCGAGGTAAATTGGACTCCTCAATCAGAAATTACATGCTCAGGTACACCATGCAACCTGTAGACATGAAAAATCAATAGCCTGGCCAATGACCTCGCCGAAGGGATCTTTGAGCAAGGGATGAAGTGGGCTTGTTTGGAGAACAAGTCAGTCACCACCCAAATGACTGTGTGTCCACTGCTCTCGGGTAGATCTACTATAAAGTCCATGGAAATTTCCTTCCAAGGAGCAGTTGGTCTGGCCACATTTTGCAGCAGCCCTGGTGGCTTACCAGGAGGTCTTTTTGCTGAGGCACAAATCGGACAACTCGCCACATAAGTCTCCATGTCCTTTTTCAACGAAGGCCACCAAAACTGCCGTTTCACCAAATGTAGCGTCTTCACAAATCCAAAATGACCAGCCACCTTGGAATCATGAGTTTGTTGCAATATGTGGCTTCTCAGGTTTTGAGGTACATACAACTTTGCCCCTATCCAGGCTAGACCATCTTGAATGGTGCAGTTATTCGCATTTGCCAGAAACCACTCATCCGTCTTCAATGCCTCCTTAAACCGTTCCATCAGATCAGTGGACAGATCCCTCTCCTGGTTTCTTTTTTGCGCGCAGGTAACTACAGGGGCAGCCAGTTGTGTAGTGGACATGATTGGCCTTATCACTTCTTTACGGGTACTGTTGTATTGAGGCATTCTAGACAAAGCATCTGCCATAAAATGTTTCCCCCCTGGGATATATTTCAAGAGAAATTGAACCGCTTGGAAAACTGAGCCCACCTAACTTGCTTAGGGGATAGCTTCCGAGGGGTTTTTAAAGCTTCTAGATTTTTATGGTCAGTCCACACTTCAAATGGGTGTTTCGCTCCTTCCAGAAAGTGCCTCCAAGCTAGTAAAGCCCAACGGACTGCAAACGCTTCCTTCTCCCAAATGGCCCATCTCCTTTCAGTCTCAGTCAATCTACGAGAGGTATAAGCGCATGGTTGTAGTGTCCCCTTCTCGTTTAATTGAAGTAAGACCGCCCCCAACGCCACATCGCTCACATCAGCTTGGATCACGAAAGGGGCGTCCATGTCTGGGTGTTTCAGTACTGGTTCTGCAGCAAAAAGTCTCTTAAGCTTTTCAAATGCCGCTTGGCACTCCATGGTCCAATTCAATGGTTGGCTGGGTTTTGGTTTCAATCCCCCCTTTGTTTTCAGGAGGTTTGTGATGGGCATGGCTATTTTAGCAAAATACAGGATGAATTGCCAATAAAAGTTGGCAAATCCCAGAAAACTTTGAAGCTGTTTACGAGTTCTCGGTGGGGCCCAGTCCAAAACAGTTCGCACTTTCTCTGGGTCCATCTCAATGCCCTCGGGGGAGATACGATATCCCAAGTAGTCAATTTTTTCTTGATGGAACTCACATTTGGATAGTTTGGCGTAAAATTTGGCGGCCCTCAGCTTGTGCAACACAGAGCGTACCAGTTTCACATATTCGTCTCTAGTCTCCGTGTAGATAAGAATATCATCAAGGTATACCAGAACCCCTTTGTATAAATGTTCGTGAAGCACTTGATTGATCAGTTGCATGAAAACAGCAGGCGCCCCCTGTAGGCTGAAAGGGAGAACATTGAACTGGAAACAACCCATTGGGCAGTTGAACGCAGTCTTCCACTCGTCTCCCTCCTTTATCTGGATTCGGTAGTACGCCTCCCTCAAGTCCAGCTTTGTGAAAATCTTCCCCTTTGCCAGGTGAGCTAATATGTCCTTCATCAGAGGGAGGGGGTACATGTTCTCTACGGATACTGCATTCAGGTTTCTATAGTCCACTACGAGACATTTGGAGCCATATTTCTTCTTGCAGAACATGACAGGGGCCGCCACTTGAGGTCTGGCAGGCATGATGAAACCCCATTGCAAGTTCTTGTCGATAAATGCCCTCAATTCCTCCAACTCCCCCGGTGTCATTGGATACATCTTCGGTTTCGGGAGCATCACCCCCGGCAGGAATTCAATACTAAAATCGGTTGACCGATGGGGGGGGAGCTCATCGGAAGCCTCTTTACTAAACACCTCTCTTAAGTCCCAATACTCCTTTGGGATTTTCTCCTCCCCTTCCATGTGTTCGGCAGCTGTAGAAGCTATCATGGCAGGTACCTGGGACTTCGGATGGGATTTCTCCTCCCCTTCTGGATAGGGTTGCTCCTCCCCTTCCGGTGGCCGATTGGTGCGGATGCGTATCCACCCCTCTCTCCAGTTCACATGGGGATTCCACTTCCGAAGCCAGGGTAATCCCAATATTAGGGGCTGTTCCATCCCAGGGGCCACAATAAAACACAGGGTCTCATGGTGGTTTCCCATGGTCATTTCTAGGGGTTCTGTTATAAAACATGTGGGGCAACCTCCCGCCACCGATCCATCCAGTTGGCAGAAAGATATGGGCGTTCTTAAAGTTCTCAGTCCGATGCCCATACCCTTAACTACTTTCATGTTAATTACACACCTCGTGCACCCTGAGTCCAATAAGGCCAACATCACTCCCTCAGTTCCAGAGGTGGGCTGCTTTAACTTTATTGGGATGGTCATGGGTCCTTGGTTAGGACTTACCGGGACGTCATCTTCCGAGTCAGTCTCGTTCTCGCCGAGTGCAGTTGGAGGTCCCAGCTCCTCTCCCGCTGAAAGGGCAACCTCTACAACCTCTCTTGCCTTCAGTCTAGTCTCGCGGGGCTTCGTTGAGGGGTTTTCGGGCTTCCTCCTGGGGCCCCATGCTTTCGGTGGGTTCGTCTTTACCCGGCAATCCGCCATCCGGTGGCCCTCCTTCCCACAACAGAAGCATGCCATGGCTCTTGCCGCCATCCCTCCTGGTTGGGGGGTTGAAGTCTCTCGGAGACGTGGGGGGAGCAGTTTTCTCCAGGCAGGACCTTCTCTGTGTCTGCTTCGGGCTATATCAATGTCCACCTCTTCCGCCAACAAGTACCATGACTGTAAATCATGGGGGTCCCTTCTGGAGATGCACGTGTGGTATACATCTTCATTTAAGCCATCTTTGTAGGCTTTCACCAGGGCCTCCTGGGACCAACCTCGGATGTGGTATGCCAGCTGCCTGAATTCTTGGGTGTAGTCTGCCACCGATCTCCCCCCCCCTTGGACTAGGGTCTTCATTCTGATCCTGGCCTTTCTCTCTGCCAGAGGGTCCTCAAACCTTGTCCTCAGTGCAGTCATGAAAACATCGAGGTTTCGCAGTTGGGGGGAGTTATCATTGAACAAAGTCACCACCCAGTCTGCTGCCATCCCTTCCAGGGTTCTGGTGACACATCTCACTTTGGCTGCTTCAGAGGTGAACTCCCATTCAAATTCTGCCATATAGCTCCCAACTTGTACCAGGAAAAATCCCAAATTTCTGGGATTTCCTCCAAACTTCACATCTGGGGGGGCAGGTGGCGTCTTCCAGGAACCACACCTATTGCTGGGACTCCTCGGGCAGCGGCAGGCAGCTGCGCTGGCGTAGGCTGGGCAAGGGGGTAGGGATAGCTTGACTTCTCTGGGCTGACCTCGCTCCCTCTTCCCCCTCATACCTTTGAGCTGTGCCAGGCTTCTCAGAAACACCCATAAGGAATTTCCCGGCTTGATCCAGCCTGCATTCCATCTCCTCCCCCTTTTACCACAGCCGTTCCCTCGCACCTTTTCGTCTTACAGTGATTCTGGGAGGAGGGGGGTCTTTAGAGTCTCTCCAATCAACTCCCAACAACCATCTGGGCATCTCGGCTGGGGTTTCTTCCAGAGTCAAGTCGGCCAGCAGATCAGTCACCGACATCTCCGGTAGCAGCATTGGTTGCCCCCCCACCCCCCCGCAGCTCCCTGGTCCTCTTCATCGCTGGCTGGAGACGACATGAGATGAAACCCCCACGGAAGAAAAGTTGCTGTTTTCTTCGGGTGGGTTGATGTGGGAGTTTCGGAATAATGTCAGTCTGTGCTCCCTTTAGATCCCAAGAAAGAAATACTCAGACTCCATGTTGTAGAGCAAAGTTATTATTTTACTGGAAAATAAAGTGGAAGCTACAAATCAATTCCGAAACTGAGAAATTGGCGGGTAGAACACACATACAAAGAAATAGAATTGCTCCCACCCCCCCAAAGTTCAAATGATTCTTCCAATTAAAACTTCTGAATAAGCTCATGTGGTCATCTCCAGGTAGTGATGAGGTTTCTTGTCAAATGGCCTTGACACATTTTGATAAAAGTTCACAGTTGCGCAAAAGAGGACAGAAGATAGCCAAGAAATGGAAAGTTAAAGAAAAGAATTCCCCCTCCTCTTGCTAGCCCAGCAAAGGAATGCAAAACATCTCCAGCCTTCTTCCCCTCCAAAGTCCCCCCTCCTACTGTTGTCATGACAGCCGAAAGAAGTAATAGCAGAAAAGCAACAGTGGAAGATATCTTGAGGCTATCTATCTTGAGGCTGACAGTTGCCCTGTTCTTCTTTTGCCCTCAATCATTCCCAGTATTAGCCTCTTCTCCAGTGAGTCCTTCCTTCTCATTAAGTGGCCAAACTATTTCATCTTCAGGATCTGGCCTTCTAAAGAGCAGTCAGGTTTGATATCCTCTAGGACTGACCAGTTTGATTGCCTTATAGTCCAAGGGACTCACAGAAGTCTACTCCAGTACTAGCAAAGGTGGTATTCAGCAGGTTCTGGCCAGTTCTGGAGAACCAGTAGTGAAAATTTTGAGTAGTCCAGAGAAGCGGCAAATGCCACCTCTGATTGGCCCTAGCCCCATCTATTCTCTGCCTCCTGAGTCCCAGCTGATTAGCTGGGTCTTTTTTTGTTGCCCTGCACAGGAGAACAGAGCTGGAAAGTAGGTAAGTGGAGAGGGGAGGGAATGGAGATTTTGCAGTCTTCTTTCCCTGCCATGCCCACCAAGCCACACCATGCCCACCAAGCCACACCATGCCCACCAAGCCACGCTCACAGAACTGGTAGTAAAAAAAAAAATGAATCCCACCACTGAGTACTAAGCAATGCTAGGCACAGCAAACAAAAAAGAAAAAAAAAACAAAAGTAAATGAAATGGAAAGAGTAAGATAAGAAGAGCAAGAAATAGAGGAGAAAATATTGAAAGTGCTAATGAATATATACATATTTATTGTGGAAACATCCATGATTTAATTCAGATTAAATCTTTTAGTAAGGTATACTCTGAAAAGTACCCAATAAATAAATAAAGTGTGGTTAGATTAAGTTATACCCAGTTTACTTTTCATAAATTTTTATTCTTGTAAATCATATTTGTTACTCTTGCCATGGTCCACACAACGCTTCATGCATTTCATGGCATGAAAGACCAGGTGCACGTGAGGGTCCAATTAAGCTGATTTTTTTTGCTAAAATAACCCCACGAAGACAGGAATCTTTTCAACTAATGGTTAGCATCTGCTTGGAGTTAGATAAGGGTCCCTGGAATTGGATTTAGGAATTGGGGATTGGATTTAGTTCTTGTGTGGCTACATAGGGATTATTGTCTGATGCCTCTTTTAACTCTATTCCTGGTTCTGCCACTCCTTCCCCTACAATTGCCTTTGTTCTTCAAATTATCTCTTTTGTTTATCTCTTCTATTCAATTCAACCACAACCTCCTTAGTTTTCTCTTTCCTTTTGATACTTTCAATCTCCCAACATATATTTCTGTTGCAATACAGTTCTTTTTTTTTTTTGAAAAAATTTTTTTTTATTAATTTTCTACAAACAGAAAAGACAAACAAAACATTAAAACATACACCTCTCTTATTTACATACAGTGTGTCAGTTGGTTCATCATTTTTGTGCATTCATTTTGTAGTCCCAGTTACAATTATGTTACATAATAACTCATATTATCAATCCAAACTTATATATCCTATAATCACTAAACAAACAAAAAAAAAAATTGACTACACTTTTAATCATTCATGCTTTATGAGCTAACAATACTTTAACCAAATTATTCAACTAATCATATAATCATACCAAATCAATCCTAAAAAAAAAAAAACCTTTATAAATATAATATCGATTAACAAAGTAATAGCAAAATAACAAGATAAAGATATTTCTTACTATCTAAAATATTCTATTATCGTATTTTATCATCTAGCCATTTATAAAAAAGATCCCAAATTTCATAGAATTGTTTATCCTCTTGCTCTCTGATTTCAAATGTCAATCTACTTATTTCAGCACATTCCAATATTTTCTTAATAATTTCTTCCTGTAATGGTATTTTCTCATTCTTCCAGTTTTTAGCAAATACAATCCTGGCCGCTGTTAATACATTTACAATCAGATATTTCAAATCTTTACTATATATATCAGGTAAAATTCCCAATAAAAAGATCTCTGGTTTCAAGTCTATATGTTTCTTTGTCATTTTTTCCAACCACATGCGAATTATAGTCCAATATTTTCTAGCATCCTCACAAGTCCACCACATATGGTAATACGAGCCGGGTATCTGATGACATTTCCAGCATTTTTCAGATTTATTCTTGAACATTCTTGCTATTCTTGTCAGAGGAAAGTGCCACCTGTAAAACATCTTATACAAATTTTCTTTATATGCTGTTGACATTGTCATTTTATAATTTTGAGACCACAATTTCTGCCATTTCACTAAATCAATCCCATATCCAAAATTCTTCCCCCAAACAATCATAGTTTCTTTAACTTGTTCTTCCTCTAATTTCATTCCCAGTAAATAACCATATAATTTTTTTAATCACTTTCTCATCAGTACCCATCAAGATCTTATCTAAATCAGTCTGCTTATCATAAAATCCCTCCGTTTTAGAATCTTCATCATATCTTGAATGTATTTGTGCATATGAAAACCAATTCATCCTTATACCTTGTTCCTCTAAGTTTTGGATCGATTTAAGTTCACCCTTTTCATCCAAAAGTTCCCCATATCTAACTGTTTGTTCCTTCTTGTAGATTATAGGATAGGAAAATGCTTCAATGGTCGATAACCAAACTGGAATTTTCAAATAACATTGTCTTTTTATCTTCTCCCAATTTAACCACAAAGACTCCCGTACATAATGTCTTCTAAAATAACCCTGTGTTTTAGTTCCCTTATACCATAAAAAAGCATGCCAACCCAACAGCAAATCATGCCCTTCTAATGTCAACAACCTATGTTTCCTTAATGTTATCCATTCTTTGACCCACATCAAACTTGCAGCTTGATAATACAATTCCCAATTAGGAAAGCCAAAACCTCCTCTAATTCTAGCATCTTGCAAAAGCTTTAGCTTTATTCTTGCTTTTTTACCTTGCCATATAAATTTCAACATGATTTTATTTAAATCTTCAAAATAGTCTTTTCCAAGCCTAATTGGTATTGTTTGAAACAAAAATAAAATTCTAGGTAAAATATTCATCTTAATTGTTGAAATTCTCCCTATTAATGACAATTGCAAGTTTTCCCACTTCTTCAAATCTGTAGTTATCTGTTGTTTAAGTTTAATATAATTATTCTCCTTTAATGTGCTACATCTTGTTGTCAAATATATCCCCAGATACTTAACCTTATTTGTAACTTGAATTTTCAAAAGATCTGCCAGTTCTTCTCTCTGTCTCAATAGCATATTCTTTGTCAAAATCTTTGTTTTATCTTTATTTATTTCCAAACCAGCCACCTCTCCATAAGTCTCTATCTTTTCCAATAACTTTGGAGCTGTTTCTAGCGAGTCTTCCAAAATAAAAGCTAAATCATCAGCAAAAGCTTCTGGCTTGAATTCTTCCTTCTTAATTTTCATTCCTTTTATGCTTTTATCATCCCTAATATTTCTATTCAACACTTCCAAGGTCAACACAAATAGCAAAGGAGATAGGGGGCATCCTTGTCTTGTACCTTTCCTTATATTAATAAAATCTGTAAGTTCCCCCTCCATCATTACCCTTGCTGTCTGTTTATTATATATGGCTTCTATTGCTTGAGTAAATTTTTTAGCAAAACCCATCTGCTCCAATAATAATAACATAAATCTCCAGTTCACGTTGTCAAATGCTTTTTGAGCATCTAGGAATATCAAAGCCATTTGCTTTTCAGGATGAGCCTCATAGTATTCCAAAGTGTCCAAGATTACTCTCATATTGTCTCTAATTTGTCTCTTTGGCAGAAATCCATTTTGATCTGGGTGAATAAAATTATTTAGATATTTTTTAAGTCTTTCTGCTAAAATTGAAGCAAAGATTTTATAGTCTGCGTTCAATAAAGAAATAGGTCTATAATTCTTAATTTGCAGTGGGTCAGTCTCTTCCTTCGGTATAAGTGTAATGTAAGCCTCTGACCATGTTTTAGGTATCATCTTTTTTAACATAACTTCATTCATAACTTCTAACAATTGGATGCTCAATGATTCTTGAAATGTTTTATAGAATTCTGCTGGAAGCCCACCTAGACCCGGTGCTTTCTCATTATTTTGTCTCTTAAATGCTTCATTTAATTCCATCATTGTTATATTGCTTTCTAGCATTTCTTCAGTCTCTTTAGGTATCTTTGGTAAATTAGCTTCCTGTAAATACTGTTTGACTTTTTCTTCATCGATATTCTCTTGTTTATATAATTGCCCATAAAAATCTCGAATAATTTCTTTTTTCTCCTTATTCCCATAACAAACTTGGCCTTGTTCATCTATTAACTTCAATATTTTTCTTGATTCCTTCTCTTTTCTCAATTTATATGCTAGCCATCTACCTGGTTTATTTGCATCTTCAAAATAATTCTGTTTAGAGTTTCTGATTTTCTGTGCCAGTTCTTCTTTCTCTATTAATTCCATTTTATGTTTAATTACATCCAGCTTCAATTTAATATCCTTTTTCTGTGGCATTTTCTGTAATTCTTTTTCAAGAATTTTGTACTCATCTTCCAAGGCCTTAAAAGCTTGCCTTTTCCTAATATTCTTTTTTCTTGTATAATCTATTATCAAACCTCTGGCATATGCCTTCATTGTATCCCACACATTTTGCATTGAAGTATCTTCTTTTTTATTTTCTCTGAAGAAAAAAGCCAATTCCTTCTCCATCCATTGTATAAAATCTTTCTCCTTTAAAATAGTATTGTTTAATGTCCATCTCGATCTTTTTTTTTGTCCCTTCCATTTAATTGTCATTGGGCTATGATCTGCCCAAGTACTTGTTTCAATATTTGTTTCTTTAATATTGGATATTAATTCTGTTGAGATCCAAATCATATCTAATCTGGACCATGATAAATGTCTATTTGAGTAAAAAGTATATTGTTTAGCTTTAACATTTCTTTCTCTCCAAATATCTTTTAAAGTTAATTCATCTGTCATTTTAAAAAAGGACCTTGGGAGAGCCTTTCTATTTTGCTTTGTTGTTGTTGCTATATAGTCCAATTTATTGTCCACAATTCCATTAAAATCTCCCATCATAATTATATTAACATAGTCCAGTCCAATTATTTTCATATGTAGCTTTTTATAAAACTCTTCTTGTTTATCATTCGGAGCATAAATCGCAATCAAGAGTATTTTTATATTATTGTCCATTATTTCTACCATTAATATTCTTCCATCTTCACCTGTGCAAATCAATTTTGCTGGGATAGCCTCTTTAATGTATAGAACCACTCCTCTTTTCTTACATTGAGTCAAAGAAGTAAATATTTTCCCCAATTTTGGCTGTACTAACAATTGTTCATGTTGTTTTTTAATATGAACTTCTTGTAGACAAATTATATCAAATTTTAATTTCATTAATTTATGAAAAGTTTTCCTTCTTTTAACAGCTGAATTAAGTCCATTTATATTCATTGTAATCAGCTTTCTTTCTTCCATGATTATGCTTTATATTTAGGTCTAACAGCTCTCGTGGATCTCACTTCACGCTGTTCTTTATTGTCCACCTGTCCACTTACAGCTCCTTTCTCTTTTTCAGTCTCCAGTTGTTCCTCTTGAAACTCAATTAATGAGACCTCTTTCTCTGCCTCCTCTCTTCTTCTTCCAAAAAATTCTGCATGGAAAAGTTCTGCTTTTTCAATTGAATCAATTCTATGTCTCTGCTCTTGCCACGTAAACATTAATCCTTCTGGAATCAGCCATCTATAATTCACTTCGTTTTCCAGTAGCATTTTGGTCAGAAATCGATATTCTCTTCTCATCTCTCTCACTCTTCTGGGTATTTGTTTTAAAACCACAATCTCTTTACCTTTGTATTTCAATGTTTTCTCTCTTACCACTTGTAATATTTGTGTTTTAATGGATTTTTTGGTAAATCTAATATGGACTTCCTTTGGTAATTTATTTCTCATCGCATATCTTGTATAGACTCGATATACCTCATCTATTCCATCCATCATCTTTTCCTCTGTAATTTCCAAAGCATCTGCCAAAATTTCTATCATTAGCGCTACCAAGTTTTCTCCTTTTTCCTCTTCTATATTTTGAAATCTAAGGTAAAATTCTGACCTTTCCATCTCCCACCTCAGCATCCCACCTTTTTCTTGTTCAACCACTGTTAATCTACTATCAATATTTTCAATCTTCTTCTCTTTTTGTTTTCCTTCTTCCTCAATTTTTTGAAATCTTTCCTCATACTTAACCATCATTTGTTTGATGTCTTCCACTTTTTCATCAGTCTTCTTTATTCTTTGTTCAATATTTTCTGTTCTTTGTTCAATGATGTCAGATTTTATCTTGAGATCTTGGATTCCTTGCATAATCATCTGTAAAGTTACTCTTTCTTGTTCCTTATCTTGCTTCAACATTGTCTGAATTAAACGTTGTCCTCCAGCTGGTGGGGAAGCAGAGGTAGAAGCAGAAATGCCAGTTGATATTGGTTTCCTGCTCATTTCCATGCTTCCAAGGCTTCAAATTCTCCTTAACTTTTAATCCAACTAATAAAGCAGCCAATTATAATCCAAAATGGAAAACTCCGATAGTCAAAAACACGAAACCAAGGAAGAAACAGCAAAAAAGGAAGAAGAAAGATCTTCAGGTTCTTCTTGACCCTAATCCAATTACGAAATAGTCCACCATAAAAAAAGAAAAAAAGTAGAAAGAAGAAAAACAAATCCAAAAATAATAATATTGATTAAGAGCAAAAAAAAAGAAAAACAAAAAGTTCCCAGATTCTTCACACCTTAATCCAGTTGAAAAGTCTCAATAATAATAATAATAATAAAAAGAAACAACAACAAAGTGGTCCAAGAACATAGATAGGAAAAGCAAAAAAGTCCCAATAAAAAAGAAAAGAAAAATAAAGAAAAAAAAAAAACCCTGACGCTTTCCCTTTAAAAAAAATAACAAACAAAAATAAAGATATTACTGGAATTGAAATTTTTTTAAAAAAAGGCTAGCGTGTGGGGTATAAGAAAGCACACTGCACTTTATTTATTTATCCAAGGCTCTTGTTATGACTCTCTTCTCCAGCAGCTTCAAAGCCAAACCTCAAGTGTTCTTGATAACAGTCCAGGAAAGCACCTGCAATAATATTTTGCTGTGCTCTCCCTCTATCTTATCATGTTAAAATGTCCTTGAGAAGAGGTCTTTTTGCAATTCTCTCCCATTCAAATAAAATACTTTCAAGCCTCTAGTTGGCAGTGTTACAAAGTTTCTTAATGCTCTTCCTCCCCCCCAGCCGGAAAAAAGGAATAATATATACAAAAAAGAAAAAAGAAAAAATAGCCAAAGGGAGCCTCTATCCTAAAGAAAGTTAAAAAATCAAAGGGAGCATAAAAATATATATAAGAGAAAATTCAATCCGGTTACCTACAAAGTCACAGTAAAATCTTTCCCAAAAAATATAAAGAAAAGAAAAAAAAAACCCAAGCCTCAATTTGACATCACTTTAAAAAACGCCGCTCAAACAATTTCAGTCAAAAAAAAAAAAATCTCACAGCTTTCTTCTTTATTCCAGATGAACTTTCCAACCTCAGCGAATTTACAACACAAAAGAGTTTTCCTCACCCAGCCGACACACTTTCACTCCAATCACTTTCTTTCCGGAGCTGTCCCGACTTCAGCAGCTATGGAGGCTGCCTCTCCGCCACCAGCAAAAGGGCTTCTTCCGGATCAAACCAGAGATTTTGTGATATCTCTGGGATCCTGGAACAGTGCCTTTCACAATCATCGTCTCTACGGGACGGTTTAGGTCCGTTAGGACCGACCAGGGGCGAAAATATCGGCTGCGATCTCAGAGCCCCGAGATCGCAGCTGTATCGCTGAAACGAAGCTCTGCCTTCTTCCGCAATACAGTTCTTATTCTACATAATCAAACCACCTCAAAATATTTTTTTTCATATTTCACTTTCTATTCAACCCACATTCATCCACTATCCATTCTAATTTTCTTCTTTTTAAAAAAAGAATGCAGACACTTCTTAAGTACCTTATTCCCTTTGCATTCAAGTTCTGACATCCTTTCAGTTCCCACTTTGATATATAAAAAGTGAGTTAAAGTCATGGATATGCACATTCATTTTTGTTTCTTTTTGGATGGACATTTTCCAAGGGACATTTAACACTTCAATCTCCCTGTAGTTTATATATAACTTTATTGTTCTCTTTGTATAGGAAACTAATAATGCTATTGTTCCAGACCCTGTCTTGAAATGTACCTTAATAACACATGAGTCTGTTATCTGCACCTCCATAACTGTTTGGTTTGGATCTGCAACTAAATAAGACAGACACAACTTCAATGGATAATTAAAACTGCAGAAAAAAATTGATTGATTGATTGGTTGAAGTTATATTGCCACCTATTAGCCCTTAGTGACTTGAGATGGCTTACAGAATGTAAAAACATATTTTTTTAAAAAACAATAAAACTAACAAAAATAATCAAATAAATTAATAAAGTACAAAAGAACAAAATCTGAAAAAAATTGAAAAAAATCAACCCCCAACTCCCATCACTTGCCCCAATGACAGCAGATCACATGAGCCATTTGATGGGCTCTATCTCACTCTGGGTTTCCTAGGCCCTCTGGCAGAACCAGGTCTTCAGTGCCTTCCGGAAGAGAATTAGAGAGAGGGCCATTCTAATATCTGAGGGAATGATGTTCCAGAGAGAGGGAGCCACCACAGAGAAGGCCCTTCTTCTGGGTCTTACCTGGTGTATCTCCCTCTGGGATGGGATCCATAGCATTCCCTGCCTCCCTGTTCTAATGGGTCAGGTAGATGTGACCGGCAAGAGATGGTCCCTCAGATAACCTGGTCCAAGCCATGAAGGGCTTTAAAGGTGACAACCAGCACCTTGAATTGCACTTGGATGCAAATCAACAACCAATGCAATTCCCGCAGGAGAGGTGAAACCAGGGTCTGCACAAAACCATGTGGGCTGTTGCATTTTTCATTAACTGGAGCTTCCAGATTTTCTTCAAGAGCAACCCCATGTAGAGCATGTTGCAATAATCACAATGGGAAGTGACTAGACTAAAGTGACTGTGAATTCCTATCAACCTGCCTTCCATTGAGGACCTTTATACTGCACTAGTCAAAAAGATGGCTATGAAAATATCTACCCCATACATCCTGGACATAAATTGTTTCAAGCTCTATTCTCAAAATGACATTATAGAGCATTGCACACCAGAACAACAAGACACAAGGACAGATCCCCCCCCATGCCATTACTTTGTTAAAGAACTAACTCCCACAATACTGTCAAACTATTTATTAAGACTGTATTACTATTCTTCTTCTCATTCCCATTCCCTATCTCCTTTCTACTTATGAATATAACCTTCTTGCTTGAATTTTTACAATTTATATTGTTTTATTTAGTTTACCAGTATAATTTTGATTGCTTATTTAGTATCCTATGGCTATCACTAATTGTTGTATCTTATGATTCTTGATGAATGTATTTTTCATGTACACCAAGAGCTGAAGACAAATTCTTCATGCACACTAGTATGAGTCCATGTAAAATAGGACTGTATATAAAGGATCAGAGTAAAATAGATTACCATTATTATTGCTCAATGAAGTGAAATCTGAAAATGTATACAGTACTTTGTGTTCACCAGTAGAATACCTGAAAATCCAGATGGATCTAGCCTGGAAAAATAAAAGAAAAGCAGCTTTATAAAGGCAGCTGTGCTGTCCACTCATCTTGACAAAAGAGGCCTTGCTGATATTCAGCTAGAGATGATACTGACATGAAAATTGACCAAGCACTTGTAAAATGCTCAGAATGCTGTTAACACAATAAATGTTGCAAGTGATACAGATCTGTCACTATTTTACCACTTTCACATCTATTAAGGAGAATTGCATAAGATTCTTCAGCTGAAGTGAAAAAGAAAAGGGTATCTTGTTAGTCTTCTATGTGGCAGCATAAGAAAAGATCTCCAGGTGAGGAAAAGAAAAAAGTAGGACATTGACAATAAATATTGAAGGTCCAGATAGTTTTTATTTTATAATCTGAGGAATCCAATGTATTATCTGTTGACACATAGAAAAGTTTGACCTGGTGTCCATCTGGTTCTCTTCTCCACCTATTCCCAATGCTTTTGCATTCTATTTCTCAAGTATTTTTTCTCTGTGTGTGTATTGGCAGATACATATACATATATATATATGGTATTCAGTTTTGTTCGGGTATTTTCCCACGTCATTGCAGTTGTGCTTTTAAAGTTGTAGCAATGTTTTGGCAGAATCTCATCTGCCATCATCAGGTTTCTGTATTGTGTTCATCTGACATTGAGGACGAACACAATACAGAAGCCTGATGATGGCAGATGAGATTCTGCGGAAACGTTGCTACAACTTTAAAAGCACAACTACTATGACGTGGGAAAATACCCGAACAAAGCTGAATTATATATATATATATATATATATATATATATATATATATATATATATATATATATTCAGAAGAAAAGGAGATTGCTCTTCGGGAAAAAGTTTTTATTTTTGTTCATATATATATATATGTCTGGCATTCAGCTTTGTTCGGGTATTTTCCCACGTGGTGCTTTTAAAGTTGTAGCAACGTTTCGGCAGAATCTCATCTGCCATCATCAGGCTTCTGTATTGTGTTCTGTATTGTATATAGAGAAGCATATATATATATGTTTTCTGAGGTTCTCGCGGGTACTTGTATGTGGATCTTTGGTTATTCGGGTTTTCTCCTGCGTAAGATTGGAAGTATCTGGGCAACGTTTCGATGAAGTCTCATTCATCATCTTCAGGCTTGGTCTTCATCTCTGTGCTTCTCTGCAAGCTCACTTCACTCTGAGAAGCACAGAGCTGAAGACCAAGCCTGAAGATGATGAATGAGACTTCATCGAAACGTTGCCCAGATACTTCCAATCTTACGCGGGAGAAAACCCGAATAACCAAAGATCCATATATATATATATATATATATATATATATATATATATATATATATATATATATATATATCATATTATTTATAGAATTTTTTAAAAACAATAGTTTGATGTGTTTTTTAATAGAATACTGCTCAACAGAACCATCCACATCTTAACGGATGTCTACATTTGTGAGGAAAGCACACACAAAAAAACACTTTATAGCATAATGTACACATAATGGATTCTCTTGGAATGGAAGCAGTTGTTACTAGGCATTTTTACCAATTGTATTGTTTTTTTTAATAAAAGTTTTTTTTTAACAACAAGCATAACCATAAACATAGACATAAAACAAATAAAACCTTCTTTCAGTTATACAGTATGTCATTTGGTACATATTTCTTGTGCACAGTATCTATAGTCTTTTTCTTTTAGGTTTACGTTCATATAACACTTTCCATATCATTAATCATATCATCAATTAACTTTCCATATCATATTATATTATTGTTACATCATCATTAGACTTTAATTTTAAATCCATATTATCTTTTAAAGCAAATCTCAATTCTTACCCTATTTTTCTTCATGTTGTAATTTATTCTAAAATAACCTGTTATAACATATCATTGCTATTGTATTATACTTTAATTTCCTAATTTTCTATCTAGCCATTGGTAGAACAAATCCCATATCTTATAATACTCTTTTTCTTCTTGCTCTCTTCTTGCTAATGTTAATCTACTCATTTCTGCACATTCCATTATTTTCTTAATCACTTCCTCCTCCATCAGAATTTTCTCATTCTTCCAATTTTGAGCAAATACAATTCTAGCTGCAGTTAAAATATTGATAATCAAATATGTCAATTTTCTATTGTAACCTTCAGGTAACATTCCAATAAAAATGTCTCTGGTTTTAAATATATATGCTGTTTTGTCATTTTTTCCAGCATGTTTTTAGTACAATATATTTTAGCTTCCACACATGTCCACCACATATGATAGTATAATCCAGGTATCTGATGACATTTCCAACACTTCACCAATTTATCCTTGAACATCTTTACTATTCTCACTGTGGGTAGATATCACCTATAAAACATCTTACACAAATTATCTTTATATGCTGTTGACATTGTTAATTTATAATTTCTAGCCCATAGTTTCTGCCATTTTTCTAGATCAATCCCATATCCAAATTTCCCCCCACGCAATTATCATTTCTTTAACTTGTTCTTATTCTAATTTCATTCCTAGTAAATAACCATATAATTTTTGATCATCCTCTCCTTAGTACCTGTTAACATTTTATCTAATTCAGTAAGTTATTTATAAAACACTTCTGTCTTACTAATCTTTATCATATCTAGAATGTATTTGCACATATGAATACCAATTCATATTTATCCCTTGCTCATCTAATTCTTGCTTTGTTTTGAGTTCAACCTTTTCATTTAAAATTGCACTATATCTAATTGTGTGTTCCATTTTAAAAACAATTGGATACGCAAATGTCTCTGTTGTTGATAACCAGACTGGTATTTTCATATAATGTAGTTTCCTTGTTTTCTCCCATGTTGACAATAAATATGTCTCCTAAAATACTCATATACTTTGCTTCCCCTATACCATAAAAATGCATGCCACCCCAATTGTAATCAAAACCTTCCAGTGTTAACAAGCTAGTATTTCTCAGAACAATCCATTCTTTCACGCATATCAATGTAACTGCTTGGTAATATAATTCCCAATAGGATAGTCCAAAACCTCTTCTTATTCTAGCAACCTGTAACAATTTTAGTTTTATTCTTGTCTTCTTTTCCTGCCATATATATTCCATTTTTCCAGTTCTGTCACAATTTGTTGTTTTAATTTATAATAATTATCTTCCTTTAGTGTTCCACATCTTGCTGTCAGCTGTATTCCCAAATACTTCACTTTGTTTGTGATCTAGATGTTCAATCTGACAGTTCTTTCCCTTATTTTTCCGTCATATTCTTGACTTAGATCTTAGTTTCATCTTTATTTATTTTTAATTCTTTAATCACCTTTCTGTATTCTTCAATCTTTTCTATGTTTAGACACTGTTTCCAATGGTTCTTCCAATATAAAGACCAGATCATCTGAAATGCTTGTAGTTTACATTCCTCCTTTTTTTATCTACAGTCCCTTTATTTCTTTATTTTTCCTAATATTTCTATTTAGTACTTCCAAAATCAATACAAATAACAATGGTGACAAAGGGCATCCTTGTCTGGTTCCTTTTTTAAAATTAATATTATCTGTCAAATCTCCATTTATCATTACTTTTGCAGATTGTTTATAATATCAATTGCCTTAATTAATCTTTCCCATTTCTTCCATTTGCAATAACATAAATTGCCAATTTACCTTATCAAAGTCTTTTTGCACATCTAAAAATACCAAGGCCATTTGCTTTTCTGGGTGTGTTTCATAAAATTCCAATGTGTTGTGAATTAATAAAAGTGCTTAAATAAAGATTATTAAAACCTTTAGAAAAGTGCAGGGTTATGGCCCTGCACTTCTGATTGGCCGATAATAGTGACATCTGATTGGTCCATTCAGGAGAATCTGATTGGCTATTAGCGGGCCTCTTTCATTGGTTAAGGGAACTAACGCTTCCCGTTTCTTATTGGTTGTTTGATCAGCAGCTTGCCTATAAAAAGGGCTATTGCTGCCGTAGTTTTTGCTCTGTTCCACAATGTTAAATAAAGAGTTGAAGTTCACTGTTCATCGTCTCGTCTCCAATTCTTGTGCCCATGCGCAGAACTTAACACTGGCGATGAGGATGGGATTTGGAGACGTCAGAGCTGACTGAACATTACAGAGTGCTAAACAGAGCACGTGGCTGAAGACGCACCAACGGCTGAACCATGACTAGCAGCGTCATACCACCCGCTCCATTCGACCCGGCACAAGAAGACTGGGACTCATATATGGACCAATTCCAGATGTTTCTGGAGACCAACAACTTGAAGGATGCCACTACCGGAAAGAAGCAAGCGGTATTCCTAACTTACTGCAGGCCAACCATGTTTAAGATGGCCAAGGCACTAGCCAAACCGGCTGAGGTGAAGTCCATGGACTGGGATGTCCTCGAGCCCCTTCTATGGGCTCACCATGCACCTACCGTACCAATGCTTGTTCGAAGACATGAATTTTATCAGAGAGACCAGCAGAAGGGAGAAAGCGTTGCAGATTTCATTGCGGATCTCCAGAACCTGGGAGGCCTCTGTGGGTTCGCCGACCTCGAAGAAGCTCTGAGAGACCAAATAATTCTGGGATTAGATGCACCACACGTGCAAAGTAAGCTGATGGCGAAAGGTGACATCAGCCTTGCAGATGCCATCGCTGACGCTACTGCAGCAGAAGCAACCAGGAAGTTGGCTGCCCGAATGCGCTGCACCCACACACTGCTCCGCCAACTCGCTGGAAAAATCTCACCTCACCTGGAAGGACAGGCAACAACAGCCCAACACGAGGACCTCGAATCGTCATCAGAAAGTGATGAAGAAGAGGTCAACTGGCTCTCTGAATGAGACCAACGCCATCAACGTAACCAGAGAGCACAGTACCAATGCGCTGGTTGTGGGGCAAACCACCCATGATGAGACTGCAAATTCCTCGACGCGCTCTGCCATGTATGCAGGAAAAGAGGTCACATTGGAAGAGTCTGTAAAAGAAAGCAAGGATCCAGCCCACCTCAGAGGGGGGACCAACTACCGCCAGCCCACAGGAAGTCGTCCTGTGAATTAAGAATACTTAACCCACCAATGGAACAACTACTCCTACAGAAACAAACCACCAGCCCAGTCAACGAAATGAGAAGAGGCACACCAAACCATTACGATCGGTCACGCCTCATCATTAGACGCCAAGATCTGGGTGAAGGTCGCCATTGAAAACCAGCCCTGCATGATGGAAGTCGATTCAGGATCGTCCCTCTCAATGGTTTCCTGGAAAACCCTTAAACAATTAATTCCCACCGTCCGGCGGCAAGACCTCAGATTCCAAAGAATCATACTTAAGGACTATCAGGGAAATCTAATTCCAGTTGTTGGATCCAGCAAAGTCTGTGTCTCATTTAAAAATCGTACTGCATCCCTACCACTAACCGTAGCTGACAGTTATCGGCCTAGTTTGTTAGGCCTCGAATGGTTCGCCCCACTTGGAATTGAAGTAGCTGGCATTCACCGAACCAACAGCGACGACTGGGAAGAGGCCATCGTCCGGGAGTTCCAGGACATCTTTACAGAGAAATTAGATGAGTACAAGGGGACCCCGATATCATTTAATCTTAACCCCAAAGTAGCTCCCATCCGTCTTAAGCCTCGTCGAGTTCCATTTGCCCTTAAACCAAAGATTGACGAGCAGCTTGATAAATTAATAGCCCAGGGTGTGTTAGAACCAACCGACCACGCTCCCTGGGAAACCCCAATCGTAACACCCATCAAGCCGGATGGATCACCCTGAATCATGTCCTTCAGCAGAATGCTTACCTGGTACCGGTGGTACAACACCTTCTCCATTGCCTGGGGGGCGGAAAAGTCTTCGCTAAATTGGATTTAGCACGGGCATACCAACAACTGCCTGTAGACAAAAAAACGGCAGAGGCACAAATGATCGTTATGCACCGAGGTGCATTTAAGTGCAACCGACTCCAATTCAGAGTTAGCGTGGCCCCAGGAATTTTTCAGAGCTTGATGGAGGGACTACTACAGGGTATAAAAGGGGTTGTACCTTATTTTGATGATGTTTTAATTGCTGCTCCAACTAGAGAAATACTAAGGGAGCACCTGAGGTTAGTTCTCCAGAAATTTAAAGACTCTGGCCTTATAGTAAAAAAAAAAAATAATTGTCAACTGTTTACGGATAAAGTAGAATTTTTGGGGTACTTAATCGATAAACAAGGCATTCACCCCACCGATAGCAAGTTAAGGACAATCAGAAATGCCCCAAGGCCCAGAAATAAGACTGATCTACAAGCTTTCCTGGGCCTTATCAATTTTTACAACGTGTTCCTGCCCCACAAAGCAACTGTAGCTGAGCCCCTACATTGTCTGTTGGACAAAAAGGCAACCTGGGTCTGGGGACACCGAGAGGAACATGCATTCCGACAAGTAAAAAACTTATTGACTTCAGACGCTATTTTGATGCAGTATAATGAGACTTTGCCTTTAACAATTACATGTCATGCATCACCATTCAGAGTGGGTGTCATTTTGAGCCATGTGTTACCAAACGGTAGTGAAGCCCCTATTGCCTACTTTTCAAAAACGCTATCAAAAGCGGAACGTAACTATAGTCAAATCGATAAAGAGGCTCTTGCTGTCATTTTTGCTGTTAAACGATTTCATGAATATATTTATGGGCGAGTTTTTACTAGTTACCAACCAGAAACCTTTGTTGGGGATTATAGCGGGGGACAAGCCAACCCCTTTTATATTATCTCCCAGAATGACTTGCTGGTCCGAATTCTTGGCTGCATATAATTATAAACTGCAACACTGCCTGGGGAAAGCCATCTCCCACGCTGAAACACTAAGCCATGCACCACTTCCGGAAACCATTGACGACCCAGCTCCAACTGTCGCAATGCTCTAGATTGAGACACTTCAATCACCACCACTGACAGCTCGAGATATCGCGATCGAAACCAAATGCGATCCCGTTTTAGCACAAGTTCTTACCTGGGTCGAGTGAGGATGGCCATTGGATCAAATCCCTGATAACTTCAGTCCTTTCAAGAATCGACAGATGAAACTGTTTTCCCAGAAAGGCTGCATAATTTGGGGGGATAGAGTCATCATCCCAGAGCGGCTGCAATGAGCAGTATTGAAAACCTTGCATGAAGGTCACCCCGGCATCGTGTGCATGAAGGCGCTCGCACGAAGCTACGCATGGTGGCCGAGTATCGACAAGCAAATCGAGGCCTGGTTAAAGACTTGTTGCAAATGCCAGGAAGTTAGCAATGCCCCACCGAAAGCAACCCCAACAGAGTGGGAAACACCCAGGGGACCATGGTCCCATATTCATATTGACTTTGCAGTACCTACTAAAGGACACACATTCCTAGTAACGGTGGATGCCTACTCAAACTGTACCACAACCAAATCCGTCATCAGAAAATTGGACAGATTATTCACAACCCATTATTCGCCAGACGTTCTGGTGTCCGACAATAGCCCCCAGTTTATCGCGCTTTCTTTTGAACAGTATTTGGTGGACCGCGTTATTCGCCATGCGCTAACTTCGCCAGTTCATCCTGCGGCCAATGGAAGAGCTGAGCGCATGGTACAATTCGTCAAAAAGACACTACATAAAATGGACTCTGGCGATATCGAAGATAAGATTACCGGATGCTCTTTCTTCAGCACATCACTCCGCAGAGCATCACCAACAAGACTCTGGCTGAATTGTTAATGGGACGAAAACTCCGCTCCCACTTTGACCGACTACACCCATTGTACGAACCAGAAAAACCACACGGATCCAGTGGGAAATGTTGCAAATTCCAGATAGGCGACTTAGTCTTTGCTAGAAACTTTTCTGCTGATCCTTTGTGGGTCGACACAACTGTAATCCAAGTCATAGGACCCAGGTCGTACCGAATAAAAAGTCGTGACAGAAGAATATGGAAGCGCCATATTGATCAGCTGCGTTCAAGGCTGCAATCTCGTTTCTGTGACTCCGGTAACTTCCAAACTGAGGGGGGAGGAGATGCCGAGGAGACCAAGTTCGAAATGGCAGAAAGCACGAGTGGAAGAAGTAAGCATAGGGACTTAACGCATAAAGAAGGACCAGAGAGGGTGGTGGACTTGCCTCAAAGAGACACCTCGTCAGAGGCAAGCCCACAAAGGCTAGAGGACAACGAGGACATTAGCAGCACCGAGTTTTTAAATGAAGGACCGGAGGCACCCTACTCGCCAGAAAATGTCCCACCCAAACGAGATTATAAACAAGTATCGGGGGGACAGCGAAAATCTAACAGACAATCTAAACAACCTGCCTACCTCAAAGCTTACATCACTGCACCCCTTAAATGGAACCCGGGGAAGGGGTGTTGTGAATTAATAAAAGTGCTTAAATAAAGATTATTAAAACCTTTAGAAAAGTGCAGGGTTCTGGCCCTGCACTTCTGATTGGCCGATAATAGTGACATCTCATTGGTCCGTTCAGGAGAATCTGATTGGCTATTAGCGGGCCTCTTTCATTGGTTAAGGAAGCTAACGCTTCCCATTTCTTATTGGTTGTTTGATCAGCAGCTTGCCTATAAAAAGGGCTATTGCTGCCATAGTTTTTGCTCTGTTCCACAATGTTAAATAAAGAGTTGAAGTTCACTGTTCATCATCTCATCTCCACTTCTTGCATCCATGCGCAGAACATAACACATACGTTAGCTCTACTAAATTCAACAACATTCAGGTAAATAAAGATAAAATGGGAGTTTATATAACATCTAGAGGGGAACAAAATACAACCATCTGACAGAGATAAATATGTTGAAAAGAAATTTAAAGAAGAAGTTTCAAATAATTATTTATGGAAGGCACTCACACTATTGAGAGGAAGCATATACAGGATATATGAAACTCACTGTTTCCCTCAACAGCTATCTGATTTTATCTGGCAATGTGGAAAAAAAATGGAATGGGTCAAACTAGATTTTTATTCTGCATCTTTATTCAAGATTTTTTAAAATTTTTTGACTTATCTTAAAGGTATGTCATATTAAGACTAGAAGAATGGAGCAGTCACAGCGAACCCTGCTAATGCCTAACATTTTTCAAGAGACCCAAATTCATTGCTTGAAGTTTCCAGGACTTACTAGTGCTATCACAAGCTCTTCTGCTTTCTTTGAAAATACAAATAGAAGGAAGAATGAGATCACTTGTACCTGCTTGTTGTTGTCTCTAGATAGTTGTACCGACTGACCTAGAAAAGAGCAAATAAATGAAAGAACAAATACAGATGAGGTGACTCTGTTGGAACAAATGTGTTATTAAGATAAATTAATTGCCCAAGGATTCATTCCTGAGTTAAAAGTAAAGTAAAGCTTGCAACTGACACTGAACTGGGAATTAAGAAAAGTAAAAGCAAACCCAAACCGGAAGCTAGTATTAAACACTTATCCTCAAAAAATTATAATTTGATACCATAAAAAAACCTAAATTTTAGGTGTCACAAGTCTCTTTCCTCTATGTGCTACAACAGATTATCATGTATGTGCATCAATGGAACTAATAATGGGATATCATGACATCTGTTGCAGCATATTAACATTATCATGGTTGGAATACTATGGTGAGAATCCTGAGTTTCTTTGATTGGGAGTCCTTGACCTTAATCATTAAGTCCTGGCCATCTCATACTATTGCAATGCACACTACATGGAGCTATTCTTTTGGAAGGTGCAACTAGTGAAGAATGCAATGTCACAGGCAGTTCTTGGGGCCCTTAGGGGTAGTCCATGTTACATCATTGTTCTGCAAACTGCATTGGTTCCCTGTTTATTTCCAGGTGCAATTCAAGGTGTTGGTTATTATTATGTCCTGAGCATGGGCGCAAGGAATGGAGATGAGGCATCGAACTGTGACTTCAACTCTTTATTAGTAACTTCAGAACAGAGCAAAATACTTGGGCAGCAGCAGTTCTTTTATAGAGCTGGCTGCTGTCACAATAACCAATGATTTGAGTTTACTGCTTTAACAAGCATCCAATCAGAGAGACCCGCTGTCAGCCAATCAGATCAGCCAGAAACGACCAATCACGACTCGCTATTCGCGGGCCAATGAGAAGTGCAGGATTACGAGCCTGCTGTTAAAGTAAAACTATTAGGATTGTTACTGAACGCGTTAGCTTAGTCCTTAACACCCCTCCCCCCTAGGTTCCATCTGAGGGGTGGAGTGATGTATTCTCATAAGTAGGCAGGTCACTTCACCTGTCTGCATGACCTGCGCTGTTCCACCGGTTTCTGTCCTGGCTCTGGTTCCGGTGGGCTGCTTGCTGAGCTGGGTGGCGAAGATGGTACCGCTGTTTCGTTGAATGGCTCTGGGCTGTCCTCTCTGCTCTCGCCAATGCTGTCATCCGGGTTCCCTGGATCTGTTTCTATTGCGGTGCTGCTACGCGGCAAGGCAATTTCCCTGCTCGGTTCTCCTTCTGGCAGTGAGTGTCCCATGGTTGGTTGTGTAGACTGCTGGGTTCTGATTGTTAGGTCATCTGCTATTTCTTTTTCAGCCCCTTCGATGTCCCTTCCCCCCCCCCAGTTTGAGATTCAGGGGATGAGATGGGAGTAGGTGCTAGTCTGGGTCAAAGCTGGTCTATGTGGTGCTTCCACATTTTTCCATCTGCAGTTTGTAGACGGTAGGATCGGGGGCCCGTAAGATGCATTATGGTAGCGGGGACCCACAATGGGTCACCCGAGAAGTTTTTTGCAAAAACAGGGTCGCCTTCCTGGAATGAATGACACTTACTGCTGGATCCCAGGGGTTGATCTGGTGTGTAAGCAGGGTGGAGGCGATCGAGATGTGAGCGGAGTTTTCGGGCCATCAGGAGTTTGGCTGGGGTTCTGTTTGTGGTGCTGCTTGGAGTGATATGTTGGAGGAGAAGCATCCTGGTTATCTTGTCATCAATGGTCCATCTTGTGTAAGGTTTTTTTTTGCAAATTGGACCATTTGCTCAGCCCTACCGTTGGCTGCAGGGTGAGCTGGTGATGTTAAGGCATGGCGGATGCCCTGGTCTGCTAGGTACTGTTTGAATGCCAAGGCAGTGAATTGAGGGCCATTATTGGAGACCAGGACATCCGGCTATCCGTGGGTAGTGAATAGCTTATTCAGTTTTTTAATGACCGCCTCTGTGGTGGTGCTTTTCATTTTGTGGACCTCGAGCCAGTTAGAATAGGCATCCACGGTTAGAAGGAAAGTGTGTCCTCTTGTGGGTCCCACCAAATCGATGTGGATACAGGACCAGGGACCACGAGGTGTTTCCCACTGAGTTGGCGGTGTTTTGGGAGGAGCGGAGCGAGTCTCCTGGCACTTGCTGCATGTAGCCACCCAGGCCTCTATCTGCTTATCTATGCCTGGCCACCACACTTAACTCCTTGCCAATGCCTTCATCTGCACAATGCCTGGATGTCCATCGTGCAACATTTTCAAAATTTTATGTTGCAATTTCTCCGGGATGTTGACTCTGTCTCCCCACAAGATCCAGCCTTTTTGAGAGAATAGTTCTGTCTGTCGATTTCTGAACGGCTTGAAAGTGTCATTGGGTTCGTTGTCTGGCCAACCTCGTTCCACCCAGCTGAGGACTCGTGCCAAAGAAGGGTCCTTTTTCATTTCTGAGGTGATGTCCCAAGTGATCAGCGGAGGTGATTTAAGAGTCTCGATTTGCAATACAGCTAGGGTTGGAGCTGGATCATCCATGACATCTGGTAGTGGAGAATGTCTCAAAGCGTCAGCATGGGGAATGACTTTCCCAAGACAGTGTTGCAGTTGGTAATCGTATGTGGCTAAAAACTCCGACCAACGTGTCATTCTTGGTGATAAGATGTGGGGAGTTGGTTTGTTTCCCACTAAAATGCCAAGTAACGGCTTGTGGTCTGTAATTATGGCAAAGGGTCTCCCATAAACATACTCATGGAAACGTTTAATTGCAGACACAATGATGAGAGCCTCTTTATCAAGTTGGCTATAGTTCCTTTCAGTTTTAGACAAAGTTCTCGAAAAGAACGCAATAGGTGCCTCATTACCATTTGGCAGGACGTGGCTTAAAATGGCTCCCACTCTGAATGGTGAGGTGTCACAGGTAACCGTTAAGGGTAGAGTCTCTTTGTATTGTATTAATACAGCATCAGAAGTTAAGAGGTCTTTTATTTGTTGAAATGCTCATTCTTCACGCCGTCCCTAGACCCAGGAAGCCTTTTTGTTGAGAAGTTTATGTAGGGGCTCAGCTATGGTTGCCTTCTGGGACAAGAAGATGTTACAAAAATTAATGAGTCCCAGGAAGGCTTGGACGTCTGTCTTATTTCTAGGTCTTGGGGCATTTTTGATTGCAGTTATTTTTTTTTCGATGGGGTGGATTCCCTGTCTGTCGAGAAGGTACCCCAGGAACTCTACTCTCTCTGTACAAAGTTGACACTTGTCCGTTTTTACCTTCAGGCCAGCGTCTTTAAATTTTTGGAGAACCATTCTGAGTTATTGTTCTAATAATTCTTTAGTAGGGGCAGCTATTAAGACGTCGTCAAAATAAGGCACGACACCTTTTATGACTTGTAATAGTCTCTCCATCAGACTTTGGAAAATGCCCGGTGCCACGCTTACTCCGAATTGGAGTCTATTGCACTTAAAGGCACCTCTGTGTGTGACTATAGTCTGGGCTTCTGCAGTCGTCGCATCTACGGGTAGCTGTTGGTACACCTGAGCTAAGTCCAATTTCGCAAATATTTTTCCACCACCCAGGGAGTGAAGCAGGTGTTGGACCACCGGTACCGGGTGCTCTGCTGAAGCGCGTGATTTAGGGTAGCCCAGTAATCCCCACAAATTCTTTACGATCCATCTGGCTTTAAGTGTGTTACTATTGGGGTCTCCCATCGGGCGTGGTCAATCAGTTCCAACACACCCTGGGCTATTAATTTGTCCAGTTGCTCATCGATCTTTTGCTTGAGTGCAAAAGGCACCCGACGAGGCTTAAGGGGAATGGGAGCTATATCGGGGCTGAGATTAAACAATATAGGGGTCCCCTTGTACTTGCCTAATGTTCCTGTGAACTGTCCTGGAATTCCTGGATGAGGGCCTCTTCCCAGTCATCGATTCCGGTTTGGTGTATGCCAGCTAGTTCAATTCTGAATGGGGCGAACCACTGTAACCCTAACAAACTGGGCCGGTCACAATTGACAACGGTCAGAGGTAGTGTTGCGGTGCGGTCTTTGAAGGATACTTGGACATGGCTGGAACCGACAACTGGAATTCTGTTTCTTTGGTAGTCCTTAAGGATGATTCTTTGAGTGCTGAGGTCCTGGCAACAGATAGCAGGGATCAGCTGTTTGAGGGTTTTCCAGGAGACCATCGATAGGGACGACCCCGAGTCAACTTCCATCACGCATGGTCGATTCTCTATAGCGACCTTTACTCGGATCTTCCTTGCATCTAGTGACGAAGCGTGGCCTATAGTGATAGTTTGGTGTGCCTCTTCTCGTCTCGTTGAAGTGGCAGGTGCTCGATTTCTGTAGTAGTGGTTGTTCCATTGGCGGTTCAGGTGGTCCCGATTTACAGATGGGTTGCCTGTATCCTGGCGGAGATTATTCTCCCTCTGGCTTGGACTGGACTCTCACTTGCTTCTGCAGACCTTTGCAATGTGGCCTCTCTTTTTACAGGAACGGCAGAGTGCGTCGAGGAATTTGCAGTTTGATCGCGGGTGGTTTGCCCCACAACCAGCACATTGGCGCGGAAGTCTCTTGTTCCTTTGATCTCGTTCTGAGTGGAGGCGGTTGACCTCCTCTTCCTCGCTGTCTGAGGAGGATTCGAGGTCTTCATGGTGGGCGGTAGTAGTGTGCCTTTCAGAGGAAGGCGTACTATCACTAGCGAGTTAGCGGTGTGGTGTGTTCTCTTGGCACATTCGAGCAGCTGACTTCCTGGTTGCTTCTGCGGTAGTAGCGTCGGTGATGACATCTGCGAAGCTGATGTCTCCCTTCACCATGATCTTGCTCTGCACTGTGTGGTCATTTAATTCCAGAACTATTCGGTCTCTCATGGCTTCCTCGAGGTTTGCGAAACCACAGAGTCCTCCCAGGTTCTGGAGGTCGACTACAAAGTCTCCAACGCTCTTGTTCTTCCATTGGTCCCTCTGGTAAAACTCCTGTCTTCATATCAGTGTAGGCACTGCGGGTGCATAATGGGCCCAGAGGATTGGCACGAGGTTATCCCAATCTATGGTCTTCACTTCCGCTGGTTTGGCAAGTGCCTTAGCCATTTTAAAAATGGCGGGCCTGCAATGGGTCAAGAACACCACGCGTTTCTTGCCAGGCATAGCATCTTTCAGATTGTTGGTCTCCAGGAACATCTGGAACTGGTCTATATACGAGTCCCAGTCTTCGTTTGCCAGGTCAAATGGAGCGGGTGGTATGGCGCCGCTAGTCATCCTGCCGTTTGTTGTGTGCACTTTCAGCCACGTGCTCTGTTTTGTTCGATGAATGTTTAGTCAGCTCTATCGTCTTCGCATCCCACCTTCGTTGCCAGTGTTATGTCCTGAGCATGGGCTCAAGGAACGGAGACGAGGCATCGAACTGTGACTTCAACTCTTTATTAGTAACTTCAGAACAGAGCAAAATACTTGGGCAGCAGCAGCTCTTTTATAGAGCTGGCTGCTGTCACAATAACCAATGATTTGAGTTTACCGCTCTAACAAGCGTCCAATCAGAGAGACCCGCTGTCAGCCAATCAGATCAGCCAGAAACAACCAATCATGACTCACTATTCATGGGCCAATGAGAAGTGCATTATGAGCCTGCTGTTAAAGTAAAACTATTGGGGTTGTTACTGAACACGTTAGCTTAGTCCTTAACAATTATCACCATTGAAGCCCTTCATAGCATAGGTTCATGTATCTGAAGAGTAACATCCATGCTGTCAGAAGGGACCCTATCATTCAAGGAATTTTGACTGGTATGGTCCAGGAGAGGAGCTCCTGCCCTTTGGAACATCATAATCCCCCAAGCTGTGAGCTCCTCCAGCCTGCTAGCCCTCCATAAGGCCTGAAGTCCTGGTTCTGCCAGTTGCCCAGGGGTGCACCATTTTGGAGGTAGCTAGTAGATTAAGAAAAGTCCACATCTCTCCCCATGCACTTTGTGCTGTCACCATCTTTAACTGTACTTATTTTATTTCTCTTATTTGTTGTTTGTAATTTCAATGTTTACCAATCTTAATGTTTGTAAGCTTCTCAGAGTTGCCACTAGACCAGATGGGTGGTATATAAATCAAGCTGAATCAAATAGATGATAGATAGATAGATAGATAGATAGATAGATAGATAGATAGATAGATAGATAGATAGATGAATAAATAAATACTGTCATCCAATACTGTACACAATTGGGCCTAGATCAGAGGTGTTATTCACAGGTTCTGACTAGTTCTGGAGAGCTGGTAGCAGAAATTTTGAGTGGTTCGGGGAACCAGCAAATACAACCTCTGACAGGCCCTGCCCCCATCTATTCTCTGCCTCCCATTGAGTCCCAGCTTATTGGCTGGGTCTTCTTTGGTTGGCCTGCACAGGAGAACAGAGCTGGAAAGCAGGTTAGTGGGGTGGGGAGTGAATGGGATTTTGCAATAACCTTCCCCCAGAAGTGGAGAGGGAATGGAGATTTTACAGTATATCCTTCCCCTGCCATGCCTACCAAGCCACGCCCTCCAAGCCACGCCCACAGAACCGGCAGTAATTTTTTTTTTAATCTGACCACTGGTCTAGATGTGAATTGGAGTGCAATGCTAAATCATCAAAAGTAATCAAGTCAAGCCTACTCCCAATTATCAATAGAGTTAATGTTTTGAACATAAAAAGTTACTAGTTCAGTCTTCTATGGGACCACATGACAGCTTCAGAGAGCAAATTATTGTGTTATGCAACTCTCAATTAAATGTAGCTTGAAATAAACCCTGGAAAAAAATATTCTAATCATTTTAAAATGATGTAATAAGAACGTAATAAGGGTTAACGGAGAGGCAGTTTCTGTAAGCAACACCAGAATGTTTCCTTCCTGCCTTCCTTACAGGATTAGGCCAGTAATTTCTTCTAACAACCAATTCTCTGAACTCCTTAGAATGTTAACAACCTGTTCTAGAAAATGGGTGTGAACTGGGAGAATCCTACCCCTAATTGTGAGACAAACAAATCATGAAAAAACAAAAAACATTTCAACATTCATCCTAATGGGTGTCTTCCTCCCATGCTGAAACTGTTATGTTTTAATCAAAGCACCCTATGGACAAGATCAAACTTCACTGTCAGAAATTATCTTCCATTATTTATAACACATGCAAAGCAACATAAACAAAGCCTCAGCTTTTAAACATATCTCAAAAATAACCTTGAGGTTTCAATGAAAGTTACAATGAAAGGAATCTGTTAGGGATAATATTGTTTACCCTAACTGGTTTAGGTAAAATAATAAATATGTAATCATGGTTTGTTAGTTAAAGTGTCTGCAACTTTAACTGTAGGAATGTAATTAAGGGAATGGTTGTAATAGCACCATAAAAGAAGCAAGACAACGGCAGCTTGCTCTCTCTGGCTTTATGATCCCTAATTACTGGATGGTTTCAAGACTGCATTTTTCTCCTACTGGAAAGGGAGAGAGAAAGGACTGATTTATTGTAAGTGAACTGACATTGGATATTCTACACGGACTTTTGCTAATTGAATATCCTTGAATGGACTGACTAAAACGATACATGACTAATGGACTGTTATTTTGACTATGCTATAACTCTAAATGGAATAAACTATATTTTTGATAACACAAGCGTATCTGTTATTTTTACTGTATGTTAACAAACATACAAACTTATCTCATTCATTTATCTGTGTGCCTATCTGACTAATGCTGCACATTCTGTTTAGCTTGTCTCCTTAACACTGGTTGGGGAACCCAGGCTTAACAGAATCTATCTCTATTGTCTATCAGAGGCAATTGTTTTATGGGTTTCTTTTCTTTTTCTTTCCATTTCTCATTTCCAGAGAGGTCCTTTGAAAAAAAAAAAAACATTGTCCAATGTTCATACCACCTACTAACCTCCAAACTAAAGTTCAAACTAGGATAATACTTATTTTCATTCATAAAAGCCTGAGTAGATACCAAGTAGATACTGAGTAGTTATCTCTCACTTAAAATATGAGACAAAACAAATCTTGCATAGCTTTTGATTACTTAAATAGCAACAGAAACACATTCAGCAAATTTGAAATACTCCGACCGCGTATATGTGAAGCTATTTCAGTTCTGTTCCATCTTCCCACATCTTCCCATTATGTTTTGTGTGCTGACATAATCTTAAAAACTGTTTCAGTTTTTGGAATTGGCTGTTGCAGGATGACTGAAGGCAACTCTAACTCAGCAGTGTTTAAGAATTATTTTCTTCATTAAATCCCTTTACTAAATTGGTCTGTAATTTCAGTTTTAAAAACTCAGGGAAAAAAAAGCTCAGGGTTGCTATCATCTGTGAAATTATATAATCTTTAGTTTAATTTCATTAAATAGTTATGTGGAAAGGGAAACAAGCCATCTGTAATAAGCTGAAATTGCTGACACAGTCCTCATAATAGGTTCTTTCCCAGAGGTTTTTATTACACTTATATAAGAAACCATTGACTTATGAAGTTCAGAGGAACTTTCAAAATAGATCTCCCCTTTTTCTTCTTCTTCACTGTTGTATTATTTGAATGATGAAACAAGGAGGAGAAAAAGGAAAAAAAAATGTGCACAGTAATTAGAGCTGTGATGTTATGAGAAAACACACCCAGGGACTCTACTTCAATTTTTGAAATAATACCATGTTTCTCAGTCTTATTTTTGGGAAAACATGATATTTTTTAAAAAAGAAATTGAAGTATAGTCTCTGGGTTTTATTTTATTTTGGGCTTGAAAATAAGCACTAAGTTTATTTTTGGGGAGGTCTTATTTCTTTATTTATTTTTGATATGCAGGAGGCAGTGTATGAGAGGGCTGACAGGAGTAGGAGTGTAGCTACCACTGGCCCCACTCTCAGTGTCCCACTGTGCCCACGGCTGCAATGGGTCAAACTCTCAGCACACCCTGGCCTCCACCTGCCCTGTCTGCTGACCCAGTTGCTGCTGGAACACTTCTCAGCTGGGGATGGGGTGCCATGCTGGCTGCTGCTACTGGCTTCACTGGGGCTTTTCATCATCCTGGCAGGACAGGTAGAGACAGAGGCATGCCAAGAGGTTGGCCCCTATCAAGGCTCCCCAGAGTGGAGCCTGCAGCCTGGTTCTTGCAAGGATCACAGGGGGAAAAGGCCCTTTATGCAATCCAGCCTCTCTTTCAAGTGGACATGAAGCCCCTTCCCACCATGGAGGTGGCTGGTTAAGAATTGAGTGGTTGTGGGAACTGTTGTGTATGTACCATAGTTAATAAAGTATGAGCTTGAGGTAAAGTGCAGGGTTCTGGCCCTGCACTTCTGATTGGCTGTTAGGCGCCAGATCGGATTGGTTAGTTCTGAGGAATCCGATTGGCCCTTAACAGAGAATTCTTATTGGTTAAAAGAGCTAGCGTTCATAGCTCGTTATTGGACAATTCTCACAGGGGTTGCCTATATAAGGCAGAATTCACTGTTGTTGTTTTGAGAAGTCACTATGCAAATAAAGAGCTGAAAGTTCACTATTCAGAGGCTGTCTCCATTTACTCCGACCCATGTTCAGTACTTAACACTGGCGACGAAGGTGGGATGTGGAGACGTCTGAACCGAAGAAGCCAGGAAGCAATACCGAGCACATGATAGACGACGCCAACAACGGAACCATGTCCGGCGGCATCGTACCACCCGCTCCGTTCGATCTGAACCAAGAGGATTGGGAATCCTACATAGATCGCTTCCAAATGTTTCTCGAGACGAATAACTTGAAGGACGCCACACCAGCAAAGAAAAGGGCGCTGTTCCTGACACACTGCGGCCCAACCGTATTTAAGATGGCTAAAGCACTCGCCAAACCTTGAGAAGTGAAAGCCATGAGCTGGGACGACCTCGAACTCATCCTGAGAGACCATTACGCGCCAACCGTGCCTACACTCATGAGACGCCACGAGTTTTATCAGATAAACCAACGAAAAGGGGAGAGCATGGCCAATTTCATGGCGGACCTCCAAAATTTAGGGGGCCTCTGCGGATTCGCCAATTTAGAAGAGGCACTTAGAGATCGAATAGTTTTGGGATTAGATGCACTAGGCGTGCAAAGCAAGCTGATGGCGAAAGGCGACATCAGCCTTGCTGACGCCATCGCCAAAGCCACGGCTGCGGAGGCGACCAAAAAGTCAGCTGCACAACTACGGCGAAGCCGCACTCCGGTACCACCACCGGCCAGTGATATCTCACCTAGCACAGAAGGGCAGAAGAAGGGGTCCATCGACTGCGGTCTGACCGGGACCCTTGCCCAAAGCCGTTAAGCCCTTGTGCTGACTGTGGAGCCAACCATGCCAGGGCCAAATGCAAATTCCGCGACGCACTCTGCCATGAGTGCAGGAAACGAGGCCACATCGGACGGGTCTGCTGCAGCTTACCAGGACTCAGCCAGGCCTCTAAAGGGGCCAACTATCGCCAATCGACAGGAAACCGTTCTGTATGGCGAGAGCCAGTAAACCACTCCTGCAGAAATCGAGCTTTGCAGAGAGAAGAGGTTCACCATACTATCACTATCGGTCATGCCTCAGCTTTGGACACTAAGAAAATCCGAGTCACGGTAGCCATTGAGAACCAGCCTTGCCACATGGAGGTCAACTCGGGATCGTCCCTCTCGATGGTGTCTTGGAAGACATTCAAGCAACTCATCCCCACAATTCAATGCGAAGACCTCCAATTTCAATGATTCATCCTCAAGGACTACCAAGGAAATCGAATCCCCATTGTTGGGTCCTGCCGAGTCCGAGTCTCCTTCAAGAAGATTACAGCATACTTACCTCTAACGGTCATCGATAGAGATAGCCCTAGCCTACTAGGCCTCCAATTGTCGCGCCACTCGGCATTGAGGTGGCCGGCGTGAACCGAGTCAGTGGTTGTGAGTGGGAGGAAGACCTTATCTCTGAGTTCAGCGACATCTTCGCGGACAGCTTAGGCGAGTATAAGGGGACCCCGATCCCATTCAGTTTAGATCCAAAAGTAGCTCCCATTCGCTTGAAGCCCCGTCGAATTCCGTTCGTTCTTAAAGCAAAAATCGACGAACAACTCAACAAGCTAATTGCTCAAGGGGTGTTGAAGCCCATCGATCACTCTCCATGGGAAACCCCTATTGTAACACCCATTAAGCCAGTTGGGTCAATCCGAATTTGTGGGGACTACCAGGCCACTTTGAACCACGCCCTACAGCAGAATGCGTATCCAGTTCTGGTGGTGCAGCACCTCCTCCATTCCTTGGGGGGCGGTAAGGTTTTTGCTAAATTGGATTTAGCTCAAGCTTATCCACAATTACCAATGGATGAAAAAACAGCTCAGGCCCAAACAATTGTAACGCACAGGGGTGCTTTTAAATGTACCCGATTGCAATTCGGAGTTAGTGTAGCCCCGGGGATTTTCCAGAGCCTTATGGAAAGGTTATTACAAGGAATCAAGGGTGTGGTCCCTTATTTTGATGATGTATTAATTGCAGCCCCTACAAAAAAAATCTTACAGGGCCGTTTGAAATGCGTTCTAAAAAAATTCCAAGAGGCTGGACTTAAGGTGAAAAAAAATAAATGTCAATTATATACTGACAATGTTGAGTTTCTAGGGTACCGGATTGATAGCCAGGGCATTCATCCTACTGAGAGTAAATTAAAAGCGATCAAAAACGCTCCCAGGCCATGCAACAAGGCCAATCTCCAGGCGTTCTTAGGCCTCATTAATTTCTATAATGTATTTTTACCGCACAAGGCAACTGTCGCTGAACCGTTACACCAATTATTAGATAAGAAAGCATTGTGGGTATGGGGTTACCGGGAAGAGCAAGCGTTCTGGAATGTTAAAAAAACTGCTCACATCTGACTCTGTACTTATGCAGTATAACGAGACTTTGCCGTTAGTTATAACCTGCGATGCATCGCCTTTCGGGGTGAGCGCCATTTTGAGCCATGTACTGCCTAATGCGAACGAAGCCCCTGTTGCATACTTTTCGAAGACTCTTTCACAAGCAGAGCGGAACTATGGACAAATTGATAAAGAAGCTCTCGCAATCGTTTCAGCTGTAAAAAAAATTTCACGAATATGTGTATGGAAGGACATTTACCATTATAACTGACCACAAACCGTTGCTAGGGATAATAGCCGGGGACAAGCCAATCCCCTACATATTATCCCCTAAAATGACCCGATGGTCAGAATTCCTAGCTGCTTATAATTATCGGCTGCAATATTGCCCGGGGAAAGCCATTCCCCACACCGACGCATTAAGCCGAGCACCGCTTCCAGAGACTCTTGACAATCCGGCACCAATGGCAACCACGTTGCAGATCGAAACACTCAACTCGCCGCCTATGACTGCCCGAGACATCGTGAAAGAAACCAAACAAGACCACACCGTTGCTCGAGTCCTAGACTGGGTAGAACGTGGATGGCCATTGGAACAAGTACCAGATGACTTCGCACCACTCAAATCTCGACAGACTGAGCTTTTTTTCCCAAAAAGGCTGTATCATCTGTGGCGATAGAGTCGTTGTCCCAGAGTGACTCCAGAAGACACTGCTGCGAATTCTGCACGAAGGCCACCCCGGCATCGTGCGAATGAAGGCGCTTGCATGAAGCTATGCATGGTGGCCGGGCATGGACCAGCAAATCGAACAGTGGGTTAAAGTGTGTTCCAATTGCCAACAAGTCAGCAACGCCCCACCAAAAGCCATGCCTACTGAATGGGAGACACCATGTGGACCCTGGTCCAGAATCCACCTGGATTTCACAGGGCCAACCAAGAGCTATACCTTCCTGCTGACAGTCGACGCACACTCCAATTGGTTAGAAATTCATCATATGACGGCTACGACCTCCGAGGCGGTGATCAAGATTCTAAACAGACTCTTTGCAACCCACGGATTGCCAGACGTCCTGGTGTCCGATAACGAGCCACAGTTTACGGCACTAATGTTCGAGCAGTACCTCGCTGACCGCGGCATCCGCCATGCGCTCACCTCGCCTGCGCACCCTGCGACCAATGGCCGAGCTGAACTCATGGTCCAATTTGTTAAAAAGACCTTGCAAAAAGTGGACTATGACAATATCGATGACAAGGTCAACCAAATCTCTTTTTGCAACACATAACTCCACATAGCGTCACCGGCAGAACTCCCACCGAACTACTGATGGGGCGAAGACTCTGCTCCCACCTCGACCGGTTGCACCCTGCTTACAAACCGGAAAAGCTAATAGGATCCAGCGGCCGCTGTCGCACCTTCCAGGTAGGAGACCTCGTTTATGCACGAAACTTATCGGGCGATAAGTTTCCCGTTATGGATAGAGGCGACAGTAGTGCGAGTGACCGGCCCCAAATCCTACATAGTGAAATGCTGTGACAATAAACTGTGGAAACGGCATATCGACCAATTACGGTCACGACTCACAACGGCCAGTCAACAACTCCCCCATGACCAAACCGAGGGGGGGAGGTACGGAAGAAGATGAAGTTCCAGGGAACCTGCTTGAAGGGAGCGACGAACTAAGTGATACTCAGGAAATGGAGCAGGAAGGAGAAACGTTTGCACCACAAGAAATTGCAGCTGAGCAAGAAGTAGAACCACTGCCAAACAACAATCTACCTCAACAGGATTGCAACCAACCAATCCAATGAAAATCCGAAAGAGTTAAAAGACAACCGTCCTATCTAAGGAACTATATAACTACACAGTAATTAAGAAGCCAGGGGAAAGGGATGTTGTGTATGTACCATAGTTAATAAAGTATGAGCTTGAGGTAAAGTGCAGGGTTCTGGCCCTGCACTTCTGATTGGCTGTTAGGTGGCCAGATCGGATTGGTTAGTTCTGAGGAATCCGATTGGCCCTTAAGAGAGAATTCTTATTGGTTAAAAGAGCTAGCGTTCATAGCTCGTTATTGGACAATTCTCACAGGGGTTGCCTATATAAGGCAGAGTTCACTGTTGTTGTTTTGAGAAGTCACTATGCAAATAAAGAGCTGAAAGTTCACTATTCAGAGGCTGTCTCCATTTACTCCGACCCATGTTCAGTACTTAACAGAACCAGATCCCAGCTGGCTGTAAGTGGGATTCTTTAGGCTGATGAGTGTCAGTCTGCATGCCTATTTGGTGCTGCAGGTGCCAGAATACAGCCCTGGCCTTGGTGGGCACTACAGCTCTCGTGCCAGCTATGCATGGTGTAGGTCCAGCAGGAGATATTGAAAACTGCTGATGGTGGGCTGGGCTGGGCAGCAGGCAAAGTGGCTGAGCCACTGCAGGTGACCCCAAATTTTGCCTCACACAACTGACACAAGAGCTACAGTGCTCATCAGGGCCAGGGCCTGAACAGCACTGGGTTCAGCATAGCTATAGCCCAGCACCTGCAGCACCTAGTTGGTGTGCAGACTAGTGCTCAGCAGCCCAAACACTTGACAATGCAGGCCGGCACCTATCAGGTGCCCAAATACTTTTCACCCAGAGGGAGTTGAAGCTAAGTGAAAAGTGTGTGGCAGAGCCAGGAAGAGCCAAAGGCAATCCCAATGCGTTGCCCATCTTCCAGTTTACTGGTGGAAGCACCACACAGCTTCTCACAGTAATGAGAACTGCAGGAAACAGGCCCTTTCGAACAGTTGTTTCTACTGGAAGATTATGGGAAGTGCATGCTTACAATAGAAGCAATGTACAGCTTTCCTCAGTAACAAGAATTGAAGGCAACACTGTCCCTTTCAAGAGATTAAATTTCTAGTGTTTGCATGTGTGTGTCGGGGGTGGGGAGACAAATGGTGGAGGAGAACTGGGTAAAAGGACCAAGCATCATCCGCCAAGAAGCAATATGCAGCCTCTTCCAGTAATGAGAATTGAAAACAATGCTGTCCCTTTCAAGCAATCAAATGTGTCTGGGTGTGTGTGAGAGAGAAACAGAGAGGGAGGGAGAGGGAGAGAAAGAGAGAGAAATGGCAGAGGGGAGTAATGGAAATTGCAGGCAACACTGTTTTAAAGCTTCTCTCTCTCTCACACACACACACACACTCGATCTCTTAAAAGGGACAGCATTGCCTGCAATTATTGTTACTGGAAGAGGCTGTACATTGCTTCTACCATAAGCATGTGCTTCCCACAATCTTACAGCTTACTGACAGAAGCAACACTGTTTGAAAGGGACAGTGTTTCCTGCAATTCTCATTACTGGGAGAGGCTGTGTGGTGCTTTTATCAGTAAGTTAGAAGATGGACGGTGCGTTGGGATTGCCTCTTCCTCTTCCTGGCTCTGCTGCACACTTTTCACCCTGAGGGAAATAAAAGTTTGTCTTCCTCTGAGTGAAAAGTGTTCGGACATCTGATAGATGCTGGCCTGCATTGTCAAGGTTTAAGCTGTTGAGCACTGGCCTGCATGCCAACTTGGTGCTACAGGTGCAGGCTACAGCTATGCGGAGCCTGGCACTCTTCCGGCCCTGGCTGAATGTTGCTTCTGGGTGGGGGAGGCTTGGTTCCTTTACCAGGTTCCCCTCCACCATCTCTCTGTCTCTGTCTCTGTTCCTGTCCATCTGTCTCTCTGTCTCTGTCTCTGTCTCCCTCCCTCCCTCCCTCCCTCTCTCTCTCTCTCTCTCTCTCTCACACACACACAGAGATTTGATCAATGCACAGCCACCTGCCCTGTTGCAGATCTCTCCCTCCCCCCCCTTCCTTTCTTCCTTCCTTTCACCACTCAGGGCAAGAGGCAGGAGTGGGATTCTACCAGTTCTCACCTATTCTCTAGAACCGGTTCTTAACATTCTAAGCAGTTCAGAGAACCGGTGGTTAGAAGAAATTACTGGCCTAATCCTGTAAGGAAGGCAGGAAGGAAACATTCTGGTGTTGCTTACAGAAACTGCCTCTCTGTTAACCCTTATTACATTCTTGGCAGGACTAGACTTCCTGTCTCAGGAACTTCTCTGAAGTTATTTTTCCCTCCTTTGCTGGTACTTTGCTTGTGTGGAGTGACCATCCAAAGTTACAATGACACTGAAAAAAGTGACTTATGACCATTTTTCACACTTACGACTGTTGCAGCATCCCCACAGTCATGAAAGGCCAGGCGAGGAGATGCATGCCTTGATGTGAGTGATATTGAATTGGCCATGCCCAGCCAATAATATGACCACCAAGCCATGTCCACCCAGTCACATGACTACTAAGCCACACTCACCAACTAAGCCATGCCCATAAAACTGGTTGTTAAAAAATTTGAATCCCAACCCTGGCAGGAGGTTGCGTGGTGTGTCATGTTGTTGCATGTGTGAATGGTGGCAGTCCTAAGATAAGTGGGACCAGTAACCCACCCCTGGCCTAGCTTGATTTTTATGCCTGCGCCTCACCCCACCTCATAAAATCCCCATGCACCTCATAAAATCAGATGGTACATGAGGCTTAATTAGGGCTTATTTGTAAGTCTTATATTTGGTGCAGGTATGAAAATCAGTCTAGGGCTTGTTTTCAGGGTAGGGCATATTTTTTGGGAAAACATAGTAATAAAACCCCCCTAAAAGTTTATAATAATTTTAAAATCAAAGTACAGGAATAGCATTGACTGTTGTGATAACACTGACTTGCAGATCTTCTTTCAATTAATTACAATACAATATTTAATGCCTAAACTTTATCATTAATTTTACTATTTTTTCAATTTTGATTTTCAGAAGGAAGGAAGGAAGGAAGGAAGGAAGGAAGGAAGGAAGGAAGGAAGGAAGGAAATAAATAAATTACTATTTAATAATATCATCATGGTTTGCACTTTTTCCGGACTATTATGTGCAAGTATTGAAGATTGTAATCTTACCATATTGAATGATCCAAATCCAATATAAGAGGAAGAGGAGGAGGAAGTGGGGGAGGAGAAAATGGAGGAGGAGGAGGGAGGAGGAGGAGAAGAAGAAGAGGAGGAGGAGGAAGAAGACATTCCTGGTTACTTCTATATTTCCTTTATCAGCAATTTCAGGGTAGGTTTGATATATTTCCTCCCCCTCCCCCTTTGATTAACAGAGCTCTGGGTACCCAGGAGCACCGCAAATCAAGTTCTCCAGGATAGTTTCATACAGAAATAGTATTTTGTAAAATTTACATTGCTCAGAGACCCAGCTGCCGGATGTCAATTTTATTACTGCCATTGCTTCAAGGTCAAATAAGATGACAGCAGATCAAAATACAGAGGCCTTCTGGACAGAGTTAGGAAGAAATTTAATGTTTAATACTTTTTTGATTTATATCTTACTCAAGGCATCTAACCATAAATAATTTGTAAAATAGGAAAACCAAAAATCAAAACAACAGACATTAAAATCCATGCCCATCACAGATAAAAGACTGGTGAAAGAGATATGCCATGGTTCTCATTCTAGAGGGAGGGGGAAAACACAGTTCCCAAAAAAGTCCATTCTTCAATATTGCAAAACAAAATATTTCTCCCACATGTGATAAGCAAGAATTTGATAGCAGTGTCAAATTTAAGAGCATTTAAGAAGATTTCCTGCAGATCCTTGCCTGTTACATAGATTCTTAATAGGAGGGGAGGAAAATATGAAAGATAACTGACTCATAATGGCTTGCAATATGGGTCTCAAAATCTATGCTGTGAAACATGTGTACCTATTCTGATAAAGAATCTATTGTTGTTATGGAATTTCATGCTGGTTATGTCTTCAAGCTAGATGTTTTCCCAGAAATTAAATCCATGTATTAGGAATGGGCATATCTATTTGTACCCAGAATCAGGTGGGAAAAAAGAGATAGACTGTATTAAAGAAAGAAATAGCTGCAAATCCCAAGCACCTTGGGATTTTTCAAACTAAAATATGAATTTATTTAAGGAGAAAAAATATAATTTTCCATCTGCTAAAGTTTATTTCTGAAATTTGTTCTAAGAAGGACTTTTGACAGAATCTTCTTGCATTCCTATTGTTGTCCACCTTTCCAGATTGTTTCCTTATATGAAGCAAAGGCTATATTTCAAAGCAAATTTGGATTATGAGTGTCTAATTTGTCTTATCCTGATTGAAACCGCACTGCAAAATTCCAGTTGCGCTTGTCTTACCAGAGTTATTTTTCACTATAAAAATCAGCATCATGAAAAGTGAAAAACATACAGCCATTTGGCACTTGTTTGAGTCAATCACACTTTTGACAGGGTAGGAGAGGAGAGGGATATATTGAGTCAAAAAGTTTGTCTTCAAAACAAACTACCATTAGTTATGCCAATCATAGTGACAATATTGCTAGGATACTAACTGAACAGCAGGAGTTACCCTAAAATACCAAAGCAAAGTCTCAGCCAAATTGTTTATAATGAATTACAAGAGACCTGATGATATTATAAAGGAGCACTGACAAGAAGTTGATATAGTAAGAAACAAAATCAACAACAAAAATGTAGTTCAAAGTGACAAGGGAACATGGGAATGTTCCATAATAGGTAGGGAAGGGACCTGTCCATCCATATTTCAAGTGTTTATCCTGTTCCATTTCTATATGGTAGTGTTTCTCAACTTTAGGAACTTGAAGATATGTGGACTTCTACTCCCAAAGTCCCATGCTGGAATTCCGTGAATGGAAATTCGCACATCTTCAAACTACCAAGGTTGAGAAACACCACTCTATAGATTGGAGGGGACTTTGTACAAAAAGATAGAGATGACTTTCATTCATCCAGGATTTATTAATTTTGACTCAACCTGATCTGCTCTGAGAAAATTCTGGAAAGTTGGCTACTTAAAAAAAGTTTAATGTGGAGGGAGATATTACATTTAAATTATCCACTTTTCATGTTAAATAATAAGGAAAGAAAAGTCGGAGGATTTCTTTTAATCCTAGAGCCTACACATTAAACTTCCCACAGACCCCTTAGACCTCTGTTTTTGTTGAAATCATGTTCTATGGAACAGGATCCATGGGAATGAGACAGAAGAAAACTCATTGAGGTGGAATGAGCTATTTTGGGATGCTCAGTTCCAACCCTTGAAGTTTCTTAGAGCAGCAGTCACCAAATAGTGGGCCTTGGCCCACTGGTGGCCCATGAGAAAATTTTGATAGGCCACAGAGAAATCTCACCCCCAGAGCACCCTCTTGAAGCAATTAATCCAGGCTGAGCAGAAACAGAAGGCAGTGCCACCCACATAGCCCGCAGGAAACCTCCCCACCCACTCACTCCTTACTCGGCAAACTTGCGTGCTAAATTGCTATTTTTCTTTTTTCTGACTATCAGGTGCTCTGCTGTGCTGAAAGATTTAGATTAGCTAGGAAGCAGGAAATGTTTGGATTTTTTGCTTTCGAGCTAGCCTTTAGATCAGTGGTTCACAAAGTGGGCAGTACCACCCCCTGGGGGAGGGTGGGATGCCTTAGGGGGATGCTAAGAGGCAAGGGGGCTGGCAGGGGGGGCTCTAAGAGGTGGCAGGGGGTATTCAAGGCACTGTCCCTGCAGGTTCACTCATTGACTGTAGCACTGCTCCAGCGCCGGCGCCTCCAATGCAGAAGTGGTGGCATGTTGTGTGCCGCCGTGACAGCATTCAATGCACTGTCCCCCTGCCACCTCTTAGTGTCCCCAAGGGGGCTGGCAGAAGGGTGCTAAGAGGTAGCAGGGGATCGTTCAAGGCACCAGCCACCCCTGCAGGTTCACCCATTGAGGCACCAGCTCCGGAGCAGTGCTAGTCAATGGGTGAAACTGCAGGGCCAGCACCTCAAACTCCCCCCTGCCATCTCTTAGAATCCCAAGGGAGCCAGCAGAAGGGTGCTAAGAGGCAGCAGGGGGTCAGCATGTCGAACATGGCTGTGGCGGCATGTAATGTGCCATTGCTTCTGCATTGGAGGCGCCGGCTCCGAAGCAGTGCTAGTCAATGGGTGAAACTGCAGGGCCAGCACCTCGAACACCCTCCTGCCACCTCTTAGTATCCCCAAGGGGGCCAGCAGAAGGGTGCTAAGAGGCAGCAGGGGGCAGCGCATCGAACGCGGGCCATGGTGGCATGTAATGTACCACTGCTTCTGCATTGGAGGTGCCAGCTCAGGAGCAGTGCTAGTCAATGAGTGAAACTGCAGGGCTGGCTGGTGCCTTGAATGCCCCCCTGCCACCTCTTAGACCCCCTCTTCCATCCCCCTTGGGCACACTAAGAGGCGGCAGGGGGCGTTCGAGGCGCCGGCCCTGCAGGCTCACCCATTGACTGTAGTAATGCTCCAGAACCAATGCCTCGAATGCAGCAGAACATTGGGAAAAGCCGCTGCCACCACTTTCCTAAAATGTCACCACTGTCATATTCTGTCTGTCTGTCCATCTGTCCATCCATCCAAAAGGTCTTCTGTTTGCCTGCCTGCCTTCCTGCCTCCCTGCCTGCCCCCCCTCTCTCTCTCTCCCTCTCCATCCATCCATCCCTCCATCCATGTTTGAAGCACCGGTCCCACGGGCACATCGGGAAAGTAGAGCAAAGCCTGCCTGCTTTGCCTGATTTTGAGTAAAAGTTGCTTTTTTAATAAAAAAAAAAATCAATATTTACATACATAGTGTGTTGTGAGTTAATTTTATGAGTTTGCTTGCAAGCAAATTTTATGTGACAGACTGAGCTAGCTAATGGCAGATAGATAGATCTCTGAATGAATCTGGGAGCAACTCAATCTGCCTGCCTGCTTTGCCTGATTTTGGATAAAAGTTGCTCTTTTTTATAAAAAAAATAAATATTTATGTAAATATTTATAATATTTACATACAAGCCATGCCCAGCCAGTCACATGACCACCAAACCACACCCACAAATTAGGCCATGCCCACAGAACTGGTTAGTGGTCCCTGGGATTTAAAATTATGAGTTTGACAGTCCCTGAGGTCCGAAAGGTTGGTGATCAGTGGTGGTATTCAGCCGGTTCGCACTGGATCAGGTGAACCAGTAGCAAAAATTTGGGGTGGGTCACCAAACTAGTAGTAAGTTCTGGCTGGCCACACACCCCACCCGGTCACCCTCCCACCCGATGCTCGCTCACCCCACTCGCCTGCCTGACATTCGCCTAAGGTATTTCTTTCTTTTTTTTCCCCTCCCAACAATCAGCTGTGCTGGGATTCCCCTTGCTGAGGCCCAGGAAGGCAAAAAATGGAGGGAGGAGCTCAGCTGCCCCCTCCATTTTTTGCCTTCCAGAGGCCCAGAGGAGCCTTAGGGGAGCAAAAACACTCCCCCTGAGGTTATTCTGAGACTAGGAAGCTCCCAAAACGGACCTTGGAAGGTTGCTGCACGCCCTTCCCATACTTTGTTCCTTTTCTTCCAGAGCCCCAGAGGAGCCTTAGGAGAGCAAAAATCCCCCCCAGAGGCTCTTCTGTGGCTTAAAAGCTCCCCAAAATGGATGGGGGCTGCAAAAAAAGCCATGCCCACCCTGTCACATGGCAATGCCCACCAAGCCATGCCCACAGAACTGGTAGTAAAAGTTTTTGAATCCCACCACTGTTGGCAACCCCTGTCTTAGAGGATCACTATGCTGTCCTACTATCTGTTTCCTAACGAATATAGCCTCCCCATCATAATTTTATGATATTTTTCCATTGTCGCCTTCCACAATTTATTGTATTGATTATAACCATAAAACATTGCAAAGTGACAATAGAGATGGTGGCATTTTCTGATCTATCTAAGAAATTACAAGTGTCCTTGTATATTTCACTTAGTCTTGTGCTGAAAAGGTAAGTAACTCCACTTTGTTACTGATTTGCTTTGTTCAAATGAAGAATTTGATTCTTTTTAAAAGAAAGAACTTCATACAACAAAATTGTATGAAGAAGACTTGTTGTTTTATGCATAGAAATTTTTTTCAAGTACTCTTAGGAATGCTTCCCAAATTATTTTCCTATATGGATTCTGGAGTTCAGTATGATCTGACTCTTTATAACATGCATATGATATGGAATTAATATAGCAAACATAAGGATCTTCTGTTTTATATGCATTGAAAATTCTCAGCTGCATTAATGTATGCACAATAACTAAACAAAGTGATACAAATTAATTTAGTTATAGACTATTATTGATGTAAACTATTTAAGAGGTTTCTCTTATGTTGTAAGAGACTAATTGTTTTCATTGCTTTTTTACAAGTTTGCAAGTAGATAATATCATTTATTCATACCAGAACGTCAAGGTAACATATAACACTATTTTGACTCTTTCTCCCCATCACAGTTTTTATGCTGAACATCAAGTTGCCTCTGGTGAAATGGGCAGTAAACAAATTGAATAAAAAAATAAAATAAAATTGAATATAGATTTGAACCTGCATTTCTTATCCCTAGATTCTTATCCCATCTTAATCCTTTTGTCATATTGGTCCAAGTCATAGTTTTCAGACTTTTTGGATGGCACGCTATGAATGATCTCAAAGAACTGTAGACAATCAGAAAACTCACTTCCATACGCTTGGATGGTTCAATACAAAAGTTTCTTTGCTTGCAAAAAGCTACCGTAAATACCAATCATTAGATTAAAAATATCTGCAAGCCAGAGTTACAAATCAGGCAGGGTGCCAGAGCACCCCGAGGAATGAAAATAGTTCAAATGCAGTGATAACTATCAACAGCCAACTCTTGCTTATAAAGTGAAACCCTTTAGCGGAGAGGTCATTTAAGCTCTCCATAAAGAGCACACCCAGGAGAAGCAATCCTTAGATACATTTGCACCACTTAAAGATACCAGCTGGTCTCACTCACCTTGCAAGATATCCTAAGGAAAACATCCAGATTTAAGGAAAGATCACATGCCCGCCAGAAAGTCAGTAAAAAAAAAAAAAAAACAGTGCCAAGCTTGCATCCTGCCTCTTGGAAGTATACCACAAAAGGACAGTGTCAGATACCATTGAAGCAGTGAAAGAAGATTCCCTCTCCAAATAGAAAAAGAAACCATGAGGTAGGAAAAAATTCAAACATGATACAAATAATTAAATCACAAAAGTAGCTGTTGCTTGTTTAACCGATTACCAGACAAATAGACATAGGAACTAGCCAGATTTCTCAACCCAGTTTCATTTCAGGAACAGAGATTTACCTTTTTCCTTCCAAACAAAGCTGAATAGGGAAAATTATCCCACCAATAAACACAGGATTAAATGTCACCAAGCACAGAATTAAACTTCACCAAAAACCTGTTTTAGTCCAAAACTAAGAAAGGGTATGTAAACTCAGGTTTGAACGTTTTGTGAATGCAATATAATTAATAAAGTATGACCTTGGAGTAAAGTGCAGGGTTCTGGCCCTGCACTTCTGATTGGCTGTTAGGTGGCTGAACCTGATTGGCCCATTCCGGGGAATCCGATTGGCCCTTAACAGAGAGTTCTTATTGGTTATAAAAGCAAGCGTTCCTAGCTTGTTATTGGTTAAACATTACAAGGTTTGCCTATATAAGGCGGGTTTTACTGATATTAAGGGAGCAAGTCACGATGTAAATAAAGAGCTGAAGTTCACCATTCAGAAACTTGTCTCCATTCTTTCTCGCCCATGCTCAAATGAAACACTGGCGACGAAGGTGTGATGTGGAGACATCTGAACCAATGAAACTTCGAAGAACACTGAGCACGTGACAGACGATGCCAACAATGGAACCATGTCCAGCGGCATCGTACCACCCGCTCCATTCGATCCATCACAAGAAGACTGGGAGTCTTATATGGATCGTTTCCAAATGTTCCTAGAGACGAACAACTTAAAGGACGCCACAGCCAGGAAGAAACAGGCGGTGTTCCTGACGCATTGCAGTCCAACCGTATTTAAGATGGCTAAGGCACGAGCCAAACCCCATGAAGTGAAGGCCATGGATTGGGATGACCTCGAACCTATCCTGCGAGACCACTACGCCCCGACCGTGCCTATGCTCGTGAGACGCCACGAGTTTTACCAAAGAAGCCAGCGAAAGGGAGAGATTTCATAGCAGACCCCCGAAATTTGGGAGGTCTGCGGATTCACCGATCTAGAAGAAGCACTAAGAGATCGCACAGTTCTGGGATTAGATACACCAGGCGTTCAAAGCAAGCTGATGGCGAAAGGCAACATCAGCCTTGCCGACGCCATTGCCGATGCTACCACAGCGGAAGCAACCAAGAAGTTGGCTGCACAACTATGCCAAAACGGCACTCCAGTACCACCACCGGCCAGCGAAATCTCACCTTGTTCAGAAGGGCAGCTCGCGACAATGCACCACGAGGACCTCTCTTCATCATCAGACAGTGACGAAGAAGGGGTCCATCGACTGCGGTCCGACCGGGACCCTCGCCCGAAGCCCTTGCGCCCTTGCGCTGGCTGTGGAGCCAACCATGCCAGATCCGAATGCAGATTCCGCGACACACTCTGCCATGAGAGTGGGAAATGAGGCCACATCGGACGGGTCTGCCGCAGCTTGCCAGGACCCAGCCAGGCCTCAAAAGGGGCTAACTATCACCAATCGACAGGAAACCGTCCTGTAAGGCGAGAGCCAGTAAACCACTCCTACAGAAATCGAGCTTTGCAGAGAGAAGAGGCTCACCATACTATCACTATCGGTCATGCCTCAGCCTTGGACACTAAGAAAATCCGAGTCACGGGAGCCATCGAGAACCAGCTTTGCCACATGGAGGTCGACTCGGGATCGTCCCTCTCGATGGTGTCCTGGAAGACACTCAAGCAACTCATCCCCACAATTCAATGCCAAGATCTCCATTTCCAACGCCTCATCCTCAAGGACTACCAGGGGAATCGAATCCTCGTCGTCTGGTCCTGCCGAGTCTGAGTCTCTTTCAAGAAGCACACAGCATACTTACCTTTAACAGTCATCAATAGAGATCGGCCTAGCCTACTGGGCCTCCAATGGATCGCGCCACTCGGCATTGAAGTGGCCGGCATAAACTGAGTCGGTGGCTGTGACTGGGAGGAAGACCTTATCTCTGAGTTCAGGAACGTCTTCACGGACAGCTTAGGAGAGTACAAGGGGACCCCGATCTCATTCAGCTTAGATCCAAAAATAGCTCCCATTCGCCTAAAGCCCCGTTGAGTTCCGTTTGCCTTAAAATCGAAAATTGATGAACAACTCGACAAACTGATAGCTCAAGGGGTGTTGGAGCCCATTGATCACTCCCCGTGGGAAACCCCTATTGTAACACCCATTAAGCCAGATGGGTCAATTCGAATTTGTGGGGACTACCGGGCCACTTTGAACCATACCCTGCAGCAGAAAGCATATCCAGTTCCGGTGGTGCAGCACCTCCTCCATTCCCTGGGGGGCGGGAAAGTTTTTGCTAAATTGGATTGAGCTCAGGCATATCAGCAATTACCAGTAGATGAAAAAACAGCACAGGCCCAAACTATTGTGATGCACCGAGGTGCCTTTAAATGTACCCGGCTGCAATTCGGAGTAAGTATAGCCCCGGGGATTTTTCAGAGCCTTATGGAAAGGTTATTGCAAGGAATTAAGGGCGTGGTCCCCTATTTTGATGATGTATTAATTGCAGCCCCTACAAAAAAAAATCTTACAGGACCAGTTAAAATTAGTCCTAAAAAAATTCCAAGAGGCCGGTCTTAAAGTTAAAAAAAAACAAATGTAAATTGTGTACTGACAGTGTTGAGTTTTTAGGGTATCTGATTGATAGCCAGGGCATTCACCCTACCGAAAGTAAATTAAAAATGATCAAAAATGCTCCCAGGCAAGAAACAAGGCCGATCTCCAGGCATTCCTAGGCCTCATCAATTTTTATAATGTATTTTTACCGCACAAAGCAACCGTCGCTGAACCGTTACACCTATTGTTAGATAAAAAAAACAATTTGGTTATGGGGTTACCGTGAAGAACAGGCGTTCCGAAATGTTAAAAAACTGCTCACATCTGACTCTGTACTCATGCAGTATAACGAGACTTTGCCGTTAGTTATAACCTGTGATGCATCGCCTTTTGGGGTGGGCGCTATTTTGAGCCACGTACTGCCTAATAAGAACGAAGCCCCTGTTGCATATTTTTCAAAGACTCTGTCAAAAACGGAGCGGAACTATGGACAAATTGATAAAGAAGCCCTCGCAATCATTTCAGCTGTAAAAAAAATTTCACGAATATGTGTATGGAAGGACATTTACCATTATAACTGACCACAAACCGTTGCTAGGGATAATAGCCGGGGACAAGCCAATCCCCTACATATTATCCCCTAAAATGACCTTCGCAATTGTCTCAGCTGTGAAAAGATTTCACGAATACGTGTATGGTAGGGTTTTTACTGTTGTGACTGACCACAAGCCATTATTGGGGATAATAGCTGGAGATAAGCCAACTCCCTACATATTATCCCCTAGGATGACCCAATGGTCAGAATTCTTAGTTGCTTATAAATATCGACTGCAATACCGCCCAGGGAAGGCCATTCCCCACGCTGACGCATTGAACCGAGCACCGCTTCCAAAGACTCTTGACGATCCGGCACCAACGGTAACCACGTTGCAAATCGAAGCACTCAACTCGCTGCCACTGACCGCCCAAGATATCGCGAGAGAAACCAAATGTGACCACACCCTAGCATGCATCCTAGGCTGGGTAGAATGCAGATGGCCATTGGACCAGTTATCAGATGACTTCACACCATTCAAAACTCGACAGACTGAACTCTTCTCCCAAAAAGGCTGTGTCATCTGGAGCGACAGAGTCGTTATTCCAGAACGGCTCTGAAAAGCGCTGCTGAGAACTTTGCACGATGGCCATCCTGGCATCGTGCGAATGAAAGCCCTTGCACGAAGCTACGCATGGTGGCCGGGCATTGATAAGCAAATTGAACAATGGGTTAAAGCTTGTCCCAAATGCCAAGAAGTCAGCAATGCCCCACCAAAAGCCATGCCAACTGAATGGGAGACACCACGTGGACCCTGATCCCGAATTCACCTGGACTTCGCAGGGCCAACCAAGGGCCACACCTTCCTGCTTACCATCGACGCCTACTCCAATTGGCTTGAAATTCATCGCATGACAACTACGACCTCCAAGGCGGTCATCAAGATTCTAAACAGATTCTTTGCAACCCACGGATTACCAGACATCCTGGTATCCGATAACGGCCTTCAATTTACCGCACTAGCGTTCGAGCAGTACCTCACTGACCGCGGCATCCGCCATGCACTCACCTCGCCTGTGCACCCTGTGAGCAATGGCTGAGCAGAACGCATGGTTCAATTTGTGAAGAAAACCTTGCAAAAGGTAGACTACGACAACATTGACGACAAGGTCAACCAAATCCTCTTCTTGCAACAGATCACCCCACATAGCGTCACCAACAAAACTCCCACTGAACTGCTAATGGGACGAAAGCTCCGCTCCCACCTTGACCGGTTGTACCCTGCGTATGAACCAGAGAAATACTAGGATCCAGCGGCCGCTGTCGCACCTTCCAGGTAGGAGACCTGGTTTATGCAAAAAACCTATCGGGCGACCCGTTGTGGGTGGAAGCGACAGTAGTACGTGCAACTGGCCCTAGATCCTACCTCGTGCAATGCCTTGAAAATAAACTTTGGAAATGGCATATCGACCAATTAAGGTCACGGCTTGCAGCAGCCAATTCACAACTCTCCTATGACCAAACTGAAGGAGGGGGAGGTACGGAAGAAGATGAAGCCCTAGGAAACCCGTTCGAAGGAAATGACGATTTAATTGAAACTCAGGAAGTGGAGCCGGAGGGAGAAACGTTTGCACCTCAGGGAATCAAGGAAAATGTGGGCAACGACGTAGAAGTGAACTCTGAACCAGAAACAGCCCCACTGCCAGACAACGATCTACCTCAGCGAGATTGCAACCAACCGATACAATGAAAATCAAAGAGACTAAAAAGACAACCGTCCTATTTAAGGGACTATGTAACTGCGCCCTAAACTAAGGAACCAGGGGGAAGGGGTGTTGTGTATGCAATATAATTAATAAAGTGTGAGCTTGGAGTAAGTGCAGGGTTCTGGCCCTGCACTTCTGATTGGCTGTTAGGTGGCCGGACTGGATTGGCCCGTTCTGGGGAATCCGATTGGCCCTTAACAGAGAATTCTTATTGGTTATAAAAGCTAGCGTTTCTAGCTTGTTACTGGTTAAATGTTACAAGGTTTGCCTATATAAGGCGGGTTTTACTGATATTAAGGGAGCATGTCACGATGTAAATAAAGAGCTGAAGTTCACCATTCAGAAAATTTTCTCCATTCTTTCTCGCCCATGCTCGAACGTAACAGAACGTTAATCTTTCTAGTTAGCCAAGAAGCCTTGCTGAATGTCACTCATCTTGGTTCCTTGTCATTAAAAGCTTCTTTCAGCAGCTCTGCTTCATTATTCAATTATTTCTTCAAAGTGCTAACTCCAACAGGGGAGTATTTCTTCCCAACAGCAAGAAAAGCTTAAAACAACCATTCCCCTTTAAGAAAGTCAAGCTGTCAGGTTTCCAAGTGAAATGACTACACAGATGTCAATTTTGGGCTTGACACAAGCAAAGTACCAGCAAAGGAGGAAACAAAAAAACTCCAGAGAAGCTCTGGAGACAGAAAGTCTAGTCCTGCTAAGAATGTAATAAGGGTTAATGGAAAGCCAGAATGTAAAGAATATAAAGAATATCTTCCCTAAGGTATTAGGCCAGTAAAGTGGAAAAAAACAAAAGAAGATTTCTTCTAACAACCGGTTCTCTGAACTGCTTAGAAAGTTAACAATCGGTTCTAGAGAATAAGTGAGAACCAGTAGAATCCTATCCCTGACTATGAGAGGAACTCACAAAGGATATGCATCACTGTTCTCTTACAGTCTTCCTTTTTCTTTCTGCAAAGTTTTAGAATCCTTTGTTTCCCATGCTTTGCCTATTCCAATATATATATAGTCAAAGGATTGATTGTTATCAATATTTTATCTTAATATCAAAGTTTTAGATAGAAAAGATTTTTCTAATGGCTTTGAGACATGTTTATTATTTTTGTTTGAGCTAATATTGTGTAAAACAGATAAATGAGAAATTTTGTGTTCTCCATCTCTAGAAGTCATTGAGAAGAAACTCAACAGCCACTCCTTATGGATGATTTAGTTAATTTTCCTGCACAGAGTTGAACTAGATGACTCTTTCAAATCAAACTCTGTAGTTCTATTATACTAAAATGTTAAATTTAAAAACAATACAAATATAAAATACAATATATTAAAATAATTTAATCTTGATAACCTAATGATGAATTACTTGACCCATCACAAAGCCAGCATTCTATATCAACAATCCAATAGAAATGACCACACCATATCTTTATTCCATTCAGGATAATATTTGGATCAAATAGCCATGAAGATTATCATTATAATATTTTTAAAAGACTGCTTATCTGAATAAGATATATTGTTTCTGATCATTTTTAATCCTACAGGGACTGCTATACTTTCTGCTTTGTAATATGTGCATGTAACCATTGGAAGCAACCATCCAAAGAAAATTTTGAAAATGTACATCTACTGGGAATCTAGTTGTCAGAGAGAGCTGAACAATAATGATAGGTTTGCTTGAATAAAGTAAACTGAATTAATGAATGAACAAATCTAAATGTAAAGGCTAGGGAATCGATTTTTGTATTCCTGGTATTGATTTTATTTGCATTCTTACTGCAGATTAATAACTTCAAAACTGGAACTCCAACTCACCAATTCCAATTGTTCCCTTGCTTGCATCCTGCAATATTTAAGCAGCGAGTTTCTTGACAAATCAGGAGGAATATTTAAATTTGCTGACTGTAAGGATGAAAGAAAGAGTATCATTGTCCTTTTTTGATGAAAGATAATGTACTTTATTTATACTTTTCTGCTCTTATGCATTAATTGCTGTATTGCACAACTGTTTGTGTATTATGCTTTTAATTAAACATCATATCCATTTTTACAAGATTTATACAATTTTTTAGAAGTTATATTCACAAAACCAATGCTTTTTCCAAGCAACTTAAGAAAAGTGTATCGCATCCAGCTTTCATCCTGTTTCATTTTTAGCTTCAAGAAATGAAACACAACAACTTTCGTAACACAATTTCTTCCTTGGAGTTCTTCTAGTCCAACCCCCTGTCAAGCAGGAGACTCTATACCATATCAGAATAATGGTTGTCGAGTCTCTTTTTGAAAGCCTCCAGATCACCCACAACTTCTGAAGGAAAGTTGTTCTATTGGTTGATTGAATAACCAATAACATCTCTAACCATTCAAAATTTTCTCCTTCGTTCTAGGTTGCTTTTTTCCTTGATTTATTCACCAAAAATGGAAGAAGAAGCAAAGTAGAATCAAATGGCTTTCAATTGCATATATGTTGTTCCATATTTGAAAACAAAGAATTTTCTGGAAATCTTGTCTTCTCACTTCAACCTATTTGCAGAAAAAGTTGTTCTATGGCTTATGAAGTGAAGCAAAAATGAACCAAGTTATTGTAAGTAAGGAACAACCATCACAGGTACATTTTTTTAAAAAAAATAATGAAAATTCAAGAAATTCAGATAGAACATCCATGGAATTTCACAAAATATTAATAATATTAATTATAACAACTTTTCCAATGTTTTTGAAGGCTGAATCTGCAGTTTATTATAAAATATATAGACTTTAAACCCATGATAACTATGGGTGACCTTTCCAAATGTGCAGAAGGTATAAAATGAGGCATGACTTCTATTTTATGTATTTCCATTAATGAATGGAAGTAGTAGTTTCTTTCTTTATAATATGCTAATATGGCATTCAGAAATTAGACAACTATATTCTTTAATAAATGAAATTGTCACCTCAAAAGTCTTGAGACTGTAGGTTCCATCCTTTACTTTCCAAATAGAATTAAAGCTTAAAGTTAATAAACATAGAGAAATATATTTCTTTTTATTTGTTTACCGTAATTATAAAGCAGGCTATCTGAACTCTCATAACACCTGTTAAAACTGTTTCATTTGTTCAGGGGAAATTAATGAAGATTTTTTTGCTACATCTAATAATACTCTTGGCAAATATAAGTATGTGATATTGATCAAAAGAAAAAAAATGACTTAATTAGCACTAAATAAACACAATATAATACAAAAAAGTTGCAAACAGGAATACAGCATAGACCATGTAGTCTTCAGAATCTGAGTCATATTCAAATAGTCCTTCCCTTCTCTTCCCTTCACTACACTATAGTGTACATGTTAAGTATGTGGCCTTATTTTCTTCACTATAGTAAGCAGAGAAGCCTAGACAGAGGTAAATGTTAAGTGTTGATTGGCAAAATTAGGTAGATCAAACCTTTGCTGAGATCTTTAGCTGGAACAACCCCCTGTTTTTTTATGAGGCTCATTATTGTTTTCTATCGCATCTGATAAGTTCACTCTGTACTCACAACTTTAACAGATCAAAAGTCATAATTTCTTCTTTGCACCTCAGATGCAGACTCTTCTTCCTCAGTAGGTGTCTAGTTAATGAGCAGATCTTTATTATTCAATTATAGTGTCACAGAAAAGACATTTAGCCAGTCTAGTTTTCTAGATAGGCTCTAGAATGTTAGACATAGACAGAACTGCTTAACAGATTGGGTTTTATTTCATTCCTATTTTCACACAATTAATATTTTGTTCTAAAAATAAGAAAAGAATCAACATTTGAACCACATTGATATTTTAAAATTCTTTATGATGATACATACAGCCTTCTTCTGTTCTTCTTCCTGTTCTTCAAAATAAACTATTTTTAATAACCATGCATTTGGTAGTACCCTTTTAAGAAGGAAGTTTCATTGCATTTTCTTTACAAACCTGCATGCCTGAAATGATCAGGGTTGTCAAACTTGATTTCATTGAGGGCCATATCAGGGTTGTGTTTGACTTCAGGGGTGGGATGTGTGGTCAGAGTGGTTCTGTCAAGTAAGATGTTATTTGTGTCAGGGGGTGCCTGTGGCAGCCCAAGTGCTCTACCACTGAAAATGGGCTCCTGAGCTCCATTTTCAACGTGATGGCCTCTGCAACCCTCTGCTAGTGAAAACAGAGCTTGGAAGGGTCATGTGCAGCCATCACAAACTCCGTTTTCACTGGCAGAGGCACTGTGGGCCGGTCATTTGCTATTTCCAAGATGGGCCTATGGGCCAGATCTAAGTACCTGCAGGTCAGATCCATCCCCTGGGTCTTGAGTTTAACATTCCTGGAATAGATAAATTTTGTGTTCATATATGGATTTGCATTTAGAAACCTTAAGCAAGAAATTCCAAAGATTCATTTTTCCTCTAAAGCTGACTTGAAAATTGTCATCCATGGAAGAAGTATTTAAAATTGCACAGATGGACAAATCAGGATGTGTCAAGATATGAAGTGTCCTTGGAAGAAGACTAGTACAGGAGAAAAGCATAATCCCATTTCACAGTCTTAAAACTATTTATGTTTATTAAAACCAAATCTGCCTATCTTGTCAAATTACAAATTGAGAAATATAACTTGATGATTTGATAGCAGCAATGTACAGCAACAATACACACACACAAAAAGAAATAGTACACAAGTATTATGAGGAATTATATGAACAAGAGAATATTGAAGAAGGGAAAGTTAAACAATACTTGAAAAAAGCAGAGATATCCCAAATACCTGAGGAAACTAAGATAATTTTAGAAGAGAAAGGCTCTGGGCCCAGATGGGCTACCAGTAGAATTCTACAGCACCTTGCAGGAATCTTTAAACACTAATGCTTGAAGTAATGAATGAGATTTTGTCAAAAACCAAAATACCTAACTCATGGACAGAAGGTTATATTACTCTTATTACCCAAAGAAGATACCGACATACAACAAATAAGAAACTATAGACCTATATCTCTGCTGAATGCAGACTACAAAATATTTGCCTCAATAATGGCAGAAAGACTTAAAATATATCTGAATTACTTTATATATACTGATCAAAATGGATTTCTGCCAAAGAGGCAAATAAAAGATAACATGAGAATAATCCTGAATACATTGTGTTAAGTTCTGCGCATGGGCGCAAGAATTGGAGACGAGACGATGAACAGTGAACTTCAACTCTTTATTTAACATTGTGGAACAGAGCAAAAACTATGGCAGCAATAGCCCTTTTATAGGCAAGCTGCTGATCAAATAACCAATAAGAAACAGAAAGCGTTAGTTCCCTTAACCAATGAAAAAGGCCCGCTAATAGCCAATCAGATTCTCCTGAACGGACCAATCCGATGTCGCTATTATCGGCCAATCAGAAGTGCAGGGCCAGAACCCTGCACTTTTCTAAAGGTTTTAATAATCTTTATTTAAGCACTTTTATTAATTCACAACACCCCTTCCCCCCCCCCCCGGGTTCCATTTAAGGGGTGCGGTGAGGTAATCTTTGAGGTAGGCAGGTTGTTTAGATTGTCTGTTAGATTTTCGCTGTCCCCCCGATACTTGTTTATAATCTTGTTTGGGCGGGATGTTTTCTGGCGAGTAGGGTGCCTCTGGTCCTTCCGTGCTGCTAATGTCCTCATTGTCCTCTAGCCTTTGTGGGCTTGCCTCTGATGAGGTTGTTGTGAATGAATAGATGTTAAATAAAGTTATCTTGAGCTTGAAGTCAAGTGCAGGGTTCTGGCCCTGCACTTCTGATTGGTTGTTAAATGGCAAGATCAGATTGGTCTGTTCAGGAGAATCTGATTGGCCATTAACAGGCCATTCTCATTGGTTAACGGAGCTGGCGCTCCCAGGTTGCTATTGGTTAAATAGTTAATAAGTTGCCTATATAAGGAAGGCTATAGCAGCCATCCAGTTTGAGCTGTCACACCATGTAAATAAAGAGTTTGAAGTTCACTGTTTTCACTGGCTCGTCTCCATTATTCTCACCCATGCTCCAAATTTAACACTGGCGACGAGGGTGGGATGTGGAGACGTCAGAGCTGACTAAAACAATGAAGAAGACAACCGAGCATGTGGCTGAAATGCACAACGGCGGAACCATGTCCGGCGGCATAGTACCACCCGCTCCGTTCGACCCAGCACAAGAAGACTGGGAGTCCTACATGGATTGTTTCCAAATGTTCTTGGAAACAAATAATCTGAAGGATGCCACAACCGGGAAGAAATGGGCAGTATTCCTAATGCATTGCGGGCTGACCGTATTCAAGATGGCCAAGGCACTAGCAAAACTGGCTGAAATGAAGGCTATGGACTGGGATGTCCTCGAACCTCTACTAAGGGCCCACTATGCACCGACCGTATCAACGCTCATAAGACGGCACGAGTTCTACCAAAGAAACCAGTGGAAAGGAGAAAGTGTTGCCAATTTCATTGCAGACCTCCGAAACTTGGGACGCCTCTGCGATTTCACCGACCTGGAAGAGGCTTTGTGAGACCGAGTAGTTCTGGGATTAGATGCGCTAAACATGCAGAGCAAAATAATGGCAAAGGGCAACATTAGCCTTGCCGATGCCATCGCTGAGGATACGGCAGCGGAAGCAACCAAGAAGTTGGCTGCCCAACTGTGCCGAAACCGCACTCCGACACACCAACCAGCCAGCGACATTTCACCTAAGTCAGAAGGACAGCTCCCAATGTCCCACCATGAGGACCTCTCTTTGTCGTCAGACAGTGACGAAGAAGAGGTCCATCAACTGCAGTCCGATCGGGACCATTACCCGAAGTCCCAGGAACCATGCACTGGCTGCGGGGCCAACCATTACCGGTCTGATTGCAAATTCCGCGACACGCTCTGCCATGAGTGCGGAAAATGAGGCCATATCGGATGGGTCTGCAGAAGTCTCCTAGAACCCAGCCAAACCTCGAAGGGGGCCAACTATCGCCAATTGACAGGAAACCGTCCTATAAGGCGAGAACCAGCAAACCACTCCTACAAAAACTGACCCATGAAATGCCTAACGAGGCGAGAAGAGGCTCACCAAACTATCACTATCGGTCACGCCTCTTCATTGGATGCCAAAAAAATCCGAATTAAAGTGGCCATCGAAAATCAGCCCTGCCAAATGGAAGTCGACTCGGGATCATCCCTTTCGATGGTTTCCTGGAAGACCCTCAAGCAACTCATCTCTACTATCCAGCGCCAAGGCCTTCAATGCCAAAGACTTGTACTTAAAGATTATCAGGGGAACCGGATTCCAGTCATGGGATCCAGTCGAGTCCGGGTTTCGTTCAAAAACTGCACAGCGTACTTACCCATGACTGTGATCGACAAGGACCGGCCTAGTCTGTTAGGCCTCCAATGGTTCGCACCACTCGGCATTGAAGTGGCAGGCATTAATTGAATCAGCGGCAGTGACTGAGAGGAGGACCTCGCCCTTGAATTCAAGGACGTCTTCACGGAAAAGCTAGGCGAGTACAAGGGGACCCCGATATCCTTTAGCCTTAATCCAAAAATAGCTCCCATCCACCTTAAGTCTCGTCGAGTTCCGTTTGCACTAAAGCCGAAAATCGACGAACAGCTTGATAAGTTAATAGCCCAGGGATTGTTAAAGCCAATCAATCACTCTCCCTGGGAGACCCCAATTGTGACACCAATTAAGCCAGACAGGTCAATTAGAATTTGTGGGGACTACCGAGCCACCCTGAACCACGCCCTGCAGCAAAACCCATATCCGGTGCCGGTGGTGCAACACCTCCTCCATTCCCTGGGGAGAGGAAAAGTCTTCACTAAACTAGACTTAGCTCAGGCTTATCAGCAACTGCCGGTTGATGAAAAAATGTCACAGGCTCAGACAATCGTAATGCACCAAGGTGCCTTTAAATGTACGTGGCTCCAATTTGAGTGTAGCCCCGGGGATCTTTCAGAGCCTAATGGAAAGACTCTTACAAGGGATTAAAGGCGTTGTCCCCTACTTTGACTATGTGTTAATTGCTGCCCCCACTCCAAAAATTTTACGGGATCGTTTAAGACTGGTTCTCCAAAAATTCCAAGACGCAAGCCTTAAGGTGAAGAAAAATAAGTGCAAGCTGTGTACAGATCGTGTCAAACTTTTAGGGTACTTAATTCACAGACAGGGTATTCACCCTACAGATAGCAAATTGAGAGCAATAAAAAACGCTCCCAGACCCCAGAATAAGGCCGACCTCCAGGCGTTTCTTGGCCTCATCAATTTCTATAACGTATTCTTGCCGCACAAGGCAACTGTCGCTGAACCTTTACATCGCCTACTGGACAAAAAAGCAAATTGGGTATGGGGTCATAGAGAAGAGCAGGAGTTCTGTAATATAAAAAAACTACTGACTTCTGACGCTGTACTAATGCAGTACAATGAAACCTTACCATTAAATATCACATGTGATGCATCACCTTTTGGAGTGGGCGCCATTTTGAGCCATGTATTGCCTAACAGTAGCGAAGCCCCTGTTGTCTATTTTTCAAAGACACTCTCGAAAACTGAGCGAAATTATAGCCAGATTGACAAAGAAGCCCTTGCAATTGTATCAGCTGTCAAAAGATTTCATGAGTACGTATACAGCCTGGCTTTTACTATAGTGACTGACCACAAACCTTTGCTGGGAATAATAGCTGGGGATAAGCCAACCCCCTATATATTATCTCCCAGGATGACTCATTGGTCAGAGTTCTTGGCTGCTTATAATTATCAGCTGCAATACTGCCCCAGAAAAGCTATTCCCCACGCCGACGTGTTGAGCTGTGCACCGCTTCCAGAGACAATCAACGACCCCACGCCAACAATGACAACATTGCAGATCGAGACACTTCGTACACCACCATTAACTGCCCGTGATATCACGAGAGAAACAAAAAGCGACCCCACCTTGGCACGAGTCCTCACGTGGGTGGAACGTGGATGGCCATTGGACCAAGTATCAGATGACTTCGCACCATTCAAAAGCCGACAAACAGAGTTGTTTTCTCAAAAGGGCTGTATCATCTGGGGCGATAGAGTCATTATCCCAGAATGACTCCAACAGGCACTACTAAGAACCTTGCACGATGGCTACCCTGGCATCATGCACATGAAGGCCCTCGCACGTAGCTACGCGTGGTGGCCAGGCATCGACAGACAAATCGAGTCATGGGTAAAAACTTGTTCTAGATGCCAAGAAGTAAGCAACGCTCCACCAAAGGCAATCCCAACCAAATGGGAGACACCGCGGGGACCCTGGTCCTGTATCCATCTAGATTTTGCTGGGCCGACCAAAGGCCACACCTTCTTGTTAACCGTAGACGCCTACTCAAACTGGCTCAAAATCCACCAAATGAGGAACACGACCACCGAAGCGGTCATCAAAAAACTAGAAAGACTGTTTGCAACCCACGGATTACCAGACGTTCTGGTATCCGACAATCGGCCCCAACTTACCGCGCTGTCCTTTGAGCAGGACCTGGCTGACCATGGTATCCGACATGTGCTCATTTCGTCTGTGCACCCTGCGGCCAACGGTAGGGCTGAGCGCAAGGTACAATTCATCAAGAAAACGCTACAGAAAGTGGACTATGACAACATCGAAGAGAAGATAAATTGAATCCTCTTTTTACAGCATATCACACCTCACAGAGTCACCAACAAAACTCCCACTGAGCTGCTAATGGGACGAAAGTTCCGCTCCCACCTCGACCGGTTACACCCAGTGTACGAACCGGAGAAACCACTCGGATCCAGCGGCCGATGTTGTACCTTCCAGGTAGGCGATTTGGTGTTCGCTAAAAACTTATTGGGCGATCCGCTGTGGGTAGAAGCAACTGTAGTCCGTGTAACTGGCCCAAAATCATACCTTGTACAATGCACTGATGATAGACTTTGGAAGCGCCATATCGATCAACTACGATCAAGGCTGCAGTCAGGCAATTCCGAGCTCCCTAATAACCAAACTGAGGGGGGGAGATACAGAGGAAGACAAATTTCAACTAGCAGAAAACCTTTTTGAAGACAACGATAGCAGAACAGAAACGTGAGAATAGGAACCAGGGATGGGAGTGAGTTCACCTCAGGGTGTTGCCAAAGATATCGGTGGCAATGAAAACGCGAACTCTGAAACAGAGGCACCCCTTTCGCCAAACAACGCCCTACCTCAACAAGAGTGCAGCCAAATCCCGGGCGCACAGCAAAAATCAAAAAGACTAACAAAACAACCGTCCTACCTCAAGGACTATGTGACCGCACCCCGTAAGCAGAAGCTGGGGGGAAGGGGTGTTGTGAACGAATAGATGTTAAATAAAGTTATCTTGAGCTTGAAGTCAAGTGCAGGGTTCTGGCCCTGCACTTCTGATTGGCTATTAAATGGCAAGATCAGATTGGTCCGTTCAGGTGAATCTGATTGGCCATTAACAGGCCGTTCTCATTGGTTAACGGAGCTAGCGCTCCCAGGTTGCTATTGGTTAAATAGTTAATAAGTTGCCTATATAAGGAAGGCTATAGCAGCCATCCAGTTTGAGCTGACACACCATGTAAATAAAGAATTTGAAGTTCACTGTTGTCACCGGCTCATCTTCATTATTCGCACCCATGCTTCAAACTTAACAGAGGTGTCTCTCTGAGGCAAGTCCACCACCCTCTCTGATCCTTCTTTATGCATTAAGTCCGAATGCTCACTTCTTCCACTCATGCTTTCTGCCATTTTGAACTCGGTCTCCTCGGCATCTCCTCCCCCCTCAGTTTGGAAGTTACCGGAATCAAAGAAACGAGGTTGCAGCCTTGAACACAGCTTATCAATATGGCACTTCCATATTCTTCCATCACAACTTTTTACTGGGTCCTGTGACTTGGATTACAGTTGCCTCCACCCACAAAGGATCGCCGGAAAAGTTTCTAGCGAAGACTAAGTCGTCTGTCTGGAATTCTCAGCATTTCCCACTGGATCTGTGTGGTTTTTCTGGTTCAAATGATGGGTGTAGTCGGTCAAGGTGGGAGCGGAGTTTTCATCCATTAACAAATCGGCCGGAGTCTTGTTGGTGACGCTGTGCGGAATGATGTGTTGAAGGAGTATCTGGTTAATCTTATCTTCAATATCGCCATAGTCCATTTTATGTAGGGTCTTTTTGACAAATTGTACCATGCGCTCGGCTCTTCCATTGGCCGCAAGATGCGCCGGTGAAGTAAGCGCATGGCAAATACCACGGTCTGCCAAATACTGTTCAAAAGAAAGCGCAGTAAACTGGGGCCCGTTGTCGGATACCAGAATGTCTGGCAGTCCATGGGTTGTGAATAATCTGTCCAATTTCCTGATGATGGATTTGGTTGTGGTACTTTTCATTTCATGGATTTCAAGCCAGTTTGAGTAGGCATCCACCATTACTAGGAATGTGTGTCCTTTAGTAGGTCCCACAAAGTCAATATGAATACGCGACCATGGTCCCCTGGGTGTTTCCCACTCTGTTGGGGTTGCTTTCGGTGGGCATTGCTAAATTCCTGGCATTTGCAACAAGTCTTTAACCAGGCCTCGATTTGCTTGTCGATACCCGGCCACCACGCGTAGTTTCATGCGAGCGCCTTTATGCGCACGATGCCGGGGTGGCCTTCATGCAAGGTTTTCAATATCCCTCATTGCAGCCGCTCTGGGATGACGACTCTATCCCCTCCAAATTATGCAGCCTTTCTGGGAAAACAGTTTCATCTGTCGATTCTTGAAAGGACTGAAGTTATCAGGGATTTGATCCAATGGCCATCCTCGCTCGACCCAGCTAAGAACTCGTGCCAAAACGAGATCGCGTTTGGTTTCGATCGCGATATCTCGAGCTGTCAGTGGTGGTGATTGAAGTGTCTCAATCTGGAGCATTGCGATGGTTGGAGCTGGGTCGTCAATGGTTTCCGGAAGTGGTGCATGGCTTAGTGCATCAGCGTGGGGGATGGCTTTCCCCAGGCGGTGTTGCAGCTTATAATTATATGCAGCCAAGAATTCCGACCAGCGAGTCATTCTGGGAGATAATATATAAGGGGTTGGCTTGTCCCCTGCTATAATCCCCAGCAAAGGTTTGTGGTTGGTAACTATAGTAAAAACTCGCCCATAAATATATTCATGAAATCGTTTAACAGCAGAAACGACAGTAAGAGCCTCTTTATTGATTTGACTATAGTTACGTTCAGGTTTTGATAGCGTTTTTGAAAAGTAGGCAATAGGGGCTTCACTACCATTTGGTAACACATGGCTCAAAATGGCACCCACTTCAAATGGTGATGCATGACATGTAATCGTTAAAGGCAAAGTCTCATTATACTGCATCAAAACAGTGTCTGAAGTCAGTAAGTTTTTTACTTGTCGGAACGCATGTTCCTCTTGGTGTCCCCAGACCCAGGTTGCCTTTTTGTCCAACAGACAATGTAGGGGCTCAGCTACAGTTGCTTTGTGGGGCAGGAACACGTTGTAAAAATTGATAAGGCCCAGGAAAGCTTGTAGATCAGTCTTATTTCTGGGCCTTGGGGCATTTCTGATGGCTCTTAACTTGCTATCGGTGGGGTGAATGACTTGTTTATCGATTAAGTACCCCAAAAATTCTACTTTATCCGTAAACAGTTGACAATTATTATTTTTTTTTTTACTTTAAGGCCAGAGTCTTTAAATTTCTGGAGAACTAACCTCAGGCACTCCCTTAGTATTTCTCTAGTCGGAGCAGCAATTAAAACATCATCAAAATAAGGTACAACCCCTTTTATACCCTGTAGTAGTCTCTGAAAAATTCCTGGGGCCACGCTAACTCCAAATTGGAGTCGGTTGCACTTAAATGCACCTTGGTGCGTAACAATCGTTTGTTCCTCTGCCATTTTTTTATCTACAGGCAGTTGTTGATATGCCTGTGCTAAATCCAATTTAGCGAACACTTTTCCGCCCCCCCAGGGAATGGAGAAGGTGTTGTATCACCGGTACCGGATAAGCGTTCTGCTGAAGGGTGTGATTCAGGGTGGCTTGGTAGTCCCCACAAATTGATCTTATTGATCCATCTGGTTTGATGGGTGTTATGATTGGGGTTTCCCAGGGAGCGTGGTCAGTTGGTTCTAACACACCCTGGGCTATTAATTTATCAATCTCTGCTCGTCAATCTTTGGTTTAAGGGCAAATGGAACTCGACGAGGCTTAAGCCGGATGGGAGCTACTTCGGGGTTAAGGTTAAATGATATTGGGGTCCCCTTGTACTCGCTTAATTTATCTGTAAAGACGTCCTGGAACTCCCAGATGATGGCCTCTTCCCAGTCATCGCTGTTGGTTCAGTGAATGCCGGCTACTTCAGTTCCAAGTGGGGTGAACCATTGGAGGCCTAACAAACTAGGCCGATCCCTGTTGACTATGGTTAGTAGTAGGGATGCAGTACAATTTTTAAATGAGACACAGACTTTGCTGGATCCAACATCTGGAATTCGATTTCCTTGATAGTCCTTAAGTATGATTCATTGGAATCTGAGGTCTTGCCGCCAGATGGTGGGAATTAATTGTTTAAGGGTCTTCCAGGAAACCATTGAGAGGGACGAACCTGAATCAACTTCCATCATGCAGGGCTGGTTTTCGATGGTGACCTTCACCCAGATTTTCTTGTTGTCTAATGATGAGGCGTGACTGATCGTAATGGTTTGGTGTGCCTCTTCTCATTTCGTTGACTGGGCTGGTGGTTTGTTTCTGTAGGAGTGGTTGTTCTATTGGTGGGTTAAGTATTCCCGATTCACAGGATGACTTCCTGTGGGCTGGCGGTAGTTGGTCCCCCTCTGAGGTGGGTTGGATCCTTGCTTGCTTCTATAGAATCTTCCGATGTAACCTCTTTTCCCGCACACATGGCAGAGCGCGTAGAGGAATTTGCAGTCCGATCGTGGGTGGTTTGTCCCACAACCAGCACATTGGTACTGCACTCTCTGGTTACGTTGATGGCATTGATCTCATTCAGACCGGAGCCGGTTGACCTCTTCTTCATCACTTTCTGATCACGATTCGAGGTCCTCGTGTTGGGCTGTTGTTGCCTGTCCTTCCAGGTGAGGTGAGATTTTTCCGGCGAGTTGGCGGAGTGGGGTGTGGGTGCAGTGCATTCGGGCAGCCGACTTTCTGGTTGCTTCTGCTGCAGTAGCGTCAGCGATGGCATCTGTAAGGCTAATGTCGCCTTTCACCATCAGCTTACTTTGTGTCGCTGGTGCATCTAATCCCAGAACTATTCGGTCTCTCAGGGCCTCTTCGAGGTCGGCGAACCCACAGAGGCCTCCCAAATTCTGGAGATCCGCAATGAAATCTGCAACGCTTTCTCCCTTCCGCTGGTCTCTCTGATAAAATTCATGCCTTCGAACAAGCATTGGTACAGTTGGTGCCTAGTGGGCCCGTAGAAGGGGCTCGAGGACGTCCCAGTCCATGGACTTCACCTCAGCCGGTTTGGCTAGTGCCTTGGCCATCTGAAACACGGTCGGGCCGCAGTGAGTTAGGAATACAGCTCGCTTCTTTCCGGTAGTGGCATCCTTCAAGTTGTTGGTTTCCAGAAATATCTGGAATCGGTCCATATGTGAGTCCCAGTCTTCTTGTGCCGGGTCGAATGGAGCGGGTGGTATGATGCTGGTAGACATGGTTCAGCTGTTGGTGCGTCTTCAGCCACGTGCTCTGTTTAGCGCTCTGTAGTGCTCAGTCAGCTCTGATGTCTCCAAATCCCATCTTCGTCGCCAGTGTTATGTTCTGCGCATGGGCACAAGAAGTGGAGACGAGACGATGAACAGTGAACTTCAACTCTTTATTTAACATTGTGGAACAGATCAAAAACTACGGCAGCAATAGCCCTTTTTATAGGCAAGCTGCTGATCACACAACCAATAAGAAACGGGAAGCATTAGTTCCCTTAACCAATGAATGAGGCCCGCTAATAGCCAATCAGATTCTCCTGAATGGACCAATCAGATGTCTCTATTATCAGCCAATCAGAAGTGCAGGGCCACTTTTCTAAAGGTTTTAATAATCTTTATTTAAGCACTTTTATTAATCAAACAGTATGAGCAAATAAATGATAGGAATATTTTTCTGGGTGTTATATTTTAGCTTTTATCAGGAAATGATATTCTGTTCTTTTGTGAACATTATATTTTCCTTGAAGCAACTATAATAGAAAACAGACACAGTATCTTTTTTATATTCTCAACAGGTTTTTATCTTATAGCATGTTTTTTTTCCTCTTCTCTAAATCTTTACTTAAAGGTCCCCTAAATTGTTGAAGTCTAAAGAAAGATTTAATAGCTTTCAATTTGCAGACTCAATTTTAGCTCCTCTTTGAAAAAAGGTGTTGTCTATTTTCCTTTTGGTTCTAATGATTATATAAAAACACAGTTGCGAGAAGAGCTTTAAAGAACTTTAAATTCTTACAGAAGCATTAAACAAATATTTCTGTCTAGTAGGCAATGTGTGATTGTTGCATTCAGTCTTTCACATTTTCCCAAAACACTTGCGTATCTCAAATATTTTTTTTGTTTAATTTTGCTGTACGTGGATATTTTTTAAAAGACATGTTCCTCTTGCTTATTGTAGAAAACTTCATCTTAAAAATTGCACTATCAAACTTGACTGATTATTTGCCATTAAGATGGCAGCTAAGCTAAGAAACTCAGGTGGGTTTGGAAATCAATAAAACAAGTTGCTCTCTAATTAGTAAGCCAGTTCTAGAAGAAAGCAGGTAGAAGCAACAATTAATCATTACTGGCATTTTGAAGGGTCCTGAAGATGTGGCTCTTTCCATAGGTCTTTGGCAAGTAAAAGTGGTGCTTCTTTCTTCATTTGCTTGTACCCATCAGGGTTTGTTTTTTCTGCTATGTCTGCTGTCTTTGGTTTTGGGAGGATGGAAGGGAGGGACAGAAAGAAAAAGAAATAAGGGAGAGAGGGAGGAGAAAGATAATGAGATATCTATTCTAGTCCAATCACCTGCCTGGAGATGGATGATGCTGGAGCAGGGAGAATTCCCATTGGTGCTTCAGCTCGTTCTGGCCCCTCCCAGCTCAAAACTCTGAGAAAAATATTTCCTCCCCCTCAACACACATTCCTCCTCTGACAAACACACACACACACACACACACACATTCATTTCATGGGTAGATTCTGCCATGGGAAGAGCTGCTGCACTGGACGACAAAGGGGGAGAGAGAGGTAGCCATTTGCATGCCACCTGTTTTTTCCTCTCTAGGCTGCCGGACAGAGTGCCAGAGTCCCCCCTGCTGCCTGCAAGCCCCCTTGCCTCTTAGCTCTCCCCTAAGGCATCCCACCACCCCCAGGGGGTGGTATCACTCACTTTGGGAACCACTGGTCTGTCCACTGCAGAATGAAGGCCTCTTCCACATGTTTCCAACCTATAAGATCCTGAGCTTTCTTTTGACAATTGGAAAATTTGCTGAATAAATTATTATATAAAGTATATATAAAAATATGAAATCACAGCTGCTAGTTCTTTCCAATGTTGTTTTTCATACACATTGAGTTCTTCCCAAGAACCTAGGTTGCAAAAATGTGTTGTCCTAGTACATGTGTTGATCCACGTGTCTGTGGTCATGTAGCTAAATGCTGAAGGCACACAAGGTCCCTATTTTTCTACTTGCATTTTTACATGCTTTTGAACTGCTAGGTTGGCAGAAGCTGGGACGACAAGTAAAGGGAGCTTACTCCGTTATGCAATTGTAAGGATTCGAACCGCCGAACTGCCAATCTTTCTGATTGACAAGCTCCAGTATCTTAGCCACTGAGCCACCACGTGTCTCACCATGTCCCAGTGCCTTAACCTGTTGGCTCATTCAGTAAGCAGATTGAAGCAGCATTCATGTATATATGCAAAACACATGTCCAAATTATCAGTCTCATTTTAATTCAATATGACAATAAGGTTTTTTAAAAGCCTTCCATTAGTTTCTGAGGAAGTTTTTTTTTTTTTTTTTTAATAGAACAAAAGATACTTTTTTCCTTCATCTACAATCCCTCCTCCACCATACTAGTTTGGAGAAATTTAGCTTCAAAAATCTGTTCTAACCAATGGAAAGCTTGTTTTCTGTGATCTTATTTATTGAATGCTAATTCCAGTGGTTCTGGGGAGCTTAGAAACACTTTTTCTCAAGCTTAACTTCAATACTTCAATAGGAGTGGAGGATAACTGCTTAAACCTTTAAAACCTTTGCCCTTTCATGAAAATATTGCATTTAATTAGCACTGAATGTTACCTGAATGTCCTGGAAAGTTTTAAAAAATGTCAAATTGATACTTGGAGAGCAAAAATTAAAGAAAAAGAAAAAAGAAAATGTTACATGTGGAATCTCTGAACCACATCTGACCTGCATATTAGGAGTATATTTCTGTAGTATAAAAAAAGAAAAAGACAATAATTTTATTTAGAAAGAAGATGGAGAATCTTTTGATGACCAGTAGCCAAATAGTAAGTATTAAGTTCTGCACATGGGCGCAAGGAATGGAGACGAGACGGTGAACAGTGAACTTCAACTCTTTATTAATCATTCTGAACAGAGCAAAACCCTAAGGCAACAGCAACCCTTTTATAGGCAAGCTGCTGATCTAGTAACCAATGAGAAACGTGGAGTGTTAACCCCCTTAACCAATGAGAGTGGCTTGTTAACCAATCAGATTCTCCTGAATGGACCAATCCGATATCGCTATTATCGGCCAATCAGGACTAGAACCCTGCTATTTTCTAAAGGTTTGATAAAACTTTATTTAAGTGTTTTATTAGTTCATAACATCCCTTCCCTCTGGGTTCCGTTTAGGGGGTGCGGTGACATAATCTCTGAGGTATGAAGGTTGTTTTGACTGTCTATTGGATTTACGCTGTCCCACCGGTTCTTGTCTGCAACCCTGTTTTGGCGGGAGGTCCTTGGGCAAGTCGGGTGCTGGTAGATCTCATTGGATGACTCAGTGCCGCTAATGTTCTCGTTGTTGTCCTCTGGCCTTTGCGGACTTGCCTCGGTTGAGGTGTTCCTCTGTGGTGAGGACATGCCCTTCCTTGATTCTTCTTCATACGTTACGCCCAATTGTTGACTTCTTTTGTTCCTGCTTTCTGCCATTTCGAATTCGGTTTCTTTGACATTCCCTCCCCCCTCAGTTTGGGAGTTACCAGAATCGTGGAAACTAGGTTGTAGCCTCGAGCGGAGCTGATCTATATGGCGTTTCCATATTTTTCCATTGCAGGTTTTCACCCAGTATGACCTGGGTCCAGTGGCTTGAATTACAGTTGCCTTGACCCACAACTTAGTTTCTGGCGAAAACTAAGTCACCTATCTTGAACTCGCGGCATTTCCCGCTAGATCCACAGGGTTTCTCTGGCTCGTAAGATGGGTGAAGCCGGTTGAGGTGGGAACAGAGTTTGCGTCCCATCAATAGTTCAGCTGGAGTCTTGTTGGTGACGCTGTGCGGAGTGATGTGTTGGAGAAGGAGTATTCTGTTTATCTTATCTTCAATGTCCCCATAGTCCATTTTGTAGAGGGTTTTTTTAACAAATTGTACCATGCGCTCAGGTCTTCTGTTAGCTCCAGGGTGAATTGGCGAAGTTAGTGAAAGGCGAATACCCCGGTCTGCTAAGTATTGTTCAAAGGGTAGAACGGTAAACTGGGGTCCGTTGTCAGATACCAGAACATCTGGCAGTCCATGCGTTGCGCATAATCTGTTCAACTTCCGAATGACGGACTCGGTTGTGGTAATCTTCATTTCGTGGATCTCGAGCCAGTTTGAATAGACATCTACTCTTGGGAGGAACGTATGTCCCTTAGTAGGTCCCACAAAGTCAATGTGGATGCGGGACCACGGTCCCCGGGGTGTTTCCCATTCTGTTGAAGTTGCTTTAGATGGGGGATTGCTAACTTCCTGGCACTTTAAACAAGTATTTACTCAGGCTTCGATCTGTTTGTCAATGCCCGGCCACCACGTGTAGCTTCATGCGAGCGCTTTCATACGCACGATGCCGGGGTGACCCTCATGCAGTGTCTTTAATACTGCTCGTTGTAACCGCTCTGGGACTATGACTCTATCCCCCCAAAGAATGCAGCCTTTTTGCAAAAAAAGTTTTGTTTGCCGGTTCTTGAAGGGGGTGAAGTCATCAGGGGTTTGATCTACTTGCCATCCCCGTTCGACCCATCTAAGAACTCGCGATAAGATAGGATCGCATTTTGTTTTGATTGCGATATCTCTAGCTGTTAGCGGTGGTGAATATAGCATTTCAATCTGGAGTCTTGTAAGGGTTGGAGCTGGGTCGTCGATGGTTTCCAGAAGTGGTGCACGGTTCAGTGCGTCAGCGTGCGGAATGGCTTTCCCCGGGCGGTGTTGCAGTCTATAATTGTACACAGCCAAAAACTCCGAACAGCGAGCCATTCTAGGTGATAATATATAGGGGGTTGGCTTGTCTCCTGCTATAATTCCTAGCAAAGGTTTGTGGTCGGTAACAATAGTAAAAACTCGTCCATATACATATTCATGAAACCGTTTTACAGCAGATACAACAGCAAGAGCCTCTATCGATTTGACTATAGTTACGTTCAGCCTTTGGTGGAGTTCTTGAAAAATAGGCAATAGGGGCTTCACTACCATTTGGTAACACATGGCTCAAAATGGCTCCTACTCCAAATGGTGACGCGTCACATGTAATTGTTAAAGGCAAAGTCTCGTTATACTCCATTAAAATTGCATCTGAAGTTAATAGGTTTTTTTACTTCTCGGAAAGCGTGCTCCTTTCGGTGGCCCCAGACCCAGGTTGCTTTTTTGTCGAGAAGCCTATGTAGGGGCTCAGCTACGGTTGCTTTGTGGGGCAGGAAGATGTTGTAAAAATTAATTAGACCCAGGAAAGCTTGTAGATCAGTCTTATTTCTGGGTCTTGGAGCATTCTTGATTGCCCTTAGCTTGCTATCGGTGGGGTGAATGCCTTGTTTATCGATTAGGTACCCCAGGAACTCTACTTTATCTGTACACAGTTGACATTTATTTTTTTTAACTTTAAGGCCAGAGTCTTTAAATTTCTGGAGAACCAGTCTTAGACATTCCTTTAGTATTTCTCTATTCGGGGCAGCAATTAAAACATCATCAAAGTATGGTACGACCTCTTTTATCCCCTGTAAGAGTCTCAACATCAAACTCTTAAAAATCCCTGGGGCTACGCTAACTCTGAATTGGAGTTGGTTGCACTTAAAGGCGCCTTGGTGCGTAACGATCGTTTGTGCCTCTGCTGTTTTTTAATCTACAGGCAGTTGTTGGTACCCCTGTGCTAAATCCAATTTAGCGAAGACTTTTCCACCTCCCAGGGAATGGAGGAGGTGTTGTACCACTGGCACCGGGTACGTAGTCTGTTGAAGGGCGTGATTCAGGGTGGCACGGTAGTCCCCACAAATCCTTAATGATCCATCCGGTTTGATGGGTGTTACAATTGGGGTTTCCCAAGGAGCATGGTCAGTTGGTTCTAAAACACCCTGGGTTTTTAATTTATCAAGCTGCTCATCAATCTTTGGTTTAAGGGCAAAAGGTACTCGACGAGGCTTAAAGCGGATGGAGGCTACTTCAGGGTTAAGGTTAAATGATATCGGGGTCCCTTTGTACTCATCGCTGCTGGTTTGTTGAATGCCAGCTACCTCGATCCCAAGTGGAGCGAACCATTGAAGGCCTAACAAGCTAGGCCGATCACGATCGATGATGGTCAATGGTAAAGATGCAGTACGGTTTTTGAATGAGACCTGGACTAGGCTGGATCCAATGACCGGAATTCGATTTCCCTGATAATCCTTGAGTATGATTCTTTGGGTTCTGAGGTCTTGCCGCCGGACGGCAGGAATTAATTGTTCAAGGGTCTTCCAGGAAACCATCGAGAGGGATGATCCTGAATCGACTTCCATCACGCAGGGCTGGTTTTCAATGGCGACCTTCACTCGGATCTTCTTTGCATCTAAAGATGAGGCATGATCAATTGTAATGGTTTGGTGTGCCTCTTCTCATTTCGTTGAATGGGCTAGTGGTTTATTTTTGTAGGAGTGGTTGTTCCTTTGGTGGTTCAAATGTTCCCGACTCATAGGACGATTTCCTGTGGTTTGGTGGTAGTTGGTCCCCCTCTGAAATGGGCTGGATCCTTGCTTGCTTCTACAGACCTTTCCGATGTGGCCTCTCTTTCCACAAACATGGCAGAGCGCGTCAAGGAATTTGCAGTCTGATCATGGGTGGTTTGCCCCACAACCTGTGCATTGATGCTGCAGTCTCTGGTTACGCTGGTGGCATTGGTCTCATTTAGACCGGAGCCGGTTGACTTCATCACTTTCTGATGACGATTCAAGGTCCCCGTGGTGGGTTGCTGTCGTATGTCCCTCTAGGTGAGGTGAGATTTTGCCGGCGAGTTGGCAGAGCTGGGTGTTGGTGCGGCGCATTCGGGCAGCCGACTTCCTGGTTGCTTCTGCTGCAGTAGCGTCAGCGATGGCATCTGTAAAGCTTATGTCGCTTTTCGCCATCAGCTTACTTTGCACGTGAGGTGCATCTAAACCCAGAACTATTCGGTCTCTTAGAGCTTCTTCGAGGTCAGCGAACCCGCAGAGGCCTCCCAGGTTCCGGAGATCCGCGATGAAATCTGCAACGCTTTCTCCTTTCTGCTGGTCTCTCTGGTAAAATTCATGTCTTCGGACAAGCATTGGTACGGTAGATGCATAGTGGGCCCATAGGAGGGGCTTGAGGACATCCCACTCCATGGATTTCACCTCAGCCGGTTTCGCCAGTGCCTTAGCCATCTTAAAAACGGCAGGTCCGCAGTGAGTCAGAAATACCGCTCGCTTTTTCCCAGTAGTGGCATCCTTCAAGTTGTTGGTCTCCAGAAACATCTGGAACCGGTCCATGTGTGAGTCCCAGTCTTCTTGTGCCGGGTCGAATGGAGCGGGTGGTATGGTGCTGCCGGTCATGGTTTCCGCCATTGATGCTCCTTCAACCACATGCTCTGTTTGGTGCTCTGTAGTGTTCAGTCAGCTCTGACGTCTCCGAATCCTATCCTCGTCGCCAGAGTTAAGTTCTGCACATGGGCGCAAGGAACGGAGACGAGATGGTGAACAGTGAACTTCAACTCTTTATTAATCATTCTGAACAGAGCAAAACCCTAAGGCAACAGCAGCCCTTTTATAGGAAAGCTGCTGATCTAGTCACCAATGAGAAACGTGGAGTGTTAACCCCCTTAACCAATGAGAGTGGCTTGTTAACCAATCAGATTCTCCTGAATGGACCAATCCGATATCGCTATTATCGGCCAATCAGGACTAGAACCCTGCTATTTTCTAAAGGTTTGATAAAACTTTATTTAAGCGTTTTATTAGTTCATAACAGTAAGAACTTCAGTGTGTACATCATCAATACAAAGTGAGTAAGCACAGGTCACACATCCAAGGGTAAATTGCTTCCCCATCTGACATTTATGTTACATTTCTCTTAGGGTTTTACATGGTGGTTTGAAAGTGTAGCTATTTGCCCTGCAAATATTTTAAAGCTTTCCTTCATTTTTAATGTTCTTCATCTTAGAATAGTGAAAAGTAGTCACTGATATTTGTCAGTTATGACTCTGAAATTCAGAGACATGAATGGAGGAATTTCAATGATTCCACAAGTGGCAGGGCCTTGCCAATTTTATCTCAGCTAGGAACCTAAGCAAATCTGTATTTGATTTATACTATCTCTTTTTATGCTGCAAGAATGACAAGGATTTTTTCTTTTTAGAAAAGTTAGAAAGCTTCTTCAATGTGATTGCTTTCTACAAATTCTCAGGAATTTAGAAATCTTTAAAATAATAACTACTGGTTACCCCAAGGTGATCTTTAACTGTTAAGAACAGTCCTCATTGATACTTTTATAGAAGGCAGGGCCCAGACTACATGGACCATCAACATTTTACCAAATACAACAGAAAAAAAAATGATCCTGGTTATGACATTCCTGTGGCTAAAGCCTTCAGTCTTTACTATGATTCTTCAGAAATAGAATTGGAACATCACATATGATCCTGGGACTACAGCATGCCCACACCTTTATAGATGCCCTGAGGAACTGTAGAGAGCTATGGATCAGAAGAGTTATTCCAATTTGGTGATTAGGTGAACAACTACTTAGGGCAGGAAAAAAAAGGGGGGGAGAAATTCAGTACAATACTGTTTTGATTCCTTTTAGGTAGAGGAAAACTCTAGCAAGTTTTCATGATTGTGTTATTATTATTAGCTTTATTGTCAGAGTGCAACAAATGTACAATGAGATTGGCTGAGCCTCCCTTTGTGCACCCCTCCCAAACACAACTCACAGTGAAGACAGAAGTCCTACCCAGTCCTAATCTTATTACACTATGTGACCTTGTTGCACAAGGAACCGGTCCCACAAGTCTATCATACCATGTTGACATGAAGTTATTTTCTGTTCAGAAATCTGATAGCCCCTGGGTAAAAACTGTTGTTCACCCTGTTCATGCGACTGGCTATGCTTCTATCTCTCTTACCCCATGATAGGAGAGTGAAGAAGTGTTGACCGGAATGTGCAGGGGTGGGATTCAACTGGTGTTACTACTAGTTTGGTGACTATGCTGCGTGTGCATGATAAAAAAAAAAACATCAGCTGTGCGGGTGGGCACAGCTGAAAAGCGCTGCGTGCGGATGCGCAGAGTTTGAAAAGCCTCTTTTTTCCTGCTTTTTCAACCTCAGTGCAATGCAGCTGAGGTTGAAAAAGCAGGAAATAAAGGACAGGTAAAAGCCTGGGCAGGTGGGTGGGAGAAACAACAGCAAACACAGAACCAGTTCAGTGTCTGCTACTCTTCAGAGCTACCAGTTCTATAGAACCAGGCAGAACCAGTAGCATCCCACCCGTGGGGATGTGAGTCATCCCTGAAAATTTTCCTCACTCTTCTAAGGCAGTAAGCTATGGCACCACACACTTCTGTTATTACATCCTACAAAACAAAATTCCAATGGTATATACTTTTTGACCTTGCCTATCTTAAAAGTCTGAGAGATAAGATCATGAAGAAGCCTGTGCTACATTTTATTTTGTCCTGATATTGATTTATGTTCTTAGTTCATACTCATTTTTTCCTTCCATCATACTTGTGAATATCTGGATTGATTTAATTTTTAATTTGATTCCAGCCAAACACTTGAAAAGCAATATAAAATGGGAACATTCCTTCTTCGTTTCCTTTAGATAGTCTGAACCTGATAATTTATATGGGTCAGCAATGACTATGAAGTAAAAATATTTTGCCATAATTAAGTCAAAGTTAGCTGGCTACCAACTGAGTTATCATAATAAGCTATGAAATGTCTCAGTACTAGCTTAGCTAAATTGCTTTTTAAGCAAGAAATAGCTATATCTTATTTGGAATATAGAAAAGAATGCTTTTAGTTTAGCCAATGGAAACTCATGGCTGAATTGCCCATATCATATTTTAGCAATGTCAAACACCTACTTGGCTACTAGAAAAACCATATTAAACAATTTATTCATGTTATATGATATAATACTAATGGCAATTTCATAGTGATTTCATGCTATCACATCAATAAATGCCATCCAAGAAAGGTATCACATTAGAGGTCATTGCTTGCTCTATGCTGAGATTTACCTCTTTATATTCTGTTTGTATTTAAATAATGATAGGTTCCACCATTTAGAATCCATTATCAATTGTAAAGACATCAACATTAAAAAATACACCCAAAAAGTAGCAATGATGATCTTGGAAAATATGTGCAGATGTTATGACAATTCTATACCTACAAAGATAGGAATCACACAAACAGTTACCTTCCCTGGACAATCTATGGAAATGAACTAGGGATTTTGAAGCAGCAGGATAATATTGACACTTGTGTTCAAAACTCTTGAAAATACCATGGATTATAATGGATTGTAGAAAAAAAAGTAATACAGATTTCTCACTCGAGGCACTATTTGTTCAATTTATTTGGCCACCTATCCCACCTATTGGCTAACAATGTCAAAAATATTTTTAGAAAAAAAAAGAAATTGTCATGAGAATTCATTTTGCTTTTTCATCTGTCACTATATTTATCTTATTTAAACAAAGCAAAACAAAAACAATTGAAAATTTTCATTCACCTTATAGACTATATGGACTTCTCTTTGTAGCTGTGCCTCTTGTATGAACATTGATACAACTTTCTTCATATTGTATGGGAAATGTTTGATACGTTTTTCCTAATACTTTAGTAAAGACTTTATTATGTATACAATCCATTTTATTATTTTTGTTTAAAAATTATTTTGACTGTTTAAGAAAATAATAAGAGATCTTAGAGGAATTTCTTCACTAATGTATGTTACATATCAAGACACATTTTGATAAACTGTGCCATTTTACCCTTACTATAATTTTTGGTGAATTCCTTTAGAATCCTACAAGGTATATTTGATGAGGAAGTCAACAAGTTGATACCATCACAAGGAATCCCTTCTGAGGCAATCCTAAAAGGCATTTCTTCATTTTTGTCCAGATCTGTGGTATTTTTTAAATCAGATGCTCTGCTTCTATAGATGGTAGGCTTTCAGTAGTGGGATCCAAACTGTTTTTACTACCAGTTCCGTGGGCCTGGCTTGGTGGGTGTGGCAGGGGAAGGATACTGCAAAATCTCCATTCCCTCCCCATCTGCTTTCCAGCTCTGTTCTCCTTTGAAGGGCAATAAAAGAAGACCCAGCCAATCAGCTGGGACTCGGGAGGCAGAGAATAGATGGGGGTAGGGCCAGTCAGAGGGGGTATTTGCCAGTCTCCAAACTATTCAAAATTTCTGCTACTGGTTCTCCAGAACTGGTCAGAACCTGCTGAATGCCACCTCTGTAGGCTTTGCATCTCATTTATTCTGTGAGCTCTGTTTGAATGTCATATATTTTCATTTTAATAAAAATGCATGTCTCCCTAAGCAATGATTAGGAAATGCAATTTTCTATGACAAAACTTTTTGAATTAAAAAGGATCACTTCACAGTTAATTCCACTGTGTTTCAATATTCTCCTCTGATATTATTTGATATTCTTTTGTGTTCTTCCTCATATCAGTGGAACTTCATCCATCATGAAAAAAACAAAACAGGAATAGTAAATTAAAGGAGGAAAAATTGAAAACCTAAGGATGCTAACAGAAATCACAACACTATGAGTCTCTATGGCTGTGGAAGACTGAAACTTACAGAGCATTCTTGAATTATACCAGCATTATATCATGTAGTAGGGTATGCCTAGTTTAATGAAAAGAAGGACTAGGGGTGACATGATGGCAGTATTCCACCAGTATCTAAGGGTCTGCCACAAAGAAGAGAGGCCCAACCTATTCTCCAAAGGTAGGACAAGAAACAATGGATGGAAACTAATCAAGGAGGGAATCTAGAACTAAGGAGAAATTTCTTAACAATTAGAATAATTAATCAGTGGAATGACTCGCCTTTGGAAATTGTGGGCATTCTAATATTGGACATTTTTGAGAAGAGATTGGACAGGCATTTGTTGAAATGGAATAGGAATAGGGTTTCCTGTTTGAACAGGGGATTGGAGCAGAAGACCTCCAAAGTCCCTTCTAACTCTGTTATTCTATTATTGTGTTAATTTATATTTAATTATTTTGCAACATAGATGGAAAATCGGGCCTTCATCAGAAGGATCATATAAACCAAACCAGGGTGAAAATGTGTAATGTTTGTGTCAAAGTGGACCTGCAGCTACATACAACAAATAAGAAGGAAACTGATACCCAGGAAATTTGAATTGCCAATAGCAGTTTCTACTAAGACAGGGGTCTCCAAATTTTGAGGCTTGGCATCCCAGCTGGGAGAAGAAAGGAAAACTGGGCTGTGTGAATGGTGCTCATGCATATGCAGCTCAATTTGCAACTGCAAGTTGAGCTGTGTGCACATGTGTGTCCAGAGGTGGGCTGCATATATTGTAACAACCAGTTCACCTAGTGCATAACCAAAAATGTGAGCATGGGCATGCTTGCCTGCTTGTACACAGGTGCAAAAACATGAGGATTTCCTTTGCCCAGCAGCCATGGTGAGTGGAGTGGGTAAGGCACAAAAATCAGCTTGGCTGCATGGGCAGGGTGAGTGAGCTGGATATGTAGGATGGTATAGCACCAGGGCAGGCAGGCCCAGCCGGTAGTCAGAACTGCTGGTATGGGTAAGCGTGTGTGTGTGTGCCAATCAGCCACTCGCTAAGTTGAACTGTAAATGCACAACTATACATGCCAACCCACCTCTTACACAGCCTGGTTTCAAATAGGCCACAGCTCGGTAGTGGGTCGCAGCCTGGGGATGGTGACCCCTGTGTTAACACAAAGAGCTACTTTGTTTCTCCTATCAATACTATTGTAAAAAGAGACCTACACAAATAAGGAAATGAATCCAGATATTATGAAGTATTCAATATTGCCTCATGAAGGGGTACCCAACTATGGGCTGGGCCATGGCCTATTGGCCACTGGGCTGTGTGAGTAGCTGGCACACAGACACAGCACAACTCACACAAGGATCATGGGCAGTTGCATCCCCATTTCTATGGGCACCCATGGCCCACTTCGCACGATCATCATCATGAGCATTGCAGCCTGTTGTTGCCCCACTCACATGAGCATCCTCACAGGCGCTTACATCCCTACTCATGAGAGCAATGTGTGTTCACATGCATTCATGCATGTGCCTACCCCCTCACAAAACTATCCTGTCTTCCCCCCACCCCTTACTCTGGGCCACCAACCCAGAAAGGTTGGGAAACTTTGGCCTAGTGTATGTTATTCAGTAATGTTTGGAATTCAGCCATCAATATCTTCTTGAAGCATTCCCCACCAAAATGAATTGTTTGTTTATTTATTTAACAATTTTTATTGGAGCCAAGATAAATAGTTTTAGATCCCTTTTTAAATTGTTTGTATAGAAAGATTTCAGCACCATCTTCCAAAGGAACTGGAATTTTTTTTTTTTTCATAAGGACATGCTGAAGTTACAGAGCTGTGATGGTGAACCTATGGCATGTGTACCACAGGTGGCACACAGAGCCATTTGTGCGGACATGTGAACCCCAGCCAAACTTACCTGCACTGCACATATGCACTCCTCTCAGCTGATTTTTGGCCCCTTTGAGGCCTTTTTTGGCCTCCCAGAGGCTTTGGAAGCCCCAAAACAGGCCCATTTTGCCACTTCCAGTATTTCTGGAAATACCAGAAGTGATAAACGGGCCCTTTTTTGGCCTCCAAAGGTTGCAGAGGCTTCCCTCGAGCCTCTGGGAAGCCGAAAATCAGCTGGAAGGCATGCGCATGCACATTGCAGCTAATGGGGTGCTGGGGGGATCATGCACACATGTGGGGAGCTGCCCACATTGCCTTCTGGGTGCTGGCACATGAGCACAAGCACACACACAATTTTTGGCACAGGAGCCCCAAAAGGTTAGCCACCACTGTTATAGAGTTTCCATCAATGTCTCCTGGCTGGTTGGCTATTAGTAAAAGAGCTAAACTTCTAAGTGTTTTGTCCACATTATAAGACTGCCACTGATCAAATTTCACCAAAGTCTGCAAAAATAGTACCATGGCCGTGAGAAATTAAGTTAGTAAACACCTGACTCTTGGATTCACCTAATGTCAGATGGTGACAGTTATTGTCAGTATGCCATTTTAATGGAAACTCTCTATCTTGGCTTGAAATATGATGTGAAATAGAGAACAATTCAATCTCTTGAGGGGTAGCAGATGGCATAAAGATGCCAAAGCTCAGTCTTCTGTCAAGACAGTGACAATTTAACAATCAGGAAAGGCAAAAAGAAAAGAACAAAGAGATACATTGAACATGATTCATTTTATTATTATATGTTCCCCATTCAATATACCTATCTCTCTCTCTCTTTCTCTTTCTCTGTCTCCAGATAGATAGATTATATGTATGTAATCTATCTCTCTCTATATATATGAAACAAAGAGCTTTGAAAAATAGTCAAAAACATTTTCAAGAGAAAAGCTGTCAAAGCAGGTAGCAAAGAGCTTCAGCCCTGATAACATCTTAGTTTAACTTGTTAATCCCTCTGTATCAACAACTAGAACATAAACCTGAATAGGTATTATGTTAAAAAGTTGCCTACAAACTCTAATTACTATTACTCAATCACTCATTGCATTATACACAAGTCCTATCTTTGCTATAGTCTTCCTATGAAGGTAATGCAAATTCTTCTTTGCTTTTTTGTGTCCTCTCACTGAAAATGTCTGATTTCAGCCCGTTTGCATTCACTAGTAGCAAGGAGGTCAGTTTGTAGTCAATTCATTTCATCTTTCATTATGTTGAGTTTCACTATGTTTTTGTTTGTAGCACTCCACATTCTTACTGAAATTCTGTCTTCACAGCTTCAGATTTTCTTTTCCTACTGGCAACATCAGCAATTAGATGTTCCACGGCTTTAATCTGGTCATGTCATATACACAATTTGTAGTTTAAAAAAGATCATCTACTGTTCCTCAGTAGAATGTTGAGTATCATCTGACATGGTGTGTGTGTTTATGTGTGTGTTATTATCTAATATCGTATCACCAATCATTTATTTATATTTCATGTTTTCTTGGTAAAATGCAAAAGTGACCATTGACTTCTCCCTGAGCAGTATGAAATGATGCCCTTGATCATCTGTCTCCAGGTTCTTTCTATACAACTGCTGTTTGATACAGATAGATGATAGGGTGAATATCATGCTTTCATTGACCCTGCTGAAGCTATATGTTTTTGGTCTACACTTATGGAATTTTTCATTTATTCATCCAAGGAACATCCCACAGGTTTATTACAGAATTTTGTAGTTGTTGAACTTCTGTAAGGATAGTACTTCTAGTTTTCATTAAATCTTTTATTTAACTTTTCTTGAAGTTTCTTCTGTTACCTACTTGCTGAGTTGATGGGTTGAATATCAAAAGAATCATGAATCAAGCTGTTCCTATATGAAGACTAAGAGATCACAAATTTATCTAACTTCCATGCTCCAAAACAACTGGAGAATGTCAAAATTCCTAAAGCAGGGGTTTCAAATTTAAGGCCTGGAGACCGTATCTTCCCTGTAGGATGCTTAGAACAGGCCCGTGCGGTTGCCCTGGAAACAGTGAAGGACTGGCCCGCAGTGCCTCTGCCAGCAAAAACAGATCTTGGGATGCTGCATGTGATCCTCCCGAGCTCCGTTTTTGTTGGCAGAGGGTTGCAGGAGACCACTGCACTGAAAATGGAATTTCAATGCCTATGCCAAATCTGGTAGAGCACAAATAAAGATGAACACGAGATAAGACAATTTCATTTTATTTCTGATGCACTCTCCAGCTATAATCAGAGGCAAAGGATAGAGCTACTCTTTAAAGCAGACATAAGCCCTTGTGAAGCTAGCACTGGAAACATCCGATTCCCAGTTCTGCTTAAATAAAGCGCCCTTTTAGCCCACATCCACCTCATAACCCATGTTCCCACTACCACCACCACCACCCACACTCCCTTGCAGTAGCCACAATAATCCATAAAGCCATGGTCTTAGTATCAGGTGCTGGTCATGGATTCGGTGCCGGCCACTGATGTCATCATGAGGAGACATCATCCAAATGCATCACAGGACCACCGAGACCTTGGGAAGCAGTCGCATCTGGGATTAGCAGCCCAGACGTTCCTTCAGAGTGCTAATATCTTGCAGTGGACATTGGTTCTTTAAAAAAAAAAACACCCTAAAATTGTATGCTTGATCAATTTCTGAAGGTTTAATAATTCACAAAGATATATTTTGCTTGACCAAACTATCAAAGTGATACATTTTACTAACATTTTTACTCATGCATTTTTCATTCCAAGTCTGTTAAAGGAAATTCTTGTGCAAAATAGTTTAGGTTACTTTTAAAAGTCACTTCAATTACCTCTAGGAGATGGTTAAAGTAGCTCCAGCTATTTTTTGAAATGAAAGAACCAGTCTGATCACATATCTATCATTTCACCAGATTTTTATTCCATGGTTTTATTCCCACAACATAGAACTGAATCAAAAGGAGTAGTATGCGGGAGTGGACAGGGAGAGGTTAGTTCATTGTGGGAATATCAAATTAGTTCATTGTGGGAATATCAAGGGACTAAATTAGCGTCACCCCTTTTAGGTCGTTGTGACAAAAACAGGTAATTCTACCTTATTATAAGACTACATTAAAAGAATCTTGCAAGTCTGAAAGTATAAATCTCCCTTTGTCTCTTTTTGCTTTCTGATAAGTTAAGAAGTCACGTGCTTTCTCAACTGCTTTCTCTGCTAATTATGCAGCTGCTTCTCCATCACCACCACTCTTATTGATGGTTCCTAAGGCAGAATCTTATCCAGGGGTTGGATGCTACTGGTTCTCTCCGGCTCTATAGAAGCAGTAGCTCTGAAGAGCAGCAGACACCAAACCAGTTCTGTGTTTGCTGCTGTTTGGCCACCCGCCCAGGCTCTTACCTGTCCTTTATTTCCTGCTTTTTCAACCTCAGCTGCTTTGCACGGCACAGCTGAGGTTGAAAAAACAGGAAAAAAATGGAATTAAAGGCTGCACACCCGCATGCACCACTTTTCAGCTGTCCAGGTAGCACAGCTTAAGGTGTTTTATATGCAAAACGTAACCACCGAACCAGTAGTAACACCAGTTGAATCCTACCCCTTATCTTATCCATTAAACAGTCAAACCAACTCCATCAAATCTTCTGGAGCTCCTAAAATCCTATTAAGTAACCCAGTATGCTTACTGAATACTCCAAGAAAACAAGAAGACATAAGTTTGAAAAGGCAATCCTTTCAATTCCAGAATGCTTTGGCAAAGTCTGATAGCACAGAGAACACTTCCAAAGAACTGATTGGCTGAAGCAGCCAAAGTATTGCTACCTAGTCAAACACACGAAGTCTTATCTGAATGTTTAAGATACAAAACCTTACAAGATATGTGTTGTGAATTAATAAAAGTACTTGAATAAAGATTATTAAGAGCTTGAAGTAAAGTGCAGGGTTCTGGCCCTGCACTTCTGATTGGCCGATAATAGCGACATCGGATTGGTCACCAGCTCGTCTCCTCCTTAGCGCCCATGCACAGAACATAACACTGGCGACGAAGGTGGGATATGGAGACGTCAGAGCTGACTGAACGACGAAGAACGATAACAGAGCACGTGGCTGAAATGCACCAACGGCGGAATTATGTCTGGCGGCGTCATACCACCCACTCCATTCGACCCGGCGCAATAAGACTGGGACTCATATATGGATCGTTTCCGGATGTTTCTGGAAACCAACAATTTGAAGGATGCCACTACCGGAAAGAAATGGGCGGTATTCCTAACTCATTGCGGGTCGACCATATTCAAGATGGCCAAGGCACTAGCGAAACCGGCAGAAGTAAAGTCTATGGACTGGGATGTCCTCGAACCCCTGCTGAGGGCCCACTATGCACCAACTGTGCCAACGCTCGTTAGAAGGCATGAATTTTACCAGAGAAGTCAGCAGAAGGGTGAAAGTGTTGCTGATTTCATAGCAGATCTCCGGAATCTGGGAGGTCTATGTGAGTTTGCCGACCTAGAAGAAGCCCTAAGAGACCGAATAGTTCTGGGATTAGATGCTCCAGGCACACAGAGTAAGCTGATGGCAAAAAGCGACATTAGCCTTAAAGATGCCATCGCTGAAGCTACTGCAGCAGAAGCAACCAGGAAGTCAGCTTCCCAAATGTGCCGCACCCATGCCCCGCTTCGCCAACTCACCTGCGATATTTCACCTCAGTCAGAAGGATAGCTGACGACAGCCCACCACGAGGACCTCGAATCGTCATCAGAAAGCAATGAAGAAGAGGTCCACCAACTTCAGTCCAAATGAGACCAACGCTAGAGATCGCAGTACCAATGCTCTGGTTGTGGAGCAAGCCACTCCCGGTCAGAATGCAAATTCCTTGATACGCTCTGCCATGTGTGCGGGAAAAGAGGCCATATTGGACGGGTCTGTAGAAGCAAGCCAGCCCTCGAGGGGGGCTAACTATCGCCAACCGACAGAAAGCCGTCCTGTAAAGCGAGAACCCATAAACCACCAATGAAACAACCACTCCTACAGAAACAAAACCCTAAACCACTCAATGAAGTGAGAAAAGGCTCACCAAACTATCACAATCAGTCACGCCTCATCTCTTGATGCCAAGAAGATCCGAGTGAAAGTGGCCATCTAAAATCAGCCCTGCCTGATGGAAGTCGATTCAGGATCATCCCTCTCAATGGTTTCCTGGAAGACCCTCAAGCAGCTCATCCCGACTGTCCGGCAGCAAGACCTCAGATTCCAAAGTCTCATACTCAAAGACCATCAAGGAAATCAAATTCCGGTCATTGGATCCAGCCGAGTCTGGGTATCGTTTAAGAACTGAACAGCATTCCTACCCCTGACTGTAATCAACAGGGATCGGCCTAGTTTGTTAGGCCACCAATGGTTCACTCCACTCAGAATTGAAGTAGCTGGCATTCACCGAACCTGCAGCAGCGACTGGGAAGAGGACCTCATCCAAGAATTCCAGGATGTCTTTGCAGAAAAACTAGGGGAGTACAAGGGGACCCCGATATCATTTAACCTCAATCCCGAAATAGCTCCCATCCACCTTAAGCCTCGTCGAGTTCCATTTGCCCTTAAACCAAAGATTGACGAGCAGCTTGATAAATTAATAGCCCAGGGTGTGTTAGAACCAACCGATCACTCTCCCTGGGAAACCCCAATCGTGACACCCATCAAGCCGGATGGATCGATAACAATTTGTGTGGACTACCGAGCCACCCTGAATCACGCCCTTCAACAAAACGCTTACCAGGTACCGGTGGTGTAACACCTCCACCATTCCCTGGGGGGTGGAAAAGTATTCGCTAAACTAGACTTAGCCCAGGCATACCAACTGTTAAGCCTGGGTTCCCCAACCAGGGTTAAGGAGACAAGCTAAACAGAATGTGCAGCGTTAGTCAGATAGGCACACAGATAAATGAGTGAGATAAGTTTGTATGTTTATTAACATACAGTAAAAAATAACAGATACGCTTGTACTATCAAAAATATAGTTTATTCCATTTATAGCATAGTCAAATAGTCAAAAGTCCATTAGTCATGTATCATTTAGTCAGTCCATTCAAGGATATTCAGTTAGCAAAGTCTGTGTAGAATATCCTATGTCAGTTCACTTACAAATCAGTCCTTTGTTTTTCTCTCCCGTTCGAGTAACGCAGTCTTGAATCCATGCAGTAATTAGGGATCATCAAAACCAGAGAGAGAGCAAGCTGTCGTCTTGCTTCTTTGAAAGTGCTTTCACAACCACTCCCCTAATTACATTCCCATATTTAAAGTTGCAGACACTTTAACTTATAAACTATGATTACATATTTATTATTTTACCTAAACCAGTTAGGGAAAACAATGTTATCCCTAACATTCTCCCCTTTTAGGAAATAATAATAAATATAACTATTTACATCTTTAAATCATATTTGTTACAACTCTCTTTAAACTTGCTTACTCCTTGAGCTTTTGTAAATTGGTCTGCAATTTTTCCTTCCGTCATGCAGTTTTCCAATTTAATTAGCCCATTCTTTACAGATTCTTAACATTTAAGTATCTTAAATCAGTATGCTTTGAACTAGTTTTTCCAGCAATACTAGTAGCTAACGTTATGGCTGCTTGGTTGTTCTCGTACACAATAATGGAATCTTTGACAGTTATACCCATGTCTAATAATAACTGTTTGTACAAAATTAAGTCAGTGCATAGTAATGACAGACATGAAAATTCTGCTTCCATCGTGGACAAGCTAATATGCTGTTGTCTGATTGACCTCCACCCTATTAGTGTCTTACCAAATAATATAGCCATCCCAGATGTTGATTTTCTAGTGTTTATATCAGTTGCAAAACTTGCATCTGCATAGGCACTAAGACTCAAATCACCCTTTGGTTCTATATACAATACATGGTTCATTGTTCCTTTAAGATATCTTAAAATTCTCTTTAATGATTGCCAATGACATTGATGTGGATCCGAATTAAAACGTGCCAGCTGATTTACACTATAATCTATATCTGGCCTAGACCAATTACTTATATATGATAAGCTACCAATCAAAGATTGATGTATAGACTTATCAAATTTGGGACTTTGATCATCAGTTTGGCAAACTTCCTGGCTCATTGGAGTCTTTGCCGGTTTACAAAGTTCCATTTTATATGTTTTAATTAATTGGCAAATTTTATCTTCTTGAGATATCTTAAATCCATTTTTTGTTTTGTTAATTGTCAATCCTAGATACCTTTTAATTTTACCTAAATGCTTTAATTTTATCTTTTTGGCTTATAATGATATAATCTCATTAGCTTCATTATTAGTCTTAGTTATCAAAGCAATATCATCTGTAAATAATAACAATAATGACACCGTTCCATTATTTTCTCTTTTAAACACACATGGATCTGCTAAACCAGATTTAAATCCTATATTATTTAATTCTTTCACAATATATTGGTTCCATTCAAAGCCAGATTGTTTCAACCCGTAAAGACTCTTTTTGAGTTTCCAACAATCATTACTATTTACTTTATTGTCTTTTATAATAATTGGCTTTTTGAAATATATAGTGTGCTGCAATGGTGCATGCAAATAAGCAGTTTCTACATCTAAATGGTTCATGACATAGTTTTTCTTAGCTGCCCACACTAATGCTGCTCTCAAAGATGTTGCTTTAAGACTTGGTGCAAAAACTTCATCATAATCAGATGCAGTTTGATTAAATCCTTGAGCTATCAACCTAGTTTTATGGGTAACAGTCCCATCATTTCCAGTTTTTACTTTAAATATCCATTTGCACCCAATGGATTTTTCTCCTGGAGGTAATTTGGCATCTTCATATACTTTCATTACCTTTAATGAATTTAATTCTTTTTCCATTGCCTTTTGCCAATTCTCCTGATCCTTAGCAGGATACATCCTAAGTTCATCCACACTAGTTGGAACTTTAGTTACTTGGCATATTATACTTGCTTGATACCTAGCAGGTGGTCTAGTTACATGTGTAGTACATCTAGTTATCACAATACTTATAGGTGGACTTTCATTTATTAACTGTTCTTGATTATCTAACTCTTCCTGATCAACAGTTTCCTCTTGTTCTGATCCTATTTGCTCTTCGTGGACTTCTTCTTTAATTGGACTCTTCTTATAACTAGTCTGATCTTTCTGCCTTTTGTAGGGTTCAATAATTACTTCGTTATTTAAATCTTGCTCTGATCTATTCCATCCTACATGTTCTAGGAATTTAGCACTAGCACTGGTGTAAACTCTAGATGTATCTGGTTCCCAGAATCTATAAGATCTATGATTAGATTTATATCCTACAAAAAATAATCTTTTAGCTGTATGTTGTCCTTTGTGTCTGAGTTGTGAAGGGATATGCACCCATGCTGGTGCTCCAAATGTGTGCATGTAACTTAAATCAGGTTTTGTACCATGCCACAGTGTGAATGGTAATTCACCTGTTGTTGAATTAACAACATTATTTAATATATGATTACTACACATTATTGCTTCTCCCCATAAATTGTCAGGTAATCCTGAATCAGACATCATAGTTCGTGCCATTGATTGTAATGTTTGGCCTCATCTCTCTATAAAGGCATTATGTTGTGGCCTATATGGTGCAGACTTTTTATGTTGAATACCTAACATTCTTAGTCTGTTCTGGAATTTATTATTTGTAAATTCCATACCATTATCTGTTATAAGATTTACTAATTTCTTTTTAGTTTTCCTTTCAGCAAATTTTATCCAATTAAATAGATTTAGATACGTTTCAGTTTTGCTCTTCATTAAATAGCAAAACCCATATCTAGAATAGTGGTCCATTATACTTAATATGTATCAAGCTCCTCCTACACTTGGTTTTTTTCGGACCTATTAAATCAGCAAATACTACTTCTAAAGGCTCTTTGGTAGTAAATCCATCAACTCTATTAGCCGGTATGACCCTGCTTTTGCTTTGATTACAAGCATAACATTTGATAGGATGCTCCCAATTTTGACCATTTGTTGTCTGTTTGACAGGAATGCTTCTAACCAGTTTTGTAGGTGTTCAGAGATACCATAAGATTTTAGTTTTACTAATAGTTTGTTGTGTACCACTGAATCAAAGGCTTTATAGAAGTCTATGTAGATTGCATCTATTGCTTTGTGTAGTCCATAAGTTTTTGCAGTGTAAGAGTTACAGATTACAGGATAGTTTTCTTTTTTTAAACCAAATTGTTTATTAGAGAGTAGGTTGTTTGTCTCTAAGTGGAGGATAATGGATTGGTTAATAATTGATTCCATGACTTTACAGGTGACGCAGCATAAGGAGATTGGTCTGTAATTTTCAACTTGGCTGGGGTCTCCCTTTTTGAAGATGGGGATGACCGTGACCATACTTTGTTGAATATGGTTTGTCAGCCAGTTACACATCCATCTGGTGGTAATGATGTCTGTCTCACATTTTTTCTAGTTTATCAAGAAGTATGTTGTGCTTTATTTTAAATGCCTTACTGAAGTCTAAGTATACTCTGTCCACAGCATTTCACTGGTGTACTAATTTAGTCATTTTGTCAAAGAAGAAATAAGATTGATTTGACACGATCTGTTTTTAACAAATCCATGCTGACCACTAGTCATAACTTTCTTTGTTTCTAGACATTAACAGATCTGGTTTTTTTTTCCAGTATCTTCCCAGATATTGATGTTAGGCTGATTGGTCTTTAATTGTAACTTTGAATAATTTTCATGTTAATAATAATAATGGCAACTAGCACCATTCAAGAAGGAGGGATGTTATGTAGCCACACTGAAGCATGCTTATGACTACCCAGTCCATTGCATTTAGGCATGTTGAATCTTCCAGGTTTTCTATAATGGCAGTTCCATGTCAAGTGGATGCAGGAACCACTGTTCTAGGAAAAGACACAACTGTTATACTTAATGATGATGTGCAAAGGCCTTTCTGGATGCAGCTACAACCTGTTCATCAAACCAGTCACCCAAATTGTCTGCTAACCTTGAAAAGAGAAGTATCACTCCATGCAACATCAAAGATTAAATAACCAAAGATTTGGGAGATCCAAACATCCTTTGCCACTCAGTCTTGATAGGATTAAATCAGACACAGTTCTTCCCTACCTAACCTGAACACTGGGACAAAACTTTGATGGTTTCATTGGCCAACCTGAAGTCAAAAGATATCATTGGGTATCATCAGCAAACTGATCATACCAAGCCCCCAACTAGTGGAAAAAAATATGCTTCTTATATGAAATTATGACATCCCTAAGATTTTTCTATGGATCACCAGTTAAGCTGAATACAAAAAGACTCCATGACTCTTGTTAAAAGTGAATATCATCCTTGAAATTAAAAAAGAAGGAAAAAAAAGTGAAACAGAAAAGTGAAAAGGAAAGGAAAAGTGAAGTAGGAGCTATTATGTGAGTAAGGTATTAACTTTCTTATTCATCTATTCATTGGGTAAATCAAGTAGTACATACTAAGCGTGATGTGCTAATTTCACTTGAAAGGTTTCAATACAGAACATTCAAATTACCCAATCAAGTTCATACGTAGGCTGATCAGTTTCGGAATATTAAGAAGAGAATAAGTTTAGTTGCCTTATGTTTTTTCTGCTTAGGAGATCTTTGAAACTAATTTAACCAAGTATACATTATTTTATGTAATATATTTATAAATTGTTTTTTAGCCAGATGGCTATTGACATAACGAGGAAACAAAATAGACAATGCAATGATATAATAAAATATGAATAACAGGGAAAATGACCAAAAGACAGACAAAATAATAAAGAATTTAAAAGAGAGACATTATTGTTTAACACAGAAGCTAAACAAATGTCTTTACATGGTAAACAAAAGAACAATACTACAGTTGAGAGATGCTTCTTTTGAAGGTTTGTTCAAAGTTATGATGCCATCATAAAAAGGCCTCTCCTATGACATACTGTATATTTATATACCTCTTGGAAGATAAGTAATTCATAACTTCTGTGGAAAATATCAAGGTCTGGCAAACTGGTAATAGAAAAAGTCATTTCCCCCAAGTGTTTGGGACTAAAAACTTAAGATTAAGTGCCAATGCTTTAAATTACTTTTATGTCTGGCATCACTAAAAGCTGACTATTTGCTATCAGCACATTACAAGAATAGAACTAGTTTAAAAAGTGATATTCAAACCTCAACATTCCATGTTCAAACCTCAACATTCCATGTTCAATTCATTTAAAAATGAATCAAAGCACATCCTTATTCTGATCTTTCAAACCTGATTTTTCAAAGGAGTGCAGTTCAAGCAGAACAAGTTGAATACCAATTCCTGGCCATACAGCCTTCTATTCTTAGTATTTGTTCTGTACGGTCATTTACATTCTTGTAGATGCCGCGCTGTGATTGGTCAAAGCGCGCAGGGATCCGATTGGTCGAGCGAGCCACTCTGATTGGCCCGCTGTGGATCTCCCGCAATTGGTGGAAACTAATCGTGGGAGATTCAAAGCGGTGCCATTGGCCGCGGCCACCATGACTTGGGAATAAAAAGCCGCAGTTTTTCCCCCGGAGCCCGAGCCATTCTCGGGACCAATAAATGAGCTGAACCAAGTCACTGAGTCATGGTCTCCTTGCCGCGCCGGACATAACACTGGTGACGAAGGTGGGATACCAAGGCTAATTCCCCACCAACACGTGTCTGGAGGAAGTGAGACCGACAAGATGGCCAGCATTGCATCGCCTGCGCCCTTCAATCCCGCTACCGAGGACTGGGAATCATACACAGACAGATTCCTCATGTTCCTCAAATGTAGCAACATGAAGGATGCCACCGGGCTGAAGAAAAGAGCCGTCTTCCTGACACACTGCGGGCCCGCATTGTTCAAGATGGAAAAAGCTGTAGCGAAACCCATGGACATCAAGGAGATGGACTGGGCCGACCTCAAACCATTGCTCCGGAACCACTATGCCCCCGCTGTGCCCACTCTCATCAGGCAGCACGATTTCTACCAGCGGGACCAGAGAGCGGGCGAGAGCATCAGCGATTTTGTGGCTGAACTGCGAAGCCTAGGGGGCATGTGTGGGTTCTCGGACATGGATGAGGCCTTACGGGACCGCGTCGTACTCGGACTCCGAGACCCAGTCCTACAGAGCCGACTGATGGCCAAAGGAGACATCACCATCGCCGATGCCATCGCTGAAGCCACCGCAGCCGAGGCAACCCAGAAATTGGTGAAACGCATGCGGAAACCAGACACCGGAGACTGCACCATGACCACTGACCCAGGACGGGCGACCAAGGCCCACCCGGAAGCAAGTCACCGCGAGACCACCACCCATCATGGCGAATTCCACTCTGCCTCCAACACCACGGACGAACAGGAGGAGATCCACCGGCTCCAGGCGGGATGTGACCAGTGAAATCGGTGGGGTCATAAGTCAAGGACCGCATGTGCCGGGTGCGGAGTTGACCACCCTCAAGCAGAGTGCCGTTTCTTTGATGCAGTCTGCCGGCACTGTGACAAAAAGGGTCACATCACCTGAGTCTGCCGATTGAGGAAGGCCTACAGCCCCAGACGGCGGGACCACAGCGAGCAGAGATGGGATGGCATACCCCCCAGAGCCAGAGATCGCCAAGCCGGCAGCCAATGGGACCGGAGCGGACGGAACCAACGAGGTGGCAAAACCCAGCGGAAAGAGAAAACCCACCAGACGGTCATCATCGGCCATGCATCAACCACCGACGCCCGAAAAGTCTACATGGAGGTAGGCATCGAAGGTGAGCCATGCAAAATGGAGGTGGACTCCGGGTCCTACCTGTCCATGGTCACCTGGCAAGAAATCAAACGCTTGCTGCCTACCATCCACAAGAAGGGGCTGGAGAACCAGAGACTAATAATCAAGGACTACCAGGAAAACCGCATCCTGGTAGTCGGAACCGGACAATTCAAGGTAACATTCAAGGGCTGCACTGCAAAGCTTCTCCTGACGATCATGGACCGAGACCGACCCAGCCTTTTGGGACTGCAATGGTTCGCACCGCTCGGCATCGAAGTCACAGGCATAAACCATACCGCCGAGACCGATTGGGAACAGCAACTGGCACGGGACTTCCAGGAAGTGTTTGATGGCACCCTAGGCAAGTACCGAGGCCCCCCCATCTCCTTCAGCCTAGACCCCAACATTCCCCCGATATGCCTAAAACCAAGGCGGGTACCCTTTGCACTCAGGCCAAAAATAGATGAGCAAATTGACAAGCTCGTCAAGCAAGGGGTCCTACAACCAATTGACCACGCCCAATAGTCACCCCAGTCAAGCCTGATGGGTCGGTAAGAATCTGCGGGGACTATAAGGCCACCCTAAATTGCGCCTTACAACAAAGCGCCTACCCCGTCCCAGTAGTGCAGCACCTTCTACACTCACTGGGGGAGGCAAGGTTTTTGCAAAGCTTGACCTGGCACAAGCATACCAACAGCTGCCGGTCGACGCAGAAACCGCTGAGGCGCAAATCATAGTCACCCACCGGGGAGCGTTTCACTGTAACTGACTCCAGTTTGGAGTCAGCGTGGTGCCTGGAATTTTCCAGAGCCTCATGGAGAGGCTTTTGCAAGGAATTAAGGGGGTGGTGCCCTACTTCGACGACGTGCTGGTGTTGGCAACCAACCAGCTAGAACTAGAGGGTCAGCTAAGGGAGGTGCTAACGAAATTCAAGAAAACCGGGCTAAAAGTGAAGAGAGAAAAATGCCAGCTTTACACAGAGTGGGTCGAGTTCCTGGGTACCTCCAAGACCGGCACAACATCCACCCAACCGCAAACAAAATCAGAGCCATTAAGGAGGCTCCCACACCCAGGAATAAAACGGAACTGCAGGCATTTCTGGAACTGCTTAATTTTTACAATGTTTTCCTGCCCCAAAAGGTGACCGTGGCAGAGCCTTTGCATAGGCTTTTGGACAAGGCGGCCTCCTGGACTTGGGGGAAACACGAGGAAGCCACCTTCAGGAAAACCAAGGACCTACTCACCTCGGATGCCATCCTCATCCAATACAATGAGACCCTACCACTTGCCATCACATGCAACGCCTCACCCTTCAGCATCGGCGCCGTCCTCAGCCACACACTCCCAGATGGAAGAGAAGCACCCATCGCTTTCTTCTCGAGGACACTCACCAAACCAGAGAGGAACTATAGCCAGCTGGACAAGGAGGCCCTAGCCATCGTTGCAGCAGTGAAGAGGTTCCACAAGTACCTCTACGGCCGCACGTTCACCATTATCACAGACCACAAGCCACTGCTGGGCATCCTGGCAAGGAACCAGGCCACCCCGAACATCCTATCTCCCAGAATGACAAGGTGGTCCGAATTCCTTGCCGCCTACAGCTACCGGCTCACACACCAACCTGATAAGACTGTCACCCACGCAGACGCCTTGAGCTGCTCGCCGTTACCCAACCTGGACACCGACCCAGCACCCACGACAAACACCCTCAGCATAGAGACTCTGCCCGATCTACCCATAACCGAGTCAGACATTGCCCGAGAAACTAATAAAGACAAACGTCTGGCGCAGGTGTTACATTGGGTAGAAAAAGGGTGGCCGGAAAAAGATGATGACGAAGCATTCAAGACATTCCAGAACTGGCAAACAGAACTCTCGCTATAAAAAGGGTGTGTACTGTTGGGGGATAGGGTTGTTATTCCGGAAAAACTACAAGGGAAGGTATTGGGGTTGCTACACGAAGGGCACCCGGGCATAGTTAGAACGAAAGCCCTGGCCAGAAGTTACGCTTGGTGGCCAGAGATGGACAAGCAAATTGAGGCCTGGGTGGCAAGATGTGAACGCTGCCAAGAAACCAGACTGAGCCCTCCCGCGGCACCGATCCTGGAATGGGAAACCCCCAGGGGACCTTGGTCTGGGGTCCACATAGATTTTGCCGGCCCACTAAGGGACATACATTCTTTGTAACGGTAGATGCTTACTCCAACTGGTTGGAGGTAAGCAACATGAAAACCACCACCATGGAGGCCATGACCAAGGAACTTAGCAAGCTATTCACAACCCACGGCCTCCCAGATGTCATCGTGTTGGACAACGGGCCCCAATTCACCTCGCTAGAATTTGAAAAATTCCTAGTGGAACGGGGCATACGACACACATTGACAGCTCTGGCACATCCGGCGGCAAACGGAAGGGCGGAACAGATGGTTCAATTTATGAAAAAAACCATCCAAAAAATCGAACACGGGGAAATCCAAGAATAAATAAATAAAATGCTCTTCATACAACATATAACCCCGAACACAACAATGAAGAAAAGCCCGGCAGAGCTACTAATGGGGAGGAAAATAAGGTCCCTACTAGACAGGCTGCACCCCACATACAACCCGAAGAAACCCCCCAACTCTCTAGCAAGCATCGGTCCTTTGCACCAGGCGACGCCGTCTATGCAAAGAACCTAGCCGGAGACCCACAATGGGTACCAGCAACCATAACCCAACTGACAGGCCCCCGCTCGTACTGGCTGAAAACAACTGACGGACGAGCCTGGAAACACCACATCGATCAACTAAGATTGAGAACAATCATAGGAAACACAACCAAACACAGACAAACCCCTTAATATAAGCCAAGAGGGGAGGGAATACCCTGGGAACCAGAACCCAATAGAAAGAAACCAGCAACACTTACCGACAGCCAGCCAGCTCGAAGCCTCACCAGGAAGAAGCAGCCAGGCCAGCTCAACCAGCCCAGAAAGACTAGGCGGGAGCGGTGGAAACCGCAGCTCAACCAACCTGGGTAGACCGGGAGGGAGCTGCGACAAAAGGCCCGGCGAGACCTTCCAGGCGGTTCCATCGACGAGGCGAGAGCAACAGAGAACCCGACCGAACCGCCCAGGAGCCAAGCAACAACTGATCTGCGCAGGTCCAGTAGGCAAGTACAGAGCCCCGCCTACTTACGGGACTACGTCATATAGGACCGAACCAAGAGGGGAGGGGTATTCTGTACAGTCATTTACATTCTTGTAGATGCCACGCTGTGATTGGTCAAAGCATGCAAGGATCCGATTGGTTGAGCGAGCCGCTCTGATTGGCCCTCTGCGGATCTTCCGCGATTGGTGGAAACTAATCACAGGAGATTCAAAGTGGTGCCATTGGCTGCGGCCGCCGCGGCTTGGGAATAAAAAGCCGCAGTTTTTACCCTGGAGCCGGAGCCATTCTCGGGACCAATAAACGAGCTGAACCAAGTCACTGAGTCATGGTCTCCTTGCCGCGCCAGACATAACAGTATTTCCATAATGTCTGGATTATATTTTCAATTTATTGATCTTTAAAACAAAATTAAAATTTTAAAAATTCATTTTATGGTCCAACATCTGGGCTGGGCTTCTCCCCATCCTCTTCAATCAGAACAGAGCTGGAAAGGAGACCTTCTAGTCCAACCCCCTGCTTAAGCAGGAGACCCTATTCCACTTCAAATAGGTGGCTGTCCAGCCTTTTCTTAAAAATTTCCAGTGATGAAGCCCCTGCAACTTCTGAAGGCAAGCTGTTCCACTTGTTTATGGTCAAACAGCTTTCTTCTTCTTCTTCTTCTTCTTCTTCTTCTTCTTCTTCTTCTTCTTCTTCTTCTTCTTCTTCTTCTTCTTCTTCTTCTTCTTCTTCTTCTTCTTCTTCTTCTTCTCCTCCTCCTCCTCCTCCTCCTCCTCCTCCTCCTTCCTCCTCCTCCTCCTCCTTCCTCCTCCTCCTCCTGCCTCTCAAATCAACAGTAGAAACCAACTGTTTTCATTCCACCTTTATTTTTTATTAATATAAAGTACACATAGAAATAAAGTTTGTGGAAATGAAAGGTGGATAAAATGAAGAGAGAGAGAGAGAGAGAACAAACAAATAGTGACTTCCAACTTCTTTTCATGTGGTAAAATACATAATCTATCTAAAAGTTATAATATCAATTTTTACTCATGTAAAAAAGTAAATTCTAACCATTTCTATAAATATGATCTCCTTAATCATCAAAACCCAAAATCAAATCAAAATTTCATTTTTTCTCTTTCAAGCAGAAACAAAACTATTTACATTCTTTCTCCCCAATTAATGCTGTTAACTTTGCCATTTCCTCTTGTTGTATCATCTTTTCATACCATGCCTCCATTGTGAGAATCAATGTCTCTTCATTTTTGAGCATATAGGATTCTTGTTGTCATGATATATAACAACAGTTCCATTTTCCCCCACATGTTTATCTTTTTATTAATAACTCAGGGCAGCAAATATACCCAATATTCATTTTTCTTCCTATTTCTCCTACTATTTCTTCACCTAATTCCTGCACAACAACAATCCTGTGAGGTGAGTTGGATTAAGAGAGAGTGGCCCATATAGACCTAGACATCTTTAATGACTAAGGCAGAAGTAAAACTCAGTCTCCTGGTTTTTAGCTTAGGGCCTTAACTACCAGACCAAATCTCATTATCCCAACATGTAATATCCACCTTCTCTACATTCTTGACCACACATTATTTATAGAAGTGTTTCATAATACAATAAACTTTGTTGAGATATTTTTTTAAATTCAGAGATATTATAGAAAGCATTATAGCAGCAAAGTGTGATTCTTAGCCATCTAATTTTGGAGCAGAAACTGTTCACTTGAGCATTTGCTGAAAGTCTAGAATAGCCATATATCTAAATTTTAATAATTTGGAGAGCAAATTTAATATAAACTGAGATACAATGTAATAATTACTTATATGTTTATTATGTAATTGTCTTTTAAATTATACAGATTCCTATCAGATTGAATTAAGACTTTCTGGAAATTAAATGGACTTTCAGAAGAACTCCAATTTAGGAATTTCTATGCATTTTATGTTACTTTGTATTTGACAAATTGGGTATTCAGTTTCAATACCAAAACAAAGCAGAAGTTTTAAAGCTTCATTTGTTTATAAAGACGTACATCCAAACTTTTGCACATAATATTTAAGAATATGAAATTTTGTTATCTATGCTGAAATGATAAGCAGAATGATATTTCTTTAAAACCTTAGAACAATTTAATTGCATTTTAATGCAAATATTTTTGGATATTTTAAAATGAGCCACCAAGTACTGTAGCTATCAACATAGAATTGTATCATGAAAAGAAGATAGAGATGAAAATATCAAGCTACTTTATCTTCTATTGTTTCTTGATGACAAAAAAGAAGCATCATTAATCTTATACCATGAGCAAAAGTCAAGTGTTATTTTTTAGTGATGATCTAATTATACTTTTAGGTCAATTTCTGGTTTGACATTAAAAACATCTTATTACCGGTTTTGAAGAAGCCTGTAATGAATTGAAAACTTAATTTTTGCCATGTTTCCAGATTAAACAAAACCTTAATTATGCATTAAAGGAAGAGACATTCCAAAAGTTCAAGAACAAGACCCTCAACTGTCATTTATTAAAATCCAGTCCACTTTGACTGATGAAACGCTAAAGCAAGCTGAAAAATGTATCTAACTGTAGAAAACAGCACACTATTTAGAAGTCTAAAGCAATGTACACAGGGAAAAGTTCTGGAGGCAGCAATGATAAACATTTACTGTTTACTTGAGTTTTGTCCTGAATCTGAATTTTATTAAAATTTTGCTCGGCAGAAAGAAAGTATGTGTCATTGTAAGGATGTCATGCTTTGCTGTTTGGTTGTTCAGATGCTACTGATGGAATGGTATCATTTCAAGAGTTGTCTGTCAGAAAGTGTTTCTTATTTTTATATCATCAGTTGTAGTGCTGGCAGAAGGGGCATGCTGCAGCTCCTATCTAGCAAGGAAGTGAATCCAGGAAAATCTGTTGTGGCTTCCACCCTTTGAAACATGATGCGTCTAGAAGTGAGATTGACCTCTTACCCCTCCTGGCCTTCTGTAAGTGCCTAAAAAACTGGTTCTGCCAACTGTCTGGGGCTAGATGGGGGTGTCCCATTCTGGAAGTGACTAGTAGATAAGTAGAAAGATCCCACCTGCATTTTGCTTATGCACTGATTCTTAATGTAATTTACTATTAATATCAATGTTTCATTTTTAATGCTTGATGTTTTAATATTTCTATTTTAATTGTCTATACAATTTATATTCATTTAATTGTCTATAAAGAGATGGCATCGTGGTTAGAATGCAGTGTTGCAGGCTAACTCTGCCAACTGTCAGCGATTCTCACCAACTCAGAATTGACTCAGACTTCCGTTCTTTCCAAGATTGGTAAAATGAGGATCCAGGCTGTTGGGGTGAAATGCTGACTCTGTAAACCACTTAGAGAGGGCTGGAAAGCACTATGAAGCTGTATATATGTCTAAATGCTATTGCTATTGCTATATTGCTTTTATAGTGCTGTAAGCCACACAGACTCACTCGATGGTGAGGTGGACAGCATACAAATAATATATAATAATATCTAGTTACCCAGTTATCTCTTGGCCTATTCTTTCCTACCAAGCTTATGCTATGAAGAAGGAAATTTCCACATTAAATTACATTTCTGTCAGGGTTACTCTGATCTAGATTTGCCACAGAAGTTAAATAATGAGATTTCCCCTTTCTCTACTATATGCTTCAGGAGAAGGTTGTAGGCAACCCATTGATTTACCAGTACACATTTCATCAACCAAATAACTGTATAAAGCTCTTGTGTTATATGAGCAAAAAGGCAAGGTATAAATTAAATCAAACAATGGGAGTGTTTTAATTATGAAATAAGATGTGCTTACACCTAGTGTCAAAACCAAAGCCTATGGTCCAGATCCAGCCTGTGGGGTGCTTAAATCTGGCCTATGAAGGCAGCCTGGAAGTAGCAAAAGACTGGCCTATGGTGTTTCTGGCAGCCAAAATGGGGCATGGAGAGGGCATGCACCCCGCTGCACCTTGTTTTCAGCTTATATGGCTTCCTGCAGCATTCTTCTGGCAAAAATGGAGCACAGGGGAGGCACATGCCCCATTTTGGCTGGCAAAGTGGTGCAGGAGGCCAGCCATCCCATCTCCCCTCCCCTGGCCAGCTTGTAGAGGAGAGCTACAATGCTGATCCAGCCCTTGAAGAAATACAGTTTGACACCCTTGACATCGACTTTTAGTAATAGTTCACATCAGCTCCGACTAAATCAGAGTTTATTTATTTCAACTTAGAAGCCAAAAGTGTTATTCAGAATTTCAAAGCTTAATTTAAAAAATATGATTTATTCATTTTCTTACATTTTTATAGCATTGAATACATTCTAGAAGCACAGTGGACCTTTATATGGGAATGGGACATGCTGAATTTCAGAGAAACTTGGAGCACTTGGAAAATTAATGTCCTTTAAATTTGGATTGACATATTTAACTATGTTTGGGGTAACAGAAGAAGATGTTTGCATCCATCATTCAAAGCATTCTGGCTGGAGATATCCTCTGGAAAAGTTCTAAATAATTATACAGCAAACCTGGTTGTTGCTCAAATCCATTTTTCTCCTTTCTTCATCGCCCAATATTCATTCTTCATCACCTGGAATTTTGCAAATAAATTAAATCCACAAATATTAGTTATTTAATTAGCTTGTTAATGAGTTATTTCTGCTTTAGGACCTACCTTTCTGTACCACTCCAAAAACATGCAAGTGTTTCTTCTAAATGGTAGCACATTATCAGTCATAGCGGACCAACTAAATTGGGTTTTTAAATTCAGTAGAATTTTATACACAAATTAAAGTAACTTTAGAAGGCAAAGATTAATAAACAGTTTTCTTACTGACAAGAATCTTATTTTTTAAATTATTTTTAACAGAAAATAATCTAAGTGCAATATTTCCTTCCTTGTTTTATATTGTTTATTATACAAACATTCTTTCTAGTGCTCCAGAAGATCACTTTCTGCAGGAAATTGACTTTTATGTCATGCAACATCATCTTACTAATTTTCCTCTTCTTGCCATTTTCTTATATCCATTCTTCATTTAAAATAGAAATATTTAATATTTTGCAGAAAATATTTCAGCAAAAGCAAAATTTCACTTGGTACTTTAAATTCACCACTGCAACAATGGTAGCATGCTTCAAGCAGATAATGGTGCAACTAAGTTTACTTAGGTCAATAAAACTTCCTAGTGAACTATCTAGAATGTTACAGTAAAATAAATTATTTGAATATCCCTCACAGATACATACTGCTTTTATCACACAGATACAATCAAGTTAGTGCCACAGATCTTGCTGATCACCAAATAAAATACATTGCCTCAGAAGTGTCTAAGAGTGTCTAAGGTGAAAACCTAGACAGCTTTCAAGAAGCTGTTAAATCAAGATTACTCTAAACTGTGTTTCAAGCTGTAAGTGACCACAGAAGATTTTTTAAAAGTGCTGTTAGGAAGAAAAATAATCTGTCTTGACTGATGGAAATGGGCAGATAAGATAAGAGGCAATTGGGCTGAGAGATGGAAATCATAAAACATGATAAAAGAAACATAGATACACCAAAACAGTAAAAAACATTATGCAAGAAAATTAATGATTTAGCCGTGGAGTATACTTCTTTTCTCTCAGGCTTCTGTATTGAATTGTAAAGTATAATTAATATTGATGTGTAAACTACAGTATATACAAGGCTGACCCTTCTATTAGGCAGGATGAAGAGGCTGTTTCATTGATGGGAAAGAGAGTGAATTGGATTTTTTTTATTAGTGAATTGATTGGCCTTTCCAGCATTTTTCTCCTTTCTGATCTCTGAAGCAGCTTTCTGACTTTGTGGCTTAGACTTGTCTATCCAATGCCTCTTTAAAATCCTCAGACAAGCCATAGAACCAGCATGCATAGGTATCTGATAGCAAACACAATACTTTAGCCCACTCTTTTAACAGAGCTGAATTATTGTTGATATACTTATCAATTCAATTTATAACCTTTCTATTCCTACTGTACTCAAAGCCTTGAAAAAAAAAATAAAAGTGAGGGAGTGGGGAAGGGAAATCTTAAAAAAGGACGGGGATTCAATGTAGATAAAAAAAAATTTTCACTTAGGCAAGAAAACTTGGCTTATTAGAAATACCTGTGAGAGGGATCTTGAAGTCTAATGGAAAATCACTTAAATATGAGCAACAACCAAAAAAGCAACAACCAAAAAAGCCAATTCAGTCCTAGGCTGAATTAATAGGGGAATAGAATCAAGGTCACATGAAGTTCTAGTACTTCCTTACAAACCCTTAGCAAGATCACAATTGGAATATTGCATCCAGTTCATCACACCATGATACTAAAAATGTTGAGAGTCTGGAAAGACTGCAGAGAAAAGCAACAAGAATGATTAGGGGGTTGGAGGCTAAACAAAGAACATTACAGGAATTGGATATGTCTAGTCTAGTGAAAAGAAGGACTAGAGGAGATTTGATAGCAATGTTCCAATATTTGAGGGCTTGTCCAACAAAGATGAGGGGGGTCAAACTATTTTTTCAAAGCACAAAAAGGCAAGACAAGAAACAGTGGATGGATACTAACCAAGGAGAGAAGCAACCTAGAACTAAGGAGAACATTTATAATGGTGAGAACAATCAACCAAAGGAAGTTATGGGTTCCTTCAGAAGTTGTGGGTGCTCCATCACTGGAAGCTTTCAACAGGAGATTGGACAACCATTTGAGCAGAGGGGTGGACTAGAGGACCTCCAAGGTCCCTTTCAACTCTATTTTTCTGTTCCTAAGTGACTATATGCTTCCCTCCATGCTCCATGTCCCTATATAATTCTTAAATTTCCTGGTGATAATGCACTCAAGTAAAAAAAATTCAGCCTGCTTGGAAGTTCAAAAGGCTTTAATCATTAGGGAAAAGTTGGTCTGATGAAAATCCAAAGAGGGAACCCAATATTGCAAGACTTTTTTTTTTTTAAACAAATTTTATTAATTTTACAGAAGACACAATACACAAACATACAAAACACAAAACATAAACAAAACTAAAAGATCTTTTCTGAAGGTTGTCTGATCCCGGGTTAAAACTCTTCACACAGACACAAATTCAAACATCATATTCATCCCATATATCCTTCCATATCTTATTATCATTTTCTTTATATATATATATATATAAAAACCATTTTTATCAATTTTATAAAAACAATGCAAGGCATAACAGCTTATAAATTCTTTTCTAGGAAAAAATAATAATAAAAAACCAATAGAGCATAACAATTCCAAATTATAGTATCAATACTTTATCTATTTAACTTCATATCTTATCCCTACTTCTCCTTTTCATCCAAATTATTTCTTATTAATTAAAATTTTATTGCCTTTTATCAATATACAAAATCCAAAAAAAAAAAACCATAACAAAACCTTTATATATCCTTCCATATCTTATTACCATTTTCAATAACATTCTTTGTCTGTTCTATTTCCAACTATCCATTCATCTTTTTTCTTTTACTATACTTCTCCTATACACCAATTGGAGTAACGTCTATAACTCATTACCCTAACTTAAAAGTACTTCGTATAACAATTTTTCTTGGGATTCTGTTTAAAAGATTCTAAAATTACATAATGAATTTTATACTCTAAATACACATATAAAAACCCAAACTTATGTACCCTCCAGAATCCCTCTTTTATCCTAAATTAAATTCACCCATTGTCTCTAAATAAACTTTTTTTCTTTAGATCTTGCTTCCCCCCATTAAGGCTTCTCCTCCCCCCCTTTCTCTCTTGCTTATTCTTCTCCTTGCCCTTTTTACCCCTTTGTTTTTCCTCCTCCCTTTTCTTACTCCTTTTCCTTTGCTTTCTAACCTTGCCTTCACCTTTTCGTTCATTTTTCTCTTTTTTGGTTGTTTTTATAATTCTTAAAATCCCCTTTTTCTTATCCTTTTTCTCCTCCTCCCCGGAAGGGACCCATTGTTCATCAAAGATGGCGGCTTCTTCCTCTTCTTCCTTGTCCCAGTCCTTCTGCTGCGTAATCAACTTTTCATAAGTACATAACGCCATTTCTAAGAATTGAAACAAAGCGCCCAAAGTATCTTCCTTTTTATATTTTTGATATTCAGTCTTTAGTTCATCCACAAGCGATGCCATTATGAAAAGAGAAACTTTTCCCAAAACAACCACAAGTATTTTTAATCAAAAACAATTTAAAAAAAGTTCCAAAAGTTAATACTTTTCTTCCTTCTTCTCTTTCTCTTTCTGGGGTTAATGTTTAAACAAAGAGGTCCAATTACCATATATCTTTCTTTGGGATTCTAGGCAATCTCCTCCTTTTTCAGCTTCTGCTCCAATTTTTTTTTCCTCTCCCTTCCCACTTGCAATGTCAATTTTAAATAATCAGAAATCCATACCTCCAACAAGGGTTTTCCAATCTCTTAAATTTTTCAATGTCCAAGAATCCTTTTGTCCCTTAGCTTCAACTCTCAAAACAATTCACTTTCAATGTCCAATAAATCCAAACATTTCTGCTGTTTCCATGGGGTGGGAGAGTAAAGAAAAAACAAAAGTTCCCTTTAACAGCTTCTCCGCCGCTTTCGCTCTTCTTAGGGATACAATGTATCCTCCAGCAATTCAAACAGCTCAGTTCCAGGCAATTTAAAGGATGTTACTTGACCCGGCTCAGACAAAACTTTCACTCTTCACATTTCCTCCAGCGCAATCTTACCCGGTTGCTGGCTTCTTCGTGGCGGCCATTGCTGACCGCCGCTCCACCGCCTTGGGAAAAAGGGGTTTTTCCGGAGAAGGGGGGGGTCTGCGACACCCCCACCTCCCTGTCCGACTCCCCTCTCTCTTCAGCTGTCCCTACAGGGCAGCCATATCCCCCTGACCCATCTGGATCGGGGGTACCTCGATGGCTAGCACAGCAGGAATCGTGAGCTGTCGCGAATTCCTGCTGCCCCGAAGCCATGCGAAACCGGAAGCCCCAATATTGCAAGACTTTGTGGGTACTCTGGTACCAATTTTTACACTTCTGGTGCCAATTTTTTTTTTGTATTAAAAATGAAATGTGGACTGAATTTGTCCCAATTAATTAGTAGCATCCCCCTTTTTCCAGACCAAATATATTTATTCAGCTTTATATCCTTTTTTGATTCATTCTTGATTCCTGATTCATTCAGAATCATGTTATATTTCAAATGCATAAAAATATGCTATAAAATAGCTGTGAAAATTATTTAAAAATAAACTGAAGGATATTATGTCAAAAGCAATATGATACTAAATAAATTTTGATGAAAATTTGAAAAAAAATATAGAATTTTGCACTGATTCAAACATACATGCACATATGTGGGCACACACAAACACACACATAACAAACACACATATACATATAGATATGCATGTACATACACACACACATACATTGTATTATGTTATTGTGTATTATATACTATGTATTGTATAATATATAGAGGTGGGGGAGGGAGGGAAAAGAGTCTCTCAAAATATTCATTTTAATGAAAAGATCTGTGTTTCCAACCTTAGGGAAAACTGAAATATTAAAATAATACGTCTACTTTCTGTGCATTGCCTTAGATATAGTAATTTCTCTGAAGAAAAATTAGGAATAACCCGAAAATAGTATTTTTTTTTTCATTGCAAGAGATTCATGAGATTACTAACGTGGACTTGTTCTGCCCCTAAGAGCACTGAATGGAATCAAATAGTTTATTTTTTCTCCAGTCAAAGCTCTTTTTTAAAAATGCCTGTATCTCAGGAACAATTTTAAAAGTTCAATGTATTTTGTTTTTTGTTTTTAATCTATTTTATTTTAAAAGCAACTGTGTATGGTGGGGGGGGATTGTCTTAAGAACCTTTGGCAAGGAACTGATTAGAACAAAATATGGGATTACAATATGGAATTCTAAGAATTTGGAAACTGATGAACTCATTTATTATATGAAAAATGACCACGTTTTACTACTCAGGAAGTTAAGACCGTGTTTCTAGCAGGTGGAGCAGTTGGCCACTCTGAAATAAGTTGCTGCATTGTTTTTTTCCATTACACTCACTTTACAAAGAACATATTGGTGTTTTTCAAAGATGGATCTTTGAAGGGGTGAGCAATCTAATTACATTCTGAATTATTTAGATATACATTGGAGATAAAAACTGCTTGGTAGTTTCTGGTATGGAGATAATGCATTATGATCAATAAGGAATTGTTCTCCTTAAAGTGAAACTGTATAGATTAGCCATAAAGGGATATATTATTCAAGAAGTGGATGCTGATTTTATTAAGTAAGCAAATATTAGAGCTGATTTAGGCATATGAGATCATGTAGTATCACTATCGCAAGGATGATGGCCTAATATTATAAATTTGTAGTATTTCAATCACGCTATAGAAATACAGAACTTAGAGTTACTGGCAAACTAAACTTTCCTTCCATCTACCTGATAAACACGTTTCTGTTGTAAAAAGTAAGGGTAATGTAGTTTACTATTCCGAATTGAGTGGAGATAAGTGCTTGCTGTTTACTATTTATGGATATGCTATATATTTTCTCTTGATGGATAAGGGTTGAAGAGTAGTTTTTGAGATGATGGATAAGCTTAGATCATATTGACTTTGATAACATAAATTCCAACCCAAGAGTTGGGAAATAGTTTGGCTTATTGCTGATCCAAGCTGAATTGATTTTTCACATTTCAGAAGCACTCAAAATCAACTATATTTTTCAGTGAATTATGTAACAGTACACTATGCACCAGAAGCAAGAAACAGAAGCAGAAAGAGTGTTAGTTCTTTCTCCTTCTTTTCTGTCATTTCTTCAGTAGCTGAAATAACAAAAGTGGGTAGAAGGGATAAGATTGGTAGATATAACAGTAAGTGCCTCAAAGCTGGAGGTGGGGTTAAAAAAAATATTTCTGAGGAAAAAGTTGATAAAAGGAAGAGAAATATACTTTTTTTCTGATTCTGATTTAAAAATTAAACAATCAACTAACATTTCGAAAGTTTCAACATTTCCTTTGACCTAAGCTAAACACATGGTTTTGAGATTATCTGGAAAGATATATCTTATAGACATTTCTAACTTTATTAGCAGGAAAGCATGTGCCATCCATTTTTAAGATTAATATTTTTAAAGAAAAAAGAAATGAAAAATAATAAAAGTTCTCAGCTAATTGAAGATATAGATTCAAAACTGGATGCAGTGCCATAAATTACTTAAAATAGATTATATGCAGAACATTTCAAGTTCAACAAGTTTTGATCTTGAAAAAGCTTCAGATGTTTTGAACTTGAAATCAGATGTGTGTGTTCCAAAAGCTTTGCTTCAAAGGTGGAAGAAAATATGATGTTTCTTTTTTTAAAAAAAATTATAAAAATACAACACAGTACAGCCATTCTGGTGTTACAATCGTTATACATATATAAATGTTACTTCACCATTTACAATCCTCCTGTTTGATACATTGTTTACTAATTATTCTAATCATCATAACTACTTATGTTCCGACCTTGCATTCTTTTATGCAACCACTGATAAAATTTATTCCATGTTTCATAATACTCAGATTCCACCTAATTTTTTTAGTTCTAGGGTTAACCTATTTAATTCTGCACATGCCATAATTTTCCTTATTATCTCTGTTTCTGGCAAAATGCTTTCTTTCTTCCAGTATTGCACATATTTTATTATTATAGCCGCTGTCACCCATGTCTGGATCAGTCCCCAATACTTTTTTGCAGCATTGCAGGTACACCACATATGAAAAAAAAAAAAACATGCTTGATACATCTTTGCACTTTGAATAATTTGGAGATAGACTTTTGAACATTTTAGAAAGTCTTGCTGGTGGAAGATGCCACCTTTAAAACATCTTATAAAGGTTTTTCTTGTATGCTGTGGCCAAAGTTATGATCCTATTGGTAGTCCAAAGCTTTCGCTTTTTAGCCAATTCAATATTATCACCAAAAATTTGTGTCCATGCCACCATTGCTTCTTTTATATGTTCCTCCTTGAGCTTATATTCTAATAAATATCTCTACAATACTTTTATTAATTTATCTTCGGTCTCTAACAGAAGCTTATCCAGAATTGTTAACTCTTTATTAATATCCCAGGTTTTCCTATCCTGTATGTATCTTGTTTTTATTTGTAAGTAAGACCACCATCCTACATTTACCCCTTGTACTACCAGTTCTAATTTAGTTTTCAATTCTCCCTGTTCATTCAGTATGTCTCTATATGTTACGATTTTTTGTTATTTACAAAATTTGGATGTATAAATGCTTCTAGTGTGGAAAGCCAAATATATATTTTTGTGTAATTTTGATATTTGATTTTATTCCAAACTGTTAACAATACCTATCTTAAATAGTGTCACTGGAAATATTTATGTGCTGTACCTTTTTCATACAATAAGAAGGTGTGCCAGCCTGCTTGAATGAAAACTTGATGTTTAAAGCAGCACCATGTTGTTTAACTGTTCTAAAGTTATTATTTGGGGTCTTTGAAAGCAAGCATTGCAAGTACAATGTTTATTAACCTTTGATTTACCTGCAGAGCCTGCTAAACAATAGTAGTGATTTTGTTGGGCTTACACACACACCCATTGTAGTGTTCATTCATTTCAACAACCTTTTAAAATTGTATTTATATCAGACAGAAACAACAGACTTTTTAAAAAAGTGAGCCAATTGTTCTGCAAAATTTGTTGCTGTCAAGCAGGTTTCAAATGAACAAAGAAATAAATGAACATATCCAAACCATTGCTTTTAACTTTCTTTTTTTTAAAAAAATAATTTTTATTGAACTTTTCCACATTTAAAAACAACTCATATACAATCTTCGTAGTGTTGTGAGATCAACTTTTCCATTTGGATCAATATAAATATATACATATTTACATTATTTTTTATTCATACAGACTAATCAATTGTACCATTTCTTCCAGAACGTATAATATTCCATATCTTCTCTATCTGGCAATTCTAACATGAGTTTGACCATTTCTGCACAATCCATTATTTTCTTTATTATCATACTATCAGTAGGGATGCTGTCTAGTTTTCAATTCTGTGTGTAAGCTATTCTTGCTGCTGTCAGCACATGTATTATGATATATTTAATTTCTTTCTTAAATACTTCTCTAATTATTAACTTAAGGCTTTCAGGCTTAAGTTCTATTTGAAGACCAGTAGTTTCCTGCAACCATTTCTTTATCTTGTTCCAATATTTTCTTGATTTGGCGCAGGACCACCACATGTGAAAGAAGGCACCTTGTTTATATTTACATTTCCAATATTCTGGATTCTTTATAATTTTTATAAAATGGTAAACCATTGGCATCTAGCACCGGTAAGATTAGTTAAGATATACCCAAATATGCTTTTAACTTTCTAAGTAAGTAGAGAGGTAGTCAAATTGTCACCTGCCACTCAACTTATAGAAAAAAAAACTCCAAAGAAAAATGTAATTTATATTTTAAAAAATGTGAAAAATGGAACAATGTTTGTTGTTTAATATTATTACTTGCTTGTCTTACTCATTGCCAACTTTGATCGGGTTAACTAAAAAGGATGTTGAGATTTCATTTCTTTTTTTACTTTGTAAAATTCATTTATTTAAATATTTGAAAACACTCTTATAAAAAAAGCTAGGTATTCGTATAGACCTTCAAGGTAAGTGTCGTGTCCTCGAAAATGATGCCAGGAGTCAGTGACTTCAAATCATGCTCTTTTATTAAAGTAGGAACCGAACTGGCGCTTTGCAAAAGGTTCGCGGCTTTTATTCTTTTAGCCGCGGCGGCCGTGGCCAATGGCACCACTTTGAATCTCCCGCGATTCGAATAGACCAATCGCGGGAGATTCTTAGCGAGCCAATCGGCGCGGCTCGCCTGACCAATCAGAGTGCCCCGCGCTTTGGCCAATCAAAGCGCGGGGATCTCAAGAATGCTAATTAAGGGACAGAACACCCCTCCCCTCTTGGTTTAGTCCTTACATCGCGTAGTCACGTAGGTAGGCGGGGCTCCGTCTGAGCCTACTGGACCTGTGCAGCTCAGTCGTAGGTTGGATCCCGGCCGGTTCGGTCGGGATCTCTGTTGCTCCTGATGCCGTCGTGGGAACCGGCTGGTCGGTTGGGCCGGGCCGCTCTCCGTAGCTCCCTCCTGGGCCTCCTGGGTTGGTTGAGCTGCGGGTTTCGCCGCTCCCACTCGGCCTCCCCGGGTCGGTTGAGTTGGCCTGGCTGTCTCTTCCTGGTGAGGGGTCGTGGTGGCTGCTTTCTGGTAAGTATGGCTGGTTTATTCTTCTTTGGTTTTGGTCCCCTGGGTATTCCCTCCCCCCTTGGTTTGTGTTGTGGGGGTTGGTTTCGCCTGTTTGTGCATCAGTGGTCTCTTGGTTGGTAGTCCTCGACCTTAATTGGTCGATGTGGCATTTCCACGCTCGTCCGTCTGCTGTTTGTGTGTGGGCCTGTTATTTGTGTGATGACGGCCGGTACCCATAGTGGGTCTCCCGTCAGATTTCTTGCGTATACGGGGTCGCCTGGTGCGAAAGTTCGGTGTTTGCTGTTTGAGTCTGGGGGCTTCTCCGGGTTATACATGGGGTGTAACCTGTCAAGTGGGGACCTTAATTTCCTCCCCATTAATAGTTCGGCTGGGCTCTTATTCGTTGTGGTATTTGGGGTTATGTGTTGGGTGAAGAGTAGTTTGTTTATTTTCTCCTGGATCTCCCCGTGGTCTATTTTCCGGATGGTTTTCTTAGTGAATTGCACCATCCGTTCTGCCCTACCGTTCACCGCCAGGTGCGCCGGTGCTGTCAGCGCGTGGCGGATGCCCCTTTCCGCTAGGAATTTTTCGAATTCCAGCAAGGTGAATTGGGGCCCATTGTCGAAAACGACGACGTCTGGGAGGCCGTGCGTTGCAAAGAGTTTGCAGAGTTCCTTGATCACGGCCTCCGTGGTTGTTGTTTTCATGTTGCTTACCTCCAGCCAGTTGGAGTAAGTGTCTACTTTTATAAGGAAGGTGTGTCCTTTTGTGGGCCCGGCGAAGTCTATATGGATCCTAGACCAAGGTCCCCTTGGGGTTTCCCACTAAAGGACGGGTGCTGGGGTGGGCTTGGCCTAGTTTCCTGCCATCGTTGGCACCTGGCTACCGAGGTCTCAATTTGTTTGTCCATCCCTGGCCACCAAGCGTAACTTCTGGCCAGGGCTTTAGTCCTAACGATGCCAGGGTGCCCCTCGTGTAGTAGTTCCAGAACCTTCCCTTGTAGTTTTTCTGGAATGACCACCCTATCCCCCCATAGTATGCACCCTTTTAATAATGAGAGTTCCGTTTGTCGATTTCGGAATGTTTTGACGGACTCGTCGTTGTCTCTTTCCAGCCACCCTTTCTCTACCCAATGCACACCCGCACCAGATGTTTGTCTTTATTAGTCTCTCGGGCAATGTCTGATGCGGTTATGGGCAGGTTGGGTAGAGTCTCTATGCTGAGGGTGGTCGTCGTGGGTGCTGGGTCGGTGTCAGGTTCCGGTAGCGGTGATCGGCTTAAGGCGTCTGCATGGGAGATCGTCTTACCTGGTCTGTGTATGAGTCCGTAGTTGTAGGCTGCCAGGAACTCGGACCACCTTGTCATTCGGGGAGACAGAATGTTCGGGGTTGCCCGGTTTCCTGCAAGGATTCCCAGCAGCGGCTTGTGGTCGGTTATGTTGGTGAATGTCCGGTCGTAGAGGTACTCGTGGAATCTTTTTACGGCGGCAATGATAGCCAGAGCCTCTTTGTCCAGCTGGCTAAAATTCCGCTCCAGTTTGGTGAGGGTCCTTGAAAAGAATGCGATGGGTGCTTCTTTTCTGTCAGGGAGGGTATGGCTGAGGACAGCGCTGATGCTGAAGGGTGATGCGTCGCATGTGACGGCCAGAGGTAGGGTCTCGTTATACTGTATAAGGATGGCGTCCGAAGTGAGGAGGTCCTTTGTTCTTTGGAAGGCAGCTTGCTCGCGTTTCCCCCAAGTCCAAGTCGCCGCCTTGTCCAGGAGCCTATGCAAAGGCTCCACCACCATCACCTTTTGGGACAGGAAAACATTATAAAAGTTAAGTAGCCCCAGGAATGACTGTAGTTCCGTCTTCGACTTGGGTGTGGGGGCTTCTTTTATGGCCTTGATTTTTTGGTTTGTGGGGTGAATGCCGTGATGGTCTAGGAGGTATCCTAGGAATTCAACCCGTTCTGTGTATAATTGGCATTTCTCCCTCTTGACTTTGAGCCCGCTCTCTTTGAATTTGGTTAGGACCTCCCTTAGGCGACCCTCTTGTTCGGCTTGGTTAGTTGCCGACACTAGGACGTCATCGAAGTAAGGTACCACCCCCTTGATGCCTTGCAATAGTCTTTCCATTAGGCTTTGGAATATTCCCGGTGCCACGCTGACTCCGAATTGGAGTCAGTTGCATTTAAATGCTCCCCGGTGGGTGACTATGGTTTGCGCTTCTGCCATTTGCTCGTCGACTGGCAACTGTTGGTATGCCTGGGTGAGGTCGAGCTTGGCGAAAACCTTGTCCCCTCCCAGTGAGTGCAGTAGGTGTTGCACTACAGGGGCAGGGTAGGTGCTTTGTTGCAGCGCGCCATTTAGGGTGGCCTTATAGTCCCCACAGATCCTCACCGACCCATCGGGCTTGATCGGGGTGACTATGGGTGTCTCCCACCGGGCGTGGTCTATTGGCTGTAGGACCGCTTGCTTGACGAGCTTGTCAATTTGCTCGTCTATCTTGGGTTTAAGTGCGAATGGCATCCGCCTTGGTTTCAGGCGTTTTGGGGGGACGTTTGGGTCTAGGCTGAATGATATAAGGGGCCCTCGGTACTTGCCTAGGTTTCCGTCGAAGACCTCTTGGAATTCCCGGGCCAGTTGTTGCTCCCAGCTGTCGTCGGTGACGTGGTCGACTCCCGTGACTGCGATGCCGAGCGGGGCGAACCATTGCAGTCCCAGTAGGCTTGGGCGGTCGCGGTCGATGATTGTCAGGGGAAGCCTTTCGGTGTGCCCTTTATATGTGATGTTGAAGTGTTTGGTTCCGACTACCGGGATGCGGTTTCTCTGGTAGTCCTTTACGATGAGTCTCTGGCTGTCTAGGTTCCTCCTTTGGATGGTAGGCACCAAGCACTTTATTTCATGCCATGCTATCATGGAGAGGTAGGACCCGGAGTCCACCTCCATTTTGCATGGCTCACCCTCGATGCCTACCTCCACGTGGACCTTCCGGGCGTCATTGGTTATGGCGTGGCCGATGGTGACCGTCTGATGGGTCTCCTCTCTTCGCCGGTTATCGCCGCCTCGTAGGGATCGTCCGTTCTGGTCCCATCTGTTGTCCGAGGGGCGATCTCTGGTCCGGGGTGGTGTGCTCTCTCTCTTCCGGTCGCTCTGGTCCCATCGGGCCAGGCTGCGGTTCTTTTTAAGGCGGCAGACATGGGCGATGTGTCCCTTCTTGTCGCAATGCCGGCAGATCGATTCGAAAAACCGGCATTCAGACCTGGGGTGGTCGTCTCAGCAACCAGCACAGTTGGTCCTTGACTTACGACCCCGCCAGTTCCGTGGGTCACGGCCTGTCTGGAGGCGATGAATGTCCTCCTCGTCATCGGAAGTGCCCGATGCCGAGTGGAAATCGCCTTGGTGGGTGGTCGTCTCGGGTTGGGCCTCAGCCGACCTTGCAGGGTTGTTGTTCCCGCTGCGGTCCCCAGCGTTCGGTCTGCGCATGCGGTCGGCGGAGGTTCGGGTTGCTTCAGAGGCTGCGGCTGCGGTGAGGGTGTCTGCTAGGCTGATGTTGCCCTTGGCCATCAGCCGGCTCTGGAGGACGGGGTCCCACAAGCCGAGCACGATTCTGTCTCGTAGGGCGTCATTCAGGTTGTCGAATTCGCAGAGCCCCCCTAGGCGCCGTAGTTTGGCGACGAAGTTACTGAAACTCTCACCCGATTGTTGGTCCCAACGGTAGAATTCGTTGCGTCAGATCAGGATGGGTACCTCTGGAGCGTAGTGCCGCCGAAGTATTGGCTCGAGGACGTCCCAGTCCATCGTGGTCGCATCGGCGGGTTTGGCAAGCGCCTTGGCCATCTTGAATACCTCGGTCCCGTAGTGGGTCAGGAAGACGGCGCGCTTCCTGGGGCCGGTGGCGTCCTTCAGATCGCTGCACTCGAGGAACATGCGGAATCAGTCGGAGTACGATTCCCAGTCCTCGGTGGCGGGGTTGAAGGGTGTGGGGGGTGCGATTTTTGCCATCGTGGTGGTTTGTCTGGCTTCCGTCGGACACGTGGTTCGGTTCAGGGTCTGGATCCCACCCTCGTCGCCAGTGTCATGTCCTCGAAAATGATGCCAGGAGTCGGTGACTTCAAATCATGCTCTTTTATTAAAGTAGGAACCGAACTGGCGCTTTGCAAAAGGTTCACGGCTTTTATCCTTTTTGCCGCGGCGGCCGCGGCCAATGGCACTGCTTTGAATCTCCCGCGATTCGAATAGACCAATCGCGGGAGATTCTTAGCGAGCCAATCGGCGCGGCTCGCCTGACCAATCAGAGTGCCCCACGCTTTGGCCAATCAAAGCGCGGGGATCTCAAGAATGCTAATTAAGGGACAGAACAGTAAGTTCCAACTCTGTTATTCCATTCTATTCTAATGGTATTCCCTGTGACATTCTATGGAAGTAAAAAAAAGGTCATTTGAATAAGCAGGATAGAAAGAATATTGATGGTTTTAAACTTTGATTTTGGAAATGACTCCTGGGAATACTATGGATTATCATGTCTGTGTTCTAATGCTGTAAAATATCTTGGAAATGTAAAATATCTTGGAAAGACAATGCTCTTGTCTTTCCAAGAAATTACTAGAGTTTGTGTACAATGCGAAGATTGAAACCCATACAGAATAGGCTATGTTTAAAAGAAACAAACTATGGTTTAGAATTAAATGTAATTTGAGCTACCTGAGCAGAGAGAATGGACTATATGCAATTCATCTAAGTTGATCTCATTTTTAAAATCCTTTTCTTCCTGCTCCCACCCTTTCTTCCTTTTCCCCTTTTTGGTAAAACTGGCTGGTTTTTCTTTTTCTTTTTTGTTCTCAACATTTTCTAGACTCACATTTATAGTGTTACATAAAAACATCCCTTTTATAAAGGATATGATTTATGTATTGATTATTTTAAAGATGGCTTATGAGATCATAGACATTTTCATTGCCAAGCAATCTCAGGACCCACAGTTCTTTTGGTACATTAATAATTATAAAAGCTAGAAACCTTCTGCTTAAAAGGTTATCAATATGCCTACCCAAAGCTATAAAATGCTGCAAACTTAATTGCTGTTTAATTTCAAAATCTTTAAAGTTGTGGGCCATCAAAAAAAGAAGATGGAATTGCTTTTAAAAGACAACATAAAAACAGACACCAAAGAAAATGTTGAAAATGGCCATATTTGTCATTGTGGTTTACCTTCCTCCTTTTTAAAAAACTAATGGTAACAGATCCCAAACTTTCACACATATTGAATGATATCAGTAGAGTAATTGAGTTTTGAGTTATGTCATATTTTTGTGGTAATTAATCCTGGCTGTACTGAGAGGAGAAAAGGGAGTTGGCTGGATATAAATAGCTATATCTAGCATATTTTCTCTGCCAATTGGTTCAGTACATGACAAATTAGGGCATGGTATTCTTCAAAAACAAAAAAGGAAAATAACTTAGCTCTTTGATGCTAGGTAATACAATCCAATATATCAATAAGCTAGAAAGGAGGATTACTCCAATTTTAAATTTTTAAATGGTGATTTAGGATATGTTCCCATCATAATATCCTATTACCTTGGATACTTATTTCCTTTCCTTCTAGATCATAAGATTTAGATTTCTCAAACTGAAATTGCTAAAGTGTTGGTCTAAACCAGGAATCCCCAACCCCCAGGCTGCAGCCAGTTACTGGACCATAGCCAATTTGGAACTGCCCACTGCCTGGCCAGATAGGTTGGGGACTGCTGGTCTAGACATTATGGAAAGCTAATTATCTAAAGTTTACTTTGTTTAGTTTAGACAGGTATATAGATTACCTATGGCTTGATCAGAGATACTTTCCAATTTGATCAGTGATAGTTTCCAATTTGACAAACCAGTTTCAAAGTCCAAATTTGGTTTGTCAAGTTTGGTATGTTTCAGTCATCAGATGCCCATGCTTTGTTTGTTTGTACCAGTAGTGAGGATCTACATTGAGAAAATCCATTGGAAGAGAACAATAGAGATATCTTCATTGACTAGGATTTTTAGTTTGATTTAATTAGTTTAAATGTTTTATCTTGACCTTATATAGAAAGGTCTGGTCAATTCCTGCATGATATTTAATGACCATTCATATATTCAGCCTCTTTGTGAAAATCTCTACTGCAACAAAACCAACTTTCATTCAGATAATTTGTCTCATTGTCCAAAAGTTCTATTTATAAGTATCTGCTAATTGTCATCTATAATGCAACCTCATAGTTACTGTATATTTAATGTCGGTTTTATATTGTTAAATTGACTTTTTAAAATGTTGTCGGTTGTTCTGAGAAATTATGGAAGCCTATATTATCTATCCTTTGAGATTATGATTTTAAATGAACTTTTAGCTAGATTTACTGTTTTACCCTTATCTCCTTTTCAGTAAAGAACTTGAGGCTATTTATTTCTCCCCATTCATATTCATAACACATTCTAAAAGTTGGATCAAGAGTTATAGATTGGTTTGTACATTGTATTGGAACATAAACTACTTTTTGATAAAGCACAGTTGTTGAATGCATAGACACAGTAACACATGATAGATTAATTTGAACCTAAGTAACTGCTTAACTGCTTCACTTTAACTGCTAATTGGAAAAATAAACATAAACTTTTAAGCTCTAAATTATTTTCTAATTAGGATAGTATGATAATAAAAATGCAAGAAATCTATAGACACAATAAGAATCAAGGCTGATATGTCACATCTATCATTATATACATATACATTTACATACAACACACACACACACACACACACACGTGTGCACACACATAGTATATCTTATACCTTATACCACCAGACTTGAAATTCTAGACCTAGACAACCTAGAACTATGACGCCTTCAGTCTGATTTAAGTATAGTACATAAAATTATACATTGCAATGTCCTACCTGTCAATGAATACTTCAGCTTCAACCATAACAATACAAGAGCACAAAATAGATACAAATTCAAGGTAAACCACACCAAACTTGATTGCAGGAAATACGACTTCAGCAACAGAGGGGTCAATGCCTGGAATACTCTACCTGACTCTGTAGTTTCTTCCCCAAACCCCAAAAATTTTAACCTCAAACTGTCTACCATTGACCTCACCCCTTTCCTAAGAGGTCTGTAGGGAGCGTGTATAAGTGCACCAATGTGTGCACTACCAACCCTGTCCTATTGTTTCTTTTTTATTCGTATCCATTTCATGTATTCATAATCATTCTTATACCTGTTATCTTATAATTGCTTGACAAAATAAATAAATAAATAAAAATATATGCATATGCATATATGTATGACATTAATAGTGCACATTTTGAATTAATGAATAATAAAGAAAAGCAATAAGAAAGTGAAAAACAAATAGAAGGACAAAGAATCAGAAAAAGAAGAAAAAGAAAGTTTCTAAAGAAGCAGCTTCCTCTCTTCTTCACAGTGGTTATAGTACATTTATATTTTACCTATATTATCTTTTATCATGTATTGTTACATGATTATTTTCTTCCTTAGAAAGCTACCCTAGTCTTCAGATCCATAAATCAGTAGTTTATTTTTCTCTTTTTTCAGCAAAAAGTTCACAAGTGGTTTCCAATCATTAATAAATGTAATTACTGCTCTTTCTCTAATATTTTTCCATTTCTGCTAGATATGAAGAAAATATACAACTACATTTTCATGTTGCAGTGAACAACTTTTTTCACAAGTAATTTATAGACTTCACACAAACATGAAGAATTTTATTGCTTTACTATACATATATTTCTCTTGGGATGATTGTCTGTTGGATCTCTTTGCTCATGTGGCTGGTTATAATTTTCTTCTTGATTATTTTTTTCCAGAGAAAAATCTTCCAAATGTCCCAAACTATATGGCCTCCCAAAAATACACAAAGAAGGCACACCTCTCAGTCCTATAGTCAGCTCCAGAGGAGCACCACTACAAAACCTAGCCAAATACCTAGCAAAGCAACTACAGCCCCATGCTGAAGCAGTAGCTTCACATGTACAAAACTCATACCACTTCTGGAAATGATCAAAGATCTACACATGGAACAAGAAGATCTGCTTGTAAGTTGCGACGTGGTTTCACCATTCACTCAAGTCCCAAAAAAAGAAACCCTACAAATCATCAAAAATAAATACCAACCACCCAAACACCTCATGGAACTAACAGAACACTGCTTAACTAATACATATTTCACATACAAAGGACAAAGATATAAACAAATTGAATCAGCCCCCATGGGATCACCACTGTTACCCATCATTGCAAACCTGTTCATGGAAGAATTTGAATCCAGAGCCCTAGCCAATGCCACCCACAAACCCAAACTATGGTTAAGATACATTGATGACACATTTGTTATTTGGCCCCATGGAAAAGAAAACCTAAACAATTTCCTAACACACCTAAAAAGCGCATACCCCAAAATCAAATTCACCATGGAAACAGAAACAAACAACTACCATTCCTAGATGTACTAATCTACAAAAAAACAGATGGCACACTAGGACACACCATATACTAGAAGAAAACACACACCAACCACTACCTCAATGCCCAATACCACCACCACCCAGCACAGATAAACTCCGTGGCCAAAACACTAATCGCCAGAACCAAATACCTGGCAGACAAGACACACATAAAGACTGAACAATGCAACCTGACTAAAGTATTGACAGCCAACGTCTTCCACAAAAGCAAAATCAGTGGCCTGATCCATAAAAACACACTGAGACATAATGGAGACCTAGAAGATGAACAGATCTATGGAACAGCTGTCCTGCCCTACATAAGAGGTACAGACAAAATCAGTAAGATACTACACAGGCAGCACATCAAGACTGTCTTCAAAACAGACAGAAAAATAGCAGCCATCCTAAGAAACCCCAAAGATAAAATTGACCTGGAAAACCAGGGCATATATGAAGTTCACTGTGCATCATGCTCTGCCACATACATTGGACAGATCAATAGAAGAATAAGTACCCGCCTAGATGAACACAAAAATGCAGTAAAAAAGCTAGAACATACTTCCTCACTAGTCCAACACATGAAAGCCACAGGTCATAGCATTGACTTCAATGGCACCAAAATCCAAGCCACTATAGAAAACCGGAGCTACAGAATTATCAGAGAAGCCATAGAGATTGAAAAAAGACCTGAAAGCATGACAAGAAGAGATGACTCCACCAGACTGTCAATAATCTGGAAGCCTGCACTCTCAAACAAAAAAAATCTCCACACCGCAAGCCAGGCAAACACCTGGGCACAAACAGACCCCCATGATACCTCAAGCTCAAACACACCCCAACCAGGCACCCATATGAAACCTAGCTTCCTAATAAATGATAGCTGTCTTGGTGACATTTCGGCGAGGTCCCACTTGCCATCCTCAGGCTGGTGCTTTCGGCTTCCTGCCAGTGCAAGCAGTGATTTTCAGCACGAAAACGTCACCATGATACTCTTAATCTTACATGGGAAAAGACCCGAACACACCTAGACACACACACACATACACACACAACTTCTTTTCTGAGGTTCTCACGGGTATTTGTATGTGGATCTTTGGTTATTCAGGTTTTCTCCTGCGTAAGATTGAAAGTATCTAGGCAACATTTCAATGAAGTCTCATTCATCATCTTCAGGCTTCTGTCTTCGGCTCTGTGCTTCTCCGAGTGATGTGAGCTTGCAGCTGCTTCTTCCTTTTAACTGCTAGTGGGGGTATGACTTGATTGGGTGGGGGCTTGGCTGTGTTCTGATTGGGTGGGGGGGTGTTCTCATCGGTAGGGGGTTTGGCTGTGTTCTGATTGGTTGGAGGTGTGTTCTGTTCAGGTGGGGGCTTGATTGTGCTCAGGTTAGTCTTAGTTGTTGGGGGATTTGAGCTGGTGAGCTGTGATCCTGTTGTTTGGCTTCGAGTTTGTGGTCGTGCCACATCTTCATGGTAGGTGTCAGTACGCTTCATGTATGGCTCGGAGGGGTTTGAAGTGGGTAGTGATGCAGCTGTAGTGCAGCTTCTGGTCTGTGGTTGTGTCTCATCTTCTGAGTCTGCTTTTTACCTGGAAGTGTGGTGGTGGCATCTTGTGTGGCCCTTGTGGGTGTGGGTCTGGTGTCATTCTTCATGTTAGGTACTCATCTGTTCATGAGGGTGGGTTTCCAAATGGCTGGTAGGCGGGAGGTGTCATCTCGTTTATTCATGCTGTGTGGGCATTTTTCTATCTCTATGGCTTCTCTAATTATTCTGTTGTTGAAGTGTTCGTTTTGGCGATAATTCTGATATTTTTAAAGTCAATCTCATGTCCTGTGGCTTTGAGGTGTTGGACCAGGTTCTTCTTTTTTGATTGAGTTGTTATGTTCTTCAATGTGTGCACTTATATTTCTGTTAGTTTGTCCAATGTATGTGGTGGGGCAGGCAGTGCAAGGGATTTCATATACTCCTTGGTTTTCTTACTCGATTTTGTCCTTAGGGTTTCTTAGGATGATGGATATTTTTCTGCTTGTGCAGAATGCTGTTTTAATGTTGTGTTTTTGGAGGATCTTGCTGATTTTGTCTGTAGTGCCTTTTATATATGGAAGGAGGGCTTTGCCATTCTCTAGTTCTCTGTCTTGGATTTTGGTTGGGGTTTCTTTTTGGATTAGGTGGGTAATCTTCTTTCTTTGGAATCCATTGGCTGTTAGTACGTTAGTGAGAGTGTGTAGTTTGGTTTTTAGGTGTTGTTCATCGGCTGAGCATTTTGTTCTGGAGATTGGTGTCTCGGCTACGGAATTGATCTGTGCTGGGTAGTGGTGTGAGAGTGCGTGTAGATAGTGATTTGTATGTGTTTTCTTCTTGTAGATGGTGTGTCCTAGGGAGCCATTGGATTTTTTTATATACCAAGACATCTAGGAAGGGAAGGTGATTGTTCTGTTCTGCTTCTGTTTTCATGGTGAATTGTATTTTGGGGTGTAGGCTGTTGAGGTGTGTGAGGAAGTTGTTCAGTTTTTCTTTCCCGTGTGGCCAGATTATGAAGGTGTCATCTATGTATCTGAGCCAGAGTTTGGGTTTGTGGTCATATTTTTCTAGAGCTTGTATTTCAAAGTGTTCCATGTAGAGGTTAGCAATCACAGGTGAGAGGGGTGCTCCTTCTATTTGTTTGTATTTTTGTCCATTATAGGTGAAGTATGTATTGGATAGGCAGTGGTTGGTCAGATCCAGGATGTACTTGTGGGGGTTGTATTTGTTTTGGATGGCTGTCAAGACTTCTTTTATGGGCACTTGGGTGAAGAGGGATATGACATCGAAGCTCACTAGTAGGTTGCTGGGTTGTAAGTTTTGTTTCTTTATTATCTTGATAAACTGGAATGAGTTTCTTACATGTGAGTTGATGGATTCTGCATAAAGCTGCAGTTGTTTGGTGAGAAATTTGTAGAGGTTTTGTAGAGGTGAACCTATGGAGCTGACTATTGGTCTAAGTGGGGGTTCCTTCTTTGTGTATCTTGGGGAGACCATAAAGCTTAGGGCATCTGGATAATTTCTCTCTGGGTATTATTCTTTGCTGGATTTCTTCACTGATGGGGGAGGCTTTTATTTTGGATTTGGTGGTTTTTTCTAGGTAGGTGGTGGGGTCTGTCTTTAGGGGTTTGTATGTGGGGTCTTGGAGTAGGTTGGTTAACTTGGATTGGTAGTCAGATGTGTTCATAACCACTGTCGCGTTTCCCTTGTCTGCTGGTAGGATTATTATGCTGGTGTCTTCTTTCAGGTTAAGTAGAGCAGTTTGTTCTTTGGATAAGTTGCTTTTGGGTGATTTGCTAGTGCAGAGGATGTTGGTGATTTCGAGTCTGATTCTGTTAGCATCATCAGGGTTGGTTTTGGTCAGGCTGGTTTCAACTCCGCATATGATGGTTTCTGTGGGGATGTGTTTGGGAGGGACAGCAAAGTTGAATCCTTTCGGTTTCGGCTTCAGTGAGGATCTTGTCTGAGATGTTGTGCACTGTTTGTTTCATGTGCAGCTGTGAGGGGGGAGGAGTTGGTTTCTGGTGTTGTTGTAGTTTTCTGAGTTTGTTGGTGTGTGTGTCTGTCTTGAGGGAGGTCTGTGTTTCGGCTCTCCAGACAGCGAGTTGTTTGGATTTGTCCCAAAGTAAGGGGTGAATCTTGTTGCTGAGTCTGAGGTGAAGTGTGAGGAGATCTTTGTTGATTTGGTCTAGGAGAAAACTTTTTGTGTGAAGTTCATTTCTAATTAGGGCCAATTCTGTTCTTTTTAGGATGTGTTTGGTGGCTGCTGTGTTGGTGTGGAATTTCAATTGGAAGCTTGTGGGAATTAAATTTTGATCTCGGCAGTTGCATAGGAATGTGAGGTCACATAAAATGGAAGCTCTTTGGACTTCAAATTTTTCATAAGTCCTGGTCAGATGGTGGGTTTCCTCCCCGTAGAGGTGCAATATTTGTTTTCTGAGGTTCTCGTGGGTATTTGTATGTGGATCTTTGGTTATTCGGGTTTTCTCCCGCATAAGATTGGAAGTATCTAGGCAACGTTTCGATGAAGTCTCATTCATCATCTTCAGGCTTGGTCTTCAGCTCTGTGCTTCTCAGAGTGATGTGAGCTTGCAGCTGCTTCTTCCTTTTAACTGCTAGTGGGAGTGTGACTTGATTGGGTGGGGGCTTGGCTGTGTTCTGATTGGGTGGGGGGTTGGATGTGTTCTGATTGGCTGGAGGCGTGTTCTGTTCAGGTGGAAGATTGGTTGTACTCAGGTTAATCTTAGTTGCTGAGGGATTTGAGCTGGTGAGCTGTGATCCTGGCTTAGAGTTCATGGTCGTGCCGCATCTTCAGCTTAGTTCAGGTATTTTCCCATGTCATAATAGTTGTGCTTTTAAAGTCGTAGCAACGTTTCAGCAGATAAACACTATACAGAAGCCTGTCGAGTGGGGAAGCTGACAGATCGTGGCTAGATGAAAGAACTAGGAGGAGTCTGAAATGTCAAGTTGGGGGGGGAAGCAAACCAGACGCTGATTAGGGAAAGTAGCACGTTGCCTCAATGAGTATAAAAGGACACAGCTGGGTTTGGAAAACTTGTCAGGAACAAAGTGACTGTGAGTGACTGATTGTGTGAAGAGGTTTTCAGCAGGAGCTCTGAGGTCTGAGAATTTGTGCCAGGACTGGTTTGCTGAACATGATATAGCTTCAGGCATGGGTGAAATGAATGGAGACAATCTTAGTTGGTGAACTTTCAGCTCTTTATTACATAGTGACTTAAGAGAGTGAACAACAACAACTCTGCCTTATATAGGTGACCTTAATGTGAAATAACCAATAGGGAGCTGTAAGACGCTAGCTCCAGAACCAATAAGAGTCCTTCGTTAAGGGCCAATCGGATTCTCTGAACCCAACCAATCCGATCAAGCCGCTTAACACCCAATCAGAAGTGCAGGGCCAGAACCCTGCACTTTACCCCAAGCTTGCTTTATTTAAACTATTTACATACATAACAGAACAGAGCGTGTATTGTTGCTGTGGAATATAATTTATGACAGCCGTTATCTTGTAAGACTCCTTTCTGTTGGATTTAAGTTTTGGAACAGCTGCTTTTGGTTTTGTTTTGTTTGAATTCTGAAGGGGAAGCCATAACATTTTTGTTCCTGACCACAAACAAACCATCTTTCAAGCAAAATGGATTCAAAGCAATTGCAGAGTTTGGTAGAACAATAACAACAACTAATAAATCAGTTATTACAAAGCAATGGGATGCTTCAGAATCAGGTAACACAATTGTTAAATTATGTTTCCAGCTTACAAAGCTCTGCTGTTGCTACCCCTGCCTCTCCTGTGAGGAAAAGCCCGGTATCCATGCCAGAAAAATTTTCTGGGCAAACGGACAGGTTTTCAGCATTTATGGGTCAGTGTCAATTGTTTATCTCTCTGAGGCCTGAAGACTTCCCAACCGACCGGGCTAAGGTGGGATTTATGATCAGTTTGTTAGCTGGGCAGGCTGCCAATTGGGCTACTCCCTTGTTATTTCAAGATAGCCCATTGTTGGACAATTTCCAGGGGTTTTTCCAACAAATGAGAGTAATGTTTGAGGACCCAATTAAGATACAAACTGTGGACAGAAGGTTAAGGAATATTAATCAAGGAAAACGTTCCCTGCAGGAATACGTTGCAGAATTTCGTTTGCTGTTTGGACTCTAAATGGAACGAACCGGCTCATATGGCTGCATTCCAGGAAGGATTGTCTGAGGCCATCAAGGATGAGCTAGTTTATGCAGAGCGGGCTTTAACTTTGGATGCATTGATAGTTCAGTGCTTACGTATTGAAGCACGTTTACAGCAATGTGGAAGCAAACGGCTTGTTATGTAACCACCTTCTTGTTCTCGTGTACTAATCACCCCTCCAAGAGTGTTTCAAACCAGGGTTAAGACTGAGGAGCCGATGGAGTTAGGCGCACTCTGCCCTCGCTTAACAGCGCGAGAACGTTCGAGAAGGTTTCAGGAAGGCTTGTGTCTTTGTTGCGGGGGTCCGGGACATTTTGCAAATTCCTGCACTCGGAGAGGGACTCGCAGACCATTCTTGGCCCATCGAGAAATGGGGAAACCCTAGGTCAGGCACATTCTATAACCCTACCCCAACTTGCTGAGGTAAATCCTGGCCCTCGTCGGCATTTACTTTTTGACACTCGTATATTCCTGTAGTCCCAGAAGGAGGGAATTCCCACCGTTGCGCTGATAGATTCAGGGGCTACAACCATCTTCATGGACTGTGCTTTTGTTGAACATTTTGGAATTCCGTTGATTCCTGTGGATCCCCCCATGAAGATGGAAACCATAGATGGGCGTGAACTCAAGTCTGGGCCCATTCGTTTTGCCATTCAACCAGTGCGTATGCTTATTGGGGATCATGAGGAGGTGATAAGTTTTTATGTCACCTCAAACCTCCATTGCCCTTTGGTGCTCGGAGTATCCTGGTTGCGTTTGCATGATCCGTTGGTGACTTGGGCGCAGAACGCAATTTCTTTTCCAAGCCTACAATGTGTGGACCATCTGAGGCATGTCTGTGCTGGCCAGGATATCGCTGTTGCCAAGGAACGCCGCACAGTGCGCTCGCCTCCCCTTCCCGGTCGGAACCCCAAGCATGGCACCGGGGAAGGAGAAGCTGTAGGGCGATGGACAGCTTTTTGGGGGACAGGTGAGCAGATGGTGGGGCCACACAGGAGACAGCGGAGTAGTAACTGCCATGGTGCTCGTCAAAGAATACCGCATTTCATGCGTCTTCATCCTGTGTTTCATTGCTCCTTGTTGGTATCTGACACTCCATCGTGTAATCTCAGTTCTTCAGAAGGTACAGGTTCTCCATCCAGACTTAGCACTGAACCTGTTCCGGATACTACAGTGGTCGGAATTTATGATTCATGATGGCTAAAGAGACTATTCCAGTACTTTGTGGGAAGACTGGAAAATGAAACGGAGATTTGCTCTTGGCAGGATGTATCCAAGGTGCATGCCCCGGATCTTATTCGCATATATCATGCACAATTCCCTTCAAAAACCACATCCTGATCGTCAGACTCAGGGGAAGGGCCCTGCGGTGGAGGATAGTTTTGTGACTGAAAGGATCGATCCTGCTGTGAGTTTTGACTCTGATGACTCTGATGACTCTGATGATGATGATAGGCTGGAGCCTGTTGTGAATGTGGAGTCTGAATTATTAGAAGACACTTTTAGCCAGAATCTGTGACCTCATTCATGCCAGCAACTGATCCACAAAATGAGTCAGAGGCGTCGAGTGGGGAAGCTGACAGATCGTGGCTAGATGAAAGAACTAGGAGGAGTCTGAAACATCAAGTTGGGGGGGAGGCAAGCCAGATGCTGATTAGGGAAAGTAGCACGTTGCCTCAATGAGTATAAAAGGACACAGCTGGGTTTGGAAAACTTGTCAGGAACAAAGTGACTGTGTGTGACTGATTGAGTGAAGAGGTTTTCAGCAGCAGCTCTGAGGTTTGAGAATTTGTGCCAGGACTGATTTGCTGAACAGAGCGTGTATTATTGCTGTGGAATATAATTTATGACAGCTGTTATCTTGTAAGACTCCTTTCTGTTGGATTTAAGTTTTTGGTTTGGTTTGGTTTGAATTCTGAAGGGGGAGCCATAACACATATATATATATATATATATATATATATATATATATATATATATATATATATATATATATATATATATATATATATATATACATTATATATAATATATATATATATACATTATATATAATATATATATATATATATATATATATATATATATATATATATATATATATATATATATATATATATATATATATATATATATGGCATTCAGCTTTGTTCGGGTATTTTCCCACGTGGTGCTTTTAAAGTTGTAGCAACGTTTCAGCAGAATCTCATCTGCCATCATCAGGTTTCTGTATGGTGTTTCTCTGTGAGTCAGACTTTTACAGTGGTTTCAGATTTAAATTTGGGGTAGCCTATTGCTGTGTCAGAATGGTTTTTTCTTCCTCCTGATTGGTTGAGAGTCTTGGTCTGTGTTTATTGGTCTTGGAGTTTGCTGTGTTCTGCTACTAGTATCTTCTGTCTGTTTTTTTTTTTTTGGGGGGGGGGTCTTTTTGTATCTTGATTGGCTGGCAACATTGTGTTACTTTATTGGAGGCCTTTAGTGCAGCTTGGCTTCGGGTAAATGGACGGCTATCATTCGTTAGGAAGCTGGGTTTCATCTGGATGCCTGGTTGGGGTGTGTTTGAGCTGGAGGTATCAGGGGGGATCTGTTTGTGCCCAGGTGTTTGCCTGGCTTGTGGTGTGGAAATTTTTTTGTTTGTGAGTGCAGGCTTCCAAATGATTGACAGTCTGGTGGAATCATCTCTTCTGTTCATGCTTTCTGGTCTTTTTTCAATCTCTATGGCTTCTCTGATGATTCTGTGGCTGGGATTTTCTATGGTGGCTAGGGTTTTGGTGCCATTGAAGTTGATGTTATGACCTGTGGCTTCCATGTGTTGGACGAGTGAGGAAGTGTGTTCCAGCTTTTTGACTGCATTTTTGTGTTCATTCAGGCGGGTGCTTATTCTTCTATTGGTCTGTCCAATATATGTGGCTGGGCATGAGGCACAGGGGACTTCATATATGCCTTGGTTTTCCAGGTCAATTTTGTCTTTGGGGTTCCTGAGGATGGCTGCTATTTTTCTGTCTGTTTTGAAGGCAGTCTTGATGTGGTGTCTGTATAGAATCTTACTAATTTTGTCTGTAGTGCCTCTTATGTAGGGCAGGACAGCTGTTCCACGGGTCTGTTCATCTTCTGGGTCTCTATTATGTCTCAGTGTGTTTTTGTGGATCAAGTTGGTGATTTTGCTTTTGTAGAAGCCGTTGGCTGTCAATATTTTAGTCAGGGTGCATAGTTCAGTTTTAATGTGTGTCTTGTCTGCCAGGCGTTTGGTTCTAGTAATTAGTGTTTTGGCCACGGAGTTTATCTGTGCTGGGTGGTGGTGGGATTGGGCGTTGAGGTAGTGGTTAGTGTGTGTTTTCTTCTGGTATATGGTGTGTCCTAGTGTGCCATCTGTTTTCTTGTAGATTAGTACATCTAGGAATGGTAGTTGTTTGTTTGTTTCTGTTTCCATGGTGAACTTGATTTTGGGGTGTGCGCTGTTTAGGTGTGTTAGGAAGTTGTTTAGGTTTTCTTGTCCATGGGGCCAAATCACGAATGTGTCATCGATATATCTTAACCATAGTTTGGGTTTGAATATGGCATTGGCCAGGGTTCTGGATTCGAATTCTTCCATGAACAGGTTTGCAATGACAGGTGACAGTGGTGATCCCATGGGGGCTCCTTCAATTTGTTTGTATCTTTGTCCTTTGTATATGAAATATGTGTTGGTTAAGCAGTGTTCTGTTAGTTCTATGAGGTGTTTAGCTGGTTGGTATTTATTTTTGATGATTTCGAGGGTCTCTTTTATCGGGACTTGAGTGAATAGTGAAACCACGTCAAAACTTACAAACAGATCTTCTTGCTCGACGTGTAGATCTTTGATCATTTCCAAGAAGTGGTATGAGTTTTGCACATGAGAAGCTGCTGTTTCAGCATGGGGCTGTAGCTCTTTTGCTAGGTGTTTAGCCAGGTTTTGTAGTGGTGCTCCTCTGGAGCTGACTATGGGTCTGAGAGGTATGCCTTCTTTGTGTATTTTTGGGAGGCCGTATAGTTTGGGGCATCTGGAAGATTTCTCTCTGGGTATGATCGTGTGTTGGATCTCTTTGCTTATGTGGCTGGTTTTAATTTTCTTCTTGGTTAATTTTTCCAGATATGTGGTTGGGTCTGTGTTTATGGGTTTGTATGTGGAGTCTTGGAGTAGGTCTGTCAATTTAGTTTCATAGTCTTTTCTGTCCATTACCACAGTGGCATTCCCTTTATCTGCTGGGAGGATGATTATGCTGCTGTCTCTTTTCAGGGTTTGTAGCGCTTTAATTTCATTTTGCTGTAAGTTGCTTTTGGGTGGTTTGCTTGTGCGTAGAATGTTGGTAACTTGGTGTCTTATTTTATCAGCTTCATCTGTATTTAATTTAGTTAGGCTGGACTCTACTGCACATATGATTGATTCTGTGGGGATTTTTTGGGGTGCTATAGCATAATTGAAGCCTTTGGTTAGGACTTCTGTTTCTGTTTTGGTGAGCTCTCTGTTGGAAACATTGTACACTAATTGTTTCAGGTGTTGTTGTGAGTTGTTGGGGGTTTTCTTGTCATGTTCTAATTTCTTTAATTTCTTTTTTGAGAACCCTGGCTAATGCCATACTCAAACCCAAACTATGATTAAGATATATCGATGACACATTCGTGATTTGGCCCCATGGACAAGAAAACCTAAACAACTTCCTAACACACCTAAACAGCGCACACCCCAAAATCAAGTTCACCATGGAAACAGAAACAAACAAACAACTACCATTCCTAGATGTACTAATCTACAAGAAAACAGATGGCACACTAGGACACACCATATACCAGAAGAAAACACACACCAACCGCTACCTCAACGCCCAATCCCACCACCACCCAGCACAGATAAACTCCGTGGCCAAAACACTAATTACTAGAACCAAACGCCTGGCAGACAAGACACACATTAAGACTGAACTATGCACCCTGACTCAAATATTGACAGCCAACGGCTTCCACAAAAGCAAAATCACCAACTTGATCCACAAAAACACACTGAGACATAATAGAGACCCAGAAGATGAACAGACCCATGGAACAGCTGTCCTGCCCTACATAAGAGGCACTACAGACAAAATTAGTAAGATTCTATACAGACACCACATCAAGACTGCCTTCAAAACAGACAGAAAAATAGCAGCCATCCTCAGGAACCCCAAAGACAAAATTGACCTGGAAAACCAAGGCATATATGAAGTCCCCTGTGCCTCATGCCCAGCCACATACATTGGACAGACCAATAGAAGAATAAGCACCCGCCTGGATGAACACAAAAATGCAGTCAAAAAGCTGGAACACACTTCCTCACTTGTCCAACACATGGAAGCCACAGGTCATAACATCAACTTCAATGGCACCAAAACCCTAGCCACCATAGAAAATCCCAGCCACAGAATCATCAGAGAAGCCATAGAGATTGAAAAAAGACCAGAAAGCATGAACAGAAGAGATGATTCCACCAGACTGTCAATCATTTGGAAGCCTGCACTCACAAACAAAAAAATCTCCACACCACAAGCCAGGCAAACACCTGGGCACAAACAGATCCCCCCTGATACCTCCAGCTCAAACACACCCCAACCAGGCACCCAGATGAAACCCAGCTTCCTAACGAATGATAGCCGTCCATTTACCCGAAGCCAAGCTGCACTAAAGGCCTCCAATAAAGTAACACAATGTTGCCAGCCAATCAAGAAACAAAAAGAGCCCCCCCCCAAAAAAAAAAAACAGACAGAAGATACTAGTAGCAGAACACAGCAAACTCCAAGACCAATAAACACAGACCAAGACTCTCAACCAATCAGGAGGAAGAAAAAACCATTCTGACACAGCAATAGGCTGCCCCAAATTTAAATCTGAAACCACTGTAAAAGTCTGACTCACAGAGAAACACCATACAGAAGCCTGATGATGGCAGATGAGATTCTACTGAAACGTTGCTACAACTTTAAAAGCACCACGTGGGAAAATACCCGAACAAATATATATATATATATATATATATATATATATATATATATATATATATATATATATATATATATATATTTTTTTTCTGAGGTTCTCGCGGGTACTTGTATGTGGATTTTTGGTTATTCGGGTTTTCTCCCGCGTAAGATTGGAAGTATCTAGGCAACGTTTCGATGAAGTCTCATTCATCATCTTCAGGCTTGGTCTTCTGCTCTGTGCTTCTCAGAGCGAGAACCTCAGAAAACAAATATTGCACCTCTACGGGGAGGAAACCCACCATCTGACATCACTCTGAGAAGCACAGAGCTGAAGACCAAGCCTGAAGATGATGAATGAGACTTCATCGAAATGTTGCCTAGATACTTCCAATCTTACGCGGGAGAAAACCCGAATAACCAAAGATCCATATATATATAAATATATATATTATATATATATAAATATGGATATAGTGCTTTTAACCTTATAAGTCACCCAGAGTTGTAGTGAGATGGACAGAGAAAAAAATAAATCTAATTTTGAGTTACCACTTCTACTTATTTATCCAACAACTGCTTTATTATATTTTCTTTCTTTTGAAACGAGAGAAGCATCCAAGAAACAGTGTGGTAACTAACATAGAAGGGAGTATTCTTTAAGTTTAATAGACCTTAACTACTTGATCAGTAGTTTTCTTTCTTTTCCATTTCATTCTATAATTATATTTTCAGTGACTCAGATCTTAACACAGATGGATACCAGAAATGCTGTAAATCTAATGTAGCTGGCAATTATAAAGGTAGGAGTTAAGCAAAGCATTTTCCCCTTTTTTGCCAAATGCTTTAAGTGTGGGAATTCATTCTGCCTTCTACCTTCTTTCTGTCATTTTCTTGGCTTTAAGAAAAGTGTCACCCAACTATGAATACTACTATGAATACAAAAATTAAAATAGGGGCCTTATTTTACATTAGGGATTTAGGGAAAGATATAAACAATTCTTTCTCACCCTATACTGATCTGAGTTTTGCTGATACTTACTATTACTTCTGCCATTAACACTTTACAGCTTCCTTCTTCAGTATGGGTACTTACCAGATAGGCGGACTTCAATCCCAGAATTATAAGAAGTAGCCATATGGACTGGAAAATCCTAAAGATGAAGTCCTCATATTCAGAGGTTTTGTAGATTTGAAAACACCAGTTTGTGGTGGAAAAGAATATAGAGAGCATTTTAAAGGTCTTTTTGTCTTTCTTCTTGGGACATGGTGGCTTACTGGCTAAGTCACTGAGCTTGTCGATCAGAAAGGTCGGTAGGTCGGCAGTTCAAATCCCTAGTGCCACATAATGGACTGAGCTCCTGTTATTTATCCCAGCTTCTACCAACATAGAAGTTTGAAAGCATATAAAAATGCAAGTAGAAATACTTTGGTGGGAAGGTAACAGAGTTTTGTGCTTCTTTGGCATTTAGTCATGTGGGCCACATGACCTCAGATATGTCTTTGGACAGCGCTGGCTTTTCAGCTTTGTAATGGAGATAACCCAGAAACAACTAGTACATATGTGCGAGGGGAAACTTTATCTTTACTTTTACCTTATCTTTACTTTTACTTCTTAGGTTTTTTTTTACTAAATTCAAAATTCACCCATTATTGCACAATTGGAACCTGAGACAGACATATAAAGATATTTTAAAAAGAGAATGATAAATTTATTCAAATGAGAATGGGAAGCTTTGAGAATGCACCTACTTGCTGTTTCCTCTTCTTTCTGTCTGGCTTTCTCTTTATAACGACCACGATAAACAAGTAGACACTGTATTCTTAGTATTGAGAATCAGAATGCTTATTGCATTTAATAGAGCATCTCCATAAATGAAATAAAACAAACCTAATACTTAAATACATACTCAATCAGTTGCAGGAGAAAAGTTTGCTGATAATCAAATGAACCATATTAAGAGTCTTCTCAGATCACTTTGGAATAACATAAAATGAAATTATCTTCTATTTCCATACTGATTTTATTCATCTTCTCCTAATAGTTGGTTTTGCCAAACAACATGCTTGGGTTGTTTTTTAAAGTCATATTTGGGTGCTTGACACATTGTAATGTAATTACAGTAAGTAAATAAAGAAAAAATATTATCTTAGCATTATTTGTAAGCTCAACTAATGTAAGGTAATAGAATAATTTTATTGCATCTTCATATTAATCTATTCTTTTATCTTAAACCATAATTTCAATAATTGAATGATATAATTAGGATAGTGATATGTTAGCATGATAAAATTATGATGCATAAATAAAACTTATGAGTGATATTTGTACTTTTCCTTTTTTTAAAATACTTTGGTGGTTTTTTGTTCAAAAAGTCCACTAGAAAATTTGTATCTACTTGTTATTCACAATTTGTCCTTATATTAAGAAATTTGTTTAATATAACTTTGCTGTTATATTTTTGAATACATTTCCCCAATGCAAACTTTTAAAGGCATAAATAACATGAACATGTCCCTTTGCAAACAAACAAATCTTTTTCAATTATTATTTCATATTGAGTTTTGACATTTGATTGTACCATCCCTGATCTGGCAGTGTCCTTTTTGACACAGCACCAATAGAGATCATAATAATTGATGGAGGGTTTATTTAGATTAGTCAAGATGGTAAAGCCATAGCATTACGACTTTTGAGCCAAGGTTGTGCAGTGGTTAGCTACTTTTGCTGACTGTTGGCTGCCTGCAATTTGGCAGTTCAAATTTCACCAGGCTCAAAGTTGACTCAGCCTTCTATCCTTCTGAAATGGGTAAAGTGAGCACCCAGATTGTTGGGGACAGTAAGCTGACTCTGTAAACTGCTTAGAGAGGGCTGTAAAGTACTGTAAAGTGGTATATAAGTCTAAGTGCTATTGCTATTGCTACTTTTCAGCAACAGTGATGTCATGGCTGTTCTGTTTTGCTGTCAAGAATTAAAATTCCCACCTACTCAATTTATTGTTAATTTTTTTCCTTTCCCCTCTCTCCCCCTGCCCTTCTTTTTCCATCCTTTCTCGGTCCCTTTTCCCATCCTTTCTTCTTCTCCTTAATTGGCAAGCTTATGTCCATCTGGGCCTTGCCACCTAATCTACTTCTTTAATTGCTAAACCTTATGTTGCTAGACTTTGTTTAGACTCAATAGATATACATTTGCTACAGTAAATTTAGAAAGTTTATTTCTTCAATTAAGCAAAAGACATATCACTGATTATTTTTCCTCCTAAGAGTAACCTGAGCAATAATTTTGCTGTCAGAACTGCTATTCTATCTTTGAAATATCCCATGAGAGCCAAGAACAAAAGAGAAAAATACATATACTTCGCTTTAATAAGGTCACAGTGCTTATCATGGTGTTTATCAATCTCTTTGACATATTAGACATTTTGGCTTAAGCATTTGACAATAATAGCTTTTTCTTTCTTTTCAATCATGAGATAAGTGTGCATAGAGGAATAAAATGATGTCAGGGCCCCTTGTGGCAATCAAAGAAAGTGTTCCCACTACATATATCTATATTTTTACACATATTATAATCTACCTGAATTTTAATTTATTCAAGAACAAATAAACAACAAAGTTAAATTCATTTTTTTCAAAAAAAATATGGTCAACTTGTCATGTTTGTTTTCATGATAATCATTAGTTGACATCATATGACTTGAATTTTCCCTAAAATTGATAGTTGGCACTATCAAGTATAATGCAGAATCCAATCTGTGCTGGTCATCGGGACCAGAGGTTCTGATCCTTTGGACTCATGCCAGAGCCAGTCTCCAGAAAACTTCTCTTTACCAGAATGCATAACAGAATGTGTGCTACCACATTCTGGTAGAGACAAGTTCCCCAAGGATGAACTCCAGCACAAATCTGAAAGCTCAGAAAATGAAGTCTTTGCTCCTGGTGACTGACAGAGATTGGACCCTGCAACATTATCCTGAGACACATATATTTGCCTTCCTTCATCAAGTGTAGTGTTTATTTAAATTATCTGAATAATTGGGTTCCATCATAACCCATGTGGCACATGCCAGAATATGCTATCATGGAAATGATGAAATTTGCATCATTTCCACAATGATGTTATGACACGTGACGTCACCTACAGAGCTGTATCTGTGTTTAAGGTGCAGGTTTTAGTAGACAGAACCCTAATAAAACTGAGACTATGTTACTTTGAAAAAAATGTGTCCTTTTATAACACAAAACCCAAGCACTGACAGCAATTTGTCCTCCAGGGAAAAAGGAGTCATCCTGTCAAGCCACAGCCTGCTTATTGCTTGCCCAAAATTATGACAATATTTATTTATTTAATTAATTTATATTGCCGCCTATTTGCCCATGGTGATTTGAGGCGGCTTACATAATGTAAAATATGGTATATTTTTTTCTATCGAACTGGTAACATTATAAAAATATCCACAATAATTTAGGTCCAACAACATTGTCTTCTACAATCTTACATTTCAATCTTGGATTTTCCTAGCCACCAACTGTCCCTAATAACTTGTTTCTTTTTACTGAATTTTAAGCTTTTAAATATTTTTTTTCAGCAGTATTGTTAACTACGTTCAGATGTGCAAATATAAGAATAGCTTATGCAGATATTTTAATTAACATGCCAACACCAGATGAAAACATCTATAGAATCTTGGTATTTCCATTTCATAATATTTATCTAATTTACGAAGATAAAAATAAAAAAGAGCTAATTATCCCAGAAAGATTTATGTCCTAATGATATAAATTGTCATTCTGACACCTACGTCTTTTCAATATTTTGAATAGGTGGGGGAAAACACTTCTTATGAACGCATAAATAATTGTCCTGAACTGTTCTCATAACTTGCTATTTTTAATATATTTGAAAACTCTTATAATATCTTTCAACAACTTAAGTTTGTATTTAGCAGGTGATAGCAGTATTGACATAAAGATCTAGGATCAAATCAAAATTAAATTAAAATTTATCTTCACTGGTTCAACAGTAAGAATGGAGAAATTAAAAGTTGTGTATATCTATGATGTAAGCTCTGGGTAAAATTGACATTATTCTTATTGTAGTCCTGACTATATATAATATAACAACTTGCATGACTATTTCTAACAAGGCTTTCCTAAAGTAAATAAGGTGCTGATTGATAGGTAGTCATAAGCATTCAACCATTGCTTTTCTACAGCCCTCTATGCTGAATTATTTCTAAGCCTATAACATCTGACTGTACCCATCACAGAACTGAATCAAGACACACAATTGATTGAAGAGAAGATAAAAATGATCATTTACATTTCACCTAAAGCTAATTTTATAAAATAGAACATTATCCTTTACTATACAGTACATGAAAGCAACAGAATAGAGAAGGGGATAAAAGCTAGAAAGTAAGTGTGCATATTTCTTTTGTTCAAGATGTTACTTTCTATTTTTTTCTTCCCAGTTGTTTCCTTCTTTTTTATCTCTGAAAACATTGAAATTAATCTTGGTCAGCAGTGTAGAAAACACCTCCAAAAATTAAGAACTATGTAACTTATGAGCATCTTGGGTACTGATTTATAGGTACTTTGGCTACTAGATTGATTGATAAGGTCAGAGTTTTAATTGTTGAAGACATGCATTATTTCAGAGATATAAAATACATTATTCATGTATAAAGTTTCAAGAATAATGTCTAGCTTCTCCAGTTATGGTTTTGGGGTGATAGAACTTTTCCAGATGTCCAAAACTTCCAAAATGTTGCTACTCAATGTTGAAAGTAACATTCTAGATTCACTGATGATCTGATTCAATAAATGAATCCTCATCTTCCTTGAATAGATATGAATAAAATTTCCAAATGTCAAAACACAGGAATCTCTATCTTAATGTGGTTGCAATCAAACTATTTTAAGGGAAAAAATTCTTTTACAATGAATGTTGCTATGATTATTGTTGAATACCAAATGTGATTGCCACAACTATAATTAATAAGGAGTGCAAGGTTACTGTAAACTGACAAATAGCATGCAGAAAGAGTTGAAATTCATTCAAAAATAAATCCAAATTTTAATGTTTGAATAGAGAAATCTGAGGTCAGAAAAATGGGTACATCATGAATGTGTTTCTGCACTTGAATGTGTTTTTGAGCTATAAAATGAATCATCTGTACAACTATATTAAAAAGATGTGTGGAATTCTTCCTTTCTGGTCATTTTTAATTCCTTCCATAATATATTTAATTTACACTCTTCAACAGACCTCATGAAATTACTTTGCTATGCATTCTTATCATCAGATGTTTGTTGGAAGAGAAGGGACATAATCACCACAAAGACTTGGCTTCTGACATGAAATGTATGATATTTTCATTATACTGGTGAGCCAAATGCAAACTCAACAAAGATGTATACTGACTTAAGATATATTCACCCTGCATCATTAAGCTGTTTCAGGTGTCTGCTTGACTCTAAGCCAGGTAGAAAATTCTGTAGAGACTGAGATACTTTGGCAGCAGCTTGTAAGATGTTCAGTCTAGACTACAACCTACCATGTCTCAACAACAGACAATTTGCATCTGAGGGCAGGACAAGAATTAATGGAGAAAAGCTTTAAAGAGAGATATAGAACTAAAGAGAAATTTCCAGACAGTGAGAACAATTAATCAATTGCCTCTGGAAATTGTGGGTGCTCCATCACTGGAAGTTTTCAAGAAAAGATTGGACAGCCATTTGTCTAAAATGGGGTCTCCTACTTGGGATGAGGGTTGGACTGGAGAACCTTTGGTATCCCTCCTAACTGCATTATTCTGTTCTGTTATTCTGTTACTCTTTCTATGATCATGTGTATCCATCCCATCAAGCCCAAAGAAAGACCAAAATAGTATAGGATGAGCCATGTTGGCACAGTGGTTACAGTGCAGTACTTCTACTGGCTACCAGCTGACTGCAATTTAGCAGTTAAAATCTCACCAGCTCAAGGTTGACTCAGCCTTCCATCCTTCTGCGGTGGTCTAAAATGAGGACTCAGATTGTTGGGGGCAATATCCTGACTCTGTAAACTGCTTAGAGAAGGCTGTAAAGTATTGTAAAGTGGTATATAACTTTAAGTGCTATTGCTGTTCCTATCTTCTGCCACAGGCAGGCAGAAGACCTGCAAGGTCACTCCCAATCCTATTATTCTATATTCTATATTCAAATTTTCCTGCTTCTCTGCCATTCCACATTTCTGTCCCAAGAAAGCAATTTGTTGGTGTCTTTCCTGTATGTGATCTTCCTAAACATGTACCCTGCCCCCACCAACACTCCCATACATATATAATTACATACCACAAGGTTGCATTTATGTATATATATATATAAGCATTGGGTATTAAAATGCACATATACGCAGGCATAACAATCACAATAATATTAACAATAACAATGGCAATAACAAGTATAAAGGATTATATGTAGAAGGTGACAGTTTGAAGTCCATCATACTTTTTTGGGGGAAGTTTTCTGGGAGGTTTTTTTTTTTCCCCAGAGCCAGTTAATTTTCCCTTGAGATAAGGAGGCGGGGGGGGGGGAGGAGAAAAAGGAGGGGGACAAGGAAGAAAAGGAAGAGAAAAATCAGGAATATAATATTTTGACTTTTCATTAGCCATTTGAGTAGGGGGTTTCATACCTAGCTTTGGGGACTTTTTAACTCTAATAAAGAAAGCACCCCTGTAAGGATATCAGTACAAATAAGTCCACAGTCTGAAAATAACTCACTGGGACTTAATAGGATGCTTTCCTCATTATAGTTCAACTATATTTTTCCTGGTTGAAGTGGTGATAAAATAAGGAGGAGATTTTCCAGACTTAGTCTTGTTACATAGACTAAAATTTTGGGGAAAGTAGCTGAAGTAGAATGACCAAAAATTGACCCTACCAAGGAACAGCGGACAGTAACCAGAGATAAGTAAGTTAATTGCCAAGAGGAAAATCACATTGGCCCAGAAAACATATCAGCAAAAAGACAGCAGAAGTGATAGGATGCTGATGGGATGTGTTAAAAAAAAAAAAAAGGAGGGCTAGACAAAAGTCTGGTCAGGAAAACAACAACAGTTCATTCTGGCAACTCTTGTCTTCCCAGGCCCAGCCATGGTTGGGCCATGATGTATAAATGACAATGAGAAACTCTGTGTAATTTTCTAGCAACTGTAATTGATACAGCCATTGGATCTTCCCTTGATAATTTCATTATTTTATGAGATCCCTTACAATTTTCAGCATCTAGAGGCAGAAATGAAGATGCTGCAGCAAATCCTAGCTAAAGCACTCTTCCAGTATCAGAAAGTAACCACAGGAAAAAGCAGAACTTTGGCTACTATCAAGCCATGCCCTATTGCAAACCATTTGATAGCTATCATTGCTTATATTTATACCTGAATTGCTTATAGATGTCAAATAAAGGTTAAAAAGAGCTTAATGCCAAGAATAGAGCTTTCATTGTCAATTGTCTTGTTATCTTGTATTATCTTGTATTGTTATATGTATTATCTTGTATTGTTATGCTTCAACCATAACAATACAAGAGCAAACAATAGATACAAACTCAAGGTTAATCGCACCAAACTTAATTGCAGGAAATACGACTTCAGCAACAGAGTGGTCAATGTTTGGAATAATCTGCCTGACTCTGTGGTTTCTTCCCCAAACCGCAAAAACGTTAACCTTAGACTGTCTACTATTGACCTCACCCCTTTCCTAAGAGGTCTGTAGGGGGCGTGCATAAGCGCACCAACATGCCTACTGTCCCTGTCCTATTGTTTCTTTTCTTTTCTTTTTTTCTTATATGTATCCATGTATTCATAACTGTGTTTTTACTTATACCTATTATCTTGTAAGCAATTGACAAACCAAATAAAATAAAATCAATCAATATTATTGAGAATTCTTTGTAGGTTCATCCATGCATTTATTTATTCCACACATCTATAAGGCTACCCAATATTATTGTTTAAATTTATAAGTACCAGCCAGTTAAACAATATGACTCTGGGCAGTGGACCACAAAAATAAGCATTGACATTTCCAGACACCCAAACAAAAAGGGGTCAGGCCATGTTTTTGATGATGATGAACTGCTTTTAACACCATGGAAAGGGGTTGAGTATTAGAATAGAAAGGTTAGTGTTTACAGAATAATATCATGCATTCATTTTCTAACCTTCTTTAAATAAGGAGTTGTTTGTTTATTAAATAAAATTAAGACTCTTTTTATAAAGGATGTCCATTATGATTCTGCTTCCTAATTCAAAATTGTGTAAAGCCACATCACGTTTTCTGAACAATTGTGGCTATGAGGCTTGTGGGGTGGGGGTGGGGGCTAATGAAACAAGAGATTTGGAGTACCATGAAGCCCTGAGGCTGCCAATTGCCTTACTGAGCTTTATTTCTTTTTTTTTTTTTGGGGGGGGAGGGGGGGAAGAATTTTATGTTTCATACTTCTGACTGAAAAACATAGTTTGTTTATTTGGTTTTTAGCTTCCTCTATTGAGTTTCCCAAGATCCCAGGAATAAAAGTGCAATAAAGGTAACTATTGATGCTGACTGAAGCAACTTCAAAAGCACTGGACTGGCTTGTTGTATTTCGATGGTGGCTGTTTCATCATTTTTGGCTATACCTGGGATACATTTTCTATGTAAAGATTTTACTGTGTCAGCAAAATAGACTTCTCAATAAAACGAGAACCATCCATTATTTGTTCTACCTTAATGGGTATATATGAATAATACATTATACTTGTAGAAAGTTTTTAACTGTTTCAAAAGCCAGTATATTATAATGTATATTCATTTAGAAGTTCTAAATAACTTTTTTTTCACTGTGGTAAAATCATTGTGAGAATTTAATAGGAGAAGATTTCATCTCTAATACCTATGTATTGTATCTATTTTATTCAAGTTTCCCAAGAGAACATTATTTGAGGTACAAATGAATCAATTCATTATGTCTAAAATGCCATCCTCATTTCTGACTGTCTTTGGTATCTCAGAAGAATTCTGAAATATTCTGGGATCAGGATATCAATTTATATATGTGCATTATTCAGAAAGGCAAAGAGAAATATTAGGTGTCATCACACAGAGTGGAAAAAGAATGGTTCTGCATTTGCCAATCTTTTGTTATCTAGCTGTATTAAGAAAATAGTTGCAGAATTCACAGCAAGCATGTTTAATAGAATAACCAATTAGGAAATATGGAAGTTATTATTCCAAAGGATCTAAAGAACATTGGTTAAAGAAAAAATGTCTAGTGTGTTTTAAAACTACATCTGGCATTTAAATAATCAAAACCATATATATTATTTCTACACATATATTGCTTTATTAGAAACTCCCAAACCATTTTAGTATGCATTTTATTATAACTTTACCTTCACACTCCAAAGAAATAATATCTATTATTTCCATTCCATCATTAAAATTATACAATTTTAATGAGAAACACTTGCTATGATCAAAATAGATATACAGTTCTAATCAAAAATATGATTATACATCAATGATAAAAAATCTCAATTAGCTAATTATAATTGCTATTTTTACCTGAATTGATAAATTATTATACATAAGAACCAGGAATATTACTTTCTTCTGTCTTTCATTTTCTTTTAATTGATCTACAGACATAAATATTCTACCATATGCTACATAGCTAGGATGCAAAGCACTATTTAAAATACTTAGGTAATTTTCATCACTTTCACTAGTTTGCCTTTTGATAAATGACATTTTGACTGGCTATGCCCACCATTGCAGCCGTTTGTCAGAGTTCCCACAAAACATATTCAAATTTCCAAAAAAAGCAAAACAACTTGAAGCTACATGCCACACTGACATAAATACCTTAATATTTATTCCTCAAATAGTCTAGTGAAAAAAAATGGCTGTGCAATAGTAGAAGTAAGAAGGGGTGGGATGCTACCAGTTCTGCCCAGCTCTGTAAAATCAGTAGCTCTGAAGAGCAACAGACACAGAACTGGTTCTCTGTCTGCTGCTGTTTGGCCCACCCTGCCATCTGGGCTCTTACCTGACCTTTATTTCCTGCTTTTTCAACCTCAGCTGCTTTGTGTGGCACAGCTAAGGTTGAAAAAGCAGTGAAAAAAATGCTTTTTTGAAATGCTGCGCACCTGCGCACAGCGCTTATCAGTTGTCCCAGTGGCTCAGCTAATGGTACAAAATGCAAATACCAAACCAGTAGTAATGCTGGTTGAATCCCACTCCTGGAAGTAAGTCATAGAAGTAAAAATGGATTAGTTCTATTCACCATCAGAATGAGGCCATTGATAAATTACCCACCAAGATCAAATAGCTTTACAAGACACATGTGGTTTAGGCCTCTTAAAAAGCCAGTTATGGGGTTCATACATTGTGGAAATACATTTCCACAATGTATGAACATACTACACACACTCACACACACATATATAAATATATATAAATATAAATATATAAATATATATTTATATTCAGTTCGCTTCATGTATGTCTCAGAGGGGTTTGAAGTGATGCAGCTGCAGTGCGGCTTCTGGTCCATGGTTGTGTCTCATCTTCTGTGTGGGTGTGAGTCTGCTTTCTACGTGGAAGTGTGGTGGTGGCATCTTGTGTGGCTCTCAGGGGTGTGGGTCTGGTGTCATTCTTCATGTTAGGTACTCATCTGTTCATGAGGACGGGTTTCCAAATGGCTGGTAGGTGGGAGGTATCATCTCGTTTATTCATGCTGTGTGGGCATTTTTCTATCTCTATGGCTTCTCTGATTATTCTGCTGCTGAAGTGTTCGGTTTTGGTGATAGCTCTTGTATTTCTAAAGTCAATCTCATGTCCTGTGGCTTTGAGGTGTTGGACCAGGGAAGAGGTCAGTTCTTCCTTTTTGATTGAGTTCTTATGTTCTTCAATGCGTGCACTTATTCTTCTGTTAGTTTGTCCAATGTATGTGGTGGGGAGGCAGTGCAAAGGATTTTGTATACTCCTTGATTTTCTAACTCGCATCACTACCCACTTCAAACCCCTCTGAGCCATACATGAAGCAAACTGACTCCCACCATGAAGATGCAGCACGACCACGAACTTGAAGCCAAACAGCAAGATCACAGCTCACCAGCTCAAATCCCCCAGCAACTAAGACTAATCTGAGCACAACCAAGCCCCCACCTGAACAGAACACACCTCCAGCCAATCAGAACACAGCCAACCCCCCAACCAATCAGAACACCCCCCACCCAATCAGAACATAGCCAAGCCCCCACCCAATCAAGTCACAACCCCACTAGCAGTTAAAAGGAAGAAGCAGCTGCAAGCTCACATCACTCTGAGAAACACAGAGCTGAAGACCAAGCCTGAAGATGAATGAGACTTCATCGAAACGTTGCCTAGATACTTCCAATCTTATGCGGGAGAAAACCCGAATAAGCAAAGATCCACATACAAATACCCGCGAGAACCTCAGAAAACAAATATATATATATGTGTGTGTGTGTGTTTTCTGAGGTTTTTGCAGGTATTTGTATGTGGATCTTTAGTTATTTGGGTTTTCTCTCCTACTTCCAATTTTACACAGGAGAAAACCTGAATAACCAGCAGAATCTCATCTGCCATTATCAGCATTAAGCCACGAATCACAATGAATGCTCCTCAATATACCTTTTATAACTTCAAAATAACCATAGAACTTAGACTTATATACTTCACAGTGCTTTACAGCTTTCTCTAAATGATTTACAGAGTCAGCATATTGCCCCCATTTTACTTTGGGCTACTGAGAATCAAACAGCCAAACTGCAGGCAGCTGGCAGTCAATAGGAGGAGCCTGCAGTATTGCATTTTAATTATTGTGCCACCACAAATCATAACTTCAGGATCCTTTGAATCCTTTGGTCTATTTCATGGCAACTGATTTTAGAAAGGGTTAAACCGCACTCACAATAAGAATGATATTTTGTATTTTATTTGAAAGAGTAAGGAGCAAAATAGACATAAATCCACAACCTTCACTAAAAATGATGAAAGCATCACTGGAGATAGAGCCATGCAGCCCCCAGAAAGCAAAACTTTTAGTCTTTTCTTGTTCTTCTTGGTTAGAAAAAAATAATGTTCATGTTGTGAATGAATAAATGTGTTAATAAAAGTTATTAAGAGCTTGAAGTAAAGTGCAGGGTTCTGGCCCTGCACTTCTGATTGGCTGTTAACAGCGACATCAGATTGGTCCGTTCAGGTAAATCTGATTAACGAGCCTCGTTCATTGGTTAAACGGAGCCAGCGCTCCCTGGTTTTCATTGGTTAAAGGCTGAATGGCTTGCCTATATAAAGGGGGCCATTGCAGCCATTGCTTTGAGCTGTTACACCATGATAATAAAGAGTTCTGAAGTTCACCGTTTCACCAGCTCGTCTCTATTCTTAGCGCCCATGCTCAGAACAGAACACTGGCGACGAAGGTGGGATGTGGACACATCAGAGCTGACTGAATAATGATAACCGAGCATGTGGCTAAAACGCATAAAGGCAGAACCATGTCCGGCGGCGTCATACCACCCGCTCCATTTGACCCAGCGCAGGAAGACTGGGACTCTTATATGGATCATTTCCAAATGTTCTTGGAAACCAACAATTTGAAGGATGCCACTACCGGAAAGAAATGGGCAGTATTCCTAACGCATTGTGGGCCGACCGTATTCAAGATGGCCAAGGCACAAGCTAAAGTGGCAGAAGTCAAGTCTATGGACTGGGACGTCCTCAAACCCCTACTGAGAGCCCACTATGCACTGATCGTGCCAACACTCGTTAGACGGCATGAATTTTACCAGAGAAGTCAGCAGAAGGGCGAAAGTGTTGCTGATTTCATAGCGGATCTCCGGAATCTGGGAGGCCTATGTGGATTTGCTGACCTCAAAGAAGCCCTGTGAGACAGAATAGTTCTGGGATTAGATGCACCACACATCCAAAGCAAGTTGATGGCGAAAGGCGACATCAGCCTTGCCGATGCCATTAATGAAGCTACTGCAGCAGAAGCAACCAGGAAGTCGGCTGCCTGAATGCACCGCAACCGCGCTCACCAACCGACCCATGAAATCTCACCCAAGTCAGAAGGGCAGCTACAAACGGCCCACCACGAGGATCTCTCTTCATCATCAGACAGTGACGAAGAAGAGGTCCATCGACTGCAGTCCGAACGAGACCAACGCCAGAGATCCCAGCACCCATGTGCTGGTTGTGGGGCAAGCCACCCCCGATCAGAATGTAAATTCCTCAACGCACTCTGCCATATGTGCGGGAAACGAGGCCACATCGGACGGGTCTGTAGAAGTAACTTAGGACCCGGCCAGCCCCCGAAGGGGGTTAACTATCGCCAACCAACAGGAAGCCATCCTGTAAGGTGAGAACCTGTGAACCACCAATGGAACAGCCACTCCTACAGAAACAAAAACCTAAACTACCCCACGAAGCGAGAAGAGGCTCACCAAACTATCACGATCGGTCATGCCTCCTTTCTTGATGCCAAGAAGATCCAAGTGAAAGTGGCCATCGAAAACCAGCCCTGCCTGATGGAAGTCGACTCAGGATCATCTCTCTCGATGGTTTCCTGGAAGACCCTCAAGCAGCTCATCCCTACTGTCTGGCGGCAAGACCTCAGGTTCCGGAGACTTATACTCAAAGACTATCAAGAAAATCGAATCCCTGTCGTAGGATCAGCCGAGTCCGGGTATCGTTCAAGAACTGCACAGCATCCCTACCCCTGACTGTAATCGACAAGGATCGGCCTAGCCTGTTAGGCCTCCAATGGTTCGCTCCACTTGGAATTGAAGTAGCTGGCATTCACCGAATCTGCAGCAGCGACTGGGAAGAGGACCTCGTCCAAGAATTCCAGGACATCTTTGCAGAAAAACTAGGCAAGTACAAGGGGACCCCGATATCATTTAACCTCAATCCCAAAATAACTCCCATCAGCTTTAAGCCTCGTCGAGTTCCATTTGCCCTTAAACCAAAGATTGATGAGCAGCTAGACAAATTAATAGTCCAGGGCGTATGAGAACCAACCGATCACTCTCCCTGGGAAACCCCAATTGTGACACCCATCAAGCCGGATGGATCGATAAGAATTTGTGGGGACTACAGAGCCACCCTGAAACACGCCCTTCAACAAAACGTATATCCAGTACTGGTGGTGCAGCACCTCCTCCATTCCCTGGGGGGCAGAAAAGTCTTCGCTAAACTAGATTTAGCTCAGGCATACTAACAACTACCGGTAGACAAAAAAATGGCAGAGGCCCAAATGATCATTATGCACCGAGGTGCGTTTAAATGTAACCGACTCCAATTCAGAGTAAGCGTAGCCCCGGGAATCTTTCGAAGTTTGATGGAAAGACTATTACAAGGGATAAAAGGCGTTGTCCCATATTTTGATGATGTGTTAATCGCTGCCCCGACAACACGAATATTAAGGGATCGCCTGAGGTTGGTTCTACAGAGATTCAAAGACGCAGTTAAGAAAGTTAAGTTAAGAAAAACAAGTGTAAACTGTGCACGGATCGTGTCGAATTTTTGGAATATTTAATTGATAGTCATGGCATTCACCCCACCGATAGTAAACTAAGGGCAATCAAAAATGCCCCAAAACCTCGAAATAAGGCTGACCTCCAGGCGTTTCTAGGCCTTATCAATTTTTATAACGTTTTCCTGCCTCACAAAGCAACCGTAGCTGAACCCTTACATCATTTATTGGACAAAAAAGCAATCTGGGTATGGGGACACAGAGAGGAGCAGGCGTTTCAAAATTTGAAAAAAATATTGACTTCTGACGCTGTGCTGATGCAGTACAATGAGACTTTGCCTTTAACGATCATGTGTGATGCATCGCCTTTCGAAGTGGGCGCCATATTGAGCCACGTTTTGCCAAACTGTAGAGAAGCCCCTGTTGCATATTTTTCAAAGACGCTTTCAAAAGCAGAACGCAATTACAGTCAGATTGATAAAGAAGCCCTTGCTATCATGTCTGCTGTCAAGAGATTTCATGAGTATGTGTACGGCCGAGCCTTTACTATAGTGACTGACCATAAACCTTTGCTGGGAATAATAGCTGGTGATAAGCCAACCCCTTATATATTATCCCCCAGAATGACTAGTTGGTCAGAATTCTTGGCTGCCTATAATTATAAGTTGCAACACCGCCCGTGTTGGAAGGCCATTCCCCACGCCGACACATTAAGCCGAGCACCACTTCCAGAGACCATTGATGACCCCACTCTGATAGTGACAACTTTGCAGTTCGAGACACTTCGAACACCGCCATTAACAGCCCGAGACATCATGATAGAAACGAAGCACGAGCCCATCTTTGCATGAGTCCTCAGTTGGGTTGAGTGCGGATGGCCATTGGATCAGATACCTGATGACTACGCCCCATTCAAGAGTTGACAAATGGAACTGTTTTCACAGAAGGGCTGCATTATCTGGGGTGATAGAGTCGTTGTCCCAGAGCGGCTACAACGAGCAGTACTAAGAACCTTGCACGATGGCCACCCCAGCATCGTGCGCATGAAAGCCCTCGCACGTAGCTATGCGTGGTGGCCGGGCATTGACAAGCAGATCGAGACATGGGTCAAAGTTTGTCACAAATGCCAGGAAGTAAGCAATGCCCCACCGAAAGCAACCCCAACCAAATGGGAAACACCGAGGGGACCATGGTCCCATATTCACCTGGACTTTGCGGGACCTACCAAAGGCCACACATTCTTGTTAACAGTAGATGCCTACTCGAACTGGCTTGAAATACATGAGATGAGGAATACAACAACCGAAGCGGTCATCAAGAAATGGGACAGACTATTTACAACACATGGATTACCAGATGTTCTGGTATCCGACAATGGTCCCCAATTTACCGCGCTGTCCTTTGAACAGCACCTGGCGGACTGCGGTATTCGCCATGCGCTGACTTCACTGGCTCATCCTGCGGCCAACAGAAGGGCCGAGTGCATGGTACAATTCATCAAGAAAACTTTACATAAAATGGACTATGACAATACTGAAGAAAAGATTAACCGGATACTCCTTTTGCAGCATATCACTCCGCACAACGTCACCAACAAAACTCCCACTGAGTTACTAATGGGGCGGAAGCTCTGCTCCCACCTCGACCGGCTGCACCCATCGTACGAACGTGAGAAACCACACGGATCCAGTGGGTGATGCTGTAACTTCCAGGTAGGATACTTGGTATTCGCTAGGAACTTTTCGGGCGATCCATTGTGGGTAGAGGCAACTGTAATCCAAGTAACTGGACCCCGATCGTACCACGTGAAATGTCACGAAAATAGAATATGGAAGCGCCATATTGATCACCTGTGCTCAAGGTTGCAATCAGGGATCTCCGAGTCCCCTGAATTCCCAACTGAGGGGGGAGGAGATATGGAGGAAGATGAACTCGAAATAGCAAAAAGCTTTAGCGAAAGGAATGACAGCGCAGTGGGAACATAAGGATCAGGGATAGGGGCAAGAAGGATCAGGGATAGGGGCAAGCTCACCTCATGGAGATGCTGAAAACATTAGCGACAACGAAGAGTCAAATACAGAACTAGAGGCACCCTTTTCACCAGACAACGTCCTGCCTCAACAAGACTGCAGCCAAATACTGAGTGCAGAACGAAAATCAAATAGACTAACGAAACAACCGGCCTACCTCAAGGACTATGTAACCGCACCCCTTAAACGGAACCCGGGGGGAAGGGGTGTTGTGAATGAATAAATGTGTTAATAAAAGTTATTAAGAGCTTGAAGTAAAGTGCAGGGTTCTGGCCCTGCACTTCTGATTGGCCGTTAACAGCGACATCAGATTGGTCCGTTCAGGTAAATCTGATTGGCTGTTAACGAGCCTCGTTCATTGGTTAAACGGTGCCAGCGCTCCCTGGTTTTCATTGGTTAAAGGCTGAATGGCTTGCCTATATAAAGGGGGCCATTGCAGCCATTGCTTTGAGCTGTTACACCATGATAATAAAGAATTCTGAAGTTCACCGTTTCACCGGTTCATCTCCATCCTTAGCGCCCATGTTCAGGACATAACAGTTCATTTTGTTCAAACCATGGCTTAGAAGTCACAGGACTGAATTAACACATTGTGCTAAACCAAAATTGAATAAAAATATAATAGAATTTGCCATAACATCCAAAGTTTCAAGTAAAATATAGCTACTAAGGTCTGAGGTAACATTATTTGAAGAGAAGTGGTTTGCTGAATCCCACTGCCCATTTAAGAACAGTTCTTAAACTTTCAAGTCAAATTAACTACTTAACTATTAACTACTATCTTAGAAACTACTTAGATGCATTTAAAGTTTCTAATAAGGCCCTCCTCCAAGTCTCTCCATTGGCAGTGAGGTTCTACTTGTTCCACTACCAGTTGGGTGATTGCACATGCGTGCACCTAACAGGCGTACACATCTTTCCACACAGCAGCTGAGGCCTCAGCTGACAGGATAAAGAAGAGAAAAACAGGGGTGGGGTGGGAGGACGATCCTGCACTTTTCTCTTCTTTCTCCTCTCAGCTAATCCTCAGAGGCTTTTTTTTTGCTACCTGTTCGGCTGAACTAGTAGGATGCCACCACTACTCTCCACCAAAGGAGATGAGACGAGTCTGTGCCAAGGAGGGAGACTATTGTATGTCAGTAACTTATTTATGGAATTTCCTCCCCAGAGAGGAGGAACCATATTAGCAACCATTTCATTTCATTGTCTATTTGTCCAGGCTTTGTAACCATATTTTAATTATATGCTAATCATATTTTAATTCATATTGTTTCAGATTTGCTGAATGCCTTGCTGCTGCCTTCAATTAGACCTTGTCTAAATTTGCATAGCTAAGGAGGGTCAGAAATGGTTAATATGTATGTTTTAACTCAAATTAGATTTTTGGGGAGTTTCTTTATTATAAATTGCTCAAAGAGTTTTGGCTGTTGGGCAATTTAAATGAATGAATGAATGAACAAATGAATGAACAAATGAACGAACTAACTAACAAATGAATTTATGTTAGTGTAACTGTTTTGTTTTATCAATAATATGATTTGGAATTGATTTATGATTGCCTCCTTCCAGAATGGTAGGTGGGATTTTTTTGGGGGGAAGGGGGTGTCTGTTTTTAATTTCTTAATTTAATTTCAATCCTGGAAATTTTTGACAATTTTCTATGAAAATATTAACTATTTCTGATCCTCCTTAGCTATGCAAACTTAGACAAGGTCCAACTGAAGAGGCTAACTGTGAGTCAACCCAGTAGAATTTTCCAATCACTTTGTCATCACTTTTGACCCATAATGTCCAAGATGGGCTCACAAATCTTTGCAATCACTGAACTTTTTTTAAAAAAAATCTGGGGTTAAATATTTTTAATCAATCAATCAATCAATCAACCAATCAACCAATCAACCAATCAACCAATCAACTAACCAACCATCTAATTACCAGAAAGGAAGCATTAATTCAGGAACAATCCATTGCTTGACATTACTCTGAATGTTCACCAATGATATTAAGACTTCTGCTTCTGTGGGAATAGAGCATTACTTGTTTAAATGCCTCTTTCTTTTAACAGCTTCTACTAAATTAGCCTAGTCATCACCATGTGTGAAAGGCAATTAGTGACACTCTCTTAAAACACAATCCCATTTACCAAGGAACATATCAGCCATTGTAAAACTGACCAAATAAATTGCACTCTGAAGCTTCTTTTAATTGCAATACATGTCTTTCTTACATTACAATAAGTCTTAAGCAAAAAAAAAAGCAAAACAAGAAAAGAAAACATGCATTCTTACCTGCTAATACTTTCTACAAAAATTAATTGGACTTAAGTCTGAGAAAAAATGCATACAATTATACTGCATTACAGATCATGGAGTTACATGTCACTTCATCACAAAGAGTGTGATGAAGTAAATCAAGATCTCTGATTTTCAGTGTGAATATTCTAATGTTGTGTAATGGTATTCAGTTGGGGTTTTGCATATTTAGTCATTAAGTGGTATTTATTTTATACAACATGATTAGAATATAAAACAGGAAATGACATGTTCACATAGCAATAGCACTTAGACATATATACCTCTTTACAGGGCTTTACAACACAACACTCTCTGTGGTTTACAATGTCAACATATTGCCTCCAACAATTTGGGTCCTCATTTTAATGATCTCATAAGGGTGGAAGGCTGACCCCCCCAATCTTGAAGTTTCAATATTGAAACTTCAGGCTAAGGGCAGAGTTAGCCTTAAATATTACATTCTAACCACGGCACCATCACATTCAGGGAGAATAGAAGAGGGCATCTTCTAATTGCAATAATGGAATAGCCTATGAATGACTATTTGGCAGGGATGGTTCAGTACATCCTTGGATTGAGCAGAAGATTAGATGACCTATTTGGCTTCTTCTAATTCATGAATTATAAGATTCTGTGAAATCCAAAATATCTGGAAAGTAACATACTGTTTATGCCAGCTCTACCTCAAGGAAATACCACTTTCTTTTTTTCCTGTGCAGTTTAATGGCTGCATTCCCACATTGTGGGAAGGATTGGCAACTTCGTATTAATTTTCTTCACCCTGATTGCTAACATTCAGATCATGAATCAGACACGTGTGGTGTTTCAAAAGTTACTGAACTATATTTCAAACATCTTTGGTAAGCAATGAAAGATTCTGGAGTCATAGCTTAATTAGGACTTCACTTTTTTCAGATTCTAAGAGGATGTATTGTGAGTCTTAGGGGCAAGGATAGATCAGCCAAGGGCACAGAGCTTCTTGTGACCCAAAAACATTTTGAGTGTCATACTCTGAGATCAATACAAAAATAGTTACTAATTTAGTTAAAAGTGATTTATAGTAAAGTTGCTAAACGGATGGTGAAAGAGTAACAATATCAATTATATTTTAATAAATGTAACTGAAATTAAATTTAACATAACTTTGAGCATTGCATTATGGAGCATGGTCCCTAACATACCTTGCTGCCCCATCCCAATTTTACACTTCTGTTTCACTCCGCAACTGAAGCTCATGTTTTATCTATTTCATCCAAATTAACAATTATATGGTTATCTCATTAACAACATAATATTTAATATTTGGAAGCTGAATTCTTAAGGATATCTTCATTTAAAATCAGTTGTCGGCATTTTGTGCTGCAAAGCTTAATTCAGTGTAGATCATATTTTTCTCTTTTTTTCATTCTTTTTTTATCATCTGCTTCAACTTCCCCAGATAATCCAAGATCCCGTACTTCATTGCTAGCATTTACTTCATTCTTCACATCTAGTCCAATTTCAGGCTACATTTGATTTTTGCATTGTTAACTGGAAAAAAAATGCTTTTAAGAAAATCAATATGAGATCTTGTGGGACAGCTTTCACTAATCCAATACTTTCCAGCTTTCTGAGCTTAGATGAGTGCTTATCTCAGCTATTAAACAATCTTGACAGTTTTGAAAAACTCATTAAAATTAATGGGCATTGAATATTTGTTTATATGCCAAGAAGGGCAAAAAATAGTTTTTGATCTTGTTGGCTGATGTGAAAAAAAAATTGCAACGTATAGATCAAATAAATCTATTGTAAATTATGCCCTGCATAATTTCTGTTGTTTTGATGTCTATAGAAAAAGAAGTGACTTTGGTTAACATTCTTAAAGGCCATAAGTCCTAAGGTATATGTAGTTTTCCCAGTGGAAAAACATAGTAGTCACTATGTTAAAAGCAAGATTGCATCAAGTTTTGGTCGCCATGATATAAAAAAAGATGTTGAGACTATAGAAAGAGTGCAGAGAAGAACAACAAAGAAGATTAGGAGACTGGAGGCTAAAACATATAAAGAAACATTGCTGGAATTGGGTATGTCTAGTTTAATGAAACAAAAAACTAGGGATAACATGATAGCAGTGTTCCAAAATCTAAGAGGTTGCCAAAAAGAGGAAGGGATCAACCCATTTTACAAAGCACCTGAAACAGGACAAGAAGCAATGGATAGAAACTAATCAAGAAGAGAACAAACCTAGAATAAAGGAGAACTTTCCTGACAGTTAGAACAATTAATCAATGGAATGATTTTCCTCTAGATCAGGGGTCTCCAACCTTGGCTCCTGCAAGCCTGGCGGACTTCAACTCCCAGAGTTCCACAGCCAGCAAAGCTGGCTGTGGAATTCTGGGAGTTGAAGTCCGCCAGGCTTCCAGGAGCCAAGGTTGGAGACCCCTGCTCTAGATATTGTGGATGCTCCAACACTGGAGTTTTTAAGAAGAGAGTGGATACCCATTTATCTGAAATGGTATAGGGTTTCCTGCTTGAGTAGGGGTTTGGACTAGAAGACCCCCAAAGTCCCTTCCAACTGTTATTTTGCTAATCTGCTTTGTTTTCATCACTCATGAGCAAGTTCCATTTTGGGAAAATCGTTTCCTTGTGCAAATTGAGCCACTTTTAGGTATATTTAAAAAAAACCCCAAAAACCTAGTTATCATATTTTGTACCAGCTGGAGTTTCTGAACTATGAGCTTTTCCTCAGTGACTGAAGAATATAGAAAGAAAGGGAATGTAGCAGGACAATCTATTTCATTTATGCTCAAGACACATCATCTAACATTTTGAGTTCAAATCTCCAACAGTAGAACTTCATGATGACAGACTAGAAAAATGCAATTAGCTAGACATTTCTTAGTGGGTGATATAATAAAATAGTACATAGATAATGTTAAAATATTCAAAAAATAAAATGGAGTCTTTGTTCTGCTTTGAAGTGCTTCAAGTGGTTTGATGTTGTGCATACTGCACTTTTGAAACTGAGTCTCCAGTCATTTTAAATTTAAGCTAAATAAATAAATATCATGTCTCAGAAGTGTATGATGTATTAGACTGAGTTCAAGGATAGTTATTTGAAGAAGCAGAGTAATTATTTCCAGCATTGACAAAGCTGACAACAAGACTGATTCTTGAATGATAGCTGAACATAAAGACATTTGACTGTCCTTTGAAAAATTGGATTGAGACATCAAAAACAGGAAACTAACTATTTAAAAAGAGAAGATAATGCTATATTACAAGTTTCAACTTCGGGATTTTCAGTAGTCAGAATCAAAAAGAAAGAATGAAAAGGTTTAGAAGGTCAATTATTATAAAAACTCATTAAACAACTTAAAAGTGAGAGAAAGGAAAAGAAAATTGTAAGATAAATCATTAATTTTATATTTAAAAAGGTCCATCCTGAAGATTCAACTTCATATCTGAAGGTAAGTATATTGCAGACTTCTGAAATAAAAAGCTATTTTTGTTTTTTAAATGAATGTATTATGATGTGTTCTCCAAGGTCAAAGAAAGTGTTGGAAAACTGTTGTAATATTATAAAACATTATATCAATATCCAAAAAAGGAAGTGGTGTGGACAGTAAACTAATAAGGTTTTTTTTTTTGTTACTTTGAACTTCTGGTGAATACTTGAACATAACTGTTCAGTTTTCTAGCAACAATGCATAATTAATATGCCAACTTTTTTTTTGAGGGTCATAATCTAGAATAGCCTACAGCCCTAGAAATTCCTAGAGTCTTCTATCTAATTATATTAGTGCAACCAAATGTGACATTGGGTTTTAAGATCAAATTAGATTCAGTCAGAGAATAGTTAAATTCTTACATTTCTAACCAGAATTCACACTATTATAGGCATATTTTTATGGAGGAGTTGTTCCCTGAAATTATCTAGATAACTACATGACATAAATCTGTATTCTTCATGTGTATAAATAATCTCTGTAGTAATTCAGTGATGGGGAAACCTAAGTAGAAAAGAGGGCTTACTCTGGCACAGAAAATACAAGCTGAGGCTTAGTGCAAAATAGAAGATAGATGCTTCTGTAAACAAAACAGGAGCAAGCTTTGATTTTGAGGGGCTGGTTGCAGAGGTGGTATTCAGTAGGTCCTGACCAGTTCTGAAAAACCAGTAGTGGAAATTTTGAGTAGTTCAGAGAACCAGCAAATATCACCTCTGACTGGCCCTGTCCCCGTCTATTTGCTACCTCCCAAGTCCTAGCTGATTGGCTGGGTCTTCTTTTGTTGCCTTGCACAGGAGAACGAAGCTGGAAAGCAGGTTAGTAGGGTGGGGAGGAAATGAAGATTTTGCAGTCTCCTTCCCCTGCCATGCCCACCAAGCCATACCCACCAAGCCATGTCCACAGAACCAGTAGTAAAATGTTTTGAATTGACCACTGGGCGATTTATGACAGTTGGGGCTGTAATCAACTGAGCAGTTATCCAATGGCATTGCTGAACAGATTACAGATTACTTGCTTTGGTATAAACTACCTTCCTATGTATTTACAGACCAGGCAAGATGAAGCCACTCGTTCTACACAAAGTTTCAGAGAAGACTTTTCCTCTGCTTTTCAGTGCGCTGGATTTTTATTTCCAAAGCACGCACTTTGCCTCTGAGTTACAAACTTATGCAAACTTATGTAAAGTTGTTATTCAGTCATTAAGTCATTTCCAACTCTTTGTAATCCCGTGGACCATAGCACACCAGGCTCATCTGTTCTCTACTGCCTCTTGGATTTTGGAAAGTATAGTCCTATGCTTTCCATTCTTTGCAAATTTTGTACCTGAACCTGATGAATTGCCTTTTTCATCATTGTGATTATTTACAGTATTAGAAAAAAAAAAAATGCTGACTTTTTAAAACTTAAAGATGGCCGGAAAATATTATGTTGTGTTCTATCTCAAAATAAATAAAAAATGAGTCTTATAAACTTCCTTACATTTTCAAATATTTCATTATTCAGCAGACCACTTACATTTAAGATGACCAATTCCTGCATGTTTCTGGCACCAGTGGGTACCTTATCACTAGTGGGTACTGCCTTATGTTCTATCATAGTCTTTATTACAAATATGCTGAATTTCTGGGCAATCATTACCACACTGCATAGCATATTAACATAATGCAAGGTATCAGTTAATATAGGAAAAGAAGTCCTATTTCCTTGAGGAAGTTGAATGAGTTGCTTTAAACTAGCTGTTTTTCTCACTTTAATTTTCCTCACAGACTTAATATCATGGAGAACTTCAAAGATAGAATTATGATTACCTAGGGTGGGATACAAAATAAACACAGTCACAAAAAACAGGTGAAGCCCCTTTTATTCCTTCATTTTTCTTCCAAGCTCCAAATATCCTTCACTGGAGACAAAAAAACTCTGACACAAGCAGTTACAAGAAGGAGGAAATGCCATTTAAATTATACAGAGTAAAAAACAACACAAACCAGGCAATATAAGGGCTTGAAGACATCCACAGATATCAGAACACACACTGGGAAGGACACCAAAGAGAGGAAAAATAAACTAGAGATATTTCCACGCTTTGTTTCCAGCACTCATACGCATGTCTGTGCTCTTATCCAGTTGTCACAGTTGCAGCCCATGAAGGCCCTCTCTCCCCAGTAGATCACATCTCTCCCTTATCCTCTCCTCCCTGCATGCCCTAGGATGGAGAGGGGATGGGCCTGGGTCCTTCTCTGACTGCCCAGCTGGCCTTTGTCCTTTCCCAGCCTCTTCTACAACCACCAGAGCCACACTTTCACTCCTGTTGACTGTTCCTCTTCTCCCTCAAAGTCAGCCTCCACCAGGGGTGGGATTCTACCAGTTCTGTCGACTTCTGTAGAACCGGTTGCTATGAAAAGCAGCAAACAGAGAGCATATATAGAATCAGTTCTATGTCTGCTGCTGTTTTGGCCCACCCACCTGCTTGGGCTCTTACCTGACCTTTATTTCCTGCATTTTCACCTGCAGCTGCTTTGCGCAAGACAGCTGCGGTTGAAAAAGCAGGGAAAAAAGTGCTTTTTCCACTGCTGCACACTTGAACGGCAGCTCAGCAGGTCTCAAATTGCACTCGTGCGACTTGTGTGACACAGAGCAACAGAACCAGTAGTTATATCAGTCAGATCCCATCTCTGGTCTCCACCAGGCACATGACAAGAATACTATGTATGTTGACTTGCGATCCTATGGGGAAAAATCTGAGTAATGAATAAATAAAAGGATTCAATGTCAAAGGATTCTTATTCAACTAGAACTTAATCATTGATTTTTTTCCCCATAGAGAATCTTACCTCAGCCTAAAATTTGGCTGCCAATCAGATACAATACAACCTTAAAAGTATTACAAAGCTTCCTCCTTTCTTTATTAAGGAACAAAAATGCCGATCTTTTCCTTGAGCCTTTAGATGATGATTTCTCAGCAGGCCAATCCTCAAAGGCCAACTTAACTCCATAGAGATTTGAGATCATACAACATACTATCAGGCCTAATCTTTCATTGACTGAAATATAAAACAAACAAACAAAAAAGTACAGAGGAAGTTAAATTTGGCATGGAGGGACATCATGTTAGTGCTGACGTATCTGAGCTGAAAAAAATCAGGATGACCATTGGTTGACAGAAAGAGATCCATACAATTGTGAATTCATTGCTAAAATATGATGCAATTTGGATTTTTTCCCAGCTCAGCTCTGGAACTATTTACAGCATGGTTGTCCAACATTTTGGCTTGCCTGGGCCACATTGTGTGAAAATTGTCTTGGGCCACATATAAAATATGTTATGAACTAATAAAACGCTTAAATAAAGTTTTATCAAACCTTTAGAAAAAGCAGAGTTCTAATCCTGCACTTCTGATTGGCCGATAATAGCGATATCGGATTGGTCCATTAAGAAGAATCTGACTGGCTGTTAACGAAAAATTCTCATTGGTTAAAGGGGTTAACACTCCATGTTTCTCATTGGTTACTAGATCAGCAGCCTGCCCTATAAAAGGGCTGCTGCTGCCCTAGGTTTTTGCTCTGTTCAGAATGATTAATAAAGAGTTGAAGTTCACTGTTCATTGTCTCGTCTCCGTTCCTTGTGCCCACGCGCAGAACATAACACTGGTGACGAGGGTGGGATACGGAGACATCAGAGCTGACTGAACACTACAGAGCACCAAACAGAGCATATGGCTGAAGGCATATCGACAGCGGAAACCATGTCCAGCGGCGCCATACCACCCGCTCCATTTGACCTAGCACAAGAAGACTGGGACTCATACATGGAGCGGTTCCAGATGTTTCTGGAGACCAACAACTTGAAGGATGCCACTATGGGAAAAAAGCGAGTGGTATTCCTGACCCACTGCGGACCTGCCATTTTTAAAATGGCTAAGGCACTGGCGAAACCGGCTGAGGTGACTGGGACTGGGACATCCTCAAGCCCCTCCTGTGGGCCCACTATGCACCTACCGTACCAACGCTTGTCTGAAGACATGAATTTTACCAGAGAGACCAGCGGAAAGGAGAGAGCGTTGCAGATTTCATCGCGGATCTCTGGAACCTGGGAGGCCTCTGTGGGTTTGCCAATCTCGAAGAAGCTCTGAGAGACCGAATAGTTCTGGGACTAGATGCACCACATGTGCAAAGTAAGCTGATGGCGAAAGGCGACATCAGCCTTGCAGATACCATCGCTGACACTACTGCAGCAGAAGCAACCAGGAAGTCAGCTGCCCGAATGCGCCACACCAATGCACCACTCCGCCAACTCGCCAGTGAAACCTCACCTTGCCTAGAAGGACACACAATGGCAACCCACCACGAGGACCTCGAATTGTCATCAGAAAGTGATGAGGAAGAGGTCAACCAGTTCCGGTCTGAACGAGACCAACGCCACCAGCATAATCAGAGACTGCAGTATCAATGCGCAGGTTGTGGGGCAAACCACCCGCGATCAGACTGCAAATTCCTCGATGCGCTCTGCCATGTTTGTGGGAAAAGAGGCCACATTGGAAAGGTCTGTAGAAGCAAGCAAGGATCCAGCCCATTTCAGAGGGGACCAACTACCGCCAAACCACAGGAAATCGTCCTGTGAGTCAGGAACATTTGAACCACCAATGGAACAACCACTCCTACAGAAATAAACCACTGGCCAACTCAACAAAACGAGAAGAGGCACACCAAACCATTACAATTGGTCACGCCTCATCATTAGATGCAAAGAAGATCCGAGTGAAGGTCGCCATCGAAAACCAGCCCTGCATGATGGAAGTCGATTCAGGATCGTCCCTCTCGATGGTTTCCTGGAAGACCCTTAAACAATTAATCCCTGCCATCCGGTGGCAAGACCTCAGAACCCAAAGAATTTTTCTCAAGGATTATCAGGGAAACCGAATTCCGGTCGTTGGATCCAGCCTAGTCCAGGTCTCATTCAAAAATTGTACTGCATCTTTACCATTGACCGTCATTGACCGTGATCGGACTAGCTTGTTAGGTCTTCAATGGTTCGCCCCACTCGGGATCGAGGTAGCCGGCATTCACCAAACCAGAAGCGATGACTGGGAGGAGGCCCTCATCCAGGAATTCCAGGATATCTTTGCAGACAAACTAGGCGAGAACAAGGGGACCCCGATATCATTTAACCTTAACCCTGAAGTAGCCCCATCCGCCTTAAGCCTCGTTGGGTACCTTTTGCCCTTAAACCAAAGATTGACGAGCAGCTTGATAAATTAATAGCCCAGGGTGTTTTAGAACCAACAGACCATGCTCATTAGGAAACCCCAATCGTAACACCCATCAAACCAGAAGGATCGTTAAGGATTTGTGGGGACTACCGAGCCACTCTGAATCAAGCCCTTCAACAGAACGCTTACCTGGTGCTGGTGGTACAACACCTTCTCCATTCCCTGGGGGGGGGGGGAAAGTCTTCGCTAAATTGGATTTAGCACAGTACCAACAACTGCCTATAGATAAAAAAACAGCAGAGGCACAACGATCGTTACACACCGAGGCACCTTTAAGTGCAACCGACTCCAATTCGGAGTTAGCGTAGCCCCAGGGATTTTTCAAAGTTTGATGGAGAGACTCTTGCAGGGGATCAAAGGGGTCATACCATATTTTGATGACATTTTAATTGCTGCCCCGAATAGAGAAATACTGGAAGAGCGTCTTCAATTGGTTCTCCAGAAATTTAAAGACTCCGGCCTTAAGGTAAAAAAAAATAAATGTCAGCTGCGTACAGATAAAGTAGAATTCCTGGGGTACCTAATCAATAAACAAGGCATTCACCCCACCAATAGCAAACTAAAAGCAATCAAGAACGTCCCAAGACCCAGAAATAAGACTGTTCACCAAGCTTTTCTGGGGCTCATTAATTTTTACAACATCTTCCTGCCCCACAAAGCAACTGTAGCTGAGCCCCTACATAGACTTCTCGACAACAAAGCCACCTGGGTCTGGGGACACCAAGAGGAGCACGCATTCCGACAAGTGAAAAACTTATTAACCTCAGATGCTGTTTTAATGTAGTATAATGAGACTTTTCCTTTAACAATTACATGTCACGCATCACCGTTTGGAGTAGGAGCCATTTTGAGCCATGTGTTACCAAACGGTAGTGAGGCCCCTATTGCCTATTTTTCAAAAATCCTATCAAAGGCTGAACGTAACTATAGTCAAATTGATAAAGAGGCTCTTGCTGTTGTATCTGCTGTGAAACGGTTTCATGAATATGTATATGGACGAGTTTTTACTATTGTTACCGACCACAAACCTTTGCTGGGGATTATAGCGGGAGACAAGCCAAACCCTATATATTATCATCTAGAATGACTCGCTGGTCAGAGTTTTTGGCTGCGTACAATTATAGACTGCAACACCACCCGGGGAAAGCCATTCCCCACGCTGACGCACTGAGCTGTGCACCACTTCCGGAAACCATCAACGACCCAGCTCCAACCCTTACGACAATCCAGATTGAAATGCTACATTCACCACCGCTAACAGCTAGAGATATTGCGATCGAAACAAAACGCGATCCTATCTTAGCACAACTTCTTAGCTGGGTCGAATGTGGATGGCCAGTAGAACAAACCCCTGACGACTTCACCCCCTTCAAGAACCAGCAAACAGAGCTTTTTTCGCAAAAAGGCTGCGTCCTATGGGGGGATAGAGTCATCGTCCCAGAGCGGTTACAACGAGCAGTATTAAAAACACTGCATGAGAGTCACCACAGCATTGTGCGTATGAAAGCACTCGCACGAAGCTACATGTGGTGGCCAGGCATTGACAAACAGATTGAAGCCTGGGTAAAGACTTGTTTAAAGTGCCAAGAAGTTAGCAGTGCCCCACCTAAAGCAACTCCAACAGAATGGGAAACACCCCGGGGACCGTGGTCCCGCATACACATTGACTTTGCGGGACCTACTAAGGGACATACGTTCCTACTAACAGTGGACGCCTATTCCAACTGGCTCAAGATCCACGAAATGAAGAGTACTACAACCGAGTCTGTCATCCGGAAGTTGAACAGGCTATTTGTGATGCATAGACTGCCAGACGTTCTGGTCTCTGACAACGGACCCCAGTTTACTGTTCTACCCTTTGAACAATACTTAGCGGACCAGGGTATTTGCCAAGTGCTAACTTCACCAGGGCACCCTGCAGCTAATGGAAGAGCTGAGCGAATGGTACAATTTGTTAAAAAAACCTCTACAAAATGGACTATGGGGACATTGAAGATAAAATAAACAGAATACTCCTTCTCCAACACATCACTCCGCACAGCATCACCAAGACTCCAGCTGAACTATTGATGAGACGCAAACTCCGTTCCCACCTTGACCGGCTTCACCCGTCTTACGAGCCAGATAAACCTTGTGGATCTAGCGGAAAATGCCGCAAGTTCAAGATAGATGACTTAGTTTTCACCAGAAACCTTTCCGGTGAACCGTTGTGGGTTGAGGCAACTGTAATTCAAGCCACTGGACCCAGGTCATACCGTGTGAAAACCTGCAATGGAAAAATATGGAAAAGCCATATAGATCAGCTTCACTCAAGGCTACAACCTAGTTTTCGCGACTCCGGTAACTCCCAAACTGAGGGGGGAGGGGATGTCGAAGAAACCGAATTCGAGATGGTGGAAAGCTGGAGCGAAAGAAGTCAGCAATCGGGCATGACGAATGAAGAAGAATCAGGGAGGGGAGTGTCCTCGCCACAGAGGAACACCTCAACAGAAGCAAGCCCGCAAAGATCAGAGGACAACAACGAGAACATTAGCGGCACCGAGTCATCCAATGAGGATATGGAACCACCGGTACCTGACTTGCCCAAAAACGTCCCGCCGAAACCGGGTTACAGAAAGGAACCGGTGGGACAGCGTAAATCCAATAGATAGTCAAAACAACCTTCATACGTCAGGGATTACGTCACCGCACCCCTTAAACAGAACCCGGGGGGAAGGGGTGTTATGAACTAATAAAACGCTTAAATAAAGTTTTATCAAACCTTTAGAAAATAGCAGGGTTCTAATCCTGCACTTCTGATTGGCCGATAATAGCGATATCGGATTGGTCCATTCAGGAGAATCTGATTGGCTGTTAACGAGCCACTCTCATTGGTTAAAGGAGTTAACACTCCACGTTTCTCATTGGTTACTAGATCAGCAGCCTGCACTATAAAAGGACTGCTGCCGCCCTTGGTTTTTGCTCTGTTCAGAATGATTAATAAAGAGTTGAAGTTCACTGTTCACTGTCTCATCTCCATTCCTTGCGCCCATGCGCGGAACATAACAAAATATATGTTATATTTAATGTATATAAATAACAAACTTCCTTTAAAATTGTTCAATCTCGTGGGGCTGCATTACTAGCAGTTCAGGGCAGCATGTAATCTGCAGGCCACAAGTCAGACATGCCTGACGTACAGTAATAATATGTTACTTTTTAATTGTCCTATTGTTTGTAAACATGTATCCAACCTAGCTTTTTGGCCAGCAGTTTATATAACCACTATTCTATTGCTATATTTGATTTTCCACTAGCTAGCATTAAGAGCCACTGTAAGAAATTCAATTTATTTTCCTAGGAATTCTCAAGGCATAGGCCTACTATCAGGAGTCAGATTTTGATTCATGAGAACCAGGGTAGAGTGTTGAAACTGATATTGGAAGCTGGACTTCCTGTTGCTAATACTGTAAATCCAACTGTGATCTCAATGAAAGGGCTTGCAGCAATCAAAGCAATCACTAAAACATTACTTAAATTGACTGTATTCTGTGTTTGAAATGTCATGTAAGTTCCCTGTAGGTGGCTGCTTTGCATGAAAAGAGGCGACATTGCATTAATACACACACTCTAAATGTGTACTGTGACAAAAATTTGATACATCAAGGTTCATAGATAAAAAGGTGCCCATGAGAGTTCATGCCACCATATTCTGCACCAGTTGTAGTGTCTGGTCATCAAGAGTAGCCCCATGTAGAGCTCTTAGTTACCCATGCTTTCTATATAAGTTGCTAGAGAAAGCTTTAAGTCTTTTATGTGAAGCTTTCCATTTGGAGTAATGCAATACTGGAAACAGTATTGATAGTTTCTGTATTGTCTCTGAACCTGCCTTGAACTTTTAACCTGACTTCTCAAATTCTGACCTGTACATAATTTTTAGACAGTTTCTGAAATTTGTCCTGTTTTCTGACTTCCCTTTGACAGTGTGGGAGAAACTTCAACCCATTCAGCTACACTTTTCCTTTATACTTCTGGGCTCAGTGCAGTACATGTGCCTTATTTATTTGGATTTTTCAGTTCATTACTTAAAAAAAACAAAAAAACAGAAATACTCTTTATGGAAAGAAATAGTCCTTTTCCATAGCAGTTCATTTAATCTATAAAATAATCCTTCACTTGATTATAACCTTTTTGTTTTTGTAGAAATGAAGAAAAATGGGAAAATAACAGATCTGATATTTTTTCTAATTTAGAATTAATTGTTTTAATTATCAATTTTGTATTTTGTAAGTTTATCTCTAGTTGCATTTATGTAATTTTCTAAGTCACATTTTTTCCTCTCTATGCTCTTTGGGAAGTCTAAACAATTTATTTAGTACTGTTCCACCTGTTTAGAATGATAACCCCTGATGGGCAAAAATAATTATGCACTTTTAAAGTTATCTATAAATACTTTGCCCATGAGTAAGGATATAACTTCCCAGTGTTTATAGATCATTTCTTTTCCACTCTATAAATTTTGATATATAGCTCTATTTTTGAAGTATGAGTCTCATAACGCACAAATTTTGTTTTCATTTTGTTGAAAATGAAACCAGAGGGATGTCATTAAATTGGGAAAAGAAACAAGTAGTTGGAGAGCATCACATCACCCTGAAAAACATTGGTTTATAGTACTGATTTACGGAGCTGGCTCACATAAGCTCTCACTTAAACACAAAGAGACCTTACTTGCTTGGCCCAATTTCATGACATTTGTCTTCACATACTCATCCTTGTGTTGGCTGTTGCAAAACCAACCGACTTGCTGAAACACTTAAGAAATTAAATCCTGTATCATGTTGGAAACAATACTTCAATTTAACCTGGATCATAAAAATAACATTCTTCTTCTCAAGGACTTTATATATCTACTGGACAAACCCTTTTTAAGAACCTAAAAAGCAAAAAACCAACTGGCATTTCTCATTCAATTGAATCAAGTTTTTAAAATCTATTTCATACCCCATTCTTCTTCCTTTTTTCTGTTTCTTAATACTATGCCATGCTCTCTTATGTCCTGCTTTTTACCAGATACAATGATTACATCTGGCTCCTCCTGCAAAACCTAGCAGTCTTAGAAACTTTAGGTACATAGATTTGCTGTAGAGAATTAGGAAGTCAATAGGGGAAAATATGTGTAGCTCAGATTTGAACTATATAGTTTTTGATGCTCTCTGAACTGTATTGTTTGCAACTAGATAAAATAACTGTACAAGTAAATTTGAGGTTTTATCTTTTGCCTGTTTATACATAGTGTTCACCCTGCCAGGTTTTCTTTTTTGGGGAGTGGGGGACAGGGAATGGATTCCTTTTTGGTGGTTCCTTAATCAGAGTATTGTTTTATTAGGAATCATACACAGAAAAAATTCTCTAACAAAACCCAAGAATCCAGTCTTTCATGCAGTAAATATGAGATCCAAGGTTTGAATCCCAAACCTTTTGAGTTAGTATCTGGATTTTATCAATTTGTGGCTTTCAACATTTCTTTCTTTGATCTTTGTTAACAAAAAGGCATTATCTGGAGTAAAAACCACCAGGTTCTCACATCACCTGCTTTTCTCCATTTCCTTGCTTTTCTCTTTGTGTTTCTTCCATTTTTCATACTGATTTTCCCCTATCTTCTGTCTCTGGCTAACTATTATTTTCTTCTTGGTCTTATTCCTTTTACTGCACACCTGTCCATTCTCTACTTACTTTCCTCAATGCCACAGCAGATTCTATCCTAGGATCCAATCCTTCTTATCTTTTTTTTTTTTTTTAATTTCAGCCCAGGGTACATTTTTCCAAATAAGTAACTCCACAAAGAATTTCCATTCAATTGGAATGAAAAGTAAAAACCAACCAGGATAAAAATAGTTACTACAATTTTTGATTTGTTGCCTAGAAAAACCACATGAATATATCCCATATACTCAAGCCAGAGGAGACCAACTACCCATATACTTTGCTCACTAACTACTTAGTCTCCTTGCTCCATAGGTTTGTCTTCAATATTAATTTTCTGCCAGGTAAAAATAACATTGTCAGTGGATTGGCAGTACTTCTGCTTAATGTTTTTGTTCTTATTTGATTATAAATGATGAAATGAACCAGTAGGCATTGTATGTTAGCATTCATGGCAATTCTTAGATATGGGATGCAAGAAAAGACTAGGCACATCACAGTGCCTTTTCTTGCAAGAGGTACAAAATTGTATGTATTACTGCCGGAGACAAAAGACAAGATAGTCCCATATACAAAATATGTCTACATAGCCCATGTGGTCCAATGATTAGTGTGTTGGGCTAGAACCAAGGATATCATGACTCAAGTCCACCCTCTGTACTCAGAAACTTCAGTGGTGACTTTAGGCTAACTGTTCAGTCTGACCTACTTCAAGAAGTTTTTGATGGGATAAATGGATATCCCCTCACTGGCCATCTTGAACTGCTAAAGTAAAGCAGGGTATAAATCAAGCAAACAAACTGACAACTTGCTTCAGAACTGGCAGAAATCAAAGCAGTAGTCTTCAGGATTCAAGGTAGGTCACATAGCATCTAAAATTACCTCTAAAATGTTGGCTGGCTGGCTGGCTGCCATTTTCCAGCTTTTATAACTGCTTTTATAACTGTGGTAGCATCAATCCTGGCTTATAACAAGCTTAGTCTTTATTATTCTTTAAGATAAATTAATTAAATCTCTAGGATCATGATAACTGTCAACTCGTAAAGCATGACAATATCATTGGAAGAGTGTGTTCCCCCCTCCCCGGAAGAAATAATTGCAGAGGCATTTTGGGGCATCTGAGGTTTTTACTGTTTTTCCATAGCAGACTATTACTACACTGAATTAGTCTGACATCTTCATGAGGCCATCAGAATCAACAAATCTGCAGACTTCATAGAAGCATTTTCTTCCCTGAGGTTATATAGTAGCCATGTCCAGCTTTGATTTAATAGCATAATTCTGCAGTTGAATGTTCCTGTCTGATCTATTCACATTTAGGATGGGGTGGGGGGAATCTGATATCTGCAAGGGGAAAAAAAATGGAAGTTATTTGTCAGCTTGAACTATCTTTTTTGTATACCTAAAACATTAACTGAGATTCTGGCATAGATTAAGGAAACAGAATGAATGCCAAATATGACAATGAAAACTCCTTTAAATGTGTTTTAGTGCTTTTTAGACTTTTAATTAATAAGGAATATGTTCCTATGCCTTCAATCTTGAATAAGGTCAGACTGTTAAAGTAAAATGCAGGCTACTTCTCAAGGAACCTACACTCAAGCTTTTGCAATGACATATGTCACTGTAACCTTATGCTTTATGCCCATCTTCTCTTTTTTTCCACTTATGTATTAAGGCTAGCAATTGATGTGAATTAAAGTGGTTAAGCAATGGACTAAAAATGTGGCATACTCTAAACTTAGTGCCTATCCTTCCTCAAACTGGCCCCAGAGCTGTGGACGATTACATATATAGCTGAAATTCTTTATATTCTGCATTATTATTATTATTATTATTATTATTATTATTATTATTATTATTATTATTATTATTACCTTTATTGTCAGAGTACATGTGTACAATGAGATTGGCTGAGCCTCCCATTATTAAATTGTATAGTTAAATTTAGTATATGTATAGTTAAACCAACATGTATAGTTAAATGTGTATAGTATATGTATAGTTAAACCAACATCATATAGGAAAGGGGACAATGATATGATCCAGTGCACTCAGGGAGAATGAAAGCTTCAATTAACATATGCCAAGATTAAAAAAAAAGCATTTCTAGCATGTTGTTCAAGTGAGAGAGCCAACTTGCTATATGGTGTTTGGCAATATTAGACTCAAATTCAAAACTACATTTGTCTATGCAGCTCCCTTGGTAGCATGAAGGTACCAAACATCTTTGCTTTCCTATCACCATAACTCAAAATATGTGTAACCCTGCCATTATGGTTTAGACTTAGAACTTCACACAACCATAACTTTAAGCCATGACTTGCTTAATTACAATTTATCAAAGAGATTAAAATTGGTTGAATTCATTCAAAAAAAGACAGATGTTGACTTCACAAAGTATATTAAGCTAAAGCTGAACAGACTATGTAGTAGCTTAAAACAATGAGTGAACACTTCCATTTATAGTTCATGACCTATATCAATCGAAAATAACAATGTTTTTTTCTGAAACCAAATTGTCATCCCCATCTTCAAAAAGGGAGACCCCAGCCTAGTTGAAAATTACAGACCAATCTATTTATGCTGCATCACCTGTAAAGTCATGGAATCAATTATGAACCAATCCATTATCCTCCACTTAGAGACAAACAACCTACTCCTTAATAAACAATTTGGTTTCAGAAAAAAAACTATCCTGCAATCTGCAACCCTTACACTGCAAAAACATATGGACTACACAACTTGATCAGGGCAAAGCAATAGACGCAATCTACATAGACTTCTGTAAAGCCTTTGATTCATTGGTACATGACAAACTATTCCTAAAACTAAAATCTTAAGGTATCTCTGGACACCTGCATAACTGGATAGAAGCATTCCTGTCAAACAGACAACAAATGATCAAAATTCGGAGTGTCCTATCAAATTCTGTACCTGTCAACAGTGGTGCCCCCCAAGGCAGCATTCTAGGGCCAACTCTTTTCATACTCTACATAAATGACCTCTGTAATCATATTAAGAGCAACTGTGTTCTCTTCGTTGATGATGTAAAGCTGTTCAGTACCACAGGCAATACTTCTACCCTTCAAAAAGATATTGACTATGTATCAGAATGGTCAAACAAATGGCAACTTCAAATCTCAACAAATACATGCTCTGTCTTACATATTGGCAAAAAAAAAAATCAGAAAATAAAATACAAGCTGAATACTCAAGACCTTGTTGATGATCCAAACTCTGTAAAGGACCTTGGAGCACTCTTCTCTGATGATCTAAGTACTAGAGCCCACTGTAACTACATAGCCAAAAAGGCATTAAGAGTTGTTAACCTAATCTTACATAGCTTTTTCTCTGGTAGTATTTCACTAATAACTAGAGCATACAAAACATTTGCTAGACCAATACTTGAATACAGCTCATCAGTCTGGAACCCACATTACATATCTGATATTAACACAGTTGAGAAAGTCCAGAAATATTTCACAAGAAGGGTTCTCCACTCCTTGACTCATTGCAGAATACTTTATGCCTCCAGACTTGACCTAGAAACCCTAGAACTATGCTGCCTTTGGTCCGATCTAAGTATAGTATATAAAAGCATACATTGCAATGTCCTACCTGTCAATGAATACTTCAGCTTCAACCATAACAATATAAGAGCAAACAATAGATACAAACTCAAGGTTAATCGCACCAAACTTGATTTCAGGAAATACGACTTGAGCAACAGAGTGGTCAATGTCTGGAATACTTTACCTGACTCTGTGGTTTCTTCCCCAAACCCCCAAAAACTTTAACCCTAGACTTTGTACTATTGACCTCACCCCTTTCCTAAGAGGTCTGTAGGAGGCGTGCATAAGCACACCAATGTGCCTACCATCTCTGTCCTATTGTTTCTTTTATTTTTCTAATATGTATCCATGTATTCATAACTATGTTTTACTTATACCTATTATCTTGTAAGCAATTGACAAACCAAATAAAATAAAAATAAAATAAATAAAGTGAAGAATCATGAATGTTAAAACAAAATAAGCTTATCAATATATTTGTTAGTCCATTTGCAAATATTTTTATTAAGACTAGCCAATGTGTTATCTACATAGAATATAATGCAATGCAGTATAAAATAAAGTAAAACTATTTAGCTTAGTAAAGGGAATTGTCCTCTGAAAGTTACAAAGAACTCTCAGCTTCCATTTTCCACCAGGATTTTGGTAGTAAATGTGATCATTGCAATCCATCTTTTTGGAGTGATTCTCTTTCAAAATGATAGTTTTGACAATGGTATAGGTCTCAATTGATCCTGAATACATCTACATTAGGTCAGGCTTTTGCAAATCAATAATTTATTCATCTAGAAAGATGACTAGCTGCTGAATGATTATCATCATGGAACATTATGGGAGAGAACATACTTTTATAACATGACTCAATGAAAATTTGCTGAAATCTATGTCTTGTTCAATACAGCTTATTCTTGTTAAGTGAACATAGAATAGAACTGTTTAGTGCATTAAGAACTTTATAGGGAAGAACTGATTTATGAAAGACAATAGGAGATAAATGCTGATGCTGGGATACTGCTTGTCATTGTTAACTATTGTTCAATGGCCTTTTCACAAATATCTTAGCATTTCTGCTGAACTACAGGAATGTTTTTTAAAACCGTGGATCTTATGACAATTATATACAATATTAATGATGCATTTCCATAACCCTGCGGACATTCTACATTCCTTGCTGTGCTTAAGTAATAATTTAAAATGCTGGTTCCTAAATGTGACTTTTTGTTAAATGTTATTTTGTAAACCATTGTTCAGGTTAGATTCTGTATTGCAGCAAACCTGAGTCACCCAGGAGTGGGAATCAGGATTTTTTTGTTTTTTGAAAAAAGAGGATTTTTCTTTTCTTTTCTTTTTTTTTAAAAAAGAAGTGTATCATTCCTATTTTACTATTTACTCTACAATTCTCAGGTCTCTAGGAAATAAATATCTTGAATATTCCTATGCATAAAAATATAATATACTGTAGTTTGAAACAATATAACAATATAATTCACACTTTTTTCATTAAAATGATGTTCTTCTTATGAGTGATTTTCAATACTACTGCTCTTTTTCAAGTTTAAAATGTGAAATTCATATGATTTCTTTGAACCAATCTATACTTTTTAAAAAAAAATATGATTAAAAAACTGTTGTTTAAGCTCTGGTTGGCTATTTGTTCACAAGTATTTCTTAGAGGAGAGTTAAAGAGACATCCATTTGGCATGGTGTATTCCTTTAATGAGAATGATCATCCAGGAAAACAAAGAGATGATTCCTAACTGTATTACATGCCCACAGAAGTGCAGTGCAATATAATTGATCTCACTGAAAATGGACAGGCTAACATGCTACAATCAAATATGTGGTTAGAAAACCAAAACTATATAGATGGTGTAGCTATCATCTGATAATGTACTTAAAGTATCTAAATTAGCTTTCCATTATTAATGTAAGATATACAATATACAAAAGGTTAAAAGGGGGAACAAAGTAAAGAAACATAGGCAAGTAATAATGTATTCTTGACCATTAACATTGCTCTGTAATGGATTTTAAATTGAGTTACTCCTGAATTTTGGCAATTACTTGGTAATAGAGCTTGCCCCCAATAAAATCCAAGGAAAAATAATCTGTGCTAGGTATCCTGCAGGAGCCATTTAAAAAAAAAATATCCTTTAAAAATAAATCCCATCCTTCATAACTGAGATTGCTTAAAATGCCCACAGAACTAAGGTGCAAAACTTAAAAACTGAATATCTTTCTCTGCTACACTGAGTTGTATTTTGAACCACTTCAGACAGGTTGTGAAAGATTGCTATAAATGAGAATCTAGCATTAAGCTAAAATTCCCACCCTGATTGTTCTTGCTTTTTAAAAATTAATTGTATTTTTGGGTTGTGGTATTTAATGTATTACTGTAAAAAGATAATGTAAGCTCTCAGATAGCTGTTGGAGTAGAGTGGCATAGAAATTCCAGTAGATAAATAAGTAAATACTGAAATAGTTGTAAGAAGAGGAGTTTCTGTTAAGTCTTGCCAAATATGGCCATAGAATGGAGTCGGTCAACAGACTCCACTCACTGGCCCAGCCACTGGTGGGAGAATTAAAGCCCCATCAGTGGCTGAAGCTTTGGACAGTGCCGGCTACAAAAGCCAGTGCCAGCCGTGGCTGAGTGGCTTTTTCTTAACTGAAGAATAAAGTGAGTTTTACCTGCTCCTGCCATGTCTTGCCTCTTATTCCGTGGACCTATCTAACACTGGTGACAAAGGTGGGTTCCTGAACTGTGGAGAGAATAAAGGACACCTCGTGGGATTCGGATGCCATCTTATCGGCCATTGCAATGATCACAATCCCACTGACCAACATGGCTCAATGCTCGACTAGCCTGGCACACCGCCCAATGTTGATCCCCTACAACCCGACAAAGGAGAAATGGTCCTCATACATGGGCTGATTCAATCTGCACCTGGAAATCAACAGACTCCAAGCAGCCCCCGATGCACAGAAAAAAGCACTGTTCCTGACCTACTGAGACATTGAAATCTATGAAATGGCAGATGCCCTAGTAGCAGACAACCTGCAGAGTGTGTCCTGGGACAAATTCCAATGAGCACTCAAGGGACATTATGCCCTCTCCCCCTCCTACTTGGCAAGCTGGCATGACTTTTACACATGGAGCTAGAGAGAGGGGGAGACAATAAACACATTGATAGCTGACTTGCACAAACTAGAAAAAAAACTGCAGGTTCCCAGATACAGAAGGAATGATCCGAGACTGAATCATCCTGGGAATGAGGGACTCAGCACTGCAAAAAAAAACCTCCTGGTCCAGGAGAACATCTCGTTCAAGGAAGCCGTCAATGAGGCATGAGCTGCAGAGTCCTTGGAGATCTCAGCAGCACAGATGAAAGGGACAGGGAGGATCCATGCAACCAAGACTGATATCCACCCCAACTGAAATGACTCCACCTCTGAAGCAAGCAAGGATGATGACAAAGAAGTGCACAAGGTGAAGTCTTGCAAGCCAGATGGGAAACCAGGAAATAAACAGTGTGGGGATTGTGGAAGATATCACCACCAATCAGCATGCCATTTTAGAGACACCATCTGCTGAAGATGTGAACTCAGAGGCCACATCGCAGAGATATGCTGGGTCACCCAACCCATCCAGCAAGGCAGCTGGGCATCATTACCCATGAGGCAAAATGGCCACCAAGGAGGAGGGTGGAAGGCTCAGGTGGGAAATTCAAAAGGAGACACGATGCCAGGGAAGAAGAAGCACACTTCAGCTTCGTTGCCTATGCCCAGGTAAGACACACTGATGCCTCTAAGGCCAACAAAGTAATGGCCACGGTATCCATCAAGGGCCAGCCCTGTCAGAAGTAGACTCGGGGTCCTACTTTTCCATGATCTCATACAATAACCTCAAAAGACTCCAACCCAAACTGCGGCACAACAACTTGGAACCACAGACCATCATCTTAAGGTACTACCAGGGCTGCTGCATTCCTATACTGGACTAGAAAACAGTCCACATAAAATACGGCCACTTTCAGGGAAAGCTGTTACTCACCCTAGTAGACCAGAACTTGTCAAGCCTACTAGGAAGAGAATGGTTCCAGCTGCTCCAGATCAACATCACCAGTGTTCATGAAGCAGAGACTACCCCCCATGCCCAGCAACAGACATCGCCAAACTGGAATGTGAATTCAGTGATGTCTTTTATGACAAACTGGGCAAGTACACAGGGACCCCTATATTGTTTAATTTAGACCCCAACATCGCTCTGGTTCACCTCAAACCATGGCGAAACCCATTTGTTCTTTGGCCCAAGGTCGAAGAGCAATTAGATAAATTAATTGCCCAAGGGGTCCCCGAGCCAATGGACCAAATGGGGTCCCCAAGCCAGTGGACCAAATGGGCGACCCCAATCATCATCCTAATCAAAACAAATGGATCAATCAGGATTTGTGCAGACTACAAGACAACCCTGAATAAGGTCCTCCATCAAAGTGCCTATCCCATGGCCATAGTACAGCACCTCCTGCACTCCCTGGGCCGGGGGACAATATTCGCCAAATTAGATCTGGCCCAGGCCTATCAGCAACTGACCATCAATGAGGCAACCACTGAAACACAAACCATCATCACCCACCAAAGCACGTTTAAATGTAAGCAACTGCAGTTCAGATTAAGCCTAGCCCCTGACCTGTTCTATAGCATTATGGAAAGGCTGCTACACAATATCCTGGGGGTAATACCCTATTTTGATGATGTGATCATCTTAGCCAGTAGCAGAGAACAACTAATGGAGCACTTAAGGACAGTCCTGGGGAGATTCCAAGAAGCGGGGCTGAAATTAAAGAGAAACAAATGTCACCTGGTCATCCCCCAAGTGGAATTTTTGGGCTTCCTGATAGACACAGCAGGCATCCGACCCACAAACAGAAAGCTGAAAACAATACGGGAAGCCCTCATCCCACAAAACAAAGTGGAATTGCAAGCCTTCTTGGGATTGCTCCATTTTTATAATGTCTTTCTACCATAGAAAGCAACCATCACAGAACCACTCCACAGATTGCTCTATAAAACAAACAAATGGACAACGCAAGGCTGACACAGTCAAAAAAATAAAAAAAACATCCTGACATCCAACAGCATTCTCATGCAATACAGTGAGACACTATCATTGACACTCAAATGTGACACCTCCTCATATGGAATCGGAGCAGTCCTCAGCCACAAACTACCAAATGGGACAGAAGCCCCTATCACATATTTGTCTAAGACACTATCCAAAACACAAAGGAACTATAGCCAAATTGATAAGAAAGCGCTTGCTGTAGTAGCAGGGGTCAAGCACTTCCATGAATACCTGTACAGATGACAATTCAACTTAGTTACTGACCACAAACCATTGCTGAGCATCTTTGCTGGAGATAAACTTACCACAAACATCCTATCACACAGAATGTTAAGATGGACTGTGTTCCTTGCTGTATATAGCTACTGTCTAATTCTCTGGCCAGGAAAAGACATTTCAAATGCTGACACATTGAGTCATTGCTCACTCCCTGATCTCGCCGAAAACCCAGCACCATCCACTACAGTACTTCTAGCAGAAAAACTACAGCCCAGTCTGATGATGTCTGCAGAAATTGCCAGACTCATGGCACACAACAAAACCATGGTGCGGATTTCAAACTGGGTGTGAAGGGGATGGTCAGAATCAATAGAAGGGGATGAAATCATATAAAATCAAATGATATAAAAACAGACAAGCTGAAGTATCTGCACTCAAGAGCTGTATACTATGGGGGAGAGAGTGATCATCCCCCCAACTAAGAAATAAGGTACTAACAATGCTACATGAAGGCCACCTGGAGATAGTCTGCATGAAAGCCCTAGCCAGATCCAGTCCTTCCCAAGGACCTGGGTTAAACACTTTAAGGACATTTAAGACCTGATCTTACCAGCCACAATAATGGAACATTGATTTTTAAGTCTGTAGCACCTGTATGTTGTGTCCCTCCTTTTTGCTGTTGTACCTAATTGAGAATAAAACACTGGGAAAAAGCAGGAGAAAAATCCAATAACAAAAAGAGCAGTGAAAAAACTTTCCCTTTTCTCACTTTGGTCACTGTGAGTGAATTGGGATCTAGCTAATCATTACTTTGTAATTGTGCTTTCAGATATTTTTATTGGATAACACAAGAATAGTTATAGTGTCTTCTCTACACAGTTGTTAGGGTTAGGGTTTCATACCATTCTATTCCATTATTCTTTTTGGCATTCAGTTCAGAAGACACTCATGTCACATTCTAAGCGAGAACACATCTGCATGATTCAGAACTTTATTAAGCAATGTCCAAGTTAGTATGAAAATATGTTCTCATGTTGACGCAAACATCAATAAAGCTTTCCCTCATCTTAATGTATGTATCCCAAGGAATGAAGGGGTGGGTGTAAGTTTTATAATCCATTCTTTGTCCTATTTGATTCTTAAAATACTGAATTTCTGAACAGACTTACTAGTTTTTAGATAGTTTCAGTGGGCATCCTCTAATGTAGCAGAAGATTCAGATGCAGCCATTCAGCACCTCGGATAGCTCCAAAATGTGGCCTAGCCTGATTACAGTTGTGTTTTGAATTTCATTAAAACATGCTTCATTCTCATCAAACTTTCTCACATCAAGCTATGTTGTTAGAACGCTTAAGCAGAAACAAGAATTGGCACTCCAGCAGATTCAAGTCAAAGCATATAATTGGATAGTCCAATTGATTCATTTTGGCATCTGGAAGGGAGAGAAAAATAGCATACATGCCTCTTGCTTTTCTTGGCAGTGGAGCAAGAACAATAATTAAATGACTCAGGATTTGCTAACTTTTTTATAATTGAAATTCAGATCTCAAGGAGCAAGTTTCTAGCCTCATTGGAATGGCTGTGGATAGGTTCTGAAATCCCATTCAATAATTATGGGGAATATCCTAGATTCTAAGTTATTGTTTTCCCAGAATGCTAAATGCACATAAGATATGAAAGAAGCACTTCTGACTTTCAGAGCTATTCAGGGGAAGGTCCTATATTCAATATGAAACATCTCAGTTCAGTTATTTCCATAGTTGTTTTTCAACATTTCCAGCAGTTTTATATCCACAACCTGTTCTGAAACAAAGAATAACAAGGCAACCTTGTAGACTATTTGTTCATATCCACACTGTAATCCATCACTTCCAGATGGTAGCTCACATTCTCCTTTCTGTCTGAGTCAGGATGTATTGAAACAACAGTGAAATAAATATGTGCACTGGGTTTTCTTCTTTTTCTCCCCCCTCTTTTTTTTTTTAGGCACTTATTCAGAGGACAGTGCTGACACCAGTTCAGAAAGCTGTGAAATCCTCCATTAAACCAAATCTGGCACAGTAAATTGTAATATATGAGATTATATAGACTTATTAAAATTCCGCTCGGTGCAACAGATTGAATTTTTCCTCACTCAGTGAAATGCTGCTGTACAATTCACAATTCATCTGGTATAGGAAAGATATTTCATGATTTAAAAGCACACATAAACTCAGAGAAACGAAAAAGAGAGAGTCTGCCACTTATAAAGTTTATTTTAAAGTCCTCATTGGAAAATATAAGTTGGGAGCAAAAAAATATAATTTAAAAGTTACTGTAAATTTGTTTGATGTCCTGTATATAAGCTCTGGGAACCAAGCTCAAAGATGTTGCATTTTTAAGTTTATTATTGATATTGTCCCAAAACACCTTTGAAAGTAATAGTAGGTATTTTTCTTTCTTTTTTAAAATAAAACTAGGCTGCAATTTTATCAATAATTACCGAGGAATGAGTTCTGTTTAACTCTATAAGATTACTTCTACATCATATAAATGTTCTATTGTTAAAATACTTTTGGTAATTCTTTTCTGGTATTAGCCAGAGAAAGGAAGTTTTATTTATGAATGTTGAACACCTAACTGAATTTACATATCTAAGACAGAGAGAATCTTCTGCACTAAAAACATATGGTTTAATTTGTTTTTATTGTAAGCTTCTTTGTTTCTTTCTTTGGCACTGTCCCTTGCCATTACACAGAAAAAAGGCCAGTTTTGCAGTTAGAAAACAGCTTCGGTAGAAAATGGAGTGGGGTTGGGGTGGGGGGGAGGGAGGGAGGGAGAGAGAGGAATGGAGAGGGAGAAAGAATGAAAATCATTTAATAACTGATAAGGAATTCTTCAGGCAAACTATCAGTTGGAAACAATCAATCTAGCTTACATATTTATTCAATAGATTTATAGTTCAGCACTACTAATTCACATCCTAGCAATAAAATAATTTACTGTACTTATGATCTTTGTTTGGCTTGTGAGGTCACAGGTTCTGCAAATCTGCACTCAGTAGAGGTTATGTGTTGTTGATCTGATGTGACTATAAAATACAGCCACTGCATTTGAGTTCTGGTTAGTATGCAATGGGTAATATCTCAAGCTTTCTTGTTAGTCAATGAAGTGCTTCTTTTTTGATCAACAATGTTTCAAAGAATATAGACATATGAACACAGTACCTTTCTGTAACAACACATCATTGCTTTAAGCACTTGCAGGTTTCACATTTGTCTCTTCTCTATGTGAAACATTTTTTGGAGATTGAATCTAAACTATTGCACAACTGTATTCTTTAGAGTAGCTCTCTGTTTATAAGGAGCAGTGCTTCACGCGTTAGGAACTTTAAGCTGTATGAAGTTCAACTCCCAAAATTCACCAGTCAGCATGCTGGAAATCCACACAATTTAAAGTTGACAAGAGAAACAGTGATATAGTGCTATTATGAGTTTTCTCATCAATATTTTTGAAAAAATATAGTGAACTTTCACTATAGCAGACCTTTATGCAACAATGGCAATTTCCATTCCTTATTTAAAAAGATCATTACACAAATGACAAATTGATGTAAAGAATGACATGCTCTATCAGCCATACATCCTATATCAGTGGACATTACGTAAGACATTATTGTATTTGAGATCATGTTTGATATTTGGCTGTGTTCATACAAAAATTGTGTTAAATATTTTTTTTTAATTTTAAATCTATTAATCTGGAATCTCAGGATATAGGAATTTAGAAAACCATTATAAATTAAGAAATAAATAAATGCTATTTATGTAGTGTCATCACTGTGGTATCATACTCTAATGGATATTTTTGAATAACAGACATCTCCCTCAATTAATCCACTAAAGTTATTGTACTTTTCTTTCTACTTATTAATCCATGTGTCTTCCTATATAGAACATGTGAATATAAATCATCACATTTAATAGACACACACACACATTTGTATTAGTTCTTCAGTTTCTTAGTGCTAAAGCCCTTAGTTACTGGGACCACTGTTTAGGTTTTCTGATATTTCTTCAAAGAATCACAATACACTCAGTAAATACTCATGAAATTCTAAATGAAGAAAAAACAAGGGTTAACAATTTGTAAGTGAGCTGCACAGTTCTTGGAAAATCATAGTTCCTACATAATGTTCCAATATTGACAGAGACCAAATCATATAATTGCAGGATGTTGGACTAGAAAACCTCTGAGGTGCTTTCCAACTTTATTATTCCATGTTTTATGTTCAATTCTAGCTGTGTTATGTCAAGTGTCACAAGTCAGGCAATAAAGCTCAATAGGACTTTACCAAATTGTGTTTGGTTATATTTAATTCCTAAGATTTTCCCCACCCCCAGGCTTAGATCTATCTGTATCATCCTTTGATTGGTGTCTCTTTTGGCCATAGAAGCCAAATAATTATTCACTCTAGATGTTTTACTGAATATGACAAAGCCAGTTTCTTTACTCAAACTATTTTGTTGTTGCAGTTATTTTAGTATAGCATTATTAAGAAGAAAAAAAGAAGGTAGAGGAAGAGAAGGAAATTGACAAAATAAAATAGCCACTGCTGATATTTGAAGGTATATCAAATTCCAAATGAGAGGATATAGAAAAGAAATAAAAATTCACTTATGTGTAAATCTAACCTTCCTGTCTTTTTGAAAAAAGGCTCATATAATAGTTCATAAATCTATGGCACTCACAACTAGAAAACATGGAGACAAGTTAGAAAGAGCATGATGTACTTATAATCAGAGAGTAGATCTGTCTGTCACTTCTGCTCTCTTCCCTCTAAATCCGGTTCTTTTCTACATATGAAAAAGCAAAAGCAGAGAGCGCTTTCTTCAGCCATGCTGCCTGCCTTTCTGAAGCCTTTTAATGAAACAAATCAATCACAATGATCCAGGTTTGGTTATTACCACTTCAATGAAAATTCTATTTTAACTTAGAAAGCCTCTGAAACTCAAGCAGCTGATTTGACTTGGGATTCAGCTGAATTTAATATAGGCCCTTGTTAGAAGTTAATCATTTAACTGCTTCAGTCTGGGGAAGCAAGAGCTACTCAGACTACAACCCATTGTGAATTTTGCATTCCTACGGTCATGAATAATCCAACAAGAGAGGATTCTTTGTTGAAAAAGATGAAGCGAATCTTCAGTGGTGGATGTGAAACTCCCATTTGAAAAGTTATATAATTCTTCTGAGAGAAGTTCTGTCAAAAACAAAACTCTCTAATATCATTCTTCTTATTCTCTCTCTTTTTTTTAGTGAACTTCCTAAACAACTGGAAATGGCAGGGAAGGAAAGTCAGAAGAATTGACAGAGTGGCAGAACTGCAAAGAGATTCAGTGTGAAGTGAACTACATGCATAGTTGCATCCTCCTGTAGATATTGTAGGTGACAGGCTGTGTGGCAAATGAAAAGACGATTAGACTTCTTTTTTCAATAGCTTCCATCATTGTATTATTTTCCTTCCTTTTTATTAATGTTTAATTGTTCCATTTATTTACTTGGCCATTATCAAGATACATGTTCTAAGATTCCCTTTAGAACAGCACCTTGATAAGTATAATCATTCTGACTTTTCTTTGACATTTATTAAATCCAGGAACTACTGCAAGGGAAGCGAATATAGAAAATGCTTGATTTTTGCTGTTTTACTATCTGTAAAAAATTAAAAACAACAATTCCTTGGTGTTCCTCCCTTGAAGGTCTGTGCAAAAATAATATTTAGATAATATCCTAGATACATGTTCTGTAGCCCAATTATATTTGCTTTTTTATTTTCAGATCTTAGTTTATTTTTTCCTCTATATTGTACAACATTGTCTCTATCTTTCAGTTTTCCTGTTAGCTGATAAATTTCCTTTCTCATCAGCCAATGCTAATTATTTCTTCAACAAAGCTAATTCAAAACAAACACTACAACATATTAAGAAATTTTCACAGAGGTAGAGAGCAATAGACGGTACTTAAATTCCCAAAGAAGCAATTTGAATGATGAGTTGTATCCTGGGTTTTGCTTCTTGGTTGCATGAGCAATTATTGATTCATAAATTTATTTAAAAAGGCAAAAATAATAGTCAATCAATTGTTCAATTGTTTTATAAGCACTTAGTTTTCAAATTATCTCCTGTGCTGATTCACACCTGAATTTATCTTTCCAATTTGGAGCTCAAAACATTTTCTGGTATTTCATATGGATTACACAAATGTAATTCCTAATCTATATTCCAGGTTTTTATGAATATAGAGTTCATAGCAATGGGTACTTCTTTTTCAAGCTTGCTGTGCATAATGAAAAGGTTAACTTCATTAGGCCAATGTTTAGTAGCTAAACACTGGTCCTGCAACATGTTTATGGAATAGCTATGACCGTATAAGTGATTGTTTGGCCTTGATGCTAAGGGGTTATAGAAGTATAATTCCTATACTGAGAAATATAAAAAAGAGGATGAAAGTGGAAAATAGAACTCTAACTTAGATGTAGCTCACATTTTGTGAATTATAATTACTTTGATTGTAATATAATCTCTTTGCAGAAAGAGAAAACCTTAGGATGAGGTGAGGGCCTGCTGGACCACAGGGACAATCAGAGAGCATCCTATAAAGCAGGGGTCTCCAACCTTGGCAACTTTAAGACTTATGGACTTCAACTCCCAGGGTTCTGAGGAACTGGCTGAGAAACTCTAGGATTTGAAGTTCATAAGTCTTAAAGTTGCCAAGGTTGGAGACCCCTGCTATAAAGTATAGGGGCAGTCACCATAAAGGCACAGGTCCAGTGGTGGGATTCAATTTTTCTTTATACTATCATGGCTTGGTGGGTGTGGCAGGGGAAGGATACTGTAAAATCTTCAGTCAGAGGTGGTATTTTCTGCTTCTCAGAACTATTCAAAATTTCCACTACCAGTTCTCCAGAACTGGTCAGAACCTGTTGAGTACCATATAGTACCTTTAAATGGTGATATTTCCACAAGAGAATCTGGAACATTTCATCCCTATCCAATCAAATGGAACAGGTAGATATTCTAGGAAAGGGGCAGTCCTGCAAAATTATAATAACAAAATATTATGGAATGGAATTTTAAAAAGATACTGAAAGATTGATCAATATTTTTTTCCTTTTTTCCTTTTTTTCCTTTTTTCCTTTTTTCCTTTTTTCCTTTTTTTCCTTCCTTCCTTCCTTCCTTCCTTCCTTCCTTCCTTCCTTCCTTCCTTCCTTCCTTCCTTCCTTCCTTCCTTCCTTCCTTCCTTCCAGCAAACATATACAACACATTTTCCTTTTTCTATTTTCCCCACACTAAAAATTCTGTGAGGTGAACTGGACTGAGAGTCACTGGCTTAAAGTCATCCAACTGGATTTCATGGCTAGGGCAGGACTAGAACTCAGTCTCATACTTTGTAGCCTGTCACCTTAGCCAGTAAACCAAAAAAAAAAAAAAAAAAAATGCAGCAAACATGGCCCACAAGCATATAAGAATAGTTTATATATATATGTATAAAACCTTTGCTTCATAATGAATGTGCCCTTTATGGGTTTTTTTTACAGTATTGCATCACAATAATCATTAGATCCCCTTGTTATTCTGCATATTGATCAGTTGAAGAAATAATGGATGTAATGTGAGAGTGATGTTGTTTGAAAACGAGGTAAGTACAATTCATATAGTATTGAAAACAGTTAATTGCCCTGTCTCCCAATACTAAATTGGCAAATAATTAGCAGCACAATCTTAAGGCTCTGGATACCCAGTAAGTATTCCACTCATAGGTTAAAAGAGTTGAGATGTATTGCTATTACATAAAGAAATAGTTAATATTAATTTTCACATCAATACTAAATACGAAAATGGAACTTCTATAATTTGGGCAACATTGACAAAATGGCACATAAAAGAAATATTTCTTCACAAGGAGACAGGAGGAACTTTGTTGGTTATGAAAAGGAACCAGTATATTCACGGAGCTCCAAAATACAGTAAATGAAAGAAACCCATATGCATTATGCATGATGATGTAACACAGAATGAAATCAGCTGCCTAAAATAAGTGCTTCTTATTTTTCTTGTGTCTTGTTTGGAATAGCATCAGCAATTATTATGCAGGATCCAATCTGCGTTGGTCACTGGGACCAAAGGTTTAATATTCCAAGCTTTCAGACTCGTGCCAGAGACCATCCTCATGAAACTTCTCTCTGCACAATGTGACCATCCCAAATTGGATCCTGCAACATTATCCTGGGCCACATCTATTTGCCTTCATTTGTGAATAATTATTCCTAGGGTATTATTACTGCTTCATCACAGCAAAAGTCCTTCCCAGAATACAAGTCAAGTGTGTTAGGGATAACATTGTTTACCCTAACTGGTTTAGGTAAAATAATAAATATGTAATCATGGTTTGTTAGTTAAAGTGTCTGTAACTTTAACTGTAGGAATGTAATTAAGGGAGTGGTTGTAATAGCACAATAAAAGAAGCAAGACAATGGCAGTTTGCTCTCTCTGGCTTTATGATCCCTAAATACTGGATGGATTCAAGACTGCGTTTTTCTCCTACTGGAAAGGCAGAGAGAAAGGACTGATTTATTGTAAGTGAACTGACATTGGATATTCTACACGGACTTTGCTCATTGAATATCCTTGAATGGACTGACTAAAATGATACATGACTAATGGACTGTTATTTTGACTATGCTATAATCTCTAAATGGAATAAACTATATTTTTGATAGCACAAGCGTATCTGTTATTTTAACTGAATGTTAACAAACATACAAACTTATCTCACTCATTTATCTGTGTGCCTATCTGACTAACGCTGCACATTTTGTTTAGCTTGTCTCCTTAACCCTGGTTGGGGAACACAGGCTTAACAAAGTGAAAGGACAATACTTGTGGGGAAGGCTATTTAAGAGATATATGGTGGCTGCTGCACCTTGTCAAAGGATCCTTAAAATATGAAGTAGACGCTTTCCTGTTTTTTTTTTTTAAACAAAGCTGAAAATACCTCATGTGGCACTGATCTATTTCTTTTTAAAGTGGAAATCTCATATATACATATACATATACATATACATATACATATACATATACATATACATATACATATACATATACATATACATATACATATACATATATATATATTTGTATATTTTCTTAAGTTTTCGCGGGTACTTACATGTATGGCATTCAGCTTTTCCCACGTCATAGTAGTGGTGCTTTTAAAGTTGTAGCAACGTGTCAGCAGAATCTCATCTGCCATCATCAGGCTTCTGTATAGTGTTGCCCAACAACACTACACAGAAGCCTGATGATGGCAGATGAGATTCTGCTGAAACGTTGCTACAACGTTTCGATGAAGTCTCATTCATCATCTTCAGTCTTGGTCTTCAGCTCTGTGCTTCTCAGAGTGATGTGAGCTTGCAGCTGCTTCTTCCTTTTAACTGCTAGTGGGGGTGTGACTTGATTGGGTGGGGGTTTGGCTGTGTTCTGATTGGCTGGAGGTGTGTTCTGTTCAGGTGGGGGCTTGGTTGTGCTCAGGTTAGTCTTAGTTGCTGGGGGATTTGAGCTGGTGAGCTGTGATCTTGCTGTTTGGCTTCGAGTTTGTGGTCGTGCTGCATCTTCATGGTGGGGGTCAGTTCGCTTCATGTATGGCTCAGAGGGGTTTGAAGTGGGTAGTGATGCAGTTGCAGTGTGGCTTCTGGTCCGTGGTCGTGTTTCATCTTCTGTGTGGGTGTGAGTCTGCTTTCTACGTGGAAGTGTGGTGGTGGCATCTTGTGTGGCTCTCAGGGGTGTGGGTCTGGTGTCATTCTTCATGTTAGGTACTCGTTTGTTCATGAGGGCGGGTTCCCAAATGGCTGGTAGGCAGGAGGTATCATCTCATCTATTCATGCTGTGTGGGCGTTTTTCTATCTCTATGGCTTCTCTGATTATTCTGCTGCTGAAGTGTTCGGTTTTGGCAATAGCTCTGGTATTTTTAAAGTCAATGTCATGTCCTGTGGCTTTGAGGTGTTGGACCAGGGAAGAGGTCGGTTCTTCCTTTTTGATTGAGTACTTATGTTCTTCAATGCGTGCACTTATTCTTCTGTTAGTTTGTCCAATGTATGTGGTGGGGCAGGCAGTGCAAGGGATTTCCTAACTCGATGCCTTGATTTTCTAACTCGATTTTGTCCTTAGGGTTTCTTAGGATGGTGGGTATCTTTCTGTTTGTGCAGAACGCTATCTTAATGTTGTGTTTTTGGAGGATCTTGCTGATTTTGTCTGTAGTGCCTTTTATATATGGGAGGAGGGCTTTGCCATTCTCTTGTTCTCTGTCTTGGATTTTGGTTGAGGTTTCTTTTTGGATTAGGTGGGTGATCTTCTTTCTTTGGAATCCATTGGCTGTCAGCACGCCAGTGAGAGTGTGTAGTTCGGTCTCTAGGTGTTGTTCCTCGGCTAAGCATTTTGTTCTGGAGATGAGTGTCTCAGCTACGGAATTGATCTGTGCTGGGTGGTGGTGTGAGAGTGAGTGTAGATAGCGGTTTGTATGTGTTTTCTTCTGGTAGATGGTGTGTCCTAGGGAGCCATTGGATTTTTTGTATACCAAGACATCTAGGAAGGGAAGTTGGTTGTTAGCTTCTGTTTCCATGGTGAATTGTATTTTGGGGTGTAGGCTGTTGAGGTGTGTGGGGAAGTTGTTTAGTTTTTATTTCCCATGTGGCCAGATTATGAAGGTGTCATCTACATATCTGAGCCAGAGTTTGAGTTTGTGATCATATTTTTCTAGAGCTTGTGTTTCAAAGTGTTCCATGTAGAGGTTAGCGATGACAGGTGAGAGGGGTGATCCCATGGGTGCTTCTTCTATTTGTTTGTATTTTTGTCCATTGTAGGTGAAGTATGTATTGGATAGGCAGTGGTTGGTCAGATCTAGGATGTGCTTATGGGGGTTGTATTTGTTTTGGATGGCAATCAAGGCTTCTTTTATTGGCACTTGGGTGAAGAGGGATATGACATTGAAGCTCACTAGTAGGTCACTGGGTTGTAAGTTTTGTTTCTTTATGATCTCGATGAACTGGAACGAGTTTCTTATGTGTGAGTTGATGGATTCTGCATAGGGCTATAGTTGTTTGGCGAGAAATTTGGCTAGGTTTTGTAGAGGTGAGCTTATGGAGCTGACTATTGGTCTCAGTGGGGTTTCTTCTTTGTGTATCTTGGAGAGACCATAAAGTTTAGGGCATCTGGTTGATTTCTCTCTGGGTATGATTCTTTGCTGGATTTCTTCACTGATTGGGGAGGCTTTTATTTTGGATCTGGTGGTTTTTTCGAGGTAGGTGGTGGGGTCTGTCTTTAGGGGTTTGTATGTGGAGTCTTGGAGTAGGTTGGTTATCTTGGATTGGTAGTCAAATGTGTTCATAACCACTGTCGCGTTTCCCTTGTCTGCTGGTAGGATTATTATGCTGGTGTCTTCTTTCAGGTTAAGTAGTGCAGTTTGTTCTTCTTTGGATAAGTTGCTTTTGGGTGGTTTGCTAGTGCAGAGGATGTTGGTGATTTCAAGTCTGATTCTGTTAGCATCATCAGGGTTGGTTTTGGTCAGGCTGGTTTCAACTCCGCATATGAGGGTTTCTGTGGGGATGTGTTTGGGAGCGACAGCAAAGTTGAATCCTTTAGAAAGGACCTTGGTTTTGGCTTCGGTGAGGATCTTGCCTGAGATGTTATGTGCACTGTTTGTTTCATGTGTGGCTGTGAAGGGGGAGGAGTTGGTTTCTGGCGTTGTTGTAGTTTTCTGAGTTTGTTGGTGTGTGTGTCTATCTTGAGGGTGGTCTGTGTTTCGGCTCTCCAGACAGCGAGTTGTTTGGATTTGTCCAAAAGTAAGGGGTGAATCTTGTTGCTGAGTCGGAGGTGAAGTATGAAGAGATCTTTGTTGATTTGGTCTAGGAGAAATCTTTTTGTGTGAAGTTTATTTCCAATTATGGCCAATTCTGTTCTTTTTAGGATGCGTTTGGTGGCTGCTGTGTTGGTGTGGAATTTCAATTGGAAGCTTGTGGGAATTAAATTTTGATCTCGCCAGTTGCATAGGAATGCGAGGTCACATAAAATGGAAGATCTTTGGACTTCAAGTTTTTCATAAGTCCTGGTCAGATGGTGGGTTTCCTCACTGTAGAGGTGCAATATTTGTTTCCTGAGGTTCTTGCAGGTATTTGTATGTGGATCTTTGGTTATTCGGGTTTTCTCCCACATAAGATTGGAAGTATCTAGGCAACGTTTCGATGAAATCTCATTCATCATCTTCAGGCTTGGTCTTCAGCTTTGTGCTTCTCAGAGTGATGTGAGCTTGCAGCTGCTTCTTCCTTTTAACTGCTAGTGGGGGTGTGACTTGATTGGGTGGGGGATTGACTGTGTTCTGATTGGCTGGAGGCGTGTTCTGTTCATGTGAGGGCTTGGTTGTGCTCAGGTTAGTCTTAGTTGCTGTGGGATTTGAGTTGGTGAGCTGTGATCTTCCTGTTTGGCTTTGAGTTCGTGGTCGTGCTGCATCTTCATGGTGGGGGTCAGTTCACTTCATGTATGGCTCAGAGGGGTTTGAAGTGGGTAGTGATGCAGTGCAGTGCAGCTTCTGGTCCGTGGTCATGTCTATCTTCTGTGTGGGTGTGAGTCTGCTTTCTACGTGGAAGTGTGGTGGTCGCATCTTATGTGGCTCTCAGGGGTGTGGGTCTGGGGTCATTCTTCATGTTAGGTGCTCGTCTGTTCATGAGGGTGGGTTTCCAAATGGCTGGTAGGCGGGAGGTATCATCTCATTTATTCATGTTGTGTGGGCGTTTTTCTATCTCTATGGCTTCTCTGATTATTCTGCTGCTGAAGTGTTTGGTTTTGGCGATAGTTCTGGAATTTTTAAAGTCATTCTCATGTCCTGTGGCTTTGAGCTGTTGGACCAGGGAAGAAGTCGGTTCTTCCTTTTTGATTGAGTTCTTATGTTCTTCAATGCGTGCACTTATTCTTCTGTTAGTTTGTCCAATGTATGTGGTAGGGCAGGCAGTGCAAGGGATTTCGTATATGCCTTGATTTTCTAACTCGATTTTGTCCTTAGGGTTTCTTAGGATGATGGATATCTTTCTGTTTGTGCAGAATGCTGTCTTAATGTTGCGTTTTTGGAGGATCTTGCTGATTTTGTCTTTAGTGCCTTTTATATATGGGAGGAGGGCTTTGCCATTCTCTTGTTCTCTGTCTTGGATTTTCGTTGGGGTTTCTTTTTGGATTAGGTGGGTGATCTTCTTTATTTGGAATCCATTATCAGCACACTGGTGAGAGTGTATAGTTCGGTTTCTAGGTGTTGTTCGTCAGCTAAGCATTTTGTTCTGGAGATGAGTGTCTCAGCTGCGGAATTGATCTGTGCTGGGTGGTGGTGTGAGAGTGCGTGTAGATAGCAGTTTGTATGTGTTTTCTTCTGGTAGATGGTGATGACACCTTCATAATCTGGCCACACGGGAAATAAAAACTGAACAACTTCCTCACACACCTCAACAGCCTACACCCCAAAATACAATTCACCATGGAAACAGAAGCTAACAACCAACTTCCCTTCCTATATGTCTTGGTATACAAAAAAATCCAATGGCTCCCTAGGACACACCATCTACCAGAAGAAAACACATACAAACCGCTATCTACACTCACTCTCACACCACCACCCAGCACAGATCAATTCCGTAGCTGAGACACTCATCTCCAGAACAAAATGCTTAGTCGAGGAACAACACCTAGAGACCGAACTACACACTCTCACCGGCGTGCTGACAGCCAATGGATTCCAAAGAAAGAAGATCACCCACCTAATCCAAAAAGAAACCCCAACCAAAATCCAAGACAGAGAACAAGAGAATGGCAAAGCCCTCCTCCCATATATAAAAGGCACTACAGACAAAATCAGCAAGATCCTCCAAAAACACAACATTAAGACAGTGTTCTGCACAAACAGAAAGATACCCACCATCCTAAGAAACCCTAAGGACAAAATCGAGTTAGAAAATCAAGGCATCGAGTTAGGAAATCCCTTGCACTGCCTGCCCCACCACATATATTGGACAAACTAACAGAAGAATAAGTGCACGCATTGAAGAACATAAGTACTCAATCAAAAAGGAAGAACCGACCTCTTCCCTGGTCCAACACCTCAAAGCCACAGGACATGACATTGACTTTAAAAATACCAGAGCTATTGCCAAAACCGAACACTTCAGCAGCAGAATAATCAGAGAAGCCATAGAGATAGAAAAACACCCACACAGCATGAATAGATGAGATGATACCTCCTGCCTACCAGCCATTTGGAAACCCACCCTCATGAACAGACGAGTACCTAACATGAAGAATGACACCAGCCCCACACCCCCGAGAGCCACACAAGATACCACCACCACACTTCCACGTAGAAAGCAGACTCACACCCACAGAGAAGATGAAACACGACCACGGACCAGAAGCCACACTGCAACTGCATCACTACCCACTTCAAACCCCTCTGAGCCATACATGAAGCGAACTGACCCCCACCATGAAGATGCAGCACGACCACGAACTCGAAGCCAAACAGCAAGATCACAGCTCACCAGCTCAAATCCCCCAGCAACTAAGACTAACCTGAGCACAACCAAGCCCCCACCTGAACAGAATACGCCTCCAGCCAATCAGAACACAGCCAACCCCCCACCCAATCAGAACACAGCCAAGCCCCCACCCAATCAAGTCACACCCCCACTAGCAATTAAAAGGAAGAAGCAGCTGCAAGCTCACATCACTCTGAGAAGCACAGAGCTGAAGACCAAGCCTGAAGATGACGAATGAGACTTCATTGAAACGTTGCCTAGATACTTCCAATCTTACGTGGGAGAAAACCCGAATAACCAAAGATCCATATACAAATACCCGCGAGAACCTCAGAAAATATATATATATGTATATATATGTATATGTATATGTATATATATATATATATATATATATATATATATATATATATATATATATATATATATATATATATATATATATTTTCAAGAAAAATTATGATAAGTCTTAAATCAAAGCACACAAATTGAAATTATCTTTTATCTACCTTGCTCTGGGAAGGCAGGAAAAGAGGGAACAGTTTTATATTGGGAATACTAGATGTTCCTGTGAAAATGTTAATGAAAACGCATACAAAAATACATATGCTGGTTTTAATTTAGGGTTTTTGTTTATTTGTTTCAGTGAAATAAAATAGGATAAAATGGCTTATTACAGAATTTATGCAAAATAAATTCAGGTCATAGATATATTCTGATTTGCACCTTTTTTCTTAATTATTTTCCTTCAACTGAAATATATCCCATGGTAAGAGTTATGCATATAATCTCAGCATAATTTATTCCTTTGAGAATCCTCAACCTATTTATGAGATTGCTGTTTGTTTTCTTCCTTAAGCCATTACATTAAATAGGAACTTTCTTTATAGATGAAGCATCAAGTCTAGTCATTGTGATGCAATTTTCTTCAAGGAAATTCAGAAGAGGGTGGATTAAGGTTAATACTCTACTGAGCGGGCTTAAAATAGCTAATTAAAGGGCAGGGAGACCAGCCAAAACTCCACCTCATGACTTGCAGAATGAATGAAAGTGCTTTAGTTTAAACCCAAGAAACTGAGCAATGAATAACAACTCTATTTTCTTAGATTGATTTGATATAATACTTATATAAATACTATGTCTACATAGTGCATGCCAAATAAATGCTCTGTCTTACATATTGTCAAAAAAATCAGAAAATAAAATACATGCTGAATAGTCAAGACCTTGTTGATGATCCAAACTCTGTCAAGGATCTTGGAGTACTCATCTCTAATGATCTAAGTGCTGGAGCCCACTGTAAATACATAGCCAAAAAGGCATTAAGAGTTGTTAACCTAATCTTACGTAGCTTTTTCTCTGATAATATTATACTAATAACTAGAGCATACAAAACATTTGCTAGACCAATACTCAAATACAGCTCATCAGTCTGGAACCCACATTACGTATCTGATATTAACACAGTTGAGAAAGTCCAGAAATATTTCACAAGAAGAGTTCTCCACTCTTCTACTTGTTGCAGAATACCTTATTCCACCAGACTTGAAATTCTAGACCAAGAAAGCCTAGAATTACACCGCCTTCAGTCCAATCTAAATATAGTATATAAAATCATACATTGCAATGTCCTAACTTGTCAATGAATACTTCAGCTTCAACCATAACAACACAAGAGCAAACAATAGATACAAACTCAAGGTTAATTACACCAAACTTGACTGCAGAAAATACGACTTCAGCAACAGAGTGGTCAATGTCTGAAATACTCTACCTGACTCTGTGGTTTCTTCCCCAAACCCCAAAAACTTTAACCTTAGACTTTCTACTATTGACCTCACCCCTTTCCTAAGAGGTCTGTAGGGGCCGTGCATACCAACATGCCTACTGTCCCTGTCCTACTGTTTCTTTTATTTTTCTTATATGTATCTATGTATTCGTAACTATGTTTTTACTTATACATATTATCTCGTAAGCAATTGACAAACCAAATAAAATTAAAAATAAAAAATAAAAAATAAAAAAAAATATATGTGCATGTCTGTGTCCAATATAAATGATAGATTGCTAGATTGCTAGATATAGTTGGATAGATAGTTGGATAGATGATGGATAGATAAATAGATAGATGATGTATAAGTACCATTTTTATACTATAGCATGTCATAGCAATTTACAATAAAAGCAGTAATAAAAAACATAGTTTATTTAATTTAAAACAATACATAGTATACTGTTACATGATGTTACCTAATTTGGAATGAAATATCTGCAACAAAACAATCAAGTTCAGAGAGCACAAAGGACCCATCATTTCAGTCCTGAGCTACAAGTATTCTCATATATTGGTAACAGTATAAAACATTCATTAAATATATTAATGGAAAAGATGGTGAAAATATACTTTCTTTGTCTATTCTGGAAATATACTTTCTATGTCTATTCTTTCAACAGGCAAAGTTTTTTTTTTACAGATTTTATGGGAAATATCATCAAACAATAGGAGAAGGAGAGTATGTCAGAGTGTCACAGGACAGTTTTATCCACATGCAGCCATTCAATGGTATTAAAGCTGGCAGCATCTGTACTTTTTAGGAGTCCAGAAAAGAAATACAACAATTAATATTAGCTTCTTCATTATACAATTACATTAACAGAATCATGCATGTCTGAATGTATTTCTCCCTCTACCTTTACTCTCCAGAAAACTAGACAGAGTCTCTTCTGAAATGTTTCCTGCACTCACACCCTCTCCTTCCACGGACTGTGTTATCTTTTACATGATGAATGTCTTCAGCTCTCCCAAGATCATTCCCACATATTATTATATGTACCTTTGGATTGCCTTGTAATCAAATAAGTGCACATTCACTCCACTTACAATAACTTCTCTGAAATTCTCTGTTGCTATAATAGCCATGTTGAGAGCAAATTCATCAAGTTAAATAAGACTTGATAGAGGAGAGGAAAGCAACATTTATACACAGAATGAAGCCATTAAGTATTTTATTGTCTTCCTATTTGCCATCCCCACCATTAGCTTTTAGGCTAGAAGACCTCATGTATTAAATGCTGAGAGAACCTCATGTATAGAAGACTTTCAACAAATATCATATAATCTGCACGATGAGCAGAAAGGACAAGCCTTCTCTTCTTGGCAACCTGGTGAATATTGGAAGCTGGCATAATGAGCTTTCCTTTCACTGTATTATGAAAAGACAAATTCCATTTTTTATCTTTGCTATCATGGGGTATGAAACTCCCTTCATTTCTGTCCCTTTTTCTGTGCATTTCAAACTCTTTTAACTTTTTTTCCACAAAAGAACTAAACCAAACGAAACCAAAACAGCTAACCAAACAACCAGCCAAACAAGCACCAAGGTGTATTATTATAATTGTACTGTCTTAGCAAGATATGGACATGTATGACTAGAGCAGGGGTTTCCAAATTTGAAAATTTTAGGATTTATAGACTTCAATTCCCAGAATTGTTCATCCACCATGGCTGGCTAAGGAATTCCGGGAGTTAAAGTCCACAAGTGTTAAAGTTACCAAGTTTGAAGCCCTCTGGTCTAGAAGGGAAAGAAGGACTAAAGGTAACATGGTAGCAGTGTTCCAATATTTAAGGGGCTGCCACAAAGAAGAGGGAGTCAATCCATTTTCCAAAGCACCAGAAGGCAAGGCAAGAATCATTGGGTGGAAACTAATCAAGGAGAGAAGTAACCTAGAACTAAAGAGGAATTTCCTAACAGGGAGAACATTTAACTTGGCTTACCTTCAGAAGTTGTGAATACTCCAATATTGGAGGTTTTTACGAAGAGATTGGACAGCACTTGTCTGGAATAGTATGGATTCTCTTGGGGATTGGACTAGAAAACTTCCAAAATTTCTTCCAATTCTGCAATTCTGTTAAACATGAAAAAAAAAAAAAAAACAGCACTAACTAAATCTATGAATTGGAACCAGTATTTCATGGAAAAAATATCTTTCCCAAGTCAAGAAACCTCCAGTGATGAAGCGCCCACAACTTCTGAAGGCAACTTATTCCATTGGTTAATTGTCTTACTGTTAGGAAATTTATCTTTCATTCTAGGTTGTTTCTCTCCATGATTAGTTTAATGCTCTCCCCAAAATTTGAAATAGTTTCAAAATTCTTCCTTGGAATTTAAAAAGTAATAATCACCATTTCCATTTCTACATCACTAACATAACAGGAAAAATAAATACCTACTTCAGATTCCAGCAGTTTTTGACATTAGTTCAATCTGATACATTTCTTGCAATATTTTCTTTGACAAAATAATTTATCCTAATTTATAGCAAAACCTAGAGTTGTAAAAGTGTTATGGTAGTTTAAATTGGCATTTGTTAGGAAGTTATACCATTAACTGCAGAACTCACAGGTTAACATTTCCTATCATCTGCTCTCTCTTCTTTTTCCTTAGTTCCAACCATCTGGCACATGATGGATCTACCTGCTCTTCAGTACTTAAAAAACATTTCAAACACAGCCTAGCAGATTTTCCACAGCATGTATGGACAAGCTTAAAGACTTCACATGGGCAATGCAGTAAATGAAGCAGATAAATCCTGAGGATCACAACATTACAGTACAATGCCCTCAAAATTTCAGAATATGTCTTTAAGCACAAATTTAATCGTGGTCCTTCATTCTCTGCTCATTTTATATGAGCAAATCCCAGCCCTCACCATAAACTCTAATTAAATTCACTAATTGTAGAAAAAATATTTTTAATTACATCCTCTGTGGATAGATTTGAGCATTATTATACACAAATTTCTCCCCATGATTGAGCGAACTAATAAATTCTCAGAGCAAGAGGATTCTTGGGTATATTTTTTCAATTTTACTTAATGAATTTTTAGCATGTTCAGCTTTTTTCTAGAGTTGATTGGAATTATTCACATTCATCCCTCTGTGGTTGAGCAGATTGAAAGAATTTTAGTTTAAAGGCATGGCTTCATATGCCAGGAAAAATACAACAGTACAAAAACAGCTTTGGATTTCTATAGCTCTGCAAACTCATTCACAAATTAGGATTAAAGTCTGTGAACATTCTGAACACAGAATTCAATTTGAGTTTTAGAAATGAACTGATGTGCAGATGCATTTAAATATGCAGATATTATAACATTAGGCAGAAGCTGAGATATGAACAAAATCTTGTTATGTTCATACTTTTTTGGTTCAAAAGGTTCTTTCCTTCTTAATGTTATGACTAGCTGAACATACAAATGATCATCTTAAGAATCAAACTTAAAATGTTAAAAGATTGATTTATCTCCTGTCAAAATGCATCAAAAGCCACATAAAACAAGGCCATGTGTTAAAAAAAAAAAGCTATTGTAAAAGTTATAGGACATATGCCATAATCAAATTTGTAATGCTGAAATAGCAATTAAAAAGCTAAAAGAAGGAATAAGGAGAAGCATTCTTCAGAGTCTGAAATTATTGTTTGTCTCCTGAAATCCGTAATGCTTGGTTTCTTCTCAACACTTAGCCATTTTAATATTTTAAGTCACAATTATCATTTCCTACGTCATTCTTTCCATTATACAATGTCATGTAGTTATTTATGTGTGTGACTTTTTTGTTTATTTTATATGTATCATACAGGAGTGGGGAGAGGAGAGGAAGAAAGAGAGACATGAGACATGCATTATTTGAACATATATAGATTTAGGATAGTTATTGGCATAGTATGGCTGATTGTAGAGACATCCAGATGTTTAAACTGAATTTGACCACCTATAGAGTCCTTCCCAAGGAAATGGGATAGCAGTTATTGATGTTTAAGTTCATCAAATGTATTATTATAGTTGTTATTGGCATACTATTACTGTTAATATAGTGGCATTGCTAATAATGATTCAGATTAGAAACAAACTATCTGACCATATCTACTAATTCTGTCACCAGCTAAGCTCAAAGAATGGTAACTGAGATCTTTTTGTTATATTTTTCATCCAAACATTCAGACAATGAAAGGTGAAAGTTTTATTTTAAAATAGAAACATGGCATCAGAATGACTACAATAACCTACTTTGTAAGTGTTAAGTTCGGAAGGTTGGGCCCACAGAGATGAGAGACTCAGATTCAGTAAACAACAGCTCTTAGGTGCTTGATGGTATGCAAGGAGACCATGGAAAGGTAGGAACCGGAATTCACTTCCATGGTGCAGGGTTGGTCTTCAATGTTCACTATTATGCATACCTTTCGGGCGTCTATGGTTGAGGAATTGCCGATGACAACTGTTTGGTGGGTCTCTTCTCTTCATGATGGCTCACTGAATCATTTGTTTCGGCCGTCTCGGCTCCAATGGCTATCAGTCTGGTGCTCCCAATGCTTGGAGGGGGGCTTCTTGTCGTCTGGGGCTGCCTGTTTGGCGCCGTGGACTCTGGTTGCATCTATTTCAGCATACTCTTGCGATGTTCCCCCGCTTCTCGCAATGACGACAGATAGCGTCAAGGAATTGGCATTCAGAACAGGGGTGGTCGTTGCCGCAGACGGCAGCGGGGGCAGAAGCAGGAGGTGACAGGGTGGGACTTTTGGGCTTGGCTGCCCGCCTTTTCTGTTGCTCCCCTCGCCCCACCTCGCGCCTACCTCTCCTCCTGCAAATGCAGCGGGGGCAGAAGCAGGAGGTGGCGGGGCAGGACTTTGGGGCTGTAGCTGCCCGCCTTTTCTGTTGCTCGCCTCGCCCTGCCTCATGCCTACCTCTCCTCCTGCAAATGCAGCAGGGCGGCAGCGGGGGCAGAAGCAGGAGGTGGTGGGGTGGGACTTTTGGGCTATGGCTGCCCGCCTTTTCTGTTGCTCGCCTTGTCCCAGCCTCTCCTCCTCCTCCTCACTTGATCTTTCACGAAGGTTGGGGCGGGCGTTGGGCCGCATTACAAGGTGCCTTGAGCCGCATGCGGCCTGTGGGCCGCGGGTTGGACAAGCCTGGTCTACAGCATAGCACAATCCTTAATTTTCCTAGGATATTTCCCCTAAACTAGAGTGCTATTATCCCACTCTTAAGTTGGCATAAAACAATGCCAATATAAATTTTGCTGTCCCTGTTTCCAGGTCCGATCCTATCTCTTTTGCAGCTGCTCTTGAGTCATGGCCAGATGGCATTGTCCTATATTGGGGGTGTAATTATAGAAAGGTATTCTGCCCCTTTAACATATCACCAGCTATTAGGAGAAAAATCAGCTGATGTGATTTTGCTGCAATTATGGAGTGGGCTTCAATTCAGAATTTGGTTTAGTATTTCTATGCTAGCTCATCTGTCCCTTATCCTCAACCCCATTTGGACCTCTCCCAAAGTAGAAAAATATTAACTAAAGGGACATGTAGTGTTTATATGTGTGTAAAAACTTTAGCAGAAATAATTGAGAGAGGATGGAACCAGATCCCATTGTGAAGGCAGTTAATTCTTCATGGGAGAACTTCTATTAGGTGTTATTTCATGCAGAGGGAAAAAGTGCAAAAAATACCACAAAAGCCCAGTTCAGTATCTCTAATTATTTATCTAAAATTGCATTGAGGAAAAGCAAATTGGATTAATCTAAAGTTATATTTCTGAGTACAGGTGAAGCAGAGTAGTCTGAATGAGATACTGCAGTTCTACTCATTTCACATTTCTGTTAAAGTGAATTATTTTTTTATCTGAACAGTCTAGCAAAATATTAATGTTTCCTTTCCAAATTTAAAGAAGCCATAGTTAAATGTTTTATTAAGGAACTGTGAATTGATGGAATCAAGAGGAAACTTCTCTTTTGTGTGTTTATTGCATCATAAATATAAAAATGTAGGCAGAACTTTCCCCCATGTGTCAGTTCAAATGCCAAGCCTTCCAGGAGTCCTCTCAAGTAATCTTTTTAAAGCTTCAGTTTATCAAGCATTTCTCTTTGATTAATGAGTACATTTCAACCCATTTTGCATGCCATCAAAATATCAACACATTTATTTATTTTAAGTGCTGAAGAGAGTCCAAATAATGTACAATGTAATAAACCAAGGGTATTGTGCCTGAGAAACAAGACCTAAAGCAATATTAACTTATTCAGAATCAAAATAGTCTCAAAATAAACTTGAGTATCAGTAGCTTTATCAGCCTTACTAATTAAAATTTGTTATAAATCAATCAGCCATTTAAAACTTTCATGGGTTACTCTTCTGACTACCAACTTTGTTTTTCAGTGAAGTCAATTCCACAATAAATCATTAACAAATAATGTATGTACATTAATGGACCAGCTGTTACAGGCCTCATCAAAACAAATATATGATAACTTTGTCACCAATAAATCTATATCAGGGTCTTTGAATACTCTCAAGCACTCTTCTCTTGTTTGAGTTTCATTTGTATTTACTATACTTCTCCAAGACAGTTTTCTGGACATAATGCTAGTGTGTGAATTGAGAAATTGCAATGTTCTTAACTTTGCACAGATGCTTTTGCTGATTCCATCTGAACATCCCAATTTCCTCAATAGTTTTATAATTTAATTTGAAGGATTTAGGGCTTGATATAAAGCAGAAATAAATTATGCATAGAAGGATTGCATTTAGCTTGACGTTTTATGAAATTGTCAAACATGGGCTTCTCAGGTTATCCTAAAGTCATAATATGAAGGAAACAATCTTCTCTGCATCCCAAGTCTAATATTTCATTGCCTCTGTATAAGAAACTGATATGTTGCAAAGCTAAAACAAATTATCACAAAATCTACTTCTACTTGTTCAATTACAGTGGTGAATTGCAGAGGACAAAAAAACTGTATATGCTTTAATTGCATGTAACATTATTCAACAAAGCAAAAGAAAAACAAATCCCCATATATCACAATGAAAATTTGATCTCCTATTGAGCAAACCATTGTAGTATTCAAGATTCTCAAAATAATTTGGAACTGACTTTAGATCTAGTATGGATAATACAACGTTGGTTTTATATTTTGTCCAGGAAAAATAGCTTTAGATACTTTTTCATCCACAAAACATTCCAGATTGTTTTTAACAATTTATTATTGTTTTAATAATAGATTAAAAAAAAGGCCCTAAGCATTGCATTGGATAAACATAAAGAAAATGTGGTATAAATGATGATAAGAATAATGTACAATTAGAGAAGAATTACATTTGGACTAGGGAAGATCAGGATTCTAACCCTAAATAAGATGAGCAGTTTCATTCATTAGATAATAATGGAATTGTGAATAAGGTTATGTTTAGGGTTATACACTGCTGAATTTACACTTTATAAAACTGAACACTTTTTAAATGGGCATTTTCTCATACATCTCAATTAGCTAGATACCTATTGTGTTCTTTTCTCTCTGGGAGAATTGCTGTTACATAAAGTCTTATTAGTGATAGGGTACCAATGAAATCTGAACATCAATAAATGCAACACAACAGAAATTATATGGCATCTTTAGGAAGAACTATTTTATGTTTTAGAGAAATCAGAAATGAATGAATCAATCAATCAGTCTCTTATTTAATTCTGCATTCTCCTCTCCTGAGCTCTTATTTAAAAAAAAATAACATGCCTTCATAGACTTACAATTGTACCAAATGTATTTTGCTGGAAGTACTATATGTGCCCAAGGATCCTTATATCCATTGTACTAGGTGCCAAATAAACCTACTTGAGTATCATGCATATTTAGTATGTTATAATTGTTATTTTTCTCTTCGTCATTCACTCTTTTTCTGTATCACTTTTTTTCCCTCAGAGAAATCTCATAGTTTAAAGAGAAAACAAAAAATACATAAAAAGTTTTAAATTAAAACTATATCAGTAAAACCAACAATGCTTAAAAATAAATACACATTAAAGCAGTACTTTAAAATAATGGAAAAGCAAATGAATAATTTTAAAGGTCCTGGGGTAGCTGTTGTTCCACAAATAACTGAGCAAGCAAGCTGATCTTTTTTTTTTTTCCTAGAGGAAAACTATCTGGAGAAATTTGAACATATTTAAAAAATGAGTTCCATAATTGGATGGCTGTCACTTGACTTCTACGCAGTGAATTAAAACTAACAATGGGTCCATAAATAGGGTTTCTCCAGCTATCTTCATACATGATGTGGATGGTATTCCTCAGAGACAAACTACAAAATCTGAGTTCAATTCGAAGGAGGCTTAATCTTTTTATCTAGTTAATAATCAGTATGTGAGTGGACAAAGTAATTTCCTCACTTAAAAAAAGATTACTAAGATGTGGTTGTTGTTTGGGTGTTATACCATTTCTTATTTGGAAATCATGACTTGGCTACATTAATTTTAACAAAAAGCTTCCCTGCAATGTGTGAAAAACATTGCAGATCTTATAATGGTACTCCACCTTTCTCTATCTATCTATCTATCTATCTATCTATCTATCTATCTATCTATCTATCTATCTATCTATGATTTAGCATATCACATATCACATCATATCCTTTCTTCATACACATACATGAAGAGAAAGAGACAGAGACAGAGAAATGCATAAAAATAAAGATTCCTCTCTGTGCATATGTAGCTATCTTTAGAATATCGATAAGCATAAGTGCATTGTACAGGTCAAACTGAATACTTTCCTAAAGCAATATTTACTCATGATACTTTTGGTGGTGAAGTGCTTTAGGAGTTGATATATACACCAACAAAAAACTGAAGCTGGTTCTATTCTTTTTTTTTTTTTTTGAGACAAATTTTATTAATTTTAAAGACAAACAAAACATCATTAACCATTGAGTACATAAAACCTCTTTCCATTATAAATTTTTACAAGTCGGATAAAACATTATTTTATACAACATAATTCTAATTTATCCCATTTCCATATGGACACATAAATATCTTTTAGCAAATTTCTCATTATTTCTCTTTACTCTTATTCAATTTCATTTCTTTTTTATATTTATCCATTTTATAGTCATCATATTCATTTCTCTCTGACTTGTTTACAATTATTCTCATCTAACATTCTTCCAAGGTTTTATTAATTCTCAAACAAACATAGACACACAAAACACAAAAACATAAAACTTCTTTTTAGAAAGTGGCTTGGCCCCAGATTACCTCTCTTTATACGGACTTCAATTAAATTCATGCTCATCTTATATACCATTACCTATTTTATTTACCATTCTATATCTTCTATATAGTTTCTCCCTGCTTTTCACTCTTCTTAATTCTATTTTATTTATTTCATCTTAATTTAAATCATTATACTTGTATCTTTTGTCCATTCTTTTCCAATTATCCATTTATCTCATTCCCTATAGTAAAAAAAAAAAAGATTTCTCCTGAAATCACTAATCGAAGTATGATGCCTTTCTGTCATCCCCCTAAATTGACATTTAAAATAACACCTAGTTCCCAATCTGATTCTTCTTAGTACATTCTACCTACTAGATTTTAAGAAGAATTAGTAAATCTAAAATGATTAAATACATAATTAAATATTAAATCTAAATATTAAATCTTGTAACATTCCAATTATCTATTTCAGAGACAAATGCTGCAATAATAAGTTTATAATAACATCAACGCAATAGTCAATTAAACTCTATAATTAAACTCAATATTTTAGACATTCCCTTTAATATTTTATTAAATTTTAAAATCTATCATTATTAAACATTTTAATCTTTTAATCTTTTATTAAATCTAATAAAATTCTAATTTTCTATTTCTAATACAAATACTACAATGCCATCTTATGTACCTTGCAGAATCTTTTTTAAAAAAAGTTATATATTACCCTTTATCCCTAAAAAAAAATTGCTTTTTCCCATCTTGTTTCATACCTTTGTGGCTTTTTTCCCCCTTTTCCCTTCCTTTCTTTTCCCACCTGGCCTTTTTACCACCCCTCTCTCCTAACCTCCACCTTTTTAGCTTCCCCTCTCTGTTGTATTCCTCTTTTCTTTTGCTTTCTAAGATTGTATTGATTTTGCATCTTATTTTTCCTTTTCTTGGGTGTTTTTTTAAGTTTTTAGTCCTTCATTTTCCTCTCTTTCTCCTTTCTTTCTTAATCAAGCTTTTGGATTCATTAAAGATGGTTTCTTCTTCTGCTTCCTCCATCAATTGTGTTTGCTGATAAATAACAAGCGCCATTTTTAAGAAGTGAAAGGCTTCTCCCAAAGTGTCCTTGCCTTCTTTCTTTGTTTTTCCATATTCCTTTCTTAGTTCATCAACAGATAAAGTCATTATAAACCTATTCTTCTTTTCTTCCCCCCACCTTCTTCTTCTTAAAACAACCAAGATATTTCAAAGCTTGAAACAGTTCCTCAAAGTCCCAGAGTCATCAAGCAGTCCAAACAGAGCACAAAGTTCTTCCCTTTGCACTTTCTCTTCCTGGGGTAATATCAATTAAAAAGAAAAAAAAAAATCCAGTCTGTATTTTAAAGCCTTATAGCAATTAACTTCTAGTTTGAAAATTTTCAAGGCATCTCCTCCAACATGATCCTAATATAATTTTTTTTTGTCCTCTCCCTTCCCACTTGTAACAAAAAGCTTTAAATTTTAACCTTCTGTAAAAAAGCAGGTTTCTCAATGTCCATTTGTTAACTCTGTAGGGAAGGAGAGTAAACTTTCTCTTTCAGCACTTCCATTCGTCACTTTAAAGATCTCCTCTGGAAACAAAGTATCATTCAAAGAAAAACGTAGTTTTCAGGATGTAAAATATATCTTAAGGTCCTGGTACAGCCAAAGAACTTTCACTTCTAGACTTTCTCCTTTTTCCTCCTGCACAATCTTATTCAGCTGCCGGCTTCTTTGTGACGGCCATTGCTGACCACTGCTCCACCGTCTTGAGAAAAGGGGGTTTTGCCAGCTGGGGAGGGGGTCTGCAATACCCCCAAACTCTTTTCCGGATCCCCTCTATCTTTGGCTGCCTCTACGGGGCAGCCTTATCCTCCAGACCCGTCAGGATCGGAGGCACCAAGACAGCTAGCGCGACAGGGATCGCGCTGGATCACGAATCCCTGCCGCCACCGAAGCCTGGGAAACCAGAAGCTGGATCTATTCTTCATCTATGATTGATCCCAACATTTATAACAATTTCATCTTAACTAGCTTTTGAGGAAAATTCCCGAAACATAATTGCCTCATACTCATTATCCTTCTTCTATAGATTAGATCTGACATAGACAGTTTTCACCTATTATATTCCTTCAGGCTTCTTGTTGAGATCTGTTAACATAATGTAGAGGTAGGAGGTCAATTGGCTATCCTCCAAGAAAAGATAGCATTGCTTTCTGTGGCTGCTGTAAGATGGATTGTTTATCATTGGGCTACTGAAATAAAGAAGAAATATTACTAAGAGAAGATTTTTCTATGGCATGGAAACATTTCCTTCACCCTACTGTCACACAAGAAAAAACATGTCATACAAGGTTATTTGTTACTCTTTATATATTTATTACAGGAGCTCAAGGCTGTCTAAATAACAACACCTTCTATATAACACCTCCTATATATCTATTTATTTCAAACTATACATCTGCTCATTTCACAAGTGTGATTCTGGACAGTTAACAACGATGCAAAATTAAATATAAATATGGTATATATAAAAATACATTTGCCAGTCAACTAAACACAAAGTAGATCCCCAAATACAAATAGCAATGTTTGCTCAATTACACTTCATGCTTCAGAAAACAGCTAGGTATCAGGCACAAAGAATCAGGACCATTCATTAGGTTGCCAGATTTAATCAACCCTGTACACAAGAATCTAATCAACTGATTATCCCTCTAAGAAAATATTGGCACCAAATAATGGTCAAGGGAATTCAAAATTGGTTAGACTTGAACTGTTTGTGGGAATGCAATGACTCTCAGCTGATGACATGCTTAAATACGTCTCCCAGTTTTGGCTGTGATTTTCCTACATCAAGTTTCAAAGGCTTCTCAAAAAGTTAGTTGAGTCAGCCAAACATTGATTGGAATGATGTTATAAGACCAGGTGGAGGTCTGGAAAACACATGTTAGATCACAATTGCTGATTAATGTGGCCCTGGTATGTGCCCATTCTATCTGAACTAATGAGATTGGTAGAAAGAATAGTGAAAGTAAATGCAGAAAATACGACTTCAGCAACAGAATGGTCAATGCCTGGAACTCACTACCTGACTCTGTTGTTACATCCTCAAAGCCCCAAAACTTTAATCTTAAACTGTCTACTGTGGACCTCAGTGTAAGGCATCCAGAAAGTATCCATGATATCAATCACTATGAGACATTTCTCTCCAATTGATTTATTTAGAAACAGATCTGGCATTTCAAAGGCAATTTCCCAAGTGAAATCATTTTTGCGCGTTACACAGAATCCACCCTCTCTCCTCCCTTCTCTCCTCCCACTTCTACACTTCATAAATCACGAGAAGCAATTAACTGCCACTGGAATTTCTTAATATGCCATAAAGAATAACCTTGCACTTTTCAACTCCTTCAACTCTCTTTAAAAAAAAATGTGGCAGCTGAATTTTAAAGCTGACACTCAGTCCATTCTTTTTGTTTTGGTAAAAGTTTTATTGATTTTAACAACAGACAAAAAACATATAAGACATAAAACATAACATAAAAAAAAATAAAAAAAAATTATAACATTCTTCATAAATTTACAGTGTATCGGTTGGTTTACCACTCCCTTTTGTGCATCCATTTCATAGTCATCAGAATAATTATATTACATAATAACTCACATTATCAATCATCAATAAAATATACCAATATCATTATTGAACAATCATTTGACTATAATTTTACTAATTCATACTTAAGCGAGATAACTATAATTAAGTTAAATTATTTTATGACAAATCATGAAATCATACCAAATCTATCTTAATAAAATATTCTTAATAATTATCAAAACCAAGAAAAATTATATATTCATTATTTCCTAAATTTCTAAATATTCTATTATCATATTGTATTATCTAACCATTGATAAAAAAGATCCCAAACTTCATAAAATTGTTTATCTTCTTGTTCTCTAATTTCAAATGTCAATCTACTCATTTCAGCACATTCCAATATTTTCTTAATAATTTCTTCCTCTAATGGTATTTTCTCACTCTTCCAATGTTTAGCAAATACAATCCTAGCTGCTGTTAATACATTTACAATCAGATACTTTAAATTTTTATTATATATATCAGGTACGATTCCCAATAAAAAAATCTCTGGTTTCAAATCTATGTGTTTCTTTATCATTTTTTCCAGCCATATGTGAATTCTGGTCCAATATTTCCTGGCCTCCTCACAAGTCCACCACATATGGTAATAAGAGCCAGGTATCTGATGACATTTCCAGCACTTTTCAGATTTATGCTTGAACATTCTTGCTATTCTCGTCAGGGGGAAATGCCACCTGTAAAACATCTTATACAAATTTTCTTTATATGCTGCTGACATTGTCACTTTATAATTTTGTGACCACAATTTTTGCCATTTCTCTAAATCAATCCCATATCCAAAATTCTTCCCCCAAGCAATCATTGTTTCTTTAACTTGTTCTTCCTCTAATTTAATTTCCAACAAATAACTATATAGTTTTTTAATCACTTTTTCATCAGTACCTGTCAAAATCCTATCTAAGTCAGTCAATTTATCATAAAATCCTTCTGTTTTAGAATCTTTAAGATACCTTGCATGTATTTGCGCATATGAAAACCAATTCGTCTTTATACCTTGTTCTTCTAAATTTTGCATCGTTCTAAGTTCACCCTTTTCATCCAATATTTCCCCATATCTAACTGTTTGTTCCTTCTTATAAGTTATAGGATATGAAAAAGCTTCAATAGTTGATAACCAAACTGGAATTTTCAAATAACATTGTTTCTTAGTTTTCTCCCAATTCAACCATAACGATTCCTGTATATAATACCTTCTAAAATAACCCTGTGATTTAGTTCCCTTATACCATAAAAAAGCATGCCAACCCAATAATAAATCATGACCTTCTAATGTCAACAATCTAGTCTTTCTTAACGTTATCCATTCTTTAACCCACATTAAGTTTGCAGCTTGACAATACAACTCCCAATTAGGAAGGCCAAATCCTCCTCTAATTCTAGCATCCTGTAAAAGTTTTAATTTTATTCTCGCTTTCTTGCCTTGCCATATATACTTCAACAGAATTTTATTTAGTTCTTCGAAGAAATCCTTGCTTAGCCTAATTGGTATTGTTTGAAACAAATATAAAATTCTGGGTAAAATATTCATCTTGATTGTTGAAATTCTACCTATCAATGACAATTGTAGGTTTTCCCATTTTTTCAGGTTGGATGCTATTTGCTGTTTAAGCTTAATATAATTATTCTCTTTCAATGTAGTACATCTTGACATCAAATATATCCCCAAATATTTAACTTTGTTCGTAACTTGAATTTTCAATAAATCTGCCAGCTCTTCTCTTTGTCTTAATAACATGTTCTTTGTCAGAATCTTTGTTTTGTCTTTATTTATTTTTAAACCAGCCATCTCACCATACGTCTCTATCTTTTCCAATAGTTTTAGAGCTGTCTCTAAAGGGTCTTCCAAAATAAAGACCAAATCATCCGCAAAGGTTTGCAGTTTGAATTCCTCCTTTTTGACTTTCATTCCTTTTATGTTTATATCCTCTCTAATATTTCTATTTAAAACTTCCAAGGTCAATACAAATAACAAAGGAGATAATGGGCATCCTTGTCTTGTACCTTTTTTTTAATATTAATAGAGTCTGTGAATTCTCCATCTATCATTACTTTTGCTGTTTGCTTATAATATACGGCTTCTATTGCTTGGATAAATTTTCTAGCAAAGCCCATCTGTTCCAATAGTAATAACATAAATCTCCAGTTCACATTATCAAATGCCTTTTGGGCATCTAAGAATATCAAAGCCATTTGATTTTCTGGGTGCATCTCATAATATTCCAATGTGTCCAGGATTACCCTCATATTGTCTTTAATCTGTCTCTTTGGTAAAAATCCATTCTGATCAGAGTGAATAAAGTTATTTAGGTATTTTTTAAGCCTTTCTGCCAAGATTGAAGCAAAGATTTTATAGTCTGCATTCAATAAAGAAATAGGTCTATAGTTCTTAATTTGTAATGAGTCAACCCTTTCTTTTGGAATAAGTGTAATATAAGATTCTGGCCATGTTTCAGGTATTTTCTTATTTGTCATAACTTCATTCATGACTTCTAACAGTGGAATGCTCAATGATTCTTATAATGTTTTATAAATTCTGCCGGGAAACCATCTGGTCCTGGTGCTTTTCCATTGTTCTGTCTGTTAAGTGCTTCAGTTAATTCCATCATTGTTATAGCACTTTCTAACATTTTCCGAGTTTCATCAGGTATCTTAGGTAGGTTAGCATTTTGTAAATACTGTTTAATTTTTCCTTCATCAAGATCCTCCTGTTTATATAATTGTCCATAATGTCTCAAATGATTGCCTTTTTCTCCTTATTACCATAACAAATTTGACCATGATCATCTATTAACTGTGATATTTTCCTTGACTCTTTCTCTTTTCTCAACTTATATGCTAACCATCTACCTGGCCTATTTGCATCATCGAAATAGTTCTGTTTAGCACTTCTAATTTTTTGTGCCAGTTCTTCTTTCTCTGCTTGATCCATTTTATGTTTAATTATGTCCATTTTAAGTTTGATATCTTTTTTCTGTGGCATCTTCTGTAATTCTTTTTCCAGTTTTTTATAGTCATCTTCTAGAGCTTTAATCATTTGCCTCTTCTTAATGTTCTTTTTCTTTGTATAGTCAATTATTAATCCTCTTGCATATGCCTTCACTGTATCCCAAACATTCTGTGTTGAAGTATCTTCTTTTTTATTTTCATTGAAGAAGAAGGCCAATTCTTTTTCCATCCATGGTGTAAAATATTTTCCCTTTAAAATAGTATTGTTTAATGTCCATCTAGATCTTCTTTTTTGTCATTTCCATTTAATTGTCATTGGATTATGGTCTGCCCATGTACTTGTTTCAATATTTATTTCTTGAATATTAGATAATAATTCTGTTGATGTCCAAATCATATCTATTCTGGACCACGATAAATGCCTGTTTGAATAAAAAGTATATTGTTGAGTTTTAACATTTCTTTCTCTCCATATATCTTTTAAATTTAATTCATCTATCATTTTAAAAAGGGATTTGGGGAGATTTTTCCTATTTTGTCGTGTTGTTTTTACTGTATAGTCCAGTTTATTGTCTACAATTCCATTAAAGTTGCCCATCATAAGTATGTTAGCATAGTCCAGTTCAATTATTTTCATGTGTAATTTTTTATAAAATTCTTCTTGTTTATCATTTGGGGCATAAATTGCAACCAAGAGAGTTTTTATATTATTATCCACTATTTCAACTATTAATACTCTTCCGTCTTCATCAGTATAAAACAATTTAGCTGGAGTGGTTTCTTTAACGTACAAAACCACTCCTCTTTTCTTACAATGAGTCAGAGAAGTAAATATTTTCCCTAACTTTGGTCGCATCAATAATTGTTCATGTTGTTTTTTAATGTGTACTTCTTGTAAACAAATTATATCAAATTTTAGCTTCTCTAATTTACAAAAAGTTTTCCTTCTTTTGATAGCTGAGTTCAGTCCATTTATATTCATGGAAATCAGTTTTTTCTCCCCCTGGTTATGCTTTATATTTAGGTCTAACAGCTCTCGTAGATCTTATTTCACGTTGTTCTTTGATCTCCATTTGTCCACCTATTGAGCCTTCTTCTTTTTCCATCTCCATTTGATCTTCTTCAAATTCAGTTAAAAACTTTTCTTTTTCTTTCTCCATTTCTCTTCTTTTGAAAAATTCCTTGTAAAACATTTCTGCTTTCACAATTGAATCAATTCTGTGTCTCTGTTCTTGCCATGTAAACATTAATCCTTCTGGGATCAGGCCATCTATAGTTCACCTCTTTTTTCAATAGCATTTTAGTCAAAAATCGATGCTCTCTTCCAATCTCTCTCACTTTTCTACGTACTTGTTTTAAGACCAGAATCTCTTTGCCTTTATATTTCAACCCCTTCTCTCTTACCACTTGTAATATTTGATTTTTAATAGGTTTTTTAGTGAATCTAACATGGACCTCTCTTGGTAATTGGTTCCTCATCGCATATCTTGTGAAGACTCGATATATATCATCTACTCCATCCATCATCTTTTCCTCTGTTATTTCCAAGACTCCAGCCAGAATTTCAATCATTACTGCCTCCAAGTTTTGTCCTTTTTTCTTCCTCAATATTTTGGAATCTAAGATAAAATTCTGACCTGTCCATCTCCCACTTCAACATCCCACCTTTTTCTTGTTCAACCATTGTTAATCTGTTATCAATATTCCCAATTGTATCATCTCTTTGTTTGTCTTTCTCTTCTATTTTTTGGATTCTCTCATCATGTTTCACCATCATTTGTTGAAAATTTTCAATTTTCTCATCCATCTTTCCAATTCTTTGGTCAATACTCTCCATTCTTTGTTCCATACTCATTTTAAGATCTTGTATTCCTTGCATAACCATCGTTAAATCCACTTGCGCTTTGTTTTGTTTCACCATTGTTGAGAGTCATCCTCCAGATGACTCAGTCCATTTTAAGAGGTCTGTATGGGTGTGTGCATAAGTGCGCCAGCATGCCTACCATCCCTGTCCTACAGTTCCATTTATTTGTACTCATTTATTATGTATATACTTATACCTGTTTATATTTATATGTTTATATGAAATGTTCATACTTATACTTGTTTTCTCATTCATGCTTGATAAAATAAATAAATAAATAAATAAACAAATAAATAAATAAATAACAAAAGTGATCATCAAATTCCTTTGTTTCATGCCATATAGGATTTTTAGGTAATAGCCAGCACTTTGATTTGCACCTGGAAGTGTGTGTGTGTGTGTGTATTCAGAATGTATGGCATTCAGCTTTGTTTGGGTATTTTCCCATGTCATTGTAGTTGTGCTTTTAAAGTTCATCAAGATGAACACTATACAGAAGCCTGATGATGGCAGATGATATTCTGCCGAAACGTTGCTACAACTTTAAAAGCACAACTACTATGACATGGGAAAATACCCGAACAAAGCTGAATGCCATACATGTAAGTACCTGTGAAAACTTAAGAAAACATATATTCAGAATATATGTATATTCTGGACCAATAGAAACTTCCAGATATTTTTCAAGGACAATCCCATCTCATCTATAACAGCAATCCACTCAGGAAGTGGCCAAAGCAATTACAACACTAAAAATTCTGAATTCTCATACCAAGGGAAGGATTCTCATCTTTGTAGATAGTGATTTTAAAAAGTGAAAATGATAGCTTTTCTTCTGGAGGTAAATTGGGATTTCACTATTCCATAGTTCAAATATTCAAATGGATTGTGCTTTTATAATGTTAGCAAGGTTAGCTTATTTAAAATGTTTTACCTTCTAGGTGATCTCATGGGAAATTATTTCAAAAGATCAGCCATGATAGTTTTAGAGAAAAGAGACCTGTTATCTCTGTTGGGTTTTTAAATTGTGGTTCAATACAAACCTATTTTCATTTTTATAGCTAAAAGTTTCAATTTTAACATGTAATTAGTTAAGGCTTTTCTCTGATAAACTTTGAAGCTCAAAAAAGGTTACTCATAGTGTTGTGTATGTACCATAGTTAATAAAGTAGGAGCTTGAGGTAAAGTGCAGGGTTCTGGCCCTGCACTTCTGATTGGCTGTTAGGCGACCAGATCGGATTGGTTAGTTCTGAGGAATCCGATTGGCCCTTAATAGAGAATTCTTATTGGTTAAAAGAGCTAGCGTTCATAGCTCATTATTGGAAATTCTGACAAGGGTTGCCTATATAAGGCAGAGTTCACTGTTGTTGTTTTGAGAAGTCACTATGCAAATAAAGAGCTGAAAATTCACAGTTCAGAGGCTGTCTCCATTTATTCTGACCCATGATCAGTACTTAACACATAGTTTGATGAGATTGGCATCTGCTGAGAAAAATGATGGCACCTCTGAGATGATGCGAATGTTTTAAATGAATGTGCTGCCACCTTATATGCAAATACTCTCTTAAATGCTCTAAGATGAAATGAAAGACAGACACAAGCGGTTCACAAATGCTAATGATTTTTGTGGATTGTTTTCTACCAAAATCTGTCAAAGTCAGTCCTAATCTGAAACATTGAGGCGAGGGGGGGGGGGTTGTTTCATACTCAGAAACACATCTGAGAGATTCCTCTGACTTATGCATGGAACAAAGCTTTGAGAAATGATTGAATAGTCCATAGAATATCAGGCCTATGAGAAAAGATGCATATTCACCTGGACAGTGAATGTAAAGGCAATTTGATTCACTTTATCAAAAGTAAAGAGGCCATTCACTTGTCTCCTTGTAGCAGTCAAATATCTGAAGTACTTCAGTCCTATGCTGGGGATAGAAAGGTCTTTTCAGCCTCCTTCTGGAATGCTACTGAATGTGATTTCAGGCTTAATGGTTTTGAGTTGCCAGAGCTATCTAGACTTAAACAACTTCACTGAGTATTGGGAGATTTCAGGGTAAATGCTGCATAGTCTGGAAGTATTGTTCATGTATTGTTAAGTCCTATATTAATTAAAAGCTATAGAATAGAATGGAATGGAATGGAATGGAATAGAATAGAATAGAATAGAATAGAATAGAATAGAATAGAATAGAATAGAATAGAATAGAATAGAATAGAATAACATGGTTGGAATTGACATTGGATTGGGGCACCCACTTCTGAAGATAATACATTTACTGATAAATTGTTTTCACCATTATGAAATTTCTCCTTAGTTCTGCATTGCTTCTCTCCTTGATTAGTTTCTATCCATTTTTCTTGTCTTGTCTTCTGTTGCCCTGGAAAATAGATTGACCCCATCATCTTTGTGATAGCGCTTCAAATATTGTAACATTGCTATCATGTCTCCCCTAGTCCTTCTTCTCACTAGACCAGACTTATCCAATTTCTGCAACCATTCTTCATAAGTTTTAGCCTCTAGATCCCCTAATCATACTTGATGTTCTTCTCTGTACTCTTTCCAGTGTCTCAATTTCTTTTTTACATTGAAAGCAGTATTCCAAGTGTGGTATTACTAAGGCTTTGTAAAATGTTAGTAATACTTCTATTTCTCTATTAATGCAGCCTAGGATTACATTTTTTGGCTGCTATTACACACTGTTGATTCATATTTAAGTGATTGTCCATTAGGACTCCAAGATTCTTCTCACAATTACTAGTATTGAGCCAGATTTCACCCAGTCTATACCTATATTTTTTTTTCTTGCTTAAGTATAAAATCTTACTTTTATCCACATTGAATTTTATTTTGTTAAATAGGGCCCAATGTTTAAGTCTGTCAAGATTCTTCTAGATCTTGAGGCTATCTTCTGCGAGCTTAATGTCATCTGAAAATTTGATGAGTTCCCCTTCTATTCCTTCATCTAAATCATTTATGAAGATATTGAAGATGGATCTAAGATGGAATCCTGAAGTATCCCATTGTCCACTTGCCTCCATGTGGATTTAGTTCCATTAAGGGCTACATGTTGACTTCAGCTTGTCTGCCCATTATATATCCATCTGGTAGTGCTTCTGTCTATCTCCATTTTTATAGCTTTCCAAGGACTATTAGATTATGGTCAAATGCATTGCTGAAATCCAAGAATATTATGTCCACAGAATTTTTCTAATCCACTAATTTAGTCACTTGGTCAAAGAATGAAATAAGATTTGTTTGGCATGATCTGTTTTTGATGAAATTATGTTGGCTTGTGGTTATAACTTTGTTTGCTTCTACATGATTACAGATTTGTTGTTTGATTATCTTTTCCAAGATCTTCCCAGGTATTGATATCTGGCATATTGGTCTGTAGTTTCCTGAATCTATTTTTTCTTTTCTGAAGATGGGACCATATCAGCTCTTTTCCAGTTCTCAGGTAGTTCCCTGGTGCTCCAATAATTTTGAAAGATATGAGTCACTGATTCAGAGATCACATCAGAACTTTAGGATGTAATCCATCAGAATTCAGTTATTTGAATTCATCTAGAGTTGATAAATATTCTCTTACCTTATTTTTGTTTATTTTAATTTACATTCCTAGCTTGTCTTTTACAGTTCTGTTTTTGATAATCTGGTTCATATTATCTTTTTGTATGAAGGCAGATGCAAAGAATGAGTTAAACAGTTCTCTCGGCTGGTTTTTAATTCCTCACCATTTTTACATGAAGAATATTTTATTGTTTGGTGCAAAACTTCCATATCTAGGTTGTGAAACTCTGGACAATCACTACAAGGGAGAACAGTTGTACAAAACTCTTACAGTTTGTTGTTATCTTAGAGTAACCCTGATTTGTACAGCTCAGAGATGGTATATTTTTGCTGCTGTTCCAAGTCTTTTTGGAGTGGAATCAAAAGCTGTGCATATACAATTCAGAGAGAAACATTCAAAGGAAATAAGTTGAAATTCTGTGCTATAATTACAGGAATAATAAAAAGATAACACTCTTTGGAAGGTTTATTCAATATACCAACATAACTATTATCACTCTTTTTCAGGAATAAGTTGGTGAATTCTGATTTTGACATTTGAAGGCATTAAACTCAGAAGCAATATAAAAACACATCAGTATGTATCTGGCTTTTTGGCTCAGCCAACTCTAATCTTGAATTCATGCAATAAAATGTGTTGACTGGCTGCTGTTTTGTAATTTAACACCAAACTCAGATGCATTTGGAGTTCACTAGTGCATTATCTTTTGTGTTACAGCTGCCTGAATACATCCCAAACAATCTATACCAGCAGTTTAAAAGTTGCTTTACAAGAAATGAAGGCACTCATTTTCAGTTTATAAAACATCTTTCCCATAATTTTACTCATAATTAGGAAATCCATCCATTTTAGTAGCTTTAGAATTACTATTTAGATCTGAAATAAAATAATCTTAGCATTAATTCTAAAATGGGCTCAGAATGCTACTCCCTTTTGTTAATAAATGGAATAATTCTCCAAACAGCAGGACCGGTCAGGAACAATCTGGCATGGTGAAAAAAATGGGAATGGTGCAGTGATGATATCCTATCAGTTTAGCCTGGTTCTGCTGAGCCAGTAGCGCCAATGAGCAGTGGAGACTGAATCGGTTCTCTCCGATGCTCTGCTGTTGGGCCACCCGCCTGTCCACCTGCCCGGGCTCCCATGTTAACATTTATGTCCTGCTTTTGAAGTGCAGCTGCTTTCCACAGCACAGCAGTTTGTCGTGTGGCAGCTACTGAAGAGACAAGCTTGCAGGAGGCAAGTTGGAAAGTCTCTGTGCCTGTGCAACGTGCACTTTTTGCATGTGTGCATGTACAAAGTGTGTATGCACACACAAAGCATGGCCACTAAGCCATGCCCACCAAACTGGTGGTAACATTTTTGAAACGCACCACTGGAATGGTGATAGTATGGAATAGCCAAAGAGAAAAATATTCCAGAATAGACTTCCTCAATGCATTCTTATGGAAGAAACAGTTACAATATGGCTGACTGTTCCACTCTAAGTCTTTAATAAATCCAAAAGCTATATTCTGCAAGCTTTTCTACTTTGTTCAATCTGATGTTCTCTGGGTATGTTTGGAATACAGTACCCAGAATTCCTAGCTAATTTGTCCTTATTGGTTAGGATTTCTATGAGTTGAACTGTAGGTGTGAGGCTAGGTTGAAGCAGACACATAAGCAGAGGGCAAAAATCAGGAATATTATCAAGAAGAACCCTTTGGGGAGATAGATAAGAAATAAACAATACATGAAGGCTCAAAGGAGAAATGTCACCCAAAGCACACAAAGAAGACTCAGTGAGAAATGCACAGGAAATCTGCCAATTCCACTGACAGCTACAAGATTTCTAAATCAACAAAGAACAACTCCTGGGGATAAAAGGGGTCCTGAAGACCATTCATTTTTGAGTAGTCCTGATCCAGATTTAATAAAACCCATCACTCTAACTAGTGCTTGACAGCCTAAGTTGAGAAGAATGTGAGTAAGTGGGGATGAGTGAGTGAGTGAGAAAGAGCAAATGTACATCGTAACCAGCAAAATTTTTTTGTTATGCTAAGCCTTTGTGCATTCCAAATAACATGCTGAGCTTCAGTATTCAGTTGAAAGTGATGTGTGTGTGTTTCTAATTATTTCTCAGTTGTTGACAGAACTGTGTCAGCTCTTGCCATCCTTAACAGGAAGACCACATAAAAGCGAGAAGACTATAAAGATCCATACACCTCATCAGGTTGTGTCCTTGAGTGAGTCACCAGAAGGTGAACTGGAAAGCACATGTAATCCTTTCTTGAAGAGTCTAATCAGTTGTTCTGACCTTGTCAAATACCCTCTCCCTTTCCTGGACATTACAATTTTCCAAGTTTATTTTTCTTCCTTAACTCTATTAATATTCAGCTCATTCTACCCCCAACTCTTTTACCAATCAAGAAAGAGAAGATAATTCTTTCAGCTTTTTTGAATTGGGTGTGTGTGGACATGGAGGGGACATGGGGGTTAGTTAAAATATTGACTCTTGACTTTTCCTTGAGCCTTATTCCTTTCTTTAGATCTAAATTCCTGGCTGAACTTTCAGCTCTCAATTTAAATCCTCAATAGTTTACTGGCTTGAAGTTTTGACTCATCTGAACAAGACAATAGCAACAAAAGCCATTTCAAAATTTGAAATAACAACAAAAATGGTTCATTCATCCCACCACAAAACTATTGATAGACACATGAGTATATATTGATATTTGTGTCCATTTACTAAACATTGCATGTTTTCCTACAATCTTTCCCCAGCAATATTACCTTTTTTCTGTACCTTTTTTCTGTACATTCAGACAATATTTATGCATAAGCTAATTAATAGGCTGAGTTTGCATTAAGAATGTAACCAAAATTAATGTTAACTAAACTACTCTGTTTTAATTTATCCTAATTGTGTAAAGGCAATTAGTATATATAAAAATGCTTGCATTAGAAAGTATTCAAAGGCAATTGTTGAACTGTAAAAGCTGTGGGAATATTCTTGACATCTGGTAAATCAAATCACTAGGATTTCCTTAGAATTGGTTTCCAAATGCATGGGTCCAGTCAACATGCCAGATCAAAACTTTATATGGTTACCTACAGCAGATTTGATCTGTAAATTGTAGAAAATAGGAGCTTGAGTCTATTAGCTTTATTATATATTGTTAGATACTGCATATTCCCTGGATAGTTAAAGTTGACCTCACAGGTTTTATGTCTATCTGTCTTCTATCTATTCAATTTCTATAGCTGCCCATCTCAGTCAATGACTCTGGACAGCTTACAATTCAAAATGGTAAGCCCTATGGTTGGGGCCATGGAGTGGTATCAGCTTCATTGAGGAAGGGGGGGGGAGTGTTATTTCAAACTGAAAAGCGATTGTGATGCCTTCTCAAAAGATATCATAGCTAGGATCAACAATCCTAGACAATTATCACCCACCAGTTTTTAGGGAAGATGGTAGATCTAAAGAACCCTTGTAGAAAGCATAGGATCCATTTCAGTTGGACTCCAGGCTAGGGTCTAGGATGGAGCTGGCATTTCTCATAATTGTTGATAACCTGGAGAGGAATCAGGATGGGGTTAGTGTATCCATCATAATGCTCCTTGATCTCTCAATGGATTTCCTTTGGATCTTCTTTTGGAGTTAAATATGCGGAGACTATTGTTTTGTTTTTCCTTTTTTTAATATTTACATGGATCTTCTGATTTGGAGTCAAGTACCATCAATATATTGATCTTGGTGCCAGGCTGACTAAGTAATGCTTTTGAAGTTCCAATTCACAGCCTTGAGGCTTTGTGGGTCTGGATGGAAAGGTTTAATCCTGGTTTGTTTGTTTGTTTGTTTGGGGGGGGGCTTGATTTGATTTTTAATTTGGTAAGTTTATGGATGATGTTTTTTAGTTTGTTTATTTTTATGTTTTGCTTCTGATTGGCAGACCAAGGTCATCTGGGAATTGTTTTGCTTTAAAATCTGACAAATTAAGAAAAACTACACACATAAATAAATAAACATTTTAGCCTACTTTTACTAATAAAATCTCATGTGAAATCATTGACATCCATGAGAGGAGAGCAAGTGACAAAATATTCATCATATTTAAATCTTCACTTCTCAGGTGAACATTTTTATTCCAGTATTATCAAATATTATGAAAGTAGATTTCATAATGTTTCATTTCATAACTTTGGCCTTGTCATGGTTAAAAATGAATGTTTCTGTGATTTATTCATTATACCTTAACATTTTTATTAATGTTATGCTGTCACTTCATCTAAGTTCTTGTTTTATGTGCCAAATTTCAAATTTTAAAAACTTTTAGCTTTAGACAAACACATATATTTTGAAAGTTTTTAATCTCTCTCTATTTTAGTGGTACCACATGAGCTGCAAAATTCCAAACAACCACTAGCTAGAGAAAAAAAGTAAGTTTTTTTTTAAAAAAAATCTCTTTGGTTTTCATCTACAGATGTTATTGACCTGAATTTGTATTGTTTATGGGTTGTTTGCTCAGCAGGAGCTGAAATAAACCAGCCCTCGAAGCTTACAAGCTTTTGATTTCTTGCCTGATAGAATTCCTTTTCTGCAAAAGCCAAGTGCCCACTGGATATACCACAAAGAACAAATTATAAAATAAAAATAAGTGCTTGCACCACTGAACCAAAAGGAAATTTGAATTTTTACAAGCATAAGAGCTGATGGAATTAGCAAAAAAAGGCCACATTTCGAACAAGATCAATGCACACCAATTTATTTAGTTGGCTCTCTGTGTGGAATTAAAAAGTAAACAGAGAAAAAAATGATCTGGCAAGAAGTGAAGAAGAGTTGTAGCTTATTTATCATAAGAGTTGATCAGAAACACTGAATTTTTAAAATATTTATTTATTAAATATCAAAGTTGTCTGATTTTGGGTACCACACAGTATGAGGGCTACAAGTTATTAGAGCCTAATTGTTCTTCACAAAATCTGAGGTCAATATAATGGAAATCATAGCTTTATGCTAACTTCTAGAACCAAAAGCAATTTCTAGTTGCTTTAATAAGATAGATAATGATGATTGAAACAGTTGTTATTGTGGTTCAAAAACAATGTTCTCATTTTTACCACAGTTTAACGTAATCAAAATTTGAACTCACTCTTGCAAATTTCAATTCAAAAATAATTTAGACCATGTTTTAGGTTCTGCCTTAATGAATCTGACTCTTTGTAGTTTACTTCACTCATTATTTCCACCTTCTAACTGTTAGCCCGGGAAAATGAATAATTTCTACCCCAATATGCCTAATAAAATGATATTGATTTGTTCTGATTGGAATATGATGAACAATCAGAGGGAAGCATGGATGGATAATTACCCCTTGATTTTGCATTGATACATTTTGTAATATTTCTAATCAAATTGAAATAATGTGCCAGCATTTTCAGTTACAGTCCTATGTACAACTACTTAAAATTATTATGAGTAATCTACAATTCACAGTCTAAGAATGGTGGAAGCCTAATAATTCAAGATTCAACAAAGCTACTGAGAATATAGGCAGTTCCTAGCAGGGTGATATTTTTTCTTTGTAAAATTAAGTGTTCAGGTCCAATACATTCAAAATTTCAAAATATTGAGTAAGTCATTAAAACATTGTTCCAAGAACTCCAATCACAATTAATATAATTATGGATTTCTTTCCATAAGCATTTAACTTTGGTCTGCAGTATTTCTCAATTTTTTAAAATTGTTTTTCTTCAATTGTTGCATCACCTGGTATAATCACATCAATGATCCATATTTTCTTCTTTTCAATGACTATTATTTCAAGCATGTTATGAACAAGGTGACTGTCTATTTGGATCTTGAAGTCCCATAAGAGTTGCCTTAAGATAAGAAGGGTGTCCTATGCATTTTATAATAGATGATAGATAGCTAGATTGATGGATGGATGGATGGATAGATAGATAGATAGATAGATAGATAGATAGATAGATAGATAGATAGATAGATAGACAGACAGACAGACAGACTCTTAGTCTTCTAATTATTCAAAGCCTTCACAACATAAATGTTCCACTGATTCTTGCTACATTCAGAACCAAACCTCTAGCAAAGTTTCTAATGAAGAATTCTGAGAATGTGGTGCTGCTTGTACTTGGTTTGTGTAATTTTGGTGCAACCTCTGATCAATTCTTTCATCCTCTTCACTACAAAGGAAACATTTGCTGTTCTTTGTTTCAAGTGAATTTTATGCAATGAGCAAACAAATCTTATTCTTGAGCTACTAAAATAAGTCTTCAGTTTCTTTCTTTAAAACTCCTGACTTCAAGTAGCTTTGTGTGAGGTTTTTACTGGCTTTTCCTTCTATATTCTTCAAGAATTGATGATGCATTGGGTTGTTCTTCCAGTTAGCAACTCGGTTTTTAATTGTTTCTTTTATATACTCAGCATTTACATTTGCTATTTTCAAGAGCTTTCCTTGATTGACTTCTTTCAATAAGAGTTCTTCACTGTTCTTGATATAGTTATTAAAAGCACACTTTTCTTCCTCCATAGTTTGTTTCACATTTAGAAGTCTTCTGCCTCCTTCGGCTATTGGCAAATACAGCTGATCAATATTGCTTTTCTGATGTAGAGCCCAGTAGATTGACATTAGTTTTCTTATTTTTTAATTCAAGAAATCAAGTTGGGTCCAGTCAGATATTCCTGCTGTACATCAAATAACAGAGATTGTCCAGATACTGTTTTACTCATAGTTGCTCCATTTTAACTTTGATTTCAACATTTTGAACTCTTGATGTATTTGTTGAAGTATGTTCTTTAACTTGGTTCTATAATGAATCATAAGCTTCCAAAATTCCTAAATATTTGTGACTTTTTCTAGTGCTATTGTCTATATCAAAACCTCAATACTGATAATAAATCTTACTTTTTTTAATAAATTACTATTGAATTTAATTATGCTTTTTAAAGAAAATGTGAAGTAATCAATATTGTACAAAACCTGAAAAATTAAATCAATGAATTAGGAATGGGCTCCATATATTCCCAGGTCCTTTTATTCTACTCTTTTCCCCCCAAAATTGTACCATCTAAATATATAAGAAAAAAAAAAAAGATTGATTTACAGATTGACAAAGGTTTCATGCACCCCAAATAATGAAACAGGGGTCTCCAAACTTGGTAACTTTAAGACTTGTGGACTTCAACTCCCATAATTCTGGGAGTTGAAATCCACAAGTTTTGAAGTTGCCAAAATTGGGGACCCCTACCTTAAAACATTTACTTACCAAACCCAACATAAGCAAATAGTTTTCAAATTCTGGTTATTTTATGATGGATTTTTTTTTTATATTATTCAAATACGATTCAAATAGGGTTGTGGGGAATGATACAATATGGGCCAGTCAGAGGTGATATTTGCCAGTTCTCCGAACTACTCAACATTTCTGCTATCAGTTCTCTAGAACTGGTCAGAACCTACTGACTACCACTTCTGCTAGCTATGGGATGCTCTGTTATTGCATGATAAAAATACTAAAACAAAATATTGGAAAATGTGTTTTTCCATAGTTTACTCTCCTTTCATTATACAGTACTTAATGAAAAGGATTTAAAAGTCAGTTGTTGTTGTTGGAAATAATGTTAGCTGTTCATTTTAAATTGTTTATATTTTTTATTTAGGTTTTTGACTGCCTTGAATCCATTGTATTGAAAAAAAAACATTTAAAATAAATCTGGCATATGAAATAATTTGAGTATTCTCTCTCACTCTACGTGTATGTTTTAATATAACTGTAAACAAGAAAAAAATGTGATTACAGATTTTAAAAAAGAACAAAACAAGATCCAAAAATAATTATAAATAAATGAAAATAGCTGTAACTAAGCTTTTAAACAAATCAAACTTTATCCCTGTGTTATCATATTCTACAATTTGTCTTTTACATCAATAAAGACCCAGTTCAAAATTTGAGAGTTGATTCAATTCATCAAGCCAATTTTAAAATCCTGAATATGACCACTATACTACCACTATAGAAAGTTTTTATTTATATATTTATAAATATATAAAGGTGGGGAGGACAAGGGGGACAAAAAGAAATAGAAGAAGGACAAAGGGGCAAAAGACCAGGAAATATTTAGTTCTCTAACTCTCTTTCTGATCACTTTGGGAAATTGTCCAGTTCCTAATTTAAGATTATTACAGACCTTTAGAATGACAAGTTTGGAAAGTCCACCTAATGAGCTAAAGAATTTAAAGAAATGGAAACAAACTACATTAAGCTAAATAAGACTTTGATATGAGAAAATTATAAACAAATTAAAGGTTCAGACAAATATGTAATATTGAAACTTTTACTATGTAAGATTTTGGAAATAATTGTATAAAATAAGCAGCTCTTTATGGGGACCAAATTGCTTTGTCTATCTTAAGTCATGACACTGGAGGGTACTAAGGATTCTAGGCAATTAAGAAAAAGGAGAGGAAAGTGTTACCTTTCCTTTGGTTTTCAGTTAATACAGAGATTTACAAAATAATCTAAAATATTTGAAATATTCCAGGAGATTTTTTTTTAAGAATAAGGCAAAAAAATAATAGTTACAAAATCAGAAATGATGTCTGCTTTTATGGATATTTATGTTCAAGAGATATTAATGAAGGAATGACAAATGTGAAATAAATTTTGCATGATACAGAAATATTAAAACCAGAAATTATGGATAATAATAATAAAAAGCCTTGTGGATTATAAGACCAGGGAGGCATATAAAATGGAAATGCAAATGACAAAGCAAAAGAATGACCTAGATAAGTATTTTCTGCTGGATATACAAAAGAAGTTGATTAAAGCTTTGAAAATCAAACTTGAAATACAAGGATAATCTAAGAAAATGACCTAGATAATAACTTTTCACTGGATTTACAAAAGAGGTTCTTTAAAGCTTTGAAGAAGCCTTTGGGATGGATAAAAAAATTTGAAGGGAGATAAATACTACAATATCTGAATGAATTTTAAGATCAAGATTTCCAGGAAGGAACATAAATTTGGTTCGTTTGACCAAGTTTAAAATAAGAGATATTTGTAGAGAGCTTTGGAAACCCTTTAAAGATTTTTTGCTGACACCAGAACTAAAAAGTACGTGATTTATGGATTTGCATGAAAGGCAGGCTATGCAGACCTCATTATTAACTTATGGTATATATAAGACTACTGAACATTATATATAAAAAGTTTACCAGAATGCCTTTTGGCTTTGGGAAATAAGAACACAAATGGCAATGAAAAAAATGTCTTTGTCATGAAGCAGAATAAAAGAAAAAACACAAAACTTTTCAATGCATGTCTGAATGTTCCCTTTTGTGATGCTAGAGTTTTGCTAGTTTTCCAGCTCTGAATAACATGTTATACGTTCATATATTTTGCAGAGCAGTTCATATTTTGTTCAGAGTTCGTAGTGATGATTGCAGCATATATGCCTAAATAATAAATAAAATATGTTTCAGAGATAAACATACATTCTTTGTGTAACAACTATTCATCTTTTTTATGGAAAGGAGACGTGTGTGTGTGTGTTGCTATTGTTGTTGCTATTGTTGTTGCATAACCCAGGATTCTATCTCTTCTCAAGGTTGGAAAATTACTCTTTTTGGACTAGAGTAACTGTCATAACTATTTTAATTGATTCTAAGAGACAGTAGGTGAATTGAGAAATGAATGGGGAGATGAAAAATATTGAGATGATGACCTTGAAAAAGGAAAACAAATAATTTGTATAAAAGCTACTTGATACAAAATTGTACTTTGCACACTGGTAATGGACATGTTGTTTAAAATTGGCAATATTGCTGGGAAAGAAAAGAATTGTGTTGATTCATTTTTTAAAAAAAATCTGCCAAAATTAGTACATGTCTTCACAAATATTATAGAAGTATCTTGTTATTAAATGTGAAGAAAGAAAAAAAATGGTAGGTTCACCCACCTATGCTATTTACCATGAGCACTACCACTTTTTCCTACTATTTTTTCCACTTTATTTCTTTTTAGGTATACAGGCTTGAATAAACTTAAATTTAAAAAAAAACAACAACTCATCAGAATAGAATAGAATAGGATAGGATAAGATAGGATAGGATAGGATAGGATAGGATAGGGTAGGGTAGGGTAGGATAGGATAGGATAGGATAGGATAGGATAGGATAGGATAGGATAGGATAGGATAGGATAGAGTAGAATACTTTATTGGCCAAGTGTGATTGGACACACAAGGAATTTGTCTTGATGTAAATACTCTCAGTATACATACAAGAAAAGATACATTCATCAGGAGTTGAGAATAATGCACAAGAGGAAAAAAGGCCTCTTTTTTGTCTAGGAAAATCTCTAACTATGTCAGAACTGATCAATTCTGAATAGAAGTAGTGAGTGCAACCACACAAGCTTAATGTATAAAGTTATTGTAAAATAAAGAGTTTATTAAATAGCTATCCACATGCTCAATAGAGATTTTCAATCTATGCAAAGAAATCTGCAAATCTATTCTGTTCATGTAAATAGATTAATGTTATAGTAATTATATGTTAAGAACTTAATGGTTAAAACATTATTATTTTGGTCACTGACATGTAGAAATGGCTTTTACCTAGGAACCTGCTCACAGAAAGAATTTATATAAGGTTCTATATGATTGGAACAAGTCATCTTTTCTGATCACTAACCTCCAATTTTCATATTAATTCCAGATGGGTGCAGCCGTATAATTATCTGAAAAAGATTTTTTTTAATAAAAAATGTCCAAACATATTAAAGTGGGGGCTTTTACATACTTTCCTATATTTGTTTGCTTTTTTAAAATCTGTCATTTGGCAAGTTTGAATTTTTCAATAAAGAAAAACTAGGCCCATGTATCATGACTGATTCTTTTAGACTGGAATGTTACTGTCAAATTATAATAATAATAATGATCATTTGTCTGCAAGCAAGAACTGACTACAAAATAGACATAATAATTAAAACAAGAAAATAAAATGCTCTGAGTGCAGGATTCTGAGTAATGCATCCACCAAAAGCTCCAGAGCAAGTGGATTCCTCAATGAAAATATTTATTGGACATATCATATTGGCACAGCTAGTGAAAACCAATTCTCAAGGTTCCTGCAGTTTTTCCCTTCTAATCAAAAGAGCAAATATGTCCCTCCCCAAGGTCACTGGTCACATTGTCCAATAAAGGTAGCTGGGAGGCTGCTTGGTCACTCCTCTCCTTCCCTTGACATCTGTTGGGATGATCTTGGTTCCCACAAGAAAACTTTTTTTTTGTTTTGACTTATAGCTGGTCTATCTGCTTCCCTCCTCCTTTCCCCCTTTTAAAGTTCATGGCAACCATCAGGCAGGAAAAGATGGCTTCAGCCTGGTCAGCTTCAGAGTTGACAATGGGACTTCAGAATTCAAATAGACAAGCTTCTGCCACATAATACTTTACATTTAACAATTGTCAATAAGAAAGACAAAACTGTTTGGAAAGTGGATGTGGTAGTACCTGGAGACAGAAGAGGAGAAGAGAAGGAACTGGAGAAAACCACAAAATATAAAGAACTGCAAATAGAAGTAGTACAGCTGGTGGCAAAAGAAAGCAAAGATAGGACCAATAATGGTAGATGCTTTGCAATCCCAAAACAAACTGAGCTTGAACACTGACAAAGAAAACTGAGCTTGAACATTGACAAAATCACCATCAATCAATTGTAGAAGGAATCTTTACTTGGAATAGTTTACATCCTGCAAAAATACCTTTAACATATACAAATAACAACATCTTCATATTGCAGGTTTTTGTGAAGGACTCAGTAGTCCTTCAGGCCAAATCTAGTCTAAACCTCTGGCTGACTATGCAACAAATCAAAAATAATAAAACAATTATAGAAGCCATATTTTCATGAGTGTAGTTAAAGAATGGGATCATGCAATGCTTGTTTCTACATTGAGGAAGGATTATCTTCTAAAAGTGATAAATTATGATTGAGGAGCTTCCATGATTTTTATGTCTAATTTCATCCGATACAGATGTGATAATTGCCTGTCTGCTACTTGGGCATGGTTGTGACCATTCCCCTGTAGCTTCTACTGAAGGCATCCAAAGGTTGAATTGTCTCAGAGTCTGCACTAATGGAAAATAAGTAACATGCTGCAAAACTATTTTTCACTACAGTCCAGACTATATAAAATAGATTACTAATGTAATCATGTCCCAAAGGTGCTTTTTTCAAGAGGCAACTGGACTTTCTGGTTTTTCTTTGAAGACATTTCACTTCTCATTCAAGAAATTTCTTCAGCTCTGACTGGATAGTGGGGAATGGAAATCAGAGCTGAAGAAGCTTCTTAGATGAGAAGCAAAATGTCTTCAAAGAAAAACCAGAAAGTCCAGTTGCCTCTTGAAAAAAGCACGTTTAGAACAACCATGACCTGACTGAGAAGCTCCATAGACATTTGATGTAATCCTGATTATTTTATAGAATTACTCCAAATTATTTGGTCAATTTTTAGATAATCAGATTACTCAAATGTGCAAATGTCTAAATTTGAAATCTATTATCCACTGTGGTGAAGAAAACAAAAAACAACATCACACTATTATGTCCAAATTGCAGGAAATATGCAGTAGTATATCTCAAGCGTCTACCTTTTTACCCAGTAGTTTTTAACACCTTCATAATGACTTGGATAAAAGAATAGAAAGAATGCTCATAAAACTGATGGATTACACTAAGCTGAAAGGAATTGATAACACCTCAGAAGACAAGCTCAAAATTCAAAAGGATTGTGATATATCTGAATGTTGGGTCAATATCCAACAAAATGTTGTTAAATTGTGATAAATGTAAGGTTTTAAATTTGAAAAAAAAAAAAAAAGATGCACAGGTAAGGTGATACTTGGCTTAATAGTAGTACTTGTGAGAAACATTAAGGGCTTTTCGTAGACTACAGATTAAACCAGAAGACAGCAATGTGCTCTAACTGTCCAAATTGCTAATGCAGTTTGTGGCCTTATCAAGAGCTACACTCTTAAATCCCACTCTATGCTGCACCACTCACACTGTAACCTGGAACTATATCCACTTCTGGTTTTAAGAATGCAAGAGAGGCACTGGGGAGCTGTAAAGACTGCATAGAAGAGCAGCAAGGATGGTAAGAGGATTGGAGGTTAAGTCCTAAGAAGAACAGTTAAAGGCATATGATATGTTTAGTCTGAAAAGAGAAGGACAATAACAGTCTTCCAAGAGATGAAGGGATGTTTAAGGACAAAGGGATAGATTTTATTTAAATGGCACCAAGGAATAAGACAAGAACCAATTTGTAGAAGTTTAACTTCACTTTAGAGGTTTTGAATACAATCAAAGCTTGGAATAAGGAGGAAATTCATGACTGTGAGAACAAGTCATTAACAGGAATATCCTATCCTAAAATTATGGATGCTCTATTTTTTAAAAAAAATAAGGATTAGGAGGATATTTATTCAAGATGTTATGAAGATTTCTACACTAAACACCTGATTTGATGAACTTCAAGATCTGTTCCAGTCTATGGTTTTACTGTAAATGTGCAATTCAGAACATTGATTTCAATCCCCTGCTTAGTGGATGAATCCAGTTTAAAACATTTCTTACTAGTGACTGTGCAGTGTTCACATGAACACAACTGCTCTTGCTCTTTTGAATTTCTTCCTAATATTTAACAAGAAAGTCCTGCAATTTAATTGTAAATGGGATTCCATTGACTGCAGTCAGGAATAATAGAGAAAATTACAATGTTGTCTGCTTGTGGTGGAAATGCTTGCACTTGGTTTTTAGGTGTGTTCTTTTTCTAAAAATAGAAAACTTCATCATAGGCCAGGTATAAAGAAATGTTAATAAAATATAATGTAGGATGAAGCCACATTTACATTGTGTGGAAAGTTGTGATTAATGGATTGATTTTAATGTTATTAAATTGTCAAAATTCTAAGGCAGAAACAATACCGATATCCATGCCAACTTTACATTGAATCATTTGATCTATTGAATAGTACTGCAGACTTATTATTTATTTTATGATTTAATTATTTGAATTCAATATACATTCATCTCATCAACTGACTCTTAACTTCTCTGAATTTCAGACAAACTTATTTTCTATCTCTATCTGAAAAGATACAGACTAAATTATGATATTTTGCATGCAAGTGGTGTGTGCTACACATTTTTCTTTTTCAATTTATCCTGACATAAATTTTAATGTGGAGATGGGTAATGTATAATTCTTCAGAGTAAGATGGGATTTTATTTTTCTGAAACATATCTACAAGATATATGAAAGTCATCTGTTCTTGATGACGAATACTTGATGGCTGCATTGTTTTCTTTTACCATGCAGAACTTGGAAGAGGTTATGTTTGGTGAGTTTGCTTGTTTGTTTGAATTTTGTAAGCTAACAAAGTGATTTGTATGAGAAGGACAGCTATGTAAATCAATCAATCAAATATGGTAATAACAATTCATTTAAAATAAATAAAGTAAGAGTGAGAACAATCAACCAATGGAACAGCTTGCCCTTGGAAGTTGTGGGACCATCATCACTTGAGACTTTCAAGAAGAGATTAGACTGCCATTGGTCAGAAATGGTGTAGGGTCTCCCACTTGGGGGGGCAGTTTGGACTAGATGACCTACAAGATCCCTTCCAACTTGATTATTTGTTATGTGATCTGTTGTGTGTCCAATCATACTTGATCAATAAAGAATTCTATTTTGTATTCCATTATTGAAACAAGGTATTTGTTATTTTGAAAAGAATAAAAGGTCTGTGAATGCTATACATTTTTTATTTACAATTTTTCCTTAAAATCTATGGAAATGTATCTCTAGACTAGACAGACTAGACTAGAACAGGACAGAACGGAACGGAACAGAACAGAACAGAACAGAACAGAACAGAACAGAACAGAATAGAATAGAATAGAATACTTTATTGGCCAAATGTTTTTGGTCACACAAGGACTTTGTCTCTGGTGCATAAGCTCTTGGTATACATACAAACAAAGTAATATAATCATAAGATACCAATAGGAGAAACCTACAGAACAGTACATGATGTGATCTGTACAAGAAAAAGTAAAACAAAAAAGTAAATGGTACTTTTAAAAACTTGTAAGTTACAGGAAGAAGTGACTTTGAAAAGCCTGTTCAGTTTTAAATCCTTCACAATCCATGGAACAATGTTAAATTTCCTTCTATGTTTTGTGTTCACTGAATGAAGTTACAGTAACTATTTTCCAATTTTATGGTCTGCTGCACCCTGCGAAGTATGACTGGTGGAAGAGCAATAAGTTGATCCATGTATACATGAAGCTCTCTACAAAGGGCAATTAGCATGTTTCCCTGAGATAAGAAGACAATAACACTCCTTAATCAATCCATTTCAGTACTTGAGGCGATATATAACAGCCCATAGGCCTTTGCTCCTCATTCTTTGACTGTTCTGGTCATTCTTATGCTTTGTTCTCAACCAATCTTAGAATGTAACAGACAATGCTGCTATCGCCTACTATAGGAGTTGTTGACTCAGATTTCATGGCAAAACTTCAGCTATTCTCAGAAGTTAGTGACATGGCAATGAAGACATTAGACTTCTATTTGCTTAGTTTTTGATTTGCATTGGCTGTTGTATAACATTGTTGTATTTTGATTGAAATATTCAAGATTAGATATCTATTTGTAATTTTGATGCTTTTCATAGTTTTCTCATTTCTCTAGGCCAGCAGACTCTTTGTTTTATATAAAAGGCCTCATAGATAGAAATGTAAAATTTTGCCAGGAGTTCACCGTTATCTGTCCTTGTCCTTTAATAGGTCAATGTAATAACATGATTCACAATTTCATCCTATGTTGATTTTCTCTCTCTGACAGCCTCGTCTTTATGGAATAATCTTTATACCACACATTAAAACATAAAGGTGTTCTATTTTCTCAGAATGTAATTCCACATTAGACAGTGATTTAATATTCTTTCTGTATCTTTCTCTATCATCTCTATCTCTTTCTCTATCTCTCTATCTCAGATTAGGCCCTATACATTACCTTTTATGCACTCTCTGGAACCTTCTTTCAGAGTTTTCCTGAAATTCCCTTCCTCATTCTCTACTTCCCAACCCATGTGCTTTAAAAAAGAAAGTTGCATTTATCTTTCCTGATTGATAGGAAATGAGTACAGTTTGTATCAAATGCAAGAATATCCTATAAGAAATAGCTTTAGAAAGTGTATGAACTTATCAAAGTTTTAAACCACTGTATATTTAGAAAATTCATCCATCCATCCAATTCACCCATCCATCCAAGCTACGTAAAAGTGTTATTAGAAACAATATTGATTCTACCAGCTAGCAACACATTTGCAAATTGTGGTAGGTTTGGAGAGTTTTTTTTGGAAATTCTTTAAACAGGAGATACCAAAAACCTGCCAAAAACTGGCAAGTGAAGTACAAGCAAAACCAGTAAATTTGTTATCTCAATTGGTTGTAAATTTTCTTAGAAACAGGCTTACTATGGTTAAGCTTAACATGGTAATTTATCACTGCTTATCACCTATTACTGCCATGAACTACCAGAATTGGTACAATTCAGGATGGATTGATTGATTTCACCATGCCAGCCATATAAACAGACCAGGTTACAATAATGGTAGAAAATAAATATGAATATTTGTTTGCCACTTTAATCTGATTTGTCACTTCATGATGAATTCATTAGGTGAAAATACAATTCCAAAGAGAAAAAAACATTTATACAAGTCTGTGCTAATTGAGTACGGTTCATCCCTGCAGACCCCCACCCCCACCCAAGCTTCCTTATAATACATTTTACAATATTGCCAAATGTGTTTGGGAATATAATGCTGAACACAGTTATCAAAACAGCTGCAACTACTTTTCATACACTTTTGTAATTCTCCTTGCTAATTACAGTTGAGATGTAGAATTGGAGATTGCATAACATTAAAATTGGAAAAATTAAAATGGAGCCATTGTATGAAACTATTATGTTCTTTTGGGGACTGCTGATCTTATTGAGGCATTTGCTAATTAAAAACACGAGGATAGCTCCTGAATAAACCATTAAAACCAAGAGTTACTTTCACACTTGATTGGTACATGTCAAAATATTTTTTCTCTGTTTGGATCTCTGTGTGACATACATTATATATTGATAGGATACACAGTGAATAATTTCTCTGCGTATGGATATGGGACAAAGATGCATTGAATTAATGGGTCTTGAAGGAAGAGTTTGTAGTGCTCTACTTCCTGAGTGCCATCTGTTCCAGTTTTCCAATTTGTTTTAAAATGTATTTCAGACAAGAAACAACTTTGTAAAAAAAGCAAAGAGCCCAGAAAAAAATAGCAACTTATAAAAAATTAAAAGAGAACTTTAAAAACTATTTAAAACTGAAAAGTTATGCTATTGATCAGCAATCATGAATCATACATCTAAATCATTCTGGGATAGCATTTTTGGTGAATTCAGGTAACTCCGTGTTGAGTCACAACTGGTCCGTACAGTTCATAGCAATCGAATAATATGGATTATAGTTATTTTTTAAGTCATTATCTACACAATCTTCTTGGTATACAAGATATCTACCAAAGTTCAGGTAGGTTAGTTAAGGAACCAGATATATATTTTTTAGAAAAGAGAACAGCTAAATATTATCATACAGATTTGGAAAGAAAAACTTACACCTGTTTTTCAGCTTTGCAGTGTTGATACAATTTTTTTTTAATCAATCCTTTTTTATTTCAATAAAAGGACCAAAAATAAGATCTTTGAGAATAAGTCAGTTTTGGAGGGTGGAGGAAAGGATCATTTTTCCTAATATAGTTTCTAGGCTTTTTTAAAAAAAATATTGTTGTTGTAATAGTAAATTAATTCATTAATACTGATGTATATATTTGTACCATTCCTTCACTATTCGACTTAACAAAACTTTTAAAAATTAAATGGAGAAAGTATCAGTAAAAAAGAATAGAACAGCATGGGATGAATGCAAAATATTTCAGTTGCAGACTTTGTATTACTTATTTTGGGATATTAGGCTTACTTATGTATTTATTTTAAATATTTTAGGCCATTCTAATATGCTACAAATGTGTAAGTCATAATAATAACAATCCAAAACATCTGGAGCACTACTTAAGCATTGATAAAATCACCATCAGTCAATCCCAAACTTTATTTAGAACAGCTTACATTTTCCATAAAGGTATGGAAAAGGGGGCAATATTTAGTATTCTGAATGAACCACCCACCTTTTCTTTCCATGGGCAACATTATTTTTTTCTTTATTTTGAAGTTTTAATAAAAAATATTTCAGTTACATTGAGAAAAAAACCAGTATTACTTAGGCTAAGAACCTTGTCTCGATTATAAAAATAATGAAAAAACACTCACTAGAAGCCATTTTAAATATCCATCAACTTAATTTTGTAAAGTTTCAGATGATCAGGGGTGGGGTGCTGCTGGTATAACAGCCAGTTTGGTGATTGCGTGCTTCAAGAACAGCAGTATAAAAATCCTTACCTGCTATGTTACTTCGGGGAAGTAATACAGCCGAGGAGTAGCAAGCCACTCTTCCATGATGATTAGCTGGGATGATAAAGGTCAGTGCAGCACAGGGACAGGTGGGCAGGCCTACATGATCATTGGAGCTAACTGGTTTGCTTCCAGCCAATCTTCGGAGCTAGGGGTTTGCTCAAACCAGTTCAAAATTTCAGAATCCCACCCCTGCCCACAATCCTTTAAAATAGGAAACACATAGTATGAAACCATTTACAATCAGTTTATTATTCTAAGTGCTCAAATTCCCAGCCGGTGGGCCAGATGCATCATGCGCTGTCCTTGCCCATGCCCAGTTTAGCAAAGGGGAAAAAAGTCCTGATACATCACGTGATGCTGCCGTGACAACATTAATTTGATGCCCCCTTTCTATAGCATCATAAGTTTATTTTTTCTGGTTTGTTTCTATGTGTCTCTTGATTGAATTGCTTTGTGTATTTATGTCGCATATATAATATTGCATGAATATTGCCAAATAGTTTGATTAGTAAATAAAAGCTATGGCATCTCTGTATATGTTTCTACTTACTTACCTTTTGTGATTTTATTATTGAAAAGCCCTTGGAAAACTGTCTAGATAAATAACTGGATGGGTGAATGAAGCACAGAGTCAAGTTTCAGAAAGGTAATTGGTTTTTTAAATTTAGAATTAAAAGGTTTCCATCCTTTCTTTCAACACAGAACTTTTCAGTTGAGGGTTGAAGGTTATATTTATATTGCATCTGCTGGTTATATCTTTATTGCATCTGAACAAGTGACTATTTATCCTCTGTAATTTCCAGGTTGGGAGGAGACAACACTATTTTGTTCAAGTATGTAACATTACTTAAGTATTTTCTTGTAGGGAAAGAATTAGAAAACAAGAATTAGAATTATAATAATTAATAACTGGAATGAGAATGATTAGAATTATTGGAATCAGAATCAAAGACACTTGGGGAAATAAATATGCAACAAATTACATAATAAATTTAATTTTTCTGGGGCTTCTGATCTCACTGAATCAAGCCTATTGAGAGAAAACTGCCAAGTATATCAACTTGTGGAACAGAGATTGAAGACTGCTATTCTCTTCATCTGCTTTATCATTCTTCACATATTTAATCTTTGTAATTTACTTGGTTAGCTTATAAGTGGGAGCAGTTAGGACTACTGTTGTACAAGGCGTTGTTCTAACAGTTGTTATTATGGGGAATTTTGGAGAGATTAGAAGAATATTAAGGCAGAATTTCTAGGCCAAGTGGGACATTGGCAAGCAATGAAATAGTAACAATGAAGATAAAGAGTAGAACAGAAGAGCAAGAATGATGACTGCCTCTTTTGATTAACACATGCAGTGAATCCATGGATTAAAAAAACCTGCAATACTTTGAAACAAAGCATTTTGCATTTTACCATTTCACAAACTAGTCATATATCATCATATACTTACCAATATCACAAGAATGCCAATCAGTGGTGGTATGCTACTGGTTCAGCCCAGTTGAACCAGTAGTAAATATCACTACCGGTTTGGCTGAATTGGTAGTAAAAAAAAAGCTTCCAATCAGCTGAGAGGAGGAAAAAAAAGCCTCTGACAATCAACTGAGAGGATAAAAGACTGAAAAGCACATGGGAGTGTGGGGGGAGTCACTCCTAGCTTTTCATTTCTTCATCCTCTTAGCTGATTGGCTTTTTAGGGATGTGCACATTAGGGGCCTGTGTGCGCACGAGTAATCACCCACCAAATCAGTAGCGACTAAGGTAGGATCACACTACTGATGCCAATCCTATGGAGCCAGATAATGCTAGGCATTGAAAATTCAAGCCAGAGAATATAATTGGGATATAAATGGTTCTAAATGAAAGAGTGAAGTAAGGAAGATGGACAAGAGAAAGAATACCTGTGATATCCTGTCCTGATTCTAAACCTGATGACAAGATACTAGGGAAAAGCTAGCAACTTTAAGGGTCAATGGAATTTGTTCCAAGAGGTAATACTTTGGCATTATTTGTGTGAAAAGTTGCACAAAAATGAAGGAAAAGAATTGCAGCCATTATTAACATCTGTGTTAGGGATACACCCTAGCAGAATCTGCACAGCAGTCAGGCAAGCAGGCAAATATGTGAGACAAACGTTTTTGTAGCTTACACTCAGTAAAACAGATACACTGTGCTAGTTAAATAGTTTATTCCAGTAATAGTTTTAGCATAGTCAAACAGTCCATATATCATTCACTAGTTCAGTCCGTCCAGGGATTATTCAGTTGCAAAGTCCAGTGTCGAAAAAGAGGTCAGTAAACTTACAAATATCAGCCCAGTAATATCACAGTAGATATATGAAGAAGTCAAACCTCCTTTCTTCCTTCAGCAGCAGCAACAGAGAACACGCAGTTAACAAACCATCAATCCATCATAGTCAGCAAGCAATCCAGTACGCCAGCAATCAATCAAGTTATCTTGCTCCCTCTTATGACGGTTTCACAACCGCACCCAAAATTACATGCTTTGCATTTTAAAGTGACACACACTTAAAACTCACTATTATAGTTTATATATATTATTTTACTCAAACTACATTAGGTAACCTTGTTATTCCTAACAATCTAACTCACAATTGCTGAATGATTACACTCAAATGATGCTCACTGATGAATCAATCCAACCCTGGAGATAAGTACTGAGGAAGAATGCCATTGGGCTTATGCCAGGCCTTGTGCTGCTGAACATTTTTTTTTTCAGTACGTTGGATAGAAGGATTTGAAGATTGGCTATACTCAGAGGAGGGGGTAGAAGATTCAAATGGATGAAGAGTGAGCTGAAATGACTAAGACAAAGGTTAACTGGCAAATTCTGCATTTCAAGTATATGTGAAAAAGAAAAGGCACAAAGAACAGATCTGGCTATTCTTCTTAACTACAAATGAAACATGAGGCAACACTGTTGTCAGGGCTTTGATAATCCACCCCCATTCAAATCATTAGTCTCTAGCCATATCTCCCAGAGTTAAAAAAATAAATCATTTATTAGGAGTGAACAATGCCGGCGTTACCTGAGTGCAGCCAACTCTGAGACACATCATTCATCTCACCCTTGATCATGGTCTTCCCCCACCCCCTGGATGTAATTTCTCCAATGGGACATATCCATATCCAATCATGCTCTCCAATAATTATCTTGCACTCGAGAAGCTTCTGTCGCCTAGCAATTATCTATGAAAATATTGAAGGTATGCATTGCTTCCCCCACTCCCTTTCTGCTGACAATTCTAAAAGACAAGAGAAATATTTTTGGTTTGACAATTGTTTTGTGGTGGACATAAAAAAAATAAATGTTCAGCAAAAAAAAAAAAAGTCTCTATACTGGAGAAACCAATACAAGAGAAACCACTACAAACTCAAGGTAAACCGCTCCAAACTCAATTGTAGAAAATACGACTTCAGCAACAGAGTGGTCAATGCCTGGAACGCCTTACCCAATTCCATTGTTACAGCCTGAACCCCTCACAACTTCAACCTCAAACTCTCTACTGTGGACCTCACCCCATTCCTAAGAGGTCCTTAAAGGGAGCATGCATAAGCGCAGCAGTGTGCCTATTATCTCTGTCTTACTGTCCCCATTTATCTGTATTTACTTCCTTTTTTCTTATTTATGTTCATACTTGTTGTTTTGTACAAGTTTGACAAACAAATACATCAAATATATAGTTCAGATCCTGGGAAATAGTTGTTCCATTTTATTCTGTTCTGATTAGTTAGAATACTGTGTGTAAGGACCTGCCTCAGCTATCTTCTCAGGAAAGCATGACTCTTGGGGAAAAAAAATGGTACCAACCAGCAGTCAATACAATGCAGCAAAGGTGTTATGAGAACTCTGAGGTGGGATGATGATAATAGGTCATCTTTGGGGTAACAGACTGGAACTGGCTGGGAAGGAATCCAGCCTGACGGTCCAGTTGTCCTCCCTAATTCCCATGCAGTTACAGCAAAAATAAAAGCATTCAAAGCAATCAGCTCCAAGAAGCATCCCCTTCTCTTTTGGAATGGCAGCATTCTGGCAGGAACTTGATACTGTGTTTCATTCCAGAAATTATAGTTTTAAAAAAACACTGACAAATTGGAACACATTTATATTTATATATAAGATAGGAAAGAATTCTGGAAAACAAGTTCCACAAGCAATGGTAAAAAGTTTGGGAATGTTTAGCTTACAGAAGAGGTTATTGAGCTATGACAACCATCTTCAAATATCTGAAGAATTGTGGCATTGGAAAAGGATTAGACTTGTCCCTTATTGTCCCAAAAGGCAGATTCAACATCCAAAGTCAAAACTACAAAGATTCAAAGCTCTAGTGCACATTCCTGACTCATTGAGTAGTGTAAATGATAATGAACAGATGATCATTTATTCGAAGATGCCCTAATGACTCTAAGCAAGGGATTCGATTAGTTAGCCTCTAAAATCCTTTCTGATTGTATAATTCTATATAGTACACTGTCCATAGTCTCACTGGATTGAGGCAGTTTACGAATATAATGAACAAATAAATATGAATGAAAATTAGCCTTAGACTTTTAAATATCAAACAATTTCTCCACAGGCACAATGTATTATTTGTACATTTATTTTATTTGTTTGTTCATAAGCTTCAAAATTATTTCACTCAAAGCTAATTTACATGGTGTATAAAAGCCACAGCTTTCAAGATTTTTCCCCATGTAGTGACAACCCTGATATTTAGCACAGCAAGACAGCTGACTGAAGTAGCTGATTTAGTATATCCTGAAAGTAGATGGAATGTGGATAGTTATTTTTTTACTATTGTAATTTATAATGTATAGCTGCATTATAAAATATGTTTTACCAGTTAAAAATATGGCCTGCGTGTGTGCATGTGGATGTCTATTTCCCCCTATTGGTTTCTTGGTTTTGTAATGCCCAGTTGCACTGGGATCAGTATAAGATGTCATAGAGCAAATCCCATAATCTGTGAACTTCCAACAATCAGACTTTGCATTTTTGTAAATTCTTACTATCACATAACATAAACATGGGGTCGGCATAAATGCCCTTGGAAAACAAGAAACCCTAATGAGCAAAGCTGGAAACGATTAATTGCCTTAAATTACTATGGAAGCACTTTATAAAATCTCTAATAAGGAAAGAAAATAATTAGTTGCCAAGAGACACTGATTCTACTTTGCAAGCAGTAAGACTACTTCAATCCCATTGAAGTTGATGGGAATGAAGTGGCAGTATGGTTCATAGGCTTGTAACCATTTTCACTTTTCCATTCCTTTTTTCATGGATGACATTAGCTGTCTAGTTATAATACAGCAATCACTGAGGCATCTTCAAGTCAGATTTAAAAAACGTACAAGGCTGATTTTCAAATGAAAGCTACAAACCTTTCCTAAAAGGGTATGAAAAGTGCATTAGCTAATGTCAGCCAGCTGCTGAACTGTGTGAAAGGATGTGAAGAACTCAGAAGTGTTTATTTAAAAAAAAAACAACTTTGGAAAATCTCAAATAAGTGCTGCTGCTTCTATTGCCATTTACTAACAAACTGAAGAGGGATTTTTTTTTTTTTTTTAAAGAAATCATGCTATTATCTCTTTTAGATACCAAGTGAAAACTTTTTTTTATTTGTTTTAGATATATCCACTGCCTCATAATTTTCTGCTGAAATATTAGTTGTTGTTTGTTTGTTTTTGTTCAGTTTTGCTTATTTAATTAATATACAATTATTTGTATTGCCTGCTTATAGGTTGACCTCAACTTATGACCACCACTGAGAGTGGTGGAATTTTATTTTATTTTTTTTACTACCGGTTCTGTAGGTGTGGCTCTGTCAGCCTCAAGATATCCATAACATGTATAATCTGTGTTAAGCCTAGTTTTCCCCAACCAGGGTTAGGGAGACAAGCTAAACAGAATGTGCAGCTTAGTCAGATAGGCACACAGATAAATGAGTGAGCTAAGCTTGTATGTTTATTAACATACAGTAAAAATGACAGATACTCTTGTGCTATCAAATATATAGTTTATTCCATTATGAGTTCATAGCATAGTCAAAATAACAGTCCAATAGTCATGTATCATTTAGTCAGTCCATTCAGGGATATTCAGTTAGCAAAGTCCGTGTAGAAATATCCTTTGTCAGTTCACTTACAAGTCTGTCCTTTGTTTTCTCTCCCGTTTGAGCAATGCAGTCTTGTGTCCTTGCAGTAATCAGGAATCATCAAAGCCAGAGAGAGAGCAAGCTGCAGCCTTGCTTCTTTTAAAGTGCTTTCACAACCACTCCCTTAATTGCTATCCCACAGTTAAAGTTGCAGACACTTTAACATACAAACTATGATTACATATTATTATTTACCTAAACCAGTTAGGCTAAAACAATGTTATCCCTAACATTCTCCCCTTTTAGGAAATAATAATATAACTATTTACATCTTTAAATCATATTTGTTACAACTCTCTTTAAACTTAATTACTCTTTGAGCTTTTGTAAATTGGTCTGCAATGTTTTCTTCTGTCATGCAGTATTCCAATTTAATTAGCCCATTCTTTACAGATTCTCTAACATTTAAGTATCTTAAATCAGTATGTTTTGATCTAGTTTTAACAGCAATACTAGTAGCTAACTTTATAGCTGCTTGGTTATCCTCGTACACAATAATGGAATCTTTTATAGTTACACCCATGTCTAATAATAACTGTTTGTACAAAATCAAGTCAGTGCATAATAATGACAGACATGAAAATTCCGCTTCCATCGTGGACAAGCTGATATGCTGTTGTCTGATTGACCTCCACCCTATTAGTGTCTTACCAAATAATATAGCCATCCCAGATGTTGATTTTCTAGTGTTTATATCAGTTGCAAAACTTGCATCTGCATAGGCACTAAGACTCAAATCACCCTTTGGTTCTATATACAATGCATGGTTCATTGTTCCTTTAAGATATCTTAAAATTCTTTTTAATGATTGCCAATGACATTGATGTAGATCTGAATTAAAACGTGCCAGCTGATTTAAACTATAAGCTATATCAGGCCTTGACCAATTGCTGATATATGATAAGCTACCAATCAAAGATTGATATATGGACTTATCAAATTTGGGACTTTGATCATCAGTTTTGCAAACTTCCTCATTGGAGTCTTTGCTGGTTTACAAAGTTCCATTTTAAACGTTTTAATTAATTGGCAAATTTTATCTTCTTGAGATATCTTAAAACCATTTTTTTGTTTTGTTAATTGTCAATCCTAGATACTTTTTAATTTCACCTAAATGCTTTAATTTTATCTTTTTGGCTAATAATGATATAATCTCATTAGCTTCATTATTAGTCTTAGTTATCAAAGCAATATCATCTGTAAATAATAACAATAATGACACCGTTCCATTATTTTCTCTTTTAAACACACATGGATCTGCTAAACCAGATTTAAAACCTATATTGTTTAACTCTTTCACAATATATTGGTTCCACTCAAAGCCAGATTGTTTCAACCCGTAAAGACTCTTTTTGAGTTTCCAACAATCATTACTATTTAATTTATTGTCTTTTATACCGACTGGTTTTCTTAAATATATAGTGTGCTGCAATGGTGCATGTAGATAAGCAGTTTCTACATCTAAATGGTTAATGACATAGTTTTCTTAGCTGCCCACATTAATGCTGCTCTTAAAGATGTTGCTTTAAAGCTTGGTGCAAAAACTTCATCGTAATCAGATGCAGTTTGATTAAATCCTTGAGCTACCAACCTAGCCTTATGGGTAACAGTCCCATCATTTCCAGTTTTTACTTTAAATATCCATTTGCACCCAATGGATTTTTCTCCTGGAGGTAATTTAGCATCTTCATAAACTTTCATTACCTTTAATGAATTTAGTTCCTTTTTCATTGCCTGTTGCCAATTCTCCTGATCCTTAGCAGGATACATCCTAAGTTCATCTACACTAGTTGGAACTTTAGTTACTTGGCAAACTATACTTGCTTGATACCTATCAGTTGGTCTAGTTACACGTGTAGTATGTCTAGGTATTACAGGACTTACAGGTGGACTTTCATTAACTAACTCTTCTTGATTATCTAACTCTTCCTGATTAACAGTTTCCTCTTGTTCTGGTCCTATTTGTTCTTCGTGGACTTCTTCTTTAATTAGACTCTTCTTATAACTAATCTGATCTTTCTGCCTTTTATAGGGTTCAATAATTACTTCATTATTTAAATCTTGCTCTAATCTATTCCATCCTACATGTTCTAGGAATTTTGCACTGGCACTGGTGTAAACTCTAGATGTACCTGGTTCCCAGAATCTATAAGATCTATGATTAGATTTATATCCTACAAAATATCATCTTTTAGCTCTATGTTGTCCTTTGTGTCTAAGTTGTGTAGGGATATGCACCCATGCTGGTGCTCCAAATGTGTGCATGTAACTTAAATCAGGTTTTGTACCATGCCACAGTGTGAATGGTAATTCACCTGTTGTTGAATTAACAACATTATTTAATATATGATTACCACACATTATTGCTTCTCCCCATAAATTGTCAGGTAATCCTGAATCAGACATCATAGTTCGTGTCATTGATTGTAATGTTTGGCCTTTTCTCTCTATATAGGCATTATGTTGTGGCCTATATGGTGCAGACATTTTATGTTGAATACCTAACATTCTTAGTCTGTTCTGCAATTTATTATTTGTAAATTCTGTACCATTATCTGTTATAAGAGTTACTAATTTCTTTTTAGTTTTCCTTTCTGCAAATTTTATCCAATTAAAGAGATTTTGATACGTTTCAGTTTTGCTCTTCATTAAATAGCAAAACCCATATCTAGAATAATGGTCCATTATACTTAGTATGTAACGAGCTCCTCCTACACTTGGTTTTTTAGGACCTATTAAATCTGCAAATACTACCTCTAAAGGTTCTTTGGTAGTAAATCCATCAACTCTATTAGCCGGTGTAACCCTTGCTTTGCTTTGATTGCAGGCATTACATTGCAAATACTTATTACAAGGTTTCAAACTTATTCCCTTAGATAATTCAACAGTTTTCTGAAGTATTTTAAAATTTAAATGCCCTAGCCTTCGGTGTAACAAGTGAATACATTCATCATGAGGTTTCTTATTTTCATAAACCATTTTAGCCACCTTTGAACCATCATCATTTAACACATATAATTCACCTCTTAAAGATGCAGTAATTTTCTTATCTTCTTTTTCAATTTTGCAGTTATCTCCCCTAAATGTAACTACATATCCTAGTTTAACCAAAATTCTAACTGAAATTAAATTAAACTTAAGTTGTGGTACATATAACATTTTTACATTATCTTTTATAAAAGAACAATATGCTATACCTTGACATTTAGCTTTCAGTTTCCAGCCATTGGCTAACGATATCTGCTGTGTACTCTGGGACATTTTAATAAAATGTTTGTTATCATTAGTTATACAATGAGATGCTCCACTGTCAACCACCCATAAATTATTTTTTACAGCTCCGTTAGTATACATGGCTAACTCTAAATTTTTATTTTTATTTTGATGACTTTTTGTATTCTGGCCAGCGTTCTGGCGTTTTGCTTTTTTACAAAATCTTGCCAAATGTCCTCTTCCTCCACAATTAAAGCACTTTTTAATTGCGTATGCAGTAGGAGTTTCATTATCTTCTTTTTGAGGTTGCTGCCTCCTTAACTCGTCTCTTTCAAACCTTCTTCTGGCCTCTTCAATCAATCTGCCAGTTATATCAGTTAAAGTTAGGCTTTCCTTTGGCAATATTTCAAGGGAAGTTACGTAGTTATCATAGCTTTCATCAAGGGAAGATAGAATTATGTAGACTTGGTGTAGTTCAGAGAAAATAAGCTCTTTCTCGTGCAGTTCTTGAAAAATGCTTTGCATAGTTTTCAAATGACTCAGCATATCACCATTCTTATGGAGATGTGTACTGAAAAGTTTCCGTGTTAGATTTATGTGAGCACCAACATTATCTCGAACATAAATCCTCTTCAGCTTCTGCCAACACCCAACAGCTGATTTCTCTCCGTGGATATAAACAAGTTGCTGATCAGTTAAGGTGAAAGCAATAATGCAAATAGCGTGCTGATTTTTATGCATAAATTCTTCTATCTTTAGTTTATCTTCCTCATCCTCTGGATCCCATTCTTCTACGTTTGGTGGATTTTCAATTATGTTCCACAAACCTTCTCTTCGTAGAAGCAGACTATATTTCATAGACCATGATACATAGTTTGTTCCATCCAACTTGGATATAAGGGACAAACTTTGTAAATTGACTTGTGCCATGTTTTCTTATATGGATATAAAACTATAATTAATAAAACACAGCTGTCTGTTTACTGTAATGTATAACAACACAAACTCTCACTTTTACATAAATCTGTTTTATCCTAGTTAAACTGACTTTGCAGCCTCTGGGCCCATAACCAGTGTTAAGCCTGGTTTTCCCCAACCAGGGTTAGGGAGACAAGCTAAACAGAATGTGCAGCTTAGTCAGATAGGCACACAAATAAATGAGTGAGCTAAGCTTGTATGTTTATTAACATACAGTAAAAATGACAGATACTCTTGTGCTATCAAATATATAGTTTATTCCATTATGAGTTCATAGCATAGTCAAAATAACAGTCCAATAGTCATGTATCATTTAGTCAGTCCATTCAGGGATATTCAGTTAGCAAAGTCCGTGTAGAAATATCCTTTGTCAGTTCACTTACAAGTCTGTCCTTTGTTTTCTCTCCCGTTTGAGCAATGCAGTCTTGTGTCCTGACTCTGGAAGAAACCCCAGCTGAGATGCCCAGATGGTCATTGGGGGTTGGTTGGAGAGACCCTGAAGCCCCCCTCTTCCTGAAATCATTGTAAGTTGGAGAGGTGCGAGGGAACGGCTGTGGCAAGAGGGGGAGGAGATGGAATGCAGGTTGGATCAAGCTGGGAAATTCCTTATGGACATCTCTGAGAAGCCTGGCACGGCTCCAAGGTATGAGGGGGAAAGGGGAGCGAGTTCAGCCCAGGGAAGTCGAGCTACCCCCACCCCGCAGCCCAGCCTATGCCAGCACAGCCGCCCGCCACCACCCGGGGAGCCCCAGCAATAGGTGTGGTTCCTGGAAGACACCACCTGCCCCCCTTAGATATGAAGTTTGGAGGAAATCCCAGAGATTTGGGGTTTTTCCTGGTACAAGTCGGGAGTGATATGGCAGAATTTGAAAGGGAGTTCACCTCTGAAGCAGCCCAAGTGAGATGTATTTCCAGAACCCTGGAAGGGATGGCAGCAGACTGGGTGGTGACTTTGTACAATGATAACTCCCCCAACTGTGGAGCCTTGATGTTTTCATGACTGCATTGAGGAGAAGGTTTGAGGAACCTCTGGCAGAGAGAAGGGCCAGAATCAGAATGAAGACTCTAATCCAAGGGGGGAGATCGGTTGCAGACTACACCCAAGAGTTCAGGCAGCTGGCATACCACATCCGAGGCTGGTCCCAGGGGGCCCTGATAGAAGCCTACAAAGATGGCTTAAATGGAGATATATATCACATGTGCATCTCCAGAAGGGACCCACATGATTTGCAGTCATGGTACTTGCTGACGGAAGAGGTGGACATAGATCTAACTCGAAGCAGATGCAGAGGAGGTCCCGCCTGGAGCAAACCACTCCCCCCATGTTTTCAAGAGACCTCAAACCCCCCAAAAGTGAGGGGTGATGGCAAGAGCCAAATCCACAGCCTGTTTTCATTGTGGGAAGGAGGGCCACTGGATGGCGGATTGCCGGGTTAAGCCGAATCCAAAGAGAGCACGGGGCCCAGGGAGGAAGCCTGAAAATCCCCCAAACAAGCCTCGCGAAACCGGACTGAAGATAAGAGAGGTTGTAGAGGTCGCCCTTCTGGCGGGAGAGGAGCTAGGACCTCTGACCCCCTTCAATGAGAGCGAGACCGACTCGGAAGATGACGTCCCAGTAAATCCTAACTGAGGGCCCCTGACTGTCCCAATAAAATTAAGAGTGCCCACCTCAGGGACCAAGGGAGAGATGTTAGCCTTATTGGACTCAGGGTGCACGAGGTTTGTAATTAACATGAAAGTAGTAAAGGATATGGGCATCGGACTAAGAACTTTAAGAACACCCATATCCTTTTGCCAACTGGATGGATCTGAGGTGGGAGGTTGCCCCACACATTTTGTAACAGAACCCTTAGAAATGACAATGGGATCCCACCGCAAGACCCTGTGTTTTATTGTGGGCCCCAGGATGGAACAGCCTCTAATATTGGGATTGCCCTGGCTTCGGAAGTGGAATCCCCATGTGAACTGGAGAGAGGAGTAGATATGTATCCGCACCAATCGGCCACTGGAAGGGGAGGAGCAACCCTACCTGGAAGGGGAGGAGAAAACCCAGCCGAAGTATCAGGTTCTGGCCGAGACAGCTTCCGCAGGTGCTGAGCGTGTGGAGGGAGAGGAGAAAATCCCGAAGGAGTACTGGGACTTGAGAGAGGTATTTAGCGAAGAGGCCTCCGATGAGCTCCCTCCTCATCGGTCAACTGATTACAGTATTGAATTTCTACCAGGGGTGATGCTCCCAAAACCGAAGCTGTATTCGATGACACCGGGGGAACTGGAAGAACTGAGGGCATTTATCTACAAGAATTTGAAACATGGTTTCATCAAACCTGCCAGACCTCGAGTGGCGGCCCCTGTGATGTTCTGCGAGAAGAAAGATGGCTCCAAACGCTTGGTAGTTGACTATAGAAACCTGAACGCAGTGCCCGTGGAGAATGTGTACCCCCTCCCTCTGATGAAGGACATGTTAGCTCACCTGGCAAAGGGGAAGATTTTCACCAAGTTGGATTTGAGGGAGGCGTATTACTGAATCCGAATTAAAGAGGGAGACGAGTGGAAGACTGCATTCAATTGCCCAATGGGTTGTTTCCAGTTCAATGTTCTCCCTTTCGGCCTACAGGGAGCTCCTGCTGTTTTCATGCAAATGATAAATCAAGTGCTTCACGAACACTTATACAAGGGGGTTCTGGTCTACCTTGATGATATTCTTATCTACATGGAGACTAGAGATGAACATGTGAAACTGGTAAGCTCCATGCTGCACAAACTAAGGGCCGCCAAACTGTATGCCAAACTGTCCAAATGTGAGTTCCATCAAGAAAAAATTGACTACTTGGGATATCGTATCTCACCCGAGGGCATTGAGATGGACCCAGAGAAAGTGCGAGCTGTATTGGACTGGGCCCCACCGAGAACCCGAAAACAACTTCAAAGTTTCCTTGGATTTGCTAACTTTTATCGGCAATTCATCCCGTCATTTGCTAAAATAGCCATGCCCATTACCAACCTCCTAAAGACTAAGGGGGAATTGAAACCAAAGCCCAGTCAACCGTTGGATTGGACCATGGAGTGCCAAGCTGCTTATGAAAAGCTTAAAAGACTTTTTGTGGCAGAACCAGTTCTGAAACACCCAGACATGGATGCCCCTTTCGTGATCCAAGCTGATGCGAGTGATGTGGCGGTGGGAGCGGTTTTACTTCAATTAAATAAGTTTTTCAAGCGATTCAATTTCTCCTTAAAGTATATCCCAGGGGGGGGAAATTTTATGGCAGATGCTTTGTCCAGAATGCCTCAATACAACAGTATCCGTAAAGAAGTGATAATCATGTCCACTACACAGCTGGCTGCTCCTGTTGTTACCAGAGCGCAAAAGAGAAACCAGGAGAGGGATCAGTTTCTACTGACCTGGTGGAACGATTTAAGAAGGCTTTGAAAACGGATGAGTGGTTCCTGGCAAATGCAAATAATTGCACTTTTTGAGATGGTCTAGCCTGGATAGGTACAAAATTGTATGTACCTGAAACCCTAAAAAGTGAAGTGTTACAACAAACTCATGACTCCAAAGTGGCTGGTCATTTTGGGTTTGTGAAGACCCTACATTTGGTGAAACGGCAGTTCTGGTGGCCCTCATTGAAAAAGGATATTGAGACTTATGTGGCTAGCTGTCCTGTTTGCGCTTCGGCAAAAAGACCTCCTGGTAAACCACCAGTTCTGTTGCAAAATGTGGCTTGGCCAATTGATCCTTGGAGGGAAATTTCCATGGACTTTATAGTAGATCTACCCAAGAGCGCTGGGCACACAGTTATCTGGGTGGTGACTGATTTGTTCTCCAAACAAGCCCATTTCATCCCTTGTTCCAAGATCCCATCGGCGACGTCGTTGGTCAGAATGTTCATTATACATGTCTACAGGTTTCATGGTGTTCCTGAGCAGGTAGTTTCTGATCGAGGGGTCCAATTTTCCTGGAACTTTTGGAGGGAATTTTTGAAGTTAATAGGCTCCACCCAGAGTTTAAGCTCCTCCCACCATCCCCAAACTAATGGGGCGTGCGAGAGGACTAACGGGGTGCTAGAGCAATAACTCAGATGTTACATAAACTATCAGCAAGACAACTGGGCGGATCTACTGCCTTTTGCGGAGGTGGCATATAATAACTCTGTCCACAGCAGTACGGGGTTTACTCCTTTCAAAGTGCAACTGGGCAAGATTTTGTGCCCATACCTGAACTTCCTCATGAAAACCCCAATGTCCAATCGTTGAGCGATTGGATATCTCAACTTCAACTTAATTGGCCAGTCGCTCATAAAGCCTTGGACGAGGCACACCAGTCTCATAAGAAATTTGCTGACAGAAAGCGAGCCCTGCAGATGTCGTATCAAGTAGGTGACAAAGTATTCCTCTCAACTAAATTTTGCAGACTACCCAGAAATTGAAGAAGTTGGGTCTAAGTATGTGGGGCCTTTCCCCATTGAGCGGATTGTAAATCCTGTGACTGTTCAGTTGACTTTACCAAAGACTCTTCATCGTATTCATCTGGTTTTCCACGTCAGTTTGTTAAAACCCGAACATACTTGTACTTTGAGACCAGCCCAAACTGATCCCCCCATACCATTGTTGATTGCGGGAGAACAACATTTTGAGATTAAAGAAATTCTAGACTCTAGGAAATAGAGGGGTCGTATCCAATATCTTGTAACTTGGAAACATTTTCCTCTGTCTTATGCTAAATGGGTTAATGAGAGAGACATTAAAGCTCCTGAACTGCTCAAGAACTTTTATACCAAATACCCTGATAAAACTTAGAAATGTATACAAATGTTAACCTATGTTTATTTTGTTTTTTTCCCACAGGGACTAATGTCCTTCTTCTAGGGGGTCTGAATGTCAGCCTCAAGATATCCATAATATGTATAATCTGCATTCTAACTATTACTTTTCTGCTGCTATGCTAATTTATGTCTTTCGGCTGTCAATAGCAATGGAGGCAGGGGGGAATTTGAAGGGGAAGAAAGCTGGAGGTGTTTTGCATTCCTTTGCTGGGTTTGCAAGGAGAGGGGGGATTCTTTTCTTTAACTTTCCATTTCTTGGCTAGCTTCTGTCCCTTTTTGTGCAACTGCGAACTTTTATCAAAATATATCAAGGTCAACTGACAGCAGTCTCATCACCACCTGGAGATGATCACATGATCATATTCAGAACTTTTAATTGGAAGATTCATTTGGACTTTGGGGGGTGGGAGCACTTCCATTCCTTTGTATATGTGATCTGCGCACCAATTCCTTAGATTCGGAATTAAATCTGAAGCTTTCACTTTATTTCCCATTTTATTTCCCAGTAAAAGGATAACTTTGCTTTAACCATGAAGTCTGAGTATTTCTTTCTTGGGATTTGAAGAGAGCACAGTCTGTGCTCTCTTCAAATCCCAAGAAAGAAATACTCAGACTTCATGGTTAAAGCAAAGTTATCCTTTTACACAGACTGACAGGCTCAGTGGGCATGGCAGGGGAAGGATACTGTAAAATCTCCAGTCAGAGGTGGTATTTGACGGTTCTCCAGTCAGAGGTGGTATTTGACGGTTCTCCGAATTACTCAAAATTTCTACTACGGTTCTCCAGTCAGAACCTGCTGAATACCACCTCTGACTACTGAGCCCCAAATTTCTGTTGCTAAGTGAAACAAGTAAACTTTGCTCCATTTTATGACCTTTCTTGCCACAGTTGTTAAGTGTATCACTGCTTTATTAAGTTAGAAACACAGCTGTTAATTTAATCTGGCTTCTCCATTGACCATGCTTGTGAGAGAGTCACATGATCCTGGGACACTGCAACTGTCATAAATATGAACCAATTGCTAAGCATCCAAATTTTGATCACATGACCATGGGGATGCTGAAATGAAAGACTAATAGCAGAAAAACGGTCATGGGTCACTTTTTTCCAGTGCCATTGTAACTTCAGCCGTTAAATGAACTATTGTAAGTTGAATATTTCCTGTACTTGATTGAAATTATAATAATAAAAGAAATCACAACTTAAATATAAATTAGAACCTTGAGAATGTTCACTAGCTTATTAGGGTTTTCCTCTGTCCTATATGTCTTATGTCAGGGATGTCAAATTTGCATCATCACAGCATCATCATGTGACATAGCATGACTTTTTTGGTAAACCAGGCATGGGTGTGGCCAGCAAGTGATGTATCCAGCCCCCAGGCTGCGAGTTTGACACCCCTGCACTATAGGATAATGGCATTTTGACTACCTACCTAAGTGTAATAAAGCAGGGCCCCTGGACCTCAAGAAGGGAACTTCTCAAAATTATAGGGGCTGATATGGAGAAAATCATTCTCTCACCACTTTGATCTATCTAGATGTGTATAATGGTAAATATATACTGGACCAGCAGAATCTCTTTCAAAGATGTGTTCCCAAAGGTAACAATTACTGAGTTCACAAATATCTTTATATTGAACTGAGCCCAGAAGCCTCACAGTAACCAATACATAGATATTGATTTGCATAGATATTGATTTGATAAACTACTGATCAGCAGAAGTGCTGCTACTTCTTGCACTACTGTGGCTTTCGTGCAAAACAAAATGAAATAATCTAATTCAGGGGTGTCAAACTAATGGCCCACAGTCCGGAGGCATCACGTGTTGGTCCCTCCCCTGCTCACTTTAGCAAAGGGGGGGAAAGTCCTGATACGTTGCATGACACCATTGTGATGATATGAGTTTTACACCTCTGGTCTAATTGGAAGGTAACAAGGATGAAAGTTACCACTTTTTTCAGTTTTCGGTTTTGGAAAGCTTCCACCTGACCATGTCTTTTATGCCACCCTGCAGGTCCTGTAAACCTTAGAGATTCCCTGATGAAAGCCTTTTCTGCCTCTTCTTATTATTTCTACTTATGGAGATTTTTTTAAAATGAGAAATGTGGAAATTGTGTGGCATCAAGTCTGGACTCTATGGCAGATGGGCCATAACATGAACCAACTTCACAATTGCCTCATGTAGCGTACAGTGTAGTTATGTGGCAGCAAAATTTATTTGTGTTTCCAAAAATCTGCTTAATCATCATTTTAAAATTTTGAATAATGCAGTGTAAAAGACTGGCAACACTGAATTAATAGTTTTACCAGGCTCAAGGAAATCCATGCAACGACACCACCTGCATTCCGAAAAACCCAACGCATGAAGTTTTATCCCCTTATTTGGGTTTTGAATCTTCCGTCCTAACTTTCTATACGCAAGCAAAACTTTGTGAAGACATTTCATAGGCTGATGTCATCACATTTTATTGTTTTTTTTAATCTAGTAACATGTTAATATATAGTGCATACCCAGGTATGATACGCCATATGGTGAATAATAAATAGACAGATGCATTACTTGGGTAAGACTAATAGCAGATAATGTTCCAAGTTCCCTTCTCTCAAGGATGAAACAGGCTGTATGTCCTTTAAGAAGCATATGTTTTTCTTCACACAAAATAATTAAAATTCAGTTCAATTGAAATAAAATACCATAGTAATAGCAGATATCTTTAGCTACCTTTCTTTCATTCTCCCTCTATTTCTGTCTCTTTTGTATTATTATATGTACAAATAGGGAAGTTAGTGTCCCAGAGGAAATCTACAGCATTTTTTTAAAAAAAAGGTTTAAAGACAAATCTGAAAAATGTTCCTGTCTGATAAAAAAAGGTAAGGTTTCTCCTAAATTTCTCATATTATTTGAGAACATGAAAAAAATAATTTTCCCACATTTACAACTTGATATATAGTATAGAAAACAGAAAGGTTATTTGTAATTGGCAATTGGACCTGGGTACAGTACTGCATTTTGCAATAAGCTGTTGTCTAATAAAATTTGAAAGATTCAGTTTGTTTGTTAGGGAAGTCTCAAAATTCAAGATTTTTGTTTTCATTTTTACAGTGACTAGTTAATTGTTTTATTAACTCAGTTTCCTAGATTGTTCAGAAAGTGTCATACTGCAGTAATTGATCTGTGCAACTTACCAAATTGAAGCAGTTTTCTATTTTAGTTATCCTTTTGTGAATGAGGCAATAGATTTTGTTGCACAGGCAATAAAATTGCAGTCTAAAGTTTCCTAAATATAATATGTGATGAGTTCATGATTGATCTAACTTTTGAACATATTCCTCTGAGTTAAAGGGGCGGGGGTTAAAGTAGCATATTCTTTATCTACAGATTACTAAACATGCTAAAGCTAAAGGACTACTTCTACTGCTACTGAAGTGGTTGCTATGATAGACACATTAATTTATTTCCTTAATGGAGCTTTCATATTTTAGTTTGTAGACAACCTAGATTATGAATCTGTAAGAGAAATCAGAATTATCCTCCCAGAAATTTTCCATTTTCTTAGATGGCTTGTAATTCTTAAGACATGGAGGAACATCTGCATAATTTTAAGGCAGTATGTCCATAGAAAAAAATAAGCTTAATAGAATATATTTCACTTTCCTATTATATGCTCTAATCTTGTGGGAACTTTATGTCAGGCATAATGGATATATTCTAAGGGTTTCATGAAAGACGTAGACACTTAACTGCTCTTGGAGTTGAGTCAGCAGTCTGGTGTATGTCGAACTAGAACTGTTATGGACTAAGCCAATGCATCAGTAACAACCCTAATAGCTTTACTTTTACAGCAGGCTCGTAATCCTGCACTTCTCATTGGCCCACGAATAGCGAGTCATGATTGGTTGATTCTGGCCAGTCCAATTGGCTATTAGTGGATCTCTCTGATTGGACACTTGTTAGAACGGTAAACACAAATCATTGGTTGTTTTGACAGCAGCCAGCTCTATAAAAGAACTGCTATTGCCCAAGTATTCTCTCTGTTCTGAAGTCATGAATAAAGAGTTGAAGTCACCGTTCGATGTCTCGTCTCCGTTCCTTGCGCCCATGCTCAGGACATAACACTGGCAACGAGGGTAGGATGCGGAGACGATAGAGCTGACTAAGTACTCATCGAACAAGACAGAGCATGTGGCTGAAGAGCGCATGCAACAAACGGCAGAATGACCAGTGGCGCCATACCACCCGCTCCATTTGACCCAGCAAACGAAGACTGGGACTCATATATTGACCATTTCCAGATGTTCCTAAAGACCAACAATCTGAAAGATGCTACACCTGGCAAGAAACGAGCTGTGTTCCTGACCCACTGCGGCACCGCCATTTTCAAAATGGCTAAAGCACTTGCCAAACCGGCGGAAGTGAAGACCATGGATTGGGATAACCTTGCGCCAATCCTCCGGGCCCATTACGCACCCACAGTACCTACACTGATACGAAGACAGGAGTTTTACCAGAGGGACCAACAGAAGAACGAGAGCATTGGGGACTTTCGTAGCCGACCTCCGGAACCTAGGAGGCCTTTGTGGTTTTGCAAACCTTGAGGAAGCCCTGAGAGACCACATAGTTCTGGGTTTAGATGACCACACAGTGCAGAGTAAACTCATGGTGAAAGGAGACATCAGCCTTGCAGATGTCATCGCCAACACTACTGCTGCAGAAGCAACCAGGAAGTCAGCCGCTCGAATGCGCTGAGCGAACGCACTGCACCGCCAACTCGTTAATGATAGTCCGCTCTCCTCTGAGAGGCACACTATTACTGCCCATCACAAAGACCTCGAGTCATCCTCAGACAGTGAGGAAAAGGAAGTCAACCGGCTCCGCTCAGAATGAAAGCAAAGGAACCAGAGACTTCTGCGCCAATGTGCTGGTTGCGGGGCAAACCACCCGCGATTGGACTGCAAATTCCTCGACGCACTCTGCCGTTCCTGTGGGAAAAGAGACTACATCGCAAAGGTCTGCAAAAGCAAGCGAGAGTCCAGTCCAAGCTGAAGGGAGAACAACCTCCGTCGGGAGACAAGCAAGCCACCTGGAAATTGGGACCACCTGAACCACCAATGGAACAACCACTACTACTACAGAAATTGAGCACCTGCCTCTTCAACGAGATGAGAAGAGGTGCACCAAACTATTATTATCGGCCAGGCTTCATCGCTAGATGCAAAAAAGATCCATGTAAAGTTACTATTGAGAATCGACCATGCGTGATGGAAGTCAATTCAGGGTCATCCCTATCAATGGTCTCCTGGAAAACCATCAAACAGCTGATCCCTGCCATCTGTCGCCAGGACCTCAGCACTCAAAGAATCATCCTAAAAGACTACCAGGGAAACAGAATTCCGGTTGTTGGTTCCAGCCATGTCCAAGTATCCTTCAAGGACTGCACCGCGATGCTTCCCCTGACTGTCGTTGATCGTGACCGGCCAAGTTTGTTAGGGTTACAGTGGTTCGCCCCACTCAGAATTGAACTAGCTGGCATACATCAAACCGGAAGCGATGACTGGGAAGAGGCCCTCATCCAGGAATTCCAGGACGTGGTCACAGAAACATTAGGCAAGTACAAGGGGACCCCTATATCGTTTAATCTCAGTCCCAATGTAGCTCCCATTCGTCTGAAGCTTCGTCTGGTGCCTTTTGCCCTCAAGCCAAAGATCGATGAGCAGCTAGCTAAATTAATAGCCCAGGGTGTGTTGGAACCGATTGACCATGCCCGCTGGGAAACTCCAATAGTAACGCCCATGAAGCCAGATGCCTCGTTAAGAATTTGTGGGATTACCGGGCCATCTTAAATCATGCCCTTCAACAGAGCGCTTTCCCAGTACCGGTGGTCCAACACCTTCTTCACTCCCTGGGTGGTGGAAAAATATTTGCAAAATTGGACTTAGCTCAGGCGTACCAACAGCTACCCATAGACGCAACGACTGCAGAAGCCCAGAAAAAAGTTACACATAGAGGTGCCTTCAAGTGCAATAGACTCCAATTCGGAGTAAGCGTGGCATCTGGCATTTTCCAAAGTTTGATGGAGAGACTATTACAAGGCATAAAAGGCATCGTGCCTTATTTTGACGATGTCTTAATAGCTGCCCCTACTAAAGAGTTATTAGTACAATGACTCAGAAAGGTTCTTCAAAAATTTAAAGACGCTGGCCTGAAAGTAAAAAGGGACAAGTGTCAACTTTGTACGGAGAGAGTGGAGTTCCTGGGATACCTTCTCGACAGACAGGGAATCCACCCCACCAAAAAATAACTAACCGCAATCAAAAACACCCTGAGACCTAGGAATAAGACAGACCTCCAAGCCTTCCTGGGACTCATTAACTTTTATAACATCTTCTTGCCCCAGAAGGTGACCGTAGCCGAACCCCTACATAGACTTCTCGACAAAAAGGCTTCCTGGGTCTGGGGACGGCGTGAAGAACGGGCATTTCAACAAGTAAAAGACCTCTTAACTTCCGATGCTGTATTGATACAATACAATGAGACTTTACCCTTAACGGTTACCTGTGATGCCTCACCATTCAGAGTGGGAACCATTTTAAGCCATGTCCTGCCAAATGGTAATGAGGCACCTATTGCGTTCTTTTCGAGAACTTTGTCTAAAACTGAAAGGAACTATAGCCAACTTGATAAAGAGGCTCTCACCATTGTATCTGCAATTAAACATTTCCATGAATATGTGTATGGGAGACCCTTTGCCATAATTACAGACCACAAGCCGCTACTTGATATTTTGGCAGGAAACAAACCGACTCCCCACATCTTATCATCAAAAATGACACGTTGGTTGGAATTTTTAGCTGCCTATGATTACCAACTGCAACACACCCGGGGAAAGCCATTCCCCACGCTGACGCTTTAAGCTGCTCTCCACTACCAGACATCTTAGAGGACCCAGCTCCAACCCTAACTGTATTGCAAATCGAAACTCTTAAATCACCGCTGCTGACCGCTCGAGACATCGCCTCAGAAACGAAAAAAGACCCTTCTTTGGCATGAGTCCTCAGCTGGGTGGAACAGGGTTGGCCGGACAGTGCACCCAACGACACTTTCAAGCCATTCAGAAATCGACAGACAGAACTATTCTCCCAAAAGAGCTGCATCTTGTGGGGAGACAGAGTTGTAATCCCGGAGAAATTGCAACATAAAGTTTTAAAAATGTTGCACGATGGACATCCAGGCATCGTGCGGATGAAGGCATTGGCCAGGAGTTATGCATGGTAGCCTGGGTTAGACAAGCAGATAGAGACCTGGGAAGCGACATGCAGCAAATGCCAGGAGACTCGCTCTGCTCCTCCAAAACCACCCCCAACTCAGTGGGAAACGCCTCAAGGTCCCTGGTCCCATATCCACATCGATTTTGTGGGATCCACAAGAGGACACACTTTCCTTCTAACTGTGGATGCCTATTCTAACTGGCTCAAGTTCCACAAGATGAAAAGCACCACCACAGAGGCGGTCATTAAAAACTGAATAAGCTATTCGCTACCCACGGATTGCCGGATGTCCTGGTCTCCGATAATGGCCCCCAATTCACTGCCCTGGCATTCAAACAGTAGCTAGCAGACCGGGGCATCCGCCATGCCTTAACATCGCCAGCTCACCCTGCGGCCAATGGTAGAGAGGAGCGAATTTGTAAAGAAGACTTTACACAAAATGGACCATGGTGACATTGACGACAAAATAACCCAGATGCTTCTCCTCCAACATATTACCCCAAGCAGCACCACAAACAGAACCCCAGCTGAACTCCTGATGGGCTGGAAACTTCGCTCACATCTCGATCGCCTCCATCCTGCTTACACGCCTGAACAACCCCTGGGATCCAGCAGCAAGTGTCGATCATTCCAGGAAGGTGACCCCATTTTTGCAAAAAACTTCTCGGGCGATCCATTGTGGGTCCCTGATACCATAACGCAACTTATGGGACCTCGATCCTATTGTCTACAAATTGCAGATGGTAAAATGTGGAAGCGCCACATAGATCAACTTCGTTCCAGACTAGCACCTACTCCAATCTCATCCCCTGAATCTCCAACTGGGGGGGGGAGGGACATCAAGGGGACCGAAAAAGAAATAACAGATGATTTAACAATCGAAACCCAGCAGTCTATACAACCAAAAATGGGATACTCACCGCCAGAAGGAGAACCAAGTTGGGGAGTGGCCTCACCGCGTGACAGCACTGTGATGGAAACAGATCCAGGGAACCCAGAGGGCAGCATTGGCGATAGCAGAGAGAACAACCCAGAGCCATTCGATGAAACAGCGGGACCATTTTCGCCATTCAGCTCAGCAAGCAGCCCACCGGAACCAGAGCCAGGACAGAAACTGTGGAACAGCGCAGATCAAGCAGACAGGTGAAGCGACCTGCCTACTTACGAGAATACATCCCCCCACCCGTCAGATGGAACCAAGGGGGAGGGGTGTTATGGACTAAGCCAACGCATCAGTAACAACCCTAATAGCTTTACTTTTATAGCAGGCTCATAATCCTGCACTTCTCATTGGCCAGTGAATAGCGAGTCGTGATTGGTCGATTCTGGCCAGTCCGACTGGCTGTTAGCGGGTCTCTCTGATTGGACGCTTGTTAGAGCGGTAAACTCAAATCATTGGTTGTTTTGACAGCAGCCAGCTCTATAAAAGAGCTGCTGTTGCCCAAGTATTCGCTCTGTTCTGAAGTCACAAATAAAGAGTTGAAGTCACAGTTCGATGTCTCGTCTCCGTTCCTTGCGCCCACGCTCAGGACATAACAAGAACAATCTTATAAAAGATTATTTAATTATAGGGAATGGTAATTCATCCACAGTCCAGCACATATAGAATAATGAGAGAGAGAAAGAGAAGAGAGAATGTCACAACTTTCTGTAAATAAAAGATCTATTTTGAGCAACTCCATATCATGGTATCTCTTCTATCCCTCCTTCCTTCCCTCTTCCCACTCTCTTTTCCTTGCTCTGTGATCAGGTACCTTTCATATCAGAAGAAATTCAGCTTCAAACCTGCTGTAACTGAGGGCATGAGCTCAACACACTTAGGCTAATTGTGGGCCCCACCTAGCCATGCAATATCTATCAGAAAACTCTAATCCTTGCTATACCTCTCATAGAACCTATCTTGCTGCAAATATTGTTGATACTCAAGTTCCACAATAAGACCATGGTTATTTATCTTTGCAATATTTCTTATTCTCCTCCTTTTGCTTGGACTTTTTTGTTTTGTTTGTATGTTTGCTTCAGATTACAGATTAACATAGTTGGAAGGGACTTTGTAGGTCATTTAGTCCAACCCCCTGCCCAAGCAGGAGACCCTACACTATTTCTGACAAATGGCAAGTTCAATCTCTTCTTGAAAGCCTCCAGTGATGAAGCTCCCACAACTTCTGAAGACAAGCTGTTCTATTGATTGATTATTCTCACTGTCAGGTAATTTATCCTTATTTCTAGAGTGAATCTCTCCTTGATCAGTTTCCATCCATTATTCCTTGTCTGGACTTCAGGTGCCTTGGAAAATAGATTGGCCCCTTCCTCTCTGTAGCAGCCCCTCAAATATTGGAAGACTGCTATCATGCTTTCTCTGGTTCTTCTCTTCATTAGACTAGCCATGACCAATTCCTGTAACCATTCTTTATATGTTTTAGTCTTCAGTCCCCTAATCATCCTGGTTGCTCTTTTCTGCTCTCTTTCTAGAGTTCCAACATATTTTTTAGTGTCATAGAATACTGGATGCAGTATTCTAGGTGTGGTCTTACTAAGGCTTTATAGAGTGGTATTAGTACTTCACTTGATCTTGATTGTATCCCTCTGTTAATGCAATTTAGGATTGCATTAGCTTTTTTGGCTCCTGCTGCACACTGCTGGCTCATATTTAACTGGTTGTCCACTAAGACTCCAAGATCTCTCTCACAGTTACTGCTATTAAGCCTGGTTTTACTCAGTCTATATATGTATTTTGGTTTTTCATGCCTAAATGTAAGACGTTATTTTCTCTACATTGAATTTTATTTTGCTAGATAGGACCCAATGTTCAAGTCTGTCAAGATCCATCTGGATCTTGAACCTATGTTCTAGGGCAGTGGTTGCCAACCAGTGGGCTGGGGATCACTGGTGGTCTGTGAGAAAATTTTGATGGTCTGCAGAGAACTGTCACCCTCAAAGCACCCCTCAAAGCACCCCTCAAAGTAATTAATCCAGGCTGCACAGGAACACAAGGCTGCTTTGCCTACATGGGCTACGGAAACAGGCTTGCGTTGCTTGCATTGTGAACATGAGGTAGTGAGAGGACGGGGAAAAGGGTGGAGGGGAAACTTGCCCCACTCACCCCATGCACCTTGCCTGGCCACCAGTCTGCTTCTTTCCGCTTCTTTCTTTCTTCTGCTTTTGGCTGCATGCAAGGAAACAGCAAAAGTTTTTCTTTCTCTCCCCCAGACTCTCTCAGAAATGAGTGTTTGGGACACTGCAAGACATCCTGCTCCAAGATGCTGCGCCAGCATGACAAGTCTCACAAAGACTCATTTCAGCAGAGTTTGGGGCAGAGAAAGTAACACTTCTGCTGCTTCTGCTGCTTTCCTTGCATGAAGCCAAATGTCTCTTTCTTTCTCTCCCTCCCCCCAAGAACAGAGGTGGAGACAGTATCCTGCAATCTCAAATAAAGAATAATCAATCCGTAGGAAAACAGAGTAGGAAATTTTCCTGCAGTCTTTTTTTGGGATTTTCCCAGGGTTTCTGCTGCTTTCTACAGAGATCCTGGGAAAATGTCAGCAAGCCACCATCAGTCAAAATTCATATTAATGGTCTGCAGGATTTAAAATTATGAGTTTGGTGGTCCCTGAGATCCAAAAGGCTAGCAACCCCTGTTCTAAGGTATTCACTATTCTGCCAGCTTAGTATCATCTGCAAATTTGGTAAGTTCCCCTTCTGTTTCCTCATTTAAGTCATTTCAGTTAACACCACAGTAGATGTTATACCATTCAAAGGAATACTTCCCTGAAATAGATCCCTCCTATTGAATTTAGCTAACAACTCAAGAAACTCAATCTCTTTATTTTGAACATTGACTAAAATAACAAAACAAAATAATCTCATTTAATTAACTGAATATTAATACAGCTTATACAGCACAAAAACTGACTTTGTAAAACAAACTATAAAAGCATATAACAATACAAATAAAATTGTATGTTAATATTTAAGAATTTGGAGCATAAAAATTGACTTAGTAAGGTATTATTCAATTTACATAAGCCAGTTAGAGGATTACTTAGAATAATACAATAGTAAAATGACAGGTGTAAAATATAGAACCATTAAAATATTAAAAAGCCATGAAATTATTATTATTATTATTATTATTATTATTATTATTATTATTATTATTATATAAACAACTTACTGTATAAAGAGAAATGATACATAAGGAGTGAATATGGCTTCAAAACGAAAAGTTAGACTTATATTATAATGACTATTTATATTGTAAAAAATGATTGCCAGTTAATGAAAACTGTTCAGGGCTATAAATCTAGCACAGCTCCAATTTAGCACCGGTCAACTTAACACTTGTTCAACCTGTTAATTTTAGAGATATCTGCATTATAGCATAATCAGCATCAAAAAGAAGGAATGAGAAGGATAATGCAATGAGAGGATAATGGAAATACAAATCATCAGACAAGGTTAAGAGAAGCATGTTGAACTCATAAAACATTTATCATTGTTATTTTGATTTCAGAGGACATCTTGAAGGTAATCTTCATAGGCGAAAAACAGCTGAAGTAATGCATCTTACTTCTCATCTGACTTCTCAGATATTCTACAAACAGCAACATCAGTATAAGATTTTCAAGAATAGCATCATTCCAGATTTATATACTCAGAGGACAACATTTAAAAAGCATTTGGAAAACATTTGACGACCATTAAATGAACAAAAGGCTAAGACAGTTTTTCAACTTCAGTACTTTTAAGAAGTGTGGACTTCAATCCCCAGATTTCCCCAGCAAATAAGCTTGCAGTTCATATTTAAAGTTATTATGGTTGAGAAACCTTGCCCTAGTGCAGGGGTGTCAAATTCTGGATTAGATCTGGCCCATGAGTCCAGCCTGGAAACAGCAAAGGACCGGCCCACGGTGCCTCTGTTAGTGAAAATGGAGCTCAAGCGGCTGCATGTGCCCCCCGAATCACTTTGATGAAATCAATGAAATCGAGTTTGACACCCCTGCTCTAGTGGATCAACAGATTTTATTTTCCTTCTCTATGCAAAATTGAACACATAAAAACCATGTGTTTGTGCAAAAGCTGGGAAGTACAAGCAAGGAACAGCAACATGCATTGAGTCTTCTAATCCAAACTGATAAACATGAAGAATAATGCAATACCACAACACTTTACCAGACTTTCAGCTTCTAAGCCTAATAATATGAAAAATAATCTAAAGTATTGTTTATAATGGCAAGTCATTGGACAAACTGAACCTAAGTTCATTTTCTACTCTTCCACATAGGTTTTTTTTTTTTTTTTTTTTCACAAAAAGTTTCAGAAATGATTTCCATTGCCTTCTTCCAAGATCAAAGAAAGAGTAACTGGCCAAAAGTGCTTTGTACTTCAGACAGGATTACATTCTAGAAATGTTTAGAACAGTGTTGCACCAATCAAACAAATCTATTTGAATGTTAAATTGTGAATTCATAGATAGCTGTTGACTACAAATAAGGTGATGACATGTCTTTCAAAGTAAAAGTATAGAAGATTATAATGTTATCTAAAGATTAATGTACAAAAATTGTCAAAATCTGATCAAAGATATAAAAGTTATCAATAGCTGATCAAAATAGGCCCTTTCAGAAACCAACTCATGTTTCTATACTTTCAAATTATGATTATTCATAAAAATGCACTTATTTTTAAAGCAATTGAACTGCCATCCAGTTAGATAGCCCAACAGGTCTGCAAGTGGATTATGCAATCTGTACTGGGAAAGAAAAAAAAAAGATTTCCTGTCATTGTTCCCATTTTATCTTTTATGGATTACAATCAGATAAAATAGCAGCCGCATTTTCATACAGTATAGAATGAAATTTCTGTCCTGTATATTCATACCACTATCAAAACAATTCTTTCATGTCCAACCTTGAGAGTCAAGTAAAAGCATGATATGATTTTATTTTATTTAGCATTATCAATGTTTAGTAAATATGATGTACAATTTCATCAATTAAAGCTACAAGAGGTTTGTCTGTGTGTATGTATATACATACATAATGTATGTACAGAAATACAGAGATATTTTTTAAAAATCTATTTTTTATTTTTTTTTGCTGCCAATGGTTACCTGAATGTTTGAAGTTCAGATCTGATAGCTTTTGACATAAGTTGTTTTGATTGTAAGAAACAATGAGAAAATATTTTAAAGTATTATTTAAATTCTATAATAGGAAGAATGAACTTCTAAGTCACATTTAGTAGTGCTATGTTTTAAAAAATAAATGATTTTGGGGGTACAAACTGGATAAATAGAATGTCTGTATTTGATAATAAAGGTAGAAATTAAAAATTGGAAGAATACTCATATATACAAGTTAAAGAAAAATATATAAATAAAAATTAAAAAAAGAAAGTCTATATTTGATATTTTCAAAGCTTGATCACTTTTAGTTACTACCTGACAAATTTGTGCAGTAAGAAAACAAGAAATCAAAACAGAAGCCTGAAAATTGCCATATTAAAAAAAATCTAATGTTTCAAAGGTTTGAGCCATGATTAGTCATTGAGTCAGGCTGCACAACTTTTCACACAGGAATAACGTGATTCAACTTGTGAAGTAGATTGCTTCAGAGTTGGTAGTATTTTTGTTCTAGGGAATACATAAGCAGTGACAATGATTATAATAGTGGGATCATGAGCCAAGTTTTTTCCCCTGGTGGAAAATTGCAGAAGCTTATCAATTAAAAACATTATCTGCATCTTGAGTCTGACTTGCAGAAGACACAAATGTTTTAACAGAGTAACAGAGTTGGAAAGGATCTTGGAGATCTTCTAGTCTAACCCTCTGGGCACGCAGGGAGCCTTTTATTTATTTATTTGTTTGTTTGTTTGTTTGTCAATTGCTTACAAAATAATAGGTATAAATAAAAATCATAGATACATATAAGAAAAATAGAAAAAAACCCCAATAGGACAGGGACGGAGGCACGTTGGTGCGCTTATGCACGACCCTACAGACTGCTTAGGAAAGGGGTGAGGTCAATAGTAGACAGTCTAAGGTTAAAGTTTTTGGGGTTTGGGGAAGAAACCACAGAGTCAGGTAGAGTATTTCAGACATTGACCACTCTGTTGCTGAAGTCGTATTTCCTGCAATCAAGTTTGGTGTGGTTAACCTTGAGTTTGTATCTATTGTGTGCTCTTGTGTTGTTATGGTTGAAGCTGAAGTATTAATTGACAGATGGGACATTGCAATGTATGATTTTATATCCTATACTAAGATCTGACCGAAGGAGGCATAATTCTTGGTTTTCTAGGTCTAGAATTTCAAGTCTGGTGACATAAGGTATTCTGCAATGAGTCGAGGAGTGGAGAACTCTTTCTGTGAAATATTTCTGGACTTTCTCAACTGTGTTAGTATCAGATACGTAATGTGGGTTCCAAACTGATGAGCTGTATTCGACTATTGGTCTAGCAAATGTTTTGTATGCTCAAGTTAGTAGTGTAATATTACCAGAGAAAAAGCTACATAAGATTAGATTAACAACTCTTAATGCCTTTTTGGCTATGTAGTTACAGTGGGCTCTAGCACTTAGATCATTAGAGATGAGTACTCCAAGATCCTTGACAGAGTTTGGATCATCAACAAGGTCTTGACTTTTCAGCCTGTATTTTATTTTCTGATTTTTTCTGCCAATATGTAAGATAGAGCATTTATTTGTTGAGATTTGAAGTTGCCATTTGTTTGACCATTCTAATACATAGTCAAGGTCTTTTTGAAGGGTAGCAGTATTGTCTGTCATGTTGAATAGCTTTACATCATCAGCGAAGAGAACACAGTTGCTCTTAATATGATCACAGAGAACACAGTTGCTCTTAATATGATCACAGAGGTCATTTGTGTAGAGTATGAAAAGAGTTGGTCCAAGAACACTGCCTTGGGGGACACCACTGTTGACAGGTATAGAATTTGATATGATGCTGCCAAATTTGACCATTTGTTGTCTCTTTGACAGGAATGCTTCTATCCAGTTATGCAGTTGTCCAGAGATACCATAAAATTTTAGTTTTAGGAGTAGTTTGTCGTGTACCACTGAATCAAAGGCTTTACAGAAGTCTCTATAGATTGAATCTATTGCTTTGCTCTGATTGAGTTGTGTAATCCATATGTTTTTGCAGTGTAAGAGTTGCAGATTACATGATAGTTTTTTCTGAAACCAAATTGTTTATTAGAGAGTAGCTTGTTTGTTTCTAAGTGGAGGATAATGGATTGGTTAATAATTAATTCCAGGACTTTACAGATGATGCAGCATAAAGAAATTGGTCTGTAATTTTCAACTAGGCTGGGTTCTCCCTTTTTGAAGATGGGGATGACTGTGGCTTGTGACCATAGTTTTGGCAAGGAGCTGGTCCTGAAAGATTTTTCAAAGATTATGCTTAGAGGTTCGGCTATGGCAGTGGATAGCTTTTTTAAGAAGTAGGCACATATTTTTAAGAAGTAGGCACATATTCGGTCCAATAGATAGAGATGGTTTTAGATTACCTAGTGCTTTTTCAACATTGTCTTCTGTAAAATCAAAATGTGTTAGATCATTGTAGTTTTCTGTTTTCTGTGACTAGGAAACACTGGGAATGATCCATTGCTGTTTAGAAATACTGTGCCAAAGAATGTGTTAAAGAGGTTGGCTTTAATAGCATCGTGGTTGCAGTCTTTACCATTAGGTCCTTTCAGGGGTGGGATGGACTTTTTTAGTTTGTTGTTTACAAAATTGTAGAAAGTGCAGGTAGAATTGGTGTGTAGAAGGTTTTCTTCTTGTTTAATGTGATAATTGGTGCATTCAGTCTTTATCTGGTGGCACAAATTTTTTTATCGGCTTTTGAAGTTGACAACGTGACCAGATTTGTTTTTCTGCCAAAGTGATTTCTTTTTAGATTGAAGCTTCCTTATTGTTATGGGTAATTTGTTTTTTCTGGTTTTGGGAGTTGTTATTGACACATATAGTTTGATGACTCTGTTGATTTCAAGTAAAAATATGTTGTAATGGTCTCCTTAGTATTGCATCAAGTGAATAGAAATTGCCAATCGAGGGATGAGAGATCATTGTTTATAAAATCATAGTTGCTTTTTTTGAATTTATAATTGGGGATTCCATCATTGTGACGATTTGTGTTTGGATGTATGTTGAGACAAAAGTCAATCATGTTGTGGCCACTGTTGGAAAAGGGTTCTTTAATTTGTATTCCATAAATTGAATTCAAACTATTGCAGAAGATGAGATTGAGGCAGTTGTTAAGTCTAGTGTAGTTGGTCACTAGTTGTTCTAGTCCCAGATTTGTTACCGCATGTGTGGGTTCAGTTGTACATTTGTTACCGCATGTGTGGGTTCAGTTGTATATTTTTTCAGTTGTACATTTGTTAAGGGTCCAGTTAATGTAAGGTAGATTGAAGTCACCAAGAAAGATAAAAGCATGTGGCAGAATGCTGCCCGTGTTAGTAGTGAATTTAACTTGTTTACATGTTTGATGTAATAATCAGCGGCTCTGTAACATAGTAAGAATCAAAATGTTTGAAATGATGTTTTTTAGATGCAGGAACTTTTTATAGAAGATAGCAACACCACCTCCTCTACGGATTTCATGATCTGATCAGTAAATATAATAGTCTATTACTATGGTAATAGTAATAGTCTATTACTGTGGTAATAGCTTGTTAACATTTTTTGAGAATTTAGTGATTGCTAATAAAGTTATTAAATTAATATTGATTTTGACCTTATTGGTAATAGATCACAGAACATCACTATGCTGTAGTGCTTTTCTCTCTCTTCTCTTCCCCCAGATAGATTAAATGGATGATAGACAGTCTTTTGTCCACTTGGCAACTAAGACAAATTTGTTTAAAATAGAATTAAATTATCATTTTGGAGAGGTTAATTATTTTTAAAATGAATAGTTTGACAAGCCAATTGAAATATGAAATGTGGACAGAAATCTCTGTACTGTATTGTGAAATGAGTTCTACAGATGTGGAAAAGATAGGCGGAAAGCTTAATTCTCTGTATTTGTGTATTTGGTTTGTATACCCCACCTCCCCAGCATGACTCCTGGTAACATACATGATTAATAAACAATAAAATCTCAATTAAAAGCACATTAAAAACTGTAAAAAAACACATAAAAACATGTAAATATATAAAGTATCTTAAAAACAAATTCAGTAGGTCATATCAAATATATTGGTTACCACTGGAGATGAATTTCCCTACATAATCTTAGCTGACAATGAAAACTTTGCAGGAAGAAGCATTCTCTTGGGTATTCTAGGCACAAGCCTTTACACGGTTAGTAAATTTGGAAGTAAAACCTTCTATTTCACCCTGAAATAAATTGGCATCCAGTGCAAAGAGATATTATATGATTTCTATAAAACAGTCCAGAGGCTAACTCAGACTCATGAGGCAGGAATGAATTATTTCCTTCTGAGAAGTGGGAAGACAGATGTTATCCAGTAAAACACTTGAGGGAAGTAATCATATCCTAGTACTCATATAGTGATGACAAAAGACAAAGATAGTGTTCATGAATTATTCTGTAGTATAACACATTAAACCAGTATTTTTTAACCTTGGCAGCTTGAAGACATGTGGACTTCAACTTCCAGAATTTCCCAGCCAAAGCTGAAGTCCATCTTCAAGATCCCAAGGTTGAGAAAGATTGCATTGAACTATATAATGTGATGTTCAGAACCTGGGAAAGAGTTACATTGTATTTCTATCCTGAAAAACTTTATTGTCTGAATCCTTAAGAAGTCATTAAGAAGTTAGAAAAAGAACAAATTAAAGCAAAATAACAGCAAGAACAAAAGTGGTCATTTTTAATAGGTAATAGCCAGGAAGAACATCCACAGAACATCCAGTTTAGATTCCATACAAACTATTACGTTGTAAAGCCCTGAAACAGTGGGTCTATCATGGTTCCAATTAACAGTCCTAAACAAAAAGAAAGAAGATCTCTAAAACTGATAGGGGCTTAATGTAAAACTACAGGATGAAAAAAATCCAGACAATGACTAAATGGCACAAAAGAATTATACTCTATATAATTGCTGCCATGTAGTGATCATTTGGTGTTTTGAAATCTATAGTTATCCCATTTATTTTATTAATTTTAATGCACTTAAAACTAAACATCTTGATATAATTAGGTTAAAAAAAACTTAAATTCTGCAAGAAAATGGAAAGAAATGACCAATAAAAGTATATAGCCTCTTTATCATTTGAACGTAATATGAAGGGAAAGTCAACTGAAATAAGTCTTATTATTTGACATTCTAAAATATTCAGGACAAGGATAAATGAATGGTTCCCATTCTCCTTCCAAAAAAGATTTCTATGTATTTGTGGAAGCAAGGCTTCATTTGATTAGAATGTCATCATTTTCTTCCAACAGGCTGCCAAATATTTATGATCATGTTAGGAAGAATGATCACAAACAATGAAGACTGAACTATAAAGGTTGATACACATTACTGTTGATTTACACGTAAATCAGTATAAATGGGGATTTTAAGATCAAGCAGCCAATGGTATTTTCACCACAAGAAGGATGAGATTGGAATAGACTGACTTTCTATATTATTCTTCAGTTAACAGATAACAGATAATCAAAGTTGGTAGGGGTCTTGTAGGTCATCTAGTCCACACACACCCGCCCAAGTGGGAGACCCTACACCATTTTTGACAAATGGCAGTCCAATCTCTCCTTGAAAGTCTCAAGTGATGGTGCTCCCACAACTTCCAAGGGCAAGCTGTTCCATTGGTTGATTGTTCTCACTGTCAGAAAGTTTCTCCTTATTTCCAGGTTAAATCACTCCTTGTTCAGTTTCCATCCATTATTCCTTGTCTGGCCTACAGGTACTTTAAAAAATAGCTTGACCCCTTGTTCCCTGTGACAGCCCCTCAAATATTGGAAAACCTCTATCATGCTTCCCCTTCTCTTTACTAGACTAGCCAAGCCCAGTTCCTGCAACCGTTCATTGTCTGTTTTAGTCTCCAGTCCCCTAATCATCCTGGTTGCTCTTCTCTGTATTTTTCTAGAGTCTCAACATCTTTTTTATAATATGGTGAGCAAAACTGGATGCAGTACTCTAGGTGTGGTCTTACTAAGGCTTTATAGAGTGGCATTAGTACTTCCCTTGATCTTGATTGTAACCCTCTGTTAATACAACTTAGGATTGCATTAGCTTTTTTGGCAGCAGCTGCACACTGCTGGCTCATATTTAGCTGGTTGTCCACTAAGACTCCAAGATCCCTCTCACAGCTATTGAGCCTGGTTTCACCCAGTCTGTATTGGTACTTTTGGTTTTTCTTGCCTAAGTGTAGGACTTTACTTTTCTCTACATTGAATTTCATTTTGTTAGATATGGCCCAGTGTTCTAGTCTGTCAAGATCCATCTGGATCTTGAGCCTATCTTCTTGGGAGTTAACTATTCCTGCCAGCTTAGTAAATTTGGTAATTTGCAAATTTGGTAAATTCCCCTTCTATTCCCTCATCTAAGTCGTTAATGAAGATATTGAAGATGGAACCTTGTGGCACCCCACTGCTTACTTCCCTCCATGTAGACTTAGACCCATTAAGGACTACTTATTGAGTATGGTTTGCCAGCCAGTTGCAAGTCCATCTAGTGGTGGTGCTATCTATTCCACTTTTTTCTAGCTTACTAAGAAGTAGGTTGTGGTCTACTTTGTCGAATGCCTTGCTGAAATCTAAATATGTTATGTCCACAGTATTTTGCTGGTCTATTAATTTAGTCACTGTGTTGAAGAAGTTCTTAAACAGAAAAATAATACTTTTAACAGAGATGCTTGAATAAACAATAAACAGTACTTATAAAAAGAGGAACATTTTCTTAATGGTTTCAGAGTTACCCCACTTGTACATTATTTCAAAGTAACAGATATTGTGTTATTGTACTATGAATGCATGCTTCCAGTGTCACTATTGTCACTCTCATCTTTATGGAACTAAATTGATGAGAGTTTAATACCTGGTAATGAGTAATTAATAATATGAAGGGCAAAAGATAAAAAGTATTACATAGGCTGATATATGATACAGATTTCAACAGGAATTTACAGGTTGTATTTATTTCCTGTGAGATTTCTTTGCTCTCCAAGGACAGGATACAACACAGAGAAACTGAACTATGTCAGGAAATTTATTGCAACACACACTTTCCTCAAAAATAAGGTATTGCTCTGAGCCACTTTTCTAGGTTTTGCAAGGTGGTATACTGAGTCTCTAATACGCCTATGTATTCAGGCTGTTAACACCAGTGTTGGGATTCTTTCTTTCTTTTTTACTACCAGTTCTGTGGGCATGCTTGGAAGGCGTAGCAGGGGAAAGATACTGTAAAATCTCCAGTCAGAGGTGGTATTTGTCGGTTCACCAAACTGGTCAAACTGCTACTGATCAAATTACGCCAAACTATTCAAAATTTCCACTACATGTTCTCCAGAAATGGTAAGAATCTGCTGAATACCACTTCTGGTTAACACTTAGATCAAACAAAAGTATCAAAGTCTATAAAGTAACATACAACTTTTGCCTTTTTACAAAGATACTTGCACTAGTTCAAATGAGGTGCTGCACCTTCTTTTCAAAGGAATAGATATCAACCCCAACTTTATTCCCTCATACTACCACAAAGTGCATTGATTACAAAAAAGAATGCTAGCACAAAGCCAATTTTTCAAGTTGATGACTTTGTACTTGATTTTGTTTTTTTGGAACTAATCTGTTAACACATCAAGTTTGAGAGACCCGATGGACTGTAAATTTATAGGCTTGCAGGTCAACAGAGCTCTGTGTTTTTCCCAGCTTGGCCATAAGTCATTTAGCAACAACCAAGCTTAGTATTTCAGGATCCTTGTAACATTGGGTAACTTTTAGTTGTGAAATACTTTCTTCAATTTGCAGTTTTTGTTATAAGGAAGTATGATAGAAGTGTTTTACAGTAGAAAATTTGGTGATTTTGACAGATTTAGGTAATAAGGATCTGTCAAAAATAATGCATACATGATTAAATAAAAATCACATCAGGAAAGTTTTCCATTAGAAATAGAAAGCTCAATTACCTTTTTAAAATGGTGTGTGATTCAAATAGCTAGATTGTTTTATTCATTTGTTAGTTTATACAATTTATATAGCTGTCCCTTTCACAGCAGTGAGTTTGGGTGACACACAAAAGATCAAATGATTAATGTGATAAGTCAGGTTCTATGACCCTGCAGCCTGATAGAATCAGATAAATCCAATTAAATTATTAAATTAAATTAAATTATTAAATTATTTTTCCATGATAAAGAATGGATCAAAACATCCCCCAGTTCCAACACCATGTTTATCCTGTAAGGCTGAAAGGGTTTTTTTTTTCTAGAAAAAGTCATACTATCAAAGATTGTGGAGATCCAGTTTGATAAAATGGGTAAGGCACCAGACTAGAAACTGGGATATCATGTGTTCTATGTTTTTTAATTTACTTTTTAATTTTCCTCATATAAGAAGTATATTAAAAGGAAAGAAATAGTATTCATTAAACTATGCATTGAATATGCATAGAATGCATAGAAATTATGCACCTTTATATGCATAACTGAAATTGAGTGTAATTTATATCAGTCTTTCTTCAATTATATTCCACATGACCCTGAGTTATGATGTGAAGCAATTGGCCATATCCTAGGAATATATTCAATACGTGTAACTGTTATAGAGCCCAATAAAGGTGAGGGTTTTTTTAATACCTTTTCCTATCTTTTCTGACTGAGTTTTCCACCAACTTTCTCTGTACAGTTAAATAATATATTGTAGAAAAAATGACTCTAGTATAAGGGGAAAACCAAGCAGTTGGCGACAAGCAGGAAATCAGATAGGAACCCATAGCAAAGGAGTCCAGGAGTAACTAAGCAATGGACTTCTAAAAAGTTTGGAAAGCTTTGATTCTTGTTGGGATGATCATTGATATTTCATTTTCCAGCCACCTTCTATTCTAGCTTTGCCATGCAGCTGGGAACATGTTGCCAGGATAACACAAACTAGTCTCCCCAAGCCAGGATTCCCAGCTGTAAAAGTATCCTTGTTTTCTGAGTGGTTTTCTTGTTACTTAATTATCTATTCTCTTGAGAAGGAACACTGTTGATTTACCCACAATTCTTCCATACCAATAACATTCTGCAACATTTTAAAAATTATTAGGAAATATGCTAATGGATATGTTGTTCCTATTAATTACTTCCTTAGGGATCTCAATATTTGCAAGAGGTTGTTATTGTCCAGACAACTTGGGAAGCAAACTCTAATTTAAAGATTTTCTGTGAGTGGGATGTGAATAATGTCATTCCTGTCTTTCCTCATACACCACTTGCTCTATCAATAGTCCTTCACAATGTGTGCAAGCTGTTTTTGCTTAAGCAGATTATATTAATTATAAGAGAGCAATTTCTATCAACAAAATAGAGAAAAATATTTCAGATACTTTTTAAAATAAATAACTAAGAATCACTTCTGCAACATTTAAATAGACAAGTAGACAAAAGTAAGTAATTTAGAGTCATGGTTGCAGCATCCTACTCCAAATAATAAAACTCTTTTGTGCATTTACATTGTCCTTTATTGTGCATAATTGCACAATAGACTCTTTTTCTTGTTTGCAACTCTAGAAGATGAGACAGCATGACTCAGACTGGCAAGTGGCAAGCAAAAGACAGTGTGCTATTTCTGGATCTCAGATTTATGATCTTTAAACAGTTCTTCTAAATTTAATGTCTGTTTTCTAGTGTACTAAAACCGTAAGTGTTTTACATCCTGATATCAAATTTTCATTTACTTGCTATAGCTGAGAGCTAGCAAGTTTCCTGATTTGCAAGTCTCCTTCAGTTTATGTTATAAAGATAGTTGTTCTATTACTGTTAAATTATTGTTACAGGTTGTTGAACTTCCTAAAGATTAAAAAAAAAAAAAAAAAACAGGTATTATTGAGATCAACAAACTGCAGTGGGAGAAAAAACAGGACAAGCCTCACATTATAATTTAAAATACATATATCTCCCATGAAACAATAATATATTGAAAATAGGAATATGTATTGATAATGAAAATATTAGGAATGAATGGTGAAAACAATTCAGGGCCCAATGTGGGTCAAGCCAAGTATTATGTGTCTTCCTGGGATTTTTGTCTTGTGAAGCTCCAAGAGAAAGGCAACAGATTAAAAAAGAGTCCAAAGACTATGAGTTTCAAAGTTGAGGCACATATGATACTTTTTCCTCAGTAATTCCAGAGATTTCTCGGGATTCAAATTCTTTGAACATTCCTTATGGCCTAGAAATTGTGCTGCCTTGGATTCACTGGGAGGAAAAGACACAGCATAATTTCTACAGTATTATTCTCTGTTAGATTTATTACCTTTTTTTCAAAAAGGGTACAGCTACAGGATACAATAGCCTGATAAAGTTTTAATAAAAAGGAAGACTAGGAATGATGTGAATGAACAAAATTTCTCAGAAAGAGACATTTCCATACAAATATTAATTTGATGGATTTGACTTAATTTAATTTAATTTAATTTATTCAGTTTAATATAGACAGCCACTCTGGAAGGATCTAGACAGCTTATAAAATGCATTAAAAGAAAAAGGAAACAATTAAAAGCCACAAAGATAGTCAGCCCAGAATAAAACATTACAACAGCAGACAGTACAAACAGAAAAAGAAAAAAGAAAAGAACAAGGGCTTAAATCATAGTCATCCTGGGAATTTATCCCTGTTATAAGGAGTCATCAGAATCTTCTGAGAGGGGGCATGGAGGGAATCTCTTGGAGATGCTTTTAGATATAGATATATAATAAATTTATTGCCATTTTGAATGTACATTGATCAGCATACATTAAAATAAAATTTCATTGCATACAGCTTTCAAAGGACAGGCATCCAACAGAGAAGGGATGCTTCCTTAATCCCGCAACATGACAGCATTTAATTGAAGGGATCATCCATTTTGCATGAACATATTGGACAGGCAGAAACAATTAGACAAAGACATCCCCTCAGATAAATAGTCCCAAGCCTTGAAGATCTTTATAATAAGTGACCAACTGAACTTTCCTGGCACCTGCTCTTTAACAGAAGTTATACTGCATGTCCAAGGTATTTTCAATTTACATATCAGTCTTGAATGGGTAAGTACAATGCCATCCAAAACCAATGTGACAAATGCTCCTGCTCCAAGAGGGCTGAACAGCCACAGCAGCTCAGTCTTATAAGTTTATTATTATTATTATTATTATTATTATTATTATTATTATTATTATTATTATTATTATTATTATTATTATTGTTGTTGTTGTTGTTGTTGTTGTTGTTGTTGTTGTTGTTGTTGTTGTTGTTCACAAAAATGACAGTATACATAGCAGATAAGATAACCATGCTGGGTTTCGTATCACAAATCACTAGTTGAATACTTCCCAAGTGTTTAGGACTGTGTGATGTATCGGCAGATTATGCGAGCAGATCCCAGTAAGGTGGCCTTTTGCAGCTGACTAATGGTGATCTTGTTAGCGCCAATTGTTTTTAAGTGCTTGCCTAGGTCTTTAGGCACAGCACCCAGTGTGCCGAGTACCACTGGAACCACCTGCACTGGTTTATGCCAGAGTCTCTGCAGTTCAATTCTCAAGTCCTGAAATCTGGTGACTCTTTCAAGTTGTTTCTTGTCGAGTCTGCTATCACCAGGTATGGCAATGTCGATGATCCACATTTTTTTCTTCCCCACAATCGTGATATCCAGGGTATTGTGTTCCAGAATTTTGTCAGTCTGTATTCCGAAATCCCACAGTAGTTTTGCATGCTCATTTTTGACCACTTTTTCAGGCTTATGATCCCACCAGTTCTTTGCTACAGGCAGATGGTAGTTGTGACACAAGTTCCAGTGGACGATCTGAGTGACTGTGGTGTGATGTTTGTAGTCAGTCTGAGCTATTGTCTTGCAACAGCTCAGTATGTGATCAATGGTTTCATCCGCTTCTTTGCAGAGTCTGCATTTGGGGTCATCAGCAGATTTTTCTATTCTGGCTTTGATTACATTTGTTCTGATGGCTTTTTCTTGGGCTGCAAGAATCAGGCCTTCTGTTTCTTTCTTCAGTGTTCCATTGGTCAGCCGTAACAAGGTCTTTTCCTTATCTATTTTTCCTTGGATCTTTTCAAGGAAGTGTCCATGAAGTGCTTTGTTACATCAGCTGTCAGTCCGAGTTTGCATCACTGTTTTTCTATATTGATTCTTGGTTTGCTGCACTTTGAACAGCTTCCTCTTGTTGACCTCCATCAAAGCTGGTTGAACACTGTCTTTCATGTAATCTGCCAGAGCATGCTTCTCTTCTTTGACTGTCTGCTTCACTTGCAAAAGTCCTCTGCCACCTGTTTTTCTGGGCAAATATAACCTGTTGACATCACTACGCGGTTGCAGTGCATAGTGTATGGTCATTGGGGTGCCGCCTTGATGTGGCGGGGCTTAACTCTTCCAATGAAACTGAGAGCTGTGCTGGTGGTAGTACAAACTACCAGCAGGTCCTACCATATGAGAGCGGTCTAGGCTGAGGAGAAAAACTGAGTGCACCCAACAACCCATGCAATGAATCATGGTGAAACACAACCGAACGAAGCCTATACCGGGTTGGTCGTCACCTGGGTTAACAAGGATCACGTTGGGTGCTGGGGAACCTGGGCATCCATCAACAAATGGGCTATAGGCCACAGGTCCCAAAACTGAACAACCAGGGCATGGGCCTGCAGGGCTACTGGAAGCTGAACAACCTCAGAAGCAGCAGAAATACACCATGTCAGAGAACCGCACTGTAATGAAATGCTACTGCAAAGCAGAACCAGAAAAAATGAGGCTACCAAAAAAGGATGCACAAATATTATTATTATTATTATTATTATTATTATTATTATTATTATTATTATTAATAATAATATTATTAATATTATTAATATTATTAACCCATCACCCGGGTTAACAAGGATCACGTCCAGTGCTGGGGAACCCAGGCATCCATCAACAAATGGGCTCCAGGCCATTATTATTATTATTATTATTATTATTATTATTATTATTATTATTATTATTATTATTATTATTATTATTGTTATTATTGTTATTATTGTTATTATTGTTATTATTGTTATTATTGTTATTATTGTTATTATTTGCTATTAAGACAGGAACTGGTTAAGTAACTGGTTAAGTAACTGGTTAAATTGTACCTGCATAAGTCAGGTTGAGATGTACCATTGGCATTCTGGTGATATTAAGCCCCAAACTGGCTGGTGACCTTACCTTTCACCTTGCAATGGCAGTATTACTGCCACTAGGTGGTTTAGTGATGTGACATATCATTTCATGACCACATTGCTTTAGCAATGGACATTTTGGTTCCATTTGTTCTTGTATCCTAAAGATTACTGTATGTACAAAGACATCAGCTTTCCAAGCAAGGGGAAAGTTCAGCCCAGAAAGCTACACTAAATGTATGAACATAGAATACAGAATAATAGAGTTGGAAGGGACCTTGGAGTTCTTCTAGTTTAATGTCCTGCTCTGGACCCTATACCATTTCATATAAATGGTTATCCAGTCTCTCTTTTTAAAATCTGTCAGTGATAGAGAACCCACAACTTCTGAAGGCAAGCTTTTCCAATGGTGGATTGCTCTTACTGTTAGGAAATTTCTCCTTAATTCTAGGTTACTTCTCTCCTTGGTTAGTTTCCATCCATTGTTTCTTGTCTTGCCTTCTGGTACTTTGGAAAAATAGTTTGGCCCCCTCATCTTTGTCGAGCCCCTCAAATAGTGGAACATTACTATTATGTCTCCCCTAGTGCTTCCCCCCCCCATTAGACCAATGCTCTCTAATCATTCTTGTTGCTCTTATCTGAATTCTTTCCAGCACCTCAACATATTTTTTATATTGTGGTGACCAGAACTGGATGACAGTATTCAGGATGACTTCTTTCTGTATATAGGATATAGTTTAATTTCCAATTGTGTTTCAAATTCCTTGCTTATACTTTTCAAAAATAAATAATGAGAAAAAATGTGAATTTCACAGATCCCTGGCTGAAATTTGATATTAAATTTGATTAATAAAGAAAAAGATGAATTGATTTACATATAGGAGAAAGCTAACCCAATTATTTTTCATTTAAAATAAAAAAGAAACCCAACACCCCAACCATAGGTATAGGTATAATTTTAGCAGATTTGGATCATAAAACTCCTGTGTAAGAGAAACTACATTTCCTTGCACAAAAACCATCTTTTCCATCCATTTCTGCACTCACCTGCTCAGTTTTTCTACTGCATTAAAATTATCAGAAGTTTACTTAGTTATTTGGTGTTTTTCCAATTGTTCATTTGAATTGGGAAAAAAGGGGATTGATTTCATTTACCTATTTGTTTGTCATCCCAAAAATATCATCTCTGCCTCAGAATATAAAATTAGTCTACAAAAGTTGTGTGAATAAATATGTGAATGCTTTGTCATAAGCCATCATGGTTGTATTGGAGATCACAAACCATGGTGGTTCTGTTCCTCAATAAACGGGCCATTTTTCCAATCAGCCTCCAGCCTCCATTTTATTTCCAGCTTGTTATTCCCAGCTTGGAACTGAACCAGATTGATTTCCCTTCCAACAGTCGTAAAGTATATCATGGTGTGACTGCACCCAATTTTATGATATTTTTGCAGTGATTGTTAAGCTAACATGGTAGTTGTAAAATTGATACCACAGTCATTATGCAAACTCATTTTTTCTATGAGAAACTTTTGCCTGAAACCAGAAATAAGTGCCAGATTCAAAAAATAAATAAATTATAAAACATGGTCACGGGACCATGGAATGCTGCAAATGGGATGCTGCAAATGGCTGTAAATATGAACTGGTTGTCTCAAAGTAGTGTGTGTCTCTCTCTGTGTGTATACATTTATGTGTATGTCAAAATTTCAAACCTGGGTCATAAGTCCCTTTTCCCAGATCTGTCATAACCCTAAACTTAACCCAAAGTGACCAGTTATAAATTGAGGGCTACCAATATTCTTAATCCAATACAGATGTTAGCATATGATAATAACGTATTAAATCATATAATTTTAAGTTGTCCAATACGTATCCTTGATAGGTTCTTGAGATCTTTGTTTACTCTTCAGTTCTTGTGCCCAACACTATTGTAAAATTGATTCTTTGGAGGATATCTGAACTTCTGGTTTTCTGTGATAGCTAATATTAGAGAACTGGTGAAACTAAGTTATAATGTCTTAGCAAGGAGTGTAATAAAATGTCTATTTTCATCAAGATCGTGATCCAAGGAAAAATGGCTCTCAGTAAACTGCCTCATTTTCTTTCTCTATTTTGGGGAGGAGGGGGGAAGTTAGAGGGTGGGGAATGAATGCTTAAGAATACTAGAAATAAAAAAAAATACTTGATTGTGCAGAAATTGACAGGCTGATGTTAAAGATAAAAGAAAAAGAAGATGAAGAGTATTTTTGAACATGGGACTTGTTCTACAAATGGTTGGATAGAGGTAGAAATTAGGAGCTGGGAAAGTATTATTATTATTATGTAATGGATCCAGACAATACACTGTTCACAAAGCACTTGAGTAAGAAAACTGAAAATGTACAAATAAACTATTAAAAAAAAGACTACTCAGAAATAAACTGAACTTTCTTCTGCCTGAACCATTACATGTGAATAAGGAAATTTATTTGGGGAGGGGGGTTAAACTGGAAAATAAAACCCTAATTGCACAAGCATATTCTAATATTAATCAGTACTATAAGAGTAATGTGTCTTATGGTGTTTTATATATATTGTTTCAGAATGTCATGGTTTAAGACTTTGAGGCAAGGGTTGCTCACTCTTGCTTGCTTGACCCTGTGTCATTCCTGTTTGCTACTAAGTCTTCCTTGGCAGTTCTATAATTAAAAGATACAAGATTTTTCTGTCCTTGAGAAGAATTAATTTAAAAAATTATAAAAATGGAAAGAGACTACATATTAAAATACCGTCATCTTGCATTAGTAAAGGAGGCTTAAACATTACTGCAGAACATCTATGACCTTGGAAATTAACATGAAATATTATGATTCATAGATGTAAGCACAAAAAGAGAATTAAGAATTCCCAAGACAACTAGCTAAATATACTAATACCTTCTTAGAAAATTTGATATACCTAAGACATACAGGATACTTGAAAGTTATAGAACTGGAAAAATTGGGTGAAGATAATGAAGCCTGAAAGGGAAGAAATAGGAAGACTAAAGTAATAAAGAAATACATCACAAACTAACACTTGGTAGAGCAACCATGAAGGCCTTGGAAAAGATATTCAAATGTTGTGAAGTGTCTATATATGTAAATATCTGATTCATGAAAACCAGGATATTTCTTATATAAAAACAAAACTTGAACATTCAAGAAACAGAAAAGGGAGATATTTTTAAACTTTGGTGCTGGAGAAGATGGCTGAGAATACTTTGGATAGCCAAGAAAACAAACAAAAACAAATGAACCCAGAGTTCTCACACAAGTCACAAATGATCAGTGTCCCTACTTCTATTTTGGATATATTATACGATGATATAGCTGCTTAGACAAGATTCTCATTCTGGGAAAGGAGAAGGAAAGAGAAGAAGAGAGTAACCAGCAAGAAGGTTGATGGATCTAGTTATAGTAGCAATGAATGCACCACTGGAAGATCAAGTTAGGAACAAATCTCATGGAGAAAATCTAGTTTATCACTAAGAATCAACACCAACAATTGACAGACTGGTGGAAATGTAATAGTTCAAGTCCAAACCAAGGCTCTAAGAATTATTAAGGTAGCACCTGAGAAAATAGGCAGTTCCAAGCCAGACATTTCTTTGTCTTGTCTTCTTTTGTCTAGTATTATCTTATCTTTCTACCTCCTTCCTTCCTTCCCTCCTTCTTCCCTCCACCCCATCTCTTTCTTTCTTTCTTTCTTTCTTTCTTTCTTTCTTTCTTTCTTTCTTTCTTTCTTTCTTTCTTTCTTTCTTTCTTCCTTCCTTCCTTCCTTCCTTCCTTCCTTCCTTCCTTCCTTTCTTCCTTTCTTTCTTTCTTTCTTTCTTTCTTTCTTTCTTTCTTTCTTTCTTTCTTTCTTTCTTTCTTGTAAAATTATGGTGTTCTGAGAAATTCAAGACTTTCAGATATGCAGGATATCTGAAAAGTATAACTCTGAGCATTCAAATCATGACTGGTATAATAAAATATTTCTTTTTCCATAAGCATTCACCTTTGATCTACAGTTGTAATATTTCATAATTTTTAACATTCTAGAGAAAATGAGGAAAACATGTTGGCAGACAAGCATATCTAGACTGTAAATCTAATTGAAGATAATTTACATGTAATATGGCTATCAGCACACACTGTGAAAAAACTTGGATGATGCTTGTTATGGACTAAGCCAACGCTTCAGTAACAACCCTAATAGCTTTACTTTAACAGCAGGCTTGTAATTCTGCACTTCTCATTGGCACGCGAACAGCGAGTCATGATTGGTCGTTTCTGGCCAATCTGATTGGCTGACAGCGGGTCTCTCTGATTGGACGCTTGTTAGAGCGGTAAACTCAAATCATTGGTTGTTTTGACAGCAACCAGCTCTATAAAAGAGCTGCTGCTGCCCAAGTATTTTGCTCTGTTCTGAAGTCACGAATAAAGAGTTGAAGTCACAGTTCGATGTCTCATCTCCATTCCTTGCGCCCATGCTCAGGACTTAACAATGCTTATTAAAAGTGTCAATTTGCCAATCTTATACACATGATCAGTTATGCATCTTTAATGTGACTATGGGTGATATGATAGCAGTGTTCCAATATTTGAAAGGATGCCAGAAAGAAGAGGGAATCAAGCTATTCTCCAAAGACCTGAAGGCAGGCAGGACAAGAAGCAATGGATGGAAACTAATGAAGGAGAGAAGCAGCCTAGAACTAAGGAGAAATTTCCTGACAGTTAGAACAATCAATCAGTAGAACAATTTGCCTCCAGATCAGGAAAGGTGGGATTCTATCAGTTCACACCTATTCGCTAGAACTGGTTGTTAACATTCTAGGCAGTTCGGAGAACTGGCTGTTAGAAGAAATTATTGGCTTAATCCTGTAAAGAAGCCAGGAAGGAAACATTCTGGTGTTGCTTACAGAAACTGCCTCTCTGTTAACCCTTATTACGTTCTTGGTAGGACTAGACTTCCTGCCTCAGGAACGTCTCTGGAGCTTTTTTTCCCCTCCTTTGTTGGTACTTTGCTTGTGTGGAGTGACCATTCAAAGTTACAATGGCACTGAAAAAAGTGACTTATGACCATTTTTCACACTTATGACTGTTGCAGCATCCCCATAGTCATGAGAGGCCAGGCAAGGAGATGCGTGCTTCAATGTGAGTGATATTGAGTTGGCCACGCCCAGCCAGTAACATGACCACCAAGCCATGCCCAGAAACTAAGCCACGCCCAAAGAACCGGTTGTTTAAAAAATTGAATCCCACCCCTGCTCCAGATCGTGTGAGTACTCCAACACAGGAGGTTTTTTAAGAAGAAATTGGACAACTATTTGTCTGAAATGTATAGGGACTAGAAAACCTCCAAAGTACCTTCCAGCTCTTTTATTCTGTTAATATCTCACTAATTTTAGTTTTGAAAATTTAATTTAAAAAAAAAATTCCCAAAGATATAGAGGAAGGGTATGGTCACCAGAAACAATAAAACAAAACCATGCAATCTCCTTCCAAGGTTCCCTGCATAGATTTTTAGTTTAGCAGTGCCACCTAGTGACTTTATTAGCTCCTGGGGCATTTCACCATAATTTGTTGCATATCCCAACAAAATGCTTTCCTCCAAAGTCTTCTGCATTATGTCTGCCGGAAGAATTCTTTGTGTGTTTTGTTCAAAGGATGAAATTATGTTCAAAGTAATATACTTGCAGCCTTATCCATCATAAAAAAAATAATTCTAAGCATTTTCACTCAAACAGGCATGCAATACTTTTTTTCTTTTTCTTTTATTTGTGCTAAACTCATGAAGAACTATTCCAGCAGGCAAGGACAGACAGGTCAAATTCTGTTTTCACATATTCTGCACCCCTTTTAGCCATTAACATGTGCAAGTAACCTAAGTCTTGCTCAAAGGTAATTTGTATAGCAGTACATGAGATATCACATTAAAGTGTAAGAAGGAACACAGGAGGAATGTCCTCTTGAAGATTGTGGTTTGCCAAACAGAGCCATATGAAAAGAAACAATATGCAAGGTAAACACAAGCTGCTTTATTTGAAACCTCTATAGCAACTGGGTGTATAAAATAACAACTGATGACTGTGAAATGAACTCTCTCTCCCTCTGTCTAGGCAGTGCTTCTATATTTGAGATATATGGGGATGAGTCATGAACATCCCAGTAGCTCAATAATGTTCAGAAGAGCTTGGTCAAATGAAGCTAAGATTTAAAATTTACTACATTCTGTTGCAGCTCATTTATCGAGCGCTGACTTGACCTCATATCAGGTGTTTCATGCCGTCAAAGATTGACGGCTGCACCATGCCAGCTGTCAGATATTACCAAATATAGATTGTGACATGTCAGATATTGTCAGTTTCTGCTTGTCTCTGCGGTCCAGCTAGGAGATGCTGTCAAGTGTTGAGTGCTGGAAGTCAGATTTTGTCAATTGTACAACATAGTGAAAAAATTGACTGCTACCAAAACTCCATAATGTCAACTGAACATTAAATATTCATATGCATCACCATAATCTGCAAATATTCCAAGATTATTTCTTATTTGAAACTGCAAAGAAGGTTTTGCAGTTTTCATTTATTAATTTTGGGACACATCTTTCCAATATATATAAACAAAATCATGTCAGAGAAAGGACAAATGTTAAGGTCTTAAAGGTTGAGTGATATACAGTGTGGCTCTATTTCTATAGCATATCAGTTTTATTATTTGAAATATCATCCTGATCTTAAAAGATATTGCATCTTTGAGAAAAGGGGGAAAAATAAAACAAGCATACTACTTTCAGACCTGCAAAACTACCGTACTTGATAAAAGACTAATGCATCCAGCTTTCTTCAGAAAGCAAATTTAACAAGAAATTTTTTTTAAAAAAAAAGTTTTAATATGCATGTAACTAACAACAATTTTATAATTCTTCTGTAAATCCATCATTTGAAGGACTAAAATCATAATGTTTAAGTATCATTTCAAATGGAGATCAATAGTTGATTTCTATTAAAATGTGGTGGCTTGCCCCTTGTTTTTAAATATCAAAGGTATTCTGGGATCATTATGGTAAGATGTTACTAGTGACTAATAAAATCTGTGCAATTACAGACATCAGCTCATTACAATTTTAAAAGAGAAATATGCATAACCACTTAGCTGTTGATCTTACTGTGTGGGATTTTAGTCAAGTATGACTACAGATTATTATGCTGAAACTCCAGTCTATCTCTGCTTCAGACATATTTTCTTCTGCTACTCATTCTGTACGCTAAAATGACAAGTTCAATACCTTTATGAAAGAATAACCCTCTGTAAAGTCAGATGAACAAACTGACCTGGATGACAGTTCTGGAGCATCATTGAAAAGTGACTTAATATTAAATTTTTTACTATTATAGCAAAAATGAATAAGCTTAAACTATGTGTGGGTTTATGCATTCTTTAAAGTAAAGTAATTTACGAAGCTGATTGGGAATTTTTCTGAAGGAATATGAAAGGGCAAATATGTTGAAGCTAAGAAGATGGGATGGGAGGCATTGCTAACCCCATGGTTTTTACCCATGGTTTGCTGAATAAATCATATTTGGCTGTGCTCATGTATTGCAACAGGGCAAAACTAAAGAAGCCACATTAACAATTAGCATCATTTATGGAACAACATCAAAGCTCTCTATCCAGAGGAGCGCAATGCTAAGAACAGCTAAGATACTGCACAGACCCCTCTAACTTTCAGGTAAAGGAGGAGGAGGAGAAAAAGATAATACAGAAGCCCATAATGCTTTCTTTCTGGGAAATGAGAGGATACCATCCTCATCAGTTTGCCTTCCAATAGTTTGATTTATTTGTAGTCACATTTACCCTGGCTAAATCTTTGTGAGAACTTTCACGAAGCTTCTCAAAATTCCGGTGATGCTTACTTGCTAAAATAAAATTTAGGCAATCTAGTTCCAAGAGTCAAATAAAAGTCTGTCTAATTTTTTGTGCCAAATAAACATTTGGGGGCTATAAGAAAAGCAGAAAGTAGGCAGATGAGAAGCAAGAATGCAGAGTTGGCTAAGGAAATGCCAGGGCAATTATGCTATTTCAGTGCTTAAGAGCTCTAAGGCTGTGATCAGAATAGATCGGAAGATGGAACAATACTCCTTGGGGAAAAGAAACCTCAGGGAATTGAAGCTGCATGATTGTTCTAACAAAAAGGAAAAAAGGAAACTACTGGAGATAAAAAGAAGATGGCTGAATATAAATCATTTGGACTTTGGAGCTACTATAAACCCTTTGATCTGCAGAGTAATAGAAACTTTTCATTATTGATTAGATTTAAATATTTTCTCAGAAGTTACCAGTAGATAGTGTGGCAGTAGTAAGCAATGTTTAAGGATAACCAAACCTCTTTTTACTGCAACCTTTAAATGTGCAGTTTCTGGTTAAGCAGCAATACAGAACGAGGAGAGAAGAGGGAAGGGAGAGAGATTAAAGTTAATCATTCATTCATTCATTCATTCATTCATGTTTACCACCCATCTTTTTCTCATTGAGCGCCTTACTTAAGCGGTAGTATTATTTGAACTTGAAAAATGATTTGTACTTATACAGAGGGCCTCCAGAGGAAATCAGGACTATTGAGTAGATATTCAATAGATTTTTAAATTTAAAAAAAAAATCAGAAGGAAAACCTGTTTTTTATTTTGGACTCCAAGGTGTTTTAAAGTCTGCTTTTTTGTTTTTGTTTGCTGTTTTAATTGTTAAAACAAATCCTAAGATAGAAAGCAATTAAGAAGAAAGGAACAATAGCTTAAAAGTTTTAAATTAATAATATGGTAGAACACTCTAAAAATAATAAACCTAAACAAATTAAGCAAATTGAAAGTACAAAATAGCTTAAATCAGTAATGTGAACTTTAGTGCAATAAAAATGGGTTTTTAATAATGAAAAGTAGGTTGAAAAGGTTATAAAATAAATACTAAAATAATAATTAGGCCTGTCAAAGTATGGGCTAGTCTGGTGCATACTAGGAGTGCAAATTCTATATAGAGATAAATGCCAATTAAGCAGTATGAGCACAGATATAGGCAAGGTATTTACTGCATTGGACTTCCATACTCTGGAGTCAGTCACTTAGGAAGCTAATGGTGGTGCAAAATAGTTTTGACAGATAGTTCTCAACTCATAACTATTTGTTTAATGACTTTTGTTTAGTGACTATTCAAACTTACCTTGGTCAAAGTCATCTTATACTCAGCAATTGCCAGAGTTATCTCTTCTGTAATGAGTGAGTTGTGGCAAAAAAGTTGGAAGTTTAAAACTGGAGTTGAACTGACAGATAGGTCTTTGCAAGTTATAACCAAAACAAATATGATAAAACCCTACAATATTTTTCCAATATTCTTCTATTAAAACATTAGAAGGTGCAGCCTCAACAAAACTATTTCACATTTTCCACAGTTTGGATAAGTGAGGGATATAATGTACAAGTTTTTTCCGGGTATATATTGCAAATATCTCAGGTTAGGAACCCTAGAGTGCTTGCTGAAAAACTGTACTGCATTATTTGACTAGGTTAATTATTATTTACAAGGTGTCAGTTTAGACCTTGATATTTCATTCTTCTCCTATCCAGCTATTCATATTTCTTCATAATCCCTCTGGTCTGGCAGAAACTATTTAAGAAGCCTGCAAGAAACTGCTACCAATGACAGATGTTCCCAGAAGAAGGTGGAGTGACACAGTCCATTGGTCTAACATCCCCAAAGGGACTAGGGGGACAAAAAACACATTGGTGAGACAAGTTTCAGAGTATAAAGGAAGGGCATGAATTGAAAGACTTAGAATTAAAAGACTTGTTTAATATATTCAGTATCTTCATTAGCATTAGCTTCTTCTCTGACTAAAAAAATGATGACATTACATCCATTGAGAATTCTTTTCTTTTCCTTTTTTCTCTGTAGATAAAGCATTAGAATCTAAGAGTTACTTGCTCAGAGAGGCATACCTTGTCTCTGTTGGAAAATGGTAAAAAAGGAGAGAATACTTCATTCTCAATCAGTCTTCCTGGTGATCTGCTCCCATATATGCTACTTACACCAAAATGGAATGGAAAGGGAATCTAATGAACAGAAAAACAATCATAGACACTGGAATTTAGTCTGGTTTCATTGTCATTCCTTCCTGCAAGTATCCCAAAATGCAACTGGATTTTATTTTTCCTTTAAGACATTTTGCGTCTCATCCAAGAATCTTCTTCAGTTCAGTTCTTCAGAACTGAAGAAGCTTCTTGGATGAGAAGCAAAACATTTGGGACAACCATGATTGGATGACTGAGAATCTCCACAGACACTTCCTGCGGTTACTTTACTTGCCTTTTTTCATTTTCCTTCTACCCAAGTGTGTGAGATGATGAAAGTGATGGAGATATCATGAAGATTTGAATATGTGGCTGAGCACATTTATCAGAAACCTTGGGGAATGAAATTTTGCTAGTTCCTGCTAGTCCATTATAGATGTCAGGAGACAAATTATTACATTTTTCATTGTTCCAATGACTCAGACATTATAGACAGTACACATAAAGAGTACAGAATGAAGTAGGAGCAGGCATAAAAAACATTAGAAAAACTGAAAACTGGTCCTAAAAGACCCAAAGTAAAATGTTTGATGCAAAAAGACTGTACAGCATGGATAACACAGAGATCATACATATTGATTTCATATAATTTTATGTATGTATCTATTAATTTTAGGCTATTTGCAGTGGGAGTGGGGGAATATAGCTGATCACTGGTCAGAAATAGATTAAAATTTACTGCAAAGTCCTTAGTGATTTTCTTGCTTGGTTTATTAATAGCCTTTCCCTACTGTTTTTCATGAAATATCAAGTAATTTGAAGTACCCAAACCTAACCTTTTCAAAGAGCAGCATATCTGACCATTTGATCTTTCTCAGTTTATAGTTCCTGATATTACTTTATGATTTAAAATTTTCTAACAGCATCAGAGGGCTCTTGCATTTGCAAACAGTATTGGTCCCATCAGAACTGCAAAAGATGAAAGCATATCAAATGCCAAAATATGATCAAATTGCATTATTTTTTTTTAAAGATTTCTGGATAGATAACTTTTCTTCCATACTTAAATCATTAGCTAAATTTAAATAGATAAATGGCTAAATTTAAATAATCATTAAATGCTTGTATAACTGAAAAGAAAGGGTTTATAATTTATTATCAATCTGAAATAGCTTTCCACAAATAAAAAGGTCAGCATGTGAAGCCTTTTTTAAAATTCATATTAATTCATTAGAAATTCTCTCTTCTGGGATTATATTTGAGGGATGTGTGTGTCAAACAAAAATTCCAAAGTTCATAACATTGCTATCATCCACCATAAAGGTATGCGCTGAAGAATAAGCCAACTACAGTCAGAATTATAACAAATGGTACCTTAATAAATTAGATAGATCAGCTATTATAGTCATGTCAGGAGACCCAAAGTGCTTCTGGGTTGAAAGAATAGCCTGGTAACATCATAGCTGTAATGTAAATAATGTAAGAAAGTCTACATTTATTTTTCTTGATAATTTTTTTCCTCCTAAAACATTTTTGTATGCATTGCCTCTAAAATATTGCCAAACATTTCCCCTCTAATATGTATCTTACTAATTTTTTTAAAAATTTCAAATTGGAAAAATGCATAATGGAAAAATATATAGCTTTATTTTATTCTATTCTGTACCAAAAAAAATAGGAGATAAATGTGGGAGGAAAAACCATAAGAAGGCTATGAAAATTCAGGGAAGGATATTTAGCTGGTTGATCTGTATAAATGTACCTTATTTTAATGCCAAAGTCTACTCTTGTGGAACAAATTCTGTCTCTAGAAAAAAAAGGTTCTGGGAACATTCTATGTTCCAATTAAATTAACAGCCACTGAACAGCATTGAGAAGAAGAGAATTTAGACTTGTAAGTAATTTTATAGAAAAAAAATCAATATGATGACATCATTTTACTAAGAATTGTTTCCAAACCAGAATCTATGATGCTCATAACTGAGATGGTTGCCCACCTTTGCTTTCTTACCAAAAATTTGTTTCATTTGAATTTATTATGCTAAGGTTGGTGACACTATGTTGTGGCTGTTGTTTTATTAAGAAGATAGAAAAGGCATTGGTTTCATTGACTTAGGACTAAAATAAATTACTTTTAGCTTTATTCATTTCAGATAGACCTTCTAGAAAAGGCTGGTAAACAATTGCTTGCTTTTTAAAAAATTCCTATTCTTTTTGTTGTTTTTTTAAAAAAATCATATAGGAGGTCCTCTTCCCCTTTCTGGCTGAGAAAGGCTTAGTGTTTACTTTTTCCATACATCTTCCATGATGGGTTTGTTATTATATGACATCAAATTATATGATACAAAGTACTCTTGAATTTAGCCTCCAGTTTCTAAAACTTCCAGCAAATTCTTCTACAAAGTAAAAAAAAGAAAAATGTGAGAAGACCAATCAAGTATTGGCTATTATAAAATCTTTCTGATCATGACTCTTCCTCTTTCTCTCTCTTTTTGGACATTTCTGAATATAGTAAGATGCCCTTCAGTGCACACACTGAAGCAACATACATTTTAAAAGAAACAATATATTAAACAAACAGCAAAATCATGAAAAGAACATTCAGCTAAAGAATTCTAAATACAGCAAAAGAAGAGTAAACCAGAAAAAAAGGTAAAGGAAAGAATAACTCAGTCTTTAAAATGAAGACCTCCCCCCCCTCCCCCAATCTAAAGGTTCACAGTGAATGTGCTGCAAAGAAAATCTATAACATTGAATAAGCAGCATTTTCCTTAATAAATTCCATGGAATCTCATCATGTAAGAACAGCTAGAAAAGCACTTCCAAAAATTATCTTGTCACTGTTTCCAAAATTATCTGCTGTGAACATATTATTCATTCCTACCCCTGTATGCTTTAAAAATAAAAATGAATTATTTTTCTAGTATCATTTGGTCTCATTCCAGCCTTCTAAGAAATGAGCTGTATAGCAATGTCAGAACTCAAGAGAGCTGTCTTCTCTAACTAGAAGGTTACTATGCCAGAAGGACAACATTTTTTAAAATAGCTCCTAGTCAGTAGTGGGATTCAAAAAAAAATTACTACTGGTTTTGTGGGTGTGCCTTGGTGTGTGTGGCTTGGTGGGCATGCCAGGGGAAGGATACTGTAAAATCCCCATTCTCTCTCCATCCCACTAGCCTGCTTTCCAGCTCCGTTATCCTGTGCAGGACAACAAAAGAAGACCCAAACGATCAGTTGGGACTCGGGAAGCAGAGAATAGATGGGGCTGGGCCAGTCAGAGGTGATATTCTGAACCACTTAAAACATCCACTACCAGTTCTTCAAACTTTTGACAAGAAATTTTCTAGGCTGCATTTTTTTTTTTTTTTGCATTGATAGGACTTTAGTTCACAGTTTCTGCTTACAAGTTATTGTGTGAATATATTAAGAATAAAGAATGAAGTTCACAGAACAATAGAATTAGATGATGTTTGAAGGACTTCTACTTTAATCATGTTGAGGGCAAGAATCCTTAAATCATATCAAATCTTTGCTTGAATAGTGATTGCATGATCTCTGCAGTTATCAAGTGCTAAAAAAATAAATTTGCTTGAAAACCTGTAATAATGGGCTGACTTCCAGAGAAGGCGGCTGACTAAAGACAACTTTAGTCTGTTTTTCAACAGTTTTTCATGGAAGTGACTTTTCATGGGCTTTTCTAAGGAGCCAATCAGTAAATGGGCTCCTTTGATTCTTCTCTGGATAAAAAAGAGAGGCATGAGATTACCTGGGTTGTTTCTTCTTAAGGTTGTCCCTTTTCCTCATGAAGAGAATGTAAGACAGCGAGCTCTGGTCTCTGGGGAAAGTGCAGGAATATGGAGATGGAGGAAATTGTTCTCTAGTCACAAATGGAAACTTTCAAAGGATTCAGAGTTTGATCATTTCTCTGCTAACCCCTTTTAAGAAATTGCTTATTAACTGTTGTAAAGCTAGATAACTTCAAAAGGGCCTGATTGAAAATACCTGCCTTCAAACCTTAATCTAAGAAAATAAATATTTATTTTTGTAACTTTCAAAAATTGAAAACAAACAGAAAAAGTAAGAAAAGCTTTTGGCCACAGAATTGTGGTGTTTACAGATACATTTGAGGAACTCCATCAAGACTTCAAATCAATTATGGCTGATATGTTATTTTTTTTGGGGAACAGTTCATCTTATAGAACAAGATACACAGAAAATTCTAATTGAGAACAATATGAATGAAAAATTGGCTAAGAACCTGCAGTAGATGCAAAGAAAAGACTTTATATAGTCTTAAAAAATAAAAAGGAAATTATAAAGATAATTCCAGAAAGTAATAAGAATATTTTTGTTGTTATTCGGTTTACAGAACAGACCACTTAAAGTTTGAAAGAAAATCACAACAAGGATCTACTGGAATTATTGAGAAAGATCAATGAGAATCTTATACAGAGAAATAATGTTCTGTTTTAAAAACAGAGCATAAAATTGACATCTTCAACCATACTTAAAATGGGATGTATTGTTATTATGTAAACAATATTATTTCTAGAAGATCAGCTTCAGGGTTGACATTAATGATATTTTGGCTAGAAAAAAATGTGATATACTGGATTTGCTTATAGGTGTTGAATTACTTGTTTTATTTTTGTCTATCCTAATTGTTCATTATTTAAATACTTAATCTCTAGTTGTGTGGGTTTTTTTTTTCCAAAAAAGAAACAAGCCCTATTTGTTAAGGGGTTTTGTTTAGGGTTTTGTTTAAAAAATATAAGGATGATTATATTATGCTTTATATGTGAATGCTTTAGAGTTGAGATGTTGACTGTTTATCTGAATGGGATGCTTTGCTATTTGGGGCAGTGATCTCTAGAATGCTTTACATTTGGAATGGGTTGTGTATTGCAGTTTGATTTTCCTTTAAAGGAAAAAAAAATCTTTTTCTTATGTTAATGTTTAGATTTTGTTTGCTTATACTGGAATTGAGGCCTTTTGTGCCCTTTATATGGGGTTTTGCCTGTAGCTGAGTTGAGATGTGTTTGGGTGTGTATATACAAATACACAAAGACAATATATCATATAATGATATATTAAAATTATTTGCCATTATAAAACTACATCATCCACAAAACGCAAACAAGCAGAGAACTTTTTTACATAGAAGACTGCATTAAGGCATTGAAATAAAGTGTTTCCCTAAGATTTAGAGACCCAAATTCAAGTCCACCCTTACCTATGGAAGCTCATTGATGATTTCAAACCAGTGTCAGCCTCAAGATACCCCTTCTACCTTCCCCTTCCTGACTATCTGCTATTCTTTCATTATTTCTCTCGGCTGTCATGGCAACGGTGGGAGGGGGGATTTTATATGGGAAGAGAGCTGGAGGTGTTTGCATTCCTTGCTGGGCTAGCAAGGGGAGGGGGGATTCTTGTCTTTAACTTTCCGTTTCCTGGCTATCTTTTCCTCTTTTGCGCAACTGCGAACTTTTATCAAAATACGCCAAGGTCATTTGACAAGACGTCTCATCACCATCTGAAGATGACCACATGAGCTGTTTCAAAAGTTTTAATTGGAAGAATCATTTGAACTGTGGGGGGTGGGGGCAAACCTATTTCTTTGTATATGCATTCTACCCGCCAATTTCTCAGTTTCGGAATTGCTTTGTAGCTACCACTTTATTTCCCAGTAAAAGGATAACTGCTCTACCCCATGGAGTCTGAGTATTTCTTTCTTGGGATCTAAAAGGAGCGCATCCTGACATAATTCCGAAACTCTCATATCAACTCACCCGGAGAAAACAGCAACTTTTCTTCCGAGGGGGTTTCATCCCATGTCGTCTCCAACCGGCGATGAAGAGGATCAGGGAGCTGTGGGGGGGCAGCCCATGCCGCTGCCGGAAGGGTCGGTGGCTGACCTGCTGGCCGAACTGACTCTGGAAGAAACCTCAGCTGAGATGCCCAGATGGTCGTTGGGGGTTGGTTGGAGAGACCCTGAAGGCCCCCCTCCTCCCAGGATCACTGTAAGACGAAAAGGTGTGAGGGGACGGCTTTGGCAGGAGGGGGAGGAGATGGAAGGCAAGCTGGATGAAGCCAAGAAAATCTCTATGGATGTTCCTGGAGAGCCCGGCACAACTCAAAGGTATGAGGGGGAAGAGGGAGCGAGATCAGCCCGGGGGAGCCAAGTTACCTCTATCCCCCTTGCCCAGCATCCGCCGGCGCAACCGCCCGCTGCCGCCCGGGGAGCCCCAGCTCCTAGAAGACGCCACCTGCCCCCCCCTAGATGTAAAGTTTGGAGGAAATCCAAGAGATTTGGGATTTTTCCTGGTACAAGTTGGGAGTTATATGGCAGAATTTGAGCGGGAGTTCACCTCTGAAGCAGCCAAAGTGAGATGCGTTACCAGAACCCTGGAAGGGATGGCAGCAGATTGGGTGGTGACTTTGTACAATGATAACTCCCCCCAACTACAAACCCTCGATGTTTTCATGACTGCATTGAGGAGAAGGTTTGAGGACCCTCTGGCAGAGAGAAAGGCCAGAATCAGAATGAAGACCCTAGTTCAAGGGGGGAGATCGGTGGCAGACTACACCCAAGAATTCAGGCAGCTGGCACACCACATCCGAGGTTGGTCCCAGGGGGCCCTGGTGGAAGCCTATAAAGATGGCTTAAATGAAGATGTATACCACACGTGCATCTCCAGAAGGGATCCACGTGAGTTACAGTCATGGTACTTGCTGGCGGAAGAGGTGGACATTGATCTAGCCAGAAACAGACACAGAGGAGGTCCCGCCTGGAGAAAACCGCTTCCCCCCCATCTCCGGGAGACCTCAGGGCCCCAACCGAGAGGGATGGCGGCAGGAGCCAAAACCACGGCATGTTTCCGTTGTGGAAAGGAGGGCCACCGGATGGTGGATTGTCGAGTAAAGGTGAACCCACCGAAAGCGCGGGACCCCGGGAGAAGGCCAAAAAACCCCTCAACCAAACCCCGTGAGACCGGGCTGAAGACAGGAAAGGTTGTAGAGGTCGCCCTTTCGGCGGGAGAGGAGCTGGGACCTCCAACCCCACTCGACGAGAACGAGACAGATTCGGAAGATGACGTCCCGGTAAGTCCTAATCAAGGGCCCATGACCATCCCAATAAAGTTAAGGCAGCCCACCTCGGGGACTGAGGGAGTGATGATGGCCTTACTGGACTCGGGGTGCACGAGGTGTGTAATTAACATGAAAGTGGTTAAGGGGATGGGCATTGGACTGAGAACTCTAAAAACGCCCATATCCTTTTGCCAACTGGATGGGTCAGTGGCGGGAGGTTGCCCCGCACGTTTTGTAACCGAACCCCTAGAGATGACCATGGGAAACCATCATGAGACCCTGTGTTTTATTGTGACCCCTGGGATGGAACAATCTCTAATATTGGGATTACCATGGCTTCGGAAGTGGAATCCCCATGTAAATTGGAGAGAGGGGTGGATACGCATCCGCACCGATCGGCCACCGGAAGGGGAGGAGCAACCCTATCCGGAAGGGGAGGAGGAATCCCATCCGAAGTCCCAGGCACTCGCCGAGATAGCTTCTACGGGTGCCGAACACGTGGAAGGAGAGGAGAAAATCCCGAAGGAGTATTGGGACTTAAGAGAGGTGTTTAGTGAAGAGGCTTCCGACGAACTCCCCCCCCATCGGTCAACCGATTGTAGCATTGAATTCCTGCCGGGGGTGACGCTCCCGAAACCGAAGATGTATCCGATGACACCGGGGGAGTTGGAGGAATTGAGGGCGTTTATTGACAAGAACTTGGAACGAGGTTTCATCACGCCTGCCAGACCTCGAGTAGCGGCCCCTGTGATGTTCCGCGAGAAGAAAGATGGCTCCAAACATCTGGTAGTTGACTATAGAAACCTGAACGCAGTATCCATAGAGAACATGTACCCCCTCCCTCTGATGAAGGACATGTTAGCTCACCTGGCAAAGGGGAAAATTTTCACAAAGCTGGACTTGAGAGAGGCATACTACCGGATCCGGATAAAGGAGGTAGACGAGTGGAAGACTGCGTTCAACTGCCCAATGGGGTGTTTCCAGTTCAATGTTCTCCCTTTTGGCTTACAGGGGGCGCCTGCTGTTTTCATGCAATTGATCAATCAAGTGCTTCACGAACATTTGTACAAAGGTGTTCTAGTATACCTTGATGATATTCTTATCTACACGGAGACAAGAAACGACCACGTGAAGTTGGTACGCTCTGTGTTACACAAGCTGAGAGCCACCAAACTATATGCCAAATTATCCAAATGTGAGTTCCATCAAGAAAAAATCGACTACTTGGGATATCGTACCTCCCCCGAAGGCATTGAAATGGACCCAGAAAAGGTGCGAGCCGTTTTGGACTGGGCCCCACCAAAAACTCGTAAACAGCTTCAAAGTTTTCTGGGATTTGCAAATTTTTACCGCCAATTCATCCCGTCTTTCGCAAAAATAGCTATGCCCATCACCAACCTCCTAAAAACAAAGGGAGAATTGAAGCCAAAGCCCAGTCAACCATTGAATTGGACTATTGAGTGCCAAGCTGCATTTGAAAAACTTAAGAGACTTTTTGCTGCAGAACCAATACTGAAACACCCTGACATGGACGCCCCTTTCATGATCCAAGCTGATGCAAGCGATGTAGCAGTGGGGGTGGTCTTACTCCAATTGAATGAGAAGGGAACACTACAACCATGCGCTTACACTTCTCGTAAATTCACTGAGACTGAAAGGAGATGGGCCGTTTGGGAGAAAGAAGCATTTGCAGTCCGTTGGGCTTTATTAGCTTGGAGGCATTTTCTGGAAGGTGCGAAACACCCATTTGAAGTGTGGACTGACCATAAAAATTTAGAAGCTTTAAAGACCCCTCGTAAACTCTCCCCTAAACAAGTTAGGTGGGCTCAGTTCTTCAAGCGATTCAACTTCTCCTTGAAATATATCCCGGGGGGAAAAATTTTTTATGGCAGATGCTTTGTCTAGAATGCCTCAATACAACAGTATCCGAAAAGAAGTGATTAGGCCAATCGTATCCACTACACAACTGGCTGCCCCTGTTGTTACCCGCGCACAGAAAAGAAACCAGGAGAAGGATCTACCTACTGATCTGATGGAACAGTTTAAGGAGGCTTTGAAGACAGATAAGTGGTTTCTGGTAAATGCAAGTAACTGCACCACTCGAGATGGCCTAGCCTGGATGGGGGCGAAATTGTATGTACCACAAACCCTGAGAAGCCATGTATTGCAACAAACCCATGATTCCAAAGTGGCTGGTCATTTTGGTTTTGTGAAAACCTTGCATTTGGTGAAACGACAGTTTTGGTGGCCTTCCTTGAAAAAGGACATTGAGACTTATGTGGCGAGTTGTCCGATTTGCGCCTCAGCAAAAAGACCACCGGGTAAGCCACCAGGACTGTTACAGAATGTGGCCAGACCAACTGCCCCTTGGAAGGAAATTTCCATGGATTTTATAGTAGATCTACCTGAAAGCAGTGGATACACGGTCATTTGGGTAGTGACTGACTTGTTTTCCAAACAAGCTCATTTCATTCCTTGCTCAAAGATCCCTTCGGCGAAAACCTTAGCCAGACTCTTCATTCTTCATGTTTACCGATTGCATGGTGTACCTGAACGTGTAGTTTCTGATCGAGGAGTCCAATTTACTTCTAATTTCTGGAGGGAATTTCTGAAGTTAATAGGCTCCACCCAAAGCTTAAGCTCCGCCCACCATCCCCAAACTAATGGAGCCTGCGAGAGGACTAACGGAGTACTAGAGCAATACCTCCGATGCTACATAAATTTTCAACAAGACAACTGGGTGGATCTGTTACCTTTTGCAGAAGTGGCGTATAATAACTCTGTTCACAGTAGTACGGGGTTCACTCCTTTCAAAATAGCAACGGGGCAAGATTTTGTACCCATACCTGAGCTGCCTGGTGAAAACCCAACTGTCCAGTCATTGAGTGATTGGATATCTCAACTTCAATTTAATTGGCCAATTGTCCGCAAAGCTTTGGATGAGGCGCACCAATCTCATAAGAAATTTGCTGACAAAAAGCGAGCTCCACAGATGTCATATCAAGTGGGCGATAAAGTATTTCTTTCGACCAAGTATTTACAAACTACCCGAAAATCAAAGAAATTGGGTCCTAAGTATGTAGGACCTTTCCCCATTGAGAGGATTATAAATCCTGTAACTGTCCAACTGACTTTACCAAAGACTCTTCGTCGTATTCATCCTGTTTTTCATGTTAGTTTGTTGAAACCAGAACGTACCTGTGCCTTGAGACCAATCCAAACTGATCCCCCTGTGCCAATATTAATTGAGGGAGAACAACATTTCGAAATTAAAGAAATTCTGGACTCTAGAAAATGGAGGGGTCGTACCCAATACCTTGTAGCTTGGAAACATTTTCCTCCGTCCCATTCTGAGTGGGTAAATGAAAAGGACCTTAGGGCTCCTGAACTGTTAAAGAAATTTCATGCCAAATATCCTGATAAACCATAGAAATGTACGATAATGTTAACATGTAACTATTTTGTTTTTCTTTCAGGGACTTATGTCCTTCTTCTAGGGGGTCCGAATGTCAGCCTCAAGATACCCCTTCTACCTTCCCCTTCCTGACTATCTGCTATTATTTCATTATTTCTCTCGGCTGTCATGGCAACGGTGGGAGGGGGGGATTTTATATGGGAAGAGAGCTGGAGGTGTTTGCATTCCTTGCTGGGCTAGCAAGGGGAGGGGGGATTCTTGTCTTTAACTTTCCGTTTCCTGGCTATCTTTTCCTCTTTTGCGCAACTGCGAACTTTTATCAAAATACGCCAAGGTCATTTGACAAGACGTCTCATCACCATCTGAAGATGACCACATGAGCTGTTTCAAAAGTTTTAATTGGAAGAATCATTTGAACTGTGGGGGGTGGGGGCAAACCTATTTCTTTGTATATGCATTCTACCCGCCAATTTCTCAGTTTCGGAATTGCTTTGTAGCTACCACTTTATTTCCCAGTAAAAGGATAACTTTGCTCTACCCCATGGAGTCTGAGTATTTCTTTCTTGGGATCTAAAAGGAGCGCATCCTGACAACCAGTCTCTCTCTCAGCTTAACATACCATACAAAGTTATTGTTGTGGAGGAGAAGTAGGAACAGCTAGTGCTAACTATACCACTTTAATCTTCTGGAAGGGAAACAGAATATTAAGCTAACCAAGGAGAAGGCGGAGCTTCATCGTCGCGATACAGCTGCGATCTTGGGGCTCCGAGATCACAGCTGATATCTTCGCCCCTGGTCGGTCCTAATGGACCTAAACCGTCTCGTAGTGATGGTGACAGTAAGGGGCGTGTTCTGTAGATTCTGGGGACATCGCAAGTCCCTGGTCGATCCAGAAGAAGCCCCTTTGCCAACAGCGGAGAGGCAGCCATTAGGCTGCTGAAGCTGGGACAGCTCCGGAAGAACGGGATAGAAAGAAGTGTATCGGCTGGTGAGGATCTTTTTTTTTTGCTTGGGACTCAAGAACACTCTAATATTAGAAGGAATCTGTAAAATTATTGACAGAATTTGACTTAGCAGCGATCTTTTTTAGTAACGTCAAAGTGAGGCTTGGCTTTTTATTTTTACTTTTTATTTTTTTCTTTACTGAATTTCTATTGCGATATAGTTAACCAGACTGGCTTTTTTCTTTTATATTTTTATATTTACTTGTTTTCTCTTTGCTTTTCTGACTGTTTGTATTTTTAAAAATAGAGGCCCCCTTTAATATCTTTTAAAAATATATATAAATATACATACATATTTTTTTTCTCTTTTTAGGCTTTTCTCTGGGGGGAAGAAGGGGGAGTGGATTGAAGAAACTTTGTAACACTGCCAACTAGAGGCTTGGAAATATTCTGTTTGAAGTTGAAAAACTTTTGTTTGAAAAACTTTTCTCAAGGCTACTGGAAATGATAAGATAGAGGGAAGAGTACTGGAGGATGTTTATACAGGTGCTCTTTGGAACTTCTATTATTAAATGAATATTTGAAGTTTGGCTTTGAAACTTGTGGAGAAGTCAAATAAGAGCCTTGGATAAATAAAAGGTAGTGTGTATCTTTTTTTTTTTTTAAACTCCTTATTAATTGTTTCATCCCTCCCCTCCAACCCCACACTATTTTGTAATATTGATATATTTATTTTTTATCTTTTTTTATCTTTTATTTTTATTTATTTTTTTTAAAGGGGAAGCCTCAGAATACTCTTTTTTTGCTTCTTTTTTCTTTTTTATAGGATGTCTGCCTTTTTGATTTCCTTTTTTGACTTATTTTTATGGCTTTTTTTCATTTTCTGAGGTTTTTCAATTGGATTAAGGTGGGAAGAATCTGAAGAATTCTCTTCTTCTTTTTTCTTTTTTCTCCTTTTTCTTTGCTTATTATTTTTTGATATTATTGGGCTTTATTTTGCTCTTTTTTTTCTTCATCTTTTTATTTTTACTTTTGAATTATATTTGCGTATTTTACAATTGGATTAAGGTATTGAAGAACCTGAAGAATCTTTTTCTTTTAATTTTGGGCTTTTTACTTATTGCTGGTTTTGTTTTTATTTTTTGTGGTGTTTTCCTTTTTTTAAAATTGGATTATAATTGGCTACCTCACTAATTGGATTAAAAGATCCGGAAGACCCTGAGTTATCGAAATGAGTAAGAAAATTTTACCTTCGGGCATCTCAACTTCCGCTCCTGTTTCCCCGTCATCTGGAGGACGACTCTCAACAATGGCAAAGCAAGACAAAGCGCAAGTGGATTTAACGATGGTTATGCAAGGAATACAAGATCTTAAAATGAGTATGGAACAAAGAATGGAGAGTATTGACCAAAGAATTGGAAAGATGGATGAGAAAATTGAAAATTTTCAACAAATGATGGTGAAACATGATGAGAGAATCCAAAAAATAGAAGAGAAAGACAAGCAAAGAGATGATACAATTGGGAATATTGATAACAGATTAACAATGGTCAAACAAGAAAAAAGTGGGATGTTGAAGTGGGAGATGGACAGGTCAGAATTTTATCTTAGATTCCAAAATATTGAGGAAGAAAAAGGACAAAACTTGGCGGCAGTAATGATTGAAATTTTGGCTGGAGTCTTGGAAATAACAGAGGAAAAGATGATGGATGGAGTAGATGAGATATATCGAGTCTTCACAAGATATGCGATGAGGAACCAATTACCAAGAGAGGTCAATGTTAGATTCACTAAAAAAACTATTAAAAACCAAATATTACAAGTGGTAAGAGAGAAGGGGTTGAAATATAAAGGCAAAGAGATTCTGGTCTTAAAACAAGTACCTAGAAAAATGAGAGAGATTAGAAGAGAGTATCGATTTTTGACTAAAATGCTATTGAAAAAAGAGGTGAATTATAGATGGCTGATTCCAGAAGGATTAATGTTTATATGGCAAGAACAGAGATACAGAATTGATTCAATTGCGAAAGCAGGAATGTTTTATAAGGAATTTTTTGAAAGAAGAGAAATGTAGACAGAAAAAGAAAAGATTTTAATTGAATTTGAAGAGGGCCAAATGGAGATGGAAAAAGAAGAAGGCACAATAGGTGGACAAATGGAGACCAAAGAACAACGTGAAATAAGATCCACGAGAGCTGTTAGACCTAAATATAAAACATAACTATGGGGGAGAAAAAACTGATTTCCATGAATATAAATGGACTGAACTCAGCTATCAAAAGAAGGAATTTTTTTTATAAATTAGAGAAGCTAAAATTTGATATAATTTGCTTACAAGAAGTACACATTAAAAAACAACATGAACAATTATTGATATGACCAAAGTTAGGGAAAATATTTACTGCTCTGACCCATTGTAAGAAAAGAGGAGTGGTTTTGTACGTTAAAGAAACCACTCCAGCCAAATTGATTTATACTGATGAAGATGGAAGAGTATTAATAGTTGAAATAGTGGATAATAATATAAAAACTCTCTTGGTTGCAATTTATGCCCCAAATGATAAGCAAGAAGAATTTTATAAAAATTACATATGAAAATGATTGAACTGGACTATGTTAACATACTTATGATGGGGGACTTTAATGGAATTGTAGACAATAAACTGGACTATACAGCAAAAACAACACGACAAAATAGGAAAACTCTCCCTAAATCCTTTTTTAAAATGACGAACTAAATTTAAAAGATATATGGAGAGAAAGAAATATTAAAACTCAACAATATACTTTTTATTCAAACAGGCATTTATCATGGTCCAGAATAGATATGATTTGGACATCAACATAATTATTATCTAATATTCAAGAAATAAATATTGAAACAAGTACGTGGGCAGACCATAATCCAATGACAATTAAATGGAAATGACAAAAAAGAAGATCTAGATGGACATTAAATAATACTATTCTAAAGGAAAAAGATTTTACACAATGGATGGAAAAAGAATTGGCTTTCTTCTTCAATGAAAACCAAAAAGAAGATACTTCAATACAGAATGTTTGGGATACAATGAAGGCATATGCAAGAGGATTAATAATGGATTATATAAATAAAAAGAACATTAGGAAGAGGCAAATGATTAAAGCTCTAGAAGATGACCATAAAAAACTGGAAAAAGAATTACAGAAGATGCCACAGAAAAAAGATATCAAACTTAAAATGGATGTAATTAAACACAAAATGGATCAAGCAGAGAAAGAAGAACTGGCACAAAAAATTAGAAGTGCTAAACAGAACTATTTCGAAGATGCAAATAGGCCAGGTAGATGGTTAGCATATAAGCTGAGAAAAGAGAAAGAATCAAGGAAAATATCACAGTTAATAGATGATCATGGTCAAATTTGTTATGGTAATAAGGAGAAAAAGGCAATCATTCGAGATTTTTATGGACAACTATATAAACAAGAGGATCTTGATGAGAGAAAAATTAAACAGTATTTACAAAATGCTAACCTACTTAAGATACCTGATGAAACTCGGAAAATGTTAGAAAGTGCTATAACAATGATGGAATTAACTGAAGCACTTAACAGACAGAACAATGGGAAAGCACCAGGACCAGATGGTTTCCCGGCAGAATTTTATAAAACACTACAAGAATCGCTGAGCATTCCACTGTTAGAAGTCATGAATGAAGTTATGATAAATAAGAAAATACCTGAAACATGGTCAGAAGCTTATATTACACTTATTCCAAAAGAAGGGGTTGACCCATTACAAATTAAGAACTATAGACCTATTTCTTTATTGAATGCAGACTATAAAATCTTTGCTTCAATCTTGGCAGAAAGGCTTAAAAAATATCTAAATAATTTTATTCACTCTGATCAGAATGGATTTTTACCAAAGAGACAGATTAAAGACAATATGAGGGCAATCCTGGACACAATGGAATATTATGAGGCGCACTCGGAAAAACAAATGGCTTTGATATTCTTAGATGCCCAAAAGGCATTTGATAATGTGAACTGGAGATTTATGTTATTATTATTGGAACAGATGGGCTTTGCTAGAAAATTTATACAAGCAATAGAAGCCGTATATTATAAGCAAACGGCAAAAGTAATGATAGATGGAGAATTCACAGACTCTATTAATATTAAAAAAGGTACAAGACAAGGATGCCCATTATCTCCTTTGTTATTTGTATTGACCTTGGAAGTCTTAAATAGAAATAATAGGATATAAACATAAAAGGATTGAAAGTCAAAAAAGAGGAATTCAAATTGCAAGCCTTTGCGGATGACTTGGTCTTTATTTTGGAAGACCCTTTAGAGACAGCTTTAAAACTATTGGAAAAGATAGAGACGTATGGTGAGATGGCTGGTTTAAAAATAAATAAAGACAAAACAAAGATTTTGACAAAGAACATGTTATTAAGGCAAAGAGAAGAGCTGGCAGATTTATTGAAAATTCAAGTTACGAATAAAGTTAAATATTTGGGGATATATTTGACATCAAGGTGTACTACATTGAAAGAGAATAATTATATTAAGCTTAAACAGCAGAGAGCATCCGACCTAAAAAAAATGGGAAAACCTACAATTGTCATTGATAGGTAGAATTTCAACAATCAAGATGAATATTTTACCCAGAATTTTATATTTGTTTCAAACAATACCAATTAGGTTAAGTAAGGATTACTTTGAAGAACTAAATAAAATTGTGTTGAAGTATATATGGCAAGGCAAGAAAGCGAGAATAAAATTAAAACTTTTACAGGATGCTAGAATTAGAGGAGGATTTGGCCTTCCTAATTGGGAGTTGTATTATCAAGCTGCAAACTTAATGTGGGTTAAAGAATGGATAACATTAAGAAAGACTAAATTGTTGACATTAGAAGGTCATGATTTATTATTGGGTTGGCATGCTTTTTTATGGTATAAGGGAACTAAATCACAGGGTTATTTCAGAAGGCATTATATACGGGAATCGTTATGGTTGAATTGGGAGAAAATTAAGAAACAATGTTATTTGAAAATTCCAGTTTGGTTATCAACTATTGAAGCTTTTTTGTATCCTATAACTTATAAGAAGGAACAAACAGTTAGATATGAGGAAATATTGGATGAAAAGGGTGAACTTAAAACGATGCAAAATTTAGAAGAACAAGGTATAAAGATGAATTGGTTTTCATATGCGCAAATACATTCAAGGTATCTTAAAGATTCTAAAACGGAAGGATTTTATGATAAATTGATTGACTTAGATAGGATTTTGACAGGTACTGATGAAAAAGTGATTAAAAAATTATATAGTTATTTGTTGGAAATTAAATTAGAGGAAGAACAAGTTAAAGAAAAAATGATTGCTTGGGGGAAGAATTTTGGATATGGGATTGATTTAGAGAAATGGCAAAAACTGTGGTCACAAAATTATAAAATGACAATGTCAACAGCATATAAAGAAAATTTGTATAAGATGTTTTACAGGTGGCACTTTCCCCCGACAAAAATAGCAAGAATGTTCAAGAATAAATCTGAAAAGTGCTGGAAATGTCATCAGATACCTGGCTCATATTACCATATGTGGTGGACTTGTGAGGAGGCCAGGAAATATTGGACTAGAATTCGCATATGGTTGGAAAAAATGATAAAGAAACACATAGATTTGAAACCAGAGATTTTTTTATTGGGAATTGTACCTGATATATATAATAAAAATTTAAAATATTTGATTGTAAATGTATTAACAGCAGCTAGGATTGTATTTGCTAAACATTGGAAGAGTGAGAAAATACCAATAGAGGAAGAAATTATTAAGAAAATATTGGAATGTGCTGAAATGAGTAGATTGACATTTGAAATTAGAGAACAAGAAGATAAACAATTTTATGAAGTTTGGGATCTTTTTTATTAATGGTTAGATAATACAATATGATAATAGAATATTTAGAAATTTAGGAAATAATGAATATATAATTTTTCTTGGTTTTGATAATTCTTAAGAATATTTTATTATGATAGATTTGATATGATTTCATGATTTGTCATAAAATAATTTAACCTAATTATAGTTATCTCGCTTAAGTATGAATTAGTAAAATTATGGTCAAATGATTGTTTAATAATGATATTGGGATATTTTATTGATGATTGATAATGTGAGTTATTATGTAATATAATTATTCTGATGACTATGAAATGGATGCACAAAAGGGAGTGGTAAACCAACTGATACATTGTAAATTTATGAAGAATGTTTAATTTTTTTATTTTTATTTTTTATTTTTTTTATGTTATGTTTTATGTCTTATATGTTTTTTGTCTGTTGTTAAAATCAATAAAACTTTTTTTTTTTTTAAAAAAAAGAATATTAAGCTAACCAAGAAAATAAATCATTTGTATTAGTACCAGTTTATAATGCTCTGGTAAGACCACACCTGAAATATTGCATCCAGTTTTAGTCACCATGATATTTTTTTTAAAAAAAGAAAAGATGTTGAGACTCTTGAAAGAGTGTAGAGAAGAGCAACAAAGATGATTCTGGGACTAGAGGCTAAAATATATGAAGAATAGTTGCAGGAAGTTGGTATGTCCAGTTTAGCAAAAAGAAGGACTAGGGATGACATGATAGTTAAGGAGCTACCACAAAAAAGAGGGGGCCATCAATTCTCCAAACACCTCAAAGCAGATCAAGAAGCAATTAATCAAGGAGAACCAACCTAGAACTAAGGAGAAATTTCCTGTCAGTTAGAACAAGGGTTAGAATGACTTCCTTCAGAAGTTGTGGGTGCTCCAATACTGGAGATTTTTAAGAAGAGATTGGACAACCATTTGTCTGAAATGGAATAAGGTTGGACTAAGTGATCTCCTAGGTACCTTTCAACTCTGTTATTCTATTATTCCTTTTAAAAGCTCATGAATTCCTTTGTAGATTTATAATATAAATGAATGAAGGTGATGAACATAAAGATGCTGGGCACACTTCCCAAATGGGATAGAGTAGCCCATTTAATCTTATTATTCTGAGACATTTGCATAAAAGATTAATGTAATAATGGCAGGTACATTAGTAATATACTCTTGCATTTAAGGTAAAGGTACATCCTTATTGACTGGCTAGAAGCTTCTAAAGCAATTGTATCATTCACTTCCTATAATTCCCATTAGCTCTTAGTTTTTTTTACTATTCAAACTATCAAATGTAAAACAGCTGCATTCATAGTTGATTGGATTAATGAGTGATAATGCAAGCTTCATATGGAGCCCCTAAAACTTCATTGTTCCTGCCATTTCTAAGAATTTTGCATCTCTCCTAAATTTCAGGGTTGAGAAATTAAGTGCATTTCTTTCTTTTTTTTAAAAAAAGAATTTTATTAATTTTTTACAAACAAACAAGACAAACAAAACATTAAAACATCAACTCTCATATGTACATCCAGTGTATCGGTTGGTTCATCAGTTTTGTGCATTCATTTTGAGGTCTCAATTACAATTATGTTACATAACAACTCATATTGTCAATCCAAACTTATATATCCTAATATCGCTAAAAAAAAGAAATTTTTGACTATACTTTTAATCATTCATGCTTTATGAGATAACAATACTTTAAACAGTTTATTCTATAACAAATCATATAATCATACCAAATCAATCCTAAAAACACTTTATAAATATAGTGTCAAATAACAAAGGCAAGAAAAAAAAAATAAAGATATTCCTTACTGTCTAACATTCTAAATATTCTATTATTGTATTTTATCATCTAGCCATTGATAAAAAATATCCCAAATTTCATAAAATTGTTTATCCTCTTGCTCTCTAATTTCAAATGTCAATCTACTCATCTCAGCACATTCCAATATTTTCTTAATAATTTCTTCCTGTAATGGTAATTTCTCATTCTTCCAATTTTTAGCAAATACAATCCTAGCCACTGTTAATACATTTACAATCAGGTATTTCAAATCTTTATTATATCTATCAGGTAAAATTCCCAATAAGAAGATCTCTGGTTTCAAGTCTATGTGTTTCTTTATTATTTTTTCCAACCACATGCGAATTATAGTCCAATATTTTCTAGCATCCTCACAAGTCCACCACATATGGTAATACGAGCCGGGTATCTGATGACATTTCCAGCATTTTTCAGATTTATTCTTGAACATTCTTGCTATTCTTGTCGGAGGAAAGTGCCACCTGTAAAACATCTTATACAAATTTTCTTTATATGCTGTTGACATTGTCATTTTATAATTTTGAGACCACAATTTCTGCCATTTCACTAAATCAATCCCATATCCAAAATTCTTCCCCCAAACAATCATAGTTTCTTTAACTTGTTCTTCCTCTAATTTCATTCCCAGTAAATAACCATATAATTTTTTAATCACTTTCTCATCAGTACCCATCAAGATCTTATCTAAATCAGTCTGCTTATCATAAAATCCCTCCGTTTTAGAATCTTCATCATATCTTGAATGTATTTGTGCATATGAAAACCAATTCATCCTTATACCTTGTTCCTCTAAGTTTTGGATCGATTTAAGTTCACCCTTTTCATCCAAAAGTTTCCCATATCTAACTGTTTGTTCCTTCTTGTAAATTATAGGATAGGAAAATGCTTCAATGGTCGATAACCAAACTGGAATTTTCAAATAACATTGTCTTTTTATCTTCTCCCAATTTAACCACAAAGACTCCCGTACATAATGTCTTCTAAAATAACCCTGTGTTTTAGTTCCCTTATACCATAAAAAAGCATGCCAGCCCAATAGCAAATCATGCCCTTCTAATGTCAACAGTCTATGCTTTCTTAATGTTATCCATTCTTTGACCCACATCAGACTTGCAGCTTGATAATACAATTCCCAATTAGGCAGGCCAAAACCTCCTCTAATTCTAGCGTCTTGCAAAAGCTTTACCTTTATTCTCGCTTTTTTACCTTGCCATATAAACTTCAACATGATTTTATTTAAATCTTCAAAATAGTCTTTTCTAAGCCTAATTGGTATTGTTTGGTACAGAAATAGAATTCTGGGTAAAATATTCATCTTGATTGTTGAAATTCTCCCTATTAATGACAATTGCAAGTTTTCCCATTTCTTCAAATCTGTAGTGCATTTCTATAGGGGAAGTTTTCAGATACTTTCTAGGATTCTCTCAATGATAATGATGGTGATACTATTGAAAAATCCAAATAGAAAGCCACCTTTATAAGAACTTGTTTTGTGATTGATTGAAGGATGGGAAGCCTTTTAGTCTGTGATCACTGGAAAGATAATAGTGCAAGACAAGATGTCCATATAGAACCTTGCAAAGAGATAAGCATAGGGATACTATACTCCATATTTGGGGATTTCTATAGAATGCTTTTCTTCAAAATAGTTTATAAATCAAATTCTCCTTCATAAAGTAGAATGAGAACTAGTAAGAAAAAGATATAGGAAATGTTCTCAACTCTATATAATCCTGACAGCTGAAAATTCCTTCAGTCTTTGATTCCTGCATTATTTTGTTTTGTTGGTTGATATCTACTCTTGATGGCATGGTCTCTCCCACAGGCCAAGGTCTGGTTGTTAGTTACAAATGATTAAGCTTGCTAATATTCTGCATATACTGTAGCAGTAGCATTTAGCTTTATATACGTTTCCATAGTGCTCTACATCAGGAGTCTCCAACCTGCACTCTGTGGACTGGCACTGGGCTACAGCATGCCAGAAACTGGACTGTGCAAACAAGTAAAGTTCCCATCCATGGGATGCAGACAGCACATGAAACCATGTCTACTCCCTTCCACAGAAAAGCATCTCTCCATGGAACTGGTCCCTGGTGCCCAAAAAGTTGAAGGCCACTGCTCTACAGTACTCTTTACAAATGTGAGCAAATTGCCCCAAACAATTTGGGTCCTAACTTTACCAACTTCGGAAGGATGGAAGTCAACCTTGAACATATCAGGATTGGCCTGGTGTGTGGGCAGATCAAGCCTGCAACACTGCACTTTAACCATTCTAATATATGCACTAACTTCTAATTTGTCTTTCTTTCTTGAGCCCACACTCCTGTGATCTATGATTTAATTTGCACCAAAATAATTTCAGCAAAGTTTTTTTTCCACATCTTTAAACAGTGACAATATTCACAGGTTGATGATTCAGTCTTTTCAGAACATCATTTTCTATCTGGAGCTGGGGGGGGGGGGGAGAGACCCAGCATGTGTTTCCTTTAACAACTGAAGCAAGTTATCTATATTTGTAATAAATCTTGGCTCGTAAAAGTGGCTTGTTTTGAGAGTTGCTGGACTTCAGACAGAGTGCTCAACTTGTGTTAATCATCAAACTATATTTAATGAAAAGATGGAGCTATTGAGATAAATTGCTTGAAAACTAATCAGAGAGCTTATCTAATGATAGTTTATTTGTTTTACATGTACCTTATTACATTTGCCCTTGACTCTGACAATTTACATAAAGGTTAATTTAAGTCATTGATTATTCATTTAAGAAAAGCAATTATTCATTTAAGTAAGCTTGAAATGTGACTTTCTGCAGAGCACCATATGAAAAATAAGTCCTTAAAATACATACACACATACATACAACATGCACATAGTATACATGGATGTGCATGGATTCTAGTGTGTAACTAATGTCAACAAAGTTTCCAAATTAAAAAAAAAGAAAAACAATTTCACAACTTCATAAATTAGCTACCAAAGACAATCCACAAGATTTAATTTGGTTCTGTCAATCTTTTCTGTTCAGATCATAATCAGAGCAATGACTGTCTATCTATCTATTTTATCCATCTATCTATTTCTATCTCATTTTTATATCTGTATCTATCTGTATTATCTATATAAAACAGTAGTGAAAAGCAATGATATGACTTTTGTGGAAATGTCATAAAACAGTAGATTTGATTAAAAACTAGAGGTTAAAATTCTTTAGTAGCCGCTAAAAAGCATCAAAAGATGGCAAGCGACTTCTATCAGAAGAGAGGTCAACGATCCTTTCACCCTAAATTGAAAATGACTTAACTTTTTTTTTCACATAGAGAAGTAACAGTATGTAGAATTCTTAAATCAGTTTAAGCAGTTAAAGGCAGAATAACTTTTTTGTACTAAATTCAGCACAGAAGGTGTACCAATTAAAATCAGCAATAATAGCAGCAAACTTATTGTCATATGAGCAATAACTTTGTGCTGTTAGGAATATGCTGATGTAAACTTCATGGAATTTTCAAATATTTATTTGTTATATTCCTGAACTATCATAATGAGGTACCACTTTATTTTACTCTATATTATTAGAAATTATTTAGATACAAACAAATCAGATTCATCATCTGAGCCTGGGCATATTTTCCCTAAAGTCTTGCAAAATTCAGAGCATAAAGAGCATAACCTATGTTACTTAGATTGTAGTAACTGCTTTTTCTTGCAGAATGTGACTCAATTACTATACCCTTTTAAAAATTAAGCTAGGAATATATATTAAGCCAGAATCATTAAAAAAAGAAACCTATAGCCCAGGGTCAAATTAAATGGAATATTATTCTTAGACACTGGCCAATATAATGAAGTAATAACCATTTTCTATTTTATTGCAGATGGCATAAGTTGCTTCTTTTAGTACAGAGACACAAAACAGATGCAGTTCCTATTTTAATCGCCCTTTTATGGCTTTCAAAGAACCAAAACATTTCTAATCAAGAATGATTTATAAATCTTTATCTCTATATATTGTAGCCTAGGGTGAAAGTTTCATTGCCAAGTTTCAATATACTGCATTTCCCGTGCAGATAGGGTTTTAAATGGGAAATCTGGCAAAGGGCTTTTGATATCTCAGCATTTTCTTTAGCTATACAGCAGCTTCTGTATATATTCAGAAATACAGACATTAGCTCTTATTTATAAAGAGCATGTCAATCAACCCTGCACTTGTATTTGAATACCACCACTACTAATATCAACTATTTGTGAAACTTCTTGATACAGTTTTTTAGTTTAGAAGAGGGCTAAAACAGGCTTTTAAACTCCTTTTGTTTTAATGTTACTTTTAGATGTTATTATTTATATTTCTTGTTTTTATTTGGGTGGTACTGACATTGGTTACAGTTCACCTGTATGTAAATAACAGTACTTTGAACTTCATTTACCTATTAATATTAAAAATATGGATCTCTTCCTCATATTTTAATTTTTGATCTTTTCCCATTTTCCTCTTATTTATTATTGTAATAGTTTGCAGTGTACTTTGAGATGCATTGGCATAAGCATATTTTAATAGCTTTTATATGAATATAAAAGAAGCAGTCCTGGAGATGAAATTGTAGTCAATAACTGCTAGTTGAGGAAATTGTCACTGTATTATTGATTTGGAAAACCTGTTAATAAAGCAAACTTTCCAGAACTTGGACTTATAGGAATGTTAGAAGTCCAACTCCCAAGATTCTTATTGACAATTATTTGGAAAATTCAGGAAATTGTATCCCTGGCACATCTGGAAGACTCTGGGTTAAAAAATGTTGTTATTGAGCAAATGGCACAAATATTTTTATTTTAGAAAAGTAGAAATATAAAGTAATTGGCATTTCTAAGTTATTTGTAATGGATACAACGGCATTTTTGTTGTTGAAGATTCTGACAATAATGATTATCCAAAATGAGCATGAAATCTGGTCTAGTTATATGGTAGTTGCTAAACTGATAGAAACAAGTAGATTGTTTATTGGAACGAGAAAGTAGAAAGTTGCATGATTTGATTAAAGAAACAAACAACAAAGTGGAGTACTTCACTAATTGTATCATCTTGATGGAAAAGTACAGTGCAGTACTCTGAAGGGGATGAACAATTTTGAAAGGAAAGATAAGGGAACCTATTTTTTTTCAGTTGGCAATCTAAAGAATTATTTGCCAAGCAGATGAAAAGAAATATTCTCATTGCTTTAAAAGTCAGCACAGAAATTTATACAAGGAGGAGGAGCAAGGGAAGCAAGTTTGTTTTATTTTGAGTTGAGTTAAAATGAATATTCTTGGTGATAAAATCACACTTTTCTGTAATATCCTATTTATATCATCTGTTTCCTAACTTTTTGTTGTGTATTTTTCTAGTTTAGGTTTCCATACTTTCTTAAGGATGTTTTTAGCCAATGAGATATAATGATACAACATGGTTTTTGTTTTATTTTGTTTTACTACTTGATCATGTCTTTGAGGACAAATGAATCATAGATTCTTCCCCGAATTGGTCATGTAAGGAAATAATAAGCAATTGGGGATCCCAAAAATACTATGATCCAGGATCAACCTAGGAAGGATATGCAAACAAGTCTTAGTTGAAACTGAGAAGCTCCATAAAACTTTTATGGAGATTTTCATTTCTCAATGGAAATAACTTAAGAAGGAAGCTAGTGATGCAAAATAGAATTGTTCATTTTTATTTCTTCATTATCACAGCATGTTCAATTGAACAGAAGTTGCTTTGAAAATTCTGGAGACATTGTCCTGAATAATGTGGGAGTTCTGCTATTTATTGCATCACAAGATAGTCATGCTTTATGTCAGACAGATTTTTAACCTTTTATTGAAACAATCTTCAGACTCTTGGTTTTTGTTTTTGTTCCCCATGAAGGAACTCCTCCCATCCTCCTTCCCTCAGGGAATGCCAGTAGCTAGGGAACCATAATAGAAATACGATGGGGAAAAAATTAATAAACAATCAATTCAGTATCTTAGACCCATAAAGAACAATGAAAAGGAGCCACAATTATGACTTAAACAATAATTTAAACACACTGCATGCTTGGCAGAACTAACACATCAGCATTTGTGTTTGTTCAAATGTCTTTTAAAGTTTCCATACTTCAAAAACTAGTGAATTTACCCAGGAGTATTAGAAAGATATAATTAATAACACAGATAAGGCTTGGAGTAAAAAAACAAATAAACATGGACTCTTTACCACAAATGGAACTTATACGATTGATATTGCTGATGTTTAAATAGAAAATGTTAAGTATGGAGCATGGGCGAGAAAGAATGGAGACGAGCCTCTGGAACGGTGAACTTCAACTCTTTATTTACATAGTGACTGCTCAAACTCAATGACAGTTATAGCCCTCCTTATATAGGCAACCCAATAACTATTAACCAATAACAATCTAGGAGTGCTAGCTCCCTTAAACAATAAGAACACTCCGTTAATGGCCAATCGGATTCCCCGGAATGGGCCAATCCGATCCTGCCGTTAACAGCCAATCAGAAGTGCAGGGCCAGAACCCTGCACTTGACTCCAAGCTTAAGATATCTTTATTAAGGCCTATACATTCACAACACTCCTTCCCCCTGGCTTTTGTTTACAGGGCGCAGTTAAATAGTCCTTTAGGTAGGACGGTTGCTTTCTTAGTCTTTTGGATTTTCGCTGTGTGTTTTGCATTTGGCTGCAATCTTGCTGAGGTAGATCATTGTTTGTAGAAGGGGTTGCCTCTGGTTCAGAGTTCATGTTTCCGTCATCACCAATATCTTCGGCAACTCCCTGAGGTGAATCTATTCCCCTCTCTAGTCCCAATTCCTGTGTCTCTATTCCACCATCATTCCCTTCGAACGGGTTTTCTTCTAATTGAAATTCGTCTTCTTCCGTATCTCCCCCCCCCCCTCAGTTTGGTCATAAGGGAGTTCAGAATTGCCCGACTGGAGCCATGATCGTAATTGATTGATATGGCGTTTCCATAGTCTATCGTCAAGGCATTGTACAAGGTAGGATCTCGGGCCGGTTACACGAACTACTGTTGCCTCAACCCACAGCGGTTCGCCCGATAGGTTTTTTGCATATAACAAATCACCTACCTGGAAGGCACGACATCAGCCGCTGGATCCTAGTGGTTTTTCCGGTTCATAAGCTGGGTGTAACCGGTCGAGGTGGGAGCGGAGTTTTCGTCCCATTAGCAGTTAGGCGGGAGTTTTGTTGGTGACGCTATGAGGTGTGATGTGTTGTAGAAAAAGGATTCGATTGATTTTGTCATCGATGTTATCGTAGTCTAATTTCTGCAAGGTTTTTTTAACAAATTGAACCATGTGCTCGGCCATGCCATTGGTCGCAGGATGCGCACGTGAGGTGAGTGCATGTCGGATGCCGCGGTCAGCCAGGTACTGCTCGAAGGACAGCGCAGTAAATTGGGGCCCGTTGTCGGATACCAGAATGTCTGGTAATCCGTGGGTTGCAAACAGTCTTTCCAATTTTTTGATAACCACTTCAGTGGTTGTGTTCGTCATGCAGTGAATCTCGAGCCAATTCAAGTAGGCATCGACGGTAAGAAGAAAGGTGTGGCCCTTGGTCAGCCCTGCAAAATCCAGGTGAATACGGGACCAGGGTCCCCGTGGTGTCTCCCATTCAGTAGGAATGGCTTTTGGTGGGCGTTGCTCACTTCCTGGCATCTATGACAAGCTTTAACCCAATTTTCGATTTGCTTGTCGATGCCTGGCCACCATGCGTAGCTTCGTGCGAGGGCTTTCATCCACACGATACTGGGGTGGCCATTGTGTAATGTTCTCAGTACTGCTTTTTGGAGTCGTTCTGGGATAACGATTCTATCGCCCCAGATGACACAGCCTTTTTGAGAGAAAAACTCTGTTTGTCGAGTCTTGAATGGTGTGAAGTCATCTGATAATTGGTCCAATGGCCATCCGCGTTCTACCCAGCCTAGGACTCACGCTAAGGTGGGGTCACGTCTGGTTTCTCTCACGATATCTCGAGCCGTTAATGGTGGCGAGTGGAGTGTTTCAATTTGTAATGTGGTTACCGTTGGTGCGGGATCGTTGAGAGTCTCTGGAAGCGGTGCTCGGCTCAATGCGTCAGCGTGGGGAATGACTTTCCCCGGATGGTATTGCAGCTGATAATTATAAGCAGCCAAGAATTCTGACCAGCGAGTCATCCTGGGGGATAATATGTAGGGAGTCGGCTTATTTCCAGCTATTATCCCCAATAACGGTTTATGGTCAGTCACGATAGTAAAAGCCCGGCCATACAAGTACTCGTGAAATCTTTTAACGGCCAATAAAATTGTGACGGCTGCTTTATCAATTTGGCCATAATTTTGCTCAGTTTTTGAAAGTGTTTTTGAAAAATATGCAACAGGGGCTTCATTACCATTAGGCAGTACATGGCTCAGAATGGCGCCCACTCCAAAAGACAAAGCATCACATGTGATATTTAACAGCAAAGTCTCATTGTACTGCATGAGTACAGAGTCAGAAGTCAGTAGTTTTTTTTACATTACGGAATGCCTGTTCTTCTTTATGATCCCATAACCAATGTGCTTTCTTGTCTAGCAAACGATGTAACGACTCAGCGACAGTTGCTTTATGTGGTAGAAATACATTATAAAAGTTGATGAGGCCTAGGAACGCCTGGAGATTGGCCTTGTTCCGAGGCCTGGGAGCATTTTTTATTGCTCTTAATTTACTGTTGGGAGGGTGAATACCCTGACTGTCAATTAGGTATCCTAAAAACTCAACATTATCTGTACATAATATACACTTATACTTTTTTACCTTAAGGCCGGCGTCTTGGAATTTCTGTAGAGCTAGTTTTAAATGATCCCGTAAGATTTTTTTTGTAGGTGCAGCAATTAACACATCGTCAAAGTAGGGGACCACGCCTTTAATCCCTTGTAGTAGCCTCTCCATAAGGCTCTGAAATATCCCCGGGGCTACACTGACTCCAAATTGGAGCCGGGTACATTTAAAGGCACCTCGGTGCATCACAATCGTTTGTGCCTGTGCCGTCTTTTCATCAACAGGTAATTGCTGATATGCCTGAGCTAAGTCTAATTTGGCGAAGACTTTTCTACCCCCCAGGGAATGGAGGAGATGCTGCACCACCGGCACCGGATATGCATTTTGCTGTAGGGAGTGGTTCAGGGTGGCCCGGTAGTCCCCGCAAATTCGGATTGAACCATCCGGCTTAATGGGTGTTACGATTGGGGTTTCCCAGGGAGAGTGATCGGAAGGTTCTAGCACTCCCTGAGCTATTAGTTTATCGAGTTGTTCGTTGATTTTTCAGCTTTAAGGCAAATGGAACTCGACGAGGCTTAAGGCGGATGGGAGCTATCTTTGGGTTAAGGCTGAACGATATTGGGGTCTCCTTGTACTTGCCTAGATTTTCCGCAAATACGTCCTTGAATTCATGGATGAGGTCCTCCTCCCAGTCACTTCCGCTGACTCAGTTTATGCCTGCCACTTCAATGCCAAGTGGCGCGAACCATTGGAAACCTAGCAGACTAGGCCGATCTTTGTCGATCACAGTTAGCGGTAAGTATGCTGTGTGCTTCTTGAATGAGACCCGGACTCGGCAGGAACCAACAACAGGGATTCAATTCCCTTGATAGTCCTTAAGAATAAGTTTTTGGAAATGGAGGTCTTGGCGCTGGATCGTGGGGATGAGTTACTTGAGGGTCTTCCAGGACACCATCAAGAGGGACGATCCCGAGTCGACTTCCATGTGGCAAGGCTGATTCTCAATGGCCACTGTAATTCGGATTTTCTTGGCATCCAAGGCAGAGGCGTGACCGATAGTGATAGTATGGTGAGCCTCTTCTCGCTGCAAAGCTCGGTTTCTGTAGGAGTGGTTTACTGGTTCTCGCCTTACAGGACGGTTTCCTATCAATTGGCGATAGTTAGCCCTTTTGAGGCCTGGCCGGGTCCTTGTAAACTTCGGCAGACCCGTCCGATGTGGCCTCTCTTCCTTCACTCATGGCAGAGCGCGTCGCGGAATTTGCATTCAGACCTGGCATGGTTAGCCAGCGCAAGGGTGTAGTGACTTCGGGTGGTGGTCCCGGTCGGACCACAGTCGATGGACCTCTTCTTCGTCACTGTCTGACAACGAAGAGAGGTCCTCGTGGTGTGTCATTGACAGCTGCCCTTCTGACTTGGATAAAATTTCTCTTATCGGTTGGTGTACCGGAGCGCGGTTGCGGCGTAATTGTGCAGCCAACTTCCTGGTTGCTTCTGCTGCAGTAGCATCGGCGATGGCATCGGCAAGGTTGATGTCACCTTTCGCCATCAGCTTGCTCTGCACGCCTGGTGCATCTAATCCCAGAACTATTCGATCTCTCAATGCCTCTTCCAAATCGGCGAATCTGCAGAGGCCTCCCAGATTTCGGAGGTCTGCTATGAAGTCAGTGACGCTTTCACCTTTTCGCTGGTTTCTCTGATAGAACTCATGCCGTCTCACGAGCGTGGGCACGGTCGGTGCGTAATGAGCTCTTAGTAGGGGTTCAAGCTGGTCCCAGTCCATCGTCTTCACTTTGGTAGGTTTGGCTAGTGCTTTAGCCATCTTAAATACGGTTGGACCGCAATGCGTTAGGAATACCGCCCGTTTCTTCCCGGCTGTGGCATCCTTTAAATTGTTAGTTTCCAAAAACATTTGGAAATGATCCATGTAGGACTCCCAGTCCTCTTGCACTGGATCGAACGGAGCGGGTGGTACGACGACGGCAGACATGGTTCCGTCATGTAGCGCTGTCAGCCATGTGCTCGGTGTTTCTTCTTAGTTCAGTCGGCTCAGACGTCTCCATATCCTATCCTCATCGCCAGTGTTAAGTATGGAGCATGGGCGAGAAAGAATGGAGACAAGCCTCTGGAACGGTGAACTTCAACTCTTTATTTACATAGTGACTGCTCAAACTCAACGGCAGTTATAGCTCTTCTTATATAGGCAACCCAATAGCTATTAACCAATAACAATCTAGGAGCGCTAGCTCCCTTAACCAATAAGCGCTAGCTCCCTTAACCATTAACGCTCCGTTAATGGCCAATCGGATTCCCCGGAACGGGCCAATCTGATCCTGCCGTTAACAGCCAATCAGAAGTGCAGGGCCAGAACCCTGCACTTGACTCCAAGCTTAAGATATCTTTATTAAGGCCTATGCATTCACAACAGAAAATAATTCATTTGGTATCTTCCTTATCATGTTCATATATTTACCTGAAGCCAGAGCAGTAAATTATATATTCTCCTTATTGGTAGAAATTAAAACAAAGTGAAATAGAAGCTTCCAAAATTGTGAGCTTGCATTTAATTAATTGATTTAAAATATTGATATACCTGCCCACCTTCTAATCAACTCCGGCTGGTTCCCAATCAAAAGTTAAAACATATAAAATCATATGAAAATTCTAAAACTAAACAAATTAAAATTGATTGCTTCAAACCTGTCTTTATTTCATTTTTAATATTTCCTGGAAATTGAAATTGCATAATTAATTTGTGTAAGTACCTTTAACATATGAGAGACATTAGGGTTGGCAATAGATTCTCTGAAATCCAGGAGAAAGTTAAGTGTGTTCATTTATATTTCATTTAAAATGCATTGATGTATCTTTGATGGACCTTCAAAGTAACTGTTACTGGCTGAGGTAGAAGTAGTTTGGATTTTAAAGCAAGTGGAACTTTAGGAAATTTTTAGTGATTAATTCTGTACACAATCAGTTATCCTATCAGTCATCAACTCTGTGGGTTGGTTTTGGGGACAATTTTTATAGCTCTTCACCATGTCCATACTGCCTATATTCCACCTTAGTTTATGTTGCTTTTGACAATAAATCAGGGAATAGCTGCATAATCTTAGCACCAGAAAAGAAACTTACATTTAGCATGGATTAAATACACTTTTAAGTGTCTAGCAGGAATTGGGGATCTAGTTAAGGCAAAAGCAAAAAATAATTAGCTCAATGAGGTCAAAAGGTATGTGTAATTTTATGGTTCATACAAAGCACACTGTCAGGGAAGTAGAGCCAGTAAATTTCAAACTCTTCCATAAATGCACAGCAATAAAAATAAGGTAACTGAAAAATTAGGGTAACTGAAGTTTAAGCAATCATGATTTTATTTAATTGCTGAGGGAACAGGAGCTCTCTTGTACAATCCTTTACATTATAAAAAACATCCCATTAATAAATGCATTCTAATGGATAGGCTATATTTGTTTTTGAAACTTTTTCTATTCAGGTGACATCTTTTTTTTCCTCTGTGAAGGAAAAGATAATAAAGTTAAGCATTTCACTTTTTAAATAAGTTTAATTGCTGCAATATAACCATTATTCTTATAAATTGAAATGCCATTACAGTAAAGGTTATGGGAGATACAGTTCATTGTAAGGAAAAGTCACAAAGCATACTTCTGGAAAATTGTTTATAGCCAATATAAATGAACGAATACTATGGCATACGCAACCAGTTTGAAATACAATCGTTCAATAGCCTTATATATGCTAGTTCAATAAAGCAACAAAATCTTAAACCAGTTTCTTTGTCTTCTTCCACTATAGCTCTTCAATTCTTATGCATTGTTAAAATAACAATATTTGATATGACATCTGTGAGTTCATATACTTTCAAGGGTAGAAAAATGGGAAGATGTTTTTAAGTAGGTACTACAGTTCCTCAAAGCCTATATAAGCCAAGTTTTTAAAAATTAACCAGTTAAAATTTAGATATGGGGTTGCTAATAGATTCAATATTATCCCTGCACTGTATGTGATGAGAATATGTCAGTCTACTAAAATATTAATATCTTTACTGAAAAAAAATCAAATATTTTCAGTACTATCTGAACTAGAAGATATTTGCTAAGATGTCCATTGTTCAATTTCAAACTTTCAATATAATGTCAATTTTGACAGTGCCGCGTACATTCACTTTCTTTAACTTGATATTGATTGCTAAGTATAAGTCAATTTATAAAATAATCAATACACAATACCAATGGTTGTCCTTGCCGAAAGAAACAAGCAAACCAGCAAACAAACTAGTTTGTGAACTAATGAGTAATGGATTTCTAATACAAAAGAATGGGCCAAAGTAACTTCATTTATTCTAAGGAATATTAAGACTGAGAGAAAGAGATAGAAGGAGAGACAGAGACAGAAAGACAGACAACAGCCATATAGCTGTTATTGATGACATTTAGGGAGAAAACCAAAGTACAGTGATGTTTATTCAGTCAATGACTAAATAAATATAAATTTAAAATATACAATGCAAAAGTAAAATTAAATGGATAAGATAATTATTCGGGTATCTCAATAAAAGTCACTTACCACTGTAAACATCCAGTGATTTAAATTTCTTGAGCTCTTACTTTTTTTATGCACACCTCATCCCTATTTAAATAATTTGTCTACAGGTTCACATAATAAGGTTAATGTGCTCTTGTTTATGCATTTGAACTACATTTTAAACTTTTTGTCATTAACTTTTTATACTAGTAATATTTCTGGACACCTACATAACTGGATAGAAGCATTCCTATCAAACAGACAACAAATGGTCAAAATTGGGAACGTCCTACCAAATTCTGTACCTGTCTGCAGTGGTGTCCCTCAAGGCAGTGTTTTAGGACCAACTCTCTTCATACTCTACATAAATGACCTCTGTGATCATATGAAGAACAACTGTGTTTTCTTCGCTGATGATGTAAAGCTATTCAACATCACAGACAACACTGCTACCCTTCAAAAAGACCTTGACTATGTATCAGAATGGTCAAACAAATGGCAACTTCAAATCTCAACAAATAAATGCTCTATCTTACATATTGGCAGAAAAAAATCAGAAAATAAAATACAAGCTAAATAGTCAAAACCTTGTTGAGGATCCAAACTCTGTCAAGGACCTTGGAGTACTCACCTCAAATTATCTAAGTGCGAGAGCCCACTCTAACTACATAGCCAAAAAGGCATTAAGAGTTGTTAATCTAATCCTACATAGTTTATTCTCTGATAATATCACACTACTAACTAGAGCATACAAAACATTTACTAGACCTATATTTGAATACAGCTCATCAGTCTGGAACCCATATCATGTATCTGTTATTAACACAATTGAAAAAGTCCAGAAATATTTCACAAGAAGAGTTCTCCACTCCTCGACTCATTGCAGAATACCTTATGCTACCAGACTTGAAATTCTAGACCTAGAAAACCTAGAACTACGCCGCCTCAGGTCCGATCTAAATATAATATAAAAAATCATACATTGCAATGTCCTATCTGCAAATGAATACTTCAGCTTCAATCATAACAATAGAAGAGCACACAATAGATACAAACTCAAGGTTAACCGTACCAAACTTGACTGCAGAAAATACAACTTCAGCAACAGAATGGTCAATGTTTGGAATACTCTACCTGACTCTGTTGTTTCTTTCCCAAACCCCAAAAACTTTAACCTTAGACTCTCTACTATTGACCTCATCCCCTTCCTAAGAGGCCTGTAGGGGATGTGCACAAGCGCACCAATTGTGCCTACCATCCCTATCCTATTGTTGTTGTTTTTTTCTTATAAGTATCTATCTCATGTATTCAAAACTATGTTTATTCTTATACCTGAATCTTGTAAGCGATTGACAAATCAAATAAATACTAAAATACTAAAAAAAAAATACTAAAAGTATGTTGTAACTCAGTATTATGTTGATTCATTTCATTTTGCAAACCCTCCAAAATAGCTTACTTCAGTAACTAAGCACTATAAATTCTGTAAACATCTTATCCATTAATCTCCTAGATACTGAGTTTGTAGGTTTTGTTCTGTTAATTTAAATTATGTTGTTTCATAATGGGAGTAACTTGCTGAAACAGACAGTTCTTCCTATAGTTCTTGTTTGTTTAACCTTTAAAATTAGGAAGAGGGGAGGTGTAACCATAACTATGTAACATGGCAATTAGTCCCTTATTTTAAGACAATGTAAGTGGAAATTTTATTTCTAGGTTTTGCAAAGAATCCGTTATTTGCAGAAATAGAAATAGATTCTTCTGTATTTCATAATGGTCCTCATTTGAATGCCTATCTATTTTAAAGATGAAAAACCAACAGGGGTTTTGAAGTTGTCCAAACTACACTCCTAAAAAGCACAATTTCTTAATCATTGTTTTCATTCAATTGTAAGTTTTGGTAATGACTTCAAAAAACAATGCTAACACAATTCCCTTAGTTCCTTCTTTAGTTCTAATATCATTGCACTGAATACTGCTTGTGTATATAAATTGTCTGCTCAATTTCAGTCTCTTCAGCTCCCTATATTTATTTTAATATCCAACAAATGATCTTTGTTGTGAGGCAGCTGTTCTTATGTTTCTGAATTTGCTACACATAGACAAATTACCACATGTGAACATGTTTTACCTGTCTTCTGGTCTTACAAAAGTAGGTGCTCTAAATAAAGGATTTACAAGATGCAGAAGAGAATTTGAGATGCCATCCCTTAAATGGAAATGATGCTCCTGAGCACACCCAGAAGCATGATTTCTTGTCATGCCTCAAAGAGTTTTCTCTTATTGCTTGGCTGAATGCAGGAAATACAGAAAACTCTCTGTACATTATGAACTTTTGAAGAAAGTGATGAACTATATGATGGTTACAAAGTGAAATCATTAAAGGTGTGTCACAATTATTTAAGTCTATGGCTTTACATATAAATAAACAATGATTATCATTTCAATTTGATCCTAATTAGAAGGATGTACCAGTTCAAATGAAAAATTTACTGCTGTCATATATTAGCAGAGGAAGGGTAAAATAAAATATTTGCAATTTTGCCAGCTAAAAAGAATATAAAATACACAAAATTAAAAAAAAATGAATACAAGTATATAAAAATAACAACCTAAAAATTTATAAAAAAGGTTTATACCCATACACACAAAACCCCACATGCACACACCCACATACACATATGAAATTAATATATGGCTACCTAAATATTGTATCATAACACAAAACTCAACTAACAAATAATGTACTCATTAAGGTTGATTTGACAAACTTTTGACAGCTTTTGATCACTATTGGATGAACCCTGGCAATATGGTATCGTGTAGCAGCATTAGTGTTTGAAAGCCATAGGAAGGTATAAAATTGTCCTGGGTATTTACATTACTGATGTGATGAGACTAGAATGAATGTATCTAGTAGTACAGGCACTGAGGAAGTACATACAGTGTTGATTCTAATATAACTATGACAAGTATCTACTGTGGCCATTTACCTCATTTTTGTTTTCCCTTCTTAGTTTTTCTTTTCAGTCTTCCATTATCTTTTCCTTTCTTCAAGGTCTAGCTGGTCTAATCAAAGAAGTAGTTATTTTTTGTTCTTTTTGTTTGGTTTATATGACTGCCCATTCACCAAGACACTCTGGGTAGTTAACTTTACAATAAAGAAAGACAATAAAACACACTGCACACTGTGACAATGTCACAGAGACATTGTATAATTATGTTTATCTAACATCCCAATCTCAGATGAAGAACCAGGTCTCCAAGGCTTTCTTAAAGGCTGGCAGGACCTGGTCCATTCAAATCCGAGGGATGATAATGTTCCAGAAGAGTAGGTACTGTGACCTACTATCTCTGGATAGTAGTGGTTAATTGGTGGAACACAACTCTTCTGATCTTTTATGATGAGCAGACATAATTGGAGACACATGGTTCAGAATTAAATTCCCGGAACCCAGGGTACTCTTGAAGTCCATAATACACTTGATCTCCAAATCTACAATTTAATGAGGATCTGTCTTCCTTTGGTCTTTTTTTTTCACATGCTGGTTTTTCGATGTCCAACTTTCACAACCATACATTATTACTAGAAAAAAAACCAACAGCAACTCTCATTTAATTTTTATAATCTTTGCTATAGAAATATCTTCATCTTTTATGATTTTGTCTAAGTTGGACACTATCTTCCTGTCTAGGAACAAATGGTTCATATATATATCAGTTCTTAAAACACCCCCAAAACCAAAACTGTCTATCACCTACATCCCTTCAAGCTCAGCTATGTATTCAAGGAAGCATGCTGTTTGATGTTACTTTTATCTTCTTAATATTTAACATTAAGCTAAGTTTTTACTTTCCGCTTTTACTTTTATAATGAGCTCTTCTAAGTTTCTTTATATTCTACAAACAAACAGATGTGTTTTACATTTTTCAAACTGTGCTTGAAATTGAAATGTTGGCTTCAGATGTTATGTATTTCATTATTTTCTTATCATGTATGCTACATAAGTTGCAATACAAATATTAAAGCTAATTTGGTCTAGTGGTTAAGGCACCAGTCTAGAAAACAGGGAGATTGAGAGTTCTAGCTATTAAAAGGGTGGATGGATGGGTGGTGGGTGAGTGATATTTAGTCAGCCACTCTCTCTCAGGCCAACCCACCTCACAGGTTGCTGTTGTGAAGGAAACAGAAGGAGGAAAGTGTATTGATTACGTTCATTGGCTTGAGGTACTTCAAAAATAATAAAGGCAGAATACAAACAAAGTTAACAAACAGCTACTTCTTTTCCTATTTTAAACCCACTTTTTCTAAACTAATGTCTTATTCTTTTCATTGTAAATAATCAGTTGCATGTAACTATTTTTTTTTATGTACAGCTTTCTAACTAGGCTCATACAGATATGTTGAGACAGTACCTCCCACTCATAGTATTCCGAGTGAAAATAGCTACTAAGGAGGTTCAGAGTAGAAAACCTGATTTTTTGTGGGTATTTATATGTATGGTATTCAGCTTTGTTCGGGTATTTTCCCACATTATTATAGTTGTACTTTTAAACTTGTAGCAACGTTTTGGCAGAATCTCATCTGCCAACCTCAGGCTTCTGTATAGTGTTTATCTGTGAGTCAGACCTTCACAGCCATTTCTGTTTTAAATTTGGGGCTAGCCTACTGCTGTGCCAGAATGTTTTTTTCTTCATCCTGATTGGTTGGGAGTCTTGGTCTGTGTTTATTGGTCTTGGAGTTTGTTGTGTTCTGCTTGATTGGTGTTTCTAATACTTTCTGTCTGTTTTGTGGCTTTTTTTGTCTTGATTGGCTGGCAACATTGTGTTTCCTGGATTGGAGGCTTTTAGTGCTGCTTGGCTTTGAGTAAATGGATGGCTATCATTTATTAGGAAGTTAGGTTCATCTGGGTGCCTGGTTGGGGTGTGTTTGAGCTGGAGGTATCAGGGGGAATCTTTTTGTGCCCAGGTGTTTGCCTGGCTAGTGGTGTGGATATTTTTTTGTTTGTGAGTGCAGGCTTCCAAATAACTGACAGTCTGGTGGAATCATCTCTTCTATTCATGTTTTCAGGTCTTTTTTCAATCTCTATGGCTTCTCTGATAATTCTGTGGCTGGGGTTTTCTATAGTGGCTAGGGTTTTGGTGCCATTGAAGTTGATGCTATGACCTGTGGCTTCCATGTGTTGGACTAGTGAGGAAGTGTGTTCCAGCTTTTTTACTGCATTTTTGTGTTCATCCAGGTGGGTACTTATTCGTCTATTGGTCAGTCCAATGAATGTGGCAGGGAATGATGCACATGGGACTTCATATATGCCTTGGTTTTCCAGGTCAATTTTATCTTTGGGGTTTCTTAGGATGGCTACTATGTTTTCTGTCTGTTTGGAAGGCAGTCTTGATGTGATGTCTGTGTAGTATCTTACTGATTTTGTCTGTAGTACCTTTTATATAGGGCAGGACAGCTGCTCCATAGGTCTGTTCATCTTCTAGGTCTCCATTATGTCTCAGTGTGTTTTTGTGGATCAAGCATGTGATTTTGCCTTTGTGGAAGCCATTAGCTGTCAGTACGTTAGTCAGGGTGCATAGTTCAGTCTTTATGTTTGTCTTGTCAGCCAGGCATTTGGTTCTGGCAATTAGTGTTTTGGCCACGGAGTTTATCTGTGCTGGTTGGTGGTGGGATTGGGAATTGAGGTCGCGGTTGGTGTGTGTTTTCTTCTGGTATATGGTGTGTCCTAGTGTGCCATCTGTTTTTTTGTACATTAGTACATCTAGGAATGGTAGTTGTTTGTTTGTTTCCGTTTCCATGGTGAACTTGATTTTGGGGTGTGTGCTGTTTAGGTGTGTTAGGAAATTGTTAGGTTTTCTTTTCCATGGGGCCAAATCACAAATGTGTCACCAATGTATCTTTAACATAGTTTGGGTTTGTGGGTGGCATTAGCCAGGGCTCTGGATTCAAATTCTTCCATGAACAGGTTTGCAAAAATGGGTAACAGTGGTGATCCCATAGGGGCTCCTTCAATTTGCTTGTATCTTTGTCCTTTGTATGTGAAATATGTGTTGGTTAAGCAGTGTTCTGCTAGTTCCCTGAGGTGTTTAGCTGGTTGATATTTATTTTTGATGATTTCAAGAGTTTCTTTGTCGGGACTTGAGTGAATAGTGAAACCACGTCGAACAGACAAATAAAAGAATAAGTACCCGTATGGATGAACACAAAAATGCAGTAAAAAATCTGGAACACACTTCCTTACTAGTCCAACACACGAAAGCCACAGGTCATGACATCAACTTCAATGGCACCAAAACCCTAGCCACTATAGAAAACCCTAGCCACAGAATTATCAGAGAAGCCATAAAAACAAAATCGAGTTAGAAAACCAAGGAGTATAAAAAATCCCTTGCCCCACCTTCCTCACCACATACATCGGAAAAACCAACAAAAGAATAAGTGCATACATTGAAGAACACAAGAACTCAATCAAAAGAGAAGAACCGATCTTCTGGTCCAACATCTCAAAGCCACAGGACATGAGATTGACTTTAAAAATACCAGAACTATCGCCAAAACCGAACACTTCAACAACAGAATAATCAGACAAGCCATAGAGATAGAAAAATGGCCTCACAGCATGAATAAATGAGATGACACCTCCCGCCTACCAGCCATTTGGAAACCTGCCCTCATGAACAGACAAGTACCTAATATGAAGAATGCCACCAGATCCATACCCACGAAGGCCACACAAGATGCAACCACCACACTTCCATGTGGAAAGCAGACCCACACAGAAGATGAGAAATGACCATGGACCAGAAGCCTCACCGCAGCTGCATCACTACCCACCTCAAACCCCTCCGACCCATACATGAAGCGAACTGATGCCCACCATGAAGATGCGGCATGACCACAAACGTGAAGCCAAACAGTAGGATCACAGCTCACCAGCTCAAATTCCCCAGCAACTAAGACTAACCTGAGCACAACCAAGCCCCCACCTGAACAGAACACACCCCCAGCCAATCACAATGCAGCCAACCCCCCAACCAATCAGAACACAGCCAAACCCCCAACCAATCAAGTCACACCCCTAGCAGTTAAAAGGAAGAAGCAGCTGCAAGCTCACATCACTCTGAGAAGCGCAGAGCTGAAGACCAAGCCTGAAGATGATGAATGAGACTTCATCGAAACATTGCCTAGATACTTCCAATCTTACGCAGGAGAAAACCCGAATAACCAAAGATCCACATACACACACACACACACACACACACACACACATATATATATCCACTTGTTATCTACATATGTGTGGTAAATTATTAGCTAACATTCATGAATCATTTTAATTTATATGGACTAGCACTTTCATGAATGAAGACAAATATACATATCCCAGGATGATGTTGCAGGATCCCATCTGAGTCGGTCACCGTGACCAAAAGTTTAGTTTTCTGAGTTTTTGGATTCATGCTGGAGCCCAGACTCAGAGAAGTTCTCTCTCACGAGAATGGAACACTGCAACAGTCCAAAAGCTCAAAAGAATAAACCTTTGGTCCCAGTGACTGACCCAGATAGGATTCTGAAATGATGCTTTCACTCTTTATTCCATATATGGTTCTACAGGTTGCTTAATTTCCATACACTGCATCAATTTTCATTATTTTTCTAAAATTTATCTCTGCCTTAGAAATTTCATATCCTGTTCCAGTCCACATGCATGAACTTACAGGGAGCTTTAAAGATTTTATTGAGACACCACAAGTTTCTTGTAGTAAAGCTCTCACTCATACCAACTGCAAAATTCCACTGACTCCAAATCTAGTGAGTCTAGGCATAGAGTTGCAAAGTCCACAGGCAAACCACAAGTCTGCAAGTCCACACACATACACAGTCCAAAATCCAGGCATGGATCAGAGTCCACATGTGATAAATCCAAGCCAAGGTACAAGTCCAAAGTCTGAGAAGCAGGTCCGAAGTCCAAAACATGAGTTCACATGAAGTACAGGTCCGAAGTCATGAGAACAGGAGTCACAGAGTTGGAGTATATGCATGGCAGATGGCACAGGCTATTGTTTCCAATGCTGCATTTTTCTAAACATTAGGCTAAGTAGGTGCACACTGATGTATTTCATTAGGAGAGGAGAGGCTGCCTCCTAGCAAGCAGCCTCCTCGATGTCCATTGCACTTCTTTGCATTCAGTCCTAAGTGTTGTGGGATCCAGCGGAGGAGTCAATTCCACCTTAGTCATTATACTAATAATAATGAAATTGTTTTGAAGATACTGCTAACAGGAAAATATTGCTCTTCGAACTGTGACCAGCAGCTGAAAACAATGTAATCCAGTCTTCAGTGTAAATTGGTTTAAGCTTTGAAAAATGTTTTAAAATTACCCACACCTGTTTCTTCCTTCTTTCCTCTATTACTCGCTATTATTTATCTTTACAAATTCAAGATTCATTTTTTTATCAATTTCATGAATATTCATAAAATTAGACATGTTTCACAATGGTGTAACTTTTGAACTCTTATTCCTGGTATTAATTTATAGTTGAATGTACACTTAATTTTTCAAGTATCATTCTAATCAATTTTGTAACAATTTATAATGCTGAATTTCATACCTTTGTTCCTTAAACAAGAAGCATACTATGTCCTTATTTATTATGTATGTCTTCTTTTAAAAATTCCAGAAATAATAGAATAGAGGAGAGGAGAGTAGAGTAGAGTGGAACAGAACAGAACAAAACAGAACAGAACAGAATAACAGAACTGGAAGACTTAGAGGTCTTCTAGTCCAACTCCCTTCTTAGGTAGGAAACCCTACGCCATTTCAGATAACTGGTTGTCTAATCTCTCCATTAAAACTCCTTTAAAACTCCTAGTGTTGGAGCATTCACAACTTTTGGAGACAAATTGTTCCACTGATTAATCGGTCTAACTGTCAGGAAATGTCTCCTTAGTTCTAGGTTGCTTCTCTCCTTGATTAGTTTCTATAAAATTGCTCCTTTTCCTGCCTTTCTGTCAAATGTGTCAAACTTGTGGCCCACAGGCTGGATGTGTCATGTGCTGACAACACCTGGTTTAGCAAAGAGGAAAAAATGCCTTATAGGTCACATGATGCCGCCATGACAATGCAAGTTTGACACCCCTGCTTTAGGTGCTTTAGATAACAGCTTGACTCCCTCTTCTTGTGGCAACCCTTGAGATATTGGGACACTGCTATCATGACACTCCAGCCCTTCTTTTCATTAAACGAAATATACTCAATTCCAGCAACTGTTCTTTATATGCTGTAGCCTCCAGTCCCCTAATCAAATATTTGGAATTGTACAATTTTTAATACCTTCCTTCTCAATATATATGGAAAACATATATAAAATAGTTGTTGGTAAGCCATTACTCCTATTAAATATCCTCTCAAGCATCATTTTCTTCTCTGTTTATTTTATGTGCTTGAATCTATGTATCAGTTGTTATTTTTAAATTCTTGTTTTATGAACAATGACAGGTGGAATCCTATCTTGCTTATTCTTTCTTGGGAAATAAATATACTCATAATTTCCTGAAATCAGCCTTCCGGTTTCACAAAAGTTTTCTATACCTTAACAATATTATTTTATATGTTCTCTTTCAAATTGCTGTTCTTAGACTTACTTTATCATTGTGCAGGGACCAGGCCTATCAATGGAGGTCAAAAAGGATCAAAAATTCAAGGTGGTAGCATGACAATGCAATTCTTTTTCAATCTACATTATGTTTGTCATCCATTTTGACCTTTGACTCCTGATGGTGATGAAAGATACTGCTATTATTTTGTTTTGTTTTGCTTTACTACCAAACTTCATGTTGTCCTTTATAACTACTTTTGGTTCCTACATGGGAAGAGTTCCCTAATGGGTTATCTTGACATTTAAAGCAAAATTTCTTCGACTTTGAAAGTAAAAAAAAAAAAATGATGCCAATTCCTTTTTTTTTTTTTTTTAGATCTGGTTGAAAATAGAATAAATCAATATGACTTTTTGTCACAGCACTGGAATATATACCTGTCTTAAATTCAGGAATCTATGTAAATGGCAGACTAAAAGTAAAATGTTAGCATTTTCATTTTTTTCATCAATTAACCTTAATCTCAATGCTGCATTTTACAAGGTGTGCCTGTGTGCGTGTGGGTGTGGGTGTGAGAGAGAGGGGGGGGGAGAGGGAGAGAGAGAATGAGTGAGTGAGTAATAGAGAGAGAAAGAAATAGAAATAAAATGATAAACCTGTAGGTTCCTCTGAAACTTTGACCCCGAACAGAAAATACGATCAATATAATCTTATTTCTGCAGTTCAGAGTATCTAGACTTTTGGAAGTGGGATATACAGTAACACTTGGAATTGTTTCACTCTTCCATATTGAATTATTTTGTCTTGACAAAACAAAGCAAAGAGGGGAATCAATGTTACCTGCCTCATTGCTTCACCCCACTACTCTGTATTAGAAGTTTCCCACCCTCACTTCACTTCTCACTGATATATAATGAATTTAAAGAAGAGTCACTATGTATCCATCTCTACTATTTTTTACTGCAGTGAATTGCAAAATAAAATTCATTAATATTATTTCATATCATTTAAATTTTTTGTCAGATTTACAATTATTTGATATGCATAATTTCTTAAATTGTTCAAACCAGTCAGTTTAAATATACCACTTTGCCATTTTTATATAGTTAGGTAGTTCCTACATAATGCTGTACTAAGTATAGTCAATCATTTTTGGTTGGAATATTTTGTTTTCTGAAAGCCACAGTGGGCATGGCCCACTACATATTAATGACATTGAATGGGCAAGACTGCAAATATTCAAGCAGTAGCCAAGTAGCCTTCCATCAAGGATCCATGTAGATTTCTCATTCCATAAAAGTTGGATGTGTGGTGAAACTGATCCTACTTAGCTCTTGATTATTACAATTCTAATGGTAAATACTTACCGATAAGAACATTTTAAAATAGTACATTTATTCAGATATTATGTTTTTGGGTGAGTGGAGCAGGATTGAATGTGGAAGCTCTAGACCACGGCTGTCAAACTTCCAGTCTGCAGGCTGGATGTGTCATATGCTGGCCACGCCCACACCTGGTTTAGCAAAGGGGAAAAAAGATATGTCTCAGAATCGGCTTGCTATCATGATTCCAGTGATCGCCCTAATTTAATTATAAGCCTTGAGCTAAGCTTCAAAAAACTTCAAAAGTTTTATTAGGAGCAACCAGGGGTGGGATGCTACCAGTTCAGCATGGTTCTCTAGAACCTATAGCTCTGAAGAGCAACTGACACTGAGCCAGTTCGCTGTGATGACTGTTAGGGATATACCCTAGCAGAATCTGCACGGCAGTCAGGCAGGCAGGCAAATATGTAAGATAAACATTTTTGTAGCTTACACTCAGTAAAACAGATACACTGTGCTAGTTAAATAGTTTATTCCAGTAAGAGTTTTAGCATAGTCAAATAGTCCATATATCATTCACTAGTTCAGTCCATCCGGGGATTATTCAGTTACAAAGTCCAGTGTCGAAAAAGAGGTCAGTAAACTTACAAATATCAGTCCAGTAATATATCTCCTCGCGGTAGAGATGTGAAGAAGTCAAACCTCCTTTCTTTCTTTGACGTTCAAATCAACTCAGCAGTAGTAGGAAACACGCAGTTAGCAAACCATCAATCCATCATAGTCAGCAAGCAATCCAGTAAGCCAGTAATCAATCAAGTTCTCTTGCTCCCTCTTATGGCGGTTTTACAATCACACCCAAAATTACATGCTTTGCAGTTTAAAGTGACACACACTTAAACTTACTAACATAGTTGAAAATATTATTTTACCCAAACTACGTTAGGTAACCTTGTTATTCCTAATATACTCCCCTTTTGGATAATATAATTATATATATGTCTGGCATTCAGCTTTGTTCGGGTATTTTCCCACGTGGTGCTTTTAAAGTTGTAGCAACGTTTCAGCAGAATCTCATCTGCCATCATCAGGCAAACACCTGGGCACAAACAAATCCCCCTGATACCTCCAGCTCAAACACACCCCAACCAGACACCCAGATGAAACCCAGCTTCCTAACGAATGATAGCCGTCCATTTACCCGAAGCCAAGCTGCATTAAAGGCCTCCAATAAAGTAACACAATGTTGCCAGCCAATCAAGATACAAAAAGAGCCCCCCCCCCCAAAAAAAAAAAACAGACAGAAGATATTAGTAGCAGAACACAGCAAACTCCAAGACCAATAAACACAGACCAAGACTCTCAACCAATCAGGAGGAAGAAAAAACCATTCTGACACAGAAATAGGCTGCCCCAAATTTAAATCTGAAACCACTGTAAAAGTCTGACTCACAGACAAACAACATACAGAAGCCTGATGATGGCAGATGAGATTCTGCTGAAACGTTGCTACAACTTTAAAAGCACCACGTGGGAAAATACCCGAACAAAGCTGAATGCCAGACATGTAAGTACCCGCGAAAACTTAAGAAAACAAATATCAAACCTCTACGGGGAGGGAATAAACAACCAAATCAAAACCTACGAGAAACTGGAAATTAAAAGAGCAGTAATACTATGTGACCTCCAATACCTACGCAGCTGCAGAGACAACAATACTACACCAACCTGCTTCAAATTAACATTTCATCAAAGCAAAGCAGCCACTAAACGTATCCTGAAAAGAACTGAAATGGCTCTACTAAGGAACGAGCTCCAGAGTAAGAGATTCCAATTAGATCAGTTAAACAAAGATTTGCTAGCACTACACCTGGAATTGAGCAGCAAAATCCACCCTCTACTTTGGGACAAGATAAAACAACTTACAACTTGGAGAGCTGAATCTGCAAACATTTACAAACAGGAAAAGCTCTTGAACAAATTAAAGAAATTAGAACATTACAAGAAAACCCCCAACAACTCACAACAACACCTGAAACAATTAGTGTACAATGTTTCCAACAGAGAACTCACCAAAACAGAAACAGAAGTCCTTACCAAAGGATTCAATTATGCTATAGCACCCAAAAAAATCCCCACAGAATCCATCATATGTGCAGTAGAATCCAGCCTAACTAAATTAAATACAGATGAAGCTGATAAAATAAGACACCAAGTTACCAACATTCTATGCACAAGCAAACCACCCAAAAGCAACTTACAGCAAAATGAAATTAAAGCGCTACAAACCCTGAAAAGAGACAGCAACATAATCATCCTCCCAGCAGATAAAGGGAATGCCACTGTAGTAATGGACAGAAAAGACTATGAAACTAAATTGACAGACCTACTCCAAGACTCCACATACAAACCCATAAACACAGACCCAACTACATATCTGGAAAAATTAACCAAGAAGAAAATTATAACCAGCCACATAAGCAAAGTGATCCAACACACGATCATACCCAGAGAGAAATCTTCCAGATGCCCCAAACTATACGGCCTCCCAAAAATACACAAAGAAGTCATACCTCTCAGACCCATAGTCAGCTCCAGAGGAGCACCACTACAAAACCTGGCTAAACACCTAGCAAAAGAGGTACAGCCCCATGCTGAAACAGCAGCTTCTCATGTACAAAACTCATACCACTTCTTGGAAATGATCAAAGATCTACAAGTGGAGCAAGAAGATCTGCTTGTAAATTTTGACGTGGTTTCACTATTCACTCAAGTCCCGATAAAAGAGACCCTCGAAATCATCAAAAATAAATACCAACCAGCTAAACACCTCATGGAACTAACAGAACACTGCTTAACCAACACATATTTCATATACAAAGGACAAAGATACAAATAAATTGAAGGAGCCCCCATGGGATCACCACTGTCACCTGTCATTGCAAACCTGTTCATGGAAGAATTCGAATCCAGAGCCCTGGCTAATGCCATACTCAAACCCAAACTATGGTTAAGATATATCGATGACACATTCGTGATTTGGCCCCATGGACAAGAAAACCTAAACAACTTCCTAACACACCTAAACAGCGCACACCCCAAAATCAAGTTCACCATGGAAACAGAAACAAACAAACAACTACCATTCCTAGATGTACTAATCTACAAGAAAACAGATGGCACACTAGGACACACCATATACTAGAAGAAAACACACACTAACCGCTACCTCAACGCCCAATCCCACCACCACCCAGCACAGATAAACTCCGTGGCCAAAACACTAATTACTAAAACCAAACGCCTGGCAGACAAGACACACATTAAGACTGAACTATGCACCCTGACTAAAATATTGACAGCCAACGGCTTCCACAAAAGTAAAATCACCAACTTGATCCACAAAAGCACACTGAGACATAATAGAGACCCACAAGATGAACAGACCCATGGAACAGCTGTCCTGCCCTACATAAGAGGCACTACAGACAAAATTAGTAAGATTCTATACAGACACCACATCAAGACTGCCTTCAAAACAGACAGAAAAATAGCAGCCATCCTCAGGAACCCCAAAGACAAAATTGACCTGGAAAACCAAGGCATATATGAAGTCCCCTGTGCATCATGCCCGGCCACATACATTGGACAGACCAATAGAAGAATAAGCACCCGCCTGGATGAACACAAAAATGCAGTCAAAAAGCTGGAACACACTTCCTCACTCGTCCAACACATGGAAGCCACAGGTCATAACATCAACTTCAATGGCACCAAAACCCTAGCCACCATAGAAAATCCCAGCCACAGAATCATCAGAGAAGCCATAGAGATTGAAAAAAGACCAGAAAGCATGAACAGAAGAGATGATTCCACCAGGCTGTCAATCATTTGGAAGCCTGCACTCACAAACAAAAAAATCTCCACACCACAAGCCAGGCAAACACCTGGGCACAAACAGATCCCCCCTGATACCTCCAGCTCAAACACACCCCAACCAGACACCCAGATGAAACCCAGCTTCCTAACGAATGATAGCCGTCCATTTACCCGAAGCCAAGCTGCATTAAAGGCCTCCAATAAAGTAACACAATGTTGCCAGCCAATCAAGATACAAAAAGAGCCCCCCCCCAAAAAAAAAAACAGACAGAAGATATTAGTAGCAGAACACAGCAAACTCCAAGACCAATAAACACAGACCAAGACTCTCAACCAATCAGGAGGAAGAAAAAACCATTCTGACACAGAAATAGGCTGCCCCAAATTTAAATCTGAAACCACTGTAAAAGTCTGACTCACAGACAAACAACATACAGAAGCCTGATGATGGCAGATGAGATTCTGCTGAAACGTTGCTACAACGTGGGAAAATACCCGAACAAAGCTGAATGCCAGATATATATATATATATATATATATATATATACACACACAAGCTTAAACCATAGTTATCACAACTTTCTTTGTATTTGGGCTTTTGTAATCTGATCAGCAATATTTTCTTCAGTCATACAATATTCCAATCTTATTAAACCATTTTTTACAGATTGCCTTACATTCAGATATCTAAGATCTGTATGCTTAGATCTCGTTTTCACAGCAATATTTGTAGCCAACCATATGGCTGCTTGATTGTCTTCATAAACTACAATGGAATCATTAACAGTTATTCCCAAATCCAATAATAACTGTTTATACAGAATTAAATCAGTACATAATAAAGATAGACATGAAAATTCTGCTTCCATTGTGGACATACTTATGTGTTGCTGTCTAATTGATCTCCAACCAATCAGTGCTTTTCCTAACTGTATAGACATACCTGAAGTTGATTTCCAAGTGTTTATGTCTGTTGCAAAACTTGCATCAGCATATGTACTTAAAATCAGATCATCTTTTGGCTCCAAATACAATGCATAGTGCATTGTCCTTTTAAAATATCTTTTTTTTAAAAACAATTTTGTTGATTTTCTACAAACAAACAAAACAAACAAGACATAAAAACATCAACTCTCTTATGTACATACAATATGTCGGTTGGTTCATCAGTTTTGTGCATTCATTTCGTAGTCTCAATTACAGTTATATTACATAACAACTCATATTGTCAATCCAAACTTATATATCATAATATCGCTATTAAAAAATCATTTGTCTATACTTTTAATCATTCATGCTTTATGAGATAGCAATACTTTAAACATTTTATTCTATAACAAATCATATAATCATTCCAGATCTGTCCTACAAACCCTTTATAGATATAATGTCCAATAACAAAAGAAAAAGAAAAAATAAAGATATTCCTTGCTGTCTAACATTCTAAATGTTCTATTATCATATTTTATCAACTAGCCATTGATAGAAAAGATCCCAAATTTCATAAAATTGTTTATCCTCTTGCTCTCTAATTTCAAATGTCAATCTACTCATCTCAGCACATTCCAATATTTTCTTAATAATTTCTTCCTGCGAAGGTATTTTCTCATTCTTCCAATGTTTAGCAAATACAATCCTAGCCGCTGTTAATACATTTACAATCAAATATTTCAAGTCTTTATTGTATGTATCTGGTAAGATTCCCAATAAAAAGAACTCCGGTTTCAAATCTATACGTTTCTTTATCATTTTTTCCAACCACATGCGAATTTTAGTCCAATATTTTCTAGCGTCCTGACAAGTCCACCACATATGGTCATATGAGCCAGGTATCTGATGACATTTCCAGCATTTTTCAGATTTATTCTTGAACATTCTTTTAAGATATCTTAAGATATGTTTTGACGCTTGCCAGTGTTGTTCAGTGGGTTCAGCATTGAATCTTGCCAAATGATTAACGCTATATGCAATATCTGGCCTTGACCAATTACTAATGTATGATAAACTACCAATTAGTGATTGATAGATAGTCTTAACGAATTTTGAACTTTGAACATCCTGACTCATTGGAGTTTTGGCCGGCTTGCAAAGTTCCATCTTGTATGTTTTTAGTAATTGATAAATTTTATCCTCTTGAGATATCTTGTAGCCACCTTTGGTTTTATTTATTGTTAATCCTAGATACTGTTTTATCTCTCCTAATTGCTTTAATTTTATCCTCTTACCTAATAATGATATTATTTCAGTAGCTTCATTATTAGTTTTTGTAATTAAGGCAATAACATCTGTAAACAACAATAATAATGACACTGTTACATTTGTCTCTTTCTTAAATACACATGGATCAGCTAAACCTGCTTTAAACCCTATATTGTTTCACTCCTTAACAATATATTGGTTCCATTCGTAACCAGATTGTTTTAATCCATAGAGACTCTTTTTAAGCTTCTAACAGTCATTATTCGTTTTATCATTCTTGATTCCTACAGATTTCTTTAGGTATATAGTGTGCTGCAATGGTGCATGCAGATAGGCAGTTTCTACATCTAAGTGATTTATAATATAATTCTTCTTAGCTGCCCACACTAAAGCTGCTCTCAAGGTTGTTGCTTTTAGACTCGGTGCAAATACTTCAACATAATCACATGCAGTTTGATTAAATCCTTGAGCTACCAACCTAGCCTTATGGGTAACAGTCCCATTTTTACCTGTTTTTAATTTAAATATCCATTTACAGCCAATGGACTTTTCACCTGGAGGTAATTTAACATTTTCATAAATTTCCATTTGTTTCAATGAATTTAGTTCCTTCTCCATCGCTCTATGCCAATTTTCTTGATCCTTTGCAGGATACATTCTAAGTTCTTCAACAGTAGTTGGAACTTTACTAACGGCAAGCTACACTTGCTTGGTATATGTCAGGTGGTCTGGTTTCACATGTTGAACGTCTAGGTATTACAGGGCTTACAGGTGGACTTTCATGTACTACCTGTTCCTGGTTATCTATTTCTTCCTGTTCACCTATTTCTTCCTGTTCTGGTCCTATGTGCTCTTCCTGTACTTCCTCTTTAATTGTACTCTTCTTATTACTGATATGTTGTTTTGGTCTTTGTAGGTTTCTATGATTACATCCTTACTTGAATCTTGCTCCAGTTTTTCCCATCCTACATGTTCAAGGAATTGTGCACTAGCACTACAATAAACTCTAGATGTACCTTTTCCCCAGAATCTGTTTGATTTGTGATTAGATTCATAACCTACAAAGAATAACTTTTTAGCCCTATGCTGCCCCTTATGTCTCAGTTGTGTAGGAATATGCACCCATGCTGGTGCTCCAAATGTGTGCATGTAGCTTAGGTCAGGTTTTCTACTATGCCACCATGTGAATGGTAATTCACCTGTTGTTGAGTTAACAACATTATTCAATATATGATTACCACACATTATTGCTTCTCCCCACAAAGTTTCAGGTAATCCTGAATCTGACAACATAGTATGAGCCATTGCCTGTATTGTTTGGTCTATAAAGGAATTTCTATAAAGGAATTATGTTGTGGCCTATATGGTGCAGACTTTTTATGTTCAACATCTGCCATCTTCTGTCTATTTTGGAATTTCTTATTTATCAATTCCGTACCATTATCAGTTACAAGAGTTACCAGTTTCCTTTTAGTTTTTCTTTCTGCAAACTTCAACCAATTAAAGAAATTCTGATATGTTTCCATTTTACTCTTCATTAAATAACAAAAAATACATATCTAGAATAATGATCCATTATGCTTGATATATAACGAGCACCTCCCACACTTGGTTTTTTAGGATCTATAATATCAGCAAATATGACCTCTAGAGGCTCCTTAGTTTTAAATCCATTAATTCTATTTGCTGGCATTACCTTGCTTTTTTCTTGACTGCAAGCATTGCAGTGCAAATACTTACTGCAAGGCTTCAGTTTTATACCTTTAGACAGTTGAACCGTTTGCTTGAGCATTTTAAAATTTATATGCCCTAAACGTCTGTGTAACAAATGTATGCATTCATCATGAGGTTTAATGTTATTATACACTGTTAGCCACCTCTGATTGATTATCATTTAACACATACAATTCACCTTTTAAAGTTGCAGTCACTTTTTTAACCTTCCTTTTCTATTATGCAGTTTTCTCCCCTAAAGGTAACTACATAACCTAGTTTAACCAAAACTCTAACCGAAAGCAAATTAAACTTAAGTTGTGGTACATATGACATTTTTACATTTTCTTTTATGCAAGAACAATGTGCAATACCTTCACCTTTTGCTTTCATTTTCCAGCCATTAGCGAACGATATCTGCTGTGAACTCATGGACATCTTAACAAATCTTTTCTTATCTTTTGTTAGGCAGTGCGATGTTCCACTATCTACAACCCATAAATTATTATTCATAGTTTCATTGCTATACATGGCTAATTCTATGCATTTTTCATCTTTTTGATGCCTTTTAGCATTCTGGCTGGCATTGTGGTGGTTTCCTTTTTTGCAGAATCTAGCCAAATGTCCTTTTCCTCCACAATTAAAACATTTTCTAATTGTATAGAGTTTTCTAATTGTATAGAAGATTCTTTCTCTTCTTGTGGTTCCCTTCTGAGTTGATCCCTTTCAAGCCTTCTCCTGGCTTCTTCAATTAATCTGCCAGTAATGTCAGTTAATGTGAGGTTATCTTTTGGCAGTACTTCCAGTGAAGTTACATAATTGTCATAGCTCTCATCTAATGAAGACAAAATTATATAAACCTGATGTAGTTCTGTGAAGATAAGTTCTTTTTCATGCAGTTCCTGAAAAATTCTCTTTATAGTGTTTATATGAGTCAACATGTCTCCATTCTTTTGAAGATGTGTTCTGAACAGCTTCTGTGTAAGATTTATATGTGCTCCTACACTATCTTGAACATAAATCTTCTTTAAATTCTCCCAACATTTCACAGCTGTTTCTTCTCCACGAATATGAACAAGCTGCTGGTCACAGATTGTCAGTCCTATTATACAGAGAGCTTGCTCATTCTTCAGTTTATATTCTTGTATTTTCTGGGCATCATCTTCATCCTCTGGATCCCAAGCATCTACTTCTGGTGGATTTTGAATTATACTCCACAAACTTTTTCTGCGTAGCAGTAGGCTGCATTTCATAGAACATGAAACATAGTTTGTTCCATCCAGTTTGGATATTAGAGACAAACTTGGTAAATTGACTTGTGCCATCTTTCTCTGGATATTAAACTATAATTAATAAAACACAGTTGTCTTTTTACAGTATTGTGTAGCTACACTAACTCTCACCTTATATAAGCCTGTTATATCCTGGTTAGTCTGACTATGCATCTGGGCTCATAACCAGTGTTAGGGATACACCCTAGCAGAATCTGCATGGCAGTCAAGCCATGTGAGATAAACGTTTTTGTAGCTTACACTCAGTAAAACAGATACACTGTGCTAGTTAAATAGTTTATTCCAGTAAAAGTTTTAGCATAGTCAAACCGTCCATATATCATTCACTAGTTCAGTCCATCCGGGGATTATTCAGTTGCAAAGTCCAGTGTCGAAAAAGAGGTCAGTAAACTTACAAATATCAGTCCAGTAATATATCTCCTTGCGGTAGAGATATGAAGAAGTCAAACCTCCTTTCTTCCTTCGACGTTCAAATCAACTCAGCAGTAGTAGGGAACATGCAGTTTGCAAACCATCAATCCATCATAGTCAGCAAGCAATCCAGTAAGCCAGTAGTCAATCAAGTTCTCTTGCTCCCTCTTATGGCGGTTTTACAACCGCACCCAAAATTACATGCTTTGCAGTTTAAAGTGACACACACTTAAACTCACTATCATAGTTTATATATATTATTTTACCCAAACTACATTAGGTAACCTTGTTATTCCTAACAATGACTGTCTGGTCATCTGTCCTTTATCCTATGCTTTTACCTCCTCAGTTGCTTTGTGTGGCACAGCTGAGTGCTGGTCATGAGCTGGAGAAAATAAATACTTGCTGGAGCCAGTTGCACGCACACACGTGCAGCAGGCATTTGGCATGCATGTGGGTGCTCCCTGAACCAGTTATTAGGCTGGTATGATTCCAATCCTGGGAGCAAGATGCTGGGATGACCCGTATGAAGCCAACTCTGAGACACGTAATTTACAATCACCCATGACCCTGTCTTCCCCCATTCAGCTTCTACAATGAAACATACAATGAAACATTCATGGGCTTGTTGTCATCACTCACATTCTCCAATCAAGGATTTTTGTGGGCAGAATGCCAGGTTGCCTAAGTTACAATCTTTGTAAGATAAACTTAGAATGTGCTTCTGATTTTATTTGCCATATGCTCTTCCAGGTCTTTCCCCCTCTTTCTCACGGCTACTTGGAAACAAGCATAGGAATGTTTTACAAGTTGACACATGACGCCATTGTAATGACATGACTTTGACAACTCTGCTTTAGACCATACCTAGGATAGCAACAAATGGCAGGAGATGTGGGGAGTATCAAAACATACTGAATCCCTGCAAAAGAGCAACATAGTTGTATTCATGGTTAATGCAGGATTTTCCTGTTCTTCACTAAGCATTCCTTTTTGCCAGAAAACAGCATTGAGATCTCAATAAATACTGAAGAGACAATTAAAATTAAACCCTGGGAGTCTGAATTATGGCTAAATATGTATTGGAATGAACACTTTAAAAACAGAGTTTGGTTAGGCTATAACATTTTTAGGTAACTCCATGAAACCATTATGAATCCATTATGACTGTGTGAATATGTTTAAACACTGTCACACCTGCACCTTTATTATATTTCATTGTACGGTTGCTGAATTGAAAGTAAGAGAAGAGCAAGCTATGTCTTCCAAAGTAGCAGAAGATGAGAAGGTAGGGGACTTGTTTTGCTTTCTTTTTTCTCATCTATCAGAGTTTTCCAGATACGCTGTATTAGACAGCAAGGAGAGAAAAATAGCTAACTGAACTGAGAAGACAATGGGATGGAGTGGGGTGGGGGAGACATGGTTAACTTCATTCTCTATTGAGATGTTGAGAAGTCTGGGATTGTTTCCAAAACTTCTTAACATTTGGCATGTCAGCAAAGAGGGCTTTTTCAAACATTTGGATTATATTCTTTATGTGTACTCCTCTCCACTATTGCTATAATTACCTATTGTGATCTATTCTTGTTAGTATTGGTCTTTAATAAGAGTTATTTTCCCTGTAAGAACATGTACAAGAGGGCCAAGAAGGGAAGTGATGCCACATGTATCATAATGTCATGATGTAAATGAGATGAATTATGAAATTTGCCTGAGTGAAGAAACGTGCATTTCACATCAAGACATACAAGACGTCATCATGGATTCTTGGAGGAGATGCTTAAGTTTCCACCAAATAAATTATAGAGCTCTTTTAAATATATATTGAAAAGGATATTTAACATGCTTTCATTTAAAACAGAAATAAGAATCTTTAATCTTCCAAGTGTCACGGTTAGGGGCATTTAGAGTATACATATATGATCACCTTCCTACCCACTAAAATTGTATAGGTGGTTTTATTATTCTGTCAGTGCTATGATTTGATGTCCCCAGAAAGAGTCATTAATATTTTATAATTTAATATTGCAATATTTAATGCAGAGAATTGAGCATGTGCTTCTATTTCTCTTATAAAAGCCCATAAAATTCATGTGCATAACTTTGCTGTATTACAGGATTGTTATTGCTACTATCAATGCTATTATCATAATATCACTATGAACAAAATAAAATTGGACATTGAGCTCTAAATTTAGATAAGCTGCAGGGAATTTTGATCTCTATGTCAATTATGGTCATAAAGTGATTAATGTCACAGTTCTTGTTTCATGCTGTGAAAGCATTGATCCCTCCTCAGAACTCACAATTTACTTCTGGACAGTACCCCATTTAGGAAAGCTACTCTAATATGTATTACTGCAAAAGAATGAGCTGTCTGAAAGTGAAGACTGCATACAATATTATATAGATCCCAGCATTCACAGCTGGGTTCTGTATCTATGAGACTGTCAGAATTTTCAATTATAAATGCTTGTTTGCCACAGTTATACTTTATTTTAGAGGAAAACTTTCACTGAAACTGGACTTCTGCAGTCTGAGAAGAACATATTTTTTCAACATTGGAGCGAAAGAATGGAAAATCAGGGGAATTTAATCACTTATCAAGAACTGATATAGATTAATTTTGGAAAAAAATATGGTCATACATTTTATAGGCTGGGTAGAGTTGTTTTCTATATAAACTAGTATAGCTGCTAAAGAACTCATGGGTTGAATTTAATGCATTTTTCATCTCTCAGCAGAAGTTCCAGCTGCAATATGAGATAGTCTAATTAATTAAATTAATTGCTTAAAATTCATGTCTGTTTTTCTCTAAATTCTGAAATAAATTCTGAAAATTATAATGTAAATTACAAATGATAAACATGGCAATCTTGGTTAGTTCTATTAAAATTAAAAGTAATTATAAGATTGATTGAAACAAACATGTGTAGCTCAAACTGTGGGGAGAGAAAAAAAATCTAAAGGTCTAAAGTTACCATTAAAGTTATTAGTGAGGCACAAATGATATTCCACCAAAATTTTGCATGAAGACACTGGGTGAATGAACGTCAAGCAGAGATCCCTTTAATGATAAGAGTAATACTACTACTGAAAAAGCCAAATGGAATTAAATTAAAATAAGGAAAACCAAAGAGAGAATAACACTAAGAAATAAAACCAATGATGCAATGAATTGCAGATCATTCAAGCAAAAAACCATCTTGATTTCCTTGTGCATAACTAAATGCACAACTTATCCCACAGGAATTTCACTAAACTGTCATCTTCAATTATTTTCTTCTTTCTGATTTCAGGAAAACAGTTTGAATGTGAAATACTATTCTTTAGCTAGAAAATACAGTTTGATTTTCTTTTCATTAATCTAAGGAAAATTAAAGTGAAATTGCTATATGCTCCTCTTCATCACAATGTCCAATGATATAGTACCACGCAGAAAACCATAACCATAACTGAATTTAAAAATGTAAAGAGGGCCTGAGCTACTTGGCACTTGAAAAAGACTTCACAAAGAAATTTCAGGACAAAAAGGTAAACCATTCAAAAATATAGTTTTGTAAGTAAGTTTATTAGATAAACTTTACAAGTATGTCCATGAAGTCACCAGCAATCAAGTTTCAATCAATGGAGGTTTAATTGTTTCTAGATGCATCCCATATTGAATTCCAAGACATTTAAAGGCATCAGGTTGACTATTCTTATAGCTGAAAATACAAATTATCTGGAAGATTTAATAACAAACGTTGAAGAGCATAATGAAAATTTTAAAGATTGATTATAACATGTACTGTTAAATAAATATTGTTAAATAAACAAATACTCCCATAAATGATAAGTTGTTAACAAAATGTAAGAAATACACTAGCAGGATGTATTATACAGAAGTATATATACCTAGACTATGCACATTGAACATTTCTAACCGACAAGATGCATTTATACGACAAGCTAAACTTCTTTAGGACCAATGTTAGTTAAATATTTTTGTGTCTTAAAATTCAGTTCCTTTGGTTAGTTTAGGGTTCAATATATTGGAAATTAAATAATTCACTAACCAACTTAAGTGTGCTGTGTGAATTCAGTCACAAATAAAAATGCTTGCTGGGAATCTCATCTATCCAGAAACACATGTTTTTGCGGGTTAGAAACTATGTGTTCAATATTTCCATCCAATTTAATCACATACTTTGATTGTTATTGCTGATGATCATGGCAAGCAATACATTTCTGGAGTTTCCACTAGAGAAGGTGTAAATCCAATTGTTTGCCTTACCATTAACAACCAGAACAACATATTTCCCCCTTAATTAGGTTCTTAGATTAAGTCTGATTTTGTATTAGCACACTGATGTTTGAAAACAGTAGCAAATGGTTTTGTTGGCATTAGAATGTCATGTAGCTATTCTCCAGCCAGACTGGCAAAATTCCCATGGAATTCCAAATCCTTTGTTTCCTCTCTTCAAATACCTAAGTGCTGTTTTTAACAAACAGAAAAGAAAGTGCTAAATGTCTTGCTTCCAGCTGTTTGATGGAGAAGATTGATTACCTTAGTGGTGATATGAGTGTATTTATCAAATGTACTTATTTTTAATCATGAGATCTACATCTTTTGAGGTAAATAGGATTAGAAAAAAATGTTATTTCTTTACTTGTATTTTCTTTTTTTAAGTACTAACAGAGTTAAGTTTTTTTTCCCCCAGTGAGACTGCTCTATCAGGCAACCTGGTCTACCCAATTATGGAACAGAGCATACTGCTTCCATTTTTGCCTTTCAGCCCCAGTCCAGGAGCCTTCTCAGGCAGATGCTTTCACAAGAAACTATTTTTGTGTTGAATTTATGTTTTACCGACAAAGAAATAAAGGTAGTATAGATCTATTTTAAGCTATTTAGTTCTCATCAACCCTTACCCTTCTGGAGTTCAAACCTGGGCTACTTGCATATTACGTAGGTGTATTAACCTCTAAGCTACAGGCTCTTCTCGCTTTGTCTGCTATATCAAGGAAGAGATTAAGGTTGTGTGTGTGTGTGTGTGTGTGTGTGTGTGTGAGAGAGAGAGAGAGAGAGAGAGAGAGAGAGAGAGAGCAGTCTATCAGGGCAACCTGGTCTACCCAATTATGGGACGGAGCACACTGCTTCCACTTTTGCCTTTCAGCCCCAGTCCAGGAGTCTTCTCAGGCAGATGCTTTCACAAGAAGCTATTTTTGTGTTGAATTTATGTTTTACCAATAAAGAAATCAAGGTAGATTAGATCTATTTCAAGCTATTTAGCTCTCAAGTAAGGACAGAGCAGTATGCTCCGTCTCATAATAGGGTAGACCAGGTTGCCCTGATAGACAGGTCTCACTGGAAAAAACACTTAATCTCTCCCCTGGTATAGCCAAAAAAGTGAAGCGAGCCCAATAATTGCACACCCAAGGATCATGTGCAGAAAACTCTTAAAAGCATTGGATTATCACTGAAAACATTCCACAGTACTGTCATAGAACTAATTTGCTTAGAGAATATCTTCTTTCTGGTTTCTGTACCTTATGTAAATGGAGGCATGTAATAAGTTCATAATATTTCTGGTGAAATGCAGATGTTTCCATTTATTTTTGCTCACTGTGTTCAAATTTTACTACTGCATTCTCTAGTCACACACTACTTTTCTTAACATCAGAATCCCTCATACCAGAAAGTCCTTTTCCTATTGTGGCTTGAGAGGAAAGTGATTAAAAATAGTGAGCAATTATTAATAATGAATAATCATATTGAGCAGTGTTTAACTAAATTAATTACATGAAAGTAACATGCATTTAAATCAAATACACATTTTGCCTTGACCTGGCAATGCTAGAATAGCTCATATTCTCTGCACATCATGATGAGAAAAAACATAAGAACATAATGATAGCTCCTCTGCTGACCACTGTTATGTATTTCTTAAAGTTGTCTTGGATGACTGTCACAAAACAATGCCTACTAGATGCATCAGGATTGTTTTATTAGTTTGTTAGATTTATATCCTGTCACTGTATGAGGAATATAAGACAACATATTATTTCTTCCTTTAATTCTATCAGAAACTACCGTTAGTTTGGTATGCACTAATGCTGCACTACTACTGATCTTCCATGTCTGAGCCTGGACTTGAAACAGAATCTCCCCAATACTAGTGTAATCTTCAAATTATTCTTGTTCTCTGTTGATTACTCATCTCATGCAAACATATTTCCATTTATTTTTCTATACTATAGAATTGGATGTATTATGGGTTGGTTATTCGGACACCATTTGAGGCACTGAAGAAAAATTAAGAAGCAAAAGTTGACAAAATGCCTTCAAAATTAATCCAGCATGGTGTAGTTGAAAACCCCTCTTTCAGCCATGTAATCTCATTGGGTATTGAGAACTAGTGGAATATATTGGTGCTGGACTAAGAGTGAGACAAAAGTTCTATTCCACTTTTAGACATGGAAGCTTACTGAATGATTTGGTCATATCCTTATTTCAACCCATTTTGACATGATGCTGCTGGAGGGGGAAATGGGAGAGGAAGTGAAGTATAGCTTTGAGCTTCTTAATGAAAAGCAGAACTAATTAGTAAATAAATAATAATGTTCCAGTCACTGTCAATCTAATTTATATAACATTGTGATGTGGTGATTGTGGGATTGTGGTAATAAAAAGTATCCACTGTGTCCATTACTAGATTGCAGGTATAATAGGCATTTATTCTTAAATACATTTTTAATTGTAATATACATATTTTTTTTTTCTTTTTGAAATGTAAGCTCCCCAGAGTCATTAACTGAAATGGGTGACTATATGGAATAAATAAATAAATAAATAAATATTTTAACAACCACGCATGCACACATGTACACATCAATAGTTGACTCTGTTCATGACTGGAACATATGTCATTGAAGTTAGACAGTCAGTCTGATATTTCTCTTTTTTATTCAGGGAATGTCAAATGCCTGTTTCCCTAAATTTCAGTGGCCAAATGGTTAAATATGATGAATTAATTAAGTGAATTAAGGTTGTTAAGTGTTATAATGATTAAATATAAATAAAATATGTTTTTATTTTGACATATGCTGGTTTTTACTATAAATAGTTGATGGGAAGAAAGTGGTTTTTTTTTTTTTCTGATTGTATATTTTTGTCTATTTTATTCTCTTAACCTAAAATATTCAATTTTCCCCTGGGTCCTTTATTATACATACAAATTTACATAAACACAGCACCAACATATATACAGTACAATCAAACATACCTAGTTACATTATTATTATTCCTATACACTTTGGGTCTAAACAGATATTGTGTGCCTAGTTGACTGAATTTACTCTCTGTTGGTCATAATGGTATGATCCTTTAGAATGGCAATGAAGACCTTTTTCTGTATTCTTATCATTCTCTATCCATCAGAGAATAAACAGATCTTGCTAATTGGTATCCACTCATTGCATTGTCCAGAAAAAATCTACTTTGGAAAAAGGCACCATCAGAAATCAGTAGCGTTTTTTTAGAAGCATAATTTGGCACAGTTGCTATGAATAATGTTAAATGGATAACTAGTAAAAGAAACTAGAAACTGTTGATGGGGGTTAAAAAGTAATATTAGCCTCCAGGTCTAAGTCTTGACTCATAGCAAAGCAATTGACAAATAATTTGCATCAGAATATGATTTGCATTATGCATTTGAAGGAGAATGTCTAATTCCATTGAAAATGATGTAATGGGTAGAAATGGCATGCATGTTCTATGGATGTGCATTTGAATAATGTCCACAATTCAGTATTATGGATGCTAGAAGTATTTATTTCTATTAAGCACTAATCCTATTATCTAAAAAAAATGCATCCCTTATAATTTAGAGATAAAATTTCAAAAAGGAATGTGGGATTAGAAAAAGGCATTTCAATTTGAAAGATGTCAAAATTTCTTGGTCATTCAGGTTAACCTTGGTCTATAGTAAGACTTATAAGCTAACTGCTAAACAGACTGAAAAATATTTTCCCACTTGATAAACATAGGAAGGCACTTTTTTGCAAAAAAAAAAAAAAAAAGGAAATAAGGAAATAAGAAATGAATAAGAAACAAAGAAAGATTGTTGTTCAAAGATTGAAAATGTTTATCTACTACCATAGTATTACAGAGAAATCAGAATTGATGGCCTAATTGATGTATTTGTTGTTTTATTGTTTTTGTATGGCATATAAAAATGTACAAAAAATATAAAAAGTATTGTGGAACTTTTTTTAAAAAAAAAAATGGAATTATTTTGGCACCAACAGTATGTAAAGCACTAACTAGTATTGGCTGGTCTATATTGTTATTTTTTTTTCTGAATTATTTCATCTTCAGAAGAAGGCTCCTTATTTTCAAAATTTTAAAATAGTTGTTAAGAGATCACAAGAAGGATCAAATCAATGTATCCCTCAGACTCAAAATGCCTGGGGGTCTATCTCCAAATGTATAGCCTAGCCAAAAAAAAAAAAAGAGTAACTTGGTGAAATGGGTTAGATTGAGGGGGGAAAATGGCATGGCTCAAGATTCAGATACTCATTCTGAATGCCTAGGACCTTAAGCAGAATCTCTGGTATATCAGCCTCAGAAGATACCAAAAAAAAAATGAGGTTGATGAAATACAGGCACTATCACTGGAACAGTTAGAAGATGGCATAAGTCCAGTCAGCCCTGACAAGTGGAATGAAAAATTTTAGGAGTTTCCTTGCCCAGTGAGGGAATAAATCTCATCATTAAAGACTACCTACAGTTTGACTTAAGCTCTGATCCATGATCCTTTGTTGGAATTAAATTTTTGATCTTTGTTTTTGGTGTATTTTGTGTGTGTGTGTGTGTGTGTGTGTGTTTAACTGTTTGTGATATTCCTAAGGGAGGACTACAACTCACAGTCTTTCAGTTTCTAATCCACCACATTAGTCACTGCACCAAATTTCATCTTGATGCAAACATGTTCTTCAATGATATTTTTCAGTCCAATTTTAGATCATTCTTACTATGGAGCTTTCTTGCTTACCACACAGCATAGCATCTTGATGATGTGAAAGGTTTCTAAATTCTCCAAAAGAACCATAATCCAAGGGTAACAGTAGGTAAAGTGAGGGAATAAACATGCAAAGTCGGAATTTTTGTTTTTGTGGTTGGATTTGAAGAGAGGAGCTTTGGCAAACTTACATGTTGGTTTTAAAAAATGTATTAGATCTTTATTTTACCTCATATTACACTTCCCAGATGTTTCATGATAGTATTTCAAAACAAAAATAAAAAAGTAACAGTTTTTAGCAATGGCCAGAGAAAGTTTCAGGTTTCAGGTTTTTGATGTTTACTGGAAGATATAGCAAATAGAGTCAAGTAAAACAAACAGAAAATATTAGTTGCCTACCTAGCCTCCTAGATCCAGAATACACATACATGTATAAGCACATAGATTGCCCCTTTAGTAAGAAAAGTAGGGAGGCAGTTGGGGAAAATCTCATGAATGATTCAAGGATTTCACTGCATTCTCTCCTATCTCAAAAGGCTACTCTCAGGTTTATATTCAGCTTTCTTCTCCAGTTTTTGCATAGCCATAAATTCATTGAAAATCTTGTTTATCTTTTGTATGTTAATTTTAAAACATGTAACGAAAGCGCAAAATTCATCAATGTAAATTTCCCAATAATTTGAAGGCAGCTTTAAGAATAAAATATTTATATTTTTCATCCCTCAGAGACCCAGATCCAATCTTCTCTGCTACTGTATACTTTATTTTATGATATCCATCAAACAGTTTTGAAATTCATCATTAAGCTATGAGTTAACTAGTGATGAAATGAAATGATAGCTAGTTATGCCTGATGAAATGAAATGATAGCTAGTTGTAGGTTATAAAAAGACAAAGTCTGGAACTTCTGGAAAAAAGGATAACATGAAATTGTTCAGAAAATGTTCTTTATCCTCCTAGAAAAGGAAGACAACATCACACTATTTTTACCTTCATAGTTGTGTATTACTTGTCTGCATTCATGCATAATCCTGGAACATTTCAAGGTCAGAACATTGGGGAAGATGCAGATTAGTGGCTAGTTTGGGGACAGGCATGACAAAACTAGAACCTTGAACAGAAATAGTTGAAATTATTGAGAGTCTTCCAGAAACCATAATCCCCTCTAGAAATCACCAGATGTTTGCTTCCCTTAGCTCTATAAGTGTGATAGTTAGGAATAAAACTCTATGGCAGGTTTTCTTATGTCATGTTCCATGCCAACAAATTGTTATTAGAGCCAATTTGGTATACTGCAGGGCTGTCAAACTCCTGGACCACTGACTGGATGCATCACATGCTGGCCATGCCCACCTCAGGTTTAGCAAAGGGGGAAAAAGTTCTGATATGTCATGTGACATCACCATGACAATGTGAGTTTGACACCCCGGTGAACTTTTTGCTTGTCAGGTGGCTTATTTAGAGTTTCATTCAATCCAGAAATTCCAATTCATCTCGTAATTTCAAACTATACTAAACTGGATTCTTAGGCTCATAAAACAATTAAGGCTATGTAGTTGGAACCCATCTAAATAATCAGAGAGAGAGAGAGAGACATGCATACATGAATATAGTTATATTTGAAAGTGCAAGAAAATGCTTCTTTATTTGATCATTTTTTTGTATGTTATCTCAATATAAAAAATGCAAAAAGATATGTTTCTCAGCAAAGAGATTGTTTATATTTTGATATCTGGATTTTGCAGTTCTTCAACCTAAAAGGACTTCTGATCAAGTAATGGGTTGTATATACAAAATAAAGGGGATGTCCACATCCCACTATTATAACTCAATGTGTACTAAATTGCAGTTCATTTACCCTTAGTAAATGATTTGTTTTCCCTGTTTTGTTAGTTATTTCAAAGCTCCTTTGAATCTAAGCAGGTATAAATCTACCAATTTTCATTCAAACTAAAGAAGACTTTGCTTTTGAACTCTTTCAAAGAAGAGATTTTAATGAATTTTGATGAAGGATGAGTGTAGCTTTGCCTTGCTTGTTTATGATGACTTGTTCAAGAGATGTGTATTGCACTGCTGTGTATACAGTGTGTTGTAATTTTCATTGGAACTTCAGCCTTCCTAACCTCCTTAGATTTAATTAAATCCCAAGGGAATATTTCCTTACTTTGGATGCTTTTTACTGGGAAATAGTCAAAACAATTTGAAATTATGGAAGAATGCAGAACAGAAAGCAACAGCGGTAAAATCAGTTTAGGAACAGTATGGGGAAAAGTAAAATAAAATTTCAAGAACTTTGAGCATAAAAGAAAATTAGAAGCCTCTTGCAGGACAAAAGGAATGTGCGAGAAATCAAAAGGAAAACTGAGGTCATTTACACAGGTAGAAAAGTAAAATACCTTTTGGAAATTGTAACTTAGATTTCTCTACAGTAGAAGATGCAGGGTTTAAAGGGGAAAATAGTTTTTTTTTGGGGGGGGGGACTGAAAAGAGTACATTATATTAAGGGACTCAAAAGTTGTTCCAAAGGCCTTCCATATTTTTAATGTGGCCAAAAACCCAGATTTTCTTAATACTCAAGACTGGGATGCTTCTGTTCTGCCTAATCTAATGAATCCTAGGCTCTGTGGCAAATCAATATACTGTAGTGTGACTGTCATTTATAGTAAACCTGGTATTTCCTTTCTAAATGGAACAGCACACACATTAGATGTGAGTTATCCATTCACCTCTAATTTCCAACTTCACAATCAACAAACCACTTTCAGTAATTAAGCAGAGACATTTTAAATAACAAATGATTTAGGGCTGCCTACAAATGATGGGCTGCTCTCATCTTCATTAAGAGAAAAATAGAGACAGTTAAAAAGTTTTTTTTTCCTTTTATTTCTTTTCCAAAGGATTAGAAAGCTAGATTGTTCATCTGTGCTTATCACCTTTTAAATTTCTCAAGTTTACTGATATATGCAGTTCAATGGACTTTTTTCAACCTGCTGAAATGTTTGTACAAACTTCTTCACCTGATTGTTCCCCTATTTTATTTTAGGATCTGATGCCCAGTTTTTAGTTTCCTTCCATTTGCAGCTTAGTCTGAAGTGCATATAAATACACCATCTGATCAGATAGAAAACATTGCTAACATCCTGGGGCATCAAGGTTATAAACAACATCTGTACCAAGCCTACTATGAGACTGTTATGTGGGAGAGGCAGGGAATGTTCCCTACTATGAATAATTATTTGACTATGCAGTAACTGTCCCCAAGAACATTTGTTCTAAATATTATTACAATGCTGTGCTTACTGAAGCCTCCAGCTCAATACTTCAATTACAGAAACAATAGAAGAGAGCAGTGGGTGCTGTTATTGTTAGCTTGCATGGGGGGATCAGTAATCATAGAAACCAATTAATGTCTTAAACACAGTAGTCTCATTACAACCAAGCAATTGTTGGCTGAACCTGGCTGGTAGATAGATTCATTCAGGATTTTCCTTGACCCAGGTTTGGGTGGGTGGGGGATTAGAGGTAATGGGATTTTCTTTTCATCTTGTAAAGACCTATAGTAAAGGAAAACAAAAATAGCTTATCACTTTTTTAAAAAACACAATAAAAGCACTTCTACAATATTCCTCTTTTATTGCTTACATGAAATGAAAGTGTTTGCCAGCAATCATATTCAACTCTAGAAGGAAGCAATCAATAAGTGACCTTTCCACACTGAAATCTAAAAGCTGCTGCAATCCCTTTTTATCTCTTTTTATTCCTTGATCCTTCACATTCTGCATATAAGAAGAATCCTATGCTTATTTTAGTATACAACTAAGATTGTAGTTCCAGCTCCTGGCATCTTTATTAAAAGATCTCATGCAACAGGACCAAAAGCAAATAAATCCAAACACCTACTTCTAGACTACACTTGCTGAGGAAGACCAGTGATGGGATAATAAAAGATTCAAGTGTACATTTTTCAGATTATTGTACAATCCTCCCAAAAAACAAAGCAGTATGGGAAGGATTAAAAGTAAGGGCTTCTTCAAATCAAACTCAGCTCCTGATGAAGCCATGCTCCTGTAGTTTATTTGCCAGTGCCACCTTTTTCAACCCTTTTATCAATTTTCTAGACTAGGGCCACCCCAGGGATTCTTTGGTATTCTTCTATCTAAATATTAACCATTGGTACAAATTAACCAATGCTGTTTTGGGATTAGCATTTTCAAGATCCACCAAAATTGCTTTGTGCTGCCATCTGCTGTGACATACTGGTAATATTTAAACATAAAGTATTAGGGAAATTTGCAGATTTTTGTTTGTTTATCTCTGTGTTCATATATAAGATTTGCCTTGATTATGGAATTTATCTAATTTTGTAATTTGCATGATTCATCACATCATAAAGTAACCAAGCAGGTTACAGTTGTACAACACAGTTAGTTTAGGGAAAGAGAATTGGGAGGTGGAATCAGACAAACTATCTGACTGCTAGGTTTTAATTGACCTATTAAACATATGAACACAGCAAAATAAGTGCAAGCAATTTGCATTTGTTTTTCACAAGATAGACCATGCCTTTTGACAGGAACAAGAGGTAGACTGACTAACATATTCTTAATACCATATGCATACACACAAATACACATATTGCATACATTTATGCATTCATCCTTTCACAAAATGAATATGTGATTCAATATAATATGGTTTTTCTGTGCTGCGGATCTTCATATACTTTACCCACCTCAGTGTATTTGTGTCCACATATTGGAGCATCACGTCAATCCTAGCTGCAACTTTAAACAGCACCAAGAACCATTAAATAACCATGGAACTAAAGTGAGCTCTTTATAGTGTCTCTTTTTAGCAGAATTAGGCAGAAATCATATTGTGTGAAATACTGTAAGTGTTGTGTCCCAAGGCAAAACAAAAATGACAGCACCAATGACAAAAGGACAGAAAAGGTCACTGAACAGGTGAGCAATCCAAGTTGAGGCCAGGTAGGTCATTCATGAATGTCACCAGGTTCAGACTCTCAGCATCATTGAATAAAAAGTTAATAGAAGCTAATATGAACCTTAGAAGAAGAGGTTGCTTGGGAAAAAAAAGAAAAAAATAAGCAAAACATGGTGAACCCCACTCCCAAAGTTAGACTGATTGTTAGACTTCTTGTGTCAACTTAACTCAGAACTAAAGACATGTATGACTGAAATGGACATGCAGGTAAGTGAAAGAAATTGTGAATGGAAGAGATTATAAGATGAGGTATGCATGGCATTTTTGGACCAAACAAGCAAGAATGTTGTGAATATTCGGGGGCTAGATTTGGTAACAAAGTTAAGTACAGAACATTTTACAATTAGTCTTCCCAAAGGAAGCCTGTTAGGGATAACATTGGTTTACCCTAACTGGTTTAGGTAAATAATAATATGTAATCATAGTTTATATGTTAAAGTGTCTGCAACTTTAACTGTGGGACAGTAATTAAGGGAGTGGTTGTGAAAGCACTTTAAAAGAAGCAAGACGGCAGCTTGCTATCTCTCTGGCTTTGATGATTCCTGATTACTGCAAGGACACAAGACTGCATTCCTCGAACGGGAGAGAAAACAAAGGACAGACTTGTAAGTGAATTGACATAGGGTATTCAACACGGACTTTGCTAACTGAATATCCCTGAATGGACTGACTAAATGATACATGACTATTGGACTGTTATTTTGACTATGCTATGAACTCATAATGGAATAAACTATATATTTGATAGCACAAGTGTATCTGTCATTTTTACTGTATGTTAATAAACATACAAGCTAAGCTCACTCATTTATCTGTGTGCCTATCTGACTAAGCTGCACATTCTGTTTAGCTTGTCTCCCTAACCCTGGTTGGGGAAACCAGGCTTAACACTGGTTATGGGCCCAGAGGCTGCAAAGTCAGTTTAATTAGGTTAAAACAGATTTATGTAAAAGTGAGAGTTTGTGTTGTTACACATTACAGTAAACAGACAGCTGTGTTTTATTAATTATAGTTTTATATCCATATAAGAAAACATGGCACAAGTCAATTTACAAAGTTTGTCCCTTATATCCAAGTTGGATGGAACAAACTATGTATCATGGTCTATGAAATGTAGTATGCTTCTACGAAGAGAAGGTTTGTGGAACATAATTGAAAATCCACCAAACGTAGAAGAATGGGATCCAGAGGATGAGGAAGATAAATTAAAGATAGAAGAATTTATGCATAAAAATGAACAAGCAATTTGCATTATTGCTTTAACCTTAAATGATATGCAACTTGTTTATATCCATGGAGAAAAGACAGCTGTTGGGTGTTGGCAGAAGCTGAAGAGGATTTATGTTCGAGATAATGTTGGTGCTCACATAAATCTAACACGGAAACTTTTCAGTACACATCTCCATAAGAATGGTGATATGCTGAGTCATTTGAAAACTATGCAAAGCATTTTTCAAGAACTGCACGAGAAAGAGCTTATTTTCTCTGAACTACATCAAGTCTATATAATTCTATCTTCCCTCGATGAAACCTATGATAACTATATAACTTCACTTGAAATATTGCCAAAGGAAAGCCTAACTTTAACTGATATAACTGGCAGATTGATTGAAGAGGCCAGAAGAAGGCTTGAAAGAGACGAGTTAAGGAGGGAGCAACCTCAAAAAGAAGATAATGAAACTCCTACTGCATACGCAATTAAAAAGTGTTTTAATTGTGGAGGAAGAGGACATTTGGCAAGATTTTGTAAAAAAGCAAAGCACCAGAACGCTGGCCAGAATACAAAAAGTCATCAAAAGATAAATAAAAATTTAGAGTTAGCCATGTATACTAACGAAGCTGTAAAAAATAATTTATGGGTGGTTGATAGTGGAGCATCACATTGTATAACTAATGATAAGAAAAATTTTATTAAAATGTCCAAGAGTACACAGCAGATATCGTTAGCCAATGGCTGGAAACTGAAAGCTAAAGGTCAAGGTATAGCATATTGTTCTTTTATAAAAGAGAATGTAAAAATGTTATATGTACCACAACTTAAGTTTAATTTAATTTCAGTTAGAATTTTGGTTAAACTAGGATATGTAGTTACATTTAAAGGAGATAACTGCATAATTGAGAAAGAAGATAAGAAAATTACTGCATCTTTAAGAGGTGAATTATATGTGTTAAATGATGATGGTTTAAAGGTGGCTAACACAGTTTATGAAAATAAGAAACCTCATGATGAATGTATTCACTTGTTACATCGAAGGCTAGGGCATTTAAATTTTAAAATGCTTAAGAAAACTGTTGAATTATCTAAGGGAATAAGTTTGAAACCTTGTAATAAGTATTTGCAATGTAATATCTGCAATCAAAGTAAGAGCAGGGTCACACCGGCTGATAGAGTTGATGGATTTACTACTAAAGAACCTTTAGAGGTAGTATTTGCTGATTTAATAGGTCCTAAAAAACCAAGTGTAGGAGGAGCTGGTTACATACTAAGTATAATGGACCATTATTCTAGATATGGGTTTTGCTATTTAATGAAAAGCAAAACTGAAACATATCAAAATCTCTTTAATTGGATTAAATTTGCAGAAAGGAAAACTAAAAAGAAATTAGTAACTCTTATAACAGATAATGGTACAGAATTTACAAATAATAAATTGCAGAACAGACTAAGAATGTTAGGAATTCAACATAAAATGTCTGCACCATATAGGCCACAACATAATGCCTTTATAGAGAGAAGAGGCCAAACATTACAATCAATGACATGAACTATGATGTCTGATTCAGGATTACCTGACAATTTGTGGGGAGAAGCAATAATGTGTGGTAATCATATATTAAATAATGTTGTTAATTCAACAACAGGTGAATTACCATTCACACTGTGGCATGGTACAAAACCTGATTTAAGTTACATGCACACATTTGGAGCACCAGCATGGGTGCATATCCCTACACAACTTAGACACAAAGGACAACATAGAGCTAAAAGATTATATTTTGTAGGCTATACATCTAATCATAGATCTTATAGATTCTGGGAACCAGGTACACCTAGAGTTTACACTAGTGCTAGTGCTAAATTCCTAGAACATGTAGGATGGAATAGATTAGAGCAAGATTTAAATAATGAAGTAATTATTGAACCCTACAAAAGGCAGAAAGATCAGATTAGTTATAAGAAGAGCCCAATTAAAGAAGAAGTCCAGGAAGAGCAAATAGGACCAGAACAAGAGGAAACAGTTGATCAGGAAGAGTTAGATAATCAACAACAGTTAATAAATGAAAGTCCACCTGTAAGTCCTGTAATACCTAGACGTACTACACGTGTAACTAGACCACCTGATAGGTATCAAGCAAGTATAGTTTGCCAAGTAACTAAAGTTCCAACTAGTGTAGATGAACTTAGGATGTATCCTGCTAAGGATCAGGAGAATTGGCAAAAGGCAATGAAAAAGGAACTAAATTCATTAAAGGTAATGAAAGTTTATGAAGATGCTAAATTACCTCCAGGAGAAAAATCCATTGGGTGCAAATGGATATTTAAAGTAAAAACTGGAAATGATGGGACTGTTACCCATAAAGCTAGGTTAGTAGCTCAAGGATTTAATCAAACTGCATCTGATTATGATGAAGTTTTTGCACCAAGTCTTAAAGCAACATCTTTAAGAGCAGCATTAGTGTGGGCAGCTAAGAAAAACTATGTCATTAACCATTTAGATGTAGAAACTGCTTATCTACATGCACCATTGCAGCACACTATATATTTAAGAAAACCAGTAGGTATAAAAGACAATAAAGTAAATAGTAATGATTGTTGGAAACTCAAAAAGAGTCTTTACGGGTTGAAACAATCTGGGTTTGAGTGGAACCAATATATTGTGAAAGAGTTAAACAATATAGGTTTTAAATCTGGTTTAGCAGATCCATGTGTGTTTAAAAGAGAAAATAATGGAACGGTGTCATTATTGTTATTATTTACAGATGATATAGCTTTGATAACTAAGACTAATAATGAAGCTAATGAGATTATATCATTATTAGCCAAAAAGATAAAATTAAAACATTTAGGTGAAATTAAAAAGTATCTAGGATTGACAATTAACAAAACAAAAAATGGTTTTAAGATATCTCAAGAAGATAAAATTTGCCAATTAATTAAAATGTTTAAAATGGAATTTTGTAAACCGGCAAAGACTCCAATGAGTCAGGAAGTTTGCCAAACTGATGATCAAAGTCCCAAATTTGATAAGTCTATATATCAATCTTTGATTGGTAGCTTATCATATATAAGCAATTGGTCTAGGCCAGATATAGCTTATAGTGTAAATCAGCTGGCACGTTTTAATTCAGATCCACATCAATGTCATTGGCAATCATTAAAGAGAATTTTAAGATATCTTAAAGGAACAATGAACCATGCATTGTATATAGAACCAAAGGGTGATTTGATTCTTAGTGCCTATGCAGATGCAAGTTTTGCAACTGATATAAACACTAAAAAATCAACATCTGGGATGGCTATATTATTTGGTAAAACGCTAATAGGGTGGAGGTCAATCAGACAACAGCATATCAGCTTGTCCACGATGGAAGCGGAATTTTCATGTCTGTCATTATTATGCACTGATTTGATTTTGTACAAACAGTTATTATTAGACATGGGTATAACTGTAAAAGATTCCATTATTGTGTACGAGGATAACCAAGCAGCTATAAAGTTAGCTACTAGTATTGCTGTTAAAACTAGATCAAAACATACTGATTTAAGATACTTAAATGTTAGAGAATCTGTAAAGAATGGGCTAATTAAATTGGAATACTGCATGACGGAAGAAAACATTGCAGACCAATTTAAAAAAGCTCAAGGAGTAACTAAGTTTAAAGAGAGTTGTAACAAATATGATTTAAAGATGTAAATAGTTATATTATTATTTCCTAAAAGGGGAGAATGTTAGGGATAACATTGGTTTACCCTAACTGGTTTAGGTAAATAATAATATGTAATCATAGTTTATATGTTAAAGTGTCTGCAACTTTAACTGTGGGACAGTAATTAAGGGAGTGGTTGTGAAAGCACTTTAAAAGAAGCAAGACGGCAGCTTGCTATCTCTCTGGCTTTGATGATTCCTGATTACTGCAAGGACACAAGACTGCATTCCTCGAACGGGAGAGAAAACAAAGGACAGACTTGTAAGTGAATTGACATAGGGTATTCAACACGGACTTTGCTAACTGAATATCCCTGAATGGACTGACTAAATGATACATGACTATTGGACTGTTATTTTGACTATGCTATGAACTCATAATGGAATAAACTATATATTTGATAGCACAAGTGTATCTGTCATTTTTACTGTATGTTAATAAACATACAAGCTAAGCTCACTCATTTATCTGTGTGCCTATCTGACTAAGCTGCACATTCTGTTTAGCTTGTCTCCCTAACCCTGGTTGGGGAAACCAGGCTTAACAAAGCCTATTAGTGCTTGGAGGCAAACTTTGTTAGTTATATCCTCATGCTTCATTGGGTTGATTCTTACACAAATGTGCCTGGAACATAGATAATTCAGTTTGATAAATTTGGGAAGCCTCGAGGGATTCCTTGATGCTGCTCAGGAGACTTATTCCTGCACAAGGCCAAAAAAGAAGATTATGTACAGGAGATCCTAAATCCATTGGGCACAACAGAAGTTACTGTTTTGATGCTTTCCTTGCTTTAAACCTGGCAACAACATGGTTGGCTGAGGAATTCTGGGAGTTAGCCGATAAGTCTTAAAGTTTGGAGACTCCTGCTCTCGAGGATTCAGACTAACAGAATTATAGGGTTGAAAGGGAGGCTTCCAGTCCAAACTCCTCCTGCTTAGTAAGGAAACCCTATAGCATTTTAGACAAATGATTGTCCAGTATTTTCTTACCTCCAGTATTGGAGCACCCACAACTTCTGGAGGAAAGTTCTTTCACTGATTGTTCTAACTGCCAGGAAATTTCTCCTTGGTTCTAGGTTGCTTCTTGCCTTGATTAGTTTTCATCCATTGCTTCTTGTCTTGCCTTCAGGTGCTTTGGACAACAGATTGATCAACTCTTCTTTGTGGCAGACATTTAGATATTGGAACACTGTTATCATCTCATCCCCTAGTCCTCTTTTTCATTAAAATTGACATATTTAATTCCTGCAACTGTTATTATGGTTTAACTTCCTGTCCTCTACTCAATCTTGTGGTTCTTCTTTCTAGAGTCTCAATATCTTTTTAATGTCATGCTGACCAAGACTGGATGCAGTATTTCAAATGTGGTCCTCCAAGGCAGTATAAAATGGCACTAATATGTCACATGATATTGATTCTATCCCTCTATTAATGCAGGTTTGTGTTGGCTTTTTTGGCTATGGAAGCACACTACTGGCTCGTATTTAAGTGATAGTCAACTAGAACTTGATAATCAACTAGAACTTGGTAGCTTCCTCATGTAGTTACTATTATTGAACCAGGTACATCGATACTACTGTGTGTTAAGCCTGGTTTCACCAACCAGGGTTAGGGAGACAAGCTAAACAGAATGTGCAGCATTAGTCAGATAGGCACACAGATAAATGAGTGAGCTAAGCTTGTATGTTTATTAACATACAGTAAAAATAACAGATACGCTTGTGCTATCAAAAATATAGTTTATTCCATTATGAGTTCATAGCATAGTCAAAATAACAGTCCAATAGTCATGTATCATTTAGTCAGTCCATTCAGGGATATTCAGTTAGCAAAGTCCGTGCAGAATATCCTATGTCAGTTCATTTACAAATCAGTCCTTTGTTTATCTCTCCTGTTCAAGCAATTCAGTCTTGATTCCAAGCAGTAATCCGGGATCATCAAAGCCAGAGAGAGAGCAAGCTGTCATCTTGCTTCTTTTAAAGTGCTTTCACTCCCCTAATTACATTCCCATATTTAAAGCTGCAGACACTTTAACTTATAAACTATGATTACATATTTATTATTTTACCTAAACCAGTTAGGGTAAACAATGTTATCCCTAACATTCTCCCCTTTTAGGAAATAATAATAAATATAACTATTTACATCTTTAAATCATATTTGTTACAACTCTCTTTAAACTTGCTTACTCCTTGAGCTTTTGTAAATTGGTCTGCAATGTTTTCTTCTGTCATGCAGTATTCCAATTTAATTAGCCCATTCTTTACAGATTCTCTGACATTTAAGTATCTTAAATCAGTATGCTTTGATCTAGTTTTTACAACAATACTAGTAGCAAACTTTATAGCTGCCTGGTTGTCCTCATACACAATAATGGAATCTTTAACAGTTATACCCATGTCTAATAATAACTGTTTGTACAAAATCAAGTCAGTGCATAATAATGACAGACATGAAAATTCCGCTTCCATCGTGGACAAGCTAATATGCTGTTGTCTGATTGACCTCCACCCTATTAATGTCTTACCAAATAATATAGCCATCCCAGATGTTGATTTTCTAGTGTTTATATCAGTTGCAAAACTTGCATCTGCATACTAAGACTCAAATCACCCTTTGGTTCTATATACAATGCATGGTTCATTGTTCCTTTAAGATATCTTAAGATTCTCTTTAATGATTGCCAATGACATTGATGTGGATCCGAATTAAAACGTGCCAGCTGATTTACACTATAAGCTATATCTGGCCTAGACCAATTGCTGATATATGATAATCTACCAATCAAAGATTGATATATGGACTTATCAAATTTGGGACTTTGATCATCAGTTTGGCAAACTTCCTGATTCATTGGAGTCTTTGCCAGTTTACTTAGTTCCATTTTATACGTTTTAATTAATTGGCAAATTTTATCTTCTTGAGATATCTTAAATCCATTTTTTGTTTTGTTAATTGTCAATCCTAGATACTTTTTAATTTCACCTAAATGCTTTAATTTTATCTTTTTGGCTAATAATGATATAATCTCATTAGCTTCATTATTAGTCTTAGTTATCAAAGCAATATCATCTGTAAATAATAACAATAATGACACCGTTCCATTATTTTCTCTTTTAAACACACATGGATCTGCTAAACCAGATTTAAAACCTATATTGTTTAATTCTTTCACAATATATTGGTTCCACTCAAAGCCAGATTGTTTCAACCCGTAAAGACTCTTTTTGAGTTTCCAACAATCATTACTATTTACTTTATTGTTTTTTTATACTTACTGGTTTTCTTAAATATATAGTGTGCTGCAATGGTGCATACAAATAAGCAGTTTCTACATCTAAATGGTTAATGACATAGTTTTTCTTAGCTGCCCACACTAATGCTGCTCTTAAAGATGTTGCTTTTAGGCTTGGTGCGAAAACTTCATCGGAATCAGATGCAGTTTGATTAAATCCTTGAGCTACTAACCTAGTCTTATGGGTAACAGTCGCATCATTTCCAGTTTTTACTTTAAATATCCATTTGCACCCAATGGATTTTTCTCCTGCAGGTAATTTAGCATCTTCATATACTTTCATTACCTTTAATGAATTTAGTTCTTTTTCCATTGCTTTTTGCCAATTCTCCTGATCCTTAGCAGGATACATCTTAAGTTCATCTACACTAGTTGGAACTTTAGTTACTTGGCAAACTATACTTGCTTGATACCTATCAGGTGGTCTAGTTACATGTGTAGTACGTCTAGGTATTACAGGACTTACAGGTGGACTTTCATTTATTAACTGTTCTTGATTATCTAACTCTTCCTGATCAACAGTTTCCTCTTGTTCTGATGCTATTTGCTCTTCGTGGACTTCTTCTTTAATTGGACTCTTCTTATAACTAGTCTGTTCTTTCTGCCTTTTGTAGGGTTCAATAATTACTTCATTATTTAAATCTTGCTCTAATCTATTCCATCCTACATGTTCTAGGAATTTAGCACTAGCACTGCTGTAAACTCTAGATGTTCCTGGTTCCCAGAATCTATAAGATCTATGATTAGATTTATATCCTACAAAAAATATTTTTTTAGCTCTATGTTGTCCTTTTTGTCTAAGTTGTGAAGGGATATGCACCCATGCTGGTGCTCCAAATGTGTGCATGTAACTTAAATCAGGTTTTGTACCATGCCACAGTGTGAATGGTAATTCTCCTGTTGTTGAATTAACAACATTATTTAATATATGATTACCACACATTATTGCTTCTCCCCACAAATTGTCAGGTAATCCTGAATCAGACATCATAGTTCATGTCATTGATTGTAATGTTTGGCCTCTTCTCTCTATAAAGCATTATGTTGTGGCCTATATGGTGCAGACATTTTATGTTGAATACCTAACATTCTTAGTCTGTTCTGGAATTTATTATTTGTAAATTCCGTACCATTATCTGTTATAAGAGTTACTAATTTCTTTTTAGTTTTCCTTTCAGCAAATTTTATCCAATTAAAGAGATTTTGATACGTTTCAGTTTTGCTTTTCATTAAATAGCAAAACCCATATCTAGAATAATGGTCCATTATACTTAATATGTAACGAGCTCCTCCTACACTTGGTTTTTTCGGACCTATTAAATCTGCAAATACTACTTCTAAAGGCTCTTTAGTAGTAAATCCATCAACTCTATCAGCCGGTGTGACCCTGGCTTTGCTTTGATTACAGGCATTACATTGCAAATACTTATTACAAGGTTTCAAACTTATTCCCTAAGATAATTCAACAGTTTTCTTAAGCATTTTAAAATTTAAATGCCCTAGTCTTTGATGTAACAAGTGAATACATTCATCATGGGGTTTCTTATTTTCATAAACCGTGTTAGCCACCTTTAAACCATCATCATTTAACACATATAATTCACCTCTTAAAGATGCAGTAATTCTCTTATCTTCTTTCTCAATTATGCAGTTATTTCCTTTAAATGTAACTACATATCCTAGTTTAACCAAAATTCTAACTGAAATTAAATTAAACTTAAGTTGTGGTACATATAACATTTTTACATTCTCTTTTATAAAAGAACAATATGCTATACCTTGACCTTTAGCTTTCAGTTTCCAGCCATTGGCTAACGATATCTGCTGTGTACTCTTGGACATTTTAATAAAATTTTTGTTATCATTTGTTATACAGTGGGATGCTCCACTGTCAACCACCCATAAATTATTTTTTACAGCTCCGTTAGTATACATGGCTAACTCTAAATTTTTATTTATCTTTTGATGACTTTTTGTATTCTGGCAAGCGTTCTGGCGCTTTGCTTTTTTACAAAATCTTGCCAAATGTCCTCTTCCTCCACAATTAAAACACTTTTTAATTGCGTATGCAGTAGGAGATTCATTATCTTCTTTTTGAGGTTGCTCCCTCCTTAACTCATCTCTTTCAAGCCTTCTTCTGGCCTCTTCAATCAATCTGCCAGTTATATCAGTTAAAGTTAGACTTTCCTTTGGCAAAATTTCAAGTGAAGTTACGTAGTTGTCATAACTTTCATCAAGTGAAGATAGAATTATGTAGACTTGGTGTAGTTCAGAGAAAATAAGCTTTTTCTCGTGCAGTTCTTGAAAAATGCTTTGCATAGTTTTCAAATGACTCAGCATATCACCATTCGTCTGGAGATGCGTACTGAAAAGCTTCCGTGTTAGATTTATGTGAGCACCAACATTATCTCGAACATAAATCCTCTTCAGCTTCTGCCAACATCCAACAGCCGTTTTCTCTCCGTGGATATAAACAAGCTGTTGGTCAGTTAAGGTTAAAGCAATTATGCAAATAGCGTGTTCATTTTTATGCATAAATTCTTCTATCTTTAGTCTATCTTCCTCATCCTCTGGATCCCATTCTTCTACGTTTGGTGGATTTTCAATTATGTTCCACAAACCTTCTCTTCATAGAAGCAGAATACATTTCATTGACCATGATACATAGTTTGTTCCATCAAACTTGGATATAAGGGACAAACTTTGTAGATTGACTTGTGCCATGTTTTCTTTATATGGATATAAAACTATAATTAATAAAACACAGCTGTCTGTTTACTGTAATGTATAACAACACAAACTTTCACTTTTTACATAATATCTGTTTTATCCTAGTTAAACTGACTTTGCAGCCTCTGGTCCCATAACCAGTGTTAAGTCTGGTTTCCCCAACCAGGGTTAGGGAGACAAGCTAAACAGAATGTGCAGCGTTAGTCAGATAGGCACACAGATAAATGAGTGAGCTAAGCTTGTATGTTTATTAACATACAGTAAAAATAATAGATACACTTGTGCTATCAAAAATATAGTTTATTCCATTATGAGTTCATAGCATAGTCAAAATAACAGTCCAATAGTCATGTATCATTTAGTCAGTCCATTCAGGGATATTCAGTTAGCAAAGTCCGTGCAGAATCCTTTGTTTATCTCTCCCGTTCGAGCAATGCAGTCTTGATTCCAAGCAATAATCAGGGATCATCAAAGCCAGAGAGAGAGCAAGCTGTCGTCGTGCTTCTTTTAAAGTGCTTTCACAACCACTCCCCTAATTACATTCCCATATTTAAAGCTGCAGACACTTTAACTTATAAACCATGATTACATATTTATTATTTTACCTAAACCAGTTAGGGTAAACAATGTTATCCCTAACACTGTGCATTTTGTTTTTCTTGCCTAAATGTAGCTGTTACAGTTTCTCCTTAAAATGCTGCCAATAATATATCCTTGCTCCTAATAAATAATTTGATTTCTTTTGAAACTTGGCTTGAGGTTCATGAATTAATTAGGGCATCTTTTGGAATCCTTACACCTAAACCAAACTCCAACACTAATCCTAACACAAACCCAAGATTTTCCACAGGTATTTTTTGTTATCCAAAAAATATTTTGAATGAAAAGCTGTCAGTGACCCTAACCGTAACCCTTAAAAAACCACTAAGAATATATCTGTAACAATATTTTTCAGCTGTGACTCCAAGTAGACCGAACCCTAGTTTTATTTTGTTTAAAAAAAAACAACTAAGAACCTATCCCATTAGTTCTTGACTGTGATTCCATGTAGACCTAATTCTACCTCTAACTTTTAACCTAGTTTTATTTTAATTATCAATGGAATTTTACTGTGGTCCAAAAACAACTTGATGAAAAGCTATTACCATCTCTTTACATAGACAACTGTCTCTAATTTAGAGCTTAGAAAACTTCTAAGAATCTATCCCTAACATTGGTTTTTGACTAGTATTCTTATCATAAACCTAACCCTAAATTCAATTACATTGGCAAAAATATCTTCCAATTTATTCTACTTTGATCCAAAAACAACTCAGAATAGTAACTGTCACCATATTTTTCCTTAAAAGGAAAAAGAATCTTTAAGAATCTATCCCTAGCATTAAGTTTTGGTCATAATTCCAAGAAGTTTCAGTGATTCACTTAACTACTGATATGGATGGAATAGAGGAGGCTTCATTGGTTGTGAAATTCCCTATATTTGTTTTGGCTACCTCTACCAAGTCCAGAATATTCATAACTACTCCCTTGTTTGATTGGACCAAAAATCTATGCATACGTCATCTAGTTATTTTTTCCATTCCTTGTATGCCTGCCCACATCACAATATTTGATTCACACCCATCTTTCATACTTTAACTTAAGTTGAAGCATGAGGTTTAACAATCTGTCATTTCCTTTTTTTGCTTAGTTTTGTTATCTTTTCTTTTTTTTCAATCTTCCTCCTCTTCAAAGTTGCATGTTAGCCTCCATTAATCTCCAATTGAGTGATATTGAAGGGCTGAACCTTTTTTGGGGGGTGGGAGTGGAAATCTGAATCCTTATTTCTTCTCCACTGTATAGTATTCAGTATGCATCCCAGGTAGACTGGCACATGGATTTCTGTAACTTGTGTACAACAGAGAAGAAGAAAAAAATGTATTGACTCTTTGTATAAAGACTGAAAATGTTGCAAATACATGGCCTGTAATTCCTAATTTTGCAGAGGAGATACCAAAAGATAAGATTTTTCTTGTTGTTTAAAATTATTTTTGATTAAAATTTGTCACCTACTATTTCTAGCTCCTAAAGACCAATTATACATCTCTCCTGAATTCCTTCTGCCTGGTAGTCAACAGTTCTGGACAAACCACTTGCTATCTATCATTAAACTGAGGAAACATTAGTAAAAAGGTTAAAAAATAGATATTGAAATATTTCCTTCACATGAATCTCAACACTGGAAAAATTCCTGACTAATGGATCTTGCTTAATATTTCTTTGGTGGAATAGTCCATTGTCTTTGCATGTTTGTCTTACACTGATGCCTTTGATGGGTGTACAAACTTATTTATTTATCAAATTTACAAAACCACCTATCATGAGATGGCATTTTTATTTTGGGCTTTTAATCCTGGTATTATTACAGCATTGCAATTTCAAGGACAGTATCTTTTTTGCAATGCTTTTAGAACAAAAGCTGTAAAGCTGTAGAGGTATTTTATGGATAGAATAAGAAAAATGACACAGATGTGGGTTGTGGGTCAGCATGCCTGTGGTTAATCTGCAAATCACCTTTAAGCTCTGTCTGAAGGCTGCTTTTCAGGCAAGGGGAGGATTACATCTGGAGAGAATGGTTCCATATGACATTTTTGTGTCTGCAGAGACATCAAGGTCTTTAAATAGAACTGCTTTGCATGATAGATGTAGTTTTCATTTGACAGGAAGATTGTAATCATAATCCTGCAAGGCAAGGCTGTTTGCAGGCATTCTAATATAGTGCTAACACAGCATTTGGTGAATCCTGCATCTAACTAAATTTGCTCGCATAGCAATTCTTTACAATAGATCAATAACATCAATTATTCTGAGGGTTAAAGCTAAGATACATGATAATAAAATGTGGCAATATATCAGTGGATATTTCAGCAATGTTTAATGCTTAATAATAGTATTATACTGCCCAGGTAATTCTTGACTTACAACCATTTGTACCATAGCAATATTCACATGATTGCAATTCAGTCAGCCACTGGCTCCCAATTTCAATGATTGCATCATCTTGCAGTTGTGCTTGCAATCTGAAAACTTCTCAGTCAACTTCCAACAACCATAGTCAATTGGGGAAGCCAGGTTTATACTTAGTGACCACATGAATCACTTAATGATTAAGGTGATTTGTTTAACTACTATGATAAAATATAGAAAAATTGGGTCCAGGCACATGATTGATACTTTTAATGACTGCATTGTTCAGCAATTGAAATTCCAGTTTCAGTCGTAGTCATAAGTGTGCACATATTAAGTCTGAAATAACCATCCTAAACAATTAAGTTGAATTTATTTCCAAATATATTATTGTGTAGCCAAAATAACTTATATATTAAACCTTGTAAATACAAGCACTATTAACATCCTGGAGAGTGTTGAAAAATAAATAGAAATAACACTAGTTTTATTAATTATGTGTTCTTCATTATTTAATCTCATACTGAGAAAACAAAAGGCTTGATGAAACTTCCCACCTTTTCAAACTAATGATTTGAATTTTTTTCACACCAGGAAACATTTTTTTCCTCTTTTAAAAATACCAGTTATGCAACAATTTGGCTCTACTCAGTGTTTATTTAACATATTTAATAACTAGCATGGTTCTCTAATGGTTGATCAGCGTTACTATAAGAGCTCACTGAATGGAATTTCATTTACTGATATCATTTGCAATTTTTGTGCATTTGCACTGTTTAAAATATTATTTTGATATTAAAATCAAAGTTATCCCTTCTGAGGCATAAATAATACCTTAATTAACAGGTATTTCACACTGAAGATACATACAACATCTTACCAAATGTTCCTAACAAGGAATGAAGAATGTTATTACACAACTTTTCATTTTTAGAGAAGATGAAATAACCTTTTCTTTCTGGCCAGCACAATAAAGTTCATAGTATTTTTTTAATGGGTGAAAATTTCTAACTTGTTGGAATGAGATAGATGATTTTGTTTTTTTAAAAAATCTCAAACAAATGTAAGCTACTGCACATCTGCTGATTGTTTAAAATCACTTCAGGAAACAATAATGTCGAGAGTTCCAGTTTGCAGGTCCTTGGCAGCAGGCAGGAATCCGCGATCGTGTGCAGTTTCTGCCTGGGCTCTCCTCTGAAGCATTCCGAGCCACTCGGCTTTGGGGATAAGCCACCCCATAGAAGTATGTGAAGAGGGAAGAGATCCCAGCAGGGTCGAGGGAAGCCACATCTTTCCTCCCCAGCTGGTTAAACTCCCTTTCCCGAAGGTGATAAGAGCGGCAGTCAGAAATGGCCACCTCAAAGAAGCACTCAACCAGAAAAGAAAGTGCAGGAGGAAGTTAAGAAGTGAAAGTTTTGGCTCACCATGATAAGAAGCAACAACTGAGATACCCTTTTATAAGATTTAAATCTTATAAAAGATACATCGCTCCCAAAGAAGATTCAGAAGCAGCGAATGAAAGTGAAAAGGGAAAGTTTTTTTTTTCTCACTCTCCTTCCTTATGTTGACAGCAGATGAATGAGAAATCAGAAAAATCCACTTTGGCACCAACAGGTAATTAAACTGGATTAAATGCTAAGGGGACAATAAAGATTTCTGAACACTTATTTTTTTTTTTTTTTTCTGTAAGTGGGAAGGGAGAGGAAAACAATAAGAGCAAGATTTGGCTGGAGGAGGCTGCTTGGAATTTAAAAGAATCTAAAGTTAAATCTTAACAAGACTTCTAAAAGATACATTTTAACTGGAACTTTGTAACTAATTTGTAACCCCAGGAAGAGAAAGTGAAAAAAGAAGAAAGTGTTAAATGAAACAGCTTATGTGTATTTGGATTGTTTGGTGACTTTGGGACTTCTGGAAATTATATTTGAATGATTAAAAACAATTGGGTGGTTGTTTAAATTTTTTTTTACAATGGCATCACTTGTGGATGAACTGAAAATGGAATTTAAAAAATGTAAAGAAGAGGAACAAGAAGGGAAGGGCTCTTTTGGCTCTGTTTTTCATTTCTTAGAAATGGCAATCTGTACCTATGAGAAACTACAAGAAAAGACTGTGCAACAAGAAGATTGGGACAAAGAAGAAGCCATCTTTAATGAACAAGTAACTTTATCTGGGGAAGAAAGGGGAAAGGGGGGAAAGAGAATGGAGAATTTAAGACCTAAAAAACAACCAAAAAAGGGAAAAATAAGGTGAAAAGTGGATATAATGTCATAAAGCAACAGAAAAGGGGAACACAGAAGAGGGAAATAGAGGTGGAGAGATAAGGGGGTAAAAAAGGTAGAGTGAAGAAACAAGGGAAGACAGAAGGGAAGAGAAATTACAAAGATTTGGAGCAAGATGTAAAGAAACAGAACTTATTCAGAGATAATGGGGGAAAATATAACTGAAAATGAGATTCTGCAAAGGTACATAAGATTGTTTTGTTATACTTGTATCAGAAATAATGTTAAAAAATTGGAACAATATATGATTAAAAAATGGGATAAAATACTCAGTGTAATTTAGTGAAACTTTTTTTGAACAAAATAAATGAAATGAAATAAATGAGAGAATTGAATTAGGAAGGAATGGGAACATTTTAATTATACATTGTTTTAAAATATAAGTGAAATGGGGGGGGGAAGTAACTGCACAAAATTTATAAATGTTCCTGTTAAGCCTGGTTTCCCCAACCAGGGTTAGGGAGACAAGCTAAACAGAATGTGCAGCTTAGTCAGATAGGCACACAGATAAAATGAGTAAGCTAAGCTTGTATGTTTATTAACACACAGTAAAAATGACAGATACGCTTGTGCTATCAAATATATAGTTTATTCCATTATGAGTTCATAGCATAGTCAAAATAACAGTCCAATAGTCATGTATCATTTAGTCAGTCCATTCAGGGATATTCAGTTAGCAAAGTCCGTGTTGAATACCCTATGTCAATTCACTTACAAGTCTGTCTTTTGTTTTCTCTCCCGTTCGAGGAATGCAGTCTTGTGTCCTTGCAGTAATCAGGAATCATCAAAGCCAGAGAGAGAGCAAGCTGCCGTCTTGCTTCTTTTAAAGTGTTTTCACAACCACTCCCTTAATTACTATCCCACAGTTAAAGTTGCAGACACTTTAACATATAAACTATGATTACATATTATTATTTACCTAAACCAGTTAGGGTAAAACAATGTTATCCCTAACAGTTCCCATAGAAGCATGATACCTATTTGAAAAGTAATGTGTAAAATGTTTAAGATTTAAATGAATATTAATTTTAATGATAGAGTTGAACTGGCATGGATTGTTGTTTTAATTATATTATACATTTATAATTTCTTCTTTTCTTAAAATATAGTGTGTAGCTTTAGAATGTACTAAGCAGAATCTGAATGAAAGTTATGTATTATATTAAGTATTATAAATTTAGGGGAAAGATATAAAGGCATCATACTCCAATCAGTGATTACAGGAGAAATTTTGTTTTAATGAGAAAAGATAATAGACAGCTGAAGAAGGACAGACAAAGGATATGTTAAGTCTGGAGCATGGGTGCGAATGATGGAGACGAGCCGGTGGAAACAGTGAACTTCAAACTCTTTATTTACATATTGTGACTGCTCAGCTCAAAGGCTGCTCAAGCCTTACTTATATAGTCAACTCATTAACTACTTAACCAATAGCGAACCTGGAGCGCTAGCTCCGTTTAACCAATAGGAATGGTCTGCTAGTGGCCAATCAGATGCCTCCAAATGGGCCAATCCGATCGGGCCATCAACAGCCAATGAGAAGTGCAGGGCCAGAACCCTGCACTAGACTTCAAGTTCAATGATAACTTTATTGGTATTATGCATTCACAATACCCCTTTCCCCCGGCTTCTGCCCACGGGGCACGGTTACATAGTCCTTAAGGTAGGACGGTTGTTTAATTAGTCTTTTCAATTTCCGCAAGGTGCCAGTCAGTTGGCTGCACTCTTGCTGAGGTAGATCGTTGTTTAGTGGTAAGGTTGCCTCTGGTTCTGAGTTCGCGTTCTCGTTGTCATCAATATCTCTGGCCATTTCCTGAGGTGCATTCACTCTGGTCCCAGGTTCCTGTTCCTGCATTTCCATTCCAATATCAGTCTCTTCGAAAGGGTTTCCTTCGAATGATAATTCGCTTTTCTCTGTATCTCCCCCCCCACCAGTTTGATCAAAAGGCAGTTCGGAATTGCGAGGTGGTAGCCGCGATCGTAACTGACCTATGTGGTGCTTCCAAAGTCTATTGTCAGGGCACTGAATGAGGTATGATCTAGGGCCGGTTACGCGGATTACGGTCGCTTCCACCCACAGCGCATCGCCCAAAAAGTTTTTAGCGAATATGAGATCGCCTACCTGGAAGGTACGGCATTGGCTGCTGGATCCGAGTGGCTTTTTGGGTTCATAGGCTGGGTGTAAATGGTCGAGGTGGGAGCGGAGCTTTCGTCCCATTAGCAGTTTGGCGGGAGTTTTGTTGGTGACGCTGTGAGGTGTGATGTGCTGCAGGAAGAGTATCCGGTTGATTTTTTCATCGATGTCATCGTAATCGATCTTTTGCAGAGTCTTTTTGATGAATTGAACCATTCGCTCAGCCCTACCGTTTGCAGCAGGGTGCACAGGCGAAGTGAGCACATGTCGAATACCCCGGTCAGCCAAGTACTGCTCAAAAGGTAGCGCGGTAAATTGGGGTCCGTTGTTGGATACCAGGACGTCTGGTAAACTGTTTTGCAACTGTGGGTTGCAAAAAGTCTTTCTAGTCTTTTGATGACTGCGTCAGTGGTTGTGTTGCTCATTCGGTGAATCTCGAGCCAGTTCAAGTAGGCGTCGACGGTTAGCAGAAATGTGTGGCCTTTGGTCAGCCCAGCAAAATCCAGATGGATGTGGGACCAGAGTTCCCGTGGCGTCTCCCATTCGGTTGGGGTTGCCTTTGGTGGAGCGTTGCTTACTTCTTGGCATCTCCTGCAAGTTTTAACCCATGATTTGATTTGCCTATCGATGCCTGGCCACCATGCGTAGCTTCGTGCGAGGACCTTCATGCGCACGATGCCAGGGTGGCCGTCGTGCAAGGTTCTTAGCAGCATTTGTTGGAGTCGTTCTGGGATAATGACTCTATCACCCCAGATGACACAGCCCTTCTGTGAGAACAACTCTGTTTGATGACTTTTGAATGGTGCAAAGTTGTCTGGTACTTGGTCCAATGGCCAGGCGCGTTCCACCCATGTGAGGACTCACGCCAAGATGGGGTCGCATTTTGTTTCTCTCACGATGTCACGGGCAGTCAATGGCGGCATGTGTAGTGTCTCGATCTGCAATGCTGTCATCGTTGGTGCAGGATCATTGATAGTTTCAGGGAGCGGTGTACGACTCAGTGCATCAGCGTGGGGAATGGCTTTCCCCGGACGATATTGTAGCCGATAATTGTAGGCAGCCAAGAATTCTGACCAGCGGGTCATTCGGGGAGATAGTATGTAGGGAGTTGGTTTGTCCCCAGCAATGATCCCCAGCAATGGTTTGTGGTCAGTTACAATGGTGAAATTTCGGCCGTACACGTATTCATGAAACCTCTTAACTGCTGACACAATTGCCAAGGCTTCCTTATCAATTTGGCTGTAATTTCGCTCGGTTTTTGAGAGCGTCTTTGAAAAGTAAGCAACAGGGGCTTCATTACCGTTAGGTAACACATGACTCAAAATGGCGCCCAGTCCAAAAGGCGATACATCACAGGTTATGTTTAATGGCAAAGTCTCATTGTATTGCATAAGCACGGCGTCTGAAGTCAGTAGTTTTTTTACATTACAGAATGCCTGCTCTTCTTTGTGACCCCATACCCAGCTTGCTTTTTTGTCTAAAAGACGATGTAGCGGTTCAGCAACAGTAGCTTTGTGTGGCAAGAAAATATTATAGAAGTTGATGAGGCCTAGGAATGCCTGGAGGTCGGTCTTGTTCTGGGGTCTGGGAGCATTCTTTATTGCTCTTAATTTACTATCAGTAGGGTGAATACCTTGACTGTCAATTAAGTAACCTAAGAATTCAACACAATCGGTACATATTTTGCATTTATTTTTTTTTTACTTTCAGGTCTGCTTCCTGAAATTTTTGTAATACTAATCTTAAACGCTCCTGCAAAATTTTTTGAGTGGGGGCAGCAATAAGTACATCGTTAAAGTAGGGGACAACGCCCTTGATCCCCTGCAACAGTCTCTCCATTAGGCTCTGAAAGATCCCTGGGGCTACACTGACTCCGAATTAAAACCTTGTACACTTAAATGCGCTACGGTATGTTATGATAGTCTGTGCCTGTGCCGTTGTTTCGTCAACCAGCAATTGCTGGTAAGCCTGAGTTAAGTCTAATTTAGCGAAGACTTTTCCGCCGCCCAGGGAATGGAGGAGGTGCTGTACTACCGGCACCGGATATGGGTTCTGTTGCAGGTCATCTTTCAGGGTGGCCCGGTAATCCCCGCAAATTCTCATGGAGCCATCCAGTTTAATGGGTTTCACAATCGGCGTTTCCCAAGGGGAATGATCCGTTGGTTTTAAAACTCCCTGGGCAATCAACTTATCTAGCCGTCGATTTTCGGTTTTAGAGCGAACAGAACTTGACGAGGCTTAAGGCGGATGGGCGCTATCTTTGGATTAAGGGTAAAGGATATTGGGGTCCCCTTGTACTCACCTAACTTTTCCTCAAAGACGTTCCTGAATTCGCGGGCGAGGTCTTCTTCCCAGTCATGTCCGCCGATTCAGTTAATGCCTGCCACTTCGATGCCGAGTGGTGTGAACCACTGTAGGCCCAACAGGCTAGGCCAGTCCTTATCGATCACCATCAGGGGTAAGTATGCCGTGCGGTTCTTGAATGTAACTCTGACTCGGCTGGATCCCGCAACTGGAATTCAGTTCCCCTGATAGTCCTTTAGGATGAGCCGTTGAAATTGAAGGTCTTGGCGCCGGATTGTGGGGATGAGTTGCTTGAGAGTCTTCCATGAGACCATCGAGAGAGATGATCCCGAGACTACTTCCATTGGGCAGGGCCAATTTTCAATGTTCACGTTGACCCAAATTTTCTGAGTGCCTAGGGAAGAGGCATGGCCAATAGTGAGTGTTTGGCGTGCCTCTTCTCGTCTCGCCAGACGATTCACGGGTTGGTTTCCGTAGGAGTGGTTTACTGGTTCTCGCCTTACAGGGCGATTCTCTGTCGATTGGCGGAGATTGGTTCCTTTCGAGGTCGGGTTGGGTCCAAGGAGGCTTCTGCAGACCCGTCCGATGTGGCCTCGTTTCCTGCACTCGTGGCAGAGTGCGTCGCGGAATTTGCAGTCAGAGCAAAAATGGTTGGCCCCGCAACCTGCGCAGGGTTGTTGGAACTTTGGGTGTCATTCCCGATTGGTCCATAGGCTATGGACCTCTTTTTTGTCGCTGTCTGATGACGAAGAGAGGTCCTCATGATGGGCTGTGGAAAACTGCCCTTCTGCGCTAGGTGAAATTCCGCCGGCCGGTTGGTGGGCGTGAGTGCAATTTCGGCGTAGTTGGGCAGCAGACTTCTTAGTTGCCTCCACTGCCGTGCCTTCAGTTATGGCATCCTTAAGGGTGATGTTGCCCTTTGCCATTATTTTGCTCTGCACATTTAGAGCGTCGAGCCCTAGGACTACCCTATCTCTCAAAGCCTCCTCCAGGTCGGTGAATTCACACAGGCCTCCCAAGTTCCGGAGATCTGCAACGAAATCGGCAACACTTTCTCCTTTCCGCTGGTTCCATTGATAGAACTCGTGTCATCTTACGAGCATTGGAACAGCAGGTGCGTAGTGGGCTCTTAGTAGCAGTTCGAGGACATCCCAGTCCATGGTCTTCACTTCAGCCGGTTTTGCCAATGCCTTAGCTATCTTAAAAACTGTTGGGCCGCAGTGCCCATTTCTTTCTGGCCGTGGCATCCTTTAGATTATTTGTTTCCAGAAACATTTGGAAACGATCCATGTAAGACTCCCAGTCTTCTTGAGCCGGGTCGAACGGAGCGGGCGGTATGGTGCCGCCGGACATGGTTTTGCCGTTTTGTGCTTCAGTCATGTGCTTAGTTGGCTCTGATGTCATCCAATCCCATCCTCATCGCCAGTGTTAAGTCTGGAACATGGGTGCAAATGATGGAGACGAGCCAGTGGAAACAGTGAACTTCAAACTCTTTATTTACATATTGTGACTGCTCGGCTCAAAGGCTGCTCAAGCCTCACTTATATAGGCAACTCATTAACTACTTAACCAATAGCGAACCTGGAGCGCTAGCTCCATTTAACCAATAGGAATGGTCTGCTAGTGGCCAATTGGATGCCTCCAAACGGGCCAATCCGATCGGGCCATCAACAGCCAATCAGAAGTGCAGGGCCAGAACCCTGCACTAGACTTCAAGCTCAATGATAACTTTATTGGTATTATGCATTCACAACAGCATATAAATATAATGATTTAAATTAAGATGAAATAAATAAAATAGAATTAAGAGAGTTAAAAGAGGGGAGAAGCTATATAGAAAATGTAGAATGGTAATAAGATATGGAATGGTATATAAAAATGAGCATGAACTTGAATTTGTGTCTGTGCGAAGAGATGTAACCCAGGATCAAGCTGCTTTCAAAAAAGATGTTTTATATTTTCATGTTCATGTGTTTTGTTTGTTTATGTTTGTTTTTTTAAAATCAATATTTTTTTTGGGAAAAAAAAGGAAACAATAATGTCAATTTAATATGGTTCTCAGAATATCCCATTGATAAAATGGAATGATTGCTGGAATGAGGATGAGGGGAAAATGAATATATGATATATATAAAGAGAAAAAATTGCAAAGATGGTAAGGTATTGTTAAGAATAAGAGATGTAGAAAATGGAAAGAGATGTATTATGGTAGGAATTTTTAGAATATGGATGAAAAGGCCTAGAGAAGAAACCTCCTTCTGAGTGAATGGAGTTAAAAATAAAAATAAGATTGTACAGGATAAAAATGAAATGAAATAATCCTGTAAGTAGTATGCTTACTACTGTAAAAATATAATACTGTAAACAGTATACTCTTGGACTTGGACAGAATAATGATGATAGCAAAGAAAGTAAAATGGATACTATGAATGCTGCAAATTAAAGGAAATAATGGGAAATAAGTAAGCATTGCTGTAAAAATGCTTCAAAAATTGGGTGTGTCAGAAGAAGCACAAAATTAAACTGGATGAAGTTGAATACGACATATGTATTGGAAATGGTCTTGCCAATGGCTATGCCAACTTAGTCCAACCCTAACATGGCTGGATTTGAAAAATCTAACTACGGCTGGTAATATTGAGTAAGTAAACACTATAAAAACCCAAAAGTCATGACCAAACTGGATAAATGGTAGTAATGGTACGCTCTCTCTCTTGCTCTCTCTCTCTCTCTCTGCTGTCTCTCTGTCTCCCTGTGTATTAGAGAGAGATTTTGAAAAAGTGGCAATATGTGAAAATGAATTTGCATCAATAGCTATAAATTGCTATTGCACATTCACCATAAAAAAAATCTGAAAAATCATGATTTTTCAAGATGACTTCAGCAGTTTTCTTCTGTTGAATCGGGAAACAAACATCAGTATCAACTAATATAGCATAAACAATTATTTGGATTTTTTACACTGAAAAGCATAAAATATCATTGTTCCTTTGTCAGCAAATGTTCAGATATTGAAATATACAGCACAAATAAAATAACACAGCTTATTTTTATGAACATCCCAAAAAGCAGTGAATAACTGTTCCTAAAATGCCTGCCATTTAATAATACATTAGGTCCAGCTCTTGTAAAAAATAATTAGAATACAAGAAAATACATTCATTAAAAATAGAAATTGCTGAATGCTAAACAGAGTGCTAAAAAAGGGTCAAATAGACTTGGTTCCATCAAGGATAAATATGTGATAGTTTTAAATTATAGAAGGACAGTTTGAAACTTTCATAAAACTTCCAAGCTAAATAGCATTCGTGATTAACTTAAAATACCATTGAAATTCGAGCTAACATATATTGGGGGAGATGTTTACTTGGTCAAAATAAAGAATAAGATGATTAGGCAATATTTTTAAAAAATCCAAGATCTGATAAAGTAAGGTCATTGTTTTGATGAAGGGATTCTAAAAGCCTAATCAGATATGGATGAGTTTATTAATTTCCTCAACTAGAAAGAGAAGAGTGAGGACTTTCAGAATCAAACATTCACATTATGATAAGGGTTCTACAGAACTTCAGTAAATTATTTGCTCCTTAGGAGCTTCCTTGCATAAGTATACCATTCAAATTTCAATGACAAAAAAAAGATGGCATATATTCTTTAATATTATGACATAACCCAACTCTCTCTGCTTCTGTCCTGCCACTGGACACCAGTATGTAATGTGGATTATATCATAGCACCACAGCTAAAGATTTGTTATTTGTATCACCTGCCACCTGTGGTTGCCTATGTTTCTAAGGGTGAAGCAGTTGCAGTAAAAGAGAATAACCATGGATAATCAGTGAAACCCATCATATTCCAATATTTTATTTCTCATTGTAGGCAACTGTCTATATTTGGGGTGCTCACAAACAGAAAACAGAGACATAAAGCTGGTGTTGTTTTGCAGCAGTATAATCCCATCCACTATTAATTTATCCAATCAATATATTCTCTGTCATGAGTTTCACTGTTAAAAATATATCCACCGAACTTTATATTTGTTTGTTGAAGCACGTTACGAATTAGCTACAAAGTTTCAACTAATATTAATTACATAGTGAATCAAATAATTTGCATTTTTTTTCCTTCTAGATCCTTTGGGCAAATATAGGAACACAGTTCCTTACTTCCCTTGAAGTATAAGGCTGAATGTTAGCACATGGAGCAGAACTCCTGGAATGCTGAAATGTATGTTTTACAGAAGAATAAATGGCAAGGAGAAAGCTTGGACATAGTTGATTGTATAGTGTAAGAATATAGAAATAATGATTGCAAGATACTTCTTATGAATGACAGATATTCAACACTCACCATTGTGCTGACCTGGAATAGGGCTTAAAAGCATAAAGCCATTAACTTTATTCATGCAGTTGGAAAGGAAGAAATTATGGGCTGATGAATATTTGCTTATAATTTTAATTTTAACCTTGAAAATCTGATCTGGTGCTTTAGCTATTTTTCCATCATTTTGTCTTCCAACATATGCTCAAAGGAGCAACCAAATACTTTGTCCCTGGGGCATATTCCCACTGGTGTAACAATGAAAATTGGTAGACGATCTAGAAGTTATGGAAGTCATTCTAATAGCAATGATGATCATAGGTTCACTCCAAGCTACATATCTTTTAGCACTGAGGCATTTCAGCCAATTTCCATATTTGAGTATCACATTCATAAGATCTCCATTTTGTTAGCATTCAGCTTCAATTTCTTGTCCTTCATCCAGCTTGGAACTGCATTTTTGGCAGCTTTTCAAAAATGTACAATCTTTGGTTTCCGGTTTCGCGTGGCTTCGGGGCAGCAGGAATTCGCGACAGCTCGCGATTCCTGCTGTGCTAGCCGCCGAGGTACCCCCGATCCAGATGGGTCAGGGGGATATGGCTGCCCTGTAGGGACAGCTGAAGAGAGAGGGGAGTCGGACAGGGGGTTGGGGATGTCGCAGAACCCCTCCCCCTCCGGAAAAACCCCTTTTTCCCAAGGCGGTGGAACGGCGGTCAGCAATGGCCGCCACGAAGAAGCCAGCAACCGGGTAAGATTGCGCTGGAGGAAGTAAGGAGTGAAAGTGCTGTCTGAGCCGGGTCAAGTAACATCTTGCAAATTGGCTGGAACTGAGCTGTCTGAATTGCTGGAGGATATTTGTATCCCTAAGAAGATCAAAAGCGGCGGAGAAGCTGTTAAAGGGAACTTTTTTTTTTTCTTCACTCTCCCACCCCATGGAAACAGCAGATATGTTTGGATATACTGGACATTGAAAGTGAATTGTTTTGAGAATTGAAGCTAAGGGACAAAAGGATTTTTGGACATTGAAAAACTTAAGAAATTGGAAAACCCTTGTTGGAGGTATGGATTTCTGATTATTTAAAATTGATATTGCAAGTGGGAAGGGAGAGGAAAAAAAATTGGAGCAGAAGCTGAAAAAGGAGGAGATTGCCTAGAATCCCAAAGAAAGGTATATGGTAATTGGACCTCTTTGATTAAACATTAACCCCAGAAAGAGAAAGAGAAGAAGGAAGAAAAGTATTAATTTTTGGAATTTTTTTTTTTTTTTGAATTATTCTTGATTAAAAATATTTGTGGTTGTTTTGGGAAAAGTTTCTTTTTTCATGATGGCATCGCTTGTGGATGAACTAAAGACTGAATATCAAAAATATAAAAAAGAAGATACTTTGGGCAGTTTGTTTCAATTCTTAGAAATGGCGTTGTGTATTTATGAAAAGTTGACTACGCAGCAGAAGGACTGGGACAAAGAAGAAGAAGAAGCCATCTTTGATGAACAATGGGTTTTTTCCGGGGAGGAGGAGAAAAAGGATAAGAAAAAGGGGATTTTAAGAATTATAAAAACAACCAAAGAAGAGAAAAATGAGCGGAAAGGTGGAGGCAAGGTTAGGAAGCAAAGGAAAGGGAGTAAGAAAAGGGAGGAGGAAAGACAAAGGGGTAAAAAGGGCAAGGAGAACAATAAGCAAAAGAGAAAGGGGGAGAGGAGAAGCCTCAATGAGGGGAAGCAAGATCTAAAGAAAAAAAGTTTATTCAGAGACAATGGGTGAATTTAATTTAGGATAAAAGAGGGATTCTGGAGGGTACATAAGATTGTGTTTTTTATATGTGTATTTAGAGTATAAAATTTATTGTGTAATTTTAGAATCTTTTAAACAGAATCCCAAGAAAAATTGTTATATGAAGTACTTTTAAGTTAGGGTAATGAGTTAAAGGTGTCACTCCAGTTAGTGTATAGGAGAAGTATAGTAAAAGAAAAAAGATGAATGGATAGTTGGAAATAGAACAGACAAAGAATGTTATTGAAAATGGAAATAAGATTTGGAAGGATATATAAAGGTTTTGTTATTTTATTTTTTTTTGTATATTGATAAAAGGCAATAACATTTTAATCAATAAGAAATAATTTGGATGAAAAGGAGAAGCTGGAATAAGATATGAAGTTAAATAGATAAAGTATTGGTTTGTTCTTTAATTATTATTATTTTTTTAGGAAAGAATTTATAAGCTGTTATGCCTTGATTGTTTATGCACTGTTTTTGTAAAACTGATAAAATTGGTTTATATATATAAAAAAGAAAATGATAATAAGATATGGAAGGATATATAAAGTGAATATGATGTTTGAATTTGTGTCTGTGTGAAGAGTTTCAACCCGGGATCAGGCAGCCTTCAGAAAAGATGTTTTAGTTTTGTTTATGTTTATGAAAGGCAATAAAATTTTAATAAGCAAGAAATATAATTTGGATAAAAGGAGAAGTTTGGATAAGATATGAAGTTAAATAGATAATGTAAATATTGATATTACAATTTGGAGTTATGTTCTATTGGCTTTCTTCTTTAATTATTATTATTATTATTTTTAGAAAAGATTCTTCAAGTTGTTATGCCTGGATTGTGTATTGTTTTTTTTTTTTTTTTGTAAAATTAATAAAATTTGTTTAAAAAAAAAATGTACAATCTTTCTGGATTAGATGTTATTGAGAAGTAGAAATGTTTTTTTTCCAGATTATTTCCCCAGAACTGCTAAGAACACTGCAATATCATTTTCAGGGTTTCTACATACTCTTATCCAATATTGTTTTCTAAAGCCACTCCTTGCAAATAAAAGTAGAATCACTACTCCATTCCCTACTTCAGAAAAATGATTCAAAAGTATGAACTTTTTGAAAGCAATAAGAGTCTTAAAACTGGATAGATGAATAAGTATGTAAAACTTTTACATTAGGTTTACAGTTCCATAGTGGGAGAAAAACTACACAAATCATGACCTTCATTGCTTTTCCATACATATTAAAATATCTTAACTTAGAAACTCAAATCTAAAATCAAAAAGTGGATCTCATTTTTTCTAGAAACCCCTGCCTTTTTCCCCTTCTGTATTATTCTGACAGTTTTTATATACAGAAGGAAATATAATTTTGGAGTAGGTGCAAAATTTCAGGAGAAAATATAGTGCTGAATGCTTTGAAATATTGAAAAGGAAAACAATATTTTTAAATGTACTTAGAATCTTCAGCAGAAATGCATGATACAAATGTTATTAGATTCCTGTGTTTAAAATAGAACCTTGGCATGAAACATGCATAATTATAAAGCAAAGCACATTTTTTTCCTCATTTGTCTTTCTCCTTCATACATGTTTGCAAACTAAGCCAACAGCTACCAAGAACTCGCTAGAACAGTGACCCTTGATATTTTGAAAGCTATATAAATTTGATTCAAATCTGAAAGTTCATAATTCAGAAAAGTCTTGTTCTTCATTCCCAATATTCTGACATCTTAACCATAAGATTTCCAAGGTTCTATCTTTGAGAAAATGGTCAAAATGTCTTTCATTAGTTCATATCACTATGTCCATGTGTTCCATATTGATTGTGAGACAGTAAGATTGTATTGTATCCATAACATAATATTATTAATTAGCTTGGATATAAATCCCACACTGGAAATTCAACTTACTATTTAGGTATTTACTCAACCTGCTCTGAAAACCAAAGAATAACTTACCCTTTCTTGACATTTTAATCGAAAACTCAGCAATAATTGAATGGTAAGTTTGTCTCATAGTAATTAAAAACAAGCAGACAGAGACTGCTGTTTCCTTATTGTGTTTTGTTTGAAAATGCAGAAATAATTATCATTGTAATAGAATTGACATGGAGGCAAGAGTCCAGGTTTCAGTCAGATTTTAATACTATGTACTATGTATTAAAATATGGGGGTAAAGAAGCATTGAAACTGATTTGATTGAAACTTGAATATACTTTTCTTGATTCTTCCAAGTAACCTGACTACAGGCATGAAAACAATAGGGACCACTTTTCTAAGAACTTTTATTCATAAGATTTTAGAAGTAGAAGAAATAAGTGGTTGATTATTGATGGTGGTTATCAGAAAGCAAAGTGTTGTCTCTACAAAATAAATGACTCTGGTGAACTTCCATTGTAAATTTCTATTTGTGATATACTCTCTCCTTTAAAGGTGGAGTAATATCATTTAGTAATTTACTTATTAATCTATATATGGTGTTTTGGGAGTTTCTTCTTCCTTTAGCAGGGATGGCGTTTCACATAAATGACTCATATTCAGTTAGAAAGTCTGTAAATTAATTAGTTCTTTTACAGAACTACTAGAGTTTTCCAACATGACAAAAAACACAAATAATCAACATGCACTCTGCTATATGACTGTAATATAAATCCCCTGAGTTTCTATGAGCTATTTATTGACAATGCTAATCTTGATGTTAGCTGACAATGACTACCTGCTTAGGAAGCCAGTAAATGCAGGTGAAATATTAAAGCCTTATAATGAAAATCTAATAGGGAGGGAGGGAGGGAGGGAGGGAGGGAGAGAGAGAGAGAGAGAGAGAGAGAGAAGCAAAAATAATTATTACTTGATCCTAGTGTATTACTTGCTTTCTTGGCTTGATGGCCAGTATTAATAGTGATGCAAATTGTTCAGAATTATTTTAAGTCTACACACTAATTTTGTAAAATTAGTGTAAGACAATCATTTATACATTATAATAAAATGTCTCAAGTTCAGGGGAAAATATGCAGACTCATCCTATAAAAGAATAAATTACTTTCCTGGAGCCATTATAAGGATTTGAATTAATCACCACTGAGATTTATATTTGCAGATGAACATGAACTTTTCATTCTACTTTCTGGGTTAATTGACCTTCAGACTCAGGCAATGACCTTTTTCTTTTTCTTTTTTAACAGACATGTAAAAACCTTTGAAGTACAAGATCTATAAATAAACCAAGAACTGTAACTATGGTAAAATGTCCTTGGACTAATATTGTTCAACAATAAATCTCTCTCTCTCTCTCTCTCTCTCTCTCTCACACACACACACACACACACACACATCACAAAGTCATTATGTGTAAAAACATGAAAGGCTACTTTAAAAGAGCATGAATATTCTTCTCGAAATATAATAAGACTCACTCTTCAATCCACATTCATGTAAAATGCCTCCAATTTGTTACCAATTGCCAATTAAAGATACTAAATAATATCTGCAATTAGTGTGGCACTTGCAATTATTATTTGATTTATTGCTTTATAGTTATATAGAGTTTTATAACGTTATTGTGCATCATCCAAAATCACTTCTTTGTGAGAAGGTTAGTTATATAAATTTGCATACATGGTTACTTTTCATTTTTGATAAACCGCAAAAATTACATCATCTTCTTGTTATTTTAGCCTTCTGAGAATTCACCTGCACTCAGAAATTGCACACAATTCCACTTTATTTTTTAATAGGACAGAAGGAATTGGCTCTTTCTGATAGTTATGCATCATTTCAGCAATTGATTACTTCTTAAATTCTTGCTTTGAGAGGAGGCAAGGAGAATAGAATATATGGCAGTCTCCATTTATGTTATTAATCAAATTCATATTGGTCAAGCATAAAGTTAAAACATATTTGCCAATTCAGGCATATGCTGAAATGAGACAAATGCAATCTTAAATAAATAAATAAATAAATTCAGGAAGATGCCCAATGTAATTTTTCTGTCAGTTAAAGTCAGACAAAATTTTGAAATTTCTCTTTAACGTTAACAGTTCTTTATTTCTTTGGGGGAAGGTCAGCTGCAGAGCATTATATTATTAATATTAAAAATATTGTCTACCAAGGACCAAACTGGACAAGAAAATATTATGTAAAGAAATGGAGTCAGACTTTACAAGCAAGTAGTAGCTTTATTTGTAGGCATATTGTTTCTGTGTTTCTTCTTCAGTATATGAACATACTGTTGAGTATGAATTTTTATTTCTTCTATGGGGGCACCAAAAATAAACAAACATCTCACTTTCATTTATTGGTAGTTTACAGAGATAAACAGAAGCATAGGGACTGTTTGTGAACTTGGAATATTTTTCTTGTGGATTTAGAAAAATATTATTTCCTCTAACATTTTTTACAGTTGCCTTCATTTTGTCTGTAAATGTTTATCAGAACATTTTAAGGACATTAGAAGGAGAAGAAAAACTGTGACTGGTCTGATAAGATCATTTCTACAGCTACCAGTTGTAGAAATATCCGATAAAATGCAACACATACAGACATTTAAAATAAATAAATAGAAATAGGTGTGACTTCCACTGAGATTTTATCTCATTTTCTCCTTGAAATAAACATATTGTCTTCTTTCCAACAAGATGCTCAAATCTAGATGTTAGGAGAAGAAAGTATATAGCATTTCCACAACATAAAACTAGCAAAGTTCGGGTGCCGGTTCCGCGTGGCTTCGGTGGCAGCAGAAATTCGCAACTGTTCGTGATTCCTACTGTGCTTGCCGCTGAGGTGCCCCCGATCCAAATGGGTCAGGGGGATATGGCTGCCCTGTAGAGGCAGCCGAAGAGAGAGGGGAGCTGGACAGGGGGTTGGGGGTGTCGCAGACCCCCTCCTCGTCCGGAAAAACCCCTTTTCCCTGAGGTGGTGGAGCGGCGGTCAGTAATGGCTGCCACAAAGAAGCAACCGGGTAAGATTGTGCTGGAGGAAGCAAGAAAAGTGAAAGTGCTGGCTGAGCCGGGTCAATTAACATCTTTTAAACTCTCTGGAACTGAACTGTTTGAATTGCTAGAGGATACATTGTATCCCTAAGAAGACGGAAAACGGCGGAGAAAGCTGTTAAAGGGAACTTTTTTTTTCTTCACTCTCCCACCCCATAGAAACAGCAGATGAAGATTTGAGATTTATTTGGGCACTGAAGGTGAATTATTTTGAAAGTTGAAGCCTAGGGACAAAAGACTTTTTGGACATTGGACTTAATAATTTAAGAAATCGGAAAACCCTTATTGGAGGTATGGATTTCTGATCATTTAAAAAAAAATGTTGTAAGTGGGAAGGGAGAGGAAAAAAAATTGGAGCAGAAGCTGAAAAAGGAGGAGATTGCCTAGAATCCCAAAGAAAGGTATATGGTAATTGGACCTCTTTGATTAAACAGTAACCCCAGAAAGAGAGATAGAAGAAGGAAGAAAAGTATCAATTTTTGGAACTTTTTTTGAATTATTTTTGATTAAAAATACTTGGGTGGTTGTTTTGGGGAAAGTTTCTCTTTTCATGATGGCATCGCTTGTGGATGAACTAAAGACTGAATATCAAAAATATAAAAAGGAAGAACAAGATGGAAAAGATACTTTGGGCACTCTATTTCAATTTTTAGAAATGGTGTTATGCACTTATGAAAAGTTGATTACGCAGCAGAATGGCTGGGACAAAGAAGAAGAGGAAGAAGAAGCCATCTTTGATAAACAATGGTTTTTTTCTGGGGAGGAGGAGAAGGAGGATAAGAAAAAGGGGATTTTAAGGTTTGAAAAAACAACCAAAAAAGAGAAAAATGAGAGGAAAGGTGGATGCAAGGTTAGAAAGCAACGGAAAGGGAGTAAGAAAAGGGAGGAGGAGAGACAAAGGGGTAAAAAGGGCAAGGAGAAGAATAAGCAAGAGAGAAAGGGGGGGAGGAGAAGCCTCAATGGTGGGAAGCAAGATTTAAAGAAAAAAAACTTATTTAGAGACAATGGGTGAATCTAATTGGGAAAAAAAGGGGGGGATTCTGGAAGGTACATAATATTGTGTTTTTATATGTGTATCTAGAGTAGAATGTTTAAGATTTAAATGAGTATTAAGATATATGATTAGTTTTTTTTTTTTTTTTTTTAATGATATGGATAGTGGTTATATAGGTTTTTTTCTTTAGTTATTGACCTTTCTTATAAAATTTGTTGTGTAATTTTAGAATGTATTAAACAGAATCCCAAGATAAATTAAGTGTTATATGAAGTACTTTTAAGTTAGGGCAATGAGTTAAAGGCATCACTCCAATTAGTGTATAGGAGAAGTATAGTAAAAGAAAAAAGATGAATGGATAGCTGGAACTAGAACAGACAAAGAATGATATTGAAAATGGTAATAAGATATGGAAGGATATATAAAGTGAATATGATGATTCATATTTTCGTCTGCGTGAAGAGTTTTAACTCGGGATCAAGCAGCCTTCAGAAAAGATGTTTTACGTTTTGTTTTGTTTTCTATGTTCTGTGTTTTGTATGTTGATAAAAGGCAATAAAATTTTAATTAGCAAGAAATAACTTGGATAATTAGAATGAAAAGGAGAAGTTGGGATAAGATATGAAGTTAAATAGATAACGTAAATATTGATATTATAATTTGGAATCATTTTGTATGTTCTATTGGTTTTCTTCTTTAATTATTATTATTATTATTTTTTAGAAAAGAATTTGTAAGCTGTTATGTCTTGATTGTTTGTGCATTGTTTTTATAAAATTAATAAAATTAATAAAATTTGTTTTAAAAAAAACTAGCAGAGTTCAGAAAATCTAAGATATTATATTTCCTTTTCAATTTGAAAAGTTTCTTCTTGAAAGATATGTATTTAAACTTGAGTTGTAATTTAGTTGTAAAGAGTTTCAATAAGTAGATTATTTTTTTGTTCAAAAAAAAGGTGTATTGGAATTCAGGAATACTGAGAGATTTCAACTGAAGACATCGATGTACAAGTACAATTAACATCAGCAGCCCAGTTTTTTATTAATGTGTCTCATATATTAAGCTATTTCCAATCCAGTTTATTTTCTTTTGGCGCAGTTTACCAGTACCTTACAGAACTGTAGATTAAATTGGAGAGAGAAAAGTTAGAATTGGAAGGTAACCAATTTACCATCTAATCTCTTTCTTACAGTTCAATTTTCTGTTCATTGGTCAGAGTCCCTTCAAAGTAAATACACTACTGGCTGCTTTCCTGTTTTCTATGTTGAGAACAAGCTGCTACTTATTCTGGTGTCTCTTGGGGAAATAAACAAATGTATCCATATGTATTTCACCATTAAAGCTAGTGGAGTAATCCATGATCACTACTGTTGAATATATATTCTCAGGATAGCGTTTACTGTTCTGTTTCAATACTGTTCCAGAATCTAAGGGTAGATTGATGAATCTGATATCAAGCTGAAAATATCCTAATGATATGGTATCCATGGTATCTTGTTACCTGAGAATCTGTTAACTCAGATCATCTATTCTAAGTGCTGTATGATCAGAAATGAACTCACGGAATCCTACAGAAGTGAAAACAAATCTTTGAATAATTTTATGCAAGATGATGATGATGATGATGATGATGATGATGATGATTAATTGCACAGTCAGCCAGATGTTCAGACTAGATTTGGCATTTTTGTCTACCTATCGAGTCTTTAACAAAGATAGGCAGATCTGGATGTTTGATGGTGCTACAGATACCATGGCAGAATGGAAGCTGTTCCAAGTAAAGCCACCTTCTGCAATTGACTGATGGTGAATTTGTCAGTGCCAATGGTGTTCAAGTTGTTGCTCCAGTTGTTTTGGGATTACACCCAAGGAACCTATTACTATTGGCACTACCCTTACTTGCCTTTGCCATAGTCATTTTATTTCTATTTGTAGGTCTTTGTATTTTGTTACCTTTTGCAGTTCTTTCTTTTCTATTCTGATGTCTCCAGGCACTGCAACATCACTATCCAGACTTTTTTGTCTTTTTTATCGACAAGTCTTGAGTATTTGTTATTGTTATTGTTGTTATTATTATTGTTGTTGTTATTGTTGTTGTTTTTGTTATTGTTGTTTCTGTTATTGTTGGTGTTGTCGTCATCTTCATCATCATTATCATTACAAATGAAAGTGGTATATTTATCTAAAAATAAATTACATCAGATCAATGTTTCCATGTTGGCAATATGCTGTATAATATATCTAAAACATATTGGGCAACATTTAAAGCTCAGAAATGTGAGATGCATTTCTGCAACATGAGAACTGCTAACTAGCTATATGATTAGAAACTGATGCTCGGCATTGTTACTCAGTCATACATATGTAACAATAGCAATAATAATAACTTAGACTTATATACCACTTCACAATGGTTTATAGCATTCTCTAAGTGGTTTACAGAGTCTGCATATTGGCGCCACATTTGTGAATGTGTCCCATCCTCATATTAAGCAAGCCTGCTTATTTCTCAGACCCAGAAACAAGTTTCTATCCTGATATATAGGATGCTTCCCCCCCCCCTTAAATAAGCTTGTTGTTTTCAACAGGGAGAGATAAAGAAAGCATAGGAGAAACAGAGCGATAGAGAACATAAGAAACTATTTTGAAAGAAATCAGATGACAGTGAATACTGGTGAAAAAAAGTGGGGAAAGAGGTAGATGAAAAGGTTTTAAGAAGAAATTGGTGATTTGTCTCTAGCCTCTAGCCTCTAGCTTGGACTTTACTAACAATTGTAAGAGGATTTTCTTACAAAAATCCTCTGGTGGCTATATTGCAGTAAAGTATGTGAAACTACCCATATATCCAGTTTGAAGCAAACTTGCTTGATTTAGGGGGCAGTGCATGTTTTTCAAAGGCTTTGTCTTTAGACAGAATAACATTTTCTTCAAGCCATGTATACACTGCAGGACTGAATGTAGTGACAAGTTTATGAACAGTTTGCAAATCTAAAAGTACAGTTTTCTGCAATCAGGTTATTTTAATGGAGGATGGAAAGTAATAGACTGCAACCATGCCTGTAACAAGAAAAGAACAAACTATATGTCTCAACTGGTTTTACAAAGGGATGTTTCACACACAATTTACATTGGACTGAGGTATCTGAAGAGACCAGTCATATGGAAATTGAAAAGATATGTCACTGTGCTTGGTGAAACCACTCAACTTGTCCTTTTGTGTTTATTCCACAGAGCTGCATTCATTGGATTCTTTAGGCTTAGAAAGAAGTCATATTTCCATGAGGTTGTATTTTGTTTCTGCAGAATGCCAGGATCCATTTCTTTTAGACTGGTGATGGGACAAAACAGTACTGTGCCTACTGCTCCATGACAGCTTTCATCAAAGATGGATGAAAAATTTCATCATATTTTCTTGCCTCCTTCTGCTCCCCATTTTCACTGAACATCAGTGGTTATGTAGTGGTTAGGGGATCAGGTTAGGAGCAAACAGACATAGATTCTGCATCCTCCTTAGCCAACAAAGTTCACTGAACAATTTGAGGGCATCCCAAAGAATGGCTTAATTCTATCACTCTTCCAGCATAAAAGAAAGGCAATAAATAAAAGTCGGGTATTACCCAATTAGTTTATTGACAATAATTAGCAAAGCTTATGCTCAATTTTTATACCATAAATCTTTAGGTTCGATGTATTCCGATAATATCTTGACTCCCAAACAAGCAGGTTTGGATCAGATGCAATTTGGTATCAGTTAGCTGAAAAATATTCTGCCCCATCAAATGCACCTTTTATGTTGCTTTTATTAAAGGCAAATTATAACTCAATTCCTCATGAAACACTGTAGAAAAAATTAGCCACAACATCCAGGGATCATCACTTTTTCAGGATGATAATTGTGTTACATAAAACAATTGCAATGAAAATTTGGGGGTAATTGTAATGGTGATTTAACTGCATCCACCCCTGTCCTCAGGGGAGCTAACCCCTTGATGTACATGTTCTATATAAATTACCTCATTGCCAATTTTTCTAAATTTGTATTTCAACCTTGAACATTTCCCCGCCATTTTTTCAATTCTTTTGTATACATAATGTATTCTAGAGAAATCATTCTAGAGAAATCTGAAGGGGCCTTTATAGATATCAAGTTGCTTTAGGATCCTACTATTCTCGGGATGTCTTAAAATCAATTTGTCAAAAACTAAAGTAATGGCTTTCTGTAGGATGAATTTTAAGTCTCTGGTTAAATGGAAAATTACCCAAAGACCATTTGACCAAGTTCAACATTTAAAGTACAGTAGTACCTCAGTACTTGACTACTTCAAAATTTGTCAAATTTGGTACTCAATGCATTTTGACACAAAAATGTTGTCCCAGTAGTCAGAATTTGTTTAGTACTTGACATGCTCCAATAGGAAGAGGGGGAAGGCTGCATAGAACAGACAGGAAGTTGGTCATGCTAGGAAGGTTGCAAGCATAAGGAAAGGAACAGACAGAAAGTTATTCCAGGATGAAGTAAAGGTCACATAGTAAGTTGTGTGGTTTGTTTGGGACTCTTCCCTTTTAGTACTAATTGTAACTCCTAGAATCAATTAACAACATATACCGAGGTACCACTGTACTAGACTTTATTTCCACTCATCCACCTTCTGGAATAAGTTTACCCTTAGAGCTTAAACTGTTTTCTGACACACACTTTATGACATGCTAGGCAACAAGGTAATACTGATACTGTTGCAGAAATAAAATTTATAAAGCAAAAGTTCTGGGTGTGTTGCTAGACAGTACAAAGTGTTCAGTTTGTTATGTGGGAATCAATGCAATTTTTGAAGGAATTTTTGATACTGAACATGAATCACAAAGTCCCAATGTTTTCTTATATATCTCCCTCTCTTTTTTTCTACACCTAAAATACTATATATATTGCAGCTATATGAGAACGTTTACAATTTATCATACATCATGATAATCTATTATATACCCCATTGCATTTTTATTGCCTGCCCTCTCATATATTTTCCTCATTAAGCCTATCAGAGAGATTCAACTGAGAGGTAACATAAGTGTTGGTTTGATCTCACCTAAAGCTCAATTTCTTGGTTAACATTCTAATCATTACAACATACTGCCTTTCATCAGGGGTGGTATTCTACCAGTTCTGACCAGTTCTACAGAACCCCATGTTAACTTTCTAAGCAGTTCAGAAAACTGGTAGTTAGAAGCAATCTCCTTTTGTTTTTTTTCCACCCTTATTACATTCTTGCCAGTATGCCTAGACTTCCTGTCTCCAGAGTTTCTGAGGCTTGACTTTCTTAAAGGAGAAGGGTCATTTTAAGATTTTTACACTGCTGTTGGGAGGAAATACTTTCCTGGACAATCAGCACTTTGAAGAAATAATTGAATAATAAAGCAGAGCTGTCAAAGAGAAGCTTTTAATGACAGGGAACCAAGATGAGTGACATTCAACAAGGCTTCTTGGCTAGCTAGAAAGATTGACATTAAACATGAGTTTACATACCCTTTCTGAGTTTTGGTCTAAAACTGGTTTTTGGTGAAGGTTAATTCTGTGCTTGGTGATGTTTAATACTGTGTTTATTGATGGGATAATTTTCCTTATTCAGCTTCAACAAGCAACAGCTATTGTTGTGATTTAATTATTTGCATTGTGTTTGAATGCAAATTATTTGCATTGTGTTTGAATGTGATTTCTTTTTCTATCTGGGAAGGAGGGGTCTTCCTTCATTGCTTTAGTGTATCTGGCACTGTCCTTTTGGAGTGTACTTCCAAGAGGCAGGATGCAAGCTTGGCACTGATTTTTTTTTTTTTAAACAAATTTTATTAATTTTACAGAAAATACAAACATAAACAAAACTAAAAGATCTTTTCTGAAGGTTGTCTGATCCCGGGTTGAAACTCTTCACAAATTCAAACATCATATTCACTTTATATATCCTTCCATATCTTATTATCATTTTCTTTTATATATATATATATATATATATATATATATATATATATATATATATATATACCATTTTTATCAATTTTGTAAAAACAATGCACAAAGAATCAAGGCATAACAGCTTATAAATTCTTTTCTAAGAAAAAAATAATAAAAGAAGAAAACCAATAGAACATAACAATAGTATCAATACTTTATCTATTTAACTTCATATCTTATCCCAGCTTCTCCTTTTCATCCAAATTATTTCTTGTTAATTAAAATTTTATTGCCTTTTATCAATATACAAAATCCAAAAAAAAAATAACAAAACCTTTATATATCCTTTCATATCTTATTACCATTTTCAATAACATTCTTTGTCTGTTCTATTTCCAACTATCCATTCATCTTTTTTCTTTTACTATACTTCTCCTATACACCAATTGGAGTAACGTCTATAACTCATTACCCTAACTTAAAAGTACTTCATATAACAATTTTTCTTGGGATTCTGTTTAATAGATTCTAAAATTACACAATGAATTTTATACTCTAAATACACATATAAAAAACACAATCTTATGTACCCTCCAGAATCCCTCTTTTATCGTAAATTAAATTCACCCATTGTCTCTGAATAAACTTTTTTTCTTTAGATCTTGTTTCCCCCCATTGAGGCTTCTCCTCCCCCCTTTCTCTCTTGCTTATTCTTCTCCTTGCCCTTTTTACCCCTTTGTCTCTCCTCCTCCCTTTTCTTACTCCCTTTCCTTTGCTTTCTAACCTTGCCTCCACCTTTCCGCTCATTTTTCTCTTTTTTGGTTGTTTTTATAATTCTTAAAATCCCCTTTTTCTTATCCTTTTTCTCCTCCTCCCCGGAAAGAACCCATTGTTCATCAAAGATGGCTTCTTCTTCCTTTTCTTCTTTGTCCCAGTCCTTCTGCTGCGTAGTCAACTTTTCATAAGTACATAACGCCATTTCTAAAAATTGAAACAAAGTGCCCAAAGTATCTTCCTTTTTATATTTTTGATATTCAGTCTTTAGTTCATCCACAAGCGATGCCATCATGAAAAGAGAAACTTTTCCCAAAACAACCACAAATATTTTTAATCAAAAATAATTCAAAAAAAAAAATTCCAAAAATTAATACTTTTCTTCCTTCTTCTCTTTCTCTTTCTGGGGTTACTGTTTAATCAAAGAGGTCCAATTACCATATACCTTTCTTTGGGATTCTAGGCAATCTCCTCCTTTTTCAGCTTCTGCTCCAATTTTTTTTCCTCTCCCTTCCCACTTGCAACATCAATTTTAAATAATCAGAAATCCATACCTCTAATAAGGGTTTTCCAATTTCTTAAGTTTTTCAATGTCCAGGAACCCTTTTGTCCCTTAGCTTCAACTTTCAGAATAATTCACCTTCAGTGTCCAATATGTCCAAGCATATCTGCTGTTTCCATGGGGTGGGAGAGTGAAGAAAAAAAAAAGTTCCCTTTAACAGCTTCTCCGCCGCTTTCGAACTTCTTAGGGATACAATGTATCCTCCAGCAATTCAAACAGTTCAGTTCCAACAAATTTGAAAAATGTTACTTGACCCGGCTCAGACAGCACTTTCACTCTTCTTGCTTCCTCCAGCACAATCTTACCCGGTTGCTGGCTTCTTCGTGGCGGCCATTGCTGACCGCCGCTCCACCACCTTGGGAAAAAGGGGTTTTCCAGGATGAGGAGGGGGTCTGCGACACCCCCAACCCCCTGTCTGGCTCCTCTCTCTCTTCAGCTGTCCCTACAGGGCAGCCATATCGCCCTGACCCATCTGGATCGGGGGTACCTCGGCGGCTAGCACAGCAGGAATCGCGAGCAGTCGCGAATTCCTGCTGCCTCGAAGCCACGCGAAACCGGAAACCGGCACTGATTTTTTTTTTTTTTTTACTGCCTTTCTGGGGGGCATGTGATCTTTCCTTAAATCTGGATGGTTTCCTTAGGATATCTTGTGAGGTGAGTGAGACCAGCTGGTATCTTTAAGTGGTGCAAATGGTTTTAAGGATTGCTTCTCCTGGGTGTGCTCTTTATGGAGAGCTTAAATGACCTCTCCGCTAAAGGATTTCACTTTATAAGCAAGAGATGGCTGCTGATAGTTATCACTGTATTTCAACTATTTTCATTCCTCAAGGTGCTCTGGCACCCTGCCTGATTTGTAACTCTGGCTTGCAGGTATTTTTAATCTAATGATTGTTATTTAGGGCAGCTTTCTGCAAGCAAAGAAGCTTTTTGTATTTTTCTGCAGGTAATCCTTGACTTACAACAGTTCATTTAGTGACCATTCAAAGTTACAATGGCACTGAAAAAAGTGACTTATGACCATTTCCCATACTTTTGACCATTGCAGCATCCCCACAGTCACGAGAGGCCAGTCGAGGAGAAGCACCCCTTGATATGAGTGATGTCAAGTTGGCCATGCTCACCCAATCACATGACCACCAAGCCACACCCACCAACGAAGCCATGCCCACAGAACCAGTTGTTAAATAAATTGAATCCCACCCCTGCCTTTTCTACTGCTAAAAAGTGTTTTTCAAACAAAACTGTGATAAAAATTGTTTTTAGGAATTCAACATAAGCTTAAGCAATGTTAAGCTAAGGATTGTAAAACCTCAATGTCAGTTTGCCCATGTTACTTTTCACCAATGAACACAGGCTAAAATGCTATGTATTACAACTAAATTATAGAAATAAGGTCCATTCACCACTCATAAGACTTGGGATTATTATAATGTAACCGAGATCCTTTCTTGTATTGGTACCTGTGCACAAAGCTAAGTGTTAGGGATGAGAAGGATTATAATCTTCTGTAATTTCCTTGGGATAATTGAATGTCCTTTGTATTGTAGTTTTTCTCTTGTTTGATTCACTTGATGTAATACAATTACTGCTAATGTAAAACAGTCAGAGAAACAATTCCCACAAATAGGTTTAATTGCTTTACAATACGACATCATAACTTTACTTTTCTCAGCTATAGAATTAATCAGTGTTAGATCAAATTAATGTAGTAACTCTTTTAATAAAGAAATATATTTCTTTTCCTCCTTCTTCCAGTATAAATTATTACTGAAAGTAGCAACAGGAATGACCTGACTGGGTCACCAAACATCAAATTGTTTATTTATTTGCTGTTTCTTTATTTCAGTATGAGTGCCAAATTAGTCCCTGTTGTATACTCTTTAATACCCTTTCCTAATTACAGTGAAATATCTACAGTTCAGGTGAAGGGTGGGAAATGTATACAAATATTCAAAAACAGTATTCTTGCAATTAATCTTGATGATCACAAGTAGGACAAAGTGCTTAGATGCTTCATTTCTGAAAGAAGTGAAAGTTCATAATAGAATATTATGTAGGATTATTAAATCATATGAGATAGAAAATATTCTGAGCCATCAGTTAAAAATTGTTTTCTAAAAATTGGTTCGTAAGTACTATTACCAGTACCTATATGTCAAATTAACTACTAATTATTGTGTGTATTATTATTTTACAAGATAATTTTAATTAGTATGGTTAGTTTGCATGCTTATTTTTAGGGTTGTTCTATGTCTAAATTAATAAGGTATAAATCCTTGAGTCTGATATTTTGGTTGTAAATGCCAACGCTTAATTGCTGAAATAGCAGCTCAGAAAATCAGTTTGGAAAAACTCTGGGTTGTGCAGGAGTACAATTATGGTCTAATATGAATGTGCTTGTGTGTGTTTGTATGTGTGTATTACAAGTCCAGCTTCATTTATTATCAAAGAAATGACCTACTTATTCTCAAATTACTAAGAATAAGAATAAATAGATTATCCTTCTTTCCTGTTACTGCTTTTCATTCTGTTCTCTGTTTTTTTTATAATATGTAAAATTATAGAACTTAATTGTAAATTGAATATTGGTTAGAAGAAAGCACGCTCTTAAAAATCTGTCAGTCAGAGCCTGAAGAGCTGCCAATTTATAATGAGTGATTATGCTCTTTAGCATGTGAATATGCATGCATTATTATTCTCTGTAACTGTGTTTTTTCCAAACAATTTCTGTTTCATCCTGTTTCTCCCCTTCATATTATCTGTAAAAGAGATAGGTTAGATTTTAGCCAGACAAAAAGTGTATAATGTGAGTAGTACATCAGGCTAGCTGACTGCTTTTATCTAGCCATAATGGAAATATTCAAATGGGTATGCTGGAGATATATCTCCTCCTTCTTCTTTTAAGTATTGATCTCTTAGTTGTTCTCTTTGCTACTATTTTCCATGACTGGAAAGTTTCCTGACTGAATATTTAAGAGCCCCTTCCACCATCTTATTTTTTTCAGGAACATTTAGGAACATTTCTTTCCTTTTTCACCAACTATGAGGAGAGAAAGTTCAAAGATACAGGTTTCCATCAGAATATGTTATTTCCTTAATAAACCTTATGTAGCCATTGACCGTCATTCATAGACATTGGACTAAAAATGAATCTCCATCAAATGTCTATGGAAATTCTCAGTCATCCAGGTAATCCAGAATTTTCTCAGTCATCCAGGTTATCCCAAAGGTGTTTTTTTTTTTTGCAAAATCCAACTGGACTTTGTTTTTGAAGATGTTTTGCTTCTCATTCAAGTTCTGACTAAATGGTAGGGAAGGGAAGGATTTATATTCCTTGCAGTTATCCAGTCATTAGCACTCTCTCTGAGAATCATTAAGGCCACTTGAAGGTTTATCTGTGCCCTCCATCTTGGAATTGCTTAAAAGATTGTGTTGTAAACAGGAAACAGGTGGTGTCATATCTCTGGATACTGGTTTTTAATTGATGTGATATTTGTCCCACTTAGAATTGGTTGTAACGGCTACAGTTGATTTTATAAATTACATTGTTTCTTTCATCCTTCTGTATTTTGTCTTTGGTTCTGGATAATTCTTAGTGGAAGGTGGCTGTAGATTTGTAGGCTATTGTTATTCCTAGGGATTGGAGGATTCTGGCTGTCATTTCCAACACCCCTTTTGTGTACAATAAGGTTAGTTTTTGCAAAGTGGCTGGCTGTGTGGTGGGTTGTGCTTTGGGTGCTGTGTGTCAGAATAGGAAATTGTCTTTTTAACCATTGCAACTAATTCTACATGGGAAAAACTTCACATCAGTTAAAAACCAGGATACACGAACACCAGCTGGCAGTCAAATGCCATGATCCCAACTCATTAATCTTTACCCACATCAATGCCAAACAGCACCAGCTTGATTGGAGCAACACAAAAATCATTGGCCATGCTACCACCCACAATGCTTGTGAGACACATTGACCTATTACCAGCCTACAAACCTCTCAGAATCCAGATCAACTGCACAGTCAGCCAGAGACAGCATCGACACTCAACCAACCCACTCAACCCCTTCTACCAACAGTTCACCTCTCAATGACCCTGACCTGATGTAATCTCATCACAAGACCCATCACAAGATTCACTGATGACTCACAGCTGACCCATCACAACATCCTTACTTGACACACCCATACCTGAAGCCCTTATAAACAGAAGAACACTGACATCCCTTAAATTCTGCTGAAAATGTTACCTAACCTGAAATCAATGTTCTGAAATCAAACCACAAGTTCAGAAGACAAACCTTCACCCTCATAAGTGTATGATATCTGGGTCATGATTAAAACACAGGAGGTGCCATAACTAAATAAGCTTCTTGGATGACAAAAAGAAAGAAAAGCAAGGAAAGTTCAGTTGCTTCTTGAACGAAGAACCTTTGGGAGAACCTCAGTCAATTAAGTCATGTTATCTTGTTTTTCCTGTACTGTGACTGGATAGTTGACTAAGATAAAGTAATACTATTACATTACCAAAAGTGTGGTTCCTCAAAGATGATGATGAGGAGGAGGATAAGTAAATTAAATTTAATTAATTAATATTTTTTTTCTAATTTCATTTTATCTGTCTGGAGGAATAGGAATAATTAGCTTTTTTTTTTTTTCAGCTTCCATTTTATCTACCTGGTAGTGGAGTGCTTAGAAATATTATTCAGGCTCTCTTACTAGAGAATAATTCTTTTTTTCTTTCTATTTCCTTTGGGTTTTTAAGCTTCTCAGCCAATAATGAAACTTTCTAAAATGACTTCAGATTTATTGTTGTGTATGGTTTGAGATGTTGTATTCCTGGAATTGGAATGAAAGATTGGCCTAGAGGTTCCAGATTTTAAGGGGTACCTTAAAGGCTGAAGACTTCTGAAAAACAAAAAGAAAAAACAAAAGTGAAAAGCAGTAATGGTGCATGCCCGCTTGAGTGGTTAAATATAAGTTTGCCATGTAAAAAGGTTCTATTGAAGAGAATCTCTAAAACTATAGAAATGATTTGCCTAACCCAAATGTCACTGCATGAAAGTTTTAAATAGACAAGAACTTAATAAATTCTGTTTTGCATTCTTAATTTGAAAATGAACATGATGGGAATATAAGAGATGAATAGTGTTTTTCTTTCTAAATGAAATAACTGATGTTGTGGTTGAACTTTCATTAAATTTGAGCAGGAACCTAAATTCATGTTAAACTTTTAAAGGTTGAAAACTAATTGAAGGAAAATCCTCTAATGATTGCTAAAATCTAAATGGATTACAAAAGAGGTCACTGCGATATTCCCCTAAAGGTTGAATACAGCTGTTAGAACCATTCCAAACTCTGATATGAGCTGTAGATTTATAGTGGCAAAATATCTTCATAATAAATGAAGCTGGAGACATAGTTTTCAGGCTGAAAAAAATGAGCTGCTTTGTTTATTTATAGGAGAGTAGTCAAATATCCACTGTTCTGAAAAGATAAGAGAAAAAAAAATGAAATTCTGGAGGATAAACATAGTTTATTTACCTCCCACCTTCATTATTTTAATGAATAACTCAAGGTAGTGAACAAATTCAACATACATTCCTCTTCCTATTTTCCCCACAATAACAATCCTGTGAGGTGGGTTGGGCTGAGCAGTAGTGATTGGCTCAAAGTCATCTAGCTAACCTTCATGGCTTATATATAGGATTGGGGACTTATGCAGTACTGGAGACTTTTGCAGTGCTAAAGGCACACATTTTCTCTGTTTATGCCTTCTTTCTTTAATGGAATAAACCACCATAGTCATTAATGGAACAAACCAGCAAATATATTTTAGCCATTCTTATGTAAAGATTGATGATAAGGCACATAACTGAATATGTGAGAAACAACCATAGTAACTATCATGAATATATTTCATTTTTACTTAAGTTTAAATGAAATTAAATAAAGATAGGTTTTTGCATGGCCTTGCCCATTTTCTGTCTGTTTTGAATATGCCATATCATTCTAAGTTTTTCGCCCACTAAAATTACACATTTCTGGGATCCAAATGTCAGAGATAAATATATCTCCAGTAATTTATAGCATATTATTTCAATGCTTCGAGAGTACAATGGCTTTTGTTTTAGTCCACCATTTTTGTTTTCTGGTTGAAAAAATGCTGCAGTGATAACAGCTTCAAGTAGCCTACACATTATACATTATTGTTTCACTGTCCATTCCCCCCCCCCATTTTGTATCAAACAGAAGAACATTTCCTCCCCCCAAGGTTACTTCTCTTGCTTGTCAAACCATTGTCACATCCAGGTAATGTTAAGAATTCCATACATATAGTAGTTGACCAGAATTCAATAGCCATTAAAGCTGTCCCCTGAAGAAATATAGAGAGTTTAAGTCAGGCTCAAACATCTTCTAAAGTCACAAAAGAAAAAAATTATGGCAAATGCTAAGGACATCTATTGTGCCTTTGATGTTTCATCCGCAAGACCAAAATGTGTAAATGACAATTGCCTACACTTCACTAAATTTGAAATGAAAAAAAAATAGCAAACTTTTCTATCCTCTATTCTACTAAACTAAACCAAGCTTTCAGGAAATTACATGTACCTCTTGATTTACAACCACAATTGAGTCCAAATTTCTTATTGTTAAGCAATACATTTGTTAGGTGAGCTTTGCCACATTTTATGACATTTCTTGCCACAGCTATTAGGTGAAACACTGCAATTATTAAGTTAGTAACATGTAAATTAATCTGGTTACCCATTGGCAAGAGAAGAGAAGGGAAGGGAAGGGAAGACATTAGAATAGCAAAGTTGGAAGGAACCTTGGAGGTCTTCTAGTCCAACCCCCTGCTCAGGCAGGAAACCTATTACTATTTCAGACAAATGGTTGTCCAATCTCTTCTTTAAAACTTCCAGTGTTGGAGCATTTACAACTTCTGGAGAAAAGTTGTTCCACTGATTAACTGTTCTAACTGTCAGGAAATTTCTCCTTAGTTCTAAGTTGCTTCTCTCCATGATTAGTTCCCACCCATTGCTTCTTGTCAGAAGTTGCAAAACGTGATCACATGACCCCAGAACCCCATGCAACAATCACAAATACATGCTGATTGCCAAGTGTCCAAATTTTGATCATGTGACCATGGGGATGCATAGGAAAGTATGAAAACTGGCCATAGTGCTTTGTAACTTTAAACAGTCACTAAATACATGGTTGTAAGTTGAGAACTACCTGTGAAATGAATTTAAGAAGAACCCAGGTGGATCAGAATACTGACCCATCTAGTACAATATATTATTCTTTGTCACATGGTCACCAATAAAATAAATTTGGGTCACTCATAAATATGGACAAGCAACCTCCATCATGGTTTCTATTTTTGACAGTGAAGTGATTCCCAAGGGAGTCAGAAATCAGTTCAGCAAAGAACTTTGTGCCATTGACAGTATCTTATTCATCTCACTGAAGTACTTTGCATTCCTCCATCTAATGATCTCTCATCCCTTGATTGGCAATCTCTATTCACTGGATGCATTACTGTTGAAGACCATTACAACATATTTTTACTTGAAGTCAAAAGAGTAATCAAACTGTATATACCAATAACATCTCCCAAAACAAACAAACAAACAAAAAAACAGATTACCCATAACAATAAGGAAACTTCAATCCAAAAAGAGATCACTCTGGCAGAAAAACAAATCTGGTCATGTTGCCAACTTCAAAAGCTGATAGAAAAATTTATGCCACCAGATAAAGACTGAATGCACCAATTATCACATTAAACAAGAGGAAAACTATGCACCAATTCCACCCGCACTTTCTACAATTTTGTAAACAACAAACTAAAAGACTCAAGGTCCATCCCAACCCTGAAAAGACCTAATGGTAAAGACTGCAACGGCGACACTATTAAAGCCAACCTCTAACACATTCTTTGGCTCAGTATTTGTAAACAGCAATGGATCATGTCCAGTATTTCCTAGTTGAATCACAGACAACTACAATGATCGAACACATATTGATTTTACAGCAGACAATGTTGAAAAAGCACTATGCAATCTAAAACCATCTCTATCTATTGGACTGGATGGAATATGTGCCTACCTCTTTTAAAAGCTATCTACTGTCATAGCCGAACCTCTAAGCATAACCTTCGAAAAATCTTTCAGGACCAGCTCCTTGCCTCCTCCGTGGTCATAAGCCATGGTCATCCCCATCTTCAAAAAGGGAGACCCCAGCCGAGTTGAAAATTACAGACCAATCTCCTAATGCTGCGTCACCTGTAAAGTCATGGAATCAATTATTAACCAATCCATTATCCTTCACTTAGAGACAAACAACCTACTCTCTAATAAACAATTTGGTTTCAGAAAAAAACTATCCTGTAATTTGCAACTATTACACTGCAAGAACACATGGACTACACAACTCAATCAGGGCAAAACAATAGATACAATCTACATAGTCTTCTGTAAAGCCTTTGATTCAGTGGTACATGACAAACTATTCCTAAAACTAAAATCTTATGGTATCTCTGGACAGCTGCATAACTGGATAGAAGCATTCCTATCAAACAGACAACAAATGGTCAAAAGTGGGAGTGTCCTATCAATACTTGAATACAGCTCATCAGTCTGAAACCCACATTACTTATCTGATATTAACACAGTTGAGCAAGTCCAGAAATATTTCACAAGAAGAGTTCTTCAGTCCTCTACTCGTTGTCGAATACCTTATGCCACCAGACTTGAAATTCTAGACCAAGAAAACCTTGAATTACACTGTCTTGGTCTGATCTAAGTATGGTATATAAAATCATACATTGCAATGACTTACCTGTCAATGAATACTTCAGCTTCAACCATAATAACACAAGAGCACACAATAGATACAAACTCAAGGTTAACCGCACCAAACTTGATTGCAGGAAATACGACTTCAGCAACAGTGTGGTCAATGTCTGGAATACTCTACCTGACTGTGGTTTCTTCTCCAAACCCTAAAAACTTTAACCTTAGACTGTCTACTATTTACCTTACCCCTTTCCTAAGAGTTCTGTAGGGGGTGTGCATAAGTGCACCAACGTGCCTACTGTCCCTGTCCTATTGTTTCTTTGATTTTTCTTCTATGTCCCCATTTCATGTATTCATAACTATGTATATACTTATACCTATTATCTTGTAAGTGATTGACAAATCAAAATAAATTAAAAAATAAAAATAAAAAGTCACATTCTCCAATAAAAGTAATTCAACATTTCTTGATGTCATCAATCTCTACCTCAAGAGGCCTGAACACAGTCAGCTCATTTTCCCATGGGAAGAAGAATCACCTTGCCTAAATAACTCTCCCTATCTCCACTCCTCCCCACTTAGGAATGTGGCAAGCCTGAAATCCTTCCCTCATGACCACCAAAGAGAAAGTTAGAAATAGAATATATACTAAGCCTAACTAAAATGGCTACACATATGTCAATTTCAAACTTGACAATATATAATTTTTCATACCAGGAATAACTGAGAAATTCGACAGAGGTGGTATTCAGCATATCTGACCAGTTCTGGAGAACCGGTAGCAGAATACCACCTCTGACTGGCCCTGCCCCCATCTATTCTCTGCCTCCCAAATCCCAGTTGATCGTCTGGGTCTTCTTTTGTTGCCCTGCACAGGAGAACAGAGTTGGAAAGCAGGTTAGTGGGGTGGGGAGGGAATGGGATTTTGCAGTAATCTTTCCCTGCCATGCCCACCAAGCCACACCACACCCACCAAGCCACACCCACAGAACCTGTAGTAAAAAAATTTGAATCCCACCACTGAATTCTATCAATAAATGAACAAGTCCTTCATTACCAATAACATCAATAACCCCAAAATACTCTATCCTGAACATTGTTTGGTTAAACTTCCCCACAAAAAAACCCCCAGAGACCTGATTAAAAAAAAGACCTGATGAAAAAACTCAGGGATTGTAAGCATTAAAATCCTTTTGCAAGTGTGATAGTCTCAAAGTATTTGCCCATCTAGAAATCAATTACAGATTCAACCTCTCCTGGGAGATAATTCAACCAATGGAGCTCTACATTTGGGAAAACTGGTTCCTGTTTACTGCTAACCCTCCTCTCTTATTTTCAGGTGTATGGTGAAGCCATATTTGTGAATTAATGTGAATTAAGGCTGCAAGGAATTAATCAATGAAGGAAAATCTTAATATATACTCCTTCTTAGTATAAATATAGCTTTTAAAAAATTTCTTTTCTGAAATAACTGGGTCTGTTTACTTTCCAAGTAACCTTGGATTTGACTGACTATTTTCAGTTCCAAATTAGCTATTAATTTCAACTATGTGGTGCTTGTATACTTAAATAGAAAATAATTTTAAGAATTCTATATATGAAGAGGATAATTCCTGGGTTTTCTTCCATACTTCACCCAGTGGCTGAGAATGTTTTGATGGCAGAAAGCCTTGGGAATAATGCTATATCAAGAGTCAGAATCATCCAAATAGCATTCTGTCCTGTAACATAAACAAACTATTAAGAACTGCCAGGCTACCACATTTGTTTAGATAACCACTGTTAAGCCTGTGTTCCCCAACCAGGGTTAAGGAGACAAGCTAAACAGAATGTGCAGCGTTAGTCAGATAGGCACACAGATAAATGAGTGGGATAAGCTTGTATGTTTGTTAACATACAGTAAAAATAACAGATACGCTTGTGCTATCAAAATATAGTTTATTCCATTTAGAGTTGATAGCATAGTCAAAATAACAGTCCTTTAGTCATGTATCATTTTAGTCAGTCCATTCAAGGATATTCAATTAGCAAAGTCCATGTAGAATATCCTATGTCAGTTCACTTACAAATCAGTCCTTTCTCTCTCCCGTTCGAGTAAGGAAAAACGCAGTCTTCATCCAGTAATTAGGGATCATCAAAGCCAGAGAGAGCAAGCTGCAGTACCTTGCTTCTTTTATGGTACTATTCACAACCACTCACTTAATTACAGTCCTACAGTTAAAGTTGCAGACACTTTAACGTATAAACCATGATAACATATTTATTATTTTACCTAAACCAGTTAGGGTAAATAATGTTATCCCTAACAACCACCTAGTATTTTTCTGTCTAGATATAAATCCTAAGAAGTCCCTCTTCCAATCACTAAATCCTCTCAGTGCTCTTGCTGGATAAAAATCTGTGGAAACATTGTGCAGAGAATAGGAAGATACAATTAGTCCGGTTTGCATTACCATATTTTTTCTAAACTGACCAGTAACCTATTTTGTCAATTAACTTTTAAGTTAATTTACATAATCTTTGACAATTATGTAAAAGACATTTTGGCGGGGTTCTTTTGCAAGTAGCATCAACACAAAGAACTCAGAAGTAGCTGAATGAGTGTCATATAACTGGAGGGAACTTTGGACAATAGGTTGTTTTAATGTCTACTAAAACTGACTGGATTAGACAGCCTTGTTTTGAAATATAAACCATAACATGCTCAGCAATTTGGAAAGAGAGTAATATATACTTTTATGCTTGATAAAGAAATATCTTGTCTCCGTAGTACATCTGAATGTCAAAATGCATAATTTACAACATTCATCTTTTTCACATTCTGTCCCTGAGTCATATATACCTGAATGATAACATCATTAGTAAAATTAAACTGTCTTCAAAGTGGATTGTATATTCAGAGTAAGTAAAATAACTTGCAGCAATATTTCAAAACTAATATCATACTTGTCTTCTTCTTTAGTTTAACCCGTTTGCTTCACACTTCTCACAGTCTGAAATATGTCACATCTTTCATTTGTTATAATCTTTATAACAGCCTTATAATATAAAAAACACCCTTTGTTATTATCTTTGTATTCTAGATCTCGGCCCCAGTCCAAAAAGATTGAGAGTCTATGAATCACTGGTAGATTTATAACAGTGCAAGATGCACATCATGGATTTACACAATGGCTCTTATTGACAATACACCCATTCTCCATTAGTTTCATCTGTAATAGCTATGTTTCAGGGGAACTTGTAAAAAAAATTACAGACTCCTACCTAGTATTTAGGCTTTACAATGAACTCTCTTACTGCATAAGTAGAAAATGAATGCTTTTTGCATAATAGTTATATATTGCTACACCAAGAACAATGTATTTCTGAATAGGAGCACAGTGTAGGAAACTTAAGGCATGTGGCTATGGTCTGAAAACATCTTAAAACGTTTAAGTACAGTGGAACTGGAAAGAATCAGTCAGCATATATTTGAAGAGCAAATCAGCTCTCCTTGTGGATCATTTCTATTATTGAAACAAATTGCATGCAAATTCTAAAGGATCTAGCAATCTTGTATTCTGAATAAGCAGAAATATTTTATATTGTTCCTTTATCATTCAGTTGTCCAATACTCTCTTATGAGCACAGTCCATCAGATGGTTTTTAGATCTCCCCATGAAATGAGGTGCAAAGAAAAAGAAAAGCTTCTCTTAAGAGTTCATCTGGTATCTGAGATTGAGAATTTGTACTTCTTTTGAAGCAGGAGTGTGACAGAAAGGACATCTGAACAAAAAGGAAATAGAGGAAAAAAGATATATAATTTAGATTTATAAATATTTATGAAGAATAGAATAGAAATACTGAAATGTTAAAATTAATCAAAACAAACGAATATTGAAGCTTCCTAATTATTTTCATGAAGTTATGGCCTTTATCTTGCAAGCCCCAACATTACATCTATTATATAATTCCTACATAAACTCATTTACATCCTGAACATAAAATGGAGCTTTTTAAGCTAGGCTATTCTATAATCTTTCTTTCCTCTGTATCTTAAAGCCAACAATCAAATATGTTCACTGTCAGCAGAAAATGCATCTCAGCTTTAATATTGAATGTGCTTCACCTGAAGGCAAAAATATATTTGTATATAAATTTCAAAAAACTGAAATCCTCAGAATTTCATTTCTAGGTAAGCATCTTTGAGAATATATGTTTAAAAGACATTACAGAACTAATAAGTTATGTTGTACCATCTCATCTGGGTGCAGAATTTTCCATGATGGATGAACAAAGAACATTAGAATATAAAGGGTTACCCAATCCATGAATCAGCTGGTTAGACAAGTAGGAACCTACAACTTAGGGCAGTGATATAGGAAGTAACTGGAGTTATATGATGATCTTAATTGCAATATCAAATGAATAATTTCATGCTGCATATGAGAAGGCAATTATGGGACTTGAAGTCCATACATTATAAAGTTGATAAAATTGAAAAATGCTGTATATACGTATTTTACTCAGAAGCCACATAGATACAACGGACCTTAAACATTTATGAAAGGTTTTCAATTGACAATATTTCTATATAACTATGACCAAACTCATCATCTGTTCTTCACAGAAGTTCTAAAGTTAGATAAAGAGAGTCCATTTAAACAAAAGAATCAAAAACTTTATATTTGTCCATTTGTTTATTGAGGTAAATGAATACATATTTTTGTGTAGCAAAAATATGTGAGAGAGCCAATTAAGGTATGGCTGTTAAGGTAACAGCTTAGAAACAAAAGACTATCAGTTCTACTCCCACTTTAGGCACAAAACTAGCTGGGTTACCACATTAGCAGATTTATTTCTTATGAAATAAACTATTATCCCATCTTCTAAGCCCATAAAATGTTTCTTCTGCTAATATTAGCACCAGGATTCTTTTTTTTTTTTTCTTTTTAAGTTATATTTCTGCAACTTAAAACATAGTAGAGAAATAGTAGGAGAGAAATAAGTAAAGAACAAACAACAGACTGATGCAAACTAGTAGATGTTTGCCAGGAGAAATAAACAAGTTAAATCCTGGATGGGTCTTACAGAACTTGGGTCTGTAAGAAGAAATTAATATTAATAACAAAATCAAGAGAGCAATAAAGGGCAGATGAAATGAGAGATACTGTTAGACAATTCAGAATCAGTAAAAACAAATCCTAAAATTAAAGACATGGGAAAGTGGTTCCAAGAAGCAAACAGATAAAAAGAACATGAAAGAATTAGGAAATATATAAAAATATGATGGGCTGATTACAAGACAAAGATGCCAAAGGGGAGAGGGAATTGCAGCAGAAGTTTAGGCTAAAGCAGTGACTTGGAAAAAGTAGAAAAAGAAAGCTTAAATCTAAATACTGGGAAACAAAATTGCTGGCTTGTTGAGATAGCCAAATTGATTACTTTAATTGCAGATAGAACATTGTCTAATTTTAATGTTGTTTGGAAATACCATATTGACTTTTTGTTGGAAACAGAAAAATAAGTTATGAAATATGGATTTGAAAATTAGAATAAAAATAACACATTACTGATGAAATGTAATAGAGAAAATGTAAACAATGCTATCACCATAGAATAAATGGTTAACATATATTTATACTTGTTACTGCTACAAAAGAAAATCATTATTTCCAGTATGGAGACAATATTCTTCCAAAACACAAGAGGCTGACATACATGCAAAGCTGAGGAGACAGACTGAAGCTACTAGATGTCATTGGAAGAGAAGGAATCAGATAAGAAAATGGAGGTTGTTGTCTTTTTCTTGGGGAAGGCAGGCAAGCCACAGAGACTGTGTGAGCAACACAAGCAAGGAGCCACACAGTTTGTTATGCTGGGGAGTCAAGATGAGAAGTGACTGGGCAGAGTGGGGGGGGGAAGCGGGTGGGAGGGGTGAGTAGGTGGGTAGAGTGAGCAGCGAGTGGATGGGTGGAGTGAGCAGCAAACAGGCTGGTGGGGTAGGGCCAGCCAGAGGTGGTATTTCCCAGTTCTCTGAACTACTCAAAATTTCTGCTACTGGTACACCAGAATCAGCCTGAACTATCTGAATACTCTGATCTGACTGCTTTCCGATAATTTTGCTAAATACCAGAAAAAAAAATAAAAAATTCTAATACTATACCCTGACAGATGCAATAATGCAATATATTAACTCTTTCCAGTAAGCTTCGTTTTGAAATAAATGAGGCTCCTGAACCATTTTCCAAAGAATTCTCATCTGTAATCATAGTAATCCAAGCAGGAGTTACCAAAACATAAATAACTACTGTTAGGTAGAATCTTGACTGGTGGTGTGAGCATAAAGTGATAAAAGCCATTTCAAAAACAGTTTTAGATGTTCTATTCTTTAGATCATTGATTGAAGCTCAACAACCTGATATTGTGAATGACTGGCTATATAATTTTCTTCTTCATATGTGTCCCTGACAATGAAAAATACAGTAGTGCTTGGAGATAGCAAGACTTAATTTAGGCTTTTCCGATCTGGGTATACTTTACATCCTAGAACATTGTCTCCTACAATTCCTAGCCTTCATGGCTATTCCTGAGAATTTGGGGATAACAGCTAGAGATGGGTAAAATGTTAAGGAAGACTTAGTAATACACTGCTCAAAAAAATAAAGGGAACACAAAAATAAGACATCCTAGACCTGAATGAATGAAATATTCTTATTAAGCACTTTGTTCATTACATAGTTGAATGTGCTGACAACAAAATCACACAAAAATTATCAATGGAAATCAAATTTAGCAACCCATGGAGGTCTGGATTTGGAGTTACACTCAAAATTAAAGTGGAAAAAAACATGACAGGCTGATCCAACTTTGATGTAATGTCCTTAAAACAAGTCAAAATGAGGCTCAGTAGTGTGTGTGGCCTCCAAGTGCCTGTATGATCTCCCTACAATGCCTGAGCATGTTCCTGATGAGGTGGCGGATGGTTTCCTGAGGGATCTCCTCCCACACCTGGATTAAAGCACCCCCAACTCCTGGACAGTCTGTGGTGCAACGTGGTATTGGTGGATGGAGCGAGACAAGATGTCCCAGATGTGCTCAGTTGGATTCGGGTCTGGGGAATGGGCAGGCCAATCCATAGCATCAATGCCTTCATCTTGCAGGAACTGCTGACACACTGCAGCCACAAGAGGTCCAGCATTGTGACCATATGCTGGTGCGGTTGGTACCCAGGGCCAACCGCACCAGCATATGGTCTCACAAGGGGTCTGAGGATCTCATCTCAGTACCTAATAGCAGTCAGGCTACCTCTGGTGAGCACATGGAGGGCTGTGCGGCTGCCTAAAGAAATGCCACCCCACACCATTACTGACCCACTGCCAAACCGGTCATGCTGGAGGATGTTGCAGGCAGCAGAACATTCTCCATAGCATCTCCAGACCCTGTCACGTCTGTCACATGTGCTCAGTGTGAACCTGCTTTCATCTGTGAAGAGCACAGGATGCCAGTGGCGAATTTGCCAATCTTGGTGTTCTCTGGCAAATGCCAAATGTCTTGCATGGTGTTGGGCTGTCGATGTCGGGCCCTCATACCACTCTCATGGAGTCTGTTTCTGACCATTTGAGCAGCCACATGAAAATTTGTGGTCCATTGGAGGTCATTTTGCAGGGCTCTGACAGTGCTCCTCCTGTCCTTCCTTGCACAAAGGCAGAGGTAGCGGTCCTGATGCTGGGTTGTTGCCCTCCTACAACCTCCTCCATGTCTCCTGATGTACTGGGCTGCCTCCTGTAGTGCCTCCAAGCTCTGGACACTACGCTGACAGATACAGAAAACCTTCTTTCCACAGCTCGCATTGATGTGCCAGTCCTGGATGAGCTGCACTACCTGAGCCACTTGTGTGGGTTGTAGACTCTGTCTCATGCTACCACTAGAGTGAAAGCACCGCCAGCATTCAAAAGTGACCGAACCATGAGCCAGAATGCATAGGAACTGAGAAGTGGTCTGTGGTCACCACCTGCAGAACCACTCCTTTATTGGGGATGTCTTGTTCACTGCCTATGCTTTCTACCTGTTGTCTATTCCATTTGCACAACAGCATGTGAAATTGATTGTCAATCAGTGTTGCTACCTAAGTGGACAGTTTGATTTCACAGAAGTGTGATTGACTTGGAGTTACATTGTGTTGTTTAAGTGTTCCCTTTATTTTTTTGAGCAGTGTATATTATTGCTATGGCGGTAGTTGATATTTTGGTCCTTTTTTATGTTTTTCAAGATGGAGTTATAAAAGACACAATAGGTATTTTGACCCTTATCACTCATATTATCCTTTAAACACTATGCTGGTTTTAAAACAATCACAGTGATTTAGTTATTGCCACTTTAAAAAAAAAAAAGATAAATGAACTAATTTTATTATTTTATGAGCCCTTTCCGCAAAAGCCTGTTTAAAAATGCTGAACATTTTAGCCCTAGTCATCTTGAGCAGGTTTGGGGAACTGTGTGTGGTCCATGCTTTGCCCATCTTTAAATCTAAGCTCTTCTGTAGGACAAGCTTCTCTCTTTCTCTTTTTTTTTTTGTCTCAGTAAGGAAAAGAACTCAAGTGGAAGGGAAAACACCTCCACTTCTTTACTTACAGTTTAACTTCCCTCTTTCTTGCCTGCCTTTAATCAATCACCTCGCTGCTGTCAGAAACATAAGGAGCCTAGCCAGCTAAATTCATATTGGCTATTGTGATCATGCTGATTAACCTAAAAGTCTCTGTAAAGAATGGTTTCACTTTCAACTGTTGACAGTCATCAGTGACTGGAAAGAGAAATGCAGTGTTCAATTAGAATTTGAAACATGTAAGCATCGGTTGAGGTCAAATATAGAAGCACACCACCTTTCTGTCTATAAAGAATAAAGTCTATATTTTTCCATTGACAGGACTGTAATCATTTATATCATATTTCCTCCCCATGAAAGCATGAAAAAAGCTCTTTGAAATGAATGTCAAGCAGATGGCATATCAATTTCCATGCTAGAGATTTTTGGGTACTGTTTGTCACTCCCTGAATAGCAACAATGTGATGATGATGATGATGATGATGATGATGATGATGATGATGATGGAGAATGAGCTCACTATTATTTCTAATGCTTATGGACCTATTGAAGTTGGAACACAAAAACTTTGTTCAGGTATTTTCCCACGTCATTGTAGTGTGCTTTTAAAGTTGTCACAATGTTTCAGCAGAATCTCATCTGCCATCATCAGGCTTCTGTATAGTGTTCATCTGTGACTCACAGACGAACACTATACAGAAGCCTGATTATGGCAGATGAGATTCTGCTGAAATGTTGCTACAACTTTAAAAGCACCACTACTATGACATGGGAAAATATCCCAACAAAGCTGAATGCCATACATGTAAGTACCCGCGAAAACTTAAGAATATATCTATATCTATATCTATATCTATATCTATATCTATATCTATATCTATATCTATATCTATATCTATATCTATATCTATATCTATATCTATATCTATATCTATATCTATATCTATAACTATATCAGTGTTCCTGATTCATTGTGGCCCCGCCATTTTTAAGATGGCAAAGGCACTTGCAAAACCATCTGAAGTCAAGACGATGGACTGGGACAATCTCGCCCCAATCCTCCGGGCCCATTATGCCCAGCGGTGCCAACACTCATCAGGAGACACGAGTTTTACCAGAGGAACCAACAGGAAAGTGAAAGTGTTGGAGACTTCATTGTGGACCTCAAAAATCTGGGAGGACTCTAGGTTTCGCAAATCTCGAGGAAGCCATGAGATATTGAATTGTTCTGGGTCTAAAAGACCCCACAACCCAGAGCAAGATTATGGCAAAAGGGGACATCGCCCTCGCAGATGTCATCGCCGATGCTACTGCAGCAGAAGCAACCAGGAGGTCAGCAGCTCGAATGCGCTGAGTGAACACACCACACTGCCATCTCGCCAGTGACCCTATGGCCCCTTCCGAGAGGCACACAGCGACTACCCACCATGAAGATCTCAAATCCTCCTCAGAAAGCGAAGAAGAGGAGGTCAACAGACTCAGGTCAGACTGAGATCAGCGAGACCAACGGACTCATAAACCGTTGTATCAGTGTGCTGGATGTGGGGGAAACCACCCAAGGTCAGATTGCAAATTCCTAGACGTCCTCTGCCATTCCTGTGGAAAGAGGGGCCACATTGCAAAAGTCTGTAGAGGCAAGCAAGGGTCCAGCCCAAACTGAAGAGAAAATAATTTCCGGCAGACAATAGCCACCCCACCAGTAAATCGGGATCGCCCAAGCAACCAATGGAACCACTACTACAGAAATCGAGCACCAGCCACTTCTATCAGACGAGAAGAGACACACCAAACCATCACCATCGGCCATGCATCATCCCTTGATGCAAGAAAGATCTGAGTAAAGGTCACCATTGAGGACCGTCCATGTGTTATGGAAGTTGACTCGAGGTCCTCCCTATCAATGGTCTCCTGGAAAACCCTCAAACAGCTGATCCCTGACATCCGTTGCCAGGATCTCAGCCCTCAGAGAATTATATTGAAGGAATATCAAGGAAACAGGATCCTGGTCGCCAGTTCCAGCCACATCCAAGTCTCCTTCAAAGACCACACCGTGACTCTACCACTTACAGTCACCAATAAGAATTGACCCAGCTTATTGGGCTTGCAGTGGTTCGCGCCACTTGGAATTGAACTGGTGGGCATCAACCAAACCGAAAGCAATAACTGGGAAGCGGTTCTTGTCCAAGAATTCCAGGAAGTGTTCACTTAGAAGCTAGGCAAGTATAAGGGATCCCCCTTATCGTTTAACCTCTGCCCAGATATTGCACCCATTTGCCTTAAGGCCCGTTGAGTGCCTTTTGCACTCAAACCAAAGATTGATGAACAATTGGACAAATTGATAGCCCAAGGCATATTGGAGCTGATTGACCATGCCCAATGGGAGACCCCAATAGTAACACCCATAAAGCCTCGGATCTCTGAGAATTTGTGGGGACTACAAGGCCACCCTAAATCATGCACTTCAGCAGAGTGCTAACCCCATGCCTATGGTCCAACACCTACTGCACTGCCTTGGGGGTGGGAAAATATTCACGAAATTGGACCTAGCCCAGGCATACCAGCAGCTGCCTGTAGATACAGAGACCACAGAAGCCCAAACTATAGTCATGCACAGAGGGGCATTTAAGTGTAATAGACTCCAGTTCGGAATGAGCATGGCACCAGGCATCTTCCAGAGTCTGATGGAGAGATTGTTGCAAGGTATAAAAGGGGTCGTACCATATTTCAATGATGTCTTGATAGCTGCCCCCACTAGAAGTATACTAGAAAAGCGGCTAAGAATGGTCCTCCAAAAATTTAAAAATGCTGGCCTGAAGGTCAAGAAGAACAAGTGCCAACTATGTACAGAGAGGGTTGAATTCCTTGGTTACCTTCTTGACAAACAGTGAATTCACCCTACTGAGAAAAAATTGGCTGCAATCAAAAACATCCCAAGACCTAAGAACAAAACAGATCTTCAAGCCTTCCTGGGACTTATTAACTTTTATAACAACTTCCTACCCCAGAAGGTGACTGTTGCTGAACCCCTGCATAGGCTCCTCGATAAGAAGGCTTCCTCGGTTTGGGGACATCGAGAAGAACGAGCTTTTCAGCAAGTTAAAGACCTCTTAACATCTGATGCCATATTGATACAATATAACGAGACCTTACCCTTAAACGTCACCTGTGACACCTCACCGTTTGGAGTAGGAGCCATCCTGAGCCACATCCTGCCAAACGGCACTGAGGCACACATTGCATTTTTTTTCCAGAACTTTATCTAAAACTGAGAGAAACTATAGCCAATTAGATAAAGAGGCTCTCGCTATTGTGGGTGCAATTAAATGATTCCATGAGTATGTGTATGGAAGGTCCTTTTCTTTAATCACCGATCACAAACCATTACTGGGCATCTTAGCGGGGGATAAACCAACTCCCCATATCTTATCGCCAAGAATGACACACTGATCAGAGTTTTTAGCCGCATACGACTATCAACTACAACACCGATCGGGGAAAGCCATTCCCCATGCTGACGCCCTGAGCTGCTCACCGCTACCAGAAGTCATAGATGACCCAGCTCCAACCCTAGCTGTACTACAGATCAGGACACTCCCTTCACCTCCGCTGACTGCACAAGACATCACATCCGAAACAAGGAAAGACCCTTGTTTAGCACGAGTCCTCAGCTGGGTAGAAAGAGGTTGGCCTGACAACAAACTCAATGAAATCTTCAAGCATTTCAAACACAGGCAGACAGAACTTTTCACCCCAAAGGGATGTGTGTTATGGGGAGACAGAGTCATCATCCCAGAAAGACTATGACATAAAGTCCTAAAACTATTGCACGATGGACATCCGGGAATCGTGCGGATGAAGATACTAGCAAGGAGCTACGCTTGGTGGCCAGGCATAGATAAGCAAATAGAGACTTGGGTGGCCACCTGCAACAAGTGCCAGGAAACATGCTCAGCTCCACCAAAAGCACCACCAATGGAATGGGAAGCACCCCGAGGTCCCTGGTCCCGTATCCACATCGATTTTGTGGGACCCACTAAAGGGCATACATTTCTCATAACAGTGGATGCCTATTCCAATTGGCTTGAGGTCCACAAAATGAAGAGCACCACAACAGAAACAGTCATTAAAAAATTAAACAGACTATTTGCCACACACGGGTTGCCAGATAACTTGGTTTCAGACAATGGCTCACAGTTCACCGCCTTGGCATTTGAACAGTACCTAGCAGACTGGGGGATACTTAACATCGCCGGCCCACCCTGCGGCCAACGGTAGGGCTGAATGAATGGTCCAGTTCATAAAGAAGACCTTACACAAGATGGAACAAGGGAACTTCCATGAAAAGGTAACCAGGATGCTTCTCCTCCAACATATCACTCCAAACAGCACCACAAACAAAACCCCAGCCGAGCTCCTGAAGGGCCGGAAACTTCGATCACATCTTGACCGTCTACACCCTGCCTACACGCCGGAAAAGCCTCTGGGTTCCAGTAGCAAGTACCGCACATTCAAGGTAGGTGACCCAGTCTTTGCAAAAAACCTTACCCCCTTTGTGGGTCTCTGCTACCATAATGCAACTTACGGGTCCCCGTTCCTACCATTTGCAAACTAATGATGGGAGACTATGGAAGCACCACATCGACCAGTTACGTTCCAGGCTGGCACCTACCTCTTTCATAAGCCCTGAACTCCAAACCGGGGGGGGAAGGGAAATCAAGGGGGCCGAAAATGAACTAGTACCTGATCCAATATGTGAGACTCAGTGACCAGCGCAACCAAACCTGGAGTGTTTACCTTCCAAAGAGGAGCCAGGACAGATGGCCATCTCACTGCGGAGCAGCATGGCAGCATCAGCACGCCCAGAGAATCCAGACGGCAGACTTGACGGGAGTAGAGATGACAACCCTGAGTCACCCAACGGAGAAGTCGGATCACCGCTACCGCTGAGTCTAACAAACAACCCACCAGAACCAGAGTCCAGCCAAGGACTGATGGAGCAACGTAGATCAGGTAGGCAGGTGAAACAACCTGCCTACCTGCGTGAATACATCACCCCACCCTTGAGATGGAACCTAGGGGGGAGGGGTGTTACTAACTAAGCAAACTCGTTAGTTTGCGATTCTAGTAGTTTTCTTTCCACGAAAGTTTCCTAGCCTGCACTTCTGATTAGCCCGTTTGACAGCGGATTGTGATTGGTCAGTTTTGGTTTATCAGATTGGCTGATAGCGAGTCGCTGCTGATTGGATGCTTTCAATGCGGCAAACTCAAATCATTGGGTGTTGTGACAGCAGCCAGCTCTACAAAAGGAGCTGCTGCTGCCCTAGTTGTTCGCTCTGTTCTGAAGTCACTAATAAAGAGTTGGAGTCACTATTCGATGCCTCGTCTCCGTTCCTTGCACCCACTCTCCCAGATCTAACAAACAGGATTAGAAAACCTAACTTCTTATCTGAATTAAAGTCACTGAACTCAGTGACAATGAGTAAGAAGCACTGAAACGTTGACTAAATGTGTATATATGTATGGTAGCTGAATCCAGATTTCCATAAATTACTGTAATAGTGCATGTATATGTCTGTATGAGAGAGAGAAAAAAACTTTTGTGAGAATGGGGAAATCAATTGATTTTTAGAAATGTGATATTTTATTTTAAAGGCAATTAATCAGTAATTATGATGATATTAAAGATGATGCCCCTACTCTATCCTTTATTAAAGAACAGCTTTGATAGAGAACATGCATATTGATATGAATACTCTGTACACCTATTTTATATGCATATCTGTTTATTTATTTGTTTGCTTTTCCAGTGTGTGGATGTCTTTGTATGTGGGTGGGGAACTGATCAGCCTTTTGTAAAACAGAGGAATCAGGCCCTGTGTGTACATCAGATCTTTGTTAAAACCTATTACTTTTTGTTATATATTTTTGAATCCTAGATTCCTAGTCACTTTTCCTAAACTGTGAAGATTGATGTCTGTTTCATGTTCCCACAATTGTTCTGCCTCCTTTTATTTCCCATCCTTATTAACTTTAACTTTTGGCAACCCTAGTTATCAGTTTGTAATAATGGGCTGAGTGCAGAATTATTTTATGTTTATAATCTGCTACATTATAATCTTCTTTCAGACCTCCTGGTCCAACTGAACAGAATACTAAATCTCTTGTGTGCCTACTAAATAATAAGGTCATATATCAGCTGCAGTAGGTGGAGGACATGAAATCTTGAATCATGTCTGCCTGAGCATTTTCAACATGGAGTTGAAAAGAAAATATGCCTCTAAATATCAGAGATCATGCAAGGTGCTATTTTAAATAACACAGGATTTGATCATTCATCAATCCTCTTAAAGTTAGTATAATCTCTTAAGTTCGCATTTGTGATTCATAGTGGGTAAATATGAAATATTTTTTCTTCCTAAAACATGTTACTAAACTGTTTCCCCTGTATTATTATACCCATTATACATTAGACTGTTTTATATGAAAGCTTTTTAAAAAATAGAAAAAAAATGGAGCTTGTTTTCCAATGATATATTTGGTGACACATTTGGCAGAAACCTGCAGAGCTGACATTATGAGCCCAAGTTCAAACACACCTCTGTTTATCAGATTGCTTCCTTGACTTCCTTTATTGAAGAAGCCAAATAGAAAGATAATACAAAGTCATCATTCTATACTAGATGCTTTTGCATCAGTTCAAGGAGGATGGACATGTAGAATAAGGAGTTCAAAATTCAGGACGTTTTGTGCATTAGAAAATGAATGGCGAATGCCCCTGCTGAAATTCCCTGACTTTGAATTCTGATTAAATTATATTTTGCTCAAAGAAGACCATCAAGGACAAGGTATATAAATAGACACATTTCTTCATTTGCCTGTTCCCTGGACAGATTACCTAAGTCGGATAAAGAGTCTTAATATTTATTAACTTATATCAGGAATCTAAAACAAGGCAAAAACAATGCAAAAATTATCCAATTTTATTTCATATTAGATGTGCGTGATAGTTCATGTTATCATCATGAATATGGGCACATAATTTTTTGACTATTCAGGGCCACAGTTGACCTTTAAATTGTTGGCTAATACATGTTGGTTTAATTTAATTTTTATTTCATTTATTTGATTTCAGTCGCAATTGTAAATAAAATATTGTACTTTTCTGGTAAGTAATAAATTTCATCTTCTGCCTCTTTCAAGCAGTATAATTTAAAGAAAGTTAAAGGCCTGGAGGGCCAGCCTTGGGCTTTAGATTGTTTGACTTGATGTATCTGTAACCAGTTCAACATAACTATAAAGATGACAGAGGTCTCCATATTTACTTCAGATTATTTCAGTGATCAGAAACCTACATGGTTCCAAGAGCTTTTTTTTTTCCTAAAGAAAAAGAAATTATCCAATTTATGATGGGAGAGGAATAGGAGGAGAAAAAGCAGAAGTAACATTAAAATTAATCATGTTGGAAGTAGAATTAATTAATACAATGTTAATGATTGTATAATTTTAAAAAAATTGGTTTCTTGCCAGATTTTTAATTTAACCAACATCAAGAATTCCATACCTGTCCTTCCAAAATCCACCTGTTTTTAATTTATGTTTTTGTATGCACTTTTTATGCACTTTTTACATGCATACTTTTTTTTTGTGAGAAATTTATCTTTTCTTTCAAAATCTATTAGACTAGAAGGTCTATAAGTTTTATCAATAAAACAAAATATTTATTCCATCACAACATTCCTGAAATAAGGTTTGATATTGATTTGCCAAGAGAGCCATAATCAGGTACCCAGTGAATGAAAAGGTTTTAAAGTACCTTATTAATTTTAACATTTTTTTATTCATTTAAGCAGTTAATAAGTATTTAAAGAATGATATAAAAAGCCTGTATACCAAGCAAGATGGACCCAGATCTCTTTCAAACTCCTTAATAATATCAGCAAATATATCTCAAGGGTGGCAAATCTCCATAGTAAGTGCTAGGTTCCATGCTGAATGTCCCAGCTCAAAAGCCAGTATTATATTTGTTATAAAACACCTGGCACCATGACTTCATGAACGTGTTTCTACGGTCACAAGAGTGCAAAATCTGATCTTGTAAAAAAATCCCAAGCACATTAGGTCAAAATGAGTACTAAACTTTTCTTAGTAAGTCCCTTTTTACTTTAGTAAGCCATATAATACCTTAATTCAGGGTAGAGTTGGAGCGACTGGTTGGATGTCCTTCCTGATGTCACATGGAGTTCACAGCAAAAAAAAATTGTGTGTGCTCTAGGACAGAAACATCTGTTGCTACCAAGGATTGATCGCTCAACCTTCTGAATGAAGGCCTTCACCACTAGGCCACCACATGATTCTCTAAGTCAGGGTTGTCAAACTCGATTTCATTGAGGCTGTGTCAGTGTTGTGTTTGATATTGGGGGGGGGGGGAGGGCAGGATGTGTGTGCCTGGGGTAGGCATGGCCAGATCAACATCACTCATGTTGGGCTCCTGAACTCTGTGTTTGGCTGCAACTGCTTCTTGCAATACTCTGCCAGTGAAAATGGAGCTCAAGAGGTTGCACACAACTCTCCTGAGCTCCATTTTTGCTGGCAAAGGCACCACACATCGGTCCTTCACTGTTTTGGGCAAAGATCTAAGCACCCCATGGGCCAGGGCTGGTTCCCAGGCCTTGAGTTTGACATTTCTGCTCTAGTCTTTTCTTAATATGAAGTAGAAATCAAAATATGTTACTAAACTTCTCAAAATACAATGGTATTCTACAATGTTGGCACAACCATCATGCAGTAATGACAATTTTTTTTTAGACTCATGTTTCATGATATTGCAATACTAATCCAGGAAATATAACTCAAATATTTTGGGGGGTGGTTCCCACTAAGAGACCAAAAAAAAAACCATTTGATACTAACATCTTTGAAACCATCATCCTGCCAAACATTAGACCATTTATACATGTAGATGTAAGACAGCAAGGTATATAAAAGGTTCATCCATGATTATAAATACCAGGTAACTTAAAAGTAAAAAAAAATGGCACAACTAACAAATACCTTAGCAGATAATTTTGAAAGACTGTAAAAAGAGTATAGTCTTGGGTATGTAATTAAATCATTAATTAAATCATCTATTATTAATAAGCATAACAAAAATAGGAAGGTATTTAGAATAGCCAATGACAAATACTTTATGCCATGTACTTAGGTCTGCTAACCATTTATTAAGCCCAATAACGTCCTCTGAAATACATCTTTACAAACTATCCACTTTCTGTATGCTATCCCAATAGAGGGTGTCTCTTTCACCTTGTGAACTCACTGTTGAAGTAATTCATATTGCCATCCTTATCATAACAGGGATAAAAAATAATCATTTGATGTAGGGATGTTACTATGTCTTTAATTTCCCCCCTCCCACACATATTCTCTCAGCTTGCATCAAAATGTTCCATCTTCAAACCTATCATGCCATTAAACTTAATCCAGTCAAAACAGTTAGCAAAACTTCTTTAAATTGCATGTGCTTAATTTGCTGCAATAAATAGTATCTTGTAAGATCTATAAGAATTGTTCTCTAATAATTTAAATGTTGTCATGACTTCTTTGCAGTGGTTTAGCCAGGTATTCTAAGAGATTTGATTTTAAAAATTCCCTGGAGTCAGCATAGAGTAATCAGAGTAATAAGTAGTGTCTATCAATGCCATTATCTTAGATATATAAGACATATTTTTGCTTATGCAGTAAGATATCTAATTATCTCTCTTCAATATATGAAGATAGAATTCCTTGAATTGAGAGAGAGAGAAAGAGAGAGAGAGGAACGGAGAGAGGGAAAGAGAACATTTTGAAAGAACATTTTGCATTTATCTAATGCACTGTATGTAGTAGGAATAAAAAAGTATTTATTTGTACCCCTTTCTTCCAACAAGTGCTCTGAATGTCAGTTCCTAAACTGATAGATTCAACAGGTCAAGGCTGTGCCATAGAGGGGCAAACAGATAAGAGATAGTCAAAGTTAGAGGGACCTTGTAGGTCATATAGTCCAACCCTCACCCAAGCTGGAGACCCTACACCATTTCTGACAAACAGCAGTCAAATCTCTTCGTGAAAGTCTCAAGTGATGATGCTTCCACAGCTTCCAAGGGCAAGTTTTGTCCTAACTCTAATCAAATACAGAAAAGGGGCAGATTTTAAAAATAAATAACACATTTCTTTCACAGCAACTAAAACAGGAGGTTATATAGGAGCCACATCTGTCCACATCAGAAGTGGTATTCAGTAGGTTCTGACCAGTTCTGGAGAACCAGTAGTGGAAATTTTGAGTAGTTTGGAGAACCAGCAAATAACCACTTCTGTCTGGAGATTTTACAGTATCATTCCCCTGCCATGCCCACCAAGCCACATCCACAGAACCGGTAGTAAAAAAAAATTGAATCCCACCACTGGTCCACATGCTTTTACTTTACAAGATATGGCACATTTCTAGCCACTGTAGTTACTGCAAGCCCAGAAAATATGTTCCATAGTCCTCTCAAGGAAGCAAAGAAATTACTCAGGATAAGTCATTTGGAAAAGGAGAGTATTTGTCTGCTTTTTTTGCTTTCCACAGCAGAGCTGCCCCCTTGTTGCTGAAAAATAATTTCTGTCCCATGGATATGAAACTTCAATTTAAGTCTAATGGCATGGAACCAACTCCCAGCTAAGCCTGCATAGGTTGGCAGATTACCCTTTTCAAAAAACCTGCTTTACATCTGAGGTCCTTATTTCATCCTCTTGCCTGCCTTGTGCTCTAGAGACCAATTAAAGAAAGAGCTCAAGCATAGAATTAGAAACTCTACTCTTCAAGTTCTGTTCCCCAACCTTTTGAAATGTTTTAGCAAGACAATATAAACTATTAACTAAATATCAACTATTACCTATGCTAACTGAGGAAGAAGTAAGGCCGACACAGGGTGGACTCTTATCCTATTAATCTCTTTGGTTTAAAGATGTGGCCTTTTTAGTTCCAAAAAAAGATAATACTTGCTTAAAAATAAATGGAACACCTTCTATGTAGTACTGTGAAGTTTCCAATCAGAGAAGACAGGAGCTCTGTTTCTTTGCCATGTTTTATTTTAATTATTTAATTATACAAAATAAAGAATGCTGTAGGAAAAAAAATATTCTCAGTGAACTTGGAGAACTTGGAACCATCAGTTCATATTTTACATTTATTTTGAAATGCAATAAATTGGCACAATGGTGTAAATAATGGAATTCCAAAAATGGAATTCCTCAGTGTTTCATCTTTTATTTGGAATATTTTAATTATTTTTAGATTCCTGCTAGGAGGGGTGATTCAGAATGGATTTGTTCAGGATATCTGCCTATATAACAAAACTAGACAATGTCTTATGAAACTGAAAGAAGCTCATAGTTTGATATATTTTTACACTTAATAATATTTCCCAGTTTTAGCATATCACCAAAATACTTCTCTAGCTCTAATCACTGATGTTATTCTGAATAGCACAACCTATCAGAACCATCCCGAGAAATTGCTGGAATATCTACATTTCTACTTCTTAAGCTTCTTTTTGCAGATTAATTGTCAATCTACCAATTTTTTTTTTTTTTTTTTTGTAAATTTTATTTGAGTTTTCACAAAGAGAAAAAAAAATACAAATAAAACATCTTTTTTGAAAGTAGTGTAATCCCGGGTTATATTTCTTCGTAGAGACACAAATTCAGGATCGTGCTCGTTTTTATATTCTATTCCATATCTTATTACTATTTTACATATTCTGCATAGCTTCTTCCCTCTTTTAATTTTCTCAATTTTATTTTAATTATCACATCTCAATTCAAATCATTGTATTTATATTTTTTGTCTGTCCTGTTTCAATTATCTATTATCTTTTCTCATTAAACAAAATTTCTCCTGTAGTTACTGATTGGAGTATGACCCCTTTATATCTTTTCCCTAAAGTTGTAACATTCAGTATAATACATAACTTCCATTCAGATTCTGCTTGGTACATTCTTAAAATACACACTGTATTCTTAAAAAAAGAAAAAAAATTAAATGTATATTCCATTCAATTCAATTCTCTCATTAATATTAATATTCATTAAAGTTTTAACATCTTTAACATTACTTTTCAATTAAATAGCATACTTCTATGGGAACAATTATAAGCTTTCCATAGTTAATTCCCCCCTCTTCAATTTTATTTTATAAAACATTAACTAATTAAAATGTTCCCATTGCTTCCTAATTCAATTTTCTCATTTATTTTATTTCACTTATTTTATTCACAAACATTTCACTAAATTACACTATTTTATCCCTCATTTTAATCATATGTTGTTTCTAAAGTTATTTCTATTACTAATATAACAATACAATCTTATGTACCTTTAAAGAATCCCTTTTTCAGTTAGATTTTCACCCATTATCTCTAAATAGGTCCTGTTTCTCTATATCTTGCTCCGGTCCTTTGTAACTTCTTTTCCTTTCCTTCTTCCCTCTCTTCTTCTCTCTCCCCCTTTTACCCCCTTGTCTCTCTACCTCTATTTCTCTCTTTTGTGTTCCCCTTTTCTGTTGCTTTCCAGTATTATACTTATTTTTCGAATTATTTTTTCTTTTCTTTAGTTGTTTTTTTAAGTCTTAAATTCTCTATTCTCTTTCCCCCCTTTCCTTTTTCTTTGCCACATAGAGTTACTTGTTCATTAAAGATGGCTTCTTTTTTGTCCCAGTCTTCTTGTTTTGCAGTCGTTTCTTGTTGTTTCTCATAGTTCCAGATCTCCATTTCTAAGAATTGAAAAATGAAGCCAAAAGAACCCTTCCCTTCTTGTGCATCTTCTTTGTAATTTTTAAGTTCCATTTTCAATTCATCCAGAAGTGGTGCCATTGTATAATTTTTTAAACAACCACCCAATTGATTTTAGTCATTCAAATATAATAACCAAGAATCCAAAGATCACCAAATAATCCAAATACACGCAAGCTGTTTCTTTTTTGCTCTTTTTTTTTCCCCACTTTCTCTTCCTGGGGTTACTATTTAGTTGCAAAGTTTCAGTTAAAATGTATCTTTTAGAAGTCTTGTTGAAGTTTTACAGTAGATTTTTTTTAATTCCAGGCAGTCTCCTCCTTCTTCCAGATCCTGCCCTTATTCTTTTTCTCTCCCTTCCTGCTTATGAAAAAGAAAAAAATTAATGTCCAGAAATCTTTATTATCCCTTTGACATTTTGTTTTATTTTCAGCTTAATTGCCTATTGATGTCAAAGTGGATTTTTCTGATTTCTTATATAAGTCTCTTAGTTGTCAGTATAGGGAAGGAGAGAGAAGAAGAAAAAAGCCAAACTTTTCCCTTTTCACTTTCCTTCGCTGCTTCTGACTCTTCTTTGGGAGCAATATTATTTTTTGTAAGTTTAAATTCCAGGGTACCTTAGTTGTTGATTTTACAATTTAACCCGGTCAGCCCAAACTTTCACTTCTTATCTTCCTCCTGTACATTCTTTTCTGGTCAAGTTCTCCTTTGTGGTTGCCATTTCTGACCACCGCTCTTATCGCCTTCGGGAAAGGGAGTAATGGCCAGCTGAGGAGGAGATATGCAGCTCTCCTCAACTCTGCTTGTGGTCTCCCCCATCTTCACCACCTCTATGGGGCGGCTTAGCCCTGAAACCAGCTGGCTCAGGGCACTCCAGTGGCGAGCCCAGACAGAAACCATGCACGATCACGGATTTTTGTCTGTCGCTGAAGCCCTTCAAGCCGAATGTTTTTTCTCAATTTACCAATTTTTTTATACTCAAAGGATAGAAAACATTTATTGAGTTAAAATGCAGTGTACTCCTCCATTCAAATGAACAATTTGTCTGTACTTACAATAATCTTGCATCAAACCATAGCAAAAATGAAAAGCCTAAACACAGGGTTTTTTTTAAAGAATGCAATCTTCCTATTCCTTTCACTGTTTTTTTATAGGTGGAGATAAATATCACAATAGATATATATTCAATCCATAAAAATATCATCATGAACAGTTATTGAAACATACATAAACAGATACAAAAACACATCTTCCCTACTGTTGGAGTTGAATCGTTCCACATGTGCATATAGGGCTGGTAATTGTAGAGCTGAGGTGGAATAATGATTATTAAAGCAGATTTTATAGCAAAGAAAAGAGATTTGTTTTCATAAAGTATAAAAGAAAGAAAGCTTGGCATCATCCTCTCATGAGGAGAAATTGAGAACATGTGCTCATTGTGCATGTGGATAGAAAGAAAGGTGAAGGATGTTATCTCAGACACAAAGAACAGGAAAAGTGATAGACAAAAAAGGAACTTAGAGTTAATCATTAAGTTATTATCTATATCCTTGAAATCTGTAGGGTATGAAATGTAGTAGATTCAATACCACTGGATGTAAATCAACATGAGCCCCTAGGAAATCAAATTCTTTGGATGCATAGATAACCATAAGATCATATTGTACATGCCAAGATATTAAAGCTTAGCTTAGCTTCTTTCATGTGTTAATTGATGGACACCATGCTCTACTCTAAGGTCCCACAACCCAAATGTAAATGGAAATATTAATGATGATGTTATTCATTCACTCATGTCAGAGTCTTCATGATTCAATGGGAGAAGGTATTTCCATGTCTTGCACTCTTGCACTGTTAGTTTGAGTTATTCTATGCTCTAGCAGGTGTCCAGTCTCTGTGTTCTTTTGAAGCCTGGTTTCCTTTTACCACTAACTCTTCCAAGCATAATTGCTTTTTCAAGTGAATTCTCCTACATGACCATAATAAATGAGATGCAGTTTGGTGATTTTGCCTTCCTGTGACATGTCCACTGTTATGCGCCCCAGTACTTGCTAGCTAGTCACTTTTGCTGTCCAAGGAATAAATAGGAGCCTTTTCTGGCAACACAGCTCAAATGAATTGATTTTCTTTCCATCTTGCTTTTTTAAAGTCCAAGTTTCACAACCATAGGTAGCCATGTGGAATACAATAGAGAAGACTAATCTACATTTGGCTGCTAGGCTGATGTCCTTGCTTTTCCATATTTGTTCATGTTCATAATTGTGTGGGATTCAGTGAAATGTATGTTTTATTTCGAGGCTGCATTCACTGCTTTGAATAATATGTGATCCGAGGAAAGTGATTTTTTTCCACACATTCTCTCTTCATTATCAATTTTTATCTTGATGCTTCCATTCCTTGCATTGGCCATGAGCTTGGTCTTTTTGATGTTCAGATGGGTGGTACCCCTCAATAATTCTGCAGGGATGTTGTCAACAGCTGTAGCCTTGTTGTTTGGCAGTTGATCATTACCCATATAATCTCTTCCTCAAGGATGTCTGGTTCTATTTCTACTTTTCTTTCACTTGTTCTCTTTCTTCATCATCCTGAAGCTACCCTTTGCTACCTGTATACATCTTTTCTGGTTCCCTGACAGTTAGAACAATTAATCAGTGGAACAACTTGCCTTCAGAAGTTGTGAATACTCCAACTCTGGAAGTTTTTAAGAGATTGGATAACTATTTGTCTGAAGTAGTGTAGGGTTTCCTGCCTAAGCAGTGGGTTGGACTAGAACCGTGATGGTGAACCTATGGCACATGTGCCACAGGTGACATGCAGAGCCATTTATGACAGCACGTGAGCCACAGGCAAACTTGCTTCATTGTGTATGCACATGTGCCTACCAGCTGATTTCCGGCCAATTTGGGGCCTTTTTCATCCTCCCAGGATTAAAGAAAGCCTCTGCAGCCTGAAAAATAGGCCCGTTTATCACTTCCTGTTAATACCGAAGGGATGGAACGGGACTATTTTTCAGGCTGCAAAGACTTTCCTTAAGCCTGGGAGGCTGAAAAAGGCCTCAAACAGGCCGAAAATCAGCTGGGAGAAGCAGTGCAGGGAAGGGTGTGAGGGATTGCATTGCGCATGTGCAAGGAGTGTGCATTGCGTTCTGGGTGCCAGCACGCGAGTGTGCGAGCGCAAGCACGTGCACAATTTTTGGCACAGGAGCTCAAAAAGGTTAGCCACCACTAGACTAGAAGATGTCCAAGGTCCCTTCCAACTCTGTTATTTTATTCCAAATGGCTGTTCTTGATGCCTTGTTAGTTGGATAGTTCTTTCTCTTGTTTGCTTTTAATGATGCTTTTGTGAGAAATAAATGGCGTTCAAATCTATTTGACTTGCATAAATGCATTCCTTCATGTAGTCCACTTTAAGCTGTTTACATCGCTCATCCCGGTAAAGTTCATTATCCTTCCTTGCTGCCCTATGAAAAGCTGCATTCAGTCTTCTTGCTTCTTCCCATTTGCATGTTGCATTGACTACTTTTCTGTGCTCAGCTACTTTGATGGTTTTATCTGAAAGCTACATGGTTTCTTGTATGGTATGTGTCCAACAATAATTGACTGAATTTCCAGCCACAGTTCATTAGATGTCTTCTTAGTGACCAGTAATTCAAACCTCTTTTTCACTTCAATTGTATTTGTAGTAGGGATTTTGGTGACATCAAACATCATTGGAGGCATTGCCTTTTTGAAAGCCGATAGTTTGACTTCAAGTGTGGCCATTGGCAATTCATGATCTGAGTGGTAATCAGCATTTGGATAGGTCTTAACAGTAAGGACTGAGTTGATCCATTGATATAGGACATACTCAATCTGATTATAGTGAAATCTATTTGGTGAATATTTAATTTGGTGAAATCTATTTGGTGAAGTATTTAACTGGTTAATACTGGAATGACATTGACTGTCATTAATGTACAGATTACATCCCATCACTGATTGAATTATTTTCCCAGAAGTTTCAGATAGATGTTCCTAATGTGACATAATTTCTTTTAAAGGACTTGGATGTGGGGCTGATAATTTTATCTAAAGATATTAATAAAACAGCCTTTTCTAGATGCTCTTCAGAAATGTGGACTTTTAACTTCCAAATGTTTTACCCTATTTGTAAATCACTAATAACATCACGGGAATTATCACGATTGAACATATATAAATATTTATTCTGAATTTGGAGCTTTCCAAAATATTTACCATCTTAGTTCTATGTTAATCTATGATTTTTAAAGTATCCAGAGAGATGCAATTTATAAACCTTTCTATGTGAGACAATTTTATTTCAAAATATATATTTTAAAATATAAATTTCTATGATTTGTACTGAGTATTTTTTTTCTGAAGAGCCAATGGATCCACTGACAGGCAAAATTAAGACAAGTCAAAATATTTTTACTCTTTCTTTTTTACTTACATTTTTTTAATACCATGCATTAAGAAGCCCAAAATGATTTATTATCTCAGAGAAAAGGTAGTCCCCATCTGTTCACTTGAGTTACTTTCTGTCCCAATTCTAGACTGTTTTTCTGAGATGGAATAAAGATGACAGCAAACAAAATATAATCATGTCGTACATTTATTTATTGGTAGGAATGGAAGAAAAAGTTGTTTCTTCCAAATGATATTGATTTAGACCATTCTTTCTATTCTCCCCCCCTCTCTTTCTACACACACACACACACACACACACACACACATGGCATTTTTAAGAAAACTGCCAAAATTTATTACAGTAGAAGAAAATTTCTGGGAAATTCAGGCCCAAAGTTTCATATTTGTACTGAGGACGTTTACAAAATTAGCAATAAGGCTAATTCTGATTAATGTTAACATCAACACAGTACTTTAAAGTGAGATTGCTTAAAAAGCACTATGATAATAAATGCAATCAATAACCAAATCAACAAATCTTAGCAGCAAACTAGCAAAAAGAAATGAGCTGTTCTTTAACAAAAGTAAAAGAATAACATTAGAAAATACGTGTTAATTTGGGGAAAAATCAATAAAGTTACTATAGCTCATCAAAAGCTGGCCTTCCAAAATAGAGAATTCTACTCTTGGGATAATAGCACAGGGAACAATGATTAAGATAAGAATATTAATATTGTTTTATGAAAGAGTGTCTCACTGGAAAAAAAAATAGTCTTCAGGAAAACCAAACAAGTAATCGTATATCTAAACTATTCTGCTGAGTCAGCAGTTTACATAATCTGGTATAATGCACTTGACTCAGTATAAAGTGCCTTTTTATCTCCTTAATCCAAGGAATTCAGCCCAAGGCCTATGGCTGATTGATGCCTTCCTGACAAGGTTGTGCTTCACTGCCTTCAACAAATAGATTAATGTTACACTGAAATCTACCTTGAACTTTCCCAGAAGTGTTTTCATAGCCAAAAAGGAAATCTCTGTATTTAGAATATCTCTTGATATTTCAAGGCTTACTTTCTTTAAAATGGATAACATCGCTGCTCCTGCTTTTAGATTTTTGTCACCCATTTTTCTACCATTCTGCCCAGATTTTTCAGTCCAAAAAAACCAATAAAACATTTCCCTCAAGAACTTGTAAGATATATTGAATGTGGGAAATCAGAGTGGCCAATGGTGGGGAAGTGACTGTACAATGAAAATGATTGTAAATAAAACCCTTACACAATAATTGGCCCAATCATAATCAAGTTGATGCACGACTATCACCATCCAACCAATGGACATTTTATTGACATTCTTGTCTTTAAAAAAAAAAAAAAGCAGAAAGCAGAAATGACAAGAAAAACAAAGGGTAATCTTTTTTTTACAACAACAATCCTGTAGCAATTTAAATGAAATCCTTACTTTTGATTGACATGGTTGAGTAATGAAACATATATAAGTTTCACAGCTATTTGACCTTTGTTAGAATATTTCCCCAAATCCATTAAAATGAAGATTCTCTTTCAGTTATGCTCAATGTCTGTACTAATGCACCATGGTCACCCACACATCCATGCCATGTTTTTCACAATCATATTCAAGTATCTTGTGACTGCCATCTTCCAGAATTTGTGTGTATAATTTCCCAGCCCAACCTACATGTCTGACATTCTCTGGTGCTTCTCATACAAATACAAATCCCATTTTATCCTTCTTATATTTTAGAGGCTGTTGAGTTTACTGGAGCACTTCAAAGTCACATATATTATCTTCAGATTGTCATGTTCCACACTTTAAAACCAACTACGGGTAATACAGCAATAGTGCCAGAACAAAATGATTTTGTACTGTATACCTGAAGCTTGAAATTTCATTTGCCTTCATTTCTCCCTCCCAGCGCATTATATACTGAAAAGGGAACAACATATTTTGACCTTTGTGCTACAAAAGTGCTAATACTGAAAATGTTTTGGATAAGTGAGCATGCAATGTGCCTGGTACCTAGAATTATTTTTGATCTAACATCAATCTAAATGTCATCAGGAATTGAAAAATAAAACAAAAACTTCTGTAAAAAAACTACTTTTTAAAAAGATGTTTTCATTTTAATTTCCCACAATAAATATATCATTTTTCCCCAATTACTTTTTTGTCGGTATGTCTATGTTAATACTTTATTATCTTTAGCCAATATAAATAAATAGAGCACTACACATAAAGTCTTCACAGTATTTTACCAGCAATCCTCCATATTTAGGATAATCTGCTGTGATAAACAAAAACAAACAAACTACTATTAATTGAAGTAGGATATGCTCACATGAGTATTCCAGTGTAATATAATTGTTTCTCATGTTTTACAGATTTCCCTGCATATATTAGAACCATTTATGTTTAGTTGTTCCAAAGCAACCTACTGAACATTCTTTTCCATATTTCTTATGGTATCTCTGGACAACTGCATAACTGGATAGAAGCATTCCTGTAAAACATACAACAAATGGTCAAAATTGGGAGTGTCCTATCAAATTCTGTACCTGTCGATAGAGGTGTCCTCCAAGGCAGTGTTCTAGGACCAACTCTCTTCATACTCTACAGAAATGACCTCTGTGATCATATCAAGAGCAACTGCATTTTCTTCGCTGATGATGTAAAGCTATTCAACACCACCGACAATTCTGCTACCCTTCAAAAAGACCTCGACTATGTATCAAAATGGTCAAACAAATGGCAACTTCAAATCTCAACAAATAAATGCTCTGCCTTACATATTGGCAAAAAAAAATCAGAAAATAAAATACAAGCTGAATAGTCAAGACCTTGTTGATGATCCAAGCTCTGTAAAGGACCTTGAAATACTAATCTCTAATGATCTAAGTGCCAAAGCCCACTGTAACTACATAGCCAAAAGGCATTAAGAATTGTTAACCTAATCCTACGTAGCTTTTTCTCTGGTAATATCACACTACTAATTAGAGCATACAAAACATTTGCTAGACCAATACTCAAATACAGCTCTTCGGTCTGGAACCCACATTACATATCTGATATTAGCACAGTTGAGAAAGTCCAGAAATATTTCACAAGAAGAGTTCTCCACTCCTCTACTCATTGTAGAATACCTTATGCCACCAGACTTGAAATTCTAGACCTAGAAAACCTTGAATTACTCTGTCTTCAGTCTGATCTAAGTATGGTATATAAAATCATACATTGCAATGACTTACCTGTCAATGAATACTTCAGCTTCAACCATAACAACACAAGAGCACACAAACTCAAGGTTAACCACACCAAACTTGATTGCATGAAATACGACTTTAGCAACAGAGTGGTCAATGTCTGGAATACTCTACCTAACTCTGTGGTTTCTTCCCCAAATCCCAAAAACTTTAAGCTTAGACTGTCTACCATTGACCTCACCCTTTTGCTAAGAGGTTTGTAGGGGGTGTGCATAAGCACACCAACTTGCCTACCATCTCTGTCCTATTGTTTTTTTTTTTCCTTATATGTACCCATTTCATGTATTCATAACTATGCATATACTTATACCTATTATCTTGTAAGTAATTGACAAATCAAATCAAATCAAATCAAATAAATAAATAAATAAATGAATGAATGAATGAATGAATGTCTGGGAAATTTACATCCAGAATATGGATAATTTTTTTTGAAAGTTGCTCACATATAGTGTACAGTGTGATGCCTATAGTTCTGGAATACTGCATCTATAGCTTCCTGAATAGCTAGCAATATCTAGTCAACTTTTCAAGACATGATGGGAAATCATTGGAAAGTGTTTGTTTGTGTGTATGTGTGTGTGAGAAAGAGAGAGGAGGGATATTTGGGAAGAAAGCGATGGCAAGAAGAAAAATGTAGACAATTTGAAATTCTTAAACACTGGGGCAAATATATAAAAGCAATACATGATCTAAACCAGGGGTCTTAAATTTGAGTTCATTGAGGGCTGCATCAGGGTTGCATTTGACCTCTGGGGATTGGGTAAGTATAGCCAGGGTGGGTATGGCCAGCTGGACATACTCATGTTGGAGGCACCTCGCGCAGCCCAAGTATTCTGCAGCTCTCCTGAATTCCGATTTTGCTGGCAGAGGCACCACAGGCAGGTCCTTCGCAGTTTCCAGGGCAGCCCCATGGACCAGATTTAAGCTTTGAGTTTGATACCCCTGATCTAAACTATCATCAATGTCCAGATTTCAAAATATTTCACTATCTTTTTTAAAAGCTGTACTAGTTTTTAAAAGACAGCCAGTTTGGTGTAATGGTTAAAGCACTTTGTAGAAACCAGAAGTGCCTTATACACAAAGCCAACTATGTGCCTTTCAGTAAGTCAGTGTCTCTCATCTCTAGGAAGGAAGGGAGGGAGGAAGGGCAAACCACTTTTAAAATCTTATCAAGAAATCTGCAAGACTTGACTTGATTTGAAGATATATGTATACACAATTGAAAAAAGATGAAGGCTAAGTTCAAAAAGACTAAATAATGTCTGCTAAGACAATGCTGCAGATAACACAAATCCTTGAAGAACGCTAGGTGCACAAGGCAATAACACATCTGCAGTCCACTTATTTGGAGATATAACTGTATGAAAATCACAGCCTATCTTACAAGAACATTAGGACTGCAGATATAAAGTTAACACCTACCGTATGACAGTGTTTTTTTTTGATCCAAAAAGAAAAAGTGTTTTCTTTTTTGATCCAAAAAGCGAAATTATCCAAGGCACCACAAAGAATTCAAGACATAGAGAAATCATTCAAAGACTCTTAAAATAGATGTCCAATATAATCTTGTGTATTTTAATTGAAAAGACCTGAGACATATCACCAAGTCCAAGTTCAGTTTAAAAGGGTGTTTCCATCATTGTAATGAATCACTTGATCCTTCAATGGTATTTTTTGTTTTCTGACCCTTATACATTAAGTACATTAGCTTTTCCCCCCACTAATCAATAAAGAGAGCATCCAAAGAGATGTTTAATTGTTTTTACTTTCTTTCCTTCTTTGCAAACAAACTTTGGAATTCAATAAAATCATTATTTCAGATCATTTATCTCAGAGTAAAAGAGATCAGAAAGATTCCATCATCTATTTCCTTTTAGTTCTGTTTTATGAAGTTGAATCTACATCTCACTTCCTTTTTTGAAAGTAGCAGTTAGTTTTGATAGTAATAGCCAGCCTGGAATGATAGCTGCTATTTTTGTTTAATACAATCCCATTTAGAATCAATATAACCCTTTGATACCATTTTGGGGTGTTCTTTTTTTGAAATAAATGCTGTGTTTGTGCTTTATTTTATAACCATTAGCAACTTCATCTTAGGAAAAGTTCTGTGCCTCCTGGAAGGACAACATAACCTCAAGGCATCTATTGAACTGTTTGTAAAGGTAAAAGGGGAAAAAATCATTAGAGCTCTGGATGACATATAGTGTATAAATGAGTTTCAAATTTCATTATATGCAAGCTGTTTTCTGTAACATGCCACGCAAAATGTACATTGAAATAACACTTGCAGATTAAAATCTGTTATTACAGTGCAATCTTTAGTGAGACCCCAAGAAAATATGGATAGGGGTATGCTCTACTATAAATGGAAACATAAAACCAGAGAACATATTTATGTCTTGTTGAAGCTGGAAATTATTAATCTACAACTACTGGAATGTGCATGTAAAGTAATTTTAATCAACTAATTGATTCATTTTGTTTGGATTGAAACATTTGAACCTCAAATACCAAAAGTTGCATTAACATTGCCATTATCATTAACTAGAAAGCTTCCCTTGTGGCTTTCCTTTTTCTAAAAGATTGGTAGTCAGGTAGCAATGTCTCTTTTATTGCCAAATCTTGTACTATCCATTGCTAACAATACTTCCTTCCTTCCTCCTCCACCCCCGCCCTGATCTCTGTTCTGCTCTACTCTTTCTTCTATCTCTTTTATTTGGCAAATGGGATCTAAAATACAGTACATCCATACTGTCTGATCATACAGGAGAAGGGAAACTGAGAGATTTATAATCTCTTGGATAACTAAGCCCTCTACCATTTATAATCTTGAAATGTAAAGTAAAAGGAAACCTTAGTTTTTCTCCAAATGATGATTTAATTTACAGAATTCTGACATTACTGTTTTGCTTTGTTTTGTTTTGTGTTTATTTTTCACTCTGAAATATTACAATTATTCTCATATTATTCATCTCTTTATTGTTAGCCCCTCAAATGCTTTCCATTAGAAAAGTGGGGTCAAACCATTTGAAATAATGAAATAAAATACAACAAAAAGGAACACATTTTCATTTTAATCAATAACTATATACTGTATTTCATCATTTGAAAATGTTAAAAGTAAAGTGCAAAATGTAACCATCATTTTGTAACCAAGCTATTATATAATTCAATTGCATTTGCCAAGGGTTATAATGGATCAGTATGAAAGTTTGCTCATTTTATTTTAAATAAGTACTTAAACTTTCCTTAAACTAAAAAGAATATCATTAAATTAGTACTTTTGTCCTTCATACTAATCTATTTAAGCTGCAACTAGATCAAAATTGTTCTAGTTCATATTAGCATTGAGAGGCTTTTAAAGTCAATATTCTTTCCCATAGTGAAGAACAACTATTGCTCATTAATGGTAGAAATATTTACAGAAATCTGGGTTTCGTACTTGTATTTATATTTGAAACCTTACACAGTTGTCAGTCCTTGTAATGGTGATATTCAATTTCAGTGGATATTTTGGCTTTGCTTAAGTTAAAAGTGACCAGAAGGAAATTTTTGATCAGTATATGCAGTTTTAGACAATAAGAGAGATAGCATATATCAAAGGTGTCAAACTCATGTCATCACGGCAATGTCATGTGATGAATTGGGACTTCACCCCCCTTCACTAAACCAGGTGTGGCTGGAGCGTGACAGCCCTGGCATAGATCAATGTGATACTCAGATTCCCAAATGAATAGAGAACATTCAGTGTTATCAAATGTGTTTATATACATACACATTAGGATAGGGTAGGATAGGGTAGGGTAGGGTAGGGTAGGATAGGATAGGATAGATTGAATCTGGCAAGATTCTGTCTATTTGGTGTTTACAAATGAAGAACTGAACTTTGGCTGGATTGTTTAATGTCATTGTTGGGCTAGGTCTATCATTCAGGAAAGCAAGAGAATTCTGAATAATTTCCACAGAGAACAGCAAGTGGGATGGTATATTCCTATAATTATAGCATTAACATAAAGTCATTCTCAAAGAAAATGTGCAATGTGGCTTCAAGATTCACAGATAAACATTCCCTCTCTCAAAAAGAAGCAAAAAAATCAATCAAAGCATTTTAGAAAACATAATCAAATGAAATAACGACTGTTTACTTGAGCTGTAGTGTCAGAGCAGACATTTATTGGTTTAATTTGAACTTAGCACTGTGTAGACTTGTACACAAGTTTTTGGGCAGAAGCAAAATTAAATTAAAAAATAAAAAATAAAGTTCATTCCAATGTTAGCTTTCTAATCTTATTGGCCTGTGTCAACTTCTAGCATATATAAAAAATACTTCTCTCCCTCTCTCTCTCTCTCTCCCCCTCCCTCCTTTCCTCCCACCCTCCCTGTGTGTTTGTGTGTGCATGTGTGCATGTGTGTCCGTGCACATGCATTTATGTATGAGCTGGAATCTTTCAGCAACAAACCTAGAGGATGACTAGATGACATTTTAAGACATTTCTAAATTATTCTATGACACACTGGATGTTAGAAAGAACATTTAGTTGATGATTCTTCACATCCTATATTTAAAGTCCCCCCAAGAATTAGTTTTACGTTCTGTTCCTATATTTCTTACCCATCTACTTACGTCAGAAACATTTATCATGATTTTTAGAAACATAATTTTGAGTACTAATTTCCAGTCAGGTGTAATTTTCATAGCCTTGTCTGGCTGTTCCTCTTGACCTTGTAAAATCTCATTTCATATGACCTGTGTCATGAGTTGTTATATAAAATAGTAGCCTAATCTGTATGTGGTATATATTTTGTCATCTTTTACTGTCATCATAATAGTATTTGAAGCTATGTTCACTGGCAATGGACTTCAAGAAAAGATATAGATGAATTATTTTTGCAAATTGAGAGTGTCGGGAGGAAGTTTTGTGACAATATTTATTTTGCTTTCCTAATTTCTACCCCAGGGTCTCTAACACTGAACTCTACTTAAAATTAAAACTACAAGTTACTAGAAAACATTACTGATCACAGAAATTGAAATAAAAAAGTAAGTGGGAATAATGAAGATCATTGTATTAATACTTGAAAAGTGTATCTAGTAGGAAACTGAGTTCTAATAATGTTCAATATGTTGTTTAGGCAAGCCCATCCTGAACTGTGAAAGTTTTTGTTTTAAATTGTTACTCCTCTTAGCCACCTTTCTATCAACATGATGCATTTATTTTCATAATGGCAGATAGCAATCTTGATGTTTATCTTCTTTGACCTTATGATTGTTTCAAAATGGTACATCAGTGTTTTATCTCATGGAAACATCTGTTATACCATATGTAGAAGAATGATCATGGCTTTTGTGTGGGTTTGTTCAGAGAAAGTCTAATTTTCACCTATACATATACATACACATGGAGGGAAAGAGGAAAAGGAAAAAGAAGTGGAAGAAAAAGAGTTAATCTGATGAATTAACTCCATTTTGTCCTAGAATTTTATAGCACCCATCTTGTAACTCTTCATAAAGGTCTGTATCAAGGCTATTAAACTCACGGCCCATGGGCCAGATGTATCATGCCCTGACCATGCCCACACCCAGTTTAGGGAAGGAGGAAAGGTTGTGATATGTCACATGACACTGCTGTGATGACGTGAGTTTGATACCCCTGGTCTATACAGTCAAGACAAAATTTTTGCAAAATATTTTAATACACACCTTTCAAATTACAACCAATCAACCTCTCAACTTATTTACCTACCTACCTACCTGTGTATGTGTGTGTGTGCATGGGTGCCTTCAAATCAATTTTTGACCAAATCCCTGGATTTTTCTTGGCAATGTTTTTTTTTTTTCCCTTTCTTTTTTTTCTAGGATTGACAGGAGGGACTGGCCCAAGGTCACCCTGGTGTATTTGTGCCTAAGGGGTAACTGCAACTCACAGTCTCTCAGTGTTTAGCCTGATGCCTTTAACCACTACACCAGACTGGCTCCCTAATAAACATAATCTTCAGTGAATTAAAAACATTCAGCTGCCAAATACAGATCCCCCTACCACTGTGTAGCCCATGATGTGCAGCATGAACAAAAGAGAGAGTATAACTATAGCTTATAGCAATTCCAGTTAGGAAAAAGACTGATTGCCAGATTCTGATACTTAGAGATGGAAAAATGGAACTCTGCCTTAGACTTTCCAGCATATGCCTACAATTGCATTTCAAGTCAGTATAACCTTATTACAGAAATGGCTTACTTTAAATTGAATGGAATAACCTGATTTCAGAAAATATTTGCTTTCAGTGGAGAAGCTCAGATTCAATGAATGGACACAATGTGTCAATGGCTGTGCAGTTGTAACCCTTTGTTTGTACAATGCATCCAGATTTCAGTCAAAAAAAACTTGACAGTACCTATCTCCTATTATTTTAACAATCTTTAACTATATAATCCAATCATAAAAATGTGCACACATCATAGTTTTTCTCATATATTTTTTTAGGCTTCCCATTTTACCTCAAGGTAACTCTGGGTGGCTCACAATTATAAAAAGAATAAAAACTATATAATTAAAAACAGAAATAAGTTATTACAAAATCTAAACACCTTGACCGAATTCAAAGATGAAGAGGGAGGAAGCAGAATAGGGGCAGGTGGGATCCATTGTTAATTGATCAAATCCAAAGTAATGCTCCCCAACATAGATTGAAAGAATCAAGAATGACTTCATTTGGTTTTCTCCTAAATATTATTGATTTATTTGGTACATTGAAATAATTTATTAAAAATTGGCAAATATCAAGAATTGCAATTAATTAAGACAGCCATTGCAAACCAAAACAAAACAGTACATTACCAAGATGTCAAATATCAAATCTCTCTGAAAACCATTACGAATGCAGCCTCTTTTCTTTATTTAGACTTAAAAACCTCTTTTACTGGCAGCAGGAAAGATGAATTTCAGACATGTATTTTGAAGCCTTTGACTTAATAGGGAAAAGACGTATTTAAAAATTCACCCAAATAATTTTCCAGCTATGTTTGTATAATTTCTCTGATAGATACAGTATTTATTGTATTTTGTCCTAAGTGTCAATAAATGATTTAAAGTTCTCTGTTTATAGATGAGTTCTAATCCAACATAAATATTCTGGTTGAAACAGGATTTCCCTGTGTAACAGATGTTATAGTTCAGTAAAACTAAGTAATAGAACAGAATAGAATTCTTTATTCACCAAGTGTGATTGGACACACAAGGAATTTTCTTGGTGCAAATGCTATACATAAAATAAAAGATATATTCATCAAGAGTCAAGAATCATAAGGTACAACACTTAATAATAGTCATAGACTATAATAAGCAATCAAATCATATTAAGAAAGAGTCAATATAAATCGTAAGGATACAAGCGACAAAGTTACAGTCATACAGTCACAAGTGAGAGGAGATAAAGAGTGATGAGAAGATTAATAGTAATAGTAGTGCAGACTTTGTAAATAGTTGGACAGTGTTAAGGGAAATATTTGTTTAGCAGAGTGATGGCACTCGGGGAAAAACTGTCCTTGTGTCTAGTTGTGCTGGTGCTCAGTGTTCTATAGTGTCGTTTTGAGAGTAGGACTTGAAACAGTTTATGTCCATGATGTGAGGGAGACTGAAAATATTTTCACAGCCCTCTTTTTGAGTCATGTAGAATACAGGTCTTTGATGGAAAGCAGGTAGGTAGTAATTGTTTTTTCTGCAGTCCAAACTATCCTCTGAAGTCTGTGTCTGTCTTGTTGGGTTGCAGAACCAAACCAGACAGTTATAGAGGTGCAGCTGACAGACTCAATAATTCCTCTGTAGAACTGTATCAGTAGTGCCTTGGCCAGTTTGAGCTTTCTGAGTTGGCACAGAAAGAACATTCTTTGTTGTGTGTCGGGGCTCCAACAAATCCACCCTCAATCCAAATCAAAAATCTCTAGCTGCATCTCTGAAAAAGTAAATTGTTTTATTAGAAATTGCCATGTTGCCATGTGGCTTTTTTTTATGATGTTTTCGATTGTTAGGTGTCTATTTAAGGTCTTGTGATTTGATAGAACCTAGAAATTTGAAGGTCTCTGTTAGGGATACACACCCTAGCAGAACGTGCAACGGCAGTCTAGCAGGCATATGTGAGATTAACGTTGTTGTAGTTTACACTCAGTAAAATAGATACACTGTGCCAGTTAAATAGTTTTTTTTATTCCAGCAAGAGTTATAGCATAGTCAAACAGTCCATATGTCATACACTAGTTCAGTCCATCCGGGGATTAATCAGTTGCAAAGTCCAGTGTCGAAAAAGAGATCAGTAAACTTACAAATAATCAGTCCAGTAATATATCTCTTTTGCAGTTAGAGATATGAAGAAAATCAAACCTCTTTTCTTCTCTCAGCAATAGCAAGGAAAAACACGCAGTTATCACCATCAATCCAACATTGTCAGCTATTCAGTAAAAGCCAGCAAACAATGAGCTCTCTTGTTCCCTCTTATGGTGATTTTACAACTGCACCCAAAATACATTTTTTTAACAGTTAAAGTGATACACACACTTAAACTCACTAACATAGTTTACATATATTATTTTACCCAAACTAAGTTAGGTAACCAATGTTATTCCTAACAGTCTCTACTGTTGATACTGTGTTGTCTAGTATTGTAAAAGGTGGTAGTATGGGAGGGTTTCTCTTAAAGTCTGCCTCCATTTCTACAGTTTTGAGTGTGCTCAGTAACCAAAGATTAGAGAATAGGATCTAAATAAAAGCAAACAAATGAGAATAGTGAAATAAGAATTACAGAACTTACTGTAGATAATTGTGTGTAAAACAAAAATAAGTGATTTTCTAAGGATGGGACCAAACATCTGTTTATTTGTTTTTAACTTCTGGTGTCAGGTCTCCAACAAATACCATCATTCAAAGCAAAAATCTCTAGCCACATCTCAGAAAAATTAAATTGATTTAGTAGAAATTGCTCTGCTCCCCACATTGGTGCTTGGATGAAAAGCTGAGCTAAGACCCTGAGGCAACCCAATAGTCTGCAGGAACTCCCTCCCAAATTTTGCTGTGAACCGGACTCTGTCTGAGATAAATGCAGGTGGTAGATGCCTTTCAAAAACAGCTTGGCTCATTGGTGGGCTGAGGGTAGACCGCTACATGGTATGAAATGCACCTGTTTGGAAAATAAGTCTATTACAGTCCAGATCACCATGTTTCCTCTACTTTTCAGTAACTCTACTATGAAATCTATTGTTATCTCCTCCCACAGCCTCATGGTTCTGTAACAATCTGTAGCAATCTGGGGGGAGATATTTCTTGGTCATTTTTTTATCATGGCGCAAATGGTGTAACTCTTCACATAGCTTTCCAGGTCTTTCTTTATGCCAGGCCACCAGAATTGCCTCCAAACTAAAGTTTTTAAGAACCCAAAGTGGCAGCCAGTTTGGTGTCATGGCTTCTCTGAAGGATTAGAGTACGTAGGGATTCTGGGACACAACAAAGCAACAATTGCTTTGTTGTGAGTGGCTAAAATTTTCTGATTTTCATGAATTTTGATTAGCCAGAAAAATGAAAATAAATAAATAAATAAAATACCTTTTATTTACTACAAAATAAATAAGCTATAAACTACGAAGATGCTTAATCCTGACCTTGAATCTGTCATCAAATAAATCTTTGAAAATTCCTGATAGAAAATATTATATTTTATTTAGTTATTTTATTTGTCAAGATAACAGGTATAATTAGAACATGATTATGATTACATGAAATGGATATAATAAAAGGAAACACTAGGACAAGAATGGTAGGCACATTGGTGCATTTATGCATGCCCGACACAGAGCTCTTAGGAATGGGGTGAGGTCAACAGTAGACAGTCGAAGGTTAAAGTTTGGGGAGTTTGGGGAAGAAACCATAAGTAGTGCATTTCAGGCATTGATAACTCTGTTCCTGAAGTCATATTTTCTGCAATTGAGTTTGCAGCGGTTTACCTTAAGTTTGTATCTATTGTGTACTTGTGTATTATGTGGTTGAGGCTGAAGTAATCATTGACAGGTGGGACATTGTAGCAGATAATTTTATGTACTAAGCTTAGGTCAGACTGAAAGTGGCATAGTTCTAATTTGTCTAAGCCCAAAAATTCAAGTCCGATAAAAAAGGTATTCTGTTGCGAGCAGAAGATATATTGTGAAATATCTCTGGTCTCTCTCAATTGTATTAATCTCTGATATGCAGTGCAGGTTCCAGACAGATGAACTGTATTCGAGAATTGGTCTATCAAATGTTTTGTATGCTCTAATTAGCAGTACAATATTACCAGAGAAGAAGATACGCAAGATTAGATAAACAACTCTTCACACTTTTTTGGCAACGTTGTTACAGTGGATTCTGACACTTAGATTATTAGAGTACTCCAAGGTCCTTGACAGAGTGAGGGTTATTTACAAGCTTGTGTCCATCCAGCTTGTATTTTTTGTTTTGAATTTTTTGCCAATGTGTAAGACAGAGCATTTGTTTGTTGAGATTTGAAGTTGCCACTTGTTTGACCATTCTGATACATAGTCGAGGTCTTTTTGAAGGGTAGCAATGTTGTCGGTGGTGTTAAATAGTTTTACATCATCAGCAAAGAAAATGCAGTTGCTTGTAATATGATTGCAAAGGTCATTTATATAAAGTGTAAAAAGTATTGGTCCTAAAATGCTGCCTTGGGGAACTTCACTGTTAACAGTACAGGATTTGATGGGGCACTCCCTATTTTGATCACTTGTTGCCTGTTTGATAGGAATGCAGCTATCCAATTATACAGGAGTCCAGAAATATCATAAGATTTTAGTTTTAGAAGTAGTTTGTCATGTACCACTGAATCAAAGGCTTTACAGAAGTCTATATAAATTGTGTCTATTGCTTTGCCCTGATCGAGTTGTGTTCATATATTTTTGCAGTGTAGGAGTTGAAGATTACAGGATAATATTTTTCTGAAACCAAATTGTTTGTTAGAAAGTAGGTTGTTTGTCTCTAAATGAATGGTAATGGATTGATTATTGATGGATTCCATGACTTTGCAGGTGACGCAACATAAAGAGATTGGTCTGTAATTTTCAACTAGGCTGGGGTCTCCCTTTTTGAAAATAGGGATGACCGTGGTTAGTGACCATAGGTTGGGCAAGGAGCTGGTCCTGAAAGATTTTTCAAAGTTTATGCTTAGAGGTTCGGCTATAGCAGTGGAAAGCTTTTTATGAAGTAGGCACATAGTCCATTAGGTCCAATGGATAGAGATGGTTTTAAATTGCATGGTGCCTTTTCAATGTCTTCATGAAATCAATGTTCATTAGTTTGTTGTAATTTTTTGTGGTACGAATAGGAAATATTGGCCATGAGACATTACTATTTACTATTTACAAATATCATCTATACCACCAGCTTTTATTATGATGATGGTTTGAATATAACCCACCAAGAACAATTGAAACAAGAGTGCCAAATAAATTCACAATTTTTAAAAGGTCAAGTTTGTTGTTTTTTTTTTCTTCATGGATATTAACAAGGCTGAGAATCCTTTGAGAAAAAAAAAAGATAGACATCTCAGAGAAGAAGATTTCATTCTATGAGGAAATGCTGCAAGTTAATCTATAACTTTGAACAGAGCATCTTTGAGATTTTTTTTTAATGGATAGTATCAAGGTTGAGAATTTCTCAAGAAAAGAGACTTGATAGACATTCCTGAGAAGAAAACGATTTTATTCTATGAAGATAAACTGGAGGTAGTGACTTACATTTAATGACTTAGTTAGTTAAGATGGATAAATTAAGTTAGTTTTAAATTTATAAAATGAGTTTTGTATGTTTTCTGTCTTTCTATGGAGCATTGAATAATTCCATTTGTAAAATATTATTGATCAAATTTGAAAATAAAAGAAGAAAAAGATTTTACTTTATGAGGATAAATTTGAGGGAGAGATTTAAATCTAAAGAGCTAACTGGAATTAATTATATTTTTATTGGTGTGATATATGTCATTGAATGAAAGCCTTAATGTTGTTTTGTGTTTAAAATGAAGGGTTTTTTTGCAATGAAAAAAATGAAACTTTGATTTTGTTTTTGCTGATTAGATAGGTTTGTTGCTTTTCCCTCTTTGCTCCTTTCTTTTTTCTTTTTCTTTTTTTCAACTTCCTCCCACTTCCTTACAGGAACACAAACACACACCTAGAAACCAACCTTCAGTAACCAATTATGGAGATGTGCAACATATCCTGGATTATCTTTTAAAAGATTGTTGCTATTTTTACTATATTCAACACAAGTAAACTCAAATCTCCTAATCAGTTCATTCTGGATTTGGCTAACAATTCTGACTGAGAGGGATGGGAATTGATTTTGGTAGGGGCAGAGTACATCCCTCAAAAAAAAAAAAAAAAAGCTTTGATAGTAGTTCAGGTTAAGGGACCTGCTGCAGATGAAGGCATTGACAATAAGGGAGTCCACTCACTTCCTACCCTAGAGGATTAAAGATTCTCAAAATGTGTACCCAAACTAAAAATAGAAATGTCTTAGTAATAGAGATAGTAGAAATATCCAAAATGGTGGACAAGAGGGTCATTTATCAATTCTGACCATTAAACAAATGAAAATATACAATTAGGGTTAGGGAGATTCCAAGGGAAGAGAAAACAGAGACAGAAGAAGTATGAAGGCTGAATTTGCCAAGTCTGGAAGAAATAAATAAAAGCAGACATTATCAAAACAAAGTGGTATCCTCCATATCCAAGGCTAAAAAAATGAGTGACAAATCAGATAAGTGTGAAAGAATGAGACATACATTTACATCCTGGAGCTCTTATATACATTTGGCTCAGGGGTGGGATTCAAATTTTTTAACAACCAGATCTGTGGACATGGCTTGGTGGTCATGTGACTGGGTGGACATGGCTTAATGTTACAGGCTGGATGTGGCCAACTCAATATCACTCACATCGAGGCACCCATCTCCTTGACTGCCCTCTCAAGACTGTGGGGATGCTGCAACAGTCGTAAGTGTGAAAAATGGTCATAAGTCACTTTCTTCAGTGCCATTGTAACTTTGAAGGGTCACTCCACACAAGCAAAGTGCCAGCAAAGGAAAGGAAAAAAATTCCAGAGAGGTTCCTGAGACAGGAAGTCTAGTCCTGCCAAGAATATAATAAGGGTTAATGGAGAGGCAGTTTCTATAAGCAACACCAGAATGTTTCCTTCCTGCCTTCCTTACAGGATTAGGCTAGTAATTTCTTCTAACAATGGGTTCCCAAACTTCTTAGAATGTTAACAACCAGTTCTAACAAAAAGGTGCGAAGTGGTAGAATCCCACCCCTGAGTTGGCTGGATTGCTATATTCTGTAGTAGTTGATTTTGTATTGGCAATAAAAGCAACATATCTATCTGAGCCCTATGCTCTTAGCTCCTAAATGCTGATTGAGTTTCAAACACAGAACTTCATTGTTGTGCCCTGAATGAAATTCTGACATGGGGATCAAACAAGATAGATTATTCTTCAGTATTGGAAAGACAGTGCAAGTTCAGGTTTACAATCAATATGTGTTCACTTTCTATTCATGAACTTGCTCTTGTTCAGTGCAAAGGAAAGACAGATCAATGATATTATGCCTTTGAAACTGGATTAAATGACATTTATAAGTAACATAATATCCTTTTCTTATTTCCTTTATCTTAAGTGTTCATTAATTTTCTTTTTTTCGCTCTCTCTTATAGAGATATTAAAAACTCCAAATAAATTTATTATTCCATATTTTCATATGTTCCCATAACAATCTAGATGATATAAATTCATACTTGCTGACATATTAGCACTTTCATTTATAATTAAAACTGAACTTTCACTTTCATATTTATATTCATAAATCCCACTCCAACAGATCAGACTGTCTTAATTCAGATCACTTATATCCTTTCCTTCCTTTTAGTTTCAACAATATACAACACAATCTATTTTTATTTTACTTCATTAATTTATGTTATTCACTATTTAATCTTCTTAAATCCCCAAATACAATCTTCCAAATGCCACGAAGATTAACAAATGAGCCCCTAGATGAACCTCTATCAACCTCATGGATTTGTTGAAATTTACAATAAAACAAGATAAAACTGGGCACAATATGCAAACCAAAGCAAACTTAACATAATCTACATACAATAAAGATATGCATGCATCTCCATCTAAGATGTGGGAGAACAACCAGGTCTTCAAAGGTTTATGGCATACCATCAGCTGGGAGACACATGGGTTTTATGAGAGGTCTCATCCTGAAAAGAAGGCACAGTTGCTGACAGAAGACATATTTAATTAAAGAGACTGGGACTCCACCAATTCTGTCTTCATACATTGGCTGGATAGACTTTATTGATAATAACTAGCACCTTGAATTGCATACAGAAGCAGACTGGAGACCAATGAAGCACTCTTTGATTGCTTTTTCACTTACAGGAGGTGACACTCTCTCCTCATTAAGAGAGAGAGAGGCCTACTCCAGGTGACTAATGCCTACAAATAAAAATATGTTATATAGGAAAACCATACTGTTACATTCTGGAGTAACCAATGCTTCTGAGTGAATCTGAGGGCAATCCTATGTAGAGAATATTGCAATAGTCAAGCCTTGAGGTGACTATGACTTGAGTGATGTTGTGGTCAAAACCTAGTTCATTTAGGCAACCAAATTACTCTGAAGATAAACATATTTTTATTTGCAGGCATTAGTCACCTGGAGTGGGCCTCTCTCTCTCCTAATGAGGAGAGAGTGTCACTTCCTGTAAGTGAAAAATCAATCAAAGAGTGATTTCTCCATTATAATAAACAATTAATGTCCTCCATTACTGTATCACATATCAAAGAGTCTGATGTATGTCTGCATGTATGTGTTGGCTCACCAGTGACTGAGACAGATCTATAGTAGCCAAGGAGGTCACAAACTCATGAAAATGCTAGATTTGAGGCCATTAGGTGGCAGGTTAAAGTTCCCAAACAATAATTTCTTTGGTTATCAATCCAGTTTTGGAATTCAGGTAGGGATGTCACTGGGCAACAGAGAGATCAGTACAATAGCACTAATATCAACTGCTCACTCAGTTATAAATCAGAATAACTCCTATCTGGTTGTCTGCATAGTAGATATTCAGAAAGCCTGCAATAAGACTCTTCTTTGGGGTCTCATTCTCTTTTGAAGCTCCCATCTAGTCAAATGAAAGCTCTTAGAGGAGTCTTTAGCCTTGGTATTACATGGGAATAAGATATTTTTCTGTGGCAATTTTCTGGCCTGCATTGTTCAGAGCTACACAAACATGGCATCGGTTACACAAAAAATGTCAACTATTTGAAAAATTATTGATAAAAGTCCAAAAATAAAATCTAGACCCCATTTTTCAGGATGTTTAGGGTCTTTTTACAGGCTAAGATGGAAATTAACAGTAGATCTGGGTATATTTTCTTTTTTTTAAAAAAAACGAACTTTATTAATTTTTAAAGACATACAACACACAAACACACAGAAACACAAAACATAAAAACATAAAAAACCTCTTTTCTGAAAGTTGCTTAGTCCCGGGTTAAAACTCTTGGTACAGACACAAATTCAAATTCATATTCATTTTGCATACCATTCCGTATCTTATTAACATTTTCAATTTTCTATATAGCTTCTCCTCTCTTTTAAATTTTCTTGATTTTATTTTATTTATCTCATCTCGATTCAAATCATAATATTTATTATCCTTTGTCTGTTCTATTTCCAGCTATCCATTTATCTTTCTTCTTTAAAAAAAAACTTCTCCTGTACACTAATTGGAGTATGATGCCTTTATCTCTTTCCCCTATATTTATAATACTTAATATAGAATGCATAACTTATATTGGGATTCTGTCTGGTACATTATAAAATTATACAGTATTATCAATACCAGTACAAATCTATTTATTAATATTAATATTCATCTATATCTTAAACATTTAGCACATTACTTTTCAATTAAATCACATACTTTTATGGAAGCACCTATTTTCCATAGTTATTCCCCCCCCATCACGTATTGTAAATCATTATTTCATTAAAATGTTCCCACTCTCCTACTTCAAATCTCTCATTTCAGAAAAATTTCACTAGGATAACATAATCTAAGCATTAATATTAACAATCATTTATATCTTTAGCATTTTACCTATTTCAATTAAATATCATGCCTTTATGGGAAGACTTGTGCTTTCCAGTTATCCCCCCCCCCACATCACATATCTTAAATAATTGTTTCATTGAAGTGCTCCCCTTTTCTTAACAAAGATTTCACTAAATTATACTAAATACTTTATCACATTTAAAATTGCATATTATTTCCAATTTTCTAAAGTTATTTCTAAGTACAAATGTAAAAATACAATCTTATGTACCTTTCTAGAATCCCTTTTTCAATAAAATTTACCCATTATCTCTAAAAAGCTTTTGTTTCTTTGCATCTTGCTCCCCACTATTAAGATTTCTCATCCCTTCCTTTCTCCCTTGCTTATTCTTCTCCTTAACCTCTTAACCTTTGTCTCTCCACCTCACTTTTATTCTGCTTTCCTCCTTTCTGTTGTTTTCTAACATAATATCTCCTTTTCAGCTTATTCTTCCCTTTTTTGATTATTTTTCCAAATCTTAAAGTCTTCTTTTCCTTTTTCTCTTCCTCCTTTCCTTCCCCGAATAAAGTCACTTGTTCATCAAAGATGGCTTCTTCTTTGTCCCAGTCATCCTGCTGCTCATTCAGCTTTACGTAAGTGCAAACCACCATTTCTAAAAATTGAAAAAGAGTGCCAAAAACGTCCTTCCCTTCTTGCTTTTCTTTTTCATATTTTTGATATACAAGTTTCAATCCATCCACAAGTAATGCCGTTGTATAGAGAAAAAGTTTTTCCATACAACCACCCAAATGCTTTTAATCAGAAATAGTTCTCAGAAGTTCCAAAATCACCAAACAATCCAAACAAGCTTTTTCTTTTAGATACCTTCTCCTTCTTCACTTTCTCTTTCTGAGGTTAAAGTTTAGTCATAAAGTTCCCTTTAAAATATATATTTTAAAAGTCTTATTGATGTTTAGTAACTCTTTAAAATTCTAGGCAATCTTCTCCTTATTTTCAAATTTTGCTCCAATTTTTTTTCCTCTCCCTTCCCACTCACAGCCAAAAAGATTTTTTTCATCCGCTGTCAAGGAAGGAGAGTGAAGCAACAACAACAACAAAACTTTCCCTTTTAGAATATTCGCAACTTGTAACACTCACTGGAAACAATGTATCCTTAGCAGCCTTCAAGATTCCAAGGCACTTTCTCTTGCCTTGTCCCATTGAACGCAACTTTCATATTTCTTCCAACTTTCTCCCTCCTGCACCTGCTTGTCCGGTTGCAGATTTCTTCGTGGCGGCCATTGCTGACCACCGCTCCTCTGCCTTGGGAAAAGGGAGTTCTCCTGGCTGGGGAGGGGGTCTGCGACACCCCCAAGTCCCTGTCCGGATCCCCCCTGTTTTCAGGTGCCCCTACAGGGCAGCTATATCCCCCAGATCCAAACGGATCGGGGGAACCTTGGCGGCGAACGCAGCAGGGATCGCGCAGTATCGCGAATCCCTGCCACCGCCGAAACCTTGCAAACCGGAAGTCTAGATCTGGGTATACTTTCCATAGACCCTCTGGAGTTCTATCTTAGTAGATGTGCAAGGAAGTGCACCATTAGTTCTCACTTTAGCAATATTTACAGTGAAAAGATATGAGAACTCTTGCATGTCACAGAATAAGAAGTCCTAGAAGTCTGATAAGCAAAGCATATTACTTATGTACTGAATTAAATTTCAAGTTCTTCCTCATTCATCATTCATCAGCCATGCATTCATGATAACCCAGGCTCGTAAAGAATTCATGACACAATTGTTGATAACTGGTATCATCAGCAAAATAGTGCAACAAGCTGCAAAGACATAGTATCTGAAGCAATGTGATACATCATTCAAGAAGGCACAGGCTTTTTAATGTAAGAGCTTTTCTATAATGGTGAAAGTTTTGCCGTAATTTCATATAATGTCAAGTCAATTATTCATTGATATACATTGGCCTAAACGTATGTGTGTGTACACACAAAGAAGATCACATTCCGGAATAATTAGCATTTCTTTTTATACTATTGTGCTGGTACACATGAGATCAGCTCCATCTTCAGAGTTATATCAGAAAAGCAATTATGTCATCTCACAGTGTTTTTAGCCAGTGATAATACTGAGAGAAGAAGTTTGTGACTGTGGAATTTGAATCCATAAATTGGAATATTCCCAAAATTAAAATACACACAGTAATAAAATCCAGATAAAACCGGGATATATTTCGGGGGCGACTATTTAACCCCCTTGTTCACCCGCGAAGTACAAAAAGGCAATGTTAAAAATGTTAAAAGCGTTAAGCCATTATAAAACCAGAGTAATCCAATTGGCTCATTAGGATAAGTCGCTGGCTGATCGTCACGTAACCAACTCTCCTTCCTCATTACCACGCAGTTTAGTCCGTTGACCCTGCCCCCTGGTTAATCTTAATTGAGCTATTAGGGGCTTCCAAATTGCGCTTAAATGAGCAGCATCGGCTCGATTACATACATTATCCGTTGCGGCAATTAATAATTGCTCGCTTACTCGTCGTTCCCGAAAGTTATTTTGATGTCTTAGTAACACCATCGGTTGATTAAAATTTACAATATGCCCTGTTGATAGGGCATGCGCGGCAATCGCCGAAGAGGATTGCAGCTGTTCTCGTTCTGCCGCTGACTTGACTATTTTTTGACTTAATCTTCGATGTTCATCACATCTAACCGCTAACGCCCTTGATGTCTCTCCAATATACGACACTTGACATTCTGAACAACAGATTTGGTAAACCACATCTTCCATCATAGTAACAGGTTGTTTGTCTTTAAGACGTGTTAACTGCGATCCTAGTTTATTTGGTGCTGAAAACACCACCCGGATCCCAACCCGGTTCATAATGCGTCGTATAGCTTCACTTGTATTATGTTCATAGGGGATGACAATGGTTTTAGGGCGGTCCTGTTGATTTTGGCTAGCACTCTCCGTTTGGATGTTAAGTCGGGGTGCTGTCTCCCTCAGGCGCACTTTTTTTGCTTGTTTAATCAGGAGATGTTTGGGGTAACCATTTTTTTGCAGTGTTGAGATGATTTCCCTTTCTTCAGCCTTGCGATCAGCCTCCTCCGTACATAGTCGTGATGCTCTTGTAAACAGGGAATTTGCGATTCCTAGTTTAACTTCCACACTATGCCCAGACTCATAGTTTAGATAGCGGTCTGTATGAGTAGGCTTTTTAAAAACTGTTGTTATTAATCGCCCTGAATCCACCTTTTTTACAAGGCAATCCAGGAAGGGGAGGGTATGCTCTTCTGACTCCCCTTCGCAGGTGAAATTTATCGATTGCTCACATGTATTAAGGTGGTTCAGAAAGGCATCTCTGTCTAGATTACGTAAAATTACGAAAGTATCGTCCACGTAACGTAGCCAGATTTTTGGGGGATGGCTAAAACTCTGCAGTGCCTCTTTTTCAAAGTGCTCCATAAATGCGTTAGCTAAGATTGCTGAGATTGGTGAACCCATTGGTAAACCGTCTATTTGTCTGTACAGTTCCTCACTAAAGGTGAAGAACGTTGCATTAACGCATAAACGTACCAACGAGACAATATCCCCCACCCCCAGCGTCGTTCTTTGGTGCAACGTGGGGTCCTCTTCTAATCGAGCCGCGACGACCTCTAAGGTTTTATTAATAGGGACATTTGTGAATAATGCGGTCACGTCGTAACTGACCATACCTTCCTCTTCAGTCATCTCCACCCCCCTCAGCACATCCACAAAATGCTTTGAGTTTTTTACATTGTGTTCCGTTTTTCCTACAAGTGGGGCCAGCAGCGTTGATAAGAACTTCGCCAATCCGTATGTTGGCGACCCTATGAAGTCGACGATGGGTCTGAGTGGGACGTTCTGCTTATGTATTTTTGGTAGTCCGTAAATTCTTGGGCATCTGTTATTCTTAGGTTTTATACGAAACCAAACGTTCTCCCCCAGTTTTGACTTCAACCGGAAGAGCGCTTGACAAGCTTCCTTTTTTAAGCCATTCATCACCGTAGAAGCCGATTTTTTCTCGATCTTTTCATACGGACCTTCAAAAAGATGCTGTTTCATCTTGTTGGTGTAGTCGTCTTTATCCATTACCACTGTACAATTTCCTTTGTCCGCTCTCATAATGACAATGGAATCGTCAGTGCGCAAGTCTTTCAACGCCTTCCACTCCTCTTTTGTCAAGTTCGACCCATTTTTTGTTCTTCTATACAATACCCCTGCCACCTGGGTTCGTACTATATCGGTTTCTTCTGAAGGTAATTCTCCTAGCGCTGCTTCAACCTGTGGAATGACTTCCAGTGGCGATATGTGCTCTTTCATGATATTAAAGTTGTGTCCCTTTGCCAACAATCGTATCTGTGCCGCAGAAAGCTCCTTAGCTGAGAGATTCTTTACTCCCAAGTTGTTTGTGGTCGGTGGCGGTGGATGCTGGGCCAGGTTCAACCGGTCAAATTTGGCCACTTGTCTTGTCCTACACAATCTGTCAGTTCGGGTGCGCCAAGTCTCTGCAGTGGTCAATAGAATCTCCATATCTTCCTCTGCCAATATGCTGCGCAAAACCTCAATCATGTGAACCTTTCTTTGTCTAATACCTTTCAATTTCTCACAAATCTCGTGAAATCGTACTTTTAACAATTTACGTTGGGCATTTTTGACGATATCCTGAAAGGCCTGCCCTCCCGGTGGTGTTTTCAGGTGTAAAGACATTGGGATAATGTGTGCGAGTAAGCAGCGGCGGTTAAAAATCCTATGATTGGCATAACGCGCCTCCAACTTTGCCTGGTTGATTAGACCTCCGGCGAGTCTCCGGACAGTCAATCCGTAACGTTCACATAACCGAGAGAAGAAGTTTGTGACTGTGGAATTTGAATCCATAAATTGGAATATTCCCAAAATTAAAATACACACAGTAATAAAATCCAGATAAAACCGGGATATATTTCGGGGGCGACTATTTAACCCCCTTGTTCACCCGCGAAGTACAAAAAGGCAATGTTAAAAATGTTAAAAGCGTTAAGCCATTATAAAACCAGAGTAATCCAATTGGCTCATTAGGATAAGTCGCTGGCTGATCGTCACGTAACCAACTCTCCTTCCTCATTACCACGCAGTTTAGTCCGTTGACCCTGCCCCCTGGTTAATCTTAATTGAGCTATTAGGGGCTTCCAAATTGCGCTTAAATGAGCAGCATCGGCTCGATTACATACATTATCCGTTGCGGCAATTAATAATTGCTCGCTTACTCGTCGTTCCCGAAAGTTATTTTGATGTCTTAGTAACACCATCGGTTGATTAAAATTTACAATATGCCCTGTTGATAGGGCATGCGCGGCAATCGCCGAAGAGGATTGCAGCTGTTCTCGTTCTGCCGCTGACTTGACTATTTTTTGACTTAATCTTCGATGTTCATCACATCTAACCGCTAACGCCCTTGATGTCTCTCCAATATACGACACTTGACATTCTGAACAACAGATTTGGTAAACCACATCTTCCATCATAGTAACAGGTTGTTTGTCTTTAAGACGTGTTAACTGCGATCCTAGTTTATTTGGTGCTGAAAACAAAAAAAAGTGCGCCTGAGGGAGACAGCACCCCGACTTAACATCCAAACGGAGAGTGCTAGCCAAAATCAACAGGACCGCCCTAAAACCATTGTCATCCCCTATGAACATAATACAAGTGAAGCTATACGACGCATTATGAACCGGGTTGGGATCCGGGTGGTGTTTTCAGCACCAAATAAACTAGGATCGCAGTTAACACGTCTTAAAGACAAACAACCTGTTACTATGATGGAAGATGTGGTTTACCAAATCTGTTGTTCAGAATGTCAAGTGTCGTATATTGGAGAGACATCAAGGGCGTTAGCGGTTAGATGTGATGAACATCGAAGATTAAGTCAAAAAATAGTCAAGTCAGCGGCAGAACGAGAACAGCTGCAATCCTCTTCGGCGATTGCCGCGCATGCCCTATCAACAGGGCATATTGTAAATTTTAATCAACCGATGGTGTTACTAAGACATCAAAATAACTTTCGGGAACGACGAGTAAGCGAGCAATTATTAATTGCCGCAACGGATAATGTATGTAATCGAGCCGATGCTGCTCATTTAAGCGCAATTTGGAAGCCCCTAATAGCTCAATTAAGATTAACCAGGGGGCAGGGTCAACGGACTAAACTGCGTGGTAATGAGGAAGGAGAGTTGGTTACGTGACGATCAGCCAGCGACTTATCCTAATGAGCCAATTGGATTACTCTGGTTTTATAATGGCTTAACGCTTTTAACATTTTTAACATTGCCTTTTTGTACTTCGCGGGTGAACAAGGGGGTTAAATAGTCGCCCCCGAAATATATCCCGGTTTTATCTGGATTTTATTACTGTGTGTATTTTAATTTTGGGAATATTCCAATTTATGGACAGTGATAATACTGTCCATCAAATGTAATATCCTGGATTTTACCCCATGAACTGGTTTACCATTCTTCCTGTTGTTGTGGCATTCTTAGTCTCAGATACCCTGTTAACCTGCAAGATATACCTACAAGGGTATCACCAAGACAGCGTATGATGATAAGATTATTCAGGGTTATTTTTAATTTTGCATAATAGGACTGTATAATCAAAACTGAAATACTTTATTTATTTTTGTATTGCTTTTAATGTTTTTAATGACCAAAACTGAAAACAAAACACTGATAAAAATGCATGCCTTGTCAAAGCAACAACACTGAAAGTGTTTTTATTACTAGTCATCATTCTATATGTAGTTATCTAACCCAATTATTATTGAAGTACATAAAAATTGAAAATATAGGAAAAAACACATTTTTTAACATATCAGCCATAAGAATGTCATTTGCTGCTTTTGCTGACAAAGTCCTACATATGAAAGAGAGATGAGGTTTTGATAGAGCAAGCCTTCCTTTTAAGAAAGCAATTACAGGACTGAGTAAAAATGAGAATCCAAGGATCAGCCAAGTTAGCAATAGAGTTCCATTGATCAAAGAACAAAAAGGAAAGAACTATTCAGAATGTCAGTAGGGTCCGAATCCAAGAAATTTATCCTACAGTACAGGTCAAAGGTCCAAGCAGGGACAAAAAAGCAAAATTTGCATTTGTACTAAAAGGAGAAAGAAAAATTTGATTTAAGGCAGAAGTAGTATTCAGCAAGTTCGGACCAGTTCTAGAGAACTGGTACCAGAATTTTTGAGTTCAGAGAACCAGCAAATACCACCTCTCACTGGCCCCACTCCAAATATTCTCTGCCTCCCAAGTCCCAACTGATCTACTGGATCTTTTGTTGCCCTGCACAATAGATCTGGAATAGATCTGGAAAGCAGGTTAGTGGGATGGAGAGGGAATCGGGATTTTGCAGTATCCTTCCCCTGGAGTGGATTGGAATGGAGATTTTACTGCCATGCCTACCAAGCCACGCCCACAGAACTGGTAGTCAATTTTTAAATATCCCACCACTGGTTAAGACATCAGGCTATGAAATGTGAGTTCTAGTCCTATGGATTAAAGGATTAAAGCTGGATGACTTTAGGTCAGTCATTTAATTTTGATTCATTAATTCTTTTTGCATTTGAACCTTTGGAGATGTTTTCTACTTTGTTTTTCTTCCCATTCAACTGTGTTTGAATTCCTACAGTTGTCTTAGCCCTATTTCTCAGCCCTACGAAGGAAGCAATGGGAAACCACATCAGAAAAATGTTGCCAAGAAAACTGTAGGAATTTGAAACAACTGAATAAGAAGAAGGAAAAAAAAAAAAAACAGTAGAAAACAACTCCAAAGTTTCATATGCAAAAGAAATAATGAATCAAAACTAAATCTGTCAATCTAGTGGGCAGAGTAGTAAAACTGGTTAAATCAATATAACCAATCAGGAAAGTACTCCTCTCTGTCAAGGGAGATTTTAGATGGAAGATCTGTTCCATTTTCTTTAGTTCTTTTGCTTTCCATGTTACAACACCCAAAGGAGAGTTGGAGAATCATAAGAATATCACCATCTATGGAAATGTGCAGGGGTAGGATTCAATTTTTTTAACAACTGGTTCTGTGGCTGTGGCTTAATTGGTGGGCATGGCTTGGTGGTCATGGGACTGGGTAAACGTGGCTTGTGACTGGGTCATGTGACTGGGTGGATGACATGTGACTGGGTGGATTCATATATTCATTAATCGCCTATCCATTAAATGTTATTGGCTGGGCATAGCCAACTCAATATCACTCACATTGAGGCACGCATCTCCTCGCCTGGCCTCTCAAGACTGTGGGGATGCTGCAACAGTTGTAAATGTGAAAAATGGTCATAAGCCACTTTTTTTCAGTGCCATCGTAACTTTGAATGGTCACTCCACACAAGCAAAGTACCAGAAAAAGAGGGAAAGAAAAATGCAGAGAGGTTCCTGAGATACAAAGTCTAGTCCTGCCAAGAATATAATAAGGGTTAAAGAAGAGGCAGTTTCTGCAAGCAACACCAGAATGTTTCCTTCCTGCCTTCCTTATAGGATTAGGCCAGTATTTTTTTTCTAACAACCGGTTCTCTGAACTGCTTAGAATGTTAACAACCAGTTCTAGCAAATAGGTGTGAACTGGTAGAATCCCACCCCTGGAAATGTGTAGATAGATCCAAATCAGAAATTATATTTGTCTATGTTTGGAAAACAATATTATAGAAAGACTTTATAGTCTTACTTGTAGGTTGCTTTATTCCAGGGTTCTCCAAACATGGCAACTTTAAGTCTTGTGGACTTCTGGGAGTTGATGTCCACAAGTCTTAAAGTTGCCAAGTTTGGAGAACCCTGGTTTATTCTGTTGAGTGTTTATGCAGCATTTATTTCCCTTTCTCCCTTTATATTAGATCTTTAACTGTAATCAACCTAATAAATCCTGAATCTACAATATCTTCTGAAATCAGCAATCTCTTTCTGTCAGAGAATTTAATCTACCATGGATATCATATTTTCAATTTTTGCCTCTAATAGCTATCCTCACCGTTTTTTGCTTCTTTTGCCTTTTTGAAGAAAAAAAAAACTTTATTTAATCCTCTTCTAACTCAGCAGCTTTCATCATACTAGAATTGATCTTTCAAAGCATACTAAAAATATCTTGAGGATGGGGATGGGAGAGAGAGACACCTGTTCAACTTGGACATGAAGCCCTAAAAGTCCTATGGAACTAGTGAAGATTCATGAAATAATTCATCCCTGGAAAACAATTCAGTGAGTGGGGAGGGTGCTTCCTTTATTCCAAGTAACTTTTCAAACCTTTAAATTTGATTAAATGCAATTCAAGACATATTGTAAAAGACATTGACGTTATTCTTTCTTTTCTCCTAAAAGAAGGTGCACTCTTTCCCTCTAGCAGATCTCTAAACAGACATGCAGACCTTCATACTCTTCCCAAGAGTATATTATCTTCTGGAACTATTGGCAGAACAATGCTCACTTTTAGCCAATAAAGTGTATTTGATATACTCTTACATCTACTGAGTACATATGAACAAACAAACGAACACACACACACACACACACACACACACCACATACATATTGCTTAACCTTTTGGAACATCCTCATATCAGTCCATTTGCTGAAAAGCACAAATCTTTGAGTTCAGTGAAGGTTATTTCATTGCCTCCTGGGAAAGTTGATTGGCTTTCCCATTTAAAAATTGGAATTCTTCCATGCCCTTCATAAGTGCAGCTTTTTTTATTTGTTCTTCAAACAGCTCAAATTATTCTTGCTATTAACAACAATATAACAATTGGGCATAGATGTACTTCTCATAAATTGGTTATACTTTCCCTGAGCCAATTCTTCGATATTCTAATCTTACAAGTGGACTCTGAAAACTACCTGCTTCTTCTGATAAGTACAGATTTGTGCTTAAGTTTAAAACTACAACTATTCCAACTGTGCAACTTAATATCAAGAACTGTCTGTCTTTTCTGTAAATCTACCCAGGTATGTTGTATTTCTTGAATTTAATATTAATCCTTTGACTTCTAGTTCTGATGGCCGGCATAACACATAGCAGTAAAATGAAAGCAGCTGTAATCCCCTTCATCTGATAAGATAATTTTGAACAATGATCAAACTTCATTAGTGAACATCCTACTCTTTTCTCCAATTATATTATTATTTGTTCTACCAAAGAAAGTACCATACTGAGCATCTTCTCACAAATGACAAAGAATTAGCAGGACATCATCCTGAAAACAAGCCATGTCTAATTTATGATTACTAGCATTTACAGCTAGTAAGAAGAAATAGGAAATGTGTCATTTAATTGTCAAATATATAATTCCCTGTGATTATAGTATCCTATCAGGTGACATCAGTGTAGCACACAAACCAACTAAAGCCTTTACAAACATCTTAAGTAAACCAAAAGACCAAGTAGCCCTTTTCAGTAACCCAATTAGACTTGTGAATCTGGGCTTTCAAAATCCAAGTCACTATTAGATTAGATCACAGTAAAGTCCTAGGATTTTCAATGTCTTTTCTAACATGAGAAATCAACTGAATTTTAGCAGCCCAAATATGGTAACTTTAATACAGACATATACAGATATACACAGACATACAGACATATACAGACATACAGACATATACAGACATACAGACATATACAGACGTACACACAAACATTTACAATGCAGTGCCTCACATCATATCTGTTGGCATAATTTTCAGCTTTTAATAGTGATATTATTGCTTTTTAACAGTGGTTTTAGAGCTCCTTCTGATTTGAATTCTTAATCCAGTCTTTATTACTTCTTTACTGAGTTCTTAATAGAAATGAGATTCTAATAGCCAGAGTTTCAGTACTCTTCTTTCAAAGCATTTGCAAAATTTCTCCTGCCTAGAGTTAAATTAAGATATTATAAAATGAGAAGGGATCAGGGGAACCCTGTTCTTTTTTTAAAACTAGTGTCTTGTCTTTTATTTAACTTGGAGTTAAGTGTGATTAATCAACGGGATACTTATTTTTGAAGAAATAAATATAATATTTTTGATTTATGTATTAACTTGTTATGAAAATTTGCTTATCTTTCACCCAACCTTATTTCAAAGAGAATGAGAAATAATTGCAGGTGATTTTTTAAAATGAATTTTATAATTAAAATGTATTATACTATATAATCCATTTTAATTTTGATTAAAATTTAATCCCCTATGTTATATCATGTTTTACAGATCTACTTATACCTAGGTATATATAAATCTAATCTAACTCTACAACATAAGTGATTTTGAGGGGTTATAAATCTGATTATAGTCATCTGTTCCTTCATTAAGTCCTTTTTCTACTTACCTGATAGTAGTTGTAATAATTGCAAAAATAATATTTTTAAAAACATTATATGGAAGTGTAATTTTTCATAAGGAAAGAAAACAAAAAGCTGAATTCTTTATTCTTTATCTCTGTTTATTTTATTTTCATTTCAGGATTTAATTTGTTCTTCAGTTTAGATTTCAATCTTGCAGGTTCTTTCAAAGAATTCACTGAGCCTGACTTTACTTAGATTTTATTCAAAATCACCAAATTTTGTGGGACAGGCCTGATTGAAAGGCATAAAATTGAAAGTTAATGATTCTTGAGATTGCAACCTTCTGAAAGTCTCCATATGTGTGTCTGTTTGTGGGTGCATATATACATGAACAGAGAAACTGGAAGAACCATTTTACTGACACTTGCTCTTAGAATTCAAATTATGCAGCTTTATAACATTTCTTTCTCTTTCCCCCTGTCCCATTTAATAACATATTTTATAGAATCAGGAGCAATAGTTCAGTGGTTAAAGATGCTGAGCTTGTCAGCTGGAAAGCTGAAAGTCCAGGTTTAAGATCCAAGTGGTCACAATGGTGTGAGTTCTCATTCCTTTCCCAACCCCTGACCGCCTAGCATTTTGAAAGCATACAAATGCAAGTAGATAGATATGTACCACTTTGTTGGGAAGGTAATAATATTATGTGAACCTTGGGATATAGCCATGCTAGTCATATAACCACGAAAAATGTCTTTGGACAATTCTGGTTCCCTTTGCCAAGAAACGGAGATGAGCACTACACTCTAGAGTCAAATACTATACAACTGGACAGAGAAGTTTTTTCCTTTTCTAATAGAATCAACTATGTAAGGCTCTGAGTTTGAATCTGCTACAACAGGGGTGTCAAACTCATGTTGTCATGGCATCATCACATGGCAGATCAGGACTTTTTTTGCCTTCAATAAACCGGGTGGAGCCAGCACATGACACATCCAGTTCGCGGGCCATGAGTTTGACATCTTACAATATCAAAATCCCAGCATCAAATTCTCTGCAAAGTTGCAAAGCTAGTGGGAAAAAAAGTATATTTCCTCAGGGGAAAAAATTGCCAAGGAAAATTTACTTGAGACAAATGGACAAGCAAAACCTCAAGAAGATAATGTAAATCCACCGAGAGAAGCAAAACAACATGACCATCATTACATCGGAAATGCTTTTGCAGCATGTGGGAGTAAAAAATGAAAGCTCCCCATGCCAAGTTCCTCATAGATTCACATACGAACCCTGATTAGATTAGGCTAGTACTCCAATGAACCAGGAAGGAGGAAGATAAAAATCAGGCACACACATTATTTCAAACATAAATGTATTTTCTCATTACAGAAGCTGTTAAGTTCTGCGCATGGGTGCAAGGAACGGAGACGAGGCAGTGAACAGTGAACTTCAACTCTTTATTAATCATTCTGAACAGAGCAAAAACCCTAGGGCAGCAGCAGCCCTTTTATAGGGCAGGCTGCTGACCTATTAGCCAATGAGAACATGGAAGTGTTAAACCCTTGAACCAATGAGAGTGGTTCGTTAACAGCCAATCAGATTCTCCAGAATGGACCAATCCGATATCGCTATTATCGGCCAATCAGAAGAGCAGGATTAGAACCTTGCTTTTTCTTTAAGCTTTTAGAACTTTATTTAAGCGCTTTTATTAGTTCATAACAGAAGCCCTTTTGAGGGTGAAATAGACCTATTCATGGGAATTCATGGGAGATACTAAAAGCAACTGTACAGGACTATTTAAAGATAAAGTCAAGGTAAATTCATTTTTTTTAAAATAAGAATAAATCATTCTCCTTGTTTCAGTATGCAAAGAACAGCTTTGGAGAAATAGGAAAGAAAAATGCTTTAATTAGCTAGAAAGAATAAAAAAATACATTTCAATTCATTGAAAGGAACATAACAAAGGGAAGGGCAACATGAAATGAAATGAATGAATGAATGAATGAATGAATGAAGTTATAAGAATGTATTTATGGGAAATTCTGATTTCTAATGAGATGGCAAGGTTCAATACATCCAATTAAGGAGTATCTCATTGGCAAGTCCAGATTTGTAAGAAAAAGACATGATTAAAGGAGCTTCTCAGAAGCAGGCCTATCACAAAACAGAATTAACTATATAGCTACATAGGCAGCCACCTCTGTTATCTGGAAAATAATATTGGATTTTTTTTTCATCTGGAATAGAAGCTTTCTCAACAGTAGTTCTATACTACTTAACATCTGAAAATTAGTCTCTCCTGAAATAAGAATCCTCAAGATAATGTTGGCAGGTTTATATCTTTGCTAAAACAGCATAGATGTTATTTTGATCTTGAGATTCCTTATCAAATCTGTGAACCAATCTAGCCTTTCTGAATCTTCTGAATTTAAATATGTAAATAAATAGAAGCAACTCATTTCCATATGTGGACCTTTAAAAAAAGTAAACCAAAGTAATAATGATCATTTGCAAAATTTCTATCAGCAAATAAAAACAGCAATGACTCTAAAGAAAATCAAAATTTTAAAAGAGAGGACAAAAACCTAAGCAACAATAGTAATATAACTGGAAGTTTAGAAAAATAGAATTGTTTTAAGCTGATGTTGAAAAATAAGGGGGTTTGCTCCATCAGTAATTAAAGTATAGAGAATATTCTAACAATGGGGTATTTCAAACGCCTCCCTCAGGTTACTACATAAAAGTATCCAGCTAATTGCTTTTAAAGAGCTATTCTCACTAAATGTTACCTTAAGAAAATATATACACAAAATAACTAAAGAAAAAAAGAAAGAGATAATATGTTAAAGGGGATTCCAAAAAGGTGCACATAAGGAAAAAAGTTAAAAGGTACATCTATTAGGAAAAATGCACAACAAGTATATATTTATTTTACTGCAGATCTTTCTCATAATCACTTTGCTTTAAATTTTTGAACTTCACAAACTCAAAATTCTGTATGCTTCTAAAATGATATTGTTTGCAAATCTTTGAAATCAGACATGTATTTAATCACATTCATTTTTTATTTTATCCATTACATTAAATAACAAGTAAAATCACCTTGTAAGAGTAATTTTATTACTTAATTTATTGATGTAATCAATAAATTATATAGCCATCCAATTTAACATTACTTTGGGCAGGTTGCAATTTAAAAACTAAAATAAAAATTTGTTTAGACCCTGCAATGTATTTTGCAGCCAAGAACATCCATAGTCTCATTTAAATTCCTTTTCATGTTCATAAATTCAGTGCCTTTTGAAATCAGAGCTATTGATGCTTTATTGAAAGATACCCTTTGGCTCACAGTGGTAGCATTTGACTATTTAAGCCAACAGGTTTTTACAGATGCCCACTATTTTAAATAAAAGGTTTGGCTCATGTCATTTAACCAGATTGCTTCCAAATGTTAATCTTTTCCATTTGCAAACAGAATTATAACTAACAGTCAGAACTCTTCACTATAAACATACAATAAATGTGCACATTTGCCAATGAATTGGCAAAACTTCTAAATGCAAGCCATTTTGAAAGAGGACTCTCAGTACACTCCCAAAATGTCAAAATATGTCCACTGTCCAAAAAGGAATCAGTTCATTTCAGTGATTTAAGCCACCACATTGTTGTTTTCTTCAAATTCACAGATCTAAAACTCCACTTTAATGAATAGCAGAGAAGTGCTATTCTTAAGTGAGCTGCAAAAAAAAAAAAAAAAAATCTTAATAATTTACTTAACACAAACAACCTTAATTTTTAATTCTATGTGTTTCCTATAAATATAGTTTGTCCTAAATGGTCTAGATTATTGCATGTTATTGCTTTTTTAATTAGCAAACTGTGCTTAGAGTAATCATGTATAGGCTGATGACAGATGATGTAATGAAGGCTGCACTGAAGGGCAGTATAGGATAGAGTGCTAAATAATATAATTTGAATTCTTTTAAATTGGTAGGAGAATACAGATAGATTATCTCCTTGGCATCTTAAGGTTATGAGCAAGAGTGCTGATGACAGTTCATAGTATGCAATTTATCTGAATTTTCAAAAAGCCATTCATAATATGCCATTGACAGGAAACCACAGGATTCACTGGGTAAACCTCAGAGATTGATAACAGTTTAGAGAGATGAATCATTGTCTGGCTTTAAGAAATGAAAGTGCAAGCTTTGACTGTAAGTGATAAAGAGAGGAGGCTTTTGAGTAATTTCTCCTTATGAACTCAAAGGATAGCAGAGAAAAATTCAGGGTGAGGATTCAGGGAGAAGACCTTGTTCTTTGTACACTTGATTTCATAATGGGTGTTAGGCACAAAATAACTAAAAGCACTCACTGAGTTCAAAGCACAGAAGAGTTTATTATTGCTATTTATACACAAGAATCCAGTCAACTAATGGTCAAGGCTGAAAAAACACATTTGGGACAGTCAGAACTAAATTGGTTCTAGAATAAGAATCAATGGAATTCAATGGATAGTGTAATGACTCCAATGTCTGCCTTCCAGCTCAACCTGCTCTTCTCCTTCAGTGGACTTGTGTGAATTTTGTACATGCTTGGAGTTTACATTACATGTTAGAATCTGCATTAGTTGTGATGATACTCGGGTGTGTGATTTATTTCTTAATCTGATCCTTAAATTTAGATTTATCTATGACTTTTGTTAGTATGTTTTATATGCATCTATCTACCTATCTATCACATTTTTAAAACACACAATTACCCAGATGGGATGCTTTGTAAACAAATGTTTCCAAAGTTCTCTTCTTCTCCATAAATACATCTCGCATTTAATTATCTTTTGTTAGTTTGTTTGCAACTTTCCTAAATATTCTTCAGAAAATGATGAACACTATTGACTTCTCCCAAAGTGGAATTCATTTTAGCATACCATATCAGTTTGATTCCCTAAAACTCTGTGGAAGATTTCATTTGCTTCTTTTAGAGGACTGCATGGTTTATGTTTTGTTTTGTTTTTTGTGTGTAATATCAAATGCTTTTAATATTTCTCCTGTTCCCATATGGACACAGTTTAAGTGGATTAAGCAAGCAAGTTCTTAGATGTCCTTAGATAGTATTTCTGCAAGATTGTTCAGTATTCTTAAACAATTGATGTTTTACTTTTGTTCATTAACCATTATGTAGGACATGACAATTTATAAGAAACCCCCTTTCTTAGAAAGAGGGAGGGACAAAGAGAAAATGAGTGAATGAGTGAGTGATGGACTAGAATTTTTTTAAAAATCCAACAACTCTGAGTTCTAGTCTTCTCTTAGATATGAAAGGCTAGGTGATTTTGGATCAACATTCTCTCTCAACCTAATTCACTCTTGTTATGGGAAAAATAGGAAGCATGCCTGCAAATATATAGCGATCTATAATCAATATTTGCATGAGTATTCCATTAATTAGAATTTCCAAGTATAAATGTATTGCATATTTACATTGATACTTTTTTGCAGCTTTAATTCTCAATGAACAAATGACACTTCTTTAGGAAATATGACATAATCTTCATTGCATCACATTCTGGGTAAATTCTGAAAAAGAAATTGTTATTGTATATAGACACTCATTCTTTTCCTTCTGCTCAAATTGATCCTTTCCCGTTATTAATTTACTTCTTGTAAAATACAACACATGCATTCTTGTATGTTATATGTATCCTAGAAGATTCCATACACTTTAAATGAAGTCAGAAAGTGGAATGGTTTGCATAAGAAACCCAATGTTTGCATTAAAAAAAGACTACTAGACATGTTTTATATCCAGATCTGTAACAGTTTTTTTAAGTGCACTTGTTACAACATATGGCATAATAATGCATAATCTAAAGAGACCTCTACTAGTAGTTTATAGCCAGCTAAAAATCAAATTTAATTCTTCTATCAGTAAATAAAACAATCAGGAAAACAAAAAGGGATAAAATTTCTGTGGCCTCAACAAACTTAAATATATAAGTGTATTGAGGCAACAATATTATGAACAAAGACCATTTTTGAAAATCAATGATACTGTTATGTTTATTTGCAATTGTAACTTAAAATGATTAATATGGTAATCCCTTCAAATAATTACATTGGCCTGGGTCTATATGGAAGTTATAGGATAAAGTATAAATGTAGTATTTTGCCATATTTTCTTTCTTCAATCAGAGAACCAGAAGTGATACCAGAAGTGATACCATGTTGCAGTGATACCATGAAGTTGCTGGAGTTGCTAAAATTTACAAACCAGTTTATAATTTATTGTAGGTTTTAAAAAAAGAATGGATTTGTCCCTATTGTTAACTATCTTTTGGGGGCATTTTAAAATATTGTTTTTAAAACTTTGTCATCTATTGAGCTAATGTGTTTGGAGATTCTCAGTCATCCAGGTTATGGTTGACCCAAATGTGCTTTTTCAAGAGGCAACTGGACTTTCTAGTTTTTCTTTGAAGACTTTGAACTAATGCTTTATTGCAAGAGAGGGAGAGTGGAGACACACAGAGAGAGATGGGGGGAGGGAGGGAGAGAGAGGAAGAGAGATCCAATTTGCAGGAGACTTGCAATTTAGAACTGAAATACAGTATCTTTTGATTTAATCTTTCAACTAGAAAAATGCAGCACATGGGGAATTAAGGATTATTGGTTCACTTAACTTATTAGGATTAGGAGTAGCAGGCAACTGTGGAGAACTTCAAAGGGGCACTTTGATTCAAAACCAGTTGTTGATCAATATTTTCTAAATACAGAACCAAATAGAAACAGTACTATCCTTCAAAGCATTGGAGTGCTTCAATTCACTGTGCTTCAATTCACATGATTACAAGTGTTTCTGTACATTATTTCCATAAAAAGGACACTACCTAGAAGAGATGATAGCATATAGGAGAGTTAATCATTTCTAAGGAAGTGGGAATGGTTGTTCTCATTGTGTTCTCTTGCAATATTACCAACTCAGAGAATATAACTTGGATTTCCTCTTCTGTCTAGTCTTCATAGGGTCTATTGATGATAGATGCATTTTCTACATATCTGGTCTCCTGCTCAGAAATGCTTACTAAGTTAGAAAGGAATTTTCTAACCAATGACTGGCCTCTGACAGACTGGATCTGGGGGCACTCTTTATTTGTAGTTCTGTTCATCATTTCTGTGGAGTCATCCAGATTTTAGAGCTAAGTAACTTGTTACTTATTACTTGTTACTTGTTACTTAATGTTACTTATTACTTGTTACTTGTTACTTAACTTGTTACTTGTTACTTAGATTATTGTTTGGTACTTGAGTTATGGATTTACACCATTTGCTACTTGACCAAAGCTACCATTACATTTGCAGCAGGTGGCCCTGATAAGTTATATGATAAAGAGTATCCATAGTGCAAGGCACAAGGATATATTTAAAAAGATGTACATTTACTCCCAATGCCTACCAGTCACGATTTAAAGTATAAAAAAATTAGAACTTGGATACCTGAGAAATCATCTTCAGTTACTGAATCTACTCCACCTATTTAGTTCAACAGTAAAAAGCTTTTGAAGAAGCCCCTATAATCAGAACTCTAATTATTTGTTACATGGAGACAGTTTTCTTCTGGATGGTTTGCAGTCTATACACATATTCCCTAGGGATATGTGTTTGGGTTCCATCCAGGGGTGGGATTCAAATTTTTAACAACTGGTTCTGTGGCCATGGCTTAGGTGGTGGGTGTGGCTTGGTGGTCATTTGACTGGGTGGACGTGGCTTGGTGGTCATGTTATTGGCTGGGTGTGGCCAACTCAATATCACTCACATCGAGGCATGCATCTCCTCGCCTGGCCTCTCCTGACTGTGGGGATTCTGCAACAGTCGTAAGTGTGAAAAATGGTCATACATCACTTTTTTTCAGTGCCATTGTAATTTTGAATGGTCACTCCACACAAGCAAAGTACCAGCAAAGATGGAGAAAAAACTCCAGAGATGTTCCTGAGACAGGAAATTTAGTCCTGCCAAGAATGTAATAAGGATTAACGGAGAGGCAGTTTCTGTAAGCAACACTAAAATGTTTCCTTCCTGCCTTCCTTACAGGATTAGGTCAGTAATTTCTTCTAACAACTGGTTCTTCAAACTGCTTAGAATGTTAACAACCAATTCTAGCAAATAGGTGTGAACTGGTAGAATCCCACCCCTGGGATCTTGACAGACTTGAACATTGGGATGCTGTTTAACAAAATGAAATTCAATGGTGAAAAAAGAAGGCAATTTAGGCAAGAAAAATTAAATGCACAGGTACAGTATATGTACCTTGCTCAATAGTAGTAACTGTGAGAGGGATCTCGGAATCCTAGTGGACAACCATTGAAATATGAGCCAGCATTGTGTAGCAGCTACCAAAAAAGCCAACATAGTTCTAGGGTGCATTAAACAAAGGCATAGAATCAAGATCACATGATGTGTTAATATCACTTTATGCCTTGATAAGGCCACCCTTGGAATACTGTATCGAGTTTTGGTCACCATGATGTAAAAAAGATGTTGAGACTCTAGAAAGAGTACAGAGAAGTTCAACAAAGATGATTAGGGGACTGGAGGCTAAAACATATGAAGAATGGTTGCAGGAACTAACTGGGTATGTCTAGTTTAATGAAAAGAAAGACTAGGGGAGACATGATAGCAGTGTTCCAATATCTCAGGGGCTGCCATAAAGAACTGGGAGTCAAACTATTCTCCAAAGCACTTGAGGGCAGGACAAGAGGGAATGGATGGAAACTAATCAAGGACAGAAGCAGCTTAGAACTAAGGAGAAATGTCCTGACAGTTAGAAGAGTTAATCAGTGGAACAACTTGCCTCCATAACTTGTAAATGCTCCAACATTGGAAGTTTTAGAAAGATGTTGGATAACCATTTGTCTGAAGTGGTGTAGGATTTCCTGCCTAGACAGGGAGATTGGATTAGAATACCTCCAAAGTCCCTTCCAACTCTGTTATTCTATTCTAAATATAATTGCCTAACTACATAAACAGAAAAGTGATGATGATGATGATGATATTTCCATTATCTTGTGAAATCTCAATTCTTACACTACTTGACAATTTTCATACTGGCAAAATATAGTTTATTTGAATAATTCCATAACATGCCTGAGATAAGTGAATCTGCTTCTTTCATTTTCTATAGATATCTTTTTTTCCAATCCAAAGTTTATTGTGTGCTGTTTCAGCACAAGATGACTAGTTGTTTTAATCTGCATAAAATTTCAGATGCATGTTATATATACTGTTTCCCTAATATACACACAAGGGAAAGCTTTTTGTGTACAGTTTCCCAAACCCATGTATTTCGGTGTTCATTTTTATTCAGAGAAGTGCAAAAAATAAAAGCTAATAGCATTCTGCTTTGTCCCTTGGTTGTAAAGGGAGACTTAAGTCAGTTTATTCAAATGAGAGCTGAATTAAGATCATCCCCATATCTAGACTTTTTTTCTCTGTAATTTCTGCAACTAGATTAGGACAGTAGAAGACCCATCTGTTCTCTTCTATCACTAGAGCTGTAAGATAAGAACTCCCTGTGGACAGGCAATTCATCATGTCATGGCTACTAAACCAAGCATGTATTTGACATATAGTCTGGATGAATTCCCTCTTTCCTGCTGCTTATTAGAAAGCTTAATGTACAGGGAGTGTTGTACATTAAGCTTCTTGAAGCCACTATTCCCACCACCATTCCCATAACAATCACAACAATAAAAATTTTGTGAACAAAGAAAAAAAAAACACTAATAAATATTTATTTTGGCCATGATTAATGGTTCAGCACTACAGGAATTGTCTCCCTTTCATTTAAAAAAATGTTTTAAATGTTTAAAAGAACAAACAAAGAGATGGCTGATGTTAGTACTCTTAATTTTGTACCCTAGAAGACAAAAAAGAATGTATTGGTCTTTGACATATGTATTTGATTAATTGATTAATTATATGCTATCAAGTCACATAATCTTGGCAGCTACATAAATAGATTTTCTCCAGGATGAAATGATATCATCAGCTTGGTCCTTCAGATCTTCCAATGGTGGTAATTTAGTCCATCCAATTATGCCCTTCCTTCCTTCCTTCCTTCCTTCCTTCCTTCCTTCCTTCCTTCCTTCCTTCCTTCCTTCCTTCCTTCCTTCCTTCCTTCCTTCCTTCCTTCCCCCTCCCTCCCTCCCTCTTTCTGGCTGAAAATTGCTGAAAAGTTAATTATTTTTTACAATGTATTCAAAATATTATTATTTAAATGTGGTCATGCATGCCTTGAGAGAGAACTATGCATTTATTTGTTATATGCTCCATTTGTTTGCTTGGATATCTACTATATGGCATTCTAAGAAGTCTTTTTTAATATCCCAATTCAAAAGTGTGTATATACTTTTTATCCTACTTCTTCAAAGTTACATTTTTACTTCTATAAAGTGTCAAAAGGAAAACCACTTCTCTAGAGGCGGTATTCAGCAAGTTCTGACCATTTCTGGAGAACTGGTAGGAGAAATTTTGAGTAGTTTGGAGAACTGGCAAATATCACCTCTGACTGGAGATTTTATAGTATCCTTCCCCTGCTACGCCCACCAAGCCACGCCCACAGAACTGGTAGTAAAAAAAAATTGAATCCCACTACTGTACTTCCCACATGATTCTGATATTTATACATATAGATTTGGTATGGCACCAGTGGTGGAATCCAAAAGTTCCCACCACTGCTTCTATGGGCATGGCTTGTTGGGCGTGGCTTCAGGGGTGGGATTGCGTGCCACACACATGCTTTGTGCACACATTAAACAGTAAAAACTACACTACTGTGCCTCTCAGCTATTTAGCACAGCAATCCACTCTGCCACACCAAATAGCTGAAAGGTGAAAAAGGACCTAGGGGCAGGTGGCTGGGCCCAACTGCAGAGCATCGGAGAGACTCAGAGCAAACTGGTTCTCTGCCAGCTGATCTTTGGCACTACCGGTACGCCAGAACTGGGACGAACCAGTAGAATACCACACTGATGTGGCACATTAATATATTTTCCAAGGTTTTCATTGCTACCAAGTTCTAATTTGTGATATATTGCTTGATTACTAGTTCCCTTATTGTTAAGTTAATCTAAAAAGACAGAACTTATCCCTATTTCTTTTAAGACGAGTTGTAGTTTTCTTTGGAATGCTCTTTAATCTAAGACTCATGATTTCATTCTGATGTCTTCCATGTCCCTTATCAATAATAAAATCCATTTCTGAATATTCTACCTAGTGATGTCCTTGTACATAGGTGTCAAGATGATGTTAACAATGAGAAAATAATTTGATTGGTGTAAATTGATAACTTATTCTTCTCATTCATTTCTCTTTCTTAGGACATACAGACTACCATTTTCCCCGGTCTTTAATGTTTCCAAATTTTGGCATGTCAGTCTCTGATTTCCATGTTCTGTCAACTTTATATTGAGTTTGATCATGAAACTCATCTACTTTTTCTTCTTTTGCATCAGTGGTTAGAATATAAACATGGATAATTTTTATATTAAGAGATTTACTCTTAATATAATATTATAATCTAATATTATTTGATCATTGATTGTAAGTCTTTGGTATACCCTACCTATGAACACAATGTCCCTTCTTTATGTTTTCATGTCTCCATAGTAAACAGACTGATCTTTTGACTGAAATTGTCCCAATTCCACTCCACTTCAATTCACCAATGCTCAAGATGTTGATGAAATCTTTTCGTTTCATCGTTCACTGTGTTGAATTTTTTCATGTTCTTTCTTTTGGTGTTCCATTATATCTTTGCAGCTTCAGATATTCTTTTTTATCCCTCCATGGCAACTTTAAAACACCAGTGTCACTTTATCTTGTTTATCCATGTGGTACTCCTGGTAAAATACAACAATGATTTAACATTGCTTTTTCAACACATTATGAAATGACTTTGCCTTTGCTGTCATGACTAAAGTGATCATCTGCCTTCAGCATATTCCTATATCACTGTTCCCAGGTATTGGCGCCTGCCGAGCTTAACTGGAGAGCTGGAGTGATCTTCATACATTTGGTGAACGTGCTGAGATGATATATCATTTGCTCGTGCCTCCTAGGAAAATCTCCACCAACACAACCATGATCAGACAGCACACAAGTGCTTGAGGGGATGAAACTATTTGATACAACTCTATTCCGTCATCATTTAATACATTCTTTTAAAAATAAATAAGACATACCATTCCACTTCAATCTGCTGCCTCCAGATATGCCTGGAACTCCCAAACATCATGATATGTTGGCTTAAAATTTTATGAGAAGATTCACAGATCACATTAAATTAGCTACAAAGTTTGCATGGTACATTAAAAACTATAAATCCAAATATTAGAAATAAGATGATATAAGTTGACATTCTTTAGTCTTATAAGTTGTCCAGAGTTGTATATCTGATATGGGTGAATGTATACATTAATGAAGTTAATAAATACAATTGCAAATTACTAACCCAAGTTAACTAATCAAATTACCGGTGTTGCATGCAGGCACCCATTAAATTGATATCTGATCTGTCTAAACATGTTAGATGAACACAGTTGGACAGAAGAGGAAGAGGACTAGTCTGAAAAAGCTGCATAGGCATTACTTAATTAAAGTAAGAATATACTGGATTTATTTTCACAAATAAATAAGTATACATTAATGAAAGGAAGACTTTATGAAATCTGTTTCTGACAAGAAATACTGCAGTTTCAACAATACTTTGAGCCTTCTAAATTGAACTTAAGTGTAAAATTATTAAAATGAATTAAAAAACAAACAGAACAAAGATAGGAATCTTCAGTTTTCAAGTTACTTTTCTTTGTGGAAAACCATTTTTCTTTGACAGAAAGTAAACAATATTTTGGGAAAAAGAGTTATTTGGAATTTTAAATTTGAATGATATCCCCTTCACAAAATGTAAGAAGGAGATCATGGGGATTGATTTTCAAAATGGCTGTCGTAGTGATTGGCAAATAAGTTTTGCAGATGCTTTCTTCCATCTCAGATGGACTTATAGGCTCAGAAACATTGACCATAATAAGCAGCTGGTTTTTTGTTTTTTTTTACAGCATGTCAGTTTCAATTTCCATTTAAATTAATAAACCTTTTAAAGATATCAGTGTGTTGATAGTATCATTACTGGAATTACTGGGGTGTGATGCTAATTCACCTCCTCATGGTGCACTCTGGATAGCACAGTAGTGTGAACCAAACAACTAGCAACAATTGGTAGCCGAACTACATTGAACAATTGGCAGTTAATGACAGCTGGCAGTCAGATACTTTTGTAGAACTCCTGGCTCTCTAAATACATGGCAATGGATAAACAAAATGGGCCTTTTCAAGCCCAAAGAACAAGACAGATTGGGGAAAGGTGCCAGGTTTTGACCTTCCATGCCATCATTGGTCAACTCTGAACAGTATCCATACCCAATATGGCATCTGCCAAGATTCATTGTTTAAGTGAGATCTTGTGTCTACCTCTCAGCGTGACTGTGGTGCTCCTCAACAAAATATCCATCGCATTTTGTCCAAAAGTCCATCAAGAGCTTACACCGGCCAATGTCTGGTTTTTTCAACATAGACCACCTTGTCCTTGAATGGCTAGGTGGATTGGACATTAACATTTAAACCACTATAAGTCCATGTATTTGCCATACACTAAATAAATAAATAAACTGGAATTGCTGGTGTCTACATTATGCTTATAGATATCATGTTGATTATTTTTTCTTTAAGTTATTTGACATCATGATCAAACTCATTTTATATATTTTCTTTATAAATAATGCATCAGAGGTTCATACTATAGTGAGTTCATGAGATGGTTTAAAATTTTAAATCATGACATGGGCCAATGTTGTTCTTTATCTGTCATGTGAAGAAAGTTTTGAATGGACCTTATAACTTTAAAAAACAACAACACTTGATTAACTCAGAAAAATAGTGAACAACTCTGCATTGAATTGCCAGTAATAATAGTGTTGAATTGCAGCCATTATACAAATATTTAATTAATTTTAGTCACAACTAACTTGTCTTATTATTTTTAATGGAGTGTAACAGTGACTGACACAGGAATTGTAGTCAGGAAACTGACTGACTCAGCAGTATGACATGACTGCAATAAAGTCAAATAATAATTTTAGGCTGCATCAATAAAACAATATTTTCCAAACCAATAAATGCCTTTGTTTATTTACTTGGAAGAGATCCTTCAGATCTACAACCAAAGGTTCAGCTTGTTGTGAAGTTTTAATGGCAAAGAACTGGTGCTGCCCTTCTCCCTCACAGACATAGCCAAAGGCTCGGTTGTCAGTCACATCTTGAGCAATGAAAGAGGTTGCTTGTCTACCATGTCCACTTCTCAAAATTAGTCTTTAAGAAATCAGACCAGCTCAAAGCATGTCCAATGAATATTTATTTATTTATTTATTTGTTTATTTATTTATTTGTCGAGCATGTATTAGATAATAGATATAAGTAAAAACATGAGTCTATCATCTGCACCTCTATAACTGTCTGGTTTGGTGCTGCAACCCAACAGGACAGACACAGACTTCAGAGGATAATTAGGACTGCAGAAGAAACAATTATTACCCACCTGCCTTCAATCAAGGACCTGTATACTGCATGAGTCAAAAAGAGGGCTGTGAAAATATTTACACAAGCCTCACATCCCGGTCATAAACTGTTTCAACTCCTTCCCTCAAAACAACGCTATAGAGTACTGCACACCAGAACAAGACACAAGAACAGTTTTTTTTCCTGAAAGCCATCACTCTGCTAAACAAATAATCCCCTCAACACTGTTCAACTATTTACAAAGTCTGCATTACTATTTCTGTTAATCTTCTCATCACTCCTAATCACCCATCCTCTCCCACCTGTGATTGTAGGACTGTAACTTTGTTGCTTGTATCCTTATGATTTATATTGACTATTTCCTAGTATGATTTGATTGTTGATTGTACCCTATGACTATCATTAAGTGTTGTACATTATGATTCTTGATTCTTAATGAATGTATCTTTTCTTTATGTATACTGAGAGTATTTACACCAAGACAAATTCCTCGTGTGTCCAATCATACTTGGCCAATAATTCTATTCTATTCTATTCTATTCTATTCTATTCTATTCTATTCTATTCTATTCTATTCTATTCTAATTATTAATAGATGAAATGGATAAGAATAAAAGGAAACATGAGGACAGCCATGGTAGGCACATTGGTGCACTTATGCATGCCCCTCTTAGGAATGGGGTGAGGTAGACAGTCTAAGGTTGGAGTTTTTGGGGTTACCACAGAGTCAGGTAGAGTTTTCCAGGCATTGACCACTCTGTTGCTGAAGTTGTATTTCCTGCAATCAAGTTTGGTGCAGTTTACCTTGAGTTGATATCTATTATGTGCTTGTGTATTGTTGTGGTTGAAGTAGAAGTAGTCATTGATGGGTGGCACATTGCAATGGATAATTTTGTGCACTACGCTTAGGTCATTCTGAAGTTTGCATAGTTCTAAGTTGTCTAAGCCTAAAATTTAATGTCTAGTGGCATAAGGTATTCTGTTACAAGAATATCTGTGGACTTTCTTGATTGTGTTAATGTCTGATATGCAATGTGGGTTTCAGACAGATGAGCTGTATTCGAGAATTGGTCTAGGAAATGTTTTATATGCTATAGTACAATATTACCAAAGGAAAAGCTATGTAGGATTAGGTTTACAACTCTTAATGCTTTTTTGGCTATGTTGTTACAGTGAGCTCTAGCATTTAGATCATTAGAGATGAGTAGTCCAGGTCCTTGACAGAATGGGGGTCATCTAAAAGGTCATGTCCACTCAGCTTGTATTTTATTTTCTGATTTTTTGCCAATATGTAAGACAGAGCATTTGTTTGTTGAGATTTGTAGTTGCCACTTGTTTGACCATTCTGACCCATAGTCAAGGTCTTTTAGTAGGGTAGTCATATTGTCAGTGGTGTTTGAAAATTTTAAATCATCAGCGAAAAGAACACAGTTGCTTATAATATAATCACAAATGTCATTTATGCAAAGTATAAAGAGAGTTGGTCCTAGAATGCTGCCTTGGAGGACACCACTGTTGACAGGTACGGGATTTGATAGGGAGCTCCCTATTTTGACTATTTGTTGCCTGTTTGAAAGAAGGCAGCTATCCAATTATACCGATGTCTGGAGATGCCATAAGATTTTAATTTTAGAAGTAGTTTGTCATGTACCACTGAACCAAAGGCTTTAGAGAAGTAGTGTTAATTGCTTTTCCCTGATTGAGTTGTGTAGTCTATATGTTTTTGCAGTGTAGGTGTTGTAGATTACAGGATGTTTTTTTCTGAAACCAAATTGTTTGTTAGAGATATTGTTTGTCTCTAAGTGGAGGGTAATGGATTGGTTAATAATTGATTCTGTGAACTTGCAGGTGACGCAACATAAAGAGATTGGTCTGTATAGCAACAAAGATAATCAGAGAACTGGAAACTAGATGGAAAGATTGACAAAGATAGATATTTTCAACACTGGGAAGGCAGTTCGTAGGAGAGCTAATAGCAATTCTCAACAAAATAGCATTTACAGCAGAAAGTCACAACATGTTCTCATTTATACATTAAAGTACAATGTTTTAGCCAATGGAAGGCAACATTATGCAGGGCTGCCAACCTTGAGTGATAGTTTGGAGTGAGACACTGCGAGGGAGCGGAGCGACCGAGGGGGGGATGGTGTGGAAGGGGGGTGTCCCCCCTTCCACGGTAGGGAGCTTTGACAATTTTACATTTTAAATGGTGCAATCTGATGCATACTTTAGTCATGATTTGGACATATACATACATACATACATGCAAGCAGCACCAATGTACTTGAACCGGATTTGTAAGATATTAATAATGCAGTTCACTGACCATCTTGGCCGGAAAGGGTCCACATTCTTGGGCCTCTGCCCATCTGCTCCATCCCTTTGGGCTGCTCCGGCTCTCCTCCTCCTCCAGGGTCCCTGGCTGAGAGGGGCGTCCCAAGTGCCTGGGATCCGGCCCCTCCAGGCTGCCTCTTCAGGGCCACAGAAGCCTCCCTCACATGGCCCCGGGGGTGGAGGGGGCCTTGCCAGGGTTCCCGGCCTTGGAGCTGGGCAGAAACGGCCCTTCCCAGCCCTCTCCCACCCTCTGGGCCTCCCACCTGCGGAGGGGAGGGGGATCCAGGCTGAGTCTTGGACCCACCAGCCTCACAGTCCAGCTGAAAGGTCGGAAAGGGCCAGGCAGGCAGATGGACACACACACACACACACACAGAATGGGGGGGGAGGCTGGTGTCCTTCACTCCCCAAACGCCCCCCTCCCAGTCTGTGCATGGGACCCCCAGCAATGCTGCCATCAGCTGCTCCCCTGCAGGGAAGTCCTGGATTGTCTGGGGGAGGAGAGGAGAGGACAGTGGCCACTCCCCCCCCTTTGCTTGGCATTTGTGGGGAGACCCCTCAAGGCGAGATTCCTTCCCAGGGGCTCCCAAAGAGCATCCAAACGTTCCTGGCATCAAGTGGGGAAAGAAGCCTAAAAAGAGAGAAACTCCTGCACTGGCTGCGATTGGGGCTCGGAGGGGACAGGAACCCCCCCTCCTTGCGAGCCCCCCCCCCCGCTCCAGCCTGCCCTCTGGCGGGACCCCCTTCCTGGAGAGGCTCCTCCCTGCCAGACCCTCTTGCAGCCTCTTGGACCCAGGGGAGGCTGGGGGGGGCGCATATCTAGGTGCAAAGGGCGGGGGGAGGGACACAATGTTCCCGGGAAGGAGCCCTCCCCCCCTCTTCCCCCTCCCTCTCCAGGGACTTCCCATCAGGCTGGGGAGCGAGAGAAGCCGAGGCGCGCAAGAGGCCAGCCACGGCAGCTCCCCTTGCGAGAGGGAGGCCGGAGAGGGACGCACCTTTGCGCCCCAATCCCAGTGGCCTTGAGACCAGACGGGTGCGGGGAGGGGATGATGGGAGCTCAGCTCTCGAGAAAGGCCCAGGGATGCCCTGTAGTCGTACTTCATGGGGGATAGAGAGTTCGTCTCTCTCATCTCCGCCTGCCAGAGCAGAGTGCAGCGCAAGGGTTAAGCCCAGAGAGTTGTGACATCCTAGAGTGGAAAGGAGCAACCGCTTCCTGCAGCGTGGAATTCTCTCCTCACCCCAGTACAGAAATCAATGCGGGCAACGTCCTCTCGCACATGCTCTGTTCGCCCTCTGAAACCGCCCAGGATCGGAGGCTTCACTTCTCGAAACTTTGGGCTTGGGCATATCGATATTCGGAATATCAGAGAATGTAGAGATATATTTATTTTTGTACATTCCATTTTGGGGGTTTAGCGTGAGATTTCATTTATCAGAGTGAGACAGTCAAAATTGGTTGAATTGTGTGAGTCTCACTGATTGCGTGAGAGTTGGCAGCCATGCATTATGATTTGTTCAACAATGGAACCAATTTGAGATGGTGGGTTCTTTGTTGATAAATATGTTCAAACAAATATTTGACAGTTATTTGCCAGGACTGCTTTCATTTTGGATTTCTGATTTGAGCAGAGAAAAAGTTTTAAATGCCTTTTAAGTTATTTATTTGATGAAGAAACAACAGCTAATGTTTGCAAGTGGATTTTGTCACAGGTATAAAGTCTGATTAAATTATAGAGTGCACAAGTATAATATTGTCTCATATGTAAAAATAAAAAGAATAATGTTATAGTTTGCTGGATGAAGTAGCTACTGACCATGTATCAAAAAGCTAGAATGTGTTATTAGCACATAAATAAAGTTCATCTCACTTAAAAGACTTTGACAGTAATGTCATTAAATTAATATAATATTTTATACAACTGTGTCCTTTTCCTGAAGTATAATCTATGCTCCTAAGAGTCACAATATTTTATTTCATCTCTTTCTGCCCTTCCAGGTAATGTTGCCTATTATCTTCCTGTGCTAGTTCTGAGATAATGATAGAAATATCTCACACACAAACATCTGCAGACAAAAATGGTTTTAGAACTCTTGGTGGAATGAAAGGCTTTGTTGCTTGTTGGTTTCTTGTTTTAAAAACATTGTCCAGTACAATGTTGTGCCTATAACTTCTGAAAAAAACACAGAGTTAAAAAATAATCAAGGTGTCTATGTAATACAAAGTAAGACTAGTTAGGATTCAGGTTTATCAATAAAGAATTTTCCAGTCCTATGTGCACAAATCTGTTTTTTTTGCTGCTGCTGTTGTCCTTGCCTCATTTGCTACATATAAAATTATCGAGGATTAACATTAATTTTCTAGGTAAATGGAATACAGTTTTTGTACAATTAATAATTGAAAACATGTTGTCTGGCTAAAGAACTTCAAAAACCATCAAGCATATATATTCAGTGCTGTGCTCTCTCTGCATTCCAAATTCCATTTATTTATATTGATTATGGTTAATAAAACTAATAAATTCATCTCCCAAGAATATTTTAATCTCTTTTTCAATGTCACTTAAACTCATGGATTGTGTTGTAATCAAAAGGGCTGATGTGACAAGAAAGATAAAATGAACCAAAAATTCAGCCTATATAGCCTTTTGATATTGTCTACCAAATTTATGGGTGCATAAAGAGGGTGATTTCGTGAATTTCTCCTACTGATGAAAACAACAGAAGCCATGGTGGCACAATGGTTAGAATGCAGTATTGCACTCTAACTCTGCTCGTAGCCAGGAGTTTTATCCTTATCAAGTCAAGGTTGACTCAGCCTTCCATCCTTCTGAGGTTGGTAAAATGAGGAGCCAGATTATTGGGGGTTGGAATTTTTATTGATGGTGGCATTTGTAAACATCTCAGAGAGTGCAATAAAGCACTATGGGATAGTATATAAGTCAAAGTGCTGTTGTTATATTTATAAATAGGTCCTTAAGGACATAATTCCTTCTTAATGGTGATATTAGAACCATTACTTGCTCAATTGAATCATGGGAAGTCGGAGAAAATAGACTGCTGGAGAAATATTATGCAATGGAAAACTGGATATTTATATACAACTCTTAATTACCTCATCAAGAATAAGTGCAAGAACTCAACTGTCCACTAAGTAGCATTTCTCTGAAATTTTATTCTCTTTAAAAGCAAATTTATTTCATCTATTTTCTATTTTTCTAAAACAAATTATCTTTTATAACATTGGATAAATATATAAGAAATATATTGCCTCTAGATCAAAGAGAGAAGTGGGCATGAAGACAAAGTTGCATTTCCTACATAGTTATTGAGTTCTCTCAACTAGAGAGGTTGACTTCTCTAAGAATCAACCACAGCAGGAAGACAGTAACATATGTCAAAAATGAAATGGAGGCACATGACAATAACAAACAGGTTCATGCTTATCTTTTCCTTACTTAATATGACAGAATATGGTTTGGTTAGCATCGGCCTACTAGCTCTAGAGTGCTAAATTTAGAAGAATGAATATGTGAATGAGAAGATAATAACACTAAAGATAAGATTCTCACATACATATATACTACATACATACATACATACATACATACATACATACATACATACATATACATACCCCATATATTTTTGTGTGTCTGAGTGAGAGAGAGAGATTTGCATAAGTTTCTTAAAGTAAGATGGCATTTTCAATATGTACATACTGTATATTAATTTCCAGAAATAATTGTTTACATGTATGAATGTTTTATTTGTATATATTTAAAAATATAGATGTATGTTGCAATTTCTCAGTCATCTATAATCTTAAAACATTACAAAATGCTATGAGTTTATACTCTTTTCTCATTAAAACATTCTTATTAGAAGAAGCATTTTCAGCTCTTCAGATTAATCCATTTATATTTTTGTTCTCATCATGTAGCAGCATATCCTCTCTCCAAGTTAAGAGTGAGGTTTAAGAACAATCCTTTTTCTATTCAGATTTTCTATAGATGATAGTATCCAGAAAATTCAAAAGTATTCCTCTTTTAGACATAAGAACTCTTGACCCTAAACAATAGAATCTATTCAAGCATCAATGTACAGCCTATGAAATTTTCAAAAGATTTTAGCAATACTCCAGAGCTGCTCACTTTATTCAGAGAAATAATGGACTGTTTCTACTCTTCTAGTGTTTCTCAATAATGGGTGGGGGGAATGAAATTCTCTCCAAGTACATTTCTAGGAGAAATCCTCTTTGAAGTGAGAACATTTTATCTCTTCTACTTATATTGAAAAAAAAAGTGGAAGTACCTCACAATCAAGCTAACTAGACTTCATTTCTAGTAGTGGTTTCCATAATGCTGTTACTATCCTTACGTTATCCAAGCGTGTGGTAGTGTGAATGGATTGTTTGTATGAACCTACAATTTTTTTTTCCAGAAAAGGTGTTTCAATTGTTCCAGCACCTAATGTTCATATAGGACATTTTGCCCAGTCTTTTTATTCACTGCCAAAATGACCAAGAGTAGTCTATTGGTATATCAACAAATAGGAAATGTTGGCTAAATGCTACAAATAGCTATCTATTTTGCATGTAAAATATGTGCTATTTTTACTTGAAAATGATTGTATTTCAAACAGATGTCTTTCTTCATTTTGAACATCAAAAATAATCTATCATAATCATCATCATCATCATCATCATCGCCAACTTCATCATCAGGTATTACTAGACATTGACATCTTCTCCAACCCATAAAGACTTCAACGTTCTTTATTTCAGAACTAAGATGTAAACGAGATTTTCTTCAAGGAAAAACTGTAGTGACATTCACTGTAATCCTATTCATAATACTACTACAAAGCCATACTATATTTGAACAAAAACTTGGAAAGTGTAATTGTACACATGTGTGAGATATAAAGGGAAGAGAAAAAAAAAAAAAAACCTCAGTTGCTAAAAATAAACAATATAATATACACTTATAATAAATTCTCTCTCTCTCTCTCTCCCTCCCTCCCTATCTCATCTAGCTAGCTATCATCTATCTTTCCTTTGGTGAATAGGCCAGCCAAACTAAAGAGCTTTAAGCCTCATTTATTTCAGCAGTGTTAAGCATACCCAGCATTTCCCTCTTTACAATCATTTTCTATCCATCTTACTAGTTGTTACCACTGATTGTTTCATATGGAATATGCTTACTTGGAATAAATGGATTATTGCTGTTCAGTGGTCTAGAAAATATGAAGAGCTTTTAGATACTTACTGATAGGACAAATGGGTGGTTGGAGAGGGGGTTAATGCCCTGAAGACTTAAGCATTTATATTTTCTACCCTCAGAATCTGTAGCAATTTCAAAGATATGGAGTTTTAATGCTTTGCATGCAGCCCTTATCTAATGATTGCAATCAACAAAATGGTTGCCTATGCAAAAATAGTTTAATGTATGGAAGAAATCTAGAACACATCTAGATGTATTCCATAGCAGGTTATTTACCTACATCATTGTCTATGTTTATAATTAATGACTCTGAACAAATCGTCTTTTTTAAAAGGCTGAAATCCAGTGCTTAGTGGAAGAATACCCATTTGGTTTTGGTAAAACAGTAAGAGACCACAGTGGTGACAAAATGACAATGTCCACATTGTCATTGTGGTGCCTAAATGCTGGCATTAATTATGTGTATATATCTCGCACAAGTGTGCCACAGCTGTGGCATTCACAATATGATATCACATTCATTCAGACATTTCCCATATAAAGAAGGCACAAAAAACTTTTACCTTTTTGCTTTCTTTTAAATGAGTGATGATTTTTTTTTAAATTGATAATAGGTTTGGATTTTCTCATATTAGCTACATTAGTCATACTATGAGATGTATCTTTCAATTTTTTTCAAATCTTTCAAATTCTAAATGTTCATACCCAAGGAAATATTCTGCTTTGGCCACACTGTGTAAAATATAATAACCCAATTTATAAAACATGGGCATATAGTATTGCCAAATTTATTCTTTTAACTCCCATATAATCCAAGAAATGTGGCTTAATCCATTTCCTTAAGGACTGCCATATCTTCTGGGGCAAAAATAGAAGGCAGCAAGGAGATGAATAATTCTAGAAATGTTAGTGGTTATCTAGTGGTCAATTGAATTTACAAGCTTCGAGTCTGAATGAGTAAAAATGAGGTCTGAATGATAAATTGCATCTCTTAAATCATCAGGAATGAGATGGAAGGACACAGTTACTTCAACAGGCAAAAAATTACCCAACTGCACCCTCTGACCTTCCAGTGAAAGAAAGAGTGCCTTACCTGGATTGGCCAGGATGTACTGTCAGTCTGCCATAACTTCCAACCACCACAACCATGAAGATGCATTTTCAAATGAACAAATTATCCAAGGCCTCCCTTCCATTAGTTCTGGAGATTAGTGGTAGTATTCTACCAGTTCAACCCGGTTCAGGCAAATTGGTATTAAAAAAAATGCTACAGTTCGGCCAAACCGGTAGCAGAAAAACAGCTACCGATTTGGACAAACTGGTATTTCTCCCCCCCCCTCCTGATGATCAGCTGTTCCAATGATTAGCTGTGCTGGGATCCTCCTCACTGTCTTACTGCTTCATCCAGGAGGCTTCCCTCAAGGCCAGGAGGTAAAAAGGGGCCTGCAGGGGAGTCCTGCGCAACCCTCCCATGCTCCATTTTTTGCCTTCTGGGCCTCAGGGAAGCCTCCTGGGAGCACAAATGGCCTTCCAGGAGGCTTCTCTGAGGCCAGGAGACAAAAAAAAATGTAGCGCAGGGGTGCTGCAAAAAAAGAAGAAGCCATGACCAACCAGTCACATGGCCATGCCCACCTAGCAATGCCCAGAGAACCAATAGTAAAAAAATTGCATCTCACCCCTGCTGGAGATGTATTATTCTATGGAGACCAGTAGCAGTGACCAAGGAGAACAAGTATGGCAAATAGGCTTTATTCACCATGGTTAACTTAATTCCAAGGTTCATCCCATCTGCTTTATTTGGGGGGAGGGGGGAGTAGTCAATCATTTTCTCCAAAGGCGATGGTTGGCCATAACCACAGTATTGCTAATCACACTGTCCTGGCTAGATAGCACTGCTGAATATTTGTGTTATGTATTCCTACTCAGTCAAAATTTGTTGTAGCTACTTTTCCAGTGACCCTTTAAGGTAGTCCAGACAAAAAACCATGAATACTAATGCTAAATTTATTGTAAGGTTAGAGTAAAAGAGTATTGCAAGCTTTAAAGTAGTTCTCCCCTTCTCTGCCTTTACTTTCCAGAGAAATAAGGAGGGGCCCTTCCAGGGTGTTTTCACTACCCCCATTCCTTCTGTAGGCTAACATAGCTCTTCTCCACCCATTGACTAGGCTGTTGCTCTTCCTTCTATCTCCCAAGGTTATTCTTATATCCCATTACAAAGGGGATCTTCATTTATTTAATTCTATTTCCCAGATGGTTTTCTTTCCTTTCTTCCTCTTACCCACTGGCATTTAATATATTTTTGTAAATACCACTAGAAGAAAGAGATGAAACAACTTTCCCATCATGACCATAATTATTCCTTTTTGAAATTCACAACTCCTGCCAACTAGATACCTTTGGGTTCAGGAGGCTAAGCATTGGCACAACAGTTAAGTTCATTAGGGAGAATATTTTTAATAGAGCTGTTCCTGTGTTGCCAGTTCAAATCCAGATGAAACCAAAGAATAAACAATAAACAAGGTCTTGTCTTCAAAAGTTATGGGTGCTCCATCATTGGAGACATTTCAGAAGAGATTGGACAGCCATTTATCTGAAATGATACAGGGGCTCCTGCTTGAGCAGTGGGTTGGACTAGAAGATATCCAAGGTTCCTTTCAATTTTGTTACTCTGTTTAAGGCCATCCATAAAAAAAACAATTAATATATAGCTGTAAAAAATATGGAACAATTTGAGAAGAATTTCTCCTACTTTTCTAGAAACAGAAGTCATAATCAGAATAGTAGTCCTTAAATTATTTTGCATTGACTTTCAAAAAATAAAAAAGCAAAACATCGCATTTTTTTTTTTAAAAAAACCCACCTTCTGTGACACTATTACAATGCCTGAAAGAGATATCCTGTGAAGAGAAAAGATAGCCTTGGAGCTCAACTCATTTTGTTTCTCTATTAGAGAAAAAAGAAGACAAATGCTAATGCATCTGTTAATGCAGTAGTAAACATTTACATTCTGAGCCATCAAAAACTACCAGGCTAATCAGTGGGCTGGAGAATTAAAGAGCAAGTCTAATCAATCTTACTTTCTCCAAACAATTAACCTATTTGACATCCACCACTGCCCCCAATAATAAAGTTAAGGCTTACGAAGATTGCCCAAAGAAATTCAAAAGAAATTCTTAAGCATCTTGAGATGAAGGTAACCAACAAACACAGATGGCTCTTTGGTGGGCCAGATAACTTTGAGAAAATGCAAGGCTGATTTCAGCAGGAATCCCTTTGAAGATCTTTGTTTGAAAAGGATTAGAAAGTTTCATTCAGCTATTGTCCTAAAGGCCACCATTTTTGAACTGAATTAAACACATTAAATATGAAATACATCAAAATCCCTTGAATGATTAAAAGGGTTTCATTCTGTCTTTCTCTAAGAAAGATTTCTTTCTCTAAGATTTCTCTCCCTAAGGAAATCAACAAGCTCAGGTGGGCACTTGTAATCTTTTTGGAAGATATTTTGTTTTTGTTTTTTGTATTCGGAATCTAGTGGTTCCATCCCTCTCATTCCTTATTTTAATACTGTGTTATTCTTTTAGCTTCATTATGACATTTAGCCTTCTTCCTTTTATTTTCAAGGATTCAGCTACATACTACGATGTTTTCAGATTCACAGCATGGATGCGACTTCATCAGAATTCATACCTGGTTCAGGTCTTGCAGAAATGGAAAATGATAAAAATGATGGACTATACCCAACATTGTACAAAGGCCTTCCCTTTTCCTTTTACTGCGCACTGACATTTGACAACATTACATTTGAGAATTTTCTCATGTTCATTTTATATATACAGAGAGAATTTTTACTGAAAGTTGACAGGAATAATAGGAACTAATACAAACTAAAATAGAATAGAGAAAATGAAAAGAGATAAATGAAAAGAAAAGAGTTAAATAAAAAGCTAAAAATGCAATAACAGAAAAATAGAAAGATATAACGATTTCCCAACCGTTATAATAATATTTATATACTGCTCAAAAAAATAAAGGGAACACAAAAATAAGACATCCTAGATCTGAATGAATGAAATATTCTTATTAAATACTTTGTTCATTACATAGTTGAATGTGCTGACAACAAACACACACAAAAATTAGCAATGGAAATCAAATTTAGCAACCCATGGAGATCTTGATTTGGAGTTACACTCAAAATTAAAGTGAAAAAAAAAAAAAAACATTACAGGCTGATCCAACTTTGATGTAATGTCCTTAAAACAAGTCAAAATAAGGCTCAACAGTGTGTGTGGCCTCCACATGCCTGTATGACCTCCCTACAGTGGGCATGCTCCTGTACCTGGACTAAAGCATCCCCCAACTCCTGGACAGTCTGTGGTGCAATGTGGTGTTGGTGAATGGAGTGAGACATGATGTCCCAGATGTGCTCAATTGGATTCAGGTCTGGGGATCTGGTGGGCCAGTCTGTAGCATCAATGCCTTCATTTTGTAGGAACTGCTGACACACTGCAGCCACATGAGGTCTAGCATTGTCTTGCATTAGGAGGAACCCAGGGCCAACCACACCAGCATATGGTCTCACAAGGGGTCTGAGGATCTCATCTTGGTACCTAATGGCAGTCAGGCTATCTCTGGGGAGCACATGGAAGGCTGTGTGGCCACTTAAAGAAATGCCACCCCACGCCATTACTGACACACTGCCAATGCTGGAGGATGTTGCAGGCAGCAGAACATTCTCCACGGCATCTCCAGACCCTGTCACGTCGGTCACATGTGCTCAGTGTGAACCTGCTTTCATCTGTGAAGAGCACAGGGCACCAGTGGCGAATTTGCCAATCTTTGTGTTTTCTGGCAAATGCCAAACATCCTGCACAGTGCTGGGCTGTAAGCACAACCTCCACCTGTGGACATCAGGCCCTCATACCACCCTCACAGAGTCTGTCTCTGACCGTTTGAGCAGCCACATGCACATTTGTGGCCCGCTAGAGGTCATTTTGCAAGGCTCTGGCAGTGCTTCTCCTATCCCTCCTTGCACAAAGGCAGAGGTAGTTGTCCTGATGCTGGGTTGTTGCCCTCCTATGGCCTCTTCCATGTCTCCTGATATATTGGCCTGTCTCCTGGTAGTGCCTCCATGCTCTGGACACTACGCTGACAGACACAGCAAACCTTCTTGCCACAGCTCGCATTGATGTGCCATCCTGGATGAGCTGCACTACCTGAGCCACTTTTGTGGGTTGTAGACTCTGTCTCATGCTCCCACTAGAGTGAAAGCACCACCAGCATTCAAAAGTGACCAAAACATCAGCCAGAAAGGAACTGAGAAGTGGTCTGTGGTCACCACCTACAAAACCACTCCTTGACTGGGGATGTCTTGCTGACTGCCTATGCTTTCCACCTGTTGTCTATTCCATTTGCACAACAGCATGTGAAATTGATTGTCAATCAGTGTTACTACTTAAGTGGACAGTTTGATTTCACAGAAATGTGATTGACCTGGAGTTACATTGTGTTCTTTAAGTGTTCCCTTGATTTTTTTGAGCAGTGTATTTTACTTATCCCTCTAAAGTTGCATCATGATTCTCTTCTTTGGTAATCTATTCTGTTTAATCAAGATAATGAATCACACTTTCTTTTTTAATTTTAAGCCAAAAGTCCATAAGGGTTTTCATTCAGTCACTAATCAAGTAGAAATTGTCTTTTCTCTAATAAATAAATAAATAAAACAGTTTCTCCATTTCAACAAGTTATGTCAATTTTATCAACTATTCTTTCATAGAGGGCAATACCAAATATTTCCATTTTTGTACATATAATAGTCTTTCCATAGTATTCATATATTGAAACAATCTTCTATGGCTTTTTGTTATCGTTTATCCATCAATTATAAATATACAGAATAAGGAAAAGTGCTGGCTTCTATTAAATATTAATCTTTAAAATCCTCTGTATCAAAGTACGTATTTGAATTCAATTTTTGAGCTTTTTTACATGTCAATGAAATATGATAAAAGTTTTTTTCATATTGTTCACATTTCAATATTCTTTGGAAATGGTTGAATACATTCCAAATAATTTATCTGGCATCATGCATCAATGTTACATTATCTTATTTAAAATTTTCTCCTTCAGATAATGTAATTTTCAACCCTTCAGGCATATATTTTCCAATTGTTCCATCTATATATTACAACCAAAATGTTTGGCACATTTTATCATATGTTCTTTAACCTGTTATTTTTCTGTTTTAAATTTCACCAAAAAAAATTATAATTTTAGCAACTACGAGTTCATCATTGTAAAATTGTAATAGTTATACTATCTGACATTGATCTATATGATAAATATTTTCATCTATGTATCCATATGACCATCATCATGGCTGAAGACTGTTTGATAAAATTTCAGCTGAAATGGCCTCCTGCCTCTTGCATTCGTATTCATTCATTCACTGAACCTATATCCCGTATTTCTATAAAAATGATCCTCAAAGGGTCTAATGAGAATAAAAACAAATAGGATAAATCAAATTAATTAAAATTCCTAGGCAAACTTATCTAAAATCTCTTTTAGATTTTAGAATGAGGTATGCTTTAAATAACAAAATAATTAAAACCCCATTATAAATAATCAATAAAAGAAGAGATGTCACCTATGTAATTAAAGTATACTAAGCAGTTTCTAAACCTTCTGCCTGAAAAAAAAAAAAAACGTGTTTGCCTTCTCACAGGATGAGCAAGAAGGTGATCCCTTGAAGTCTCGAAATAAGGAGTTTCAAATTTAAGGAGGAAATGTTGGAAAGGTTCCCAGCTGAAATTTCTCAAAGTTAAAGTGGACAGTATTTTCTTAAAACTAGGTAGTGTTAGAAAATGCTGATTCCAATCTGGTCTCAGGCCAACTTTTGACCTAATTTACACACAGAAATGAACAGAGGCATTCAACCTTGAAATGAGAAACAGTTTTCTAGAGTGTGCTGTTGAATTATTTAGCTGGAGCAGCTCATCCAGAAAAATCTGTGTTAAGGTAATTTTAATCATTTATTTATTTTTTTAAGACAGTATCCTGATATGTCTTTCTGGCCTAAAAATTTTGATATCAAATTCCATTTTGTTCTCCATTTTAGAACATACACCTGGGAAAGCCACTCTTAAGATTTGGGCTGTCATACCTACCACCAATGTACAATTCTACCTATGTGTTCTATCCTCTAATACAGTGTTTCTCATCTTCAACAATTTTAAGATTTTGTGGACATCAGTTCTCACAATCCCCAGCAAGCATGCATCTATCTTAAAGTTGCTGAGGTTCAGATACTGTGTTAATGTAAAGAAGCTGTAAAATTCAGATTTGGTGATAGTTTTTGGATGAAAGAAGGTGATCATATTTAATATTAAAAAATACTTTAATTTAATAAGATGTTTATGCCAGCCCAATCAGTCAGTTCCAAAGTGAAGGATAATATCCTCAAAATACAAATTCAATAAAATCATATGATTAAGTTGTAGAATTTAAATTAAAAAAAAAAAACCCAATTCACAATCTTGTTTCTTCATGGTATTAAAATAGCTAAAAATCCACATAAAAAGGTATCTTCTAAGCATGTTATAAAAGGCCAAGAATGAAGATACCAAATATATTTCTGGAAGCAATGTAGCATATAATTTAAGGATACATGACTTCTGATCCATGCCTTTTTGTGATGATGACTAACTCTAACTCAATAACTCTATGGAACAGGCTTAATCATTATAAATAATCTGGTACTATGCCATGTATGGTTTTATATATAACTGTTCTATGCTGATCAGAGACCAAAATAAATAAGTGAATTGTGGATGAGAAAATTTGGTAATCCAATTAAATTAATTCAATTTATATTAAAGATGGTTTCACAATCCTCAGGGAGAAAATTTGTAATTTGGAGATCAAACAACAAGGAGAAATTTTTAATGTAATGCTTGCTGCAGTAGATAGAAGTAGATGCAGTGGACAGAAGATATATTACTACTACTGTTAATTATGATTATGTATTATGCTACTGCAACATATTCTACCTGGGACTGCCTTTGTAGATAAAACGGAAATTTCAGTAGAGAATAATAATATATAGGGTTGAACAGTACAGTTCCTAGTGCTGCCTGAGCTGAATTATTTGCTTGCAGATATTTCATTACTCAGTTAGGTAACATCTAGTTGTTACTGAGTTGAATAACTTAATGCTTCCAAGTAAATCACTTTGAAAGCACCAGGAGCTCAACTATGGAAACTTTATTAATGAGAAGATGCTGAAATAGTTTCGGAATCTACTTGGAAAGATTATGAGACTAATACTGAGCAACATTTTTTTATTAGTTAGTTAAGTCTAGAAAATTAGATTGTCCTACTTTCCCAAAATCTGACATAGATCTTGTTAACCCAGGCAATGTCTGAGATAGTATGACTTCCTAGTTCCATATTTTTTGAGGTAGGCAGGTGAAGTATTGCCCAAGAACTACTTCAGATAATCTAGCAGCCAGAATTTAAACTTGTCTTCTACTAACCAGCTATGAACTATCTAATCTTAACATTATCCAGCCATTTTAACAGTGTCAACCCATAGTACTACTAGAAAAATAAATTGATATTTATTGGGAAAAAATCTATAATAAAAAGTGATTTTAAAAAAATCACAGCAATTTTTATTTTTTTGTGGTTGATAAAATGGGAAGGAATTTGTTATTTCTTTCCATATTTATGACTGCATGGTGACAAACTGATTGTGCCTTGAGATGAAATGTTGACAAAGGTTAATATTTAAAAATCTCCTTTGATTTTTCAAATAGAATTTTGAGACATGGGATGGAGAATATTTTTTTTAATCATATTCATCAAAGAAAATGTGTATGAAAGCAACTTCTGAAATAAAATTGTTAAGTTCTGCGCATGGGTGCAAGGAACAGAGACGAGGCAGTGAACAGTGAACTTCAACTCTTTATTAATCATTCTGAACAGAGCAAAAACCTAGGGCAGCAGCAGCCCTTTTATAGGGCAGGCTGCTGATCTAGTAACCAATGAGAAACGTGGAGTGTTAACTCCTTGAACCAATGAGAGTGGCTCGTTAACAGCCAATCAGATTCCCCTGAACGGACCAATCCGATATCGCTATTATTGGCCAATCAGAAGTGCAGGATTAGAACCCTGCTTTTTCTAAAGGTTTGATAAAACTTTATTTAAGCGTTTTATTAGTTCATAACACCCCTTCCCCCCCAGGTTCCATTTAAAGGGTGCGGTGACATAATCCTTGAGGTATGAAGGTTGTTTTGACTGTCTATTAGATTTACGCTGTCCCACCAGTTCCTGTCTGTAATCCGGTTTCAGTGGGACGTTTTTGGGCAAGTCAGATACCGGTGGTTTCTTATCCTCATTGGATGACTCGGTGCCACTAATGTTCTCGTTGTTGTCCTCCAATCTTTGCTGGCTTGCTTCTGTTGAGGTGTTCCTCTGTGGTGAGGACACTCCCCTCTCTGATTCTTCTTCATTTGTCACGCCCGATTGCTGACTTCTTTTGCTCCTGCTTTCTACCATCTCGAATTCAGTTTCTTCGACATCCCCTCCCCCCTCAGTTTGGGAGTTACCGGAGTTTGCGTCCCATCAATAGTTCAGCTGGAGTCTTGTTAGTGATGCTGTGCGGAGTGATGTGTTGGAGAAGGAGTATTCTGTTTATTTTATCTTCAATGTCCCCATAGTCCATTTTGTAGAGGTTTGTTTTTAACAAATTGTACCATGTGCTCGGCTCTTCCGTTAGCCGCAGGGGGCGCTGGCAAAGTTAGTGCGTGGCGAATACCCCGGTCCGCTAAGTATTGTTCAAAGGGTAGAGCGGTAAACTGGGGTCCGTTGTCGGAGACCAGAACGTCTGGCAATCCATGCGTCGCAAATAGCCTGTTCAATTTCCAGATGACGGACTCGGTTGTAGTACTCTTCATTTCGTGGATCTCGAGCCAGTAGGAATAGGCATCCACTGTTAGTAGGAACATATGTCCCTTAGTAGGTCCCACAAAGTCAATGTGGATGCGGGACCACGGTCCCCGGGGTGTTTCCCATTCTGTTGGAGTTGCTTTAGGTGGGGCACTGCTAACTTCTTGGCACTTTAAATAAGTCTTTACCCAGGCTTCGATCTGTATGTCGATGCCCGGCCACCAAGCGTAGCTTCGTGTGAGCACTTTCATATGCACGATGCCGGGGTGACCCTCATGCAGTGTTTTTAATACTGCTTGTTGTAACCGCTCTGGGACGACGACTCTATCCCCCCATAGGATGCAGCCTTTTTGTTCTGTTTGCCAGTTCTTGAAGGGGGTGAAGTTGTCAGGGGTTTGTTCTACTGGCCATCCCCGTTCGACCCAGCTAAGAACTCATGCTAAGACAAGATCGCGTTTTGTTTTGATCACAATATCTCTAGCTGTTAGCGGCGGTGAATGTAGCATTTCAATCTGGAGTATCGTAAGGGTTGGAGCTGGGTCGTCAATGGTTTCCGGAAGTGGTGCACGGCTCAGTGCGTCAGTGTGGGGAATGGCTTTCCCTGGGCGGTGTTTCAGTCTAAAGTTGTACGCAGCCAAAAACTCCAACCAGCGAGTCATTCTAGGTGATAATATATAGTAGGTTGGCTTGTCTCCCGCTATAATCCCCAGCAAAGGTTTGTGGTCAGTAACAATAGTAAAAACTCATCCATATACATATTCATGAAACCATTTCACAGCAGATAAAAACAGCAAGAGTCTCTTTATCGATTTGACTATAGTTACGTTCAGCCTTTGATAGGGTCCTTGAAAAATGGGCAATAGGGGCCTCACTACCGTTTGGTAACACATGGCTCAAAATGTCTCCAACTCCAAATGGTGACGCGTCAAATGTAATTGTTAAAGGCAAAGTCTCGTTATACTGCATTAAAACAGTATCTGAGGTTAATAAGTTTTTCACTTGTCAGAATACGTGCTCCTCTCGGTGCCCCCAGAACCAGGTTGCTTTTTTGTCGAGAAGTCTATGTAGGGGCTCAGCTACGGTTGCTTTGTGGGGCAGGAAGATGTTGTAAAAATTAATGAGCCCCAGAAAAGCTTGGAGATCAGTTTTATTTTTGGGTCTTGGGGCGTTCTTGATTGCTTTTAGTTTGCTATTGGTGGGGTGAATGCCTTGTTTATCGATTAGGTACCCCAGGAACTCTACTTTATCTGTACATAGTTGACATTTATTTTTTTTAACCTGAAGGCCGGAGTCTTTAAATTTCTGGAGAACCAATTTAAGACGCTCCTCTAGTATTTCTCTATTCGGGGCAGCAATTAAAATGTCATCAAAGTATGGTACGACCCCTTTGATCCCTTGCAAGAGTCTCTCCATCAAACTTTGAAAAAACCCTGGGGCTATGCTAACTCCGAATTGGAGTCGGTTGCACTTTACGGCACCTTGGTGCGTAACGATCGTTTGTGCCTCTGCTGTTTTTTTATCTACAGGCAGTTGTTGGTACACCTGTGCTAAATCCAATTTAGCGAAGACTTTTCTGCCCCCCAGGGAATGGAGAAGGTGTTGTAACACTGGCACCGGGTAAGTGTTCTGTTGAAGGGCGTGATTCAGGGTGGCTCGGTAGTCCCCACAAATCCTTAATGATCCATCCGGTTTGATGAGTATTATGATTGGGGTTTCCCAACGAGCGTGGTCTGTTGGTTCCAAAACACCCTGGGCTATTAATTTATCAAGCTGCTCGTCAATCTTTGGTTTAAGGGCAAAAGGTATCCGACGAGGCTTAAGGCGGATGGGGGCTACTTCAAAGTTAAGGTTAAATGATATCGGGGTCCCCTTGTACTCGCCTAGTTTGTCTGCAAAGACATCCTGGAATTCCTGGATGAGGGCCTCCTCCCAGTCGCTTCTGATTTGGTGAATGCCGGCTACCTCGATCCCGAGTGAGGTAAACCATTGAAGGCCTAAAAAGCTAGGCTGATCATGGTCGACAACGGTCAATGGTAAAGATGCAGTATGATTTTTGAATGAGACCTGGACTAGGCTGGATCCAATGACCAGAATTCGGTTTCTCTGGTAATCCTTGAGTATGATTCTTTGGGTTCTGAGGTCTTGCCGCCGGATGGCAGGGATTAATTGTTTAAGGGTCTTCCAGGAAACCATCGAGAGGGACGATCCTGAATCGACTTCCATCATGCAGGGCTGGTTTTCGATGGTGACCTTCACTCGGATCTTCTTTGCATCTAGTGATGAGGCATGACCAATTGTAATGGTTTGGTGTGCCTCTTCTCGTTTCGTTGAATTGGCCAGTGGTTTATTTCTGTAGGAGTGGTTGTTCCATTGGTGGTTCAAATGTTCCTGACTCACAGGAAGATTCCCTGTGGTTTGGCGGTAGTTAGTCCCCCTCTGAAGTGGGCTGGATCCTTGCTTGCTTCTACTGACCTTTCCAATGTGGCCTCTTTTCCCACAAAAATGGCAGAGCGCGTTGAGGAATTTGCAGTCTGATCATGGGTGATTTGCCCCACAACCTGCGCATTAATGCTGTAGTCTTTGATTCCGCTGGTGGTGTTGGTCACATTCAGACCGGAGCCGGTTGACTTCTTCCTCATCACTTTCTGATGACGATTCGAGTTCCTTGTGGTGGGTTGCCATTGTGTGTCTCTCTAGGCAAGGTGAGGTTTCGCTGGCGAGTTGGCGGAGCGGTGCATTGGTGCTGCGCATTCGGGCAGCTGACTTCCTGGTTGCTTCTACTACAGTTGCATCAGCAATGGCATCTGCAAGGCTGATGTCGCCTTTCACCATCAGCTTACTCTGCACATGTGGTGTATCTAATCCCAGAATTATTTGGTCTCTCAAAGCTTCTTTGAGGTCGGCGAACCCACAGAGGCCTCCCAGGTTCCAGAGATCCGCGATGAAATCTGCAATGCTTTCTCCTTTCCGCTGGTCTCTCTGGTAAAATTAATGTCTTCGGACAAGCGTTGGTACAGTAGGTGCATAGTGGGCCCATAGGCGGGGCTCGAGGACGTCCCATTCCGTGGATTTCACCTCAGCCGGTTTCGCCACTGCCTTGGCCATCTTAAAAACGGCAGGTCCGCAGTGGGTCAGGAATATCGCTCGCTTTTTTCCCATAGTGGCATCCTTCAAGTTGTTGCTCTCCAGAAACATCTGGAACCGGTCCATGTACGAGTCCCAGTCTTCTTGTGCCGAGTCAAATGGAGCGGGTGGTATGGCGCCACCGGACATGGTTTCCGCTGTCGATGTGCCTTCAGCCTTGTGCTCTGTTTGGTGCTCTGTAGTGTTCAGTCAGTTCTGACTTCTCCGCATCCCACTTTTGTCGCCAGTGTTAAGTTCTGCACATGGGTGCAAGGAATGGAGACGAGGCAGTGAACAGTTTACTTCAATTCTTTATTAATCATTCTGAACAGAGCAAAAACCTAGGGCAGCAGCAGCCCTTTTATAGGGCAGGCTGCTGATCTAGTAACCAATTAGAAACGTGGAGTGTTAACCCCTTGAACCAATGAGAGTGGCTCGTTAATAGCCAATTAGATTCTCCTGAACGGACCAATCCAATATCGCTATTATCGGCCAATCAGAAGTGCAGGATTAGAACCCTGCTTTTTCTAAAGGTTTGATAAAACTTTATTTAAGCATTTTATTAGTTCATAACAGAAATGATGTATGTTTTATAAAATGATGTATATTATATATAAATGGTGTATATACATATACATATGCATACACAAACACACACACACACACACACACACACACATCATTTTTATTTTTTCTGAGATGGATAAATTTCCTTTCAGTAAGAAAAATTCTAAAAATAATTATTTATCCACTCCAGTTATGCATAGTGAGTCTGTTTCTTCATTTAATCTATTCTATTATTTTTAAAAAGAGTGATATCTTTTTAATAGCATCCCACAAGTATAATAAAACTAGACCATCTGTAACTCACATGTAAATGAAATTAATCCTAAAATAGAATCCTAGAAACATTCTGGATGTTTCTTTTTCTTTTTGTGATTACTGATTATTAGTAGTATTCTTAGAATTCTCATAATATATCATAATAGACCATTCTACATTTCCCAGCAGTTGGAAAAGAGATGAAATGTATCGAAATGTTGGCAGAAATATTTGGTTCATCCTGCAGTTCATTCCACTCCCCTTTTTCCAATTTAAGGAAATATTTCATAAATTATCATTGTGTAGAGTCAATGGAATCCTTAAGCATGAATAAGCAGATACTATAAATCTTCCTTTTCTTTACTGCTTGCTTTAGAACAGATATTTTAATAATTAAAAAAATCCCCTGAGAATTAGTTATATCCTTTAATCTGAATAGTAATAAAATGACATAGTATATATTTATTTCCTTCAAAGATTTTGAGAAGAGAGTACTATCTTTTCCAGTTTTGTTTAACTTCTATAGAGTCCAGCACATCTACAGGCCTAGGCATAATTAATATATCTACAACATACAAGTAATTAATTAGATCAAACCAAGCATGGAAATGGCTGGATGACTCTAATATCCAGTAGGTATTGCATGGCCTGTTCCATTAGTTTCCTAAGGGAAACGGGGCAAGGTACATGAAATCTGGAGGATTGTGGCATAAATTCTAGGAAAAGGATATGTTTAATGGTCTTTAAGACCCAAGTGTAGGATGAAGTAGCCTCCCATTGGGCCACAAATTTGGATCCCCAATTGAAAAATTACTCCTGAATTTAGTAGGAGCGCCAGAAAAAATGACTTCCTCCGCCACGAAAGGGCCGCTTTCCTGAAAATTGAGGCCTATCTCTGGCCACTCTTTCCTGGGGGTGTTCCTGGTGGTTGAAAGACTACTTCTGAGGCCCTTGAGCCCCAGTGCTGCCCTCAGCTCTGAAAGATGACCTCACCCCATTCCTAAGAAGTCTGTAAGGGTTGTGCAAAAGTGCACAACCATGCCTACCGTCCTTCTCCTTTTTTCCCCATTTATTAGTATCTATTTCTTGTATTCTTATTCATGTTTATACTTATACCTATTATCTTGTAAGTGATTGATAAAGCAAATCAATAAATAAATGTACCAGGCAGCTTTTTCACTATGAATGCCAAGGTATCCTACTATTATTGTTGTTTACAAGCATAACTGTCATATCAATCACACTTTTCTTGCTTAAAGTTGCTACATTTTGCTGGGTTTGGGTTTGCAAAAATATGCCAAACAATGGCACAGTGGTTAAGAGTGCAGTACTGCATGCTACTTCTGCTGACTGCTGTCCGCCTGAAATTTGGTAGTTCAAATCTCACCAAGCTCAAAGTTAACTCAGCCTTCCATCCTTCCAACATGGGTAAAATGAAGACCCAAATTGTTGAGGGCAATATACTAGCTCTGTAAAACTGCTTAGAGAGGGTTATAAAGCACTGTAAGGCAGTATATAAATCTAAGTGCTATTGCTATTCTTCCCATCTCATCTCACTAAGTCACTTTTTACATATTTCATATGCATTCTGGAACTCTTGCTGCATGACATTAACACTACACTGTCCAAGCAGAAGGAATCAAATCAATCATGTTCCATCTTCTTGTAAGCCCTGTTCTTCCTTTCTGCTATATGTGGAGATTAATAATCATTCTTCTTTCTACCATACTTTATTGGCAAAGGTGCACAGAAGGACATTCAAATTATTCCCAGGCTTGTCTTCTTTGAAGATAAAAGGATGTTGTTCTATCTCGGAGGGGAAACGCAAGAATGGAGACGAGACATCGGATATTGACTCCAAACTCTTTATTCGTGACTTCAGGAACAGAGCTAAAAGGTATGGCAGCAACAGCCCTTTTTATAGAGCTGGCTGCTGTCAAAGCGTCCAATGGTTTAAGTTTGCTGCACTTGGAGCGTCCAATCGTGGCAGCCCATTAACTAGCCAATCGGATCAGCCTTGAATGACCAATCGCGACCTGCTGCTAACGGACCAATCAAACTTGCAGGATTACAAGCCTGCTGTGGAAAAGGCCAGTCAGGTTTGCAGGCTTACGAGCCTGCTAGTTCAGAACACCCCTCCCCTCTAGGTTTCGCCTAAGGGGTGGGGTGATGTATTTGTGCAGGTAGGCAGGTCTTCGTACCTGTCTACCTGACTTGCGTTGTTCAACCTGCCTTCGCTCGGATTCTGGTTCTGGTGGGTTGTTTAATGGTGACCTGGCTTCACTGCTGGGCAACCCTGGAGGTGACTTGCAGATACCCTCAACGTTTCTGTCATCTGGACTTTCCGGACTCGCTGACTCCACTCAGCTGCTATTGCCTGGAGAAATGACCAACTGCCATGGCTCCTCTTCAGCAGGTAAGTAGGCTGGGCTTGCTTGTTCGGTCTGTGGGTTTGCATGGTTTGGGCCAGGTGTTAGTTCATTTTCCCCCTCTGGTTCCGAGTTCAGAATTCGCAGAGGGGGAAGTTGTCAGCCTGGAACGCAGCTGGTCAATGTGGCGTTTCCACAATCTTCCATCTGTGGTTTTTAATCGGTAGGAACGGGGACCTGTGACTTGTGTTATTTTGGCAGGGACCCACAAAGGGTCACCTGTAAAGTTCTTTATGAATATGAGGTCTCCTACCTTAAAAGTGCAATATTTGCTGCTGGACCTCAGGGGCTTTTCTGAGGTGTATGCAGAGTGTATTTGGTCTAGGTGCGACCTAAGTTTCCTGCCCATCAGGAGTTTGGCTGGGCTTTTGTTTGTGGTGCTTCTCGGTGTAATATGTTGGAGGAGGAGCATCCTGGTGACTCTGTCATGGATGTTTCCTTGGTCCATTTTGTGCAGGGTTGTTTTAGTGAACTGAACCATTCGTTCATCCTTGCCATTGGCTGCCGGGTGAGCAGGTGATGTCAAGGCGTGGCGTATCCCCCGGTCTGCTAGGTATTGTTCAAACGCCAGGGCGGTAAACTGCGGGCCATTGTCGGAAACCAGGACATCTGGAAATCCGTGCATTGCAAATAGTCTGTTTAGTTTTTTGATGACCGCTTCAGTGGTGGTGGTCTTCATCTTGTTTACCTTGAGCCAATTCGAGTATGCGTCCACTGTTATGAGGAATGTATGCCCTTTTGTAGGTCCCGCAAAATCGATGTGGATGCAGAACCATGGACCCCTGGGCGTTTCCCATTCCGTTGGTGGTGCTTTTGGTGGAGCCGCACGTGATTCTTGGCATTTGCTACAGGTGGCAACCCAGGCTTCAATTTGTTTGTCCATACCTGGCCACCAGGCGTAGCTCTTTGCCAGCGCTTTCATCTGTACGATGCCCAGGTGTCCATCGTGTAGCAATTTCAGGACTCTGTGTTGTAGCTTTTCAGAAATGGCTACTCGGTCTCCCCACAATACGCACCCTTTTTGGGAAAACAGTTCTGTTTGTCTGTTTTTGAAGGGTTTGAACTTGTCATGGGGTTCGATTTCTGGCCATACCCTCTCCACCCAGCTGAGGACCCATGACAAACAAGGGTCTATTTTTGTTTCCAACGCGATGTCTTGTGCTGTTAGTGGAGGTGAGGGAAGCATTTCAATTTGTAGCATGGATACTGTAGGAGCTGGATCGTCTAGGAAATCGGGCAAGGGTGAACGGCTGGCGTCAGCATGGGGAATGGCTTTTCCCGGGTGATGTATTAACAGGTAGTCATAGGCGGCTAAGAACTCTTACCATCGTGTCATTCTTGGCGATAGAATGTGGGGAGTTGGTTTATCCCCTACCAAAATGCCAAGCAACAGCTTGTTGTCTGTTATTATAGAAAATGATCTTCCATACACGTATTCGTGGAACCTTTTAACGGCGGATACAATAGCGAGGGCTTCTTTATCTAAGTGACTATAATTTCTCTCTGTTTTAGACAAAGTTCTTGAAAAGAATGCAATAGGTGCCTCTGTACCGTTTGGTAGAACGTGGCTCAGTATAGCTCCTACTCCAAAAGGTGGGGCATCATAAGTCACAGTCAACGGTAGTGTCTCGTTATATTGGATTAACACTGCATCTGATGTTAAAAGATCTTTGACTTGCTGGAAAGCTTGCTCCTTTTGACTTTCCCAAAACCAGGAAGCCTTCTTGTCAGAGAGCCTATGCAGAGGTTCAGCAACAGTCGCCTTCTGGGGTAGGAAGATGTCATACAAGTTAATAAGGCCCAGGAAGGCTTGGAGGTCTGTCTTGTTTCTAGGTCTTGGAGCATTTTTAATAGCTGCCAGTTTCTTTTTGGTTGGGTGAATACCTTGTTTCTCAAGAAGGTAACAAAGAAATTCAACCCTCTCAGTACATAACTGGCACTTTTCCTTTTTTACTTTGAGTCCTGCGTCTTGGAATTTTTCCAGGACAGTTCTTAGGCATTTTTCTAATTGACTTTGTGTTGGGGCAGCTATCAATACATCATCGAAATAAGGTACAACTCTTTTTATACCTTGCAGCAACCTTTACATCAAGCTTTGGAAAATGCCCGGTGCTACGCTTACTCCGAATTGGAATCTATTACATTTGAACAAACCCCTGTGCATGACTATGGTTTGGGCTTCTACTGTGTTTGCGTCTACTGGCAGCTGCTGATATGCTTGGGCCAGGTCAAGCTTTGTGAATACTTTTCCACCCCCAAGCGAGTGAAGAAGGTGCTGGAGCACAGGTACAGGATATGCGCTCTGTTGAAGTGCGTGATTCAGGGTGGCCTTGTAATCCCCACAGATTCTCAAAGATCCATCAGGTTTTATGGGGGTTACAATTGGGGTCTCCCATCGGGCGTGGTCGATGGGTTCTAACACGCCCTGTGCTGTTAATTTGTCCAACTGCTCGTCAATTTTTGGTTTGAGAGCAAATGGTACTCGGCATGGCTTTAGACAGATGGGTGCGATGTCAGGGCAGAGATTAAATGAAATGAGGGACTCCTTGCACTTGCCTAATTGCTCAGAGAAGACTTCTTGAAAGTCCTGGATGAGGGCCACCTCCCAGTCTTCGCTTATGGTCTGGTTGATGCCTGTCAATTCGATTCCTAATGGTGTGAACCACTGTAATCCCAATAAACTGGGTTGGTCTCTGTCAACAACGGTGAGAGCTAGAGTTGTGGTGTGGTCTTTAAATGAGACCTGGATGTGACTGGAACCAGCAACCGGAATTCGATTGCCTTGGTAGTCTTTTAATATAAGTCTCTAGATTCTGAGGTCCTGGCGGCGGATGTCAGGGATCAGTTGCTTGAGAGTTTTCCAGGAGACCATAGATAAGGAAGACCCGGAGTCGACTTCCATGATGCACAGTCTGTCTTCAATGGTGACCTTTATCCAGATTTTTTTTGCATCCACTGATGAGGCGTGGCTGATGATGACGGTCTGATGTGCCTCTTCTTGTCTGGTAGAGATAGCAGGTGTTCGGTTTCTGTTATACTGGTTCCACTGGTGGTTAGGGTGGTCCCGGTTTGATGGGTGGTTGCCTGTTGTCTGCTGGAAATTTACTTCGTACCTCTTGGGGCTAGATCCTCATTTGCTTCTGCAGACCTTGGCGATGTGGCCTCTTTTATCACAGGAACGACATATGGCATCTAAGAATCTGCAGTCTGCTTGAGGGTGGTTTCCTCCGCATCCAGCACATTGAAAACTGGTTCTACGACCTCGCTGGTCTCACTCTGATCTGAGTCTGTTGACTTCTTCCTCTTCACTTTCTGACGAGGATTCGATGTCTTTGTGGTGGGCTATTGACGTGTGTCTCTCTGAGGGTGTTATGATGTCGCTGGGGCATTGGCGGTTTGTTCCATTCGCATGGCGCATTCGGGCTGCTGACTTCCTGGTTGCCTCTGCTGCAGTAGCATCCGCTATGACATCTGCGAGGGTGATGTCTCCCTTTGCCATAATCTTGCTTTGAATGGTGAGGTCTCTTAGACCTAGGACAATCCGATCTCTCATGGCTTCTTCCAGATTTGCGAAGCCACATAGACCTCCCAGATTCCTTAGATCAGCTACAAAGTTCCCAATGCTTTTGCTTTCCCATTGGTCCCTCTGGTAAAACTCGTGTCTTCTGATGAGGGTTGGGACTGCTGGGGCGTAATGAGCCCGAGAATGGGAGCGAGGGTGTCCCAGTCCATAGTTTTGACTTCAGCTGGTTTCGCTAGTGCCTTTGCCATTTTGAAAACGGCAGGTCCGCAGTGCATTAGGAGCACTGTGCATTTCTTGCTGGGTGTGGCATCCTTCAGGTTGTTGGTCTCCAAGAACATTTGAAACCTGTCCATGTAGGAGTCCCAGTCTTCATTTGCTGGGTCAAATGGAGTGGGTGGTATCATGCTGCTGGTCATTCTGCCGTCTCTGCGCGTTGTCAGCCATGTGCTCTGTCACTATTTCGCGAGTGTTCAGTCAGCTCTTATCGTTCCGCATTAGCTCTTATTGTCTCCGTATCCCATCCTCGTCGCCAGTGTTCTATCTCAGAGGGTAGGTGCAAGAACGGTGATGAGACATCGGAAAGTGACTCCAAACTCTTTATTAGTGACTTCAGGAACAGAGCTAAAAGGTACGGTGGCAGCAGCCCTTTTTATAGAGCTGGCTGCTGTCAAAGCATCCAATGGTTTAAGTTTGCCATGCTTGGAGCGTCCAATCGTGGCAGCCTATTAACTAGCCAATCGGATCAGCCTTGAACGACCAATCATGACCTGTTGCTAATGGAGCAATCAAACTTGCAGGATTACAAGCCTGCTGTGGAAAAGGCCAGTCAGGTTTGCAGGCTCATGAGCCTGCTAGTTCAGAACAGATGTAATTCAGGTTTGTTTAGTTTTATTAATACCAAAACCAAATTTATTTATCTGTATTTATTTACTTATCCAATTTATATAGCTGTCCATCTCACAAGCAAGTGACTCTGGGCAATTACAGATACTTAACAAACTATAACAACAAAGATGAAATGTTGAAATAATGCATTAAAAGTTCAAATCTATACTGTAATGAAATTAACAAGTCTACTCTGCTATTTACTATCAAACAGTAGTAGTAGTTCATCAGAATTTTACTACCCTTCTGGTGATTATAGGTGACCTGTCATCTAAGGGAGAAAGAGCATTTTCATTCTCTGGGTTGCATATCTATAAGCAGAGTATTATTCGATTAACTTACCAAGCTGCATTAAAAGGGCAGTGGTAAAGCACATGAGAAACAGTCTTTATCTTCCCCAGTGGACAGCATGGGAACGTTACTAAATCTTCCTTCTAGCAGCAAATACAGCAAACTTTAAATCAAAAGGTTGTAAAGGTTCTCTGTGTGAGCAATACCAAGAATATTAACTAGATACTTGGCATAGGAGTACAAACCTAGGTACTGTGAGGGTTGCAGTTTGAATTTTATTGTCAAGTCCCATAGCTTCAGTTCTAAGTAACCTATCTCAGGGTCAAGTGAGAAAAAATATTGAGCTGAGAAGCCATAACATTTTAAATCTAGATCAATACCTACCTTCTATGATATCCCATAAGGTCAAGGAAAGTACCAGTGAACATTAATTTGAAGCAAATTTTCAGAAGGCAAAGCCACATTTGAGTTTCAACAGAAATTAGATCAGATTCTATTTACAGCAGACAATTAGATACACATCATGGAACTCACAACAGGGTTCTTAAAATTCAAATTGGAAAGCTTCAATAAAACTGAAATGATAATAGCAAATTTGGACATTGTACCTCTGATGGACAATGACTTTTTCTCTAAATGTTTTATTGCAACTAAGACATAATTATCATTTCTGCAATTTGTGTATCACAGAATAACATTCAAGATTTTGTGTACTCAGGTAATGGATAGCCTTTTGTTCTATTAACCAAGGATTGAAAAGAAACATTAACTTTAACTTTGTCAATATAAAAATGGATGATTTTTTAGGAGCGGCAACAGATAACAAGATTTTTATCATGGTTAATCATTGGACTTTTCTTGTAAAAGGCAAAAGTGCAGAGATGCCATCACAGGGTTATTTGAACCAAAGACAGAAACAGATTTTGGCTGACAAAATTTAGGTATATTGAAGGCTTGTATTAAAGAATTAATGTAAAAAGTTTAAGAGGGGATGTCAACATGTATCTTAAAATAGTACCCTGACTGACCATTCTGTATGAAGGAGGGGCTTGATTAAGTAAATAATAAGTGACTAAGTGATTATTAATTAAATTAATCAATAAATGTAACAGGAGAATAAAAATTCTAAATCCAGTTTAAACATCTGAGTCTGTGACTGTTAGGGATAACATTGTTTTACCCTAACTGGTTTAGGTAAATAATAATATGTTAATCATAGTTTGTTAGTTAAAGTGTCTGCAACTTTAACTGTGGGATAGTAATTAAGGGAGTGGTTGTGAAAGCACTTTAAAAGAAGCAAGACGACAGCTTGCTCTCTCTCTGGCTTTGATGATCCCTGATTACTGCTTGGAATCAAGACTGCATTGCTCGAACGGGAGAGAAACAAAGGACTGATTTGTAAGTGAACTGACATAGGATATTCTGCACGGACTTTGCTAACTGAATATCCCTGAATGGACTGACTAAATGATACATGACTATTGGACTGTTATTTTGACTATGCTATGAACTCATAATGGAATAAACTATATTTTTGATAGCACAAGCGTATCTGTTATTTTTATTGTATGTTAATAAACATACAAGCTTAGCTCACTCATTTATCTTTGTGCCTATCTGACTAACGCTGCACATTCTGTTTAGCTTGTCTCCCTAACCCTGGTTGGGGAAACCAGGCTTAACACTGGTTATGGGCCCAGAGGCTGCAAAGTCAGTTTAACTAGGATAAAACAGTTTTATGTAAAAGTGAGAGTTTGTGTTGTTATACATTACAGTAAACAGACAGCTGTGTTTTATTAATTATAGCTTTATATCCATATAAAGGAAAACATGGCACAAGTCAATCTACAAAGTTTGTCCCTTATATCCAAGTTTGATGGAACAAACTATGTATCATGGTCAATGAAATGTAGTCTGCTTCTACGAAGAGAAGGTTTGTGGAACATAATTGAAAATCCACCAAACGTAGAAGAATGGGATCCAGAGGATGAGGAAGATAAACTAAAGATAGAAGAATTTATGCATAAAAATCAGCAAGCTATTTGCATTATTGCTTTAACCTTAACTGATATGCAGCTTGTTTATATCCATGGAGAGAAAACGGCTGTTGGGTGTTGGCAGAAGCTGAAGAGGATTTATGTTCGAGATAACGTTGGTGCTCACATAAATCTAACACGGAAGCTTTTCAGGACGCATCTCCAAACAAATGGTGATATGCTGAGTCATTTTAAAACTATGCAAAGCATTTTTCAAGAACTGCATGAGAAAGAGCTTAATTTCTCTGAACTACACCAAGTCTACATAATTCTATCTTCCCTTGATGAAAGCTATGACAACTACGTAACTTCACTTGAAAATTTTGCCAAAGGAAAGTTTAACTTTAACTGATATAACTGGCAGATTGATTGAAGAGGCCAGAAGAAGGCTTGAAAGAAATGAATTAAGGAGGGAGCAACCTCAAAAAGAAGATAATGAATCTCCTACAGCATACGCAATTAAAAAGTGTTTTAATTGTGGAGGAAGAGGACATTTGGCAAGATTTTGTAAAAAAGCAAAGCACCAGAACGCTGGCCAGAATACAAAAAGTCATCAAAAGATAAATAAAAATTTAGAGTTAGCCATGTATAGTAACGGAGCTGTAAAAAATAATTTATGGGTGGTTGACAGTGGAACATCCCACTGTATAACAAATGATAACAAAAATTTTATTAAAATGTCCCAGAGTACACAGCAGATATCGTTAGACAATGGCTGGAAACTGAAAGCTAAAGGTCAAAGTATAGCATATTGTTCTTTTATAAAAGAGAATGTAAAAATGTTATATGTACCACAACTTAAGTTTAATTTAATTTCAGTTAGAATTTTGGTTAAACTAGGATATGTAGTTACATTTAAAGGAGATAACTGCATAATTGAGAAAGAAGATAAGAAAATTACTGCATCTTTAAGAGGTGAATTATATGTATTAAATGATAATGGTTTAAAGGTGGCTAACACAGTTTATGAAAATAAGAAACCTCATGATGAATGTATTCACTTGTTACACCGAAGGCTAGGGCATTTAAATTTTAAAATGCTTAAGAGAACTGTTGAATTATCCAAGGGAATAAGTTTGAAACCTTGTAATAAGTATTTGCAATGTAATATTTGCAATCAAAGTAAGAGCAGGGTCACACCGGCTAATAGAGTTGATGGATTTACTACTAAAGAACCTTTAGAAGTAGTATTTGCTGATTTAATAGGTCCGAAAAAACCAAGTGTAGGAGGAGCTCGTTACATATTAAATATAATGGACCATTATTCTAGATATGGGTTTTGCTATTTAATGAAGAGCAAAACTGAAACGTATCAAAATCTATTTAATTGGATTAAATTTGCAGAAAGGAAAACTAAAAAGAAATCAGTAACTCTTATAACAGATAATGGTACAGAATTTACAAATAATAAATTCCAGAACAGACTAAGAATGTTAGGTATTCAACATAAAATGTCTGCACCATATAGGCCACAACATAATGCCTTTATAGAGAGAAGAGGCCAAACATTACAATCAATGGCACGTACTATGATGTCTGATTCAGGATTACCTGACAATTTGTGGGGAGAAGCAATAATGTGTGGTAATCATATATTAAATAATGTTGTTAATTCAACAACAGGTGAATTACCATTCACACTGTGGCATGGTACAAAACCTGATTTAAGTTACATGCACACATTTGGAGCACCAGCATGGGTGCATATCCCTACACAACTTAGACACAAAGGACAGCATAGAGCTAAAAGATTATTTTTTGTAGGATATACATCTAATCATAGATCTTATAGATTCTGGGAACCAGGTACATCTAGAGTTTACACCAGTGCCAGTGCTAAATTCCTAGAACATGTAGGATGGAATAGATTAGAGCAAGATTTAAATAACGAAGTAATTATTGAACCCTACAAAAGGCAGAAAGATCAGACTAGTTATAAGAAGATTCCAATTAAAGAAGAAGTCCACGAAGAGCAAATAGGACCAGAACAAGAGGAAACAGTTGATCAGGAAGAGTTAGATAATCAAGAAGAGTTAATAAATGAAAGTCCACCTGTAAGTCCTGTAATACCTAGACGTACTACACGTATAACTAGACCACCTGATAGGTATCAAGCAAGTATAGTTTGCCAAGTAACTAAAGTTCCAACTAGTATAGATGAACTTAGGATGTATCCTGCTAAGGATCAGGAGAATTGGCAAAAGGCAATGGAAAAAGAATTAAATTCATTAAAGGTAATGAAAGTTTATGAAGATGCTAAATTACCTCCAGGAGAAAAATCCATTGGGTGCAAATGGATATTTAAAGTAAAAACTGGAAATGATGGGACTGTTACCCATAAGGCTAGGTTAGTAGCTCAAGGATTTGATCAAACTGCATCTGATTATGATGAAGTTTTTGCACCAAGCCTTAAAGCAACATCTTTAAGAGCAGCATTAGTGTGGGCAGCTAAGAAAAACTATGTCATTAACCATTTAGATGTAGAAACTGCCTATCTGCATGCACCATTGCAGCACACTATATATTTAAGAAAACCAGTAGGTATAAAAGACAATAAAGTAAATAGTAATGATTGTTGGAAACTCAAAAAGAGTCTTTACGGGTTGAAACAATCTGGCTTTGAGTGGAACCAATATATTGTGAAAGAGTTAAACAATATAGGTTTTAAATCTGGTTTAGCAGATCCATGTGGGTTTAAAAGAGAAAATAATGGAACGGTGTCATTATTGTTATTATTTACAGCTGATATTGCTTTGATAACTAAGACTAATAATGAAGCTAATGAGATTATATAATTATTAGCCAAAAAGATAAAATTAAAGCATTTAGGTGAAATTAAAAAGTATCTAGGATTGACAATTAACAAAACAAAAAATGGTTTTAAGATATCTCAAGAAGATAAAATTTGCCAATTAATTAAAACATACAAAATGGAACTTTGTAAACCAGCAAAGACTCCAATGAGTCAGGAAGTTTGCCAAACTGATGATCAAAGTCCCAAATTTAATAAGTCCACATATCAATCTTTGATTGGCAGCTTATCATATATAAGCAATTGGTCTAGGCCAGATATAGCTTATAGTGTAAATCAGCTGGCACGTTTTAATTCAGATCCACATCAATGTCATTGGCAATCATTAAAGAGAATTTTAAGATATCTTAAAGGAACAATGAACCATGCATTGTATATAGAACCAAAGGGTGATTTGAGTCTTGGCGCCTATGCAGATGCAAGTTTTGCAACTGATATAAACACAAGAAAATCAACATCTGGGATGGCTATATTATTTGGTAAGACACTAATAGGTTGGAGGTCAATCAGACAACAGCATATTAGCTTGTCCACGATGGAAGCGGAATTTTCATGTCTGTCATTACTATGCACTGACTTAATTCTGTACAAACAGTTATTATTAGACATGGGTATAACTGTTAAAGATTCCATTATTGTGTATGAGGATAACCAAGCAGCTATACAGTTAGCTACTAGTATTGCTGTAAAAATTAGATCAAAGCATACTGATTTAAGATACTTAAATGTTAGAGAATCTGTAAAGAATGGGCTAATTAAATTGGAATACTGCATGACGGAAGAAAACATTGCAGACCAATTTACAAAAGCTCAAGGAGTAATTAAGTTTAAAGAAAGTTGTAACAAATATGATTTAAAGATGTAAATAGTTGTATTTATTATTATTTCCTAAAAGGGGAGAATGTTAGGGATAACATTGTTTTACCCTAACTGGTTTAGGTAAATAATAATATGTTAATCATAGTTTGTTAATTAAAGTGTCTGCAACTTTAACTGTGGGATAGTAATTAAGGGAGTGGTTGTGAAAGCACTTTAAAAGAAGCAAGACGACAGCTTGCTCTCTCTCTGGCTTTGATGATCCCTGATTACTGCTTGGAATCAAGACTGCATTGCTCGAACGGGAGAGAAGCAAAGGACTGATTGTAAGTGAACTGACATAGGATATTCTGCACGGACTTTGCTAACTGAATATCCCTGAATGGACTGACTAAATGATACATGACTATTGGACTGTTATTTTGACTATGCTATGAACTCATAATGAAATAAACTATATTTTTGATAGCACAAGCGTATCTGTTATTTTTGCTGTATGTTAATAAACATACAAGCTTAGCTCACTCATTTATCTGTGTGCCTATCTGACTAACGCTGCACATTCTGTTTAGCTTGTCTCCCTAACCCTGGTTGGGGAAACCAGGCTTAACAGTGACCAACCATAGTAATAATACACGGCAGTATTTGGAGATAGCACAATAGAAGATGAAGAATTGGAGAAGATAACAAAATACAAAGACCTGCAAATAGAAATAGAACAACTGTGGTAAAAGACAACAGAAGTAGTACATAGGTACTTTGGGTGCAGAACAGTAACAGGTACTTTGGGTGCAATACCAAAACAACATCACTTGAAAACTATCAGCGTTGACACATAGACCACAGTCAATTGCAAAAGGTAGATTTACTCAGAAGAGCTTACATCCTATGACAATACCTCTTATATCATCAAGCATCAAAATCTGCTTATCACAAATCTTTGCTAAAAACTCAATAGGTAAATAACAATGCCAAATCCAGTCTAAACATCTCTGCCACAAACTACAATAACCATAATAAATGGTATATTTACATTGTGCAATGAACCACAATAGCTATAATAGTATATTTATATGCAACCATAACAAATAGTACATTATATACTATTTATATTAAAATAATATATAAATATACTGTAATAGTATATTTACATTATTCTAGTTTAGTTGTATATTTTGCAACCAGTTAGATTAGACCCCTTGCTTGTATAATCATTATTCAGGCTCTTTACATGGATTCCTTGACCCTTAGTAGACCCCATATTCCACTTTATTTTTAAAAAAAAAAATATTTTAAACTGATATAGCCTTACTCATATTATTTATATATCTCACAGGCTGTAAAGATTTGACAAGAACTCAACATATCTTCAAGAACACCCCATGAGCTTGAAAAAGTGTTCCCTAGGTCTATAGATATTCTACTCCCATGTTATAAACTGAAATGATACAGGGCATCTTCCAAGGTTACAGGGGATGGGAAAAACATTTTATTCTACTAAACAGTTCTTAATGTAGTTAATCATAGTTCCTTATTTTATGTAATCCTTGTTTGTATTCTACCTTGGGGTTACTTTCAATGAAAAGTAACTGAAAGCAATAAATAATTTGTAAATTTGAACTTGGCAACTGATTTAAAAATGTACAAAAACCAAAATGGAATAGCCAACAAATTTTTAAAAAATGCTTAGGGCACTTAGTGCCAAGATATTTAAATTGCATTCTGTATAGTAAGTCCCATTTAGTTCAATAGGACTAGCAGTAAGCACCACTGAGTTCTCAAAATTTTATTGCCAGCTAAGGATTAATAGGATTTCAGTGTAAAAGGAATGACCAGACTCTAGGATTTTGGCTAGGAAGAAGAAAGTAAAATGCAAACCAAATAACAGGGTTTTTTTTTTTTTTTTTGTTATTTCTACTTATTTTGTCCAATTGGCTACTAGAAATCTTTTATTTTTAAGGTCACTATACTTACAGAGGAATGATTGAGTCTGTCATCTGCACCTCTATAACTGTCTGGTTTGGTTCTGCAACCCAACAAGACAGACACAGACTTCAGAGAGTAATTAGGACTGCAGAAAAAAACAATTACTACCAACCTGCCTTCCATTGAGGACCACCTGTATACTGCATGAGTCAAAAAAAGGGCTGTGAAAATATTTACAAACCCACTCTCATCCTGGACATAAACTGTTTCAACTCCTTCCTTCAAAACGACACTAAAGAGCACTGCACACCAGAACAACTAGACACAAGAACTTTTTTTTTTCCTGAATGCCATCACTCTGCTAAATGAATAATTCCCTCAATACTGTCCAACTATCTACTAACTCTGCATTACTATTACTATTAATCCTTCCATCCTTCCTCTCACCCATCTCCTCCCACTTATGATTGTATGACTATAACCTTGTTGCTTGTATCTTAATGAATTTAATTGACTGATTTGATCACTTATTGTACCCTATGACTATTATTAAGTGTTGTACCTTATGATTCTTGACAAATGTATCTTTTATGTATACTGAGAGTATTAGCACCAAGATAAATTCATTGTGTGTCCAATCACACTTGGCCAATAAAGAATTCTGTTCATACTATTCATCTTCATAATGCTTTCTTAAAAGAATGCTTACTAAAAGTTTACATTTAAAAAGTGTCAATTAAACCTATCAATTAAACCTATCAGTAAGGACAAAGGGGAAAAGAAGTAAACTCTTATGGCATGCTTGAATTAGATTTTCTATGTTTACAGTTGGATCCTTGAAATGTATTTATTTGTCCAGGCATAGAGTAAATTCCTCTTAAAATGTAGTGGCAACCCATGCAATAAACATACAAGCTCAAAGACATATTCAACATGACTGAAGATACTTACCTGTTCAAAGATTTTACAGTTTTCAATTTTCTTACGTGGCTTCTTAGCAATCTGCATCCAACTAAATGATTACTATAACTCTATTTCTTTTTTTAAAAAGGAAATTGCTGATACCTTCTGAAATACAAATCTCTGATACATAAATGTTCAATTTGGTCTCAGAAAGCTCACTACTTTCGCTTTGAAAAAAAAATCAAATTAAAAAGCTTTGCCTATTTTCAAGAGCTACCGTTCCCATATATCAAACCCCCTTTAAAAATTGTATTGTATTTTTTTTCCAATATATTGAAAGAAAATTTACTTTCAAATATTCTTTCAAAGGACATGACCTGAGATTTTTTTAATGGATGCAATATAGTATTCTTTCTTTTCACTTATTATTAAATAAGACAAGAATGTGTGTGTGCAAGAGAAATGGCCTTTAACAATATGAGAAACTCTCTAGTGTATGCAACACATATCACTTCCCAAATTATATAAAAAATCAAGAGATGTCATCATGAAAGAACTCTTTGTTGTGTCCGCGAAATGATGCCAGGAGTCGGTGACTTCAAATCATGCTCTTTTATTAAAGTAGGAACCGAACTGGCGCTTTGCAAAAGGTTCGTGGCTTTTATTCCTTTAGCCGCGGCGGCCGCGGCCAATGGCACTGCTTTGAATCTCCCGCGCTTCGAATGGACCAATCGCGGGAGATTCTCAGCGAGCCAATTGGCGCGGCTCGCCTGACCAATCAGAGTGCCCCGCGCTTTGGCCAATCAAAGCGCGGGGATCTCAAGAATGCTAATTAGGGACAGAACACTCTTCCCATAGAGCATTTCTTGACTGAAAGGTAGAAAGCCTGGTGGTCTTCAGACTCAGATGTGACAGAATGCAATTCCAACAATGGTCCACTGTTTTCTCCAGTAATAAGTACATCTAAAATATATCTATAATTGATTAAAAAGGCCCTCTATACTTTAGCTGGCTTTTCCTACAGTCATTAGTTATTATGAACAGATGGATAGCTATATGATTTATTTTGATAATGAGATGTAAATGAAGTGGTACCTTGGTCCTTGTCAATTCATTCTGGAAGATTCATGTATTCAGCCTCATCAAGGTCCCAGAGAAAAACAAGAGGGAATTCAAGAAACAGAAGGACACCCCTTTGGTATTTTCCTGTCTGGAGCTCTTTCAAATTCGGAAACAATTATGCCAAACATCCCAGAAAGAACATTGCAAAAAACAAATGAGAGATGAACCCAGGCAACTATCTGAAGACTTATGTTATGTTCTTGTGGCAGGCATTTTGCTACAACTTCAAAAGAATGTTGAAGTTAACCAGCTAGCTCAGTGGTTGCCAACCAGTGGGCCGCAGCCCATTGGTGGTCTGCGAGAAAATTTTGGTGATCCGCAGAGAAATGTCACTCCCAGAGCACTCCCCAAAGCAATCCAGGCTGCATGGGAACACAAGGCTGTGCCCCCCACATTGCCCATGGGAACCTTCCCCGCCCACTCACACCTTACATGGAAAACTTAGCTGCTAAATTGCTATTTTTCCTTTTTTAAAAATTAGACCATCAGCTGTTCTGCTGTGCTGGGAGATTTAGATTACCTAGAAAGCCGGAAACCATTGGATTTATTGCTTTCTAGATAATCTTTAGATCTTTGGCTCTGTTTTTCTTCCTTAGGACTGAAGCTTCTATTATTCAGTGCAGGTAGCTGATGGCAGAATCATAGATCTCTAAATGAATCTGTGATTCTGTGAGCAACTGCTTTGCCTGATTTTGGGTAAAAGTTGCCCTGATGGTATTTCTCCTTCCAAAGTAGAGCATATGAAAACCTTGCAGCTGTTAGTGTTGTGTCTGGAAGGATGGGCGCAATAACGGAGACAAGACCTCGGATAGTAACTTCAACTTTTTATTAGTGACTTCTGATCAGAGCGAAAAAGCCTGGCCGCAGCAGCTCCTTTTATAGAGCTGGCTGTGGCTAAACGTCCAATGACAATGATTTAAGCTTGCCGTGCTTGGGTTGTCCAATCGCAGCAGCCCATTAACCAGCCAATCGGATTAGCCCAGGGCAACCAATCACTACCCACTGTTCGCGGACCAATCAGGTTTGCAGGTTTATGAGCCTGCTAGTTCGGAACACACCCCATCCCTCTAGGTTCCATCTAAGGGGTGGGGTGATGTTCTTTCACAGGTAGGCGGGTCCTCGCACCTGTCTACCTGATTTACCTTGTTCAAAAGGTCTTTGCTCGGTTTCTGGTTCCGATGGACTGCTCACTGGGATTGTCTGGAGTGGTGAACCGGCTTTGATGCTGGGTCTCCTTACAGGTGATCCGGGGGTACCTGCAACACCTCCTTCGTTGCTACCGTCTGGGTTTTCATGATTCGCTGACCCCATTCGGCTGCTGTTACCAGGAGAGACAACCATCTGCCAAGGTTCTTCCTCAGTTGGTGAATATAGTGGGCTTTGCTGTGCTGGTTGTGGGGTTAGATCTTCTGTGCCAGATGTTGGTTCAATTGCAGAACCCCTGGTTTCCATTCCCCCTCTGGCTTCGAGATCAGGGTTAGTGATGGGAGTTGTAGTCAGCCTTGAGCGCAGCTGGTCGATGTAGCGTTTCCACAGTCTCCCATCTCTGGTTTCTAATCGGTAGGAGCGGGGGCCTGTAACTTGCGTTATTTTGGCAGGGATCCACAATGGGTCACCTGCAAAGTTCTTTGCAAATACAGGGTCTCCTACCTTAAACGAGCGGTGTTTACTGTTGGAACCCAGGGGCTTTTCCGGGGTGTATGCTGCGTGTAGATGCGATCTGAGTTTTCTACCCATCAGGAGTTCAGCTGGGCTTTTGTTTGTGGTACTGTTTGGCATAATATGCTGGAGAAGGAGCATCCTGGTGACTTTGTCGTGGATATTTCCTTGTTCCATTTTTTGTAACATTTTTTTGGTGAACTGAACCATTTGTTCAGCCCTGCCATTGGCCGCAGGGTGAGCAGGTGATGTCAAGGTGTGGCGTATTCCACGGTCTGCTAGGTATTGTTCAAAAGCCAAGGTGGTAAATTGAGGGCTGTTGTCGGAAACCAAGACGTCTGGTAGCCCATGCGTTGCAAAAAGTCTGTTCAATTTCTTGATGACTGCATCTGAAGTGGTAGTCTTCATTTTGTTAACCTCTAGCCAGTTAGAGTAGGCGTCTGTTAGGGATAACATTGTTTACCCTAACTGGTTTAGGTAAAATAATAAATATGTTATCATGGTTTATAAGTTAAAGTGTCTGCAACTTTAAATATAGGAATGTAATAAAGGGAGTGGTTGTAAAAAGCACCATAAAAGAAGCAAGGAACGTCAGCTTGCTCTCTCTGGCTTGATGATCCCTAATTACTGGATGAAGACTGCATTTTTTCCTTACTCAAATGGGAGAGAGAAAGGATTGATTTGTAAGTGAACTGACATAGGATATTCTACACGGACTTTGCTAATTGGATATCCTTGAATGGACTGACTAAAATTATACATGACTAAAGGACTGTTATTTTGACTATGCTATAAAACTCTAAATGGAATAAACTATATTTTGATAGCACAAGCGTATCTGTTATTTTTACTGTATGTTAACAAACATACAAGCTTAGCTCACTCATTTATCTGTATGCCTATCTGACTAATGCTGCACATTCTGTTCAGCTTGTCTCCATAATCTCTGGTTGGGGAACACAGGCTTAACACTGGTTATGGGCCCAGAGGCTGCAAAGTCAGTTTAACTAGGGTAAAACAGATTTATGTAAAAAGTGAGAGTTTGTGTTGTTATACATTACAGTAAACAGACAGCTGTGTTTTATTAATTATAGTTTTATATCCATATAAGAAAACATGGCACAAGTCAATCTACAAAGTTTGTCCCTTATATCCAAGTTGGATGGAACAAACTATGCTTCATGGTCTATGAAATATAGTCTACTTCTATGAAGAGAAGGTCTGTGAAACATAATTGAAAACCCACCAAACGTAGAGGAATGGGATCCAGAGGTTGAGGAAGATAGACAAAAGATAGAAAAATTTAAACAAAAGAATGAACAAGCTATTTGCATAATTGGACTAACACTGTCTGACCAGCAACTTGTTCATATCCATGGAGAGCAAACGGCTGTTGGATGTTGGCAGAAGCTGAAGAGGATTTATGTCCGAGATAACGTTGGTGCTCACATAAATCTTACATGGAAGCTTTTCAGAATACATCTCCAGACGAATGGTGATATGCCGAGTCATTTGAATTCTATAAAAAGCATTTTTCAAGAACTGCACGAGAAAGAGCTTATTTTCTCTGAACTTCACCAAGTCTATATAATTCTATCTTCACTGGATGAAAGTTATGACAACTACGTCACTTCCCTTGAAATTTTGCCTAAGGAAAGTTTAACTTTAACTGATATAACTGGCAGATTGATTGAAGAGGCAAGAAGAAGACTTGAAAGAGACCAGTTAAAGAGGGAGCAACCTCAAAAAGAAGATAATGAATCTTCTACTGCATACGCAATTAAAAAGTGTTTTAATTGTGGAGGAAGAGGAAATTTGGCAAGATTTTGTAAAAAAACAAAGCGCCAGAACGCTGGCCAGAATACTAAAAGTAACCAAAATAAAAATAAAAATTTAGAGTTAGCCATGTATATTAACGGAGCTGTAAAAAATAATTTATGGGTGGTTGACAGTGGAGCATCCCACTGTATAACAAATGATAACAAAAAATTCATTAAAATGTCCAAGAGTACACAGCAGATATCGTTAGCCAATGGCTGGAAACTGAAAGCTAAAGATCAAGGTATAGCATATTGTTCTTTCATAAAAAATAATGTAAAAATGTTATATGTACCACAACTTAAGTTTAATTTAATTTCAGTTAGAATTTTGGTTAAACTAGGATATGTAGTTACCTTTAAAGGAGATAATTGCATAATTGAAAAAGAAGATAAGAAAATTACTGCATCTTTAAGAGGTGAATTATATGTGTTAAATGATAATGATTTAGAGGTGGCTAACACGGTTTATGATAATAAGAAACCTCATGATGAATGTATTCACTTTTACACCGATGGCTAGGGCATTTAAATTTTAAAATGCTTAAGAAAACTGTTCAATTATCTAATGGAATAAGTTTAAAACCTTGTAATAAGTATTTGCAATGTAATGCTTGTAATCAAAGCAAAACCAAGGTCATACCGGCTAATAGAGTTGATGGATTTACTATCAAAGAGCCTTTAGAGGTAGTATTTGCCGATTTAATAGGTAAATTTAATATTTAATAATAAATATGTTATCATGGTTTATAAGTTACAGTGTCTGCAACTTTAAATATAGGAATGTAATTAAGGAAGTGGTTGTAAAAAGCACCATAAAAAAAGCAAGGAACGTCAGCTTGCTCTCTCTGGCTTTATGATCCCTAATTACTGGATGAAGACTGCATTTTTTTCCTTACTCAAATGGGAGAGAGAAAGGACTGATTTTTAAGTGAACTGACATAGGGTATTCTACACGGACTTTGTTAATTGAATATCCTTGAATGGACTGACTAAAATGATACATGACTAAAGGACTGTTATTTTGACTATGCTATAAACTCTAAATGGAATAAACTATATTTTGATAGCACAAGCGTATCTGTTATTTTTACTGTATGTTAACAAACATACAAGCTTATCTCACTCATTTATCTGTATGCCTATCTGACTAACGCTGCACATTCTGTTTAGCTTGTCTCCTTAATCTCTGGTTGGGGAACACAGGCTTAACAGCGTCTACTGTTATCAGGAAGGTATGTCCTTTTGTAGGTCCCGCGAAATCAATGTGGATGCGGGACCATGGACCCCTGGGTGTTTTCCATTCAGCTGGTGATGCTTTCGGTGGGGCCGAGTGTGTTTCTTGGCATTTGCTACAGGTGGCAACCCAGGCTTCAATTTGTTTGTCCATACCTGGCCACCAGGCGTAGCTCCTTGCCAGCGCTTTCATTCATATGATGCCCGGGTGTCCATCGTGTAGTAAATTTAGAAATTTTTTTTGTAGTTTAGCTGGTATGACCACTCGGTCTCCCCACAATACGCACCCCTTTTGGGAGAAAAGTTCTGTTTGTCTGTTCTTGAAGGTTTAAAGGTGTCATTGGGTTCGATTTCTGGCCATCTCCTCTCCACCCAGCTAAGAACCCGTGCCAAACATGAGTCTTTTTTTATTTCCATTGCGATGTCTTGTGCTGTTAGTGGAGGTGAGGGAAGCGTCTCAATTTGTAGTATTGATAGGATGGGAGCTGGGTCATCTAGAAGTTCTGGCAGTGGAGAATGGCTCAAAGCATCTGCATGGGGGATGGTTTTCCCTGGTTGGTGTCTCAACTGGTAGTCGTAGGCGGCTAAGAACTCCGACCATCGTGTCATCTTTGGAGATAGGTTTGTCACCTGCCAAGATGCCAAGTAATGGCTTAGGATCTGTGATAATGGAAAAGGATCTTCCATACACGTACTCGTGGAACCTTTTGATGGCAGGTACAATAGTGAGGGCTTCTTTATCTAAGTGACTATAATTTCTCTCTGTTTTAGACAAAGTTCTTGAAAAGAATGCAACAGGTGCCTCTGTACCATTTGGTAGGATGTGGTTCAGGATGGCTCCTACCCCAAAAGGTGAGGCATCACAGGTCACAGTTAATGGAAGTGTCTCATTATATTGGATGAGCACTGCATCCAAAGTTAAAAGGTCTTTTACTTGTTGGAAAGCTTGCTCCTCCCATCCTCCCCCAAACCAGGAAACCTTTTTGTCAAGGAATCTATGCAGGGGTTCAGCAATGGTCGCCTTCTGGGGTAGGAAGATGTTATAAAAGTTAATAAGTCCAGGGAAGGCTTGGAGGTCTGTTTTGTTCTTTGGTCTTGGGGCATTTTTAATGGCAGCCAATTTCTTTTCAGTAGGGTGAATTCCTTGTTTGTCAAGAAGGTAACCAAGAAATTCAACCCTCTCAGTGCATAACTGGCACTTTTCCTTCTTAACTTTGCGGCCAGCCTCTTTGAACTTTTGTAGAACAGTTCTCAGGCATTTTTCTAACTGACTTCTTGTCGGGGTGGCTATCAATACATCATCGAAGTATGGCACGACCCCTTTGATGCCCTGTAACAACCTTTCCATCAAACTTTGAAAGATGCCTGGTGCTACGCTTACTCCGAACTGGAGTCTGTTACATTTGAATGCACCTCTGTGCGTAACTATGGTTTGGGCTTCTGCGGTTTCTGTGTCTACTGGCAACTGTTGATAAGCTTGAGCCAGGTCAAGCTTTGTGAATACTTTTCCACCCCCAAGTGAGTGAAGGAGATGTTGGACCATGGGTACCGGATAGGCGCTCTGCTGTAATGCGTGGTTGAGGGTAGCCTTGTAATTCCCACAGATTCTCAAAGATCCGTCAGATTTTAGGGGAGTTATAATTGGGGTCTCCTATCGGGCATGATCAATGGGTTCTAACATGCCTTGTGCAAGTAGTTTGTCCAATTGCTCATCAATTTTTGGTTTGAGAGCAAAGGGAACTCAGCGTGGCTTTAGGCGAATGGATGCGATATCAGGGCAGAGATTAAACGAGATGGGGGACCCTTTGTACTTGCCTAATTTTTCAGTGAAGACTTCTTGAAAGTCATGGACAAGGGCTGCCTCCCAGTCTTCATCTACAGTGTGGTTGATGCCTGCCATTTCGATTCCTAATGGCACGAATCACTGTAGACCCAATAAGCTGGGCCGGTCTCTGTCAACAATGGAAAGAGGTAGTATTGCGGTGTGGTCCTTGAAGGAGACCTGGACATGACTGGAACAAGCAACTGGGATTCGGTTGCCCTGGTAGTCTTTTAATATAAGTCTCTGGCTGCTGAGGTCCTGGCGGCGGATGTCAGGAATCAGCTGCTTAAGGGTTTTCCAGGAGACCATGGATAGGGAAAACCCGGAGTCCACTTCCATGATGCATGGACGATTTTCAATGGTGACCTTTACCTGGATTTTCTTGGCGTCTAACGATGAAGTGTGGCTGATGGTGATGGTCTGATGTGCCTCTTCCCATCTGGTTACACCAGTAAACATCTGGTTTCTGTTGTACTGGCTCCACTGGTTGTTTGGGTGGTCCCAATTTGTGGGCGGGGTGCCTGCTGATTGCCGGAAATTATTTTCTTTCCCCTTGGGACTGGATCCTCTTTTGTTCCGGCACACTTTAGCAATGTGCCCCCTTTTCTCACAGGAACAACAGATGGCGTCTAGAACCTGCATTCAGATCGTGGGTGGTTTCCCCACATCTGGCACATTGGAAATTGGATTTACGACCTGCTGGTCTCATTGCTCACGCTCTGACCTGAGTCTGTTGACTTCTTCCTCCTCACTATCCGATAAGGAATCAATGTCTTCATGGTGGGTGGTCGATGTGTATTTTTCTGATGATATTGCTGTATCACTGGTGGCTTGGCGGCTGGCCCCATTTGCTCGGCGCATTCGTGCTGCTGATTTGCGGGTGGCCTCAGCTGCAGTGGCGTCTGCTATGGCATCTGCGAGGGTGATGTCTCCTTTTGCCATAATCTTGCTTTGGAAAGTTGGGTCTCTTAGACCAAGGACAATCTGATCTCTCATGGCTTCCTCTAGATTTGTGAAGCCACACAATCCACCCAAGTTCCTTAGGTCAGCTACGAAGTCCCCGATATTCTCACCTTCACGTTGATCCCTCTGGTAAAATTTGTGTCTTTGAATGAGGGTTGGAACTGCCGGAGCATAATGGGCACGAAGGATAGGAGCAAGGGTATCCCAGTCCATCGTTTTACTTCAGCCGGTTTGGCAAGTGCCTTTGCCATTCTGAAAACGGTGGGTCCACAATGCATTAGGAAAACCGCACATTTTTTGCTAGACGTGGCATCTTTTAGATTGTTGGACTCCAGGAACATTTGAAACCTGTCCGTATACCAGTCCCAGTCTTCACTAGCTGGATCAAACGGGGTGGGTGGTTTAGCGCTGCTGGCCATTCTGCCGATGTCTGTGCGCCGTCAGCCACATGCTCTGTCAATATTCTGTGACTGCTCAGTCAGCTCTATCATCTCCATATCCCATTCTCGTCGCCAGTGTTGTGTCTGGAAGGATGGGCGCAATAACGGAGATGAGACCTCGGATAGTAACTTCAACTCTTTATTAGTGACTTCTGATCAGAGCAAAAAAGCCTGGCCACAGCAGCTCCTTTTATAAAGCTGACTGCGGCTAAATGTCCAATGACAATGATTTAAGCTTGCCACGCTTGGGTTGTCCAATCGTGACAGCCCGTTAACCAGCCAATCGGATTAGCCCAGAGCGACCAATCATGACCCGCTGTTAGCAGTCCAATCAGGTTTGCATGTTTACGAGCCTGCTAGTTCGGAATAGTTAGTATCTGTAATATAAGGTACCTATCTTTTTACTACATTTTTGTGTTATTATACCTAATAAAAAATCTGGATTAAAATTAATTTTCTGATTTATGATTTTAGAACTTTCTAATGAAGTCCTCACAGTATTCTGAAACATCAGAATCACCTTGATTTAAATGCATACTGTTCTTTTCCCATAAATAAAGTTTCCAGGTCCAATTTTTAATTAATCTTAAATGCATCCTGCAATAAGAACATTGGGAATGAATGGATGAATTTAAAACAAGTTTTAATTTGAAATCCAAGGATTATAGCAGAGTTCTAAATTTGCTGCTACTTTTAAATTATTCATTTAATTTCAAAACTAAGGTGTGATATAGGGTCAGATTTTTAGAATTTTCAGAATATGTCCATTCTGCTGCTGTACTAAAATAAGATACAAATTTGGTTGATGAATAAATAAAATCTATTATGTTCACCTAATCATTTCCATAAACTTGAGCAAAGAAATTTGCTTTGATTTTATTTCCAAACAGAGGGTGGAAATTGAAATGATCAGGTAGGAAGAATAGGATTCTTCAATGTTCTTAATTATGGTGTGGTAAATTAGACTAGGGTATTCATATATTAATGGAACAACTCTCTATCCATTCTGTCTTCCGATTCTTTCTGTGAAATCTCAAAGATAGACATTTTGATGAAACTCTTTTCATTAAGCTTAAAAAGAAAACTTCTGGAAGTCTGGCAACCATAGACAACTGCAGAGTAATGGAGATGAACAACAGCAAATTCTCTTATCTCTCAATCTCAAATAAGCTTGTAATATTTCAGTGAAAAGAAATTCTGAAAAAAAATTTCCAAGTATTCTGAGTTTGAAGTTGAAAATTGGACACCTTTTTTTCACAGCAGAGGAAAACTTTCAGGAAACTGAAATACAGATGTTGGCCCTGTACTACTTTAAATAATGACCTCCAACCTTTATTTTTTGATTTGCTTATAAGCCTTATCCATTTGCATTTCCACACATCACTTCAGTGCTTGAGAAGACTTTCTGTTTAATCTCTGCTTCACACCTCTTTAAGAAGAGTTCTGTGAGGCACTTCCTGCTAAAAGAAGTTCACTGTATTAAACATTTCACTTTACTTACTTGGTCTTACTTCTTATGTTTAAAGAGGCAGGCCATCACACTTTTATAAGGAAGGCTCAACATCTATTAAATGACAATGAAGAGTACTCTTGAAATTGCTAGATTTCCCATTCCTCACTATGTCTCAATCTAAATGCTAATTTCTACACTCATCCAAGTTCCATATCTCTTGGGTGAGCATATCTTTATAAAAAAAAAATCCATTGCAGGACACTTTCGCTGGGTCTCCTTGAAAGGGATATCATTTTAAAGAGATTTAAAATGTTCACTCTTAACTTTTTTCTGTTTATATGGAGGATGTCAGTGTCAAATAAAGTTTCTGGTAAAATGAAAATATATAGCTATCTTTCCATGATCTAGAGAGTTTTTGATACCTACGGTGCATCACAATCAGTTTTATCCCTTAATATCATGCATGGTAAAAATAAACTATATTTTTATATCCAAGCAGGCAAAACAAGATTGAGTAAAGCAAAGAGTGAGTTAATTCTCATTTCTTTATGTTTTTCTTTCTCCTTGCTAGCTTTTATCAAACCTTAGCAGTTTGCTTTTCAGTGTAGGAAATATATATTAAGGCAATTTTAATAAGCAACAAGTTATTTATACACGTATGTGTCTGTGTATCATACTTTAAAACAACCTATGGCAGTCTCCAACTGTCAAACATCTTTTTTGGGAAATGCACACAGTGACAACAGCATCTATTACATGTTCCATAAAACAGGAATTTGTTATGCAGATTTGACAGAAAAAATAATATGCTGGCTAAAAAGGTGGTTTCAATATTCAAAAGAAAGCATTTATGTCAAGGGCTGAGAAATATTAGCAGTGTTAGATGAGTTACATCCTTTAAATAAAATTATACATAAATATATTGGCCTGAACCACCCTTAAATAAAGCAGATAGGCTTTATGTGATTAAATAGACATTTTCTAAATAAAATGTAAATAAGAGATAAAATTATTTCTTGTTTTTTTTTCCTAAATCATTATTACGCTAATCTTTAGTAAAACTGACAGTGGTTTCTAAAGAACACTATGATAGTTGTTGCAATCAGACATACCATCTAAAACACATAATATGCAAGTTAGTGGTGCTGTAAATTAGAATAGGAAGTTAAACAAAGCACCAAATACAAAATCCATTTGATTTTGAAGGGAATGCATGTGAACTGGACTCAACTAGAAAGATCATTTATTTAAGACCTGAAATATTATTAGTGATAAATAAGATATCTATTCATACACAATTTCTTTTGAAGGATAATGCTCTCTAGGCAAGGCAAAGATGTATTAATTACAAGTATTAGAATATGGAAAATATTTCTGGTAACTGAGCAGTAATCCCATTGTTCTGGTCAGAATTTAATCCTTTGATTACAAACCAGTCTAGAGTGCCTGGAATCAATTGGTACATCAACGGAATATGGGAATACTAATACTTGTGAGGGTTTTTTGTTGACAGTTCATAAAACATTTTAAACCCAGGTTTACAAAACACAGCTGCTATGTTCACATAACATAAAATAGCCAAAGAAACTATAACGTTTAATCTGATGGTCTTCTTTATGCAACATGTTAAAAATCATCTAGCCTATAGCCCAGATATATTGTGCAAAACCAGACATTTGAAGTCATTGGGTATCTTCAAATAGCTTTATGAATTTTCTAAAATATACAAAATTGGATGAAAGTTCCCACAAAGAACCACAATGAGATAAAAACAGACTTACTTACTTACTTATTTACTGACTTACTTACTGTAAAATTGAAAGAATGCATATCAATTACTAAGAAATTAGACAAATGGGGAAATTTTAGAGGCAACATTATCTAGTTTAAATGGATCAAATCTTACAAATAAATATGATGAGGTTCATCTTCTGTACAAAACAAAATGTTACTGTTTCTTCCTCGGAGTTAAAAAAAATATATGTAAAACATGAAAATAGCTTGACATAACAAATCTGAAAAACATCAGAGCAGATGCCTCATTCCCATCTGAAGATGGAATAAAATTTGGAGGGAGCAGGGGTGGAGGACAATAAAAAAAAGCTGCTAAAATGAAAATAAACACAGCTTCTTGGGCATTATGATAAATGAAACAATTTATGTCCTTTTGTTTTGTGTAACACGAAAAGTCATAGGAAGTCTGATAAGAAAAAGGTACACTGGGAATGTAGCATTTATTCTTTTGTCTTATTATTACTTACTGCTATGAACCCTCACAGCAAATGGATGTTTTCTCTCAATTTATCACCTCAACTTCAACCTTGAAACACATGGGTGTGTGTGTGTGAGAGAGAGAGAAATAACAACTGGATAAAACTCAACCAGTCAGTTCTATGGTAACATGGGATGCATTGGTTGCAGCGTAATAGTTTTTTTAAATAATACACTACACTGAATTTCAGGGACAGAACTAAAAAGACTTATACATCCAGTATTCTCTAAGCAAACATATAAAGTTATATCTATGGAGATTCTCAGAATTAGATCATGGTTGTCCCAAAGTTGCTTTTTCAAGAGACAACTGGACATCCTTTGTTTTTCCTGGAAAACATTTCACTTCTCATCCAAGAAGTTCCTTCAGTTTTGAAAAAGCTGAAGTCAGAACTGAAGAAGCTTCTTGGATGAGAAACAAAATGTCTTCAAGGGAAAACAAAGAAAGTCCAGTTGCCTTTTGAAAAACACCTTTGGGACACCCAATGTTATAAGATTCTGGATACCTGCAGATTCCATTGAACATATTTAAAGGTGCCTGCTTATGAAATACGAATTTTGAAGCTGCAGTTTTCAGATGATTTTACTTAACCATGGCTCTAAGATTAGAGATCCCTTATAAAATGATTGTTGCTATTAGTTAGAAATGGATGTATTTCCTCTTCCTACCTGCTTTTTCCCTCTATATATTTCCTTGTATAGTATGCTTAAGGAGTTTTTTTTTTTTTTTTTGCAGATAATTGCCTGTGTTTGAAAGAAGCTTACAATCACTTTTGAACTATGAAATTCAGATTCAAATTTAGTCCATATCACTTGGTCTTTGCATCTTTCTGATTCTAACCAATTTAGTTTGGGAATTTGGCTGAGCCCAAAACACAAAATTATCGGTCACTGATAAAAATGGAATATTTCTACAATAGAACATGCAAGCACTGCCTCAAGCACTATGAAGACCTCTCATTGTCATAACCTGGATCTTTTATTTACCATGAAAACATTTCCTACCACTAAATGTTAACATTCACAAAAGGAAAAAGCATTTTTTTGTAATCTTAAAGCAATAATGTTGATCTTTATTAAAATCAGCAATGCAGCAAGATATTCTTTCCAATGCAGACTAAGAGTTTGCTAGAAAAACTAAATGTTTCTGCAACATACACCCACAGAAAGAAAATTGTACATTATTCGTCCTTAAGCACATCTTTTTACAGTGTGAAATTAAAATTTCTCTGAGGTTTCTCCCTCGGCAATTTCAATTTATTTTGCTATCTTTTGCCAACAAATTCCTGGTTGGCATGTTTGTGTTACTCATATAAAAAATAATTTCAAATGGTTTCAGACTGTCCAGTGAAGCCCTCTACTTTTCCATCTCAAAGGTTCTGATTAATTATTTGGAAAGAAGTTGAGGCAGGAGGGACAATATTATGAAAGGAGGGACAATATTATAAACAAAGGTTCATATGCACTTATTTGAAAAGTGGTTAAACTTAACAGACCTTTAACAATAACAAAAAATACTTGTTAAGAATGAAAACAGCCTAAACTTCTGAGAAGCCAGGCAATTGGAAGAAAATGACATACAGATAGCAATATTTTCATTTCATTCAGTGGTTATTGTGTAGAGCCAACTAGTCAGCTAGACTTTGAATTTCGGTTGCCTTGCCTTAAGCCTGAATTAGAAACCAATCCAAAAAATGAAGGTAAGGTCATGTGCCCTACTAATCATAGATCAAACCTATGCATTCTTTTTCCCCCTTTCCCCTTGTCTTGATGGTTGATCACAACCATTAACAATAGGAACAGTTTAGAATTTACTGGCAGTACTTTTGGAACCTGCAAAATCTTGGGATGCTGCATTGGTATTTATTCTAACTTTCACATAAATACCATTAAAACTGTCTATTTAGCTATATTCCACAACATCAGAAAGATTTTTAGACTTTTCCCAGCTTGGTAGGAAAGAAGATCCTTTGACTGCATTTGCAATGAAAAATATACTTTTACTGAAGCCAAGTGATTACAAGATAGAAAAAGTCAGATTTGAGTTTTGTGGTAAAAACTGCCTACTTAGCTGAGCCCTTCCCCCCCCTCCCTCGTGGGGATTCAAACAAATTGTTTTGGTAACAGTTCTGATGCTTGGCGAGTTCTGAAATGGTCCCTATTTCATTCCCATGCTTATGGCCTTGGAGTGAACTGGCTGATGTTTCTGGCAGGCTCAGAATGGCTCTGGTTTCTGCTCTTCTACCTTCCCCAGGGTTCATAGCAGTGTAGCACTAGTGAAGCAGTGATGGGGTAAAGCAGGAGGGCAACTTTGACAAATTCCCAGATAGTCCAGCTGATGTTTGGAGGAATTGGAACAAGAACAATTACAGGATTGAGGATGGCGGCAGATAAAGGAAGAGTGACTGTCCTAGAAAACTAGAGAAGAAGGGCCAGCTAATTAAACTGTTGCTAAGATAGAAAGAGACCAGGGACATGGTGGCTCAGTGGCTAAGACAGTGAGCTTGTTGATCAAAATGTCGGCAGTTCAGCAGTTCAAATTCCTAGCACCACATAACGGGGTGAACTCTCATTACTGGTCCCAGCTTCTGCCAACCTACCAGTTTGAAAGCATGTAAAAATGCAAGTAAAAAAATAGGGACCACTTTGGTGGGAAGGTAACAGCATTCCATGTGCCTTTGGCATTTAGTCATGCAAGCCAGATGACCATGGAGACATCTTCAGACAGTGTTGGCTCTTCAGTTTTGAAACAGAGATGAGCACCCCGCACCCTTAGAGCTGGAAACAACTAGCATGTATGTGTGAGGGGAACCTTTACCTTTAAGATAGAAAGAGGATGGAGTGGCCATTATTGTATAATTGAAGAGGGAATTAAAAAGCCCAGTATGACTATAGATGGCAATCATATAGTCTAGCAGTAGAAACATAAAGAAAATTAATGAGATTTTTATTATTAAAAAAGGATCCTCAAACTTTACGTGAGGCATCAGCGTGGATTCACCAATTGATTCCCCAGATTGGGTCGCATTGCCATGAACAGGTGTGTGAATAGGATTATGCTTCTTAGGGTCAGTATGAGTTAGCACTGACCTGAGAAGATACCGACAACCACCTTTGTGTAGATCAGGAGAGTGATATTTTGTAAGGGAAGCAGGGTTCACAGTAACTGGGCTTAAAGTAGGCTTGAAAGCAGCTTTCAGGTGTCACATTTGGGGGCTTACTTTTGTGTAAGAGGTAGTGCTGTTTTGTGTATCAAAGTTGTTGCTTGTGCCAGGTCTTCTGTTTTTTAAGAGTATGTTTAGCTTCTTGTCTTGGTCCTGAAGGAATGAATCAGCTCAAAACTATCGGCAGTAGATTCATTAAAGCATGTGAAATATTCAACTATACTCCCTGTTGTCAAGGATGAAGGTGAGGTGGACAGTTCTTGACAGTCAACAATGTCAGGCTCAGTCTTGCTCTGTGGATATGCAGTTTCAGCATTAAGCAAAATATCCTTTCTGTTGAGATCGCTAAATACTCAAAAGCTGAAAGAAAAGTTCTTATTCTCTGAAGTAATGAAATGTTGAAAAAAGATGATTTTTTTTTCTGATCTTGATGGCCTGGAACTTGTTCATGACACTTGTTCATAAATGCATGGCACCATATAGGAGAACAAACATATCAGGACTAGATTCAGCAGTCCATCTGCATTTAAAAGTCACAGGCCACTCTTTTAAAGACAGCAAAGTCTACATTTTAGAAAGAGACAACTGCTGGTTTGAAAGATGGGTCAAAGAGGCCATCTATGTCAAAACTGAACAGCGTTCTCTCAACAGAGGGGAAGGAATAGGACATCATCTATCTCCAGTCTACTACATAGTCCTTTCAACAGTTCCAATAAGGCTCCACACTCATTTGCACCACTCAGGAGACACACTAAAGGTCTAGGTGACCTTAATGATCCACTAGAAGAATGCAAATGACAAGCTGTCTGCAAGGAGTATCAGTCCTTCCATTTCCCACCCTCCAGTGAGAGCTGAAGAAGTTTCTTAGATGGGAAGTTAATGAAAAATGTCTTCAAAGAAAAAAGACAAAACCTAGTTCCTCTTGAAAAAACACCTTTGGAATTTTGTCTGGGAAAAAATAAACCTAGCAAACAAAAAGGCACCCTTTTTCCTCCCTTTTAGTTATGAGTTTAATTAGTGTTGAAACCAAGTTAATCTTTACTGAATCTTCTACTCCCGATTTGACCTGACCCCAAACAATCCCATTTAAACAAAATAATAGAAATCTTATTGCCTCACAGTATAGACCACTGATAACCTACAGAAGCCAACATTTTAATCTCAGCATTCCATCTCCTTCAGCTGTGGGATTCCTCAGCAATGAAAAGTATTATTTTAACACATATCACTTTAACAATGATATCATGCAAAGTGTACTAACAAGGATATTGCCACCTTTCTCAAATTGGTCAGAAAATCAGGGCCCTAAAATTTCTTTCATTCTACTCTCTTATATAAAAATATTTGCTTTGTTCTGGCATAATGGGTTTCCTGTAAAGCAGGAATCCAACAATTATTTCAAAACAACTTTGTTCTTATTAAGATTGTGATCTATGACACTTGATAAGTCTTCCAATTGTATCTGACAGCCAAGAATTTTACATAAGGAGTAGCAACCAAAACCTTAGAAACCATCTTCTATCTAAAAAATGGATTCTAAGGGTTCTGATGACTGTAAACTTAGTGCTGTTAGCTAGGACTATTACATTAATTTCTCCAATTATCTAAAATAATTTTAATATTTTATAAACAAAGAGAAAACCCTCTTTTTACAAAAGGGACATTAGAGTAAACATCTTTTTTTCAGATTGTGCCTTAGAGGACCGATGGCTTGAGTAAAAATGCAGTGTTTTGACAGTGAAATAAAGAACATCTGTAATATTTCCCTCCTCTCCTCAATTTTAGTAGAGATATGTTCCAGTTGGTCAAGTAAGGCTATCACAGATGATAAATGGCAGTATTATGCAAAAAAAAAAAAAATGCTTTACATTCAACTGACTTTGAATGTGAAATTCAAATAATTGGCTAATGAACTGAATGTGAAATCAGTTGAATGTAAAGCAATGTAAATAAAAATATAGTAAATATAGTGTATTGGCTAATCAGTCAGTTGAACATAAAGCAATTTTAATATAGTATATTAGCTTATACACTATATAAAATAGAAAGATATTGTCATGCCCCCATCAGTGTCTGGCAGGGAAGATGAGATGGAACCAGAACTGACAGAGAGCAAAAGGGCGGCTCAGTTGGCTTTTCAGAATTAGTTAGGCCTATAGGCAGGGAGGAACAGAGCTAAGACAAGGGGCAAGAACCACCCTCTACTGATGCAAGAGCTTGGAGAGTGCAGAAAAGGTGGGATCAGCTAAGATGGAGCAGGCCACTCACAAGGCATGTGCTGTACCCACCTGGGGATATAAGACTTAAGGAGACGCTGTGGGAAGGGGGCTTTGTTGGGAACAAATGCTGAGTTCTAGTAATGTTGTGCACTGATATTTGAATGTGCCAAGAATCCAATGAATCCCAAATGTCTTTGGTAAAACAAGAGCAAAGCAAGGAATTTGGGGAGCAAAATATCCAGATAATCACTGATTATCTGGATATTTTGCTCCCCAAATTCCTTGCTTTGCTCTTGTTTTACCAAAGACATTTGGGATTCATTGCCATGCAGCCTTGGTGCAGGCAGTGTTAGGCTGAACTAATTTCAACCAGAGGCTGCTTGAGGTTTGTGTGAGGGTTTATTATCACCCTGTTCAGGGACTTGTCAGCAACAGTGGGAGTGTTTGAGGAAAACTTGGAACACAAAACCGCCAGTTTGAACTACCAGCTGTTCATTATCTCTGTGATGTGCCCATCATCAGCGATCTAATGTCATCAATCCAGTAACATGTAAGAGAATTTGCTAGTCAAAGTAAGTCCCTGGGAATCACGTGTGCTCTTAAGATCCATCAAAGATCACCCCCCAACTGCTTAGTGAAAGTTACAAGAGCAATTGTATCTGCTGGATTTGAACTGTGGTATCTGCTGATTTCTGAATGAAGTTGTCTCCTTACATATGACTTCAGAGCAGTTGTCTCCTTTGTAAATTCAGATGGGGTTTTTCTTTACTATATAATCATTTTTATATGCTTAGCCAATTTGCACAAATACTTGCAGAATTCCAGGACTAGGAATTCTCTACTTTTTCATACCTATCATAGATTGCATTAAAAAAAAAAAAAAAGCAAGAAAAAGAACTAGGACAGGGATGTCAAAGTCACATCACCATGGCAGTGATATATATATACATATATATCACCATGGCAGTGATACACACACACACACATTATATATATTCAAGCTCTGTCTTAGCCTTGAAAGTCAGCTAGGTGACTTGGGTCAGTCACTATTTTTCATATATATATATATATGAAAAATAGTGACTGACCCAAGTCACCTAGCTGACTTTCAAGACTAAGACAGAGCTTGAATTCATGTCATTTGCTTTCTATCTTGTAGCATGAGCCACTAGACCAATTGACTTTAAGCAAACTAGTTCAATTCATTTCTCAACGTTATAATACAACCTTTTGCCATTGTTAAAATGGGCATCTAACAACTCGTTCATTTATTGCCTTCTCTGGCATAGGTTCAGCAAACAAATCCCACATTTTATGTTTATAGACCTTATGCCCTCATCCCCTGCTTCCCTTGATAAAAGATTCAAAGATTGTGGTTCCATACAATATTTCTGATTACATTAATAGAGAATAAATTCATACTTACCATTTCCTTTCTGAAAGAATTTTATCCTAAAAAATACAGTGCTGTGAATTTGTGACACAGGAGCCTCTGTGGCAAATCTAATTGCTATTAAAATTATCAAATTTTGAACATCCTGGCTGAATTATCTCTGCTACACAAGAGTTCTTTCATTAGCCAGGTGGAGTGGAATCAGCCAAACAAACATATTGAGAACCACCTGAATTTCACATGCAGCTATTAACTACAAACAGCTGGGGAGTTTATAGAAGTAATTACCATTCAGTAGAATCAACAGACAAGTTGTATAGCAAATAATGCAAAGCCATTCTTCACTCAAAGGAGCAGCATTCAGATCCCCCCTCCAGAAAATTGAGCACTGAGAAGGAAAAGATTCTTTGAATACAAGGACCTTTTCTGTTTGCACCTGACAATTTTTAAGAAGGGAATGAAGATATCTATTAGCTGGCATTGTCAGACATTGTTGGCTTCACTTTCCAAGATCAGCATATGACTTGTACATTGAAGTTTTAGTGAAAGTGAATTACATCACAGATTGGCTACAATGGGACTGGATTTCTGAGAAGATTCTTTCCCAGCTTTATGTTGAGATGCCCACAAGTTAATCTGGCATTTTATAAGTGCAAAATGTAGAGCCCCAATTTATGGTAATTATAACCACATCTCCTGATAAATGTCCTATCACTTATCTCAGTTCCCATTCTTCCAAATTAGGGTGGTTTTTTTCCCCTCCCTTTTTTCCCCTTCCTTTTTTGCTTCAGTGACAGATGAAAGTCTATAGATGTCTGACTTTTCATTGGAGAGAGGATATCTATCAATTTCTCAATTGAATGAGATAAGGAATTAATTTAGATTAGATTATATTCCTAGAAAAATCTAGAAATGTTGATTCACTGGGATGAAGTCCTTGCTGATTTTGGTGCTATAAGTAATTTATCCTGTCAAGAAAGCTCATCTGAAGCTGACCCAGTGAATAACTTCTCAATGGATTTGCTGAGTAGTTTTCAAAACAATCCTCCTTGAAAGTTTTTGCAAAACTGCCACATAAATATACAGACAATAAATGACTGGTTGCTATGTGGATTGGAGAAAGATTAGAGAAGCTTAATTATTTCTGTGAAGGTATCATCTGTTTACTCATGGAAACTTGAAAGGGTAAATTTGGTGATTGGAAAAATTTGAGGTATAGCATCAAATTTCTTCTAGATGGGGGTCAAACTCACCTGGTCACAGCAGCATCACATGATGTATTGGGACTGTCTTCCCCTTTTCTAAACTGCCCATGGGTGTGGCCAGTGCATGATGCATCGAGTTCATGGGCCAGGAGTTTTACACCCCTGTTCTAGACTGATATTGAAACTCAGTCTAGCAGGCAGAGATTCATGATCATAGCTCTTTATAAAGCAGTTTTATTACAGACATTAGAAAAAAGCTCAAAGGAAGAAATCCAGCAACTAGATTTAAATTGCAAGTTTCAAATGTTATGTCTCTTTCTCCTATCCATGTGGCATAGCTTTATCCATTTTTGTGGAAATAGCAGTTGACACTTTGCATTGTTATTGTAATGGACCCCTCTGGGTTCTGACTTTGATCTGAGCTTCTTCAATCAGAGAAAGTAAAAACTGATTAGTTCACACTTTCTGTACTTGATCAGCAGAAACAAGAATTGCCTGAAGGTGCACACTGCCAGACAACTTTAAGAGGTGTGGACTCCAACTCCCAGAATTCCCTAGCCAATGAGGTTTGCTACAGTCATATATAAGGAGACAAGTTCATGCAGAAAGAGTTTCAAATCTATAAAAAGTGATATTGCAGCAGGGAAAATGTGCATTGAGGAAAAAAAGATCTACCAGAGAATTATTTGGAGATCAGACAAATAAAATGTGCTCCACTGCTGAGCTATGGACAGTTCCCTTAATAATAACTTGCACAGATTTCTGAAGATGAAAAACGTGAAGATTATAGGAACAGAGGGAGTTGTCACTTAAATAGAGAAGAAAATAATACGAGATGACTTGCAGTTGCAGTCCAATTGCATTATACTCCTGTCTTACTCCACTTCTAAACTTCTTTTTCACACAATTTAAAATATCTAAGTAAAACAACAAACAAATATTAAGAGCAGCACAACTATAATTTTTTTAACTTAAAAACAACAACAACTTTGTTTTATGCCTAAAAGCGGGGGGAGGACATTGCTCAGAAGACCTTCTAAAATGAATTTCCTTAGTCTTTCACCTTGTTTCAAGTTATCTGAGCACAAATATTTAAATGATATAGCTATAAATCCTGAGCCTACTACTTAGCTATATTTTGTATGCATTAATCCTTGGGGAAATAGTGGAAGCTAAAGAAAGATTAAGTCGTCTTTTATGCAATTTTTACTGAAAAGATATTCAAAAATCATCAAAGCACCGTGATAGGTAGATAGATAGACAAATATGTGATTAAATATAGGATTAACAGCTGAATTAAAATGACACCAATTGCTGATAACAAAAAAAATACTTCCATTTTATTTTATTATTTTTAAATGTTTTGTGGTCAGAGTTTCCATTTTAGATGAGATCTTTGTAAGACAGCAATCTTTCTTTCTGTTGCCATGGTTCCTAATCCAACTCAGGGCTCTCACTTGAATATTTTAAGTATAAATATTAAACTTAAATCTAAGTGTGTTTCCTCAAAACAGAGGTATACTTTTATTAAGCTATCATCATGCCCAAGATATCTGTTTGAGCCAGGCTTGAAGCATAGAATGTGCCATGATCTAAGAAGCATAATATAATGTAAGCATCTGACTTTTGTAGCTTAGGTTGATTAATATCACATTCCATGTCTTAGGAATCCATGGGGCGACAAGTGGCATCTTCAAGATAGAATTGGTTGACATATACCATCTGTTGTACATTTAATGTACTTAACACCACTCATGAGATTCCAACTGCTAAACTTGTCACAATGAACAGTCTCCTAAGGAGAACAGATAACTTTTCCATAGTTTTCTTTTTATCTTTTAGATCAGATTAAATATATATATATATATATATATATATATATATATATATATATATATATATATATATATATATATATATATATATATATATAACAAATACACACACACACACATATATATATATAAGCCTGATGATGGCAGATGAGATTCTGCTGAAACGTTGCTACAACTTTAAAAGCACCACTATCCTGATTGGTTGGGAGTCTTGGTCTGTGTTTATTGGTCTTGGAGTTTGCTGAGTTCTGCTTGATTGGTGTTTCTAATATCTTCTGTCTGTTTTTTGGCTCTTTTTGTATCTTGATTGGCTGGCAACATTGTGTTACTTTATTGGAGGCCTTTAGTGCAGCTTGGCTCCAGGTAAATGGACGGCTATCATTAGTTAAGAAGCTGGGTTTCATCTGGGTGCCTGGTTGGGGTGTGTTTGAGCTGGAGGTATCAGGGAGGATCTGTTTGTGCCCAGGTGTTCCTCTGGCTTGTGGTGTGGAGATTTTTTTGTTTGTGAGTGCAGGCTTCCAAATGATTGACAGCCTGGTGGAATCATCTCTTCTGTTCATGCTTTCTGGTATTTTTTCAAACTCTATGGCTTCTCTGATGATTCTGTGGCTGGGATTTTCCATAGTGGCTAGGGTTTTGGTGCCATTGAAGTTGATGCTATGACCTGTGGCTTCCATGTGTTGGACTAGTGAGAAGTGTGTTCTAGAAAAATATGATCACAAACCCAAACTCTGGCTCAGATATGTAGATGACACCTTCATAATCTGGCCATATGGGAAAGAAAAACTGAACAACTTCCTCACACACCTCAACAGCCTCCACCCCAAAATACAATTCACCATAGAAACAGAAGCTAACAATCAACTTCCCTTCTTAGATGTCTTGGTATACAAAAAATCCAATGGCTCCCTAGGACACACCATCTACCAGAAGAAAACACATACAAACCGCTATCTACACACACTCTCACACCACCAGCCAGCACAAATCAATTCCATAGCCGAGACACTCATCTCCAGAACAAAATGCTCAGCCGACGAACAACACCTAAAAACCGAACTACACACTCTCACTAACATACTAACAGCCAATGGAGTCCAAAGAAAGATTACCCACCTAATCCAAAAAGAAACCCCAACCAAAATCCAAGACAGAGAACAAGAGAACGGCATAGCCCTCCTCCCATATATAAAAATCAGCAAGATTCTCCAAAAACACAACATTAAAACAGCATTCTGCACAAACAGAAAAATATCCACCATCCAAAGAAACCCTAAGGACAAAATCGAGTTAGAAAACCAAGGAGTATACGAAATCCCTTGCACTGCTTGCCCCACCCCATACATTGGACAAACTAACAGAAGAATAAGTGCACGCATTGAAGAACATAAGAACTCAATCAAAAAAGAAGAACCAACCTCTTCCCTGGTCCAACACCTCATAGCCACAGGACATGAAATTGACTTTAAAAATACCAAAACTATCGCCAAAACCGAACAGTTCAACAACAGAATAATCAGAGAAGCTATAGAGATAGAAAAACGTCCACACAGCATGAATAAACAAGATGACACCTCCCACCTACCAGCCATTTGGAAACCCACCCTCATGAACAGACAAGTACCTAACATGAAGAATGACACCAGACTCACACCTATGAGGGACAAACAAGATGCCACCAACACACTTCCACGTAGAAAGCAGACTCACACCCACACAGAAGATGAGACATGACCACGGACCAGAAGTCGCACTGCAGCTGCATCACTACCCACTTCAAACCCCTTCAAGCCCTTCGAACAGCAAGATCACAGCTCACCAGCTCAAACCCTCCAGCAACTAAAACTAACCTGAGCACAATCAAGCCCCCATCTGAACAGAACATGCCTCCAGTCAATCAGAACACAGCCAACCCCCCAACCAATCAGAACACAGCCAAACCCCAACCAATGAGAACACACCCCCACCCAATCAGAACACAGCCAAGCCCCCACCCAATCAAGTCACACCCCCACTAGCAGTTAAAAGGAAGAAGCAGCTGCAAGCTCACATCACTCTGAGAAGCACAGAGCTGAAGACCAAGCCTGAAGATGATGAATGAGACTTCATCGAAACGTTGCCTAGATACTTCCAATCTTACGCGGGAGAAAACCCGAATAACCAAAGATCCACATACAAATACCCGCTAGAACCTCAGAAAACATATATATACATATGTAAATTTTCTTAAGTTTTCGCGGGTATTTACATGTATGATATTCAGCTTTGTTCGTATATTCTCCCACATCAAAGTAGTGGTGCTTTTAAAGTTGTAGCAACGTTTCAGCAGAATCTCATCTACCATCATCAGGCTTCTGTATAGTGTTCTTCTTTGAGTCAGACTTTTACAGTGGTTTCAGATTTAAATTTGGGGCAGCCTATTGCTGTGTCAGAATGGTTTTTTCTTCCTCCTGATTGGTTGAGAGTCGTGGTCTGTGTTTATTGGTCTTGGAGTTTGCTGTGTTCTGCTTCTAATATCTTCTGTCTGTTTTTTTTTGGGGGGGGGCTCTTTTTGTATCTTGATTGGCTGGCAACATTGTGTTACTTTATTGGAGGCCTTTAGTGCAGCTTGGCTTCGGGTAAATGGACGGCTATTATTAGTTAGGAAGCTGGGTTTCATCTGGATGCCTGGCTGGGGTGTGTTTGAGCTGGAGGTATCAGGGGGGATCTGTTTGTGCCCAGGTGTTTGCCTGGCTTGTGGTGTGGAGATTTTTTTGTTTGTGAGTGCAGGCTTCCAAATGATTGACAGCCTGGTGGAATCATCTCTTCTGTTCATGCTTTCTGGTCTTTTTTCAATCTCTGTGGCTTCTCTGATGATTCTGTGGCTGGGATTTTCTATGGTGGCTAGGGTTTTGGTGCCATTGAAGTTGATGCTATGACCTGTGGCTTCCATGTGTTGGACTAGTGAGGAAGTGTGTTCCAGCTTTTTGACTGCATGTGTTGGACTAGTGAGGAAGTGTGTTCCAGCTTTTTGACTGCATTTTTGTGTTCATCCAGGCAGGTGCTTATTCTTCTATTGGTCTGTCCAATGTATGTGGCTGGGCATGATACACAGGGGACTTCGTATATGCCTTGGTTTTCCAGGTCAATTTTGTCTTTGGAGTTCCTGAGGATGTCTGCTATTTTTCTGTGTGTTTTGAAGGCAGTCTTGATGTGGTGTCTGTATAGAATCTTACTAATTTTGTCTGTAGTGCCTCTTATGTAGGGCAGGAGAGATGTTCCATGGGTCTGTTCATCTTGTGGGTCTCTATTATGTCTCAGTGTGTTTTTGTGGATCAAGTTGGTGATTTTGCTTTTGTGGAAGCCGTTGGCTGTCAATATTTTAGTCAGGGTGCGTAGTTCAGTCTAGATGTGTGTCTTATCTGCCAGGCGTTTGGTTCTAGTGATGAGTGTTTTAGCCACGGAGTTTATCTGTGCTGGGTGGTGGTGGGATTGGGCGTTGAGGTAGCGGTTGGTGTGTGTTTTCTTCTGGTATATGGTGTGTCCTAGTGTGCCATCTGTTTTTTTGTAGATTAGTACATCTAGGAATGGTCGTTGTTTGTTTGTTTCTGTTTCCATGGTGAACTTGATTTTGGGGTGTGCACTGTTTAGGTGTGTTAGGAAATTGTTTAGGTTTTCTTGTCCATGGGGCCAAATCACGAATGTGTCATCGATATATCTTAACCATAGTTTGGGTTTGAGTATGGCATTAGCCAGGGCTCTGGATTCGAATTCTTCCATGAACAGGTTTGCAATGACAGGTGACAGTGGTGATCCCATGGGGGTTCCTTCAATTTGTTTGTATCTTTGTCCTTTGTATATGAAATATGTGTTGGTTAAGCAGTGTTCTGTTAGTTCCATGAGGTGTTCAGCTGGTTGGTATTTATTTTTGATGATTTCAAGGGTCTCTTTTATCGGGACTTGAGTGAATAGTGAAACCACGTCAAAACTTACAAGCAGATCTTCTTGCTCTACGTGTAGATCTTTGATCATTTCCAAGAAGTGGTATGCGTTTTGTACATGAGAAGCTGCTGTTTCAGCATGGAGCTGTAGCTCTTTTGCTAGGTGTTTAGCTAGGTTTTGTAGTGGTGGTCCTCTGGAGCTGACTATGGGTCTGAGAGGTGTGCCTTCTTTGTGTATTTTTGGGAGGCCGTATAGTTTGGGGCATCTGGAAGATTTCTCTCTGGGTATGATCATGTGTTGGATCTCTTTGCTTATGTGGCTGGTTATAATTTTCTTCTTGGTTAATTTTTCCAGATATGTGGTTGGGTCTGTGTTTATGGGTTTGTATGTGGAGTCTTGGAGTAGGTCTGTCAATTTAGTTTCAAAGTCTTTTCTGTCCATTACTACAGTGGCATTCCCTTTATCTGCTGGGAGGATGATTATGCTGCTGATTATGTTCCTAACACACCTAAACAGCGCACACCCCAAAATCAAGTTCACCATGGAAACAGAAACAAACAAACAATGACCATTCCTAGATGTACTAATCTACAAAAAAAACAGATGGCACACTAGGACACACCATATACCAGAAGAAAACACACACCAACCGCTACCTCAACGCCCAATCCCACCACCACCCAGCACAGATAAACTCCGTGGCTAAAACACTCATCACTAGAACCAAACGCCTGGCAGATAAGACACACATCAAGACTGAACTACACACCCTGACTAAAATATTGACAGCCAACGGCTTCCACAAAAGCAAAATCACCAACTTGATCCACAAAAACACACTGAGACATAATAGAGACCCACAAGATGAACAGACCTATGGAACAGCTGTCCTGCCCTACATAAGAGGCACTACAGACAAAATTAGTAAGATTCTATACAGACACCACATCAAGACTGCCTTCAAAACAGACAGAAAAATAGCAGACATCCTCAGGAACTCCAAAGACAAAATTGACCTGGAAAACCAAGGCGTATATGAAGTCCCCTGTGCATCATGCCCGGCCACATACATTGGACAGACCAATAGAAGAATAAGCACCCGCCTGGATGAACACAAAAATGCAGTCAAAAAGCTGGAACACACTTCCTCACTAGTCCAACACATGGAAGCCACAGGTCATAGCGTCAACTTCAATGACACCAAAACCCTAGCCACTATAGAAAATCCCAGCCACAGAATCATCAGAGAAGCCATAAAGATTGAAAAAAAACCAGAAAGCATGAATAGAAGAGATGATTCCACCAGACTGTCAATCATTTGGAAGCCTGCACTCACAAACAAAAAAATCTCCACACCACAAGCCAAACACCTGGGCACAAACAGATCCCCCCTGATACCTCCACCTCAAACACACCCCAACCAGGCACCCAGATGAAACCCAGCTTCCTAACTAATGATAGCCGTCCATTTACCCAAAGCCAAGCTGCACTAAAGGCCTCCAATAAAGTAACACAATGTTGCCAGCCAATCAAGATACAAAAAGAGCCCCCCCCCCCAAAAAAAAAACAGACAGATGATATTAGAAGCAGAACACAGCAAACTCCAAGACCAATAAACACAGACCAAGACTCTCAACCAATCAGGAGGAAGAAAAAACCATTCTGACACAGCAATAGGCTGCCCCAAATTTAAATTTGAAACCACTGTAAAAGTCTGACTCACAGATGAACACAATACAGAAGCTTGATGATGGCAGATGAGATTCTGCTTAAACATTGCTACACACACACACACACACACACACACACACACACATATATATATATATGGATCTTTGGTTATTTGGGTTTTCTCCCGCGTAAGATAAGAAGTATCTAGGCAACGTTTCGATGAAGTCTCATTCATCATCTTCAGGCTTGATGAGACTTCATCGAAACGTTGCCTAGATACTTCCAATCTTACACGGGAGAAAACCAGAATAACCAAAGATCCACATAGAAATACCCGCGAGAACCTCAGAAAAAAATATATATATATCCAAGAATCCACACACACACACACACACACACACACACACACACACACACACACACACACATATGTATATATATATATATATATATATATATATATATATATATATATATATATATCTTTGGTTATTCGGGTTTTCTCCCGCGTATATTTCTCCGAGATATATATATATATATCTCAACTTCAATGGCACCAAAACCCTAGCCACTATAGAAAACCCCAGCCACAGAATCACCAAAGAAGCCATAGAGATTGAAAAAAGACCAGAAAGCATGAATAGAAGAGATGATTCCACCAGGCTGTCAATCATTTGGAAGCCTGCACTCACAAACAAAAAAAAATCTCCACACCACAAGCCAGAGGAACACCTGGGAACAAACAGATCCCCCCTGATACCTCCAGCTCAAACACACCCCAACCAGGCACCCAAATGAAACCCAGCTTCTTAACTAATGATAGCCGTCCATTTACCTGGAGCCAAGCTGCACTAAAGGCCTCCAATAAAGTAACACAATGTTGCCAGCCAATCAAGATACAAAAAGAGCCAAAAAACAGACAGAAGATATTAGAAACACCAATCAAGCAGAACACAGCAAACTCCAAGACCAATAAACACAGACCAAGACTCCCAACCAATCAGGATGAAGAAAAAACCATTCTGGCACAGCAATAGGCTGCACCAAATTTAAATCTGAAACCACTGTAAAAGTCTGACTCACAGATGAACACTATACAGAAGCCTGATGATGGCAGATGAGATTCTGCTGAAACGTTGCTACAACTTTAAAAGAACAACTACAATGATGTGGGAAAATACCTGAACAAAGCTGAATGCCATACACATATAAATACACTGTAGGTCACACTAGTGATATATAGAACCTTGGATAAATTTTCTGTTCACAATCATAAAATTTTATTACTATTATTATTTTATTCTGACTTTTTATATACTCATATGCTAATTTGGCACTTAAATAGAACAAAAGAAGGACATTATTAACCCAGATTTATCCAACCTACCAAACTTATTAGGAATCTTAATCTCTAAAGATACTTACAAGATGATTTTCTGATCAGAAATGCTCACCCTTTACTCTTTGATAGCATATTTAAGGCAAAATCAATTGTGTTCTGGGACATGAGAATACTTACAATGGAAAAAAAATCAAGATGATAAATTAATATTTTGAATAATCTGGCTTGGTGCCTTCCAGGCAAGTTTGGGTTAAGGAGATCTTAACATTTATCTTGGGCTCTAGATTTCTGAAAGTAATGAATCGGAGCAATAAACTGAAATGGGCTACAAATAAACCAGGATATCTGCCATTCCATCCTCAATAAAATGTTTCATATTTACTTCAGACAGATAGGGTTGGGATTAAGCAGGATGACTTAAAAACTAACAGCTCCATGTTAGAAAATAGATAGAGTTGGTGTAAATTTATCTTTAGATATACTTTAATGCAATTGTGACTTTTGCTCCAAAGGTGCTTTTCTCAAGAGACAACTGGACTTTCTTGTTTCTGAGATGAAGAAGCTTCTTGGATGAGAAGTAAAACATGACAAGTGAAAAAACTAGGAAGTCCAGCTGCCTCTTAAGAAAACCACCTCTGGGACAACCATGACCTGGATGACTGAGAATTTCCATAGACAATGGTGACTTTTGTTTCTAATATGTTGCATATTTGAGAAATGTGCAATTAAAATAATTGTAATAAATACTGCATTTTAGGACTTCACTGGTTTCAGGGCCAGGATCTACTATTTTCTTCCTAAATACTAGTGAAGTTTGAAGACGATTCTCTAAATATCAAAACAATGCTAATATTATGTTGGATTTTTTGTATAGTTTTTGTGTGATTCAAGGCTCAAAATGACATGTTACAATAAAAGAATTGAGTCACAGCTTGATGACCCTTTACGGATATGTATTTATTTATCCCTAGAGAAATTATAAAGTCCAAAAGCAGTGTTTCAGCTCTCCAACATTTGATGCTTAATTTTTTTATCTCCCCCCCATTCCTTCTCAAATATATATTGTAAATATTGTTTGCATGATTTGATCAAACTACAAATTTGCAATTCACTTCCATTATAATTGTTTATTAAACTGTTTTATATCCTCCATCCTGTTTTACCACAACCTATAGTTCAGTGAGACATTTTTCAACAATATAAGCTTCCAATTGAGTTAGTGTGATTGCTTTCCTGTCAGTGTTTATTACACAATTTATTAAACTTATTCAAAGAAATCAAAATAACTTACTCTTAAATACAAGGCACATACTGCAGTGTTCATAAAGCAACATGGCTGCAAAATCTCTAGCGCACACAGCAACACTCCAAATAATTTACAAAAGCCAGACTCAAACTAAGAAAGTTATTTCACTGGTTATTTTAGTAGAGTTGTGAGCAAATAATTTGCCCCTTTAGATTTGATATTTTAAATTGGGAAACAGCAATGATAATTAAAGATTTGCTTTGAGACTGCATCTCTGACTATATCACAGAATTATGTTTTGGACCAGTGGTTGCCAACCAGTCAGCCAGGGACCACTGGTGGTCCACAGAGAAATGTTACTCCCAAAGCACCCTCCGAAGCAATTAATCCAGGCTGCTCAGAAATACAAGACTTGTGTTGCTTGCATTGCAAACATGAGGTAGTCGGGTGGGGGGAAGGGCCTCACCTGGCACCGGGCTGCTTCTTTCCGCTTCTTTCTTTCTTCTGCTTTTGGCTGCATGCAAGGAAACAGCAAAAGTCTTTCTTTCTCTCCCCCAAGGAATGAGTCTTTGGGCATCCTGCTCCAAGAGGCTGCATCGTTAGTGGGAGAGAAAGAAGCTGCTTCTGCTGCTTTCCTTGCATGAAGCCAAAAGTCTCTTTCTCTCTCTCTCTCTCCCCCTGAGAACAGAGCTGGAGACAGTATCCTGTGATCTCAAATAAAGAATGATCGATCAGTAGGAAAATGGGGTGGTAAATTTTCCTGAAGTCTTTTTTTTTTTTTTAATTTTCCCAAGGTTTCTGCTGCTTTCTTCAGAGACCCTGGGAAAATGTCAGCAAGCCACTATCAGTCAAAATTCATATTAGTGGTTTGCAGGATTTAAAATTATGAGTTTGGTGATCCCTGAGGTCCAAAACGTTGGCAACCCCTGTTTTGGACAGTTTCTTATCTTTAATATCACAACAAGCTACAAAGTAATTGCATCAGGACTTCAAGCAGGTTCTCTGTTGATTCAGTTCATTGTGAGTTGAAGGAGGAGAACCAAAGGAGCACTTTATCAAATCATTTGCACAGGCCCAAATTTTAGGCGTCATCTCCTCAAAAGATAAAACCTGTTACTATATATGTTGACAGCAGCAAGACTATTTTATGCACCAAAATGGAGGGACACTTCTGTTCCTACTATAGGAAGAGTGGTTGCAGAAGCGGATGGAATGGCTGAAATGGCAAAATTGACTACTTTGCTTAAAGAAAAGAAGATAAGTACTTTTGTTTCCACATGGAGACCGCTTCTGAACTTCATGCTGGCTGAATTGTGGTCATAAGTTAAAGACTACCTGTATTTGGTATGTTTGCTGCTTTGATTTATAAAAATAATAAGACAGTGAATAAATATATTAAATAAAATGGTGGGATTTATCTCCAGTGAGGATGTGTCTGCCTACTGAGATGAGGTGGACCAATTGCTTTCATGGTGTGGAGACAATAACTTGGTCCTCAACACCAATAAGACCAAGTATCTCATAGTGGATTATAGATTATAGATCAGATATCCAGCCTTTGCTTATCTATGGAGACCAAGAGGAGCAAGTGGCCAGTTTTAAGTTTCTGGGTGTTACCCTAGGAGCAACTGACATGGGGTGCCCACATTGCAGCCCTGGTCAAAAGGCCCAGCAGGGATTGTACTACCTGAGACTTCTCAGAAAACAATAACTACATGAAAAACTGCTGATGACCTTCTACCGCTGCACCATAGAGAGCATTTTAACATATTGTATGGTTTGCCAATTGCACAGTGGCAGATAGGAAAGCACTCCAGACGGTTAATGTCATTGCCCAGAAGATCATTGGTTGCCCTCTCCACTCTTTGAAAGAGCTTTATAGCTCCCAATGCCTTAAGAAAGTTCAAAACATTCTCAAAATCCATCTCATCCTGGGAACCCCTTTTTTGACCTATTACCATCTGGCAGATGGTACAGAATATTAAAAACAAGGACAAATAGGCTGAAAAACAGCTTCTATCCTAGGGCAGTAGCTCTTTTGATTTCTGCTGTATAATGCAGTGTTGGTGTAGTGTCGGGGGTTTCCAGTTCAATGTGTGAAGGATGAAGGATGTGTGTTTGGGTTTATTTTCATAATCATGGTCATGATGTGCACTGAAGATGGTGTTTGATTCCATTGTATGAGGAGCAATGACAATCAAGTAAACTAAACTAAACTAAATTAAATTTGTTTATTTATTTAGCATATGGTGTTGTTACATTAGCCAGGACACTGCAGTATTAATAGAAAACAATTGTTTGGCTGCTGACGATTACTTATCTGCTCATTTTATACTAGCATCATGTTAGGGATAACATTGTTTACCCTAACTGGTTTAGGTAAAATAATAAATATGTAATCATAGTTTGTTAGTTAAAGTGTCTGCAGCTTTAACTGTAGGAATGTAATTAAGGGAGTGGTTGTGAAAGCGCTTTAAAAGAAGCAAGACGACAGCTTGCTCTCTCTCTCTGGCTTTGATGATCCCTAATTACTGCATGGACTCAAGACTGCGTTACTCAAATGGGAGAGAGACAAAGGACTGATTTGTAAGTGAACTGACATAGGATATTCTACACAGACTTTGCTAACTGAATATCCTTGAATGGACTGACTAAATGATACATGACTAATGGACTGTTATTTTGACTATGCTATAAATGGAATAAACTATATTTTTGATAGCACAAGCGTATCTGTTATTTTTACTGTATGTTAACTAACATACAAACTTATATCACTCATTTATCTGTATGCCTATCTGACTAACGCTGCACATTCTGTTTAGCTTGTCTCCTTAACCCTGATTGGGGAACCCAGGCTTAACACATCCTATCCAGACTGTATCATAGGGGCAAACTAGCTCCATACTCAGAAGGCTTGCTGGCATTTTGCAGTAGCATCTGGAGCTTTTCTCACCATCAAAATCACTATGCATTCAGGCTTCGCAATCTGGCATATCTGGCACTGGTTGAATTTATGCTGCTCCTTGAAGTGCCATTTTTTCCACCAATGTGGTATCTATTTACTTATTTACATATAGCATGCTTTCAGACTATTAGGTTGGCAAAAACTGAGGCAAGTGACAGGTGTTCTCTGCATCATGTCATGCTAGAACTTGAATCATTGGAATCAGAGGTGGTATTCAGCCAGTTCTGATGGGTTCTGGAGACCTGGTAGTGGAAATTTTGAGTAGTTCGGAGAACCAGTAAATACCACCTCTGCTTGGCCCTGCCCCCATTTATTTGCTGCCTCCTGAGTCCCAGCTGATTGGCTGAGTCTACTTTTGTTGCCCTGCACAGGAGAACAGAGCTGGAAAGCAGGTTAATGGGGTGGGAAGGGAATGGGGATTTTACAGTATCCTTCCCCTGAAGAATGGTGGAAATGGGGATTTTACTGTGTTCTTCTCCTACCACACCCACCAAACCATACCCACCAAGCCACATCACACTCACCAAGCCACATCACACCCACCAAGCCATGCCTAGGATCGGTAGTAAAAAAATTGAATACCACCACTGATTGGAAATTAAAGCTTCTCTAGCATTATTAAGCCACTGAGCCACTATGCCTCTGTAAATAAATATAAATAAATAAATTATAATTATTCAGCTAAAAAAGAGAACACAATCATTCTATTTCTCCATTACATTTTTTTGTATACTGCAAACACTTATTTCCACTCTCAGTGATTTAATCAAATGATAATGATGATAAATACAGAGTGTAATTTTATTAAAATACACATTAGATATTTCTTCCTTGGATTGGAATTCAGCAACATCTTACAGAGTTAGTTCCATACCTTTGTGTTTGATGCTTTAGCTTCAAACAGTTTAGGCTTTAATACCCAGTATTAGTGTGTTGGACTGCTCAATATTTCAAATCCTTTGCTTTGCATAATTATATTGCCTAACTGTAGTCAAGAATCTTGTAATTCTGAAACTAATTGAATTTTCAGAAATATTTTCAGTGGTCAAGGGTATGGACAACATATCTGTTAGATATGATCAACCAGGCCTACATATGTAGAATTCAAACCATCTACTTTATTGTTCTCTGCCTATAGTACAGTTATTTTGTCAAATTGGCAACTGGGAAAGATAAGGCTCTAAGGCATTTGGGTGGGGTTGTCTTATATGAAGGGAATCCAAGCTTATTCCTCATTTGAGAACTCTCTCAATCTGGATGGCTGCTCTCTAACAACATTAGCATGATGGTATTAGAGATGATAATCACATAGTCTTTGTGATATATGTTGCTGGATTATGAAACATAATGACCCCTGGTGGTACAGTATTTAGAATACATTACTATGGGTTACTTTTGCTGGTTGTCGGCTGTCTGCAATTTGACAATTCAAATCTCATCAGGGTCAACCTTCCATCCTTCCAAGTCAGTAAAATGAGGACCCAGATTGTTGTGGGCAATATGCCAAAATTGTGAACCATTTAGAGAAGGTTGTAAAGCACTGTGAAGCAGTATATAAGTCTAAGGGCTCTTGCTATTGCTGTAATTCTTGTAAATACCTGAGTTCTATTTTCATTGTGATAACCTTTAAAACCTTGCTTTGCAGTCTGATTTACTAACATGCAATTGTTCTAAATAGTTCCAATATGTTTTTTGTTAATTTTAATCTATTATGTTGTTTTAATATAGTTAAATAATTTAAATTCCAATGGAAACAGCCCTTGGGAAGAGAAGTGTAGAAACAATAAGAACAACAATAAACCCCACAATCCATTTGTTTATTTTAAAAGCTACATTACACATTTCACTAGAGTTTGAACATGTTTTCTTTTCTTTTTCTTTTTTCTTGCTTTAAACAGAACTCTATCATACTTGTAATTCTGCTTACTTTTTAAACAGCTACAGTTGAAAGAATAAACAAAGTTACTTCTTTGGCATAAAATATATAAATTACAGAATACAGAAAGAACAAGTAAACAATAAATCTATTCTATTCTTCTTCGAAAATTACACAGGATAATGTAGTGGAACTCTATTAACCAAAACAAATCTGCTGAATAAGAGTGATATACTGGTCCTCATAAACTCTCAGAAGGAAAATAACATATGCAGCTTTAATAGCAGGGTGTTTATGTTAAAATTAAAAAACAATCCATCCATACTTGCATTATGTCAGTTCAGAGAAGGAAATAAGAATTAAAAGCCATTATGGGAATAAAATTTAAGCTTATGTGAATATATTTGACAATAAGTATTTATTTTTAAAAGGCATAGTGTAACAAAAATGATATAGTTTACCTCCCTAAGTAATTTGAATCTTCTCTGAGATAGATCAGTTATATGATCAGAATACATTAATAGGAATGGACGTTTATTGATGTCTAAACCAGGTTGATAAATCTATGATGACTAGGAATGGACATAAAGGTTCAGGGAAAATGGAAGCCCATGTAAGAAATTAGAAAATTGTGGAAAATGGGTGAAAACTTATTAAGATATGAATATGGTCAGGATACTCTAATTTGCCATTCTGGAAATTTATTTTTTCCAACTCAACAGAATTTTACAAAGAAATTATGTTACAAGTCTTGGATTCCTGTGGTCAAAAGAACAATTAATTAAACATTGATCTGAACAGGACCAGTTTTGGTGTAGGGAAAGAAACCAGGAAAAAAAATCAATTTTAAAAAATAGACAAATTTGCTTGGGCACTACAGAGGGTGGGAAATGCCAGATGGAAGAGGCATTTGGATAGTTATTCCAATTCCATTCTAAGCTTTCCAGTCCAGTGTTCCACAGAAAGACTATTATTAAAGACTAGGAAAGAATTTCAGAAGACATGTTCTTTGCTTACCTTGCTTACCTTAAAAATTATACTAAATCCAATTTATGTTTTCACTAAGAGGCAGAGTGGTGCAGCAGCTTTCTGCTGAACAGAAATGGTTGACACTGCAAGTCCTGGTAATACCATGAGATGGGGTAAGCTCCTCTCAATCCCTCTATCCCCTAGCAGTTCAAAACATTATTGTAAATAGATAAATGGGTACTATTTTGGTGGTAAAGGCTAGTTGCACAAGGAGAATGGAAGCCAGTGCTGGACTTGCCAGATATGAGATGAGATCAGCAGAAGATGGCACAGAAGGTGACATTGATCTGAACACTATTATTCAGATTGTGCAAGCTAGTTCACTCTTTCTCCCCTCCCTCCTCGTGGTGCATCATTGATAAGCACACAGGCATGAAATCAAACAAACAGCAATTATGCTGTTAGGACAAATCTGTAGATTTCCCTGATAAATGTATGCCATGTAAAATAAATAGTCATACTTCCACTCTTCCACCCTAATATTTTGCAATGATAGTTGGCTGATGCAGTTTAGAGCTTCAAGTGGCCTTGCAGTCACAAGGCCTCGATATAAACTAAATACTGGTATGTGATCTTTTATTTCTTGGAAGAGAATAAACATTCAGCTCTCTTTCTTTTCTACCTCAAAGCTAGATGAGACCTTCCCTGTGAGAGATTTCCAAAATGAAAAAAAAGGGGTGTTCACCTATCAGTGTTTTAGAAGAAACGCATTATAGGAGGTCTATCAACTTCATCACTCACAGATTAATAATTCAAAAAATAGAACATGGTAAATTATTTGATACAGATCAGGATTTTCTGCAATTTTTTATTAAAATGAAGAAAAAGGAAAGAAATTGCTTCAAGCAAAAAGTCTCATATATTCAACTATGTCCCAATTTTGAGTCAAGATGCAACATCTACTGTATAAGGCAAAGTATATTGAACTTTCTTGAAAAACTTTAAGGAAGAAATATAATAAACATATACAATATAGTTGTTAGCGTTCCAGCAAACGTCCATTCCAATCAGTAACTCCGAGACAAACATATCTCAAAAGTACCTTTATTAGAATAGCACCTGGCACATCTGTGGAAATCCGTATCTAAAAGATTTTTTGGCTTTCCACAATTTCTCAAATCACAAATCCATCCCCCCTTGGTTGTCATCACATCACATGGCCCAATCACGATGCATCCAAAAGTAAGATCCTTATTTCATTCTGTGCCATACAAAATGACCTCGAACTAACAAAGAATTTTATTTTGTCTACTTAGAGCTACTTAATTAAAGTAGCTTCCATTCTCCCAGGCTATGTGGAGCATGGAATATGGCTTCCAAAGCTGACAATAGTACCATATATGTATTTATCAGAGTCGGATAGTTGATAGATCAAACTTGTCTTCCTCAAATTGAGGGTCACTGGATAGATCCAATTTTAGTTTCCAGAATGTTTACCATGTTGAATGGGAATTTAAAGTTCTATTTCAGCATATCTTCAGGGCTCTGGTTTGAAAAATGTTACAGTATTCAAATACACCAAGAACATAGTAAAGCAAATGAAACAACGGGCAAGTACAGATAATTGCACTTATACCAAATGGAGGAACTGTGTTCTTACTGAAATTAGAAAAAATGACCCAGATCAGTAAAATATATTACAATGAATATGCATTATGATTTTGACAAATTATATTCTACTTTCCCCTTGTGGCTGACATACTAAGATGTATAGCTCTGGCTTTGCCCTTACAGCATTCCATGAAACAGCAATATTTTATTTTATTTTTAATCCCATTGCTTAATGTAAATTGCATTATTCCTGTTTAAATATGCAAATATATGCTAAAGTGCAAGTTATAAAGTAAAACTGTAACTTTTTAGTGACATTACAATAGAATTGGAGATGTAATACATCTTCTATACTGAAGAACCACATAGGAAGAAATGTTTATGGTAAGGAATTTTTTGGCATATCAGTGACATTTGAAGGCCATATGCATTAGGCTTGGCTAGGACAAGTACCTTGTGATGTTTATAATTTATTATAGATTACCAAAACCAGCTAATATAATATTGAGCATAAGCTTCCAAGACTTATATTGGCTTCGTGTCATATTAATAACTTACTACCATCTTCTTCTTAAGTTTTCTTAATTTTTTGCCTAACCCTGGCCTATTCTCTTGAATATCTCACAATATATAATCTTACGTAGAGGATTTTTCTCTCAAATGTATCTTGTATATCGATTTTAAATTAGCCTTGATTATCAGAGGAGTTAGCTCTGTAGGGGTTATAGGTAGTTGTTGATTTACAACCACAATGTAGCCTGCAAATTTAGTTGTAAGTCTTAATATTATATTAAGGGCCTTCATATTATATTATAATATGAAATATTATTATGTTACATTACGTTACGTTATTTATATTATATTATATTAATTATATTAATTATATTATATTAATTATATTATATTATATTATATTATATTATATTATATTATATTATATTATATTATATTATATTATATTACATTATATAACATATAATATATTATATAACATATAATATAACACTATATATTATATATATAATTTCACTGTCCATTTTGAATACATAGCAGAAAGAGGAAACTTGAGAGTTCGCAAAGTTGATACTATAGGGAACAAAACTGTGACTGAATTTAAATGTTCTACTTTGGGTAATATGAAGCCTCCTTCCAGAAAATAACAAGGAAAACAGGTCATGAAGGTCATGAAGAGGATGTGTAGCTGTAGACACTGCTCAAGCAACTCTTATATGCTATGTCCTGGATAGAAGGAAATGAACTACCAATAATATTTTTTTTGCCATCCTCACTGTTAGGGATAACATTGTTTACCCTAACTGGTGTAGGTAAAATAATAAATATGTTATCATGGTTTGTTAGTTAAAGTGTCTGTAACTTTAACTGTAAGAATGTAATTAAGGGAGTGGTTGTAAAAGCACCATAAAAGAAGCAAGGCATGGCAGCTTGCTCTCTCTGGCTTGATGATCCCTTATTACTGGATAGACTGAAGATTGCGTTTTTCCCCTACTGGAACGGGAGAGAGAAAGGACTGTTGATTTATCAACGGTGAGAGGACTGATTTATTGTAAGTGAACTGACATTGGATATTCTACACGGACTTTGTTAATTGAATATCCTTGAATGGACTGACTAAAACAATACATGACTAATGGACTGTTATTTTGACTATGCTATAAAACTCTAAGTGGAATAAACTATATTTTTGATAACACAAGCGTATCTGTTATTTTTACTGTATGTTAACTAACATACAAACTTATCTCACACATTTATCTGTATGCCTATATGACTAACGCTGCACATTCTGTTTAGCTTGTCTCCTTAACCCTGGTTGGGGAACCCAAGCTTAACACTCACCACTTCCTATCAGAAGCAGTAATGCTTCTAAACCAGACAGTGATGCAATACGACAGGGTGCTTTTGTTTGTCCCTCTATAGAAAGTGGTGAGGACAGGAAAAGGAAGATGAGGAATCCACAAGACACAGTGGCTTGGGGTTTCAGGGCCAAAGATACTGATTAGGGTTACCAAGACCTAGACAGATCTCCTAGAGTCTTCCTGGATTCAAAACTCCTGCTCAAAAAGTAGGTGGCAGTCATGGCTAGGAGAGGCTTTGCACAGCTTTATGTGGTGTGCCAATTGTGTGCCAGTTAATGCTTGTTCTTGGCCCAGTTCATGCCTACACCTGATTATTGTAATAAGAATATGAATGTAGGGGGAAATATAAGTTTCTTCTTTAGTAAATTTATTTGACAAAACAATACGTAATAGCATAAAAAGGAAATGTACCTTGGTGAAAGCATTAGACTACACTACAAGAAATTATAATCTTATCAGCCATGGAAAAATAAGACATATATATCTTGAAAAGTTTACCTTCATCTTTGCTAGACAAACTAGTACTAGTAAGGGCATGGTCTGAAAAGATATTATTTCTGAAATAAACAAAGAGTTATTTCAAAAATAGCAGGACTAGTTTTATTCCATATCCAATTTCCAAATTTATAACTTTGTTGTAAGGAAACTATTTTTTAAATGTACAATCCAGATGGTGAATTAGTATCTCTGTAATTGTGGTAAAATGGAATAGCATTGAAATGTTATCAAATCTTCCTCTAATTTAGCAATCTTATTCCGTTCGGAGTCCTTCTTATCACAGAGAGATTTAAAAAAAAAAACAGTTGGTCCATTACAGATAATTGGTTTATTATCTCTGCTTTATTACTTAGATCATCTGGAAGAGGGAGAAAAATGTAAAAACAAACAAACAAACCCTCACAGTTATAACAAGTATCTCTTCATCAGAACTAATCCCATACTTTGAAATAATCGAAATCCCAGATATGAGAGAGATAAGAGTTACTATGGCAACTTAATGTACCAAAGTTTGGGCCAAGAGTGGTTCAACCAACTATAAAACATCAACCCAGATGGGCAAAAGAAACTGATATAATAAAATCTAACAGAAACACTAAAAGTTTAACTTCCTCTCCTCTGACAAAAAAGCCATGATGCTTCTAAATAGGGTTTCTATACATCACTATCATTACTCAGAAAACAGATAAATGGGGGCTCATGGTCTCCAATAGACCTGCGGCAAAATCATCTAGTGATACTTTTGAGTTGCAGATTCTTGAAATAATACCCACCATCAAATCTTCATTTTCTTTCCTAGACTTCCAGGCATATAGTCCTGGTGTCAACTATAAAACGTGTATACAAAATGTACACATAGAATTGGCATTGGCCATGGACATAGAATGTTAACTTCAAATAAATCTTTTTTTAGTTTTGGGAGTGTGGCTCAAGGCTCATGATTTAATTGGAGTAATTGCCGGAATCCTGACACCTAGATCACTTGTCTCTCCTTTCCTTCCCAACTATCTATTACATGTCTGAACCAGATGGAATATTTTTTTTGATTCTAGATTTTTTTTTTCTAAAGAAAATATGCAGAAACTTATGATAATTTTCCTGAAAAATTATTTACTTAAGAATTAATTGGCAATTGCCTAGACAAGTCTCTGCAGTTTTCTTGGCAAGATTCAGGTTGAACCTTTTATCCTCATTTTTAAAGATAAATCTAAATCTAATTCATCATAGTGTTGATATCATTTGGTTAATATTGCATAAATACCGGTGTACTCAGCTATATGTGTATTTATAAGGAATTATTGGCATCTGATAATGCAATAAAACAATTGGAGATGAAAAAAAGAAACGACCTTCCATAGTCACTTTGGGGCAATATTCTCTACCCAGCTACTCCAGAATCTTTGAAAAACATTACTATCATCTTTATTCTTGGATTGGTGGAATTATAGACATGTTATCTGGCTCTTGGTTGCTTAAGATTATTCATGATTACAAATCTAGAAATCCTCTCACTTTTGTTTGTCATCTTTATTTTTATTTATTTTATTTTGTCAAGCAAATATAAGGTAACAGGTGCTATTGCTATTGCTCATATCTCTCTTCTGTATATTCTTGCTTTTGCTTCTTTTTTCTCAGTGCTAATTCTCAATCCTTTTTATTCTCTCTGTCAGGCGTGAAAGATCAAGAACACACATAAAGTTCCAAATAAACTCATGCCAATGCACAGGAATCTGCTCAAGTAATGGTAAAACACTATTTTCACACTAGATAAGGGTCAATGGAATTCAAGAGAAGTAGATTTGGTCTATGTAGACGTGGCTATGTAGTGACTCTAGACTCATTTTTCTTTTAACTCTATGCCTTTTCCTACAAACTCTGTCTAATTTTCTCTAGGATTTGCTTAAATAGTCTTCCTGCTGTTTTAATCTCTCCATACTTTTTCATCCTTCCAGCTTCCCCTTGCTTGTTATCAGTTCCTTCTGTTCAGCACTCACAGGTCTATTAATGACATATTCCTCTTCCAAAGAATTGCCTATATTATTAAAGTGGAATAATAAATAAATTAGCTCAGTAAAAGCTTGGACTCTCTGTTAAGCTAACCTTTTTCTGTTAATTACTTTTGACCAAAAACAAAAGCCAACAAGTGACTAGCAGATAAAGCTAAACGTTAATCTGAAAATACAATCCTTTTATGTCTTGAACAACAATGATCAGTTCACAAGAAGAAGAAAGCTGTACTCGAATGACAAAGAATCCAGTTTGAATCCAGTCTGATCCCAGCATTACGGCAGCTTCTTCTGAACCCACAGAATCATTGCAGAACTACAAGTATGATTAACATGTTGATTGCAAATTGCAGTAATTAAAAATGTGTCTCTTTCATGACCAAGGAAGCCATATGTTGTGGAACAATTTTTTTTAAATGGAAATGTATAGACCTGTAAAAATATAATTGTACACTAAAAGTAACTTACATTAAATTGTGCATCCTCCATCTTACCGCTCAATCTACATTTTGATGGAGGTAAATGTTCATTTGTAAATTATATTGCATTTTTGGATATCTCCCCCCCCAAAAAAAAATCACCAACTAGTCTGGGTGCACATGCATGCGTATATGCACGCACACACTTGCATACATGCACAGATTGTTCTTGTTTAATGTCAGTTTCCTAGTTCTGCCTTCTCTGTGCTAAATAGATTGAAAAGAATTGGTTGTCAAAGATGCTAAAGCTTTAAAAGGTTTTTATTGCTTCTAGCAGTATAGACAGGGCAATAAGTATGTGTTAAGTTCTGCTCATGGGTGCAAGGAATGGAGACAAGGCAGTGAACAGTGAACTTCAACTCTTTATTAATCATTCTGAACAGAGCAATCATCTAGGGCAGCAGCAGCCATTTTATAGGGTTGGCTGCTGTCCTATTAGCCAATGAGAAACATGGAAGTGTTAAACCCTTGAACAAAAGAGAGTGGCTTGTTAACAGCCAATCACATTCTCCTGAATGGACAAATCCGATATCACTATTATTGGCCAATCAGAAGCGCAGGATTAGACCCCTGCTTTTTCTAAAGGTTTGATAAAACGTTATTTAAGCGTTTTATTAGTTCATAACACCCCTTCCCCCCGGGTTCCATTTAAGGGGTGCGGTGATGTAATCCCCGAGGTATGAAGGTTGTTTTGACTGTCTATTAGATTTGCGCTGTCCCACCGGTTCCTGTCTGTAATCCGGTTTCGGCAGGATGTTTTGGGGCATATCAGGTACCGGTGGTTCCGCATCCTCATTGGACGACTTGGTGCCGCTAATGTTCTCGTTGTTGTCCTCCGATCTTTGCAGGCTTGCTTCTGTTGAGGTATGCCTCTGTGGTGAGGACACTCCCCTCCCTGATTCTACTTCATTTGTCACACCCGACTGCTGACTTCCTTCGCTCCTGCTTTCCACCATATCGAATTCGGTTTCTTCGACATCCCCTTCCCCATCAATTTCGGAGACACTGGAGTTGCGGAAACTGGGTTGTAGCCTAGAGTGAAGCTGATCTATATGGCATTTCCATATTTTTCCGTCACAGGTTTTCACACAGTATGACCTGTTAGCGCATGGCAAATACCCCGGTCCGCTAAGTATTGTTCAAAGGGTAGAGCGGTAAACTGGGGTCCATTGTCAGAGACCAGAACGTCTGGCAGCCCATGCGTCGCAAATAGCCTATTCAATTTCTGGATGATGAATTCAGTTGCAGTACTCTTCATTTCATGGATCTCGAGCCAGTTGGAATAGGCATCCACTGTTAGGAGGAACACATGTCCCTTAGTAGGTCCCGCAAAGTAAACGTGGATGTAGGACCATGGTCCCCGGGGTGTTTCCCATTCTGTTGGAGTTGCTTTAGGTGGGGCACTGCTAACTTCTTGGTACTTTAAACAAGTTTTTACCCAGGTTTCGATCTGTTTGTCGATGCCCGGCCACCACGCGTAGCTTCGTGAGAGCGCTTTCATATGCACGATGCCAGGGTGACCCTCATGCAGTGTTTTTAATACTGCTCATTATAACCGCTCTGGGACGACGACTCTATCCCCCCATAGGATGCAGCCTTTTTGCAAAAAAAGTTCTGTTTGCCGGTTCCTGAAGGGGGTGAAGTTGTCAGGGGTTTGTTCTACTGGCCATCCTCGTTCGACCCAGCTAAGAACTCACGCTAAGACAGGATCTCGTTTTGTTTCAATCGCAATGTCTCTAGCTGTTAGTGGTGGTGAATGTAGCGTTTCAATCTGGAGTGTTGTAAGGGTTGGAGCTGGGTTGTCGACAGTTTCCGGAAGTGGTGCATGGCTCAGTGCGTCAGTGTGGGGAATGGCTTTCCCCGGGCAGTGTTGCAGTCTATAGTTGTACACAGCCAAAAACTCTGACCAGCGAGTCATTCTAGGTGATAATATATAGGGGGTTGGCTTGTCTCCCGCTATAATCCCCAGCAAAGGTTTGTGGTCGATAACAATAGTAAAAACTTGTCCATATACATATTCATGAAACCGTTTCACAGCAGATACAAGAGCAAGAGCCTCTTTATCGATTTGACTATAGTTACGTTCAGCCTTTGATAGGGTCCTTGAAAAATAGGGAATAGGGGCCTCACTACCGTTTGGTAACACATGGCTCAAAATGGCTCCTACTCCAAACGGTGACACGTCACATGTGATTGTTAAAGGCAAAGTCTCATTTTACTGGATTAAAACAGCATCTGAGGTTAATAAGTTTTTCACTTGTCGGAACATGTGCTCCTCTTGGTGCGCCCAGACCCAGGTTGCTTTTTTGTCGAGAAGTCTATGTAAGGGCTCAGCTATGGTCACTTTGTGGCTCAGGAAGATATTGTAAAAATTAATGAGCCCCAGAAAAGCTTGGAGATCAGTCTTATTTCTGGGTCTTGGGGCATTTTTGATTGCTTTTAGTTTGCTATTGGTGGGGTGAATGCCTTGTTTATTGATTAGCCAGGAACTCGTTTATTGCCTTGTTTATTGATTACCCAGGAACTCTACTTTATCTGTACACAGTTGACATTTATTTTTTTTAACCTTAAGGCCGGAGTCTTTAAATTTCTGGAGAACCAATTTAAGACGCTTTTCTAGTATTTCTCTATTTGGGGCAGCAATTAAAATGTCATCAAAGTATGGTACGACCCCTTTGATCCCTTGCAAGAGTCTCTCCATCAAACTTTGAAAAAACCCTGGGGCTACGCTAACTCTGAATTGGAGTTGGTTTCAGTTAAAGGCGCCTCGGTGCGTAACGATCGTGTGTGCCTCTGCTATTTTTTTATCTACAGGCAGTTGTTGGTACACTTGTGCTAAATCCAATTTAGCGAAGACTTTTCCGTCCCCCAGGGAATGGAGAAGGTGTTGTACCACTGGCACCAGGTAAGCGTTCTGTTGAAGGGCATGATGCAGGGTGGCCCGGAAGTCCCCACAAATCCTTAACGATCCATCCGGTTTAATGGGTGTTACGATTGGGGTTTCCCAACGAGCGTGGTCTGTTGGTTCTAAAACACCCTGGGCTATTAATTTATCAAGCTGCTTGTTAATCTTTGATTTAAGGGCAAAAGGTACCCAACGAGGCTTAAGGCAGATGGGGGCTACTTCAGGGTTAAGGTTAAATGATATCGGGGTCCCCTTGTACTCGCCTAGTTTGTCTGCAAAGACGTCCTGGAATTCCTGGACGAGGGCCTCCTCCCAGTCATCGCTTCTGGTTTGGTGAATGCTGGGTACCTTGATCCCAAGTGGGGAGAACCATTGAAGGCCTAACAAGCTAGGCCAATCACGGTCGATGACGGTCAATGGTAAAGATGCAGTACGATTTTTGAATGAGACCTGGACTAGGCTGGATCCAACGACCAGAATTCGGTTCCCTTGATAATCCTTGAGTATGATTCTTTGGGTTCTGAGGTCTTGCTGCCGGACAGCAGGGATTAATTGTTTAAGGGTCTTCCAGGAAACCATCGAGAGGGATGATCCTGAATCAACTTCCATCACATAGGGCTGGTTTTTGATGGCAACCTTCACTCGGATCTTCTTTGCATCTAGTGATGAGGCGAGACCAATTGTAATGGTTTGGTGTGCCTCTTCTCATTTCGTTGAATTGGCCAGTGGTTTATTTCTGTAGGAGTGGTTGTTCCATTGGTGGTTCAAATGTTCCCGACTCACAGGATGATTCCCTGTGGTTTGGCGGTAGTTGGTTCCCCTCTGAAGTGGGCTGGATCCTTGCTTGCTTCTACAGACCTTTCCGATGTGGCCTCTTTTCCCACAAAAGTGACAGAGTGCGTTGAGGAATTTGCAGTCTGATCACGGGTGGTTTGCCCCACAACCTGCGCATTGGTGCTGTAGTCTTTAATTCCGCTGGTGGCATTGGTCATGTTCAGACCGGAGCCGGTTGACTTCTTCCTCATCACTTTCTGATGACGATTCGAGGTCCTCGTGGTGGGTTGCCATTGTGTGTCTCTCAAGGCGAGTTGAGGTTTCGCTGGCGAGTTGGCAGAGCGGTGCGTTGGTTCGGCACATTCAGGAAGCTGACTTACTGGTTGCTTCTGCTGCAGTAGCATCAGCGATGGCATCTGCAAGGCTGATGTCACCTTTCGCCATCAGCTTACTCTGCACATATGATGCATCTAATCCCAGAATTATTCGGTCTCTCAGAGCTTCTTCGAGGTCGGCGAACCCACAGAGGCCTCCCAGGTTCCGGAGATCCGCGATGAAATTTGCAATGCTCTCTCCTTTCCGCTGGTCTCTCTGGTAAAATTCATGTCTTCGGACAAGCGTTGGTACAGTAGGTGCATAGTGGGCCTGTAGGAGGAGCTCGAGGATATCCCAGTCCATGGTTTTTACCTCAGCCGGTTTCGCCAGTGCCTTGGCCATCTTAAAAATGGCAGGTCCGCAATGGGTCAGGAATACTGCTCGCTTTTTTCCCATAGTGGCATCCTTCAAGTTGTTGGTCTCCAGAAACATCTGGAACCGGTCCATGTACGAGTCCCAGTCTTCTTGTGCCGAGTCAAATGGAGCGGGTAGTATGGTGCCGCCGGACATGGTTTCCTCTGTCGATGTGCCTTCAGCCTTGTGCTCTGTTTGGTGCTCTGTAGTGTTCAGTCAGCTCTGATGTCTCTGTGTCCCACCTTCGTTGCCAGTGTTAAGTTCTGCGAATGGGCGCAAGGAACAGAGACGAGGCAGTGAACAGTGAACTTCAACTCTTTATTAATCATTCTGAACAGAGCAAAAACCTAGGGCAGCAGCAGCCCTTTTATAGGGCAGGCTGCTGATCTAGTAACCATTGAGAAATGTGGAGTGTTAACCCCTTGAACCAATGAGAGTGGCTTGTTAACAACCAATCAGATTCTCCTGAATGGACCAATCCAATATCGCTATTATCGGCCAATCAGAAGTGCAGTATTAGAACCCTGCTTTTTCTAAAGGTTTGATAAAATTTTATTTAAGCATTTTATTAGTTCATAACAGTATGAATCACTGGTAAATATCTATGGGTTATACAAACAAACAAATAAATAGAGGTTTTCCATTATTTATCTTCTAAATTTTGACAATTTGAGGCATGGAAAAGAATTTCTCTGAGAGTTAGGTTCTTTGAGGATTCCAAGAAACGAAGTTCAAAAAAGCGTTTTCGCAAATATTATTCTTTTTTAAAAAAAAAAACAGAGTCAATGGTTCGGACTCGTGTACATTTTTTTCTAAGTTCTTTATTTCTCCAAATAGGATATCAGGTTAGAACAGCAGGCTGTTTCCAAAATGATACTCAATTATTGTAGAAGCTCGGCAATCAAATGGCAGAGGCCCAAAGATGAGAAATAAAGGGACAAATGTGAGAAACATTTTAGACAAGGGTAATCATGAAGTTAATGTTGTTCTTGAAACAATGAACTGAGAATTACCGTATATACTCGAGTATAAGCCGAGTTTTTCAGCCCATTTTTTGTGCTGAAAAAACCGCCCTCGGCTTATACTCAAGTCAGATTCCCCTCTGAAAAAAAATGGTGTGGAGCTCCAAAGCTGGGCAGCCGCTTCCCTGCTTCCGTGTTTCCTTTGCAACTTTTAAGCATGGGGGTAATCGGAAGCAGAAAAGTTCTTGCTTGAGGATATATTGTTTTTTCTTTTTTTAACTGTTTTTAGGGGGGGAACACCCTCCGCCATGTGAGAATGCTCAGACACGAAATCTATCCGACCGAAAATAAGTGTGTGTGGGGTATTTTAACAGAGGGAAGATGTAGGGAGAAGGCAAAAGCTATGGAAGATCCTTCAGGGGAAACTGAGGGGGAGATTCACCCTTGGTCCAGATGAGCCCCCTTCCTCTTTCTCTAGGCTGAGAAAACAACATGAGCCGAGGTTGCTTCGGCTCCACTCAGCTTCGTTTCCTCAGCTCCAGCTGCTTTCAGTCCACTCGGGAGGAGGGGGAGGAGGAGGTGGTGGTGGCGGCTCGCGTTGTTTTCTGATAGTGAGATCATCTCCCAAATTAATTGATTCACTAACCCAAAAGAAGAAAATGTTGATGACAGTGGGAGGCAGGAGTCACTCTCTCCCTTGCAAGAAAAAAGCAAGAGCCGTTCTTATGATCTCTCCCTCTCTCTCTCTCTCCCCATAATACAGTCAAGCCCTTTTCAGCATGCGGGATCCGCCCCCGCCACTTTGCACCTTGCAAATGCAAATACCCCAGGATTTTGCATTTGCAAGGTGCAAAGTGGTGAAGTGAGTGTGTGTGTGTGTGTGTGTCTGTCTGTCTGTCTGTCTCTCTGTGTGTGTGTGTGTGTGTGTGTGTGTGTGTGTGTGTGTCTCCCTTCATCGCACCAGCACGCCTTCCTTCCACTGCTACGCGTTTGGGCTGCTTTGTGCCCCCCTCCCTCCCCGCCGTCTTTTATTTTCTCCTTTCCTTTAGGAGGTGTCCTAAAGGGCTGGAAGAGTGAGGAGGCAAAGTAGCTTCCTCGAGTGTTTCTTGCCACTCCTCCGGGCAAGATTTATTGGCTGGAAGCGAGGAGTGAGTTGCTCGCTTTCCTAATGAGGGTCTTGGAGCAACAAAACCCCCACCCCCGCCGCACCCCGCACCCCCACCCCCACACTTCCACCCGAGTTTGGAATAAAAAATGAAGGTGCGAGTGTGAACTTGGTGGGGACTCTCCCCTCATGAGTTTTTGCATCGCTTTGGGGTAGTGCTCGGTAAAAGGAACTGGGAGGAGGAGAGCTGCTTAGCCAAAAGTCTGCCTGCCCTTTGCTCAGAAACGAGCTTTTGAGTTTTTCTTCCACAAAAGCGGCAAGTTCTCTGGGGAGGGGTTTAAGGAAAGGAAAAGTAGTCAAAACAATGAGGAGGAGGGAGGAGGAGGATGGGAACTTTAGCCGGCTCCGGAGCTCGAGAATCTGTCTGACCGGAGGAACAGACTGCATGGGACGAAAGTGTGTCCATCTATGTGCGTGGAGGGGGCAGATTGTCGGGGGCGAGTTTCTAAAATGGGCTGACTTCACGTGAGGAAAGGCGAAAAACTCTTGACTTCGGCCAGCACTTCAGAAAGCCGCAGGGGCCGATCGGAGCAAAAAAAAAAAAAAAAAAAGAGCCGCCGATTGAAAGGGACCCACTTGGGGAGTCCAGAACGGGTGCGCGGTAGGGCGGAGGCTGGGATTTCTAACGTTGAAGCTGTTTGTGGTTTAAAGCATATGGAACCCCTGCCTGCTTAGGCTGACGCGACCATGGGGGCCCGAAGAGAGACTGTAGCGGTGGGGGTGGGGGGGTCTTCATGCGGTCCTCCGGCTCTGGCACTTTCCAAAGCAACTCAAAACTTGGCGCATCCTCGCCTTCCCTTTCTGCCCCTTCCAAAAAGGTCCCACTCCGGGAGTAGCGAGATACGAGACCCTGCTCTCTGTTTTGGAGCGGGAGAGAGCGAAGGCGGGGGTGGGGGAGAGTCTTCCTATTCACCCTTCCATTATAAACTTTAAGATCATTATCTTATTTTCCAAACAACTGCTCCCCCCGCCGCCGCTTTGCACCTTGCAAATGCAAAAACCCCAAGATTTTGCATTTGCAAGGTGCAAAGTGGCGAAGGCAGATCGCGTGTGCTGGAAAGGGCTTGACTGTATTACGGGGAGAGAGAGAGAGAGGGAGAGATCATAAGAACAGCTCTTGCTTTTTTCTTGAAAGGGAGAGAGTGACTCCTGCCTCCCACTGTCATCATCATCATCTTTTGGGTTAGTGAATTAATTAAACCTTTCATGATAGTGAGATTGTTCCCCAAATTTCCCTTAAATCAGGAAAGAAATCAGCAACAAATCTTTGGACTGAGAATAAGCCTGTTCCTATGATGCCATTTTTGTTCACTGCAGTGTGAAAAGTGTGAAAAAACACACTTCTTTTTCTTCATCTTCTTGTTCCCTATTTACTGGTCTCTTTCAAAGAGGAAATTGTGAACATCAAACTTATTCTCAACTGTCCTATGAAAGTTTTTATTGGTATCTATTTTTATTTTTGAAATTTACCAGTAGCTGCTGTGTTTCCCACCCTCGGCTTATACTCGAGTCAATAAGTTTTCCTAGTTTTTTGTGGTTAAATTAGGTGCCTCGGCTTATATTCGGGTCTACTTATACTCGAGTATATACGGTACATTGGCAGACAAGCTGGTGGTTGGTTTTAGAGTTGAGAATTGTTTTACAACATTGGAAGGATAGTTTTACACCTGATTGGCAGGAGTCGATTGCCTTTATGATCTATTTTTCAGTATTTCTCAAACAGACATATTTCAAGCCAGCTTTTTGGAAGTTATTTTATCTATGGGAAAGTGGACACTTCTCTTGTTTTTCTCCTCCACCTCCCCTTTTTTTTCTAAAAATAATTAAGCTCAAGTATGAAGTGCTTATACAGATAGGTAATTTAGACCACATAATGTGTCAATCATTTTACAGCACTGATGACTAAATGTTATGTTTGTGGGGTTTTTTTTAATTTTCACCTTGATGTCATCATTATTTTCTTTATGTGTGTGTCCTTCATAAACCAGAAAAGGGAGCAGAGGAAAGCCAGAGCTGTGATACTTGCTAAAAGAATAGTGGTTGTACAACATGGTCAGCTGGCAAAATAGGATTTTAGCACCTGGTACAAATACATCATATGCAGTAACACTTCAGGTAGAACACTTGTCAAGTCAGCAGGAAGAAGATGTCTGGTCTTCTAGGGAAAGATCTGGCAGCGGGGAATGTAGGAAGAAAATTGAAAAAAGCATCATAAATGATGCTGATGATTAGCCTTCAATTGAAAGAGTTGGAAAAAATAAGGATATTAGTGGGAATTATATTTTTAACATACTATTCTTAGATAACATAGTCCTAATTTAATAATATGTCAACTTAAAGAGGTTATAATGAGAGAAAGTTCTTTCTTGCCAATTGAATCCAAGATCTTTTGGCAATGAGATCTGTTGGCAGAACAGAGAAAGATATTGACAAAACGTACAGAAGAAGTGAAGGAAGAGTTAAATTACTCTGGCCCTGCTCCACAACATGAAAAATTTGGTCAATAGGCTGGCTAGCATGTTGTGGAAATAGGAATCAATAAACCCTGCCAAATAATTTCACGGGAGTTAATTTAGTTTAGATTTAGTCCCTAACAGAACCAGTATGGTTAATTCCATCCAACCAGTTATGCTGGGGGAATGTGAAAACCCAATCAATTGACCTCTGATACATAAGAAAAAGAGAGAGAAAAGTAGATGAATAATTAATCCTTTCTGTAATAGAATTCACCACCAGGATTAGAAGCAGCATGTCTCCCAAATATTGAAATTTGCAACAGCAGTCTGTAGCTGCTTGTTTAAGTAGAGAAAGGGTTGGTGATGTAAGATACTCTGCTGCAGTATCTATGAGAACTGATGCAGTATCAGGTACTTCTTGAAGAAAGTGGGCAGGAATTTTGTATGACCAAAATAATGACTTTCTCATCTGGTTGAAAAAAAGAAGTGTTATTGGGACAAGGGCACACCGAGTCCTGCACAAAACCATTCTTGGTCTTGATAGGAACCGTGGTGGTGCAATGGTTAGAATGTAGTATTGCAGGCTGACTCTGCCAGAGCAGGAATTAGATCTTGACTCGGTCAAGATTACTCATCTTTCCTTCCTTCCAAGGTCATCAAAATGACCCAAATTGTTAAAGGCAAAATGTTGATTCTATAAACTGCTTAGAGAGTGCTATAAAACACTATAAAGTGGTATATACATTTTAGTGCTATTGCTAAATGTTATAGTTGTAGGAAATTTACAACCTATGAGATTTAATGTGACCTCCAAAAGAAGTCACTCTCCTCCTTTATGAAAGGGGAAATATTTAAATTCCAATAGCTTTTGGCCATTTTAGCTAGAGAAGAATTGGTCACCAGTTTTAAATGTGCTAATCTGAGAGTTCCTTCTGAGTCCACCATGATAAATTTGTCCTGCAAATATGAACAATTGGTCTTGAATTAAAAACTCTCTGCATTATGCATTGAGATTGATAGAAATATTAAATAATAAAGAGACCATAGAGTGACAGGGCAGGCACACAAATTCATTAAAAGGGTACTGTGTATTCCCAAATTATTTTTAATCAGAAGCTTTTTGGGGGGGTTTTTTCTCTCTCTCTCTTCAGAATATGCCACAAGAGCATTATCTGATTTTTGTTTTTTATTGACAGCCCCTCAATTTAATATATTCTGCTGTGGAGGTCTGAAGCAGACTACAATATTCCTGCAGTTCTATTAGAAGCTACAAGCCTTTTATAAAGAAAACAAAATCTCCCAGGTGATCTTAAATTTTGAGGAGGACTTGAGTCAGAAGAATGAAAAGGCATATCAGAAAGCTTTCGTTCCTCTTGCTGTTAGACAGTCAACAGGACAGTTCTCACTAATAGGGCAACTGCATGCTAATATTCATTTAAAGCAGGCAAACTCCTCCACATTGTTCAGTATTTAAAAAAAAAACATGAATGATAGATGTTAAGTTCTGCGCATGGGTGCAAGGAGCGGAGACGAGGCAGTGAACAGTGAACTTCAACTCTTTATTAAGCATACTGAACAGAGAAATCACCTAGGACAGCAGCAGCCCTTTTATAGGTTTGGCTGCTGTCCTATTAGCCAATGAAAACATGGAAGTGTTAAACCCTTGAACCAATGAGGGCTGGCCCGTTAACAGCCAATCAGAGATCCCGGAAAGGACCAATCCGATGTCGCTATTATCGGCCAATCAGAAGTGCAGGATTAGAACCCTGCTTTTTACTTAAGGTTGTTAAAACTTTATTAAATGCCTTTATTAGTTCATAACATCTCTTTCCCCTAGGTTCCGTTTGAGAGGTGCGGTAACGTAATCGCGTAGATATGCCGGTCGTTTCAATTGCCTATTAGATTTGCGCTATCCCACCAGTTCCTGTCTGTAGTCTGGTTCCGGTGGAACGTTTTTTTATTTATCTGGTATAGGCGGTTCCGCATTCCCACAGGACGATTCGGCGCCGCTAATTCTGTCATCGTTGTCCTCCAGTTTCTGCGGGCTCGCCTCCATTGAGGTATTTCTCTGTGGCGAGATACCACCCCTTCCTGATTCTTCTTCATTGAATGCACCTGGCTGCTGACTTTCTTCGATTTCGTCATCCAGCATCTCAAATTCGGTTCGCTCGACATCCCCTCCCCCCTCAGTTTGAGAGTCACAGGAGTCAGGGGAACTGGGTTGCAATCTAGAGCAAAGCTGATCAATATGGTGTTTCCATATCTTTCTGTCCAATGTTTACACGCGGTACGATCTGGGCCCGGTGGTTTGGGTTACAGTTGCTTTGATCCATAATGGTTCGCCAGAAAGGTTTTTAGCGAAGACTAAGTCACCTACCTTCAACTCACAGCATTTTCCGCTAGATCCACAGGGTTTCTCTGGCGCATAGGACGGGTGGAGACGGTCGAGGTGGGAGCGGAGCTTGCGTCCCATCAACAATTCAGCTGGAGTCCTGTTGGTGACGCTGTGCGGGGTGATATGTTGGAGAAGGAGTATTCTGTTTAGTTTGTCGTCAATGTCCCCATAGTCCATCTTGTGGAGAGTTTTTTTAACAAATTGGACCATGTGTTCGGCCCTGGCATTGGCCACAGAGTGTGCTGGCAAGGTTAGTGCATGGTGGATACCCCAGTCCACTAAGTATTGTTCAAACGCCAGGGCGGTGAACTGGGGTCCGTTGTCAGAGACTAGAACATCTGGCAGCCCATGTGTTGCGAATAGTTTGTTTAATTTGCGAATGACTGAATCGTTTGTAGTAGTCTTCATCTTGTGGATTTCGAGCCAGTTGGAATAGGCATCCACTGTTAAAAGGAACGTATGTCCCTTAGTAGGTCCTGCAAAGTCAATGTGGATGTGGAACCAGGGAGTTTCCCACTCCGTTGGAGTTGCTCTAGGTGGGGCACTGCTGACTTCTTGGCACTTTAGACAAGTCTTCACCCAGGCTTCAATTTGCTTATCGATGCCCGGCCACCACGCGTAGCTTCGTGCGAGCGCTTTCATATGCACGATGCAGCCTTTTTGCAAAAAAAGTTCTGTTTGCCGGTTCCTGAAGGGGGTGAAGTTGTCAGGGGTTTGTTCTACTGGCCATCCTCGTTCGACCCAGCAAAGAACTCGCGCTAAGACAGGATCTCATTTTGTTTCGATAGAGATGTCTCTGGCTGTTAGCGGCGGTGAATGTAGTGTTTCAATCTAGAGTGTCGTGAGGGTTGGAGCTGGGTCGTCGATGGTTTCCAGAAGTGGGGCATGGCTCAATGCATCAGCATGGGGAATGGCTTTCCCCGGGTGGTGTTGCAATTTATAATTGTATGCAGCTAAGAACTCCGACCAACGAGTCATTCTAGGTGACAATATATAGGGGTTTGGCTTGTCTCCCACTATAATCCCCAGCAAAGGCTTGTGTTCAGTAATAATAGTAAAAGCTCGTCCATACACATATTCATGAAACTGTTTCACAGCAGATGCAACAGCAAGAGCCTTCTTGTCAATTTGGCTATAGTTGCATTCAGCTCTCGATAAGGTCCTTGAAAAATAGGCAATAGGGGCTTCTCTACCATTTGGTAACACATGACTTAAAATGGCTTCTGCTCCAAATGGTGAGGCATCACATATAATGGTTAAAGGCAGTCTCGTTATACTGCATTAAAACAGCATTGGAGGTTAGTAAGTTTTTCACTTGTCGGAATGTGTGCTCCTCTCGGTGTCCCCAGACCCAGGTGGCTTTTTTTTTGAGAAGTCTATGTAGGGGCTCAGCTACAGTCGCCTTCTGGGGCAGGAAGATGTTGTAAAAATTAATGAGCCTCAGGAAAGCTTGGAGATCTGTCCTATTCTTGGGTCTTGGGGCATTTTTGATCGCTCTTAGTTTGCTATTAGTGGGGTGAATGCTTTGCTTATCAATTAGGTACCCCAGGAACTCTACTTTCTCTGTACACAGTTGACATTTATTTTTTTTAACCTTAAGGCCGGAGTCTTTAAATTTCTGGAGAACAATTTTAAGACACCTCTCTAATACTTCTCTATTCGGGGCCGCAATTAAAACATTGTCAAAATATGGCACGACCCCCTTGATCCCTTGCAAAAGTCTCTCCATCAGACTTTGAAAAATCCCTGGGGCCACACTCACTCCGAATTGGAGTCGGTTGCATTTAAAAGCGCCACGGTGTGTAATGATCGTCTGTGCTTCCGTGGTTTTTTTTATCTACAGGCAGTTGTTGTACGCCTATGCTAAATCCAATTTAGCAAAGACTTTTCTGCCTCCCAGGGAATGGAGAAGGTGTTGAACCACCAGCACCGGGTAAGCGTTCTGTTGAAGGGCGTGATTCAGGGTGGCCCGGTAGTCCCCACAAATCCTTAACGATCCATCCAGTATAATGGGTGTTACGATTGGGGTTTGCCAACGGGTGTGGTCAGTTGGTTCTAAAACACCCTGGGCTGTGAATTTATCGAGCTGCTCATCAATCTTTGGTTTTAGGGCAAAAGGTACCCAACGAGGCTTAAGGCAGATGGGGGCTACTTCAGGGTTAAGGTTAAATGATATCGGGGTCCCATTGTACTCACCTAGTTTGTCTGCAAAGGCGTCCTGGAATTCCTGGATGACGGCCTCCTCCTGTTTCTGGTTTGTTGAATGCCGGCTACCTTGATCCCAAGTGGGTCGAACCATTGAAGGCCTAACAAACTAGGCTGGTCGCGATCGACGACAGTCAGCGGTAACGACGCAGTGCGATTTTTGAATGATACTTTGACTTGGCTGGAGCCAACAACCGGAATTTGGTTCCCCTGGTAATCTTTGAGTATAATTCTTTGGGCTCTGAGGTCTTGATGCCGGACGGCAGGGATTAACTGTTTCAGGGTCTTCCAGGAAACCATCGAGAGAGAGGACCCTGAGTCAACTTCCATCACGCAAGGTTGGTTCTCAATGGCAACCCTCACTCAGATCTTTTTTGCATCTAACGATGAAGCATGACCGATGGTAATGGTTTGGTGTGCCTCTTCCCGTCTCGTTGAAGTGGCAAGTGTTTTATTTCTGTAGGAGTGGTTGTTCCATTGGTGGTTCAAATGTTCCCGACTCAAAGGACGATTCCCTGTGGTCTCGCGGTAGTTGTTTTCTCTCTGAATTGGGCTGGATCCTCGCTTTCTTCTACAGACCTTCCCAATGTGGCCTCTCTTCCCACAGGAATGGCAGAGCATGTTGAGGAATTTGCAATCTGATTGCGGGTGGTTTGCCCCACAATCCACGCATTGGTGCGGTAATCTTCGATTCCGCTGGTTGCGTTGGTCACGTTCGGACCGGAGCTGATTGACCTCCTCTTCATCACTTTCTGATGGAGATTCGAGGTCCTCGTGGTGGGACACTGTTGTGTGCCTTTCTAGGCGAGGTGAGGTATTGTTGGCGAGTTGACGGAGTGGTGGTTTGGTGCAGCGCATTCGGGCGGGCAACTTCCTGGTTGCTTCTGCTGCAGTAGCGTCTTTGATGACATGGGCAAGATCGATGTCCCCTTTGGCCATGATCTTGCTCTGCACCATTTGGTGCATCTAATCCCAGAATTATTCGGTCTCTCAGAGCTTCTTCGAGGTCTGCAAACCCACAGAGGCCTTCCAAGTTCCGGAGGTCCGCGATGAAATCTGCGTCGCTCTCTCCTTTCCGTTGGTCCCTCTGATAAAACTCATGTCTTCGGACAAGCGTTGGCACGGTGGGTGCATAGTGGGCCCATAGAAGGGGTGTGAGGACATCCCAGTCCATGGATTTCACCTCAGCTGGTTTCGCTAGTGCCTTGGCCATCTTAAAGATGGCAGGCCTGAAATGGGTCAGGAACACTGCTCGCTTTTTCCCCATAGTTGCGTCTTTCAAGTTGTTGGTCTCCGGAAACATCTGGAACCGGTCCATGTACGAGTCCCAGTCTTCTTGTGCCGGGCCAAATGGAGCGGGTGGTATGGCGCAACTGGACATGGTTTCCGCTGTCGATGTGCCTTCAGCCACGTGCTCTGTTTGGTGCTCTGTGAGTGTTCAATCAGCTCAGATGTCTCCGCATCCCATCCTCATCACCAGTGTTAAGTTCTGCGCATGGGTGCAAGGAGCGGAGACGAGGCAGTGAACAGTGAACTTCAACTCTTTATTAAGCATACTGAACAGAGCAATCACCTAGGGCAGCAGCAGCCCTTTTATAGGGCAGGCTGCTGTCCTATTAGCCAATGAAAACATGGAAGTGTTAAACCCTTGAACCAATGAGAGTTGGCCTGTTAACAGCCAATCAGAGGTCCCGGAAAGGACCAATCCAATGTCACTATTATCGGCCAATCAGAAGTGCAGGATTAGAACCCTGCTTTTTACTTAAGATTGTTAAAACTTTATTAAACGCCTTTATTAGTCCATAACAATAGAACTTGGAGAAAGAAATACTAATGATATATCTTAGCAGTAAATGGCACAGTCATTCAATTTAGATAACTTTAGTAAGAGATGAAAGGGTCCTGGATAATCAACTAAAGTATAGTGAAAGAAAATATCCCGTAAAGCTGTCAAGAAGTAACTAAAGGAAATGTCCTTTTATGGTTGACAAAGCAGAATCTCATCTGCTATCATCAGGCTTCTGTATGGTATTTGTCTGTGAGTCAGACTTTTACAATGGTTTCAGATTTAAATTTGGGGCAGCCTATTGCTGTGTCAGAATGGTTTTTTCTTCCTCCTGATTGGTTGAGAGTCTTGGTCTGGTTTATTGGTCTTGGAGTTTGCTGTGTTCTGCTACAAATATCTTCTGTCTGTTTTTTTTTGGGGGGGGGCTCTTTTTGTATCTTGATTGGCTGGCAACATTGTGTTACTTTATTGGAGGCCTTTAGTGCAGCTTGGCTTCGGGTAAATGGACGGCTATCATTCGTTAGGAAGCTGGGTTTCATCTGGGTGCCTGGTTGGGGTGTGTTTGAGCTGGAGGTATCAGGGGGGATCTGTTTGTGCCCAGGTGTTTGCCTGGCTTGTGGTGTGGAGATTTTTTTGTTTGTGAGTGCAGGCTTCCAAATGATTCCACCAGGCTGTCAATCATTTGGAAGCCTGCACTCACAAACAAAAAAATCTCCACACCACAAGCCAGGCAAACACCTGGGCACAAACAGATCCCCCCTGATACCTCCAGCTCAAACACACCCCAACCAGGCACCCAGATGAAACCCAGCTTCCTAACGAATGATAGCCGTCCATTTACCTGAAGCCAAGCTGCACTAAAGGCCTCCAATAAAGTAACACAATGTTGCCAGCCAATCAAGATACAAAAAGAGCCCCCCCCCAAAAAAAAAAACAGACAGAAGATATTTGTAGCAGAACACAGCAAACTCCAAGACCAATAAACCAGACCAAGACTCTCAACCAATCAGGAGGAAGAAAAAAACATTCTGACACAGCAATAGGCTGCCCCAAATTTAAATCTGAAACCACTGTAAAAGTCTGACTCACAGACAAATACCATACAGAAGCCTGATGATGGCAGATGAGATTCTGCTGAAACGTTGCTACAACTTTAAAAGCACCACGTGGGAAAATACCCGAACAAAGCTGAATGCCAGACATGTAAGTACCCGCGAAAACTTAAGAAAACAAATATATATATATATATATATATATATATATATATATATATATATATATATATATATATATATATATATATATATATATTTGTTTTCTGAGGTTCTCGCGGGTATTTGTATGTGGATCTTTGGTTGTTCGGGTTTTCTCCTGCGTAAGATTGGAAGTATCTAGGCAACGTTTCGATGAAGTCTCATTCATCATCTTCAGGCTTGGTCTTCAGCTCTGTGCTTCTCAGAGTGATGTGAGCTTGCAGCTGCTTCTTCCTTTTAACTGCTAGTGGGGGTGTGACTTGATTGGGTGGGGGCTTGGCTGTGTTCTGATTGGGTGGGGGTGTTTTCTCATTGGTTGGGGGTTTGGCTATGTTCTGATTGGTTGGGGGGTTGGCTGTGTTCTGATTGGCTGGAGGCATGTTCTGTTCAGGTGGGGGCTTGATTGTGCTCAGGTTAGTCTTAGTTGCTGGAGGGTTTGAGCTGGTGAGCTGTGATCTTGCTGTTTGGCTTCGAGTTCGTGGTCGTGCTGCATCTTCATGGTGGAGGTCAGTTCGCTTCAAGTATGGCTCAGAGGGGTTTTGAGGTGGGTAGTGATCACTACCCACCTCAAACCCCTCTGAGCCATACTTGAAGCGAACTGACCTCCACCATGAAGATGCAGCACGACCACGAACTCGAAGCCAAACAGCAAGATCACAGCTCACCAGCTCAAACCCTCCAGCAACTAAGACTAACCTGAGCACAATCAAGCCCCCACCTGAACAGAACACGCCTCCAGCCAATCAGAACACAGCCAACCCCCCAACCAATCAGAACATAGCCAAACCCCCAACCAATGAGAAAACACCCCCACCCAATCAGAACACAGCCAAGCCCCCACCCAATCAAGTCACACCCCCACTAGCAGTTAAAAGGAAGAAGCAGCTGCAAGCTCACATCACTCTGAGAAGCACAGAGCTGAAGACCAAGCCTGAAGATGATGAATGAGACTTCATCGAAACGTTGCCTAGATACTTCCAATCTTACGCAGGAGAAAACCCGAACAACCAAAGATCCACATATATATATATATATATATATATATATATATACAGTATATATATATACAGAATCCTGATGATGGCAGATGAGATTCTGCTGAAACATTGCTACAACTTTAAAAGCACAACTATTATGATGTGGGAAAATACCTGAACTAAGCTGAATGCCATACATGTGAGTACCCGCGAAAACTTAAGAAAACACACACACACACATATACAAACACACACACATGTATATGTATATGTATATGTATATGTATATGTATATGTATATGTATATGTATATTTATATGTATATTTATATTTATATGTATATTATTTATAATCAGTCTGATTTCACCTTGCTCCACACCAGGGATCAGACCAGTTGATGCCTATGCTTCTCTAAAGTTATATATTTTTTATCTTTTATCTATTACAGAAATAAATATTAATATAAAGTTATTTCTCCCCTAATCCAAACAATTATTCCTTGGGTTGATTTGTGTGTTCATTGTTTTCCAAAATTAAATGTTGACAAGAAAATAGTATGGAATATTCTACAGACTTTGCATATGAAGAACAGTTGCAGGAATTGGGTATGTCTAATCTAGTGAAAAGAAGGACTAGGGTTGATATGATAGCCCTATTCCAATACTTGAGGGTTGCCACAAAGAAGAAGGAGTCAATTTATTTTCCAAAGCACCAGAAGGCAAGACAAGAAACAATGGATGGAAACTAATCAAGGCGAGAAGCAATCTAGAAAAGAAGAAATTTCCTGACAATAACAATGACTAGTGTAATGGCTTGCCATAAGAAGTTGTTGGTGCTTCATCACTGGAAGCTTTTAAAAAGAGACTGGACAACCATTTGTCTGAAATGGCATAGGAGCTCTTGCTTGAGCAGAGGGTTGGACTAGAAGACCTTCAAAGTCCCTTCCAACTCTGTTTTTCTGATATTCAGTGTGCATATCTGCACATTAGAACCAGCTATAAAATCACTTATCAAATTGTATGAATGACTGTGTGATGAAAAATATGTTAAGATCATCTTTGATTACACAGAGGCTGAGAATAGGCAGAGTGTTCTTGATCTTTTTATCACATTGAGTGTTTCATATACTCAGATAAATGACTGACTGATGCTTTAATAAATTATAATTATAAGCATATACTATAATGGCATATATTGCATTAAAAAGTGCAACATTATTGTGTGATTAATACTATTGTAAATGGATATTAGAAATTCTAGCTGGATACCATTTCTTTCTCATGCAATAGGAGAAATTTCAGACATAGCTAGGCACTTGATAAAATACTGCATACTAAGACTGGGGGGGGAAAAATCAATGAACATCAAGATTCTTTCCAAGATCAGCCAGCTTAATATCAATGTCAAGCTGACCTTAAGATGGCCATCTATTGACATTTTGCTGCCATTAGTTGGGACTTTGTGGCAGCCAAAATTATATCATTATTGAATGATTCATCACCAATTCTTCTATTGTTGTTCTTTGTAATCTTTAAAAAATAGCCTGATTCATCTGCAAAATTTCTTTCATTGAATAATTCCTATTCTTTTTCAATCCAAAGTAACATAAGGTTCTTTACAAAATATGATTCTTTTGTACAAACTGTGCACCTAGAAATATCACCAAAACAACTGGTCTGTCAATACATCTACATCAGAAATAGCCACTGTTACTCTGGTAGCATTGCAAACAATATTTATGCCTACCTTTTCTTCAAAGTTCTAAGAATAACATCACTATCCCTTTTGCATTCATAACAAATCTCTAAGGCTTAGAGACAGTGAGTTTCATGGTTAGGCAAGCATTTGGAATCTGGTTTCTTCAGTCTCTGTCTGATGATTTTTTACATTATTCTATCAGTCACAAAATTGATATTTATGGGATATAGTGGATGCAGAAGGACCATGTGTACATAAGGCAGATTTGGAAAATGAGCAGTGCACATTGTAAAAGTTATGTTTGATTTATAACATTTTTTTGTTCCTACAAGTTTCCATGGCTTCTACTAAAAACATCACTCTGACATCTCAGCCACTTCATGTAGTTATGATTATGAGAGAAAAATAATGATCCATCACTATAATATTAGGATGAGTTTATATAAAATCTATGAAAAAAATCAAGAAGGATGTTCAATTTAACTCTATGTCACATTCTATATCATCATTTCTATGGGATTTAATTTTACTTTTCTGCAAAATCAACCCTCAATCTCAACATACAAAAGTAGGAATAATCATTCTGTACTTTTCCTAAATGTGTTAGTAAAACATGGGACCTCTTTGCAGGTGCAGAAAAATGAAAGTTCGTAGAATATTGAAAAACAAGCTTTAATCTGTCTTTAAGAAACCCTTGAAGTGTACCTTCCCCCTCGAAGACACTAGTGGATGGCAAGAGCACAAAGATCCCCCCGACCTCCCTTTGAAACCAGCTGATTAATTGAGTAAACTGCGAGTTCCCTTGATTGGCAGCCTAAGCGGAGCGGCCCGGAATTGCCCATTGCAGGTGATAGGTGGAATCAGCTTCTTTAGCAACCTTCCTGCAACCCATTCCGTCCAAGTGATTGCAGTGGGAAATCGGGGGAGGGGGGGGAATAGGGCTATCAGAGGGGACGAAGAAGAGCAGCTGACTTGGGAAGCAGAAATGTAGAAGGAATCTTGAGATCATCTGATATTTACTCTGACAACGGTATACGTATGCAATTGAGTTTGCAGATGGGAAATCGATGCATAGCCATGCCTCGCAATGAGGCCGCTTCTATCAGCCAATAAAAGTGGCTGGTGACTCTGCTCTTGGGATGCTTCTATCAGCCTATAGAAGCAGCCTTGTGGCAAGGTATGGCTGCCCACGGGGCGCTCCAAGAGGCCGCTTCTATCAGCCAATAGAAGTGGCTGTGACTCTGCCCTTGGGGCCCTTCTATCGGCCAATAGAAGTGGCCTTGTGGCAAGGTTAGTGCGTGGGGTACTCTAGGTGGGGGTGCGTGTATGGGAGGAAATTAAGTCACCTCTGAAAAGACATCCTAGCCATCTTTTCTGGGCTAAAAAAAACAATAAGGCCTGGCCTTATTTTGTGAGAAATACGGTATATATACAGATAGATAGATAGATAGATAGATAGATAGATAGATAGATAGATAGATAATTTTGTAGTGACATTTTTTTCCATTAGCCTCTTGTGCTTTAACGGCTTGGGTAATGAGTTGTGTGATGGGCTTGCAAGTTCTTTTGTTGTGGTATCCTGGGTCCTGCGTTGTAATCTCCTGGGTCGTCTGTGTTTTGATCTCTTTTCCATTAGCCTCCTGTGTAGTAACGTCTTGGGCAATGGGTTGTGTAATGACCTTGTGAGATTTATTACTGTGGTTTCCTTGGTCTTGTGCTGTGATATCCTGGGTCATTTGCTGTGTTGTAACTGCTTGAGTTCTTGTGGTGTAATTTCCTGAGTTTTCTGATGTGATGTCCTGAGCGGGTGGCTGTGATGTAGCATTCTGGGTTTTAGCCTGGCTTTGAGTTTGGGATCTGGGTCTGTGTTCTTGGTGTGTGTCAGCTTGTTTGGTTTTGGGGTCGGGGGGTGCGATAGCTGGCAAAGCAGCCGTGATCTGTTTTCTGGATGGTGGTTGTCCTTCAATTATAGGTTGGGCTTGGGCCTGGATCTGATGAGGGGGATTGGCGGTGGTGTTCCATATTGTTTTGTGTCTGGTGTTAGTTTTCGTGGCTGGGACTCATTTGTTGGCTAGCTTCCAGATGTCTGGTAGGTGGAAGGTATAATCCCATCTATTCATGTTATGGGGGTGTTTCTCTATCTCGATGGCTTCCCTGATTATTCTCTTGCTGGAGTGTTCAGTGTTGGATATTAATTTGGTTTAATAGACCTACATACCTGTACCTGTGAAAATCTATGAAAACATATATAGATACACACACACACACACACACACACACACATGTATGTGTATATATATATGTGTGTGTGTGTGTGCGTGTGTGTATAAAGTTCATCAAAATGGAGAATTAGTAGACCTTTTTACAGATGTGAATGGCAATAATACAGTTTATGTAAACTTGAATGAATTAAGACTCTGAAAATATTGCTTATAAGAATAATGTTAATTGAACTGGGAATTGTGGATGAAAAGGGTGAACTTAAATCTATGCAAAAATTAGATGAACAAGGTATAAAGATGAATTGGTTTCTATGATAATTTGATTGATTTAGATAAGATTTTGACAGGTACTGTTGAAAAGGTGATTAAAAAACTGTATGGATATTTATTAGAAATTAAACTAGAAAAAGAACAAGTTAAAGAAACTATGATTGCTTGGGGGAAGAATTTTGGATATGGGATTGATCTAAAGAAATGGCAAAAATTGTGGTCTCAAAATTATAAAATAACAATGTCAACAGCATATAAAGAAAATTTGTATAAGATGTTTTACAGGTGGCATTTCCCCCCAACAAGAATAGCTAGAATGTTCAAGAACAAATCTGAAAAATGTTGGAAATTTCATCAGATACCTGGCTCATATTACCATATGTGGTGGATGTGTGCGGATATCAAAAAATACTGGACTAAAATCCACACATGGTTGGAAAAAATGACAAAAAAGCATATAAACTTGAAACCAGAGATATTTTTACTGGGAATTTTACCTGAAATATATAGTAAAGAATTGAAATATTTGATTGTAAATGTATTAACAGAGGCTAGGATCATATTCGCTAAAAACTGGAAAATGAGAAAATACTAACAGGAGGAAGTTATTAAGAAAATAATGGAATGTGCTGAAATGAGTAGATTGACATTTGAAATCGGAGAACAAGAAGATAAACAATTTTATAAAATTTGGGATCTATTCTATCAATGGTCAGACAATAAACTATGGTAATGAAATATGTAGATTTTTAAAACATAATGAATATATAAAGATGTATTTCTTTTTTTATTATATCTACAATACGATTATAGGATAGATTTGAGATGGAAATATGAACTGTCATAAAATAAATTAAGTAAAATATGGATTATTTTGTAAAACATGAATGAATAATAGTATAGTCAAATGATGGATTAGCAATGATATTAATCTGTTTAGGAATATTTGATTGACTATATGAGAACATATACAGTGTATTTATAATTGAAGACTACGAAGTGGAAGCACAAAACAATTTGTAAACCAACCGACACACTGTATCTACATATATGGAAGATGGTTTGATGTTTTTATGTTCTGTTTGTTTATGTTTGTCTTAAAAAAAACAATATTTTTTTTTTTAAAAGAAACATAAATCTACAAAGAACAAGCTGTTTATAAGCAGCAATTTTAAAGTGGAATGAACAAAATGTATGGCAGTAATAACATAAGTAAAATTTATATGAGATAGGAAACATCTTCAATAGACTATTGGTCATTGAATTCTTGCATAGAGAAGGTGTTATTGATCATGAACTTCATATGCTATATTTTCATATAGCATATACAAGTTTGATTCTATTGCCTTTGAGGCATTCATGACCTCTAGAAAAAAATCCATTCAGTAATATTGATTTGATATTAATATTGATATTAGAATGTCATAAATTCGCAATAAACCCTAGAGTTGTAAATTGCAAAATAGGGTTAATATTCTGAATTCCTCTCAGAGTATTAATTTCCTTACTTGATGTTTATACCAATCATCCAAAGATTTGAAAGTTCATACTGCTTTGATCACAAAGAAATAATTGCTAGAAAATGCAATGACGAGCCATTGAATTAAAACTTGTCAGCTAATTGCTATCCCAGATAAATTGAGAGAAAAGTACAATTTACAAAACATAATTGATAACATACCCAGAATTAGAAAGGTAGCTACCTTGATAGAAAATAAAAGTTTGTTTGGAAGTAACAAAGAGGTTCAAAATAAACAATACAAAGTAATGACAATGAACAGATATAAACCTGGAGCTTTTTTGCTTGGTTATAACTTCTGTGAAAAGGATTTTAGAATCTTTATCAGCCATAAATTGAACATAAGCTGGCAGCAGGATATCACTGCAAAAAGTCAGTAATCTCATTAGCTTTGTTATTTTATGGACATGTTGCCTAATATATTTGTTGTTCTGGAAGACTGCAATTGGTAATATGCAAGCTACTGTATGTCTTTAGGTTCATGACTTGTACTTCTATTATGCCCAAATTAATGAGTGTTGTCATGCTGAAAATATACAGGGTCATTGGATATAGAAACCATATGAAAATGTCTTCCTGACTTTCAAGGAATCTTTACAGTTGAACAACTATGAGATTAACTTAAATTAGCCAGCCTAAAGTCATGGTGGGGAAAAAAAGAAAACATCCTCATCTACATAACCATCAAAAGATAAGTAAAATTGCTATAATATTTAATCTGCTGTTCTTCATTCCATGATTTCAAAATAGAAGTTCTTTATAGAACTTGATTCTGTCAAAAGGGTAGAAATCAAATTTACCCCCCCATTTTTTTTGAGGGACGGGTCTCTTGCAGTGGTCACCAACCAGTGGGCCACGGCCCACTGGTGGGCTGTGAGAAAATTTTGGTGGGCCGCAGAGAAATCTCACATCCAGAGCACCCCCATAAAGCAATTAATCCAGACTATGCAGAAACATAAGGCTGCAATGCCCACATGGCCTGCAGTAACCCTCTCCGTCCACTCACTCCTTACCCCATAAACTTGCCTCCAAAATTGGTATTTTTCCTTTTTCAGACCATCATCTGTTCTCTGTGCCAGGAGATTTAGATTAGCTAGGAAGCAGGAAATGGTTGGATTTCTTGCTTTCTAGCTAGTCTTTAGATCTTCAGCTCAGCACAGCCGAACCTCCCTTAGGACTTTGGGTTTGCTTGCAAGCAAATTCAGTGCAGACTCACGGCAAGCAAATTTGAGAGACTGAGCTAGCCAATGGCAGATAGATAGATCACTGAATGATTTGTAAGCAACTCAATCTGCCTGCTTTGCCTGATTTTGGGTAAAAGTTGCTCTTTTTTTATAAAAATTTCAATATTTATGTAAATATTTATAATATTTACATACAAGCCATGCCCAGACAGTCACATGGCCACCAAGCCACACCCACAAATTAGGCCATGCCCACGGTTAGTGGTCCAAAAGGTTGGTGACCCCTGGTCTGAATGTACAGTTCTGCATCATGAAAATCCAGGGTTTAGGTAAAATGAAATTGTTAGGAAGACCCTCCAACAAAAACAGGTTGATTGTTCTAGATAGTTATATTTCACTGCATCTGAAAGTCCATGGATTTTTACCCATGTTCTGGATTTGCTTGAAGCTTTTTCTATTTGTTCTTTTAAAAACTGCTCCTACCATAATTTCGACTTAGAGATTGGACCTACACTTGTTACACCAAAATTTGTTCTGTGTTTCTTTTTATTTCTTTCATTGCTCTCCATTTCAATTTTTATTTTGGAATTCATGAAGTTGTTAGGACCTCATAAAGAGTCCTAATAACTCTTTAGCATTCTTTTAATCTGTCATCAAAGAAGCATAAACATTTGTTTTTCTTACTTTACTTTTCTATACTGCAGTTATCTATTATTTCTGGTAGTAATGGATTTGGTGCTCAGGAGATTAAAATCTCAGATTAAAAAATTGAGTTTAGCTATCAGAAGCAATCAGTGGCTGAAAAAGGCTTCAGTTCTGATGTTCTGCTAACAATTCATTTGAGTTGTCTTATATCAAGTTTTGGTTGAATTTCAACCAAATTCAAATTTGATGACAAGGACTTAACACTCTTTGTATTGCTGTAGAACCATTAATAATTATTCCTTGGATACAAATTCATGGGATGTATAAAGTTTGTCTAATTTGTCTTCAAGGATATCACAAAAAAATCTTTGTTAACACTTTATTAGATCAATATATACAACTTTCATAGTATTCCCTTGGTTGATCACACTTATTATTATGTAACAAAAAGAGACAAAGACAATCGATTCTGACTTATTCTTGACAAATCCATCCTGATTTCTGGTAATAGTAGCATTCTTTTCAAGTACTCGTATATGCTGTTTGACAATGTCTTGTAATATCTCACCAGAACATACATTAAACTATCTCAATTATCATTTCCTGGGTCCTCCTTCCTCTCCTTTGAGAATACCATATTTGCTATTTTGTAATATTCTGGCACCTTACCAGTTCTCTGGGATTTTGCAAAAATTAGTCAGCAATTCTGAGATCACTTTCTTCAGCTTCTTCAAAATTCTGGGATATATTTCCTTGGCCCTGGTGCCTTGAAATGATTTAAGGTACCAAGATGGGTTTTTACTATATCATTATCCATCCTGAACTGCACATAACTTTTTCTCAACCAAGTTAGGAAAGACTGTTGTAACAAGAAATGAAAAGAAAGTATTTGATGGTACTACCTTCTCCCTCTTTCCAACTTTACTTTATATGAAAAACTGAAAGCCTCCTCAATTCTTACTCATTTGAACAAGCTCCAAAACCCATTATTGCTTTTTCTATTTCTTACCAATCCCAATTCATTATTCATGTTAGTCTCCCTGACACCATTCTATTACTTCAGTGCTACTAGTTGAACTTTAATTGCACCCCATCCATCCATCCCACAAACTTTAGTTCCAGACTTATTCAAATAATGAATAATGTATAGTTTTGTTTTTAAAATGTACTTATTTATTATTCCAATTTATACACACACATACATGCACATATATATATCATATACATATACAGAGAAAGAGAGAGAGAGAGAGAGAGAGGGGGGGGGGGAATCAGATCAAACAATAACATTCAATATGCATGGGCTGTTTTGCATATCACTTCATGAAATGTGTACCTGGAGATGAGTGGAGTAGAAGTTCCAGCAATAGCACCATGGCTTTCTAGGAAGGAGGCAGCACATTCCAGATAAAAATCCTAAACAAAAGCCTGCACAATCCTGACTTAGATGGTGGAGGGAAGAAAAGTTAGCCTCACCTTAGAATTGCCCAGGGTATATTTATTAAATTGAAGTATCATAGCTTTAGTTAGGCAAGATTTTGTCTAATAGGTGTAAGCAATAAAGAAGGATACTTTTTTGAAGAGATTGGAAGGAGGTTTTTAAAAAGAAATTGGAGAACTATTTGTCTAAAATTGTATTTCCTGCTTGAGCAGCTGATTGGACCAGTATACCTCCAAGGTCCCTTTAACTCTGTTAAGACTCAGTTGGGTTTCACAGTGTCATCTTGGGTCTGACAATCACAAATCTCATCATACGAAGTGTAAAGACCAGTTGGCTATAATAACAACAGGAAATGTACTACAAACTACTAAATTTAATACTTACATATACTATTGGTTAATTTGTGTTAATAAGCAATAATATTTATTTCCAAGTTCACAATTTTATCCATTAATGTTTATTTAGAAATATATTTTAATAAGGTAAAATTTAATTTTATTGTTTACCTTTCTTCCTCCATGGATCATATTGAATATTATTTCTTCAGTATCTTACCAAGCTTTAATTCACAATTCTCAATTACTAAGGAAATGGCTTAACTAATTAGCATTGAATTACACAGGGAATACTTGCATTAGTAATATTATTCATATCCACATTAAACTGAAATTATGGTTCATACACATAGACATACATACACACACAGTGTCTGAATCTGTGACAGTATCAACATTTTAGATTGTTCTGATGATTCTGCAAGTTACAAATATATATAGTCACCCAAAACAGAGATAAATGATCCTAAAATAACTCTCTCTTCTCTCTCTCTCTCTCTCTCTCTCTCTCTCTCTCTCTCACACACACACACACACACACACACGAAAATTAAAATAGTCTAGGATTACTGTATATTCATAATAAACTATAGCTAAAGGCCAACAATCTGGGCAAAAGAGGAAACATCAGCTTAAAATATCATTCCATTAGCTCCATACATGTTTTGATTTACGGCAAGGGAATTTTACTTTAGGAATCTTGTAGCAATCTTAATTTTGAAAATTGAAGTGCCAATGTCACTTCCTCTCCATGAATGTAAGCAACTTAAAAAAAAAAAAGAACCGTTTATTCTTTAGAAATTTTTTCTCCAATAATCTTCTTCCTTTTGAAATGTACCTTTGTTTCTCCCACCTTCTCAGCTAAAGCAGTGAGAACCAAAAAGAGTTAAGGACCAGTTAAGAAAAGTCTCTTTGACAATTAAAAACATGGGCTTCAAGTCCATGGTAGCATACCTATTTTATATCAATGCAAAGTATTTCCAATCATTCCCTACCCACTTTCCAGCATTTATAGCTGAAATCCTCCACTGACAAAATTGATTCAGACTGACACAGTTGACCTTTTGTAACTAAGGAGAATATTAAATATACTGAATTCCCATTTTGATCTTGCACTTTCTGCATTTAGTGGCATATTCAATAAAGTCATGGACTACATCAAATGGGCTGTCAAAGGACCATTTCATTGAGCTATCAGGATAAGTTTCTAGTTACGCTTGGTGATAATCAGTTTTATATACAAACTTGCAATTGTGTGTTAATGGATTAATGTAAGTTAATACTTATAACCGATTGGACAATTTTCACAGTCCAGGTGGTGAAATATGCACGTGAGTTCCAATGTAAATTTTTAAGGTAAATGCTACAAATAGTAACACTGTAAAATTTAAAAGGGACTAGAATTGATCACTTTGTCCTTAGTAACTAAAAAGCAATTCCACGCAGTTTCAGAATAATTTGAAAACATAGGTTAATGTAATATTGCAAACTGTAGAACATTATGCAAATGACCACGTTAACATTCTGGACATATAGCTTTGGGCAGATGCATTAATATTCTGAATAAGGATGTTACAAACAGTCCTGCACATTAATAACATTAATAATTTTCATACAGCAATCTGTAACCATGTGATATAGGTCATTGTTCAGTTTTAATTTGTATCATCATCTTTCTAAACTTAAACTGACTAGTATTAGGTCTAATTTATGTGAGAACTGTGTAAACCATTCTGATATATTCTTTGAAATGAGTTGAGAATATTTTTGTGCAAGAACTTGTTAGATTGGGCTTGTACAATCAATGGTTTGCCATTCCTCAGTGACTTCCTATTAATCCTTTTTTTAAAGACAGGGAAATCTTTTATCTTGCTTCATTTCACTTTAATATAAGTTGATATTATTCCAGTTTTACCAATGCATTATAGTTCACCTCTACAAGTAGAGATACACAGAAGGCCAGTCTTATTTTATTGTTCTTCAGTGGTATGGTGATTTGCCTTGTGTCCCTGATGTTTCTTGGGGTTGATTTTATTCAATTTATTTTTTGTTGGAGAATATTGATATCTGGCTTTTCAGAAATAATGCATCTGATGGTCAGAAGGAATAAGATATGATTGAATTATAAATATTTTCAAATATGTGACCAGACTACAAAAAAACAATAGTAAAATTGACAGGCTGATGAAAATAATTAGAACGTTTGTTCTATAAATAAGGGGCTCCTCTGCACATGTTGCAGAAATAGAAGGAAAGATTGGATTCTCCTGGTCCTTACTATACTGTAATGTTATGTGGGAGTAACCTTGGGAGACTGAGCTCAGAGGCCCTATTTAGGGAGCAGTCAAATAAGAGACAGCATAAACCACAGCTGGATAGTGGGCAGGACTGGAATCTCAGAAAAGATCCTCCCTAATTTCTTGCATTATAAATGAAACAGGGACAATTGTACTATTAGACTTGTCAAGATTCTGTTAATGTAGCCTTACAACAGAGTAGAATTACCACATTTGGTTGTATTTCATATTTGATAAGATTGACCTACAAAGAAGTCATACAGATAGGAAAATAATAGCATGACTTCCAATCAGTTAAACTGATCTACTGATTTTTCATTGCACTTGTATATGTGTTTGTGTATGTGAATCAAGAAAATAAATTGTTTTGGAAGATATTCCACTCTAAATATGCTATGGAGGGAAGCTGGACTGGACTTAGCAAATACATGGAAACAGATACTGGATTAAACAGATCTGTTTTTTATCAGCAAATTTCAGATTTTGGCTTAGTATTTCTGGGCTTCTGTTCTTGTTAGGGAAATCAAGTCAATGTATATCAGGCAAGTATCCTCAAATACTTCAGCTTTTTAACTTCTTAATAAAATTTCAGATTGTTCATAAAACATTATATGAAAATGATTTAATAAATATTACCTTAATTATTAGTACTATAAGTAACAATAATAGAGAAAACTCAAAGCTCTAGCCACCTTATCTTCAGGCCTAGAAACTGGCCTGGAACTCTACAGAAAACTCAAAATATTCATGGACCCTTTGCATCATTTATTGACAACTTAGACCCCCAGCCATTTACCAATCCCCATTTTGACCACTAGCTGATCTTCTTGAATGGTCTCATCAGCTCCTGGGGATTGATATTGACCACTTTGGAAACCATGATGTACATTCTAAGCATTTCTTTATTTAGGAATTAAACAGTCCCAGGACTGCTTTACTTTGACTACTAAGTGTTTTTATTGTATTGCAAATTTATACTGAGAGCTTGTTACCTTATGGCTCTGCATATAAGGCCATCAATTAGATGCTATGAAATACTTTAGAAATATGAGTTTAATTGTTTGTTGTTGTCAGGTTTGTTTCATGAGACAGCCAGAAGAGACACAAGAAGAAGGCAAGCAATCTCAGCTTTTATTTAAAGGTACACTGGAAGAAGGAAGTGGCAGCACTTCTATTAGTGGCTGTAAGTATGCTGAATCAATATGCAAATGGAAGTAGTGTCTAAGCAAAGGCAACAGCTTCTTAAACCACACCTTGGTAATGAGGTTTTCCATTATCCAAGTGATCCAATTTCACATTTTAAATGGAGCAAGACTTGAGCAGACTGTTTTCATTATGAAAGCTAACATGGTACTATGAGCACTTATGTAGCACTTGCTGATTAAAATGACCAAGAAATGAGCAGAGATTATTAAGCTAAACAATAATCATCTATTGATCTGTAACTGAGGTAAAAGGGAAGTCCAGATACTTTAGTCACCAACTGTTGTTTGTAGCTGAGAGTTCCCTCTTTTAGGACTGGGGGTATGTGTACGTGTCTTAAAGTATTTGGGCAGGAGAAAGATATGATTTTATACTTTTTTTTAAAACAAATTTTATTAATTTTACAAAAACAGTGCACAAACAATCAAGGCATAACAGCTTACAAATTCTTTTCTAAAAAAAAAATAATTAAAGAAGAAAACCAATAGAACATACAAAATGATTCCAAATTATAATATCAATATTTACGTTATCTACTTAACTTCATATCTTATCCCAACTTCTCCTTTTCATTCTAATTATCCAAGTTATTTCTTGCTAATTAAAATTTTATTGCCTTTTATCAACATACAAAACACAGAACATAGAAAACAAAACAAAACCTAAAACATCTTTTCTGAAGACTGCTTGATCCCGAGTTAAAACTCTTCACACAGATGAAATTCACGCATCATATTCACTTTATATATCCTTCCATATTTTATTACCATTTTCAATATCATTCTTTCTCTGTTCTATTTCCAGCTATCCATTCATCTTTTTTCTTTTACTATACTTCTCCTATACACTAATTGGAGTGATGCCTTTAACTCATTGCCCTAACTTAAAAGTACTTCATATAACACTTAATTTATCTTGGGATTCTGTTTAGTACATTCTAAAATTACACAATAAATTTTATAAGAAAGATCAATAACTAAAGAAAAAAACCTATATAACCACTATCCATATCATTTAAAAAGAAAAAAAAAACTAATCATATATATTAATACTCATTTATATCTTAAACATTCTACTCTAGATACACATATAAAAGCACAATCTTATGTACCTTCCAGAATTCCCCTGTTTTTTCCCCAATTAGATTCACCCATTGTCTCTAAATAAGTTTTTTTTCTTTAAATCTTGCTTCCCACCATTGAGGTTACTCCTCCCCCACCTTTCTCTGTTGCTTATTCTTCTCCTTGCCCTTTTTTACCCCTTTGTCTCTCCTCCTCCCTTTTCTTACTCCCTTTCCGTTGCTTTCTAATCTTGCACCCACCTTCCCTCTCATTTGTCTCTTTCAGTGCCCAAATAAATTCCAAATCTTCATCTGCTGTTTCTATGGGGTGGGAGAGTGAAGAAAAAAAAAAGTTCCCTTTGACAGCTTTCTCCGACGCTTTCCGTCTTCTTAGGGATACAATGTATCCTCCAGCAATTCAGACAGTTCAGTTCCAGAGAGTTTAAAAGATGTTAATTGACCCAGCTCAGCCAGCACTTTCATTTTTCTTGCTTCCTCCAGCACAATCTTACCCAGTTGCAGGCTTCTTTGTGGCAGCCATTACTGACCGCCGCTCCATCACCTTGGGAAAAAGGGGTTTTTCCGGACGAGGAGGGGTTCTGCGACACCCCCAACCCCCTGTCCGGCTCCCCTCTCTCTTTGGCTGCCTCTACAGGGCAGCCATATCCCCCTGACCCATTTGGATCGGGGGCACCTCGGCGGCAAGCGCAGTAGGAATCGCGAACAGTCACGAATTCCTGCTGCCACCGAAGCCACGCGGAACCGGAAAACAATGATTTGATACTTTCAAAGATAGTTGAGTCACTCATTACATGACTGAGTTGGATCCTGATCTGGAACCCTTTAGACAAATATTTCATACCTTTGAATGTTTTGATTTTCAAGTTCTATCTCATTCTCAGTTTCATATCTCAGGTGGCTGCTGTAACTGGAATTAATACTCATCTGCTGTCCAAAGAACTCCAAGCTAATGTAGGAAAACTGAAAATAAGCACTGTAAACAGTAAACACAGATTGTTATATTATCCTCCATGCCAAGTATAACCTTATAATGCTCTTGCTAATTTATTGCCCAGATTAATTGAATATATTGTTTCCTGCTAGTGGATTTTCCAGAGGATTTTCCACAGATGAAGTAGGAAGCTGCCAATTGAGTTCAGTTATAATTGTATAATAGGGAATATGGGATACATTTGAGTAGTTATTTGATGTATTTATTTTGTTATATTTTTCATCTTTTTGCTGCTTTTATTATTTTATTGAAATTAGTATGCTTGATTGGGGAAAGATATTTGGTCATAAATAAAAACAATACAAAACCTTATAATAATAATTATTATTATTATTATTATTATTATTATTATTATTATTATTATTATTATTATTATTATTATTATTATTCTGATAATCTTGCATTATCCACCTGTCAGGATTCCGGCACTTAACCCCATTTAAATCATGATTCTTAAGTCAAATTTCCAAAACTTCCAAAGGATTTATTGGCAGTTAAAAGATCCTGCACTGCCTGGTTGTAGCCGACTCTAAAACACATCATTCATTGTCACCCTTGACCCTGATTTTCCCCCAACCCCTGGGTGTATCATAATTCATATTCTCCAATGGGACACATCCATAGCCAAGAGTCATCAACCATGCTCTTCAGTTAGAATTTTACGCGGCAGAAACTTAGGTTGCCTAATTACTATCTTTGAAAACATTTATGGAATGCAATTTTAGTTTGCAAGCTGCCCCACTGCTCCCCCTTCCTTTTCTGTTGGAACTTTTTTTAAGATGGTTTTTTTTTAAGGTTTTCAAGATGGCTGCGCACATGGGTGCTGCAGCTAATCACTTCTTCTTTCAATGTATGGTGTGTATGATTCTGTGTGTGTTTTGGATCCTTTCCTTAATTGAATCCTGTGGGGCAAGGAGCATCTCTCATCAGCAAGCCTTGTTACAAATTGGTCTGAAATGTGATAAGGCTATTACGGATGATTTTATACTTTCTTATCACATACTAAAGAAGGCAGATAGGCCCCTGGGGGAGCCATGGATCACTATCCCTGTAGGAAGGAGGAAGAGGCGGAGAAAGAAGAACAGGAAGAGGAAGAGAGGATGCCATGCTGGGGTTTTCTTTAGGCTGAGTAAGTTTCGACACAAGCCTTCAATTCCAAGTATATTTATTACCAATGCAAGATCTCTGACTAACAAAATGGATGAATTAAGGCTATAGATTGCAAAGACTAAATTCATCAAGAACTGCTGTGTTTGGCTAATCACAGAAACTTGGCTTCATTCACTCATTCCAGATGCAGCTGTTGAACTGGAAGGCTACACAGCTCACCGGCAGGACAGGAGTAGAGATTCTGGCAAGATCAAAGGAGGAGGTTTAAGCCTTTATGTGAACAAAAGCTGGTGTATCAAATCAAAGACTGTAGACAGCCACTGCTCCATGGATCTGGAGTATATGACTCTTAAATGTAGAGCCATATATCGCAGGCATTCAGTATGGTTTTGATTACTGCAGTCTATGTCCCACCTGATGCCAATACTACCATAGTTTTGGGATTCTTGTATAACATTGTGAGTAATCAGCAGAATAAGTATCCTAATGCTGTGCACATCATAGCGGAGGACTTTAATCAAGCTGATTTAAAAGAAGTACTCCCTAAATTCTATCAGCATGTTAAGTGTGCTACTAGAGGAGCAAACATATTGAACAAAGTATATACCAACATCAAACATGGCTATAAGGTTATACAATTACCACATTTGGGACAATCAGACCATATGTCACTGCTTTTAGCACCAACATACATCTCTCTTAGGAGGCAGGCTCTGCCTATAATAAAGACAGTGAAATCTTGGCCAGAAGATACATCCCAACAACTTCAGGATTGTTTTGAGAATACAAATTGGGACATCTTTTACCACCCTGACTTAGAGGTGCATACTGCAACTATTCTGTGCTATATCAAACACTGCACAGATACGATCACTGTGGATAAATGTATTAAGATCTATCCCAATCAGAAACCCTGGATGACCAAGGAAGTCTAGCACCTCTTGTGTGACAGGACCAAGGCCTTTAGGTCCGGTGATACAGTATTGCCAGAGCTAATCTGAAGAAAGGTATTCGGAAGGCCAAGGCTGATTATAAGAGGAAGATTGAAGATATTTTTTATAATTTTTATAGCAATAACATGAGGTAAGTGTGACGAGGGATTCAACAAATTACAAATGTCATCCCTGCTGAGGCAGATGCTTCATTGGCAGAGGAACTGAATCATTTCTTTGCTAACTTTGAAGTGGAGACATCAGAGACATATAAAATGCAACTACCAGCCAATTATAGCCCCCACCTCATTGTGGAGGAACAGGAGGTGAGGAGCATTCTGAGGGCTGTGGATTCTAGAAAGGCTGACGGTATATCTGGCCAAGTACTAAAAGACTGTGCTGATCAGTTGGCTGAAGTCTTTACCAGGATCTTCAATCGGTCTTTATCCCAGTCCACTATTCCATCTTGTTTGAAGGCTTCCACCAAAGAAGTTCCCTATCAATAACATCAACAATTACAGACCAGTGGCACTCACTCCTATCATCATGAAGTGCTTTGAGAAATTGGTCTGCTAACACATACATCTGGTCTTCCACATACACTTGATAAACACCAGTTTGCATACAGAAAAATAGATCTACAGAGGACGCTATTGTCATCACTCTTCACACTGCTCTGACTCATCTAGAACAGCGGGAGGGCTATGTGAGGATGCTTTTTGTGGATTTTAGTTCTGCGTTTTACACAATTCTTCCACATAGACTAGTGTCTAAACTTCTGGGCCTTGGGCCTTCTTATTCAATCTGCCTTTGGATTATGGATTTCCTATCTGGCCGCTCACAGTGGGTCAGATTATATAATCTTCAGCCCTTATTCTTAACACTGGTACACCACAGGGTTGCATGTTGAGTCCCTTACTCTATACTCTTTATGCGCATGACTGCATTCCCACTCACATTAGTAATATTATTGCTAAATTTGCAGATGATACAACAGTGGTGGGACTTATCTCTGGGGGGGAATAAGTCTGCCTACCGAGATGAGGTGGACCAATTGCTTTCATGGTGTGGAGACAGTAACTTGGTCCTCAACACCAATAAGACCAAGGAGCTTATAGTGGACTATAGAAGGAACAGAACAGACATCCAGCCTTTGCTTATCAATGAAGACCGAATGGAGCAAGTGGCCAGTTTTAAGTTTTTGGGTTTTACTTTAAAAGAGGACCTAACCTGGGGTGCCCATATTGCAGCCCTGGTCAAAAGGGCCCAGCAGGGATTATACAACTGAGAGTTCTCAGAAAACAACAATTGAAAGAAAAACTGCTGGTGAACTTCTACTGCTTAGCATAGAGAGCATTTTAATATACTACACCTCTTTATGGTTTGCCAATTGCACAGTGGCAGATAGGAAAGCACTTCAGAGGGTTAATGTCATTGTCCAGAAGATCATTGGTTGCCTTCCCCCCTCTTTGGAAGAGCTTTATAGCTCCCAATGCCTTAAGAAAGTTCAAAACATTCTCAAAGATCCATCTCATCCTGGGAACCCTTTTTTTGAACTATTACCATCTGGCAGATGGTACAGGATAATAAATACAAGGACAAATAGGCTGCAAAACAGCTTCTGTTCCAGGACAGTAGCTTTTTCGAATTCTGCTGTATAGTGCAATGTTGGTGTGGTGTCAGGGTTTTTTGGTTCAATGTGAAGGATGTGCATTTGTGTTTATTTTCATAGTCATGGTCATGATGTGCATTGAAGATGGTGTTTGATTTCATTGTACAAGATGCAATGACAAAAACCTAACCTAACCTAACTAAACTAAACTAAACTAAACTAAACTCTAAAAGGCCATAGAGACATTTTATGAGTTGACAGGTGATGTCCCATAGGATCCATCCAGTATATGATTCAGGATTGAAACAATCAAGTGAATAGATATTTCTCATTCAAGAAATTACATCCAAACATTTAAATATGTGATTTGAGAGGTTTTTTCTTTAGCTTTTGCTTATGCTCCTATTTACATCAGGGTGGCAGAAGAAAACAGAGAACAAAATTTACACTGACAGAGGACTGGGAGAGGGGCAAAGGAAAGAAATTGCAGAAAATTTCTATTGATCTTAACGGTTGTCATATTATCACATGGAGGCCTTTGAAGACAAATCACCTTGTTAATACATACATGGGTACTAAACTGTTAACCATGTTTTTTTTTTTCTTTGAATCATTCTTTTTTGTTTTTTTCTGCTGTGGGAAAACATGAACAGAAACTGTTGCATTAAGTTACAACATCATCCTTAAAATCAAAAGAGTGAGTAGGCTATATACTATACCACTCTTTCGCACAGTATCTTAATGTTGTTATGCCATCAAAGTGTTTCCTCTTCTCAAGAAAGTCCAAAAACAAAACAAAACCTGTCCATTCTCATGTGTCTTTAGCTTAAACAGTAACTGTTTGTATTGCTTAAAAAAAGTAGTATTCATTTCTTCTGAAGGGGAAAAAAAACAACAATAACAACATGGGCCTGAATATTTTATTTTGATAGTCATGCTTCACTGCAGCATTGTTGAAGATGGTAATTAGGTGTCATAATAATGGTTTTAATGAATGCTTTCATTATATGTGATGAGCTAATCAATAATTTGTCTCCAATCCATTATAAAGTCATTCAACAATAAAGGCTCTCGACATCTTCCAGCTCATACCTCAGCTAGAAACCCTCCAGTTAAGTATTCGTGATATAGTTTTAATCATCTGTGGAACATTATGTACATTTCACAATTCAAATGAATAACTTTTCCTCTCATCTCCCTTTCCCAATGAAATTATACATTTTTTATATCTCATTTCTCTCCCGGTTCTGCTATGGAGTTACCTCTGTCAAGAGACATCTGAATGCCAATCATTTCCAAGAAATAGATCATTACAGTGGGGGAGTTGGCATTAATCCCATTAGGTAAGATTGCTTAATATCTTGCATTAAAATGCAGCCAGGTGAGGTGGATCAGGAGAGAGATAAAATGGCACAGGAAGGAGTTCAGAGTCTTCTATTCCTTCATCTTGATTCAACATAAGCCATTTAGTCTTTCAAATACAAATACAGATTTTAATAATAATAATAATAATAATAATAATAATAATAATAATAATAATAATAATAATAATATACTTGTAGGAATCATCACAAGACAAATTAGAAAGACCTGAACAATGGGTGCACATGGATTAGAGAACAAACAAAAATATACAATGCCATCAAAAGAGTAAAATAATTGAAATGGAAATTGGTTGGTCACATAGCAAGAAGAACTGATAACAGGTGGATTAAGACAGTTACAGAATGGATTCTACTTGATAAAAAGTGTTCACAAAAGAGACCTAAAACAAGATGGAGTGATGACATCAGCAAGTATTGCAAACAGGCCCAACTGGCAAAAGAAAGCTCAATACAATATTGGTTGGAAATATGCAGAAGAAGCCTTTAATGGCAAGAAGGAGGAGGAGGAGGAGGAGGAGGAGGAGGAGGAGGAGGAGGAGGAGGAGGAGGAGGAGGAGGAGGAGGAGTATAGTAAAAGATCCATATTCACAAAGTCAGGAGCAGATTATAGTAACTGCTGTGCCATTTGCTCACATATACATAGGTAAAGGTAAAGGTTCCTCTCGCACATATGTGTTAGTCATTCCCTGTTCTAGGGGGCGCTGCTCATCTCCATTACAAAGCCAAAGAGCCAGCACTGTCCGGAGATGTTTCCGTGGTCATGTGGCTAGCATGACTAAATGCCAAAGGTGCACAGAACACTGTTACCTTCCCACCCTATTTTTGGTCCCTATTTTTCTAATTGCATTTTTACATGCTTTTGAACTGCTAGGTTGGCAGAAGCTGGGACAAGTAACGGGAGCTCCCTCCATTACGCAGTGCTAGGGATTCGAACTGCTGAACTGCCGACCTTTCGATCAACAAGCTCAGCATCTTAGCCACTGAACCACCACATTCTTTATACATATATATAAACACCCAGAAAAAATGGTCAATGTGATATAGTGGTTAAAGTGGATACATGCGTGGATATTGAGTTTTCAGTCCTCTTTTGGCTTGGAATCCAACTGGATAACTTTGGCCCAGTTATTTATCCTCTGTCTTAGACTGAGAAGTCAACAACATTTCTCTATCATCTCATGCTGGACCAGCATGGTAGGTTTCAGCAGATTGATTTCTGTCAATAATATTAATATACATCCATGCATGGGGGTAGAAAATCAAATCAAATGTTTATTGTCGATGCACAACATGTGTACAATGAAATTGAAATTAGCCTCCCTTGGTGCAGCTCCCAAAACACAAAATACATCTCAATAATTCAATAAATGAAAGAAATAGAATCCCTAAACCCAAATAAGTAATAACTAACACAAAATTCCCATATACCTATATGTATGTTAACATTATAAGTCATCAGTTTTTATTCTACCTGATATTTCCACAAGACCCTACGGAAATGGAGTCTCTGTTGAGCTTTCCTGACCACCTGGATCACTTATCTTAAATGACAGTATTCTTGTGTTTTATCAATCAATCTTAACAAAATTGAATAGGGCTAAATCGAAACATACTCAAAAGCATTTCAATATCACATAAATCATATAGCTTTGCATTTCCACTGATAGACCCTCATTTTCTTTATTCTGGCATACATATAAACACCACTCTTTGCTTAGCTCTCTCTTTTTTTTTTTTTTTTGTTCCTCAAGCATATTCTAATAATAATAAGTCCTGTGATCTAAAGAATCAGAAAGCATCATACATGTGCAACAGTAGTGCGATTCAATTTTTTTACTACTGATTCCGTGGGTGTGGCTTGGTGGACATGGCATGGGTAGGATACTGTAAAATCTTCAGTCAGAGATGATATTTGCTGGTTCTCCAAACTACTCAAAATTTCCACTACTGGTTCTACAGAACTGGTCAGAACCTGCTGAATACCACCTCTGATGTGCAACCACCCTCCATATTTACTTATGATCTCTGTTCAGAACTCACCAGATAGAGTCAGGATTTCCTAGTATTGGGAAAAATTCTTATTCAAGTTCTCCTGACTTATGTTTATTTTAAAATTAGTGCTGTATTTTCAGGCATACTTGAAAATAAAGAGAAGACTATTTCCATTCCTTAAGATTTCTTCCCAAATTTGCATATTGGTATATAGGGATGATGAATTTCTTTCTAATTCTCTCACCTTTTCAAAATGTATTCTTGTAAAGAAGATAATCAACAGGAAAAGATGACAGAAGAACCAAGGATCCATACTAGCCTGTACAGTTTGAATAGTGGCTCTGATATCTACTATTGTTGGGAATCTATGAAATGGAATCATAGTTTCAAAGCACCTTCACATCTAGGATCCTAGAATCACCTGACCTGGATTCTACAATGCTGACTGATTTTCAGAAAGGAAAAAATTTCTCAAGATTATGCTACTGTGTGCTGCTGCCACCTTGAGGATAATATCATACCAGGCTCTGCATTTGTAGTTTACACAAACTGGTTGAAAACCACAGCAGGCCACAGTGACAATCTGTTCTGGTGTCGAAGATGAAAACTTCTGCATAAAGCACATAGCTAGCAAAGGTGTCTGTATTACAACGGGTAGAGGATTATTTCAAGGTTTTCTGATATCAAACCTGCAGAGTTAGAGAAAAAGATATCATCAAAAGAAGATACCAAATTTTAGACTTGTAAAAATCAAATCTGAATCACTCATTCAGTATATTGATCAAATTCAATTTGACACTGTTAACTGTTGTGGAAAATTAATATGATTCTGTTTGGACAATAAATTAAATCACTAAATGGTATTGATTCCTGTGATATTTAGTTTAATTGACTCAGAAAAAAAGTCCAAATTTTTTGTTCATCCACAAAGAAATCCAGGATATATAATTCAGTACAAAAAATTACTTTCATCGGATATTTGCTGAACTCTGAATCTAATTTTTACATAAACATAAAGAAAAAAACCCAAAATGCATTTACATGCTGGAATAGGCACTGTTCATAATTCTGCAAAGCAACTGGCAACTGAGAAATATGCACATTCAGGATACCTTAAGGGTGCATATATTAAAGAATGATATGCACAAAGCTGCAATTTCCTATGGAAATATGCTTGCAAAAAGAGTGCATGGAATGTACAAAATATGTACCCTTGAAAGAAATTCATACAAAAAGATATATGAGTACTCATGAAAATTGTATTCAATGTATAAACAGTGGGGATTAACAAAGTGAGCTGATTGGTAAGAAATTTAGAAAGTACATAACTAACATAATTACTTCTTCCTACCTTTTATATATTGACACCTTCAACATTCAAAGCCTGCCAACCATGCCAGATCAGAGCTAGGCAGATACTATGCTTTGTAGGACTTTATAGGTAGCAAGTATCAGCAATTTGAATTGCACCCAGAAGTCAACTGGAAACCAGTAAAGCTCTTGAAGCAGCAGTGTTACATGGGCACACTAAGACAAAGCCATCACTGCATTTTAGATCAGTTGCAGCTCATAGTTCATCTACAAGGGCAGCCCAATGTAAAGTGCATTGCAGTAGTTAAGCCAAGAGGTGAACAGGATGTGAATGATTGCTATAAGGGCCACTTGATCTAGGAAACGGGACAGCTGGTGACTCAAATGAAGCTGGACAAGGGCTAGAAGTTGTAAGTCCAGAAAGACCCCTCAATACAAGAGCACTTTTCAATGGGGAAGGGTGTAAATGTACATTTCCCCTCAAATATATAAATGTTGTGATGTTGTCAAATGTACTGTGCCAAGAATAGTATAAGAATTTCAGGAGACATGTGGAATACAATTGACTGCTTTGTTTTCATCTGTGCATATTTCAAGAGATTCAGATCTGATTATTTTTTTATGGCCTTACAAAGGTCAAGTGACTTAAGCATTCTTTTATTTTTCTTCTAGTTTATAGGAACCTTCTTTTCCCATTAAATGTGCCAATGGATCTTCATTCTGTCCTCTCCCATTTATAAAATTTATTTATTTATTTATTTATTTATTTATTTATTTATTTATTTATTTATTTATTTATTTATTTATTTATTTATGTCAATTGCTTACAAGATAATAGGTATAAGTAAAAACATAGTTATGAATACATGGATACATATAAGAAAAAAATAAAAATAAAAGAAACAATAGGACAGGGATGATAGGCACATTGGTACACTTATGCACGCCCCCTACAGACCTCTTAGGAAAGGTGTGAGGTCAATAGTAGACAGTCTAAGGTTAAAGTTTTTGGGTTTTGGGGAAGAAACCACAGAGTCAGGAAGAGTATTCCAGACATTGACCACTCTGTTGCTGAAGTCATATTTTCTGCAGTCAAGTTTGGTGTGATTAACTTTGAGTTTGTATCTGTTGTTTGCTCTTGTGTTGTTATGGTTGAAGCTGAAGTATTCATTGACAGGTAGGACATTGCAATGTATGATTTTATATACTATACTTAGATTGGACCAAAGGCAGCATAGTTCTAGGTTTTCTAGGTCTAGAATTTCGAGTATGCTGGCATAAAGTATTCTACAACAAGTAGAGGAGTGGGGAACTCTTGTGAAATATTTCTGGACTTTCTCAACTGCGTTAATATCAGATACGTAATGTGCGTTCCAGACTGATGAGCTGTATTCAAATATTGGTATAGCAAATGTTTTGTATGCTCTAGTTATTAGTATAATATTCCCAGAGAAAAAGCTACGTAAGATTAGGTTAACAACTCTTAACGCTTTTTTGACTATGTAGTTATAGTGGACTCTAGCACTTAGATCATTAGAGATGAGTACTCCAAGATCCTTGACAGAGTTTGGATCAACAACAAGGACTTGACTATTCAAGTATTTTATTTTCTGATGTTTGTATTTTTGCCAATATGTAGGACAGAGCATTTATTTGTTGAGATTTGAAGTTGCCATTTGTTTGACCATTCTGATACATAGTCAAGGTCTTTTTGAAGAGAAGCAGTCTTGCCTGTGGTGTTGAGTAGCTTTATATCATCAGCGAAGAGAACTCAGTTGCTCTTAATATGATCACAGAGGTCATTTATGTAGAGTACGAAAAGAGTTGGTCCTACACTGATTGGGGGACACCACTGTTGACAGGTACTTTATGATGAGATGAGGGTGTTGACCAGTTAGTCCTTGATGTACAACCATTTATTTAATGATTATTCACGAAATTACAACAGTGAAAAAAGTGATTTATGACAATTTTTCACACAGCTATGTGAATAAAATTTGGATGCTTGGTAACTGGTTTGTATTTATGGCAGTTGTAGTTTCCTGGGATCATGTTCTAACAAACAAGGTGTTCTGAACCAGCTCCCCAAACATGACAAACACTCTGGTGTGAACTCAAAACATTCCTTTATTAGGAATGCCAGCAGTCCTGGCAAAAAGTTTATATAACAGGTTAACAAGTCCATCTGGCCAGAAGATGAGTAGTTGTCTGACACACCTGTTATATCTCTGCCCCTGACTTTTATCTCCAGAGCTAGGATGGGTCCTCACTAGCAGTGGCTTTTCCTTCCCCAGGATTGGCTCACAGCTTTCTACAGCTCTCCTCTTCTTTGCCTTCTGTACAGCCACATGTCAGGTACTAGACCCAACTGTTCTTCCTTTTCTTCATCAGTCACCTCCAGATCTGGGGTCTGTTGACTTTCCATCTGAGGGCTGACAGATGGCTCAGACTCTGACTCTGACTCTGTCTCTCTCTCTCTCTCTCTGCCAGTCCATTCCCTCTTCCCACTCAGAGCTCTCAGGTTGTCCTGATACTGACACAGACTCCCACACCTTTTTCTCCTCTGATTCAGCTGGAGGGATGGTGGCCAACAGGCCAGAACACAAAGTTAGTGGGAAAGCCATATTCACTTAACAATGATATTACTAACTTAACAGGTACAGTGATTCGCTTTAAAACTGTGGCAAGGAAGTTTGTAAAATGAGGCAGAACTCAACAACTTTCTTGCTTAAACAGAATTTTTCAACTTAATTATAGCCTTAAGTCAAGAACTGCTGGCATGCTTTTTTATGGTATAAGGGAACTAAAACACAGGGTTATTTTAGAAGACATTATATAAGGGAGTCTTTGTGGTTAAACTGGGAGAAGATAAAAAGACAATGTTATTTGAAAATTTCAGTTTGGTTATCGACTATTGAAGCATTTTCCTATCCTATAATTTATAAGAAGGAACAAACAGTTAGATATGGGGAACTCTTGGATGAAAAGGGTGAACTTAAATCGATCCAAAACTTAGAGGAACAAGGTATAAGGATGAATTGGTTTTCATATGCGCAAATACATTCAAGGTATGATGAAGATTCTAAAACGGAGGGATTCTATGATAAGCAGACTGATTTAGATAAGATCTTGATGGGTACTGATGAGAAGGTGATTAAAAAATTATATGGTTACTTACTGGGAATGAAATTAGAGGAAGAACAAGTCAAAGAAACTATTATTGTTTGGGGGAAGAATTTTGGATATGGGATTGATCTAGAGAAATGGCAGAAATTGTGGTCTCAAAATTATAAAATGACAATGTCAACAGCATATAAAGAAAACTTGTATAGGATGTTTTACAGGTGGCACTTTCCCCCAATAAGAATAGCAAGAATGTTCAACACTTCCAAGGTCAACACAAATAGCAAAGGAGATCGGGGGCATCCTTGTCTTGTGCCTTTCCTTAAAATTAATAAAATCTGTAAGTTCCCCCTCCATCATTACCTTTGCTGTCTGTTTATTATATATAGCTTCTATTGCTTGAATAAATTTTTTAGCAAAACCCATCTGCTCCAATAGTAATAACATAAATCTCCAGTTCACATTGTCAAATGCTTTTTGAGCATCTAGGAATATCAAAGCCATTTGCTTTTCAGGATGAGCCTCATAATATTCCAAAGTGTCCAAAATTACTCTCATATTGTCTCTAATTTGTCTCTTTGGCAGAAATCCATTTTGATCTGAGTGAATAAAATTATTTAAATATTTTTTAAGTCTTTCTGCTAAGATTGAAGCAAAGATTTTATAGTCTGCATTCAATAAAGAAATAGGTCTATAATTCTTAATTTGCAATGGGTCAGTCTCTTCCTTTGGTATAAGTGTAATATAAGCCTCTGACCATGTTTTAGGTATCATCTTTTTTAACATAACTTCATTCATAACTTCTAACAATGGGATGCTCAATAATTCTTGAAATGTTTTATAAAATTCTACTGGAAGCCCATCTGGGCCCGGAGCTTTCCCATTATTTTGTCTCTTAAATGCTTCATTTAGTTCCATCATTGTTATATTGCTTTCTAGCATTTCTTCAGTCTCTTTAGGTATCTTTGGTAAATTAGCTTCCTGTAAATACTGTTTGACTTTTTCTTCATCAATATTCTCTTGTTTATATAGTTGCCCATAAAAATCTCGAATAATTTCTTTTTTCTCCTTATTCCCATAACAAACTTGGCCTTGTTCATCTATTAACTTCAATATTTTTCTTGATTCCTTCTCTTTTCTCAATTTATATGCTAGCCATCTACCTGGTTTATTTGCATCTTCAAAATAATTCTGTTTAGAGTTTCTAATTTTCTGTGCCAGTTCTTCTTTCTCTATTAATTCCATTTTATGTTTGATTACATCCAGCTTCAATTTAATATCCTTTTTCTGTGGCATTTTCTGTAATTCTTTTTCAAGAGTTTTATACTCATTTTCCAAGGCCTTAGAAGCTTGCCTTTTCCTAATATTCTTTTTTCTTGTATAATCTATTATCAAACCTCTAGCGTATGCCTTCATAGTGTCCCACACATTTTGCGTTGAAGTATCTTCTTTTTTATTTTCTCTGAAGAAAAAAGCCAATTCCTTCTCCATCCATTGTGTAAAATCTTTCTCCTTTAAAATAGTATTATTTAATGTCCATCTCGATCTTTTTTTTTGTCCCTTCCATTTAATTGTCATTGGGCTATGATCTGCCCAGGTACTTGTTTCAATGCTTGTTTCTTTAATATTAGATATTAATTCTGTTGAGATCCAAATCATATCTAAATCTGGACCATGATAAATGTCTATTTGAATAAAAAGTATATTGTTTAGCTTTAACGTTTCTTTCTCTCCAAATATCTTTTAAAGTTAATTCATCTGTCATTTTAAAAAAGGACCTTGGGAGAGCCTTTCTATTTTGCTTTGTTGCTGTTGCTATATAGTCCAGTTTATTGTCCACAATTCCATTAAAATCTCCCATCATAATTATATTAACATAGTCCAGTCCAATTATTTTCATGTGCAGCTTTTTATAAAATTCTTCTTGTTTATCATTCGGAGCATAAATTGCAATCAAGAGTATTTTTATATTATTATCCATTATTTCTACCATTAATACTCTTCCATCTTCATCCGAGTAAATCAATTTTGCTGGAATAGCCTCTTTAATGTATAAAACCACACCTCTTTTCTTACATTGAGTCAAAGAGGTAAATATTTTCCCTAATTTTGGTTGTAATAACAATTGTTCATGTTGTTTTTTAATGTGAACTTCTTGTAAACAAATTATATCAAATTTTAATTTCTCTAATTTATGGAAAGTTTTCCTTCTTTTAACAGCTGAGTTAAGTCCGTTTATATTCATTGTAATCAGTTTTTTTTCCTCCATGATTATGCTTTATATTTAGGTCTAACAGCTCTCGTGGATCTCACTTCACACTGTTCTTTGTTATCAATCTGTCCCCCTATTGCTCCTTTCTCTTTTTCAATCTCCAGTTGTTCATCTTGAAACTCAATTAATGAACCCTCTTTCTCTGCTTCCCCTCTTCTTCCTCCGAAAAATTCTGCATGAAAAAGTTCTGCTTTCTCAATTGAGTCAATTCTATGTCTCTGCTCTTGCCACGTAAACATTAATCCTTCTGGAATCAGCCATCTATAATTCACTTCGTTTTCCAATAGTATTTTGGTCAGAAATCGATATTCTCTTCTCATCTCTCTCACTCTTCTAGGTATTTGTTTTAAAACCACAACCTCTTTACCCTTGTATTTCAGTATTTTCTCTCTTACTACTTGTAATATTTGCGTTTTAATGGATTTTTTGGTAAATCTAATATGGACTTCCCTGGGTAATTTATTTCTCATCGCATATCTTGTATAGACTCGGTATATCTCATCTATTCCATCCATTATTTTTTCCTCTGTAATTTCCAAAGCCTCTGCCAAAATTTCTATCATTACTGCTGCCAAATTTTCTCCTTTTTCCTCCTCTATATTTTGAAATCTGAGGTAAAATTCTGACCTTTCCATCTCCCACCTCAACATCCCACCTTTTTCTTGTTCAACCGCTGTTAATCTGCTGTCAATATTTCCAATCTTCTTCTCTCTTTGTTTTCCTTCTTCCTCAATTTTTTGGAATCTCTCCTCATACTTAACCATCATTTGTTTAATATTTTCCACTTTTTCATCAGTCTTCTCTATTCTTTGTTCAATATTTTCTGTTCTTTGTTCAATATTTTCTGTTCTTTGTTCAATATTTCCTGTTCTTTGTTCAGTGATATCTGATTTTGTCTTGAGTTCTTGGATTCCTTGCATAATCATCTGTAACTGTAAAGTTATTTTTTCTTGTTCCTTATCTTGCTTCAACATTGTCTGAATTAAACGTTGTCCTCCAGCTGGTGGGGAAGCAGAGGTAGAAGCAGAAATGCCAGATGGTATTGGTTTCTTGCTCATTTCAATATTTCCAAGACTTCAAATTCTTCTTAACTTTTAATCCAACTGGTAGAGCAGTCAATTATAATCCAAAATGGAGAACTCCAATGGTAAAAAACACGAAACCAAAGAAGAAACAAAAAAAAAAAAGGAAGAAGAAAGATCTTCAGGTTCTTCTAGACCCTAATCCAATTACGAGATAGTCCACCATAAAAAAGGAAAAAATAAAAAGGAAAAAACAAACAAATCCAAAAATAATAATATTGATTAAAAGCAAAGAAAAAGGAAAAAGCAAAAAGAGAAAAAAGAAGAACAAAAAACAAAAAGTTCCTTCAGATTCTTCACACCTCAATCCAATTAAAAAATCTCAATAATCCAAAAAAAAAAAAAATCAACCACAACAACAAAATAATCCAAAAAGATAAATATGAAAAGCAAAAAAGTCCAAACAGAAAAGAAAAGAAAAATAAAGAAGAAAAAAGAAAAAACTCTGAGGCTTTCCCTTTAAAGTAAAAGGCAAAAATAAAAATATTACTAAAATTAAGATTTAGAAAAAGGCTAGCGAATGGGGTATATATAAGAAGACACACTGCATTTTGTTATTTATCCAAGGCTCTTGTTATGACTCTCTTCTCCAGCAGCTTCAAAGCCAAACCTCAAGTGTTGATAACAGTCCAGGAAAGCACCTGCAATAATATTTTACTGTGCTCTCCCTCTATCTTATCAGGTTAAAAAGTCCTTGAGATGAGGTCTTTTTGCAATTATCTCCAATTCAAATAAAGATACTTTCAAGCCTCTAGTTGGCAGTGTTACAAAGTTTCTTAATGCTCTTTCTCCCCCCCCGCCAGAGAAAAGGAATAATATATACAGAAAAAAAAGGAAAAAATAGCCAAAGGGAGCCTCTATCCTAAAGAAAGTTAAAAAATCAAAGGGAGCATAAAAATATATATAAAAGAAAATTCAATCCGGTTATCTACAAAGTCACAGTAAAATCTTTCCCAAAAAGTATAAAGAAAAGAAAAAAAAAAAGCCAAGCCTCAATTTGACATCACTTTAAAAAACGCCGCTCAAAACAATTTCAGTCAAAAAAAAAAAACCTCACAGCTTTCTTCTTTATATCGAATGAACTTTCCAACCTTAGCGAATTTACAGCACAAAAAAGTTTTTCTCACCCAGCCGACACACTTCACTTCAATCACTTTCCTTCCGGAGCTGTCCCGACTTCAGCAGCTATGGAGGCTGCCTCTCCGCCGCCAGCAAAAGGGCTTCTTCCGGATCTAACCAGAGATTTTGCGATATCTCTGGGATCCTGGAACAATGCCCTTCACGATCACCGTCTCTACGGGACGGTTTAGGTCCGTTAGGACCGACCAGGGGCGAAAATATCGGCTGCGATCTCAGAGCCCTGAGATTGCAGCTGTATCGCCGGAACGAAGCTCTGCCTTCTTCCTTGCTGTTGGGTTGGCATGCTTTTTTATGGTATAAAGGAACTAAAACACAGGGTTATTTCAGAAGACATTATGTACGGGAGTCTTTGTGGTTAAATTGGGAGAAGATAAAAAGACAATATTATTTGAAAATTCCAGTCTGGTTATCGACCATTGAAGCATTTTCCTATCCTATAATTTACAAGAAGGAACAAACAGTTAGATATGGGGAACTTTTGGATGAAAAGGGTGAACTTAAATTGATCCAAAACTTAGAAGAACAAGGTATAAGAATGAATTGGTTTTCATATGCACAAATACACTCAAGGTATGATGAAGATTCTAAAACGCAGGGATTTTATGATAAACAGACTGATTTAGATAAGATTTTGATGGGTACTGATGAGAAGGTGATTAAAAAATTATATGGTTATTTACTGGGAATGAAATTAGAGGAAGAACAAGTCAAAGAAACTATGATTGTTTGGGGGAAGAATTTTGGATATGGGATTGATTTAGAGAAATGGCAGAAATTGTGGTCTCAAAATTATAAAATGACAATGTCAACAGCATATAAAGAAAACTTGTATAAGATGTTTTACAGGTGGCACTTTCCTCCGACAAGAATAGCAAGAATGTTTAAGAACAAATCTGAAAAATGCTGGAAATGTCATCAGATACCCGGCTCGTATTACCATATGTGGTGGACTTGTGAGGATGCTAGAAAATATTGGACTATAATTCGCATGTGGTTGAAAAAATGACAAAGAAACATATAGATTTGAAACCAGAGATCTTCTTATTGGGAATTTTACCTGATATATATAGTAAAGATTTGAAATACCTGATTGTAAATGTATTAACAGCGGCCAGGATTGTATTTGCTAAAAATTGGAAGAATGAGAAAATACCATTACAGGAAGAAATTATTAAGAAAATATTGGAATGTGCTGAGATGAGCAGATTGACATTTGAAATTAGAGAGCAAGAGGATAAACAATTTTACGAAATTTGGGATCTTTTTTATAAATGGTTAGATGATAAAATACGATAATAGAATATTCAGAATGCTAGATAGTAAGGAATATCTTTATTTTGCTATTATTTTGCTATTTGCTATTATATTTATAAAGGATTTCTTAGGATTGATTTGATATGATTAGATGATTTGTTATAGAGTAAACTGGTTTAAAGTATTGTTAGCTCATTAAGCATGAATGATTAAAAATATAGTCAAAATCTTCTTTTTTTAGTGATATTAGGATATATAAGTTTGGACTGACAATATGAGTTGTTATGTAATATAATTGTAATTGAGACTACAGAATGAATGCACAAAAATGATGAACCAACTGACACACTAGATGTACATATAAGAGTTGATGTTTTTATGTTTTGTCTGTCTTGTTTGTTTGTAGAAAATTAATAAAAACTTTTTTTTAAAAAAAAGAATAGCAAGAATGTTTAAGAACAAATCTGAAAAATGCTGGAAATGTCATCAGATAACCGGCTCGTATTACCATATGTGGTGGACTTGTGAGGATGTTAGAAAATATTGGACTATAATTCGCATGTGGTTGGAAAAAATGACAAAGAAACACATAGACTTGAAACCAGAGATCTTCTTATTGGGAATTTTACCTGATATATATAGTAAAGATTTGAAGTACCTGATTGTAAATGTATTAACAGCGGCTAGGATTGTATTTGCTAAAAATTGGAAGAATGAGAAAATACCATTACAGGAAGAAATTATTAAGAAAATATTGGAATGTGCTGAGATGAGTAGATTGACATTTGAAATTAGAGAGCAAGAGGATAAACAATTTGGGATCCATAATTGTAATTGAGACTACAGAATGAATGCACAAAAATGATGAACCAACTGACACACTGGATGTACATATGAGAGTTGATGTTTTTATGTTTTGTTTGTCTTGTTTGTTTGTAGAAAATTAGTAAAATTAATAAAATCTTTTTCAAAAAAAAAAAAGAACTGCCTGCATGTCTAATATCTGTACAGTTGGTGGATTAAAAGATATCTGGTATATGAGCAACAAAGTATCTTTCAGTTTTGTTGATGAATATGAGATAATTTTTAATATAACACCTTGAAATATATTGTGACTACAGTTTTAAAATATTCTAGCCAACATCTGGAATCATTACAGTTTTAATTGCAATATAATTTAATTGCAATACTGGAATTTCAAGTATTCTGCAGTTTTAGTTACAAGAAAATACTTTATGATTACCTGTACTGACTTCACATTTTGAATAAATGTACTACATGACTAGAGAAAAGGTTTTAAAAAGGTGTCTCATAAACTACTGATAGTCTACCAGGTGGTTGCAGATAGCTTGCCAAGATTTCATCAGGGAATGATACTTATTTTTCCTAAAGTAACATGGAAGGGGGAGAAGGAGTCTGACAACTGGAGATCACCCCTCAGGGCCTGGTTGCATGTCAGATTGCTTGATGCAAAAGTAAAGAAGTTGAATATGAAGGAGAAGCTTTCTAGCCAAAACAGGTACAGTTAATCTCAGTTCTCTTGTGCAAAGATGGATATAAGATCACATTTGTTCAGAATTTCTATTTCAAGCTTTTTTTGGTGTGACTTCAAAGTAACCCATCTTTTTCTATAATGCAGAGGCAAAGACTGCCCATTAAAAGCAAAAGCAAAAACATTGATGAACACAATCTTACAATAGTTGCATATGCAAATAGAGATAAACAATATCTGTCATTAGTTTCTTAATTTGTAATTCACTTAATAAATGACATTGTTCAGGAAAAAAAAACAATGGTTGCCTAAAAATATCTTGCTCAAGGTATTCAGCATGCTCAAGATACTTTTCATTAATCGGAAATAACTATATGAGTTAAATTCTTGGCGTAGAGCTGGTAAAACCCCAATTAAATTATCCACTCTACTGTCAAGCTTTCCCAGTAATTTCAGGGCAGTCTTTAACTGGACTGTTGTATTAACAAATATCAATTAATTGGGGACATTCCACACTACAGGCAATTACCAAGGTTTACAAATCACAATGGCCAGAATATACAAAATACTAAACCAAGCACAATCAAACCATATTAGGGTTTTGCCTGACATGCGAACCTCAACAAAAGCTCTTAGGTTCATCTTGAAAATAGAAGATGGGTTGCTGTGAAGAAAAAAGAAGTAAACAGTTGGGCAGGACCACCATATATACTCTCTTTTTGTTCTGGAAGAATGATATAATAAGAGAAACAAACGTGTTCTGACCAAGCTTTAGCAGAAGACTCCTTGTCACAAAAAACCTTCTTTATTTATCTCTTGTGAATTAATTGTATTCACCCACTGAAAAGTCCAGGCAATAGTCTTCAAAGAGTAAACTGTAGTAACAGACCTTATCAGTTCCTTGTGATAATTCCAAGGAGGTGAGCTCCCAGCTGAAAGGTTGCAAATTAAATTCTGGCAAACAGTCTCTGTGGCACAAAATGCAATGAGCAAAGTCTTCCAAAATATGAACTGTTGTCTCCTATGACAACCACTCCCCTTTCCTTCTATTTATTCCTCAACCAGGGAGGGGCCATTCAGCATCCATGTGTGCTTCGCTTCCCAAGTCAACTCCTTCTCCTTCATTGTTCCCATCTCCTAACAGCTCTGCACATATGTGCATCTGGGACAGACCCCAGATGTTCTTCCTCCTCACTCATATCAACCTCCAAAGACACTGCCTCTCTGATGGCTGGGAAATGTTGAACTGCCCTGGTTCTAACTCTATGTCCAATGCACAGCATCCATCAAAGCCTTCCCCAGACTCCAGACCTGGCCCAAATTCCTCCCCAAACTCCTCATTGTCCGAATCTGCCACCTCCTCCTCTGGCAGCTGGTGGGCCACAACACATTGCTTATATTGTCAAATAGACCAACTCATTGAGAACTTATACATTTTATTAATTTGGAACTTGAAAACTGACTCCTGTTATAAAGCTTTTATTTTTCTCCTTGGTTCTGAATGCAATATTTGAATGGACATAAATCTGAGTTGACTCTTTCATGGTATACTTTGCGACATTTCATCTTAATTTTACTTAAGTGCTGCCTTCTATTAGCATTTGTATACTTTTGCATTCAGTGCAGTCCATTAAAATGTGCCCTTTGCTGCTTTTTTTTTATTAACTATTATCAATGCTAATACTTTTATAATGTTAACAGTTTATTGTTAATAATAGAGCTCAAAAAATGAACTGCCATTTTGTAGCATCCAAGCATGTTACCGGAGGGAAAGAGCAACTGTTAAGTGAACTTTCATTTCTAATGCCTGCTGTAAATATATCTTTATGAAGAGAATATGTGAGACCCAGAGGCATTATCAATTTACCTAGAAGACGAGGGTTGTTTTTTTTCCCATTGGAGCAGAATTATCAATTTTGGTGACATTCACACAAAGATAACACATTAACTACAATCACCTTTTCACCGCTAATGTAATCTAATGGAATTGCAATTATTCCACTACAATATTACCTTAACGAGTTTCTAAAACAACTTGCTTTGTCCCATCATTCCATCATTCTAAATTCCTAGCTCCCGATCTCTCAATATTCTTGTCCTCAAGCATGTCTTAGTTGACTCACATTCTTTGTTCTCTGGCTCAACATCAAGTTAATTAGAACAAACAAAACACACTGACTTCTGTCCCTGTAGTTTGGCTTCTATCCAGGAAACTGTATAAGCTCTTGGAGATCAGTAATATTGTTGGCTTGAAAAGCTGAGTCCTGCCATATTTGTAGCAACTGTTTTAAAGAAGCTTTATTGAGTTTTAAAAGCTGGCATTCCAAAAAAAAAAAAAAAAACCTAGGTTCTACAAAGCTAACAGGGATCTTAGCTCCCTTTAAATGTATTTCATACAAAATGTGTTATTAGGTCTTCCATATCTTCTTGGAGTACAATATATTAATTCTCCAGTTGTAATAGCATCTTAGACTTATATATCATCCCACAATGCTTTACAGCACTATCTGAATGGTTTACAAATGTTAACATATTGCTCCCAACAATTTGGGTCCTCATTTTATCAACCTCAGAAGGATAGAAAACTGAATCAACCATGAGCCCCATCAGGATCGAATTTCTGGCTGTGTGCAGAGCTTGCCTGCAATAATGCATTCTAACCAGTGTGCCACCAAAGTAAAGAACCAAGAATAGCTGTGCTTCTTGGAATAAAGAAATAGCTGTCCTGTAGCTATTTGAATGGTATCACATAAATATAAAAATAATTTTAAAAAAATATTGCAATTAATATCAGTAGAATTAGGTCCCCAGTACTCATGAAGCATGGCACAAAATGCTTCAGACTAACAGACACAGTATATAACACTGCCTGTTCTTCTCAACTTCCTTTTAGATTGCATCCCTTCTATCCATCTAATCTGGTTTGTTTCTTTCTTCACTACTGCCCTCTTGGATTCTTCTTCATCTTTCTTCAGTAGATGTAAGCGGTATTCCAGCTGTGAATCTTGGTAGCCATTTTCTCCTCTGTTGGACAAATATTGCCTATTAAGACTTCTTATTCTTTTGTACCTCAACATTTCTGTTCAATACTACAGACAATACTGCAACCCTTCAAAAAGATCTTGACAATGTATCAGAATGGTCAAACAAATGGCAACTTCAAATCTCAACAAATAAATGCTCTGTCTTACATATTGGCAAAAAAAATCAGAAAATAAAATACAAGCTGAATAGTCAAGATCTTGTTGATGATCCAAACTCTGTAAAGGACCTTGGAATACTCATCTCTAATGATCTAAGTGCTAGAGCCCACTGTAACTACATAGCCAAAAAGGCATTAAGAGTTGTTAACCTAATCCTACGTAGCTTTTTATCTGGTAATATCATACTACCAAGTAGAGCATACAAAACATTTGCTAGACCAATACTCGAATACAGCTCATCAGTCTGGAACCCACATTACATATCTGATATTAGCACAGTTGAGAAAGTCCAGAAATATTTCACAAGAGTTCCCCACTCCTCTACTCATTGTAGAATAACTTATGCCACCAGACTTGAAATTCTAGAGCTAGAAAACCTTGAATTATACCATCTTCGGTCTGAGAAAATCATACATTGCAATTTCCTACCTGTCAATGAATACTTCAGCTTCAACCATAACAACACAAGAACACACAATAGATACAAGGTTAACTGCACCAAACTTGATTGCAGGAAATGCAACTTCAGCAACAGAGTGGTCAATGTCTGGAATACTCTGCAGTTTCTTCCTCAAACCCAAAAAACTTTAACCTTAAACTGTCTACTATTGACCTCATGCCTTTCCTAAGAGGTCTGTATGGGTCATGCATAAGCACACCAATGTGCCTACCATTCTTGTCCTATTGTTTCTTTTATTTTTATTATATGTACCCATTTCATGTATTCATAAGTATGTATATACTTGTACCTATCATCTTTTAAGCAATTGACAAATCAAATAAATAAAATAAAATAATTTTTCTTCCTCCTTGTTAGCTACAAGAGTGAAATCATGGCTGGACAGAGTGTTGCAAAGACAAAAACTTCATATTTTATTCCTTTTTACTTCTTGTAGACTTTCTGTCTACAAGAAAAAGAAAAAAAATTGGCCAATAGTTTTTTATTCTTTTATTTAGAATGTCTAGCTTAAGGCTATTTTCTTCCTTTTCTTAGGATACCAGACAAACTTGTGTTCCATCCTTTTCTCCTCTGCCCAGTGTATGCATTCTACAGCCACAGGGAACTTGCCTGCTTTGAAGATCTCTATTACATTGATTCCATCAAGACATACATCTTACTACTTTGCTTAATCTCTTTCATTTATTTGCAGTAACCTGACTGATTCTTGTTCAACAGCAAGACAGCTTTCTATAACAGAGTGAATGCACAGAGAAAAACACTAAAGTTGGGAGTGTAATTTTCATAAGAAAGTATTCTTGAGTTTGGTCCTTATGTGAAAGAAAACAATGAATTAATTTAAACTAAGAATTACTTAATTCTATCTACAGGTGAGATCCTATAGTGCCTACATTATGAAGGTAGAACAAGTCATGTAAATGTCTAACATTTCAGGTCAGAATCAGAAAGAAAAAGAAATTGAATTAAGAGAAGTAACCAACGAGTGAAATATGGAGTACTTGATAGTCTCTGATCTTAGAAAGCTCTAAGGACTCCAAAATTCAACCCTGAGCTACAGATATTGTTTTCTGTTGGTACACAAATGACATGATACACAAAAGTATGAAAAATAAACTAGGAAAATGTGTACAAATACAGAGTCCTTCTGCTAGTGGTGAACACCAAAGAACAAATTCCAGTTCTTAGTTCAATTATTAATATTTGGTGATCTCAAACAATGAAAAGTGTAGACAGACAGACAGATAGATACAGTAGATGATATAGTTCATGAGGCTGAGTTCTGTTTTCAGACAAGATAAACTTTTCTGGAAGGCAACTTTGTTGAAGAAACCCATTGTTGAAGAAAATGGAATATTGATGATGAAATGTTAGGGTTTTTTTTGGCTACAATTCTCTTGTAAGGGAATTGGCCTTGTATTGTAGCATGAACAGTAAGGAAGTTTATATTCTTTGGTTTAGTGGATTTGGAAGGCATTTTGTCTGAGGACAGTTAGGATCAATTTGGATCTGATAGGAGTAGGCAAAGAGATGAATTAAGTTAGATCCTGGTAACATCCAAAAGACAGGAAGGAGGTAAGGTACAGTTTCTGTTTTGCTTTTTAGATTTATTTTCTCCAATACATGTGTAAGGTTAAATTCCACTCTTCCTATCCTCTATCATAATATTTTTTTTTTCCTGTTAGACTCAAGGGCGTGATGGGGAGTGAAATATAAACACTGCAATTCAACTTTCTACGCACTGGCCCTATTAACTTATAAACCTATTAACCTTTGAAACCAGAATTTCCTTTATTATGCACCCTCCAAGGAAACCTCTACCAGTTTAATTCCTTTAATTATTTCTCAGGAATAATGCTTTGTGTGTGTATGCATATTTATGAAGAAGGTACTACATCAAAAGAGTTGCAGTGTCTAGAGTATACAATATTAAGGTATCACTTTATTCTGCTCTGTTAATCACAAAAGAGTTCTGAGCACCAAAGATTAAGAAAAGGAGATACAAAGATAGTGAACAATCTAAAATATGTGTTTTTTTAGCAAAGTGACAATGTACACTGATAATGTATTTTTCGTTCCAAGTAACAACCTCCAAATGAAAAGGCTCCAAGACTCTCATCTTCTCAAAGATCCATTTTATTAGAGATATCATATTGGTACATCTGAGGAAAACCCAAATCTGAGATTTCTGAGTTTTTCTTAGCCTAAAATCCAACTCCTGAATACAATAGTTCATCACATCCAATCATTACTTCATTCCAACAGGCAATTATTCCCAATCATTCCCCTCCATGTACAGAGTAACATGTCCTTGACTCTCTGAGAAAGTAATGTTGTTGTGGTTAATTTTCTACCACTCTTTGAAGTTTCCCCTCCCAAATTCCCAATTTGTCAGCCCAGAAGCCTCAAAGAAAAATGCTGACCCAAAGTTTGAAGAATTTTGAAGAAGTTGAATATCCAGAAATATTTGAAGGATTGTTGCATAAGTGATGAACAAATTATGTTGCTGCAGAAGACAAAATTGCTTCACTTCTAAGAAAAAGGATTCTATATAATAATTAAAAATAAACCAAAGCAAGTTTTGTCTAAATGGCAATCACTATGACTATTTTGAAATATTAGCATATTTTGTGTTCTGAACAAAACTTCATTTACATTTTTTTCCAAACATGTTCATTTAGTTTTACAACTATTAAATAATACCCCCCCACACACCATTTTAATCAAATCCCAAAGAAAAAACATGATACTGTTGGGCTTTTTCAAATTAAACAAGGTGGCAGTTAGGAAGGCTTTTATATGCTAGAAGGATGGATAACATTTTTTTTATGAATCCCAGTATTAAGAGTATTGTGTGTCCACTTGATTATTGAAATCCCTGTTCAGTTTGGTAATAGATGTGTCCCAAGGTTAAATGTCCTAACATAGCCAACCAGTTTGTCAACAAGCAAAACAGAGAAAGGATATTTTTATAAAATTCAGGCATGAAACCTAACTTCTGGTCATATAACATTATTGTTATTGTTGTTGTTGTTGTTGTTGTTGTTGTTGTTGTTATTATTATTATTATTATTATTATTATTATTATTATTATTATATTAGCTATGTTGTAATTACTAAATGATGTTAGGGCTATAAGATAAAGCATACAAAATCAACAGAGGAAAATAATATCTATATACATTTTCAAGGGGAAAAAAATCATTTTTACCACTAAAGGCCATTCAAAAACATTAACCAAGTCTGTACTGTACTTGAGATGCACTTCAAATACTTGGTCCTACATTTTCTGACTCCAAGTATTTTGATTTTAAGTCTTCCTGCTTCATTAAGCAAATTGCCATAGACTTAACATTTGTAAAGAATAGAAAAAGCTGCTGGTTGCAGTTGCTATAAAAGTAACTGCTTTTGCCATTGTTGCAAGTATAGAATCTTGAAATTTTTTATTTATTTTTTTTTGGAAGGAAAAAAAGCTGTTACAAGTGTTGTTAAATGTTTAACAGCAAAAAGTTTTTGCCACAAGGTAGATTAGGTTGTAAGTAAAAGGAAGCCATAGAATTTGCAATTAACTGAAAACATTTGTATTTCTTCTTAGGTATTAATGCTTTTCCCAATAACAAGATTTTATAAGAATTTGGCGCCTTTTTTCTTCTTCTTAAAAAAGAATTGCATAGCAATGAAAACTGGAAAGATATAAACTTTTTCTGCCAGTACAAATTCACAAGCCTAAGTAATTGAGAAATGGCAATTCATCATCTTCAAAAGAGATATAAGATCTTCCAGTTGGATTGAGTGCTGAAGATTAGGTATCTGTAAATGTTAAGACATATAACTTTCATGAAGGTAGGAATAGTGTGCATATAAAGACAAGAAAGAACACTTCTAGACATTGCTAAAGGTTTATTTGGTTCAGAGTTTGCCTCCCACAGGGATGTAGGGAACTAAGAAACAGATTATCAGTACAATAGTCTTTCTGGTCTTGCTTCAAGAAAGTAATAATACAGATAGTTCTCAATTTACAATCTCATTTATTAACTGTTCAAAGTTACAATGGCACTGAAAAAGTGGCTAATGAGTCAGTGATGCGATTAAAAAAATTTTTTTTTGAAAAGAATTTTATTGATTTTTTACAAACAAACAAGACAAACAAAACATTAAAACTTCAACTCTCTTATGTACATACAGTGTGTCGGTTGGTTCATCAGTTTTGTGCATTCATTTTGTAGTCTCAATTACAGTTATGTTACATAACAATTCATATTGTCGATCCAAACTTATATATCCTAATATCGCTATTAAAAAATCATTTGACTATACTTTTAATCATTCATGCTTTTTGAGATAACAATACTTTAAATAGTTTATTCTATAACAAATCATATAATCATACCAAATCTATCCTAAAAACACTTTATAAATATAATGTCAAATAACAAAGGCAAAAGAAAAAATAAAGATATTCCTTGCTGTCTAACATTCTAAATATTCTATTATTGTATTTTGTTATCTAGCCATTGATAAAAAAGACCCCAAATTTCATAAAATTGTTTATCCTCTTGCTCTCTAATTTCAAATGTCAATCTACTCATCTCAGCACATTCCAATATTTTCTTAATAATTTCTTCCTCTGATGGTATTTTCTCACTCTTCCAATTTTTAGCAAATACAATCCTAGCCGCTTTTAATACATTTACAATCAGATATTTCAAATTTTTACTGTATGTATCTGGTAAGATTCCCAATAAAAAGAACTCCAGTTTCAAATCTATACGTTTCTTTGTCATTTTTTTCCAACCACATGCGAACTTTAGTCCAATATTTTTTAGCGTCCTCACAGGTCCACCACATATAGTAAAATGAGCCAGGTATCTGATGACATTTCCAGCATTTTTCAGATTTGTTCTTAAACGTTCTTGCTATTTTTGCTTCAATTTTAGCAGAAAGACTTAAAAAAATATTTAAATACTTTTATCCACCCAGATCTAAATGGATTTCTGCCAAAGAGACAAATCAGAGACAACATGAGAGTAATCTTGAATACTTTGGAATACTATGAGGCACATCCTGAAAAGCAAATGGCTTTGATATTCCTAGATGCTCAAAAGGCATTTGATAACGTGAACTGGAGATTTGTGTTATTACTATTGGAACAGATGGGTTTTGCCAGAAAATTTATTCAAGCAATAGAAGCCATATACAATAAACAGACAACAAAGGTAATGATGGAGAGAGAACTTACAGACTTTATTAACATAAGAAAGGCACAAGACAAGGATGCCCCCTATCTCCTTTGCTATTTGTGTTGACTTTGGAAGTGTTGAATAGAAATATTAGGGATGATAAAAGCATAAAAGGAATGAAAATTAAAAAGGAAAAATTCAAACTACAAGCTTTTGCTGATGACTTAGCTTTTATTCTGGAAGATCCGCTAGAAACAGCTCCAAAGTTATTGGAAAAGATAGAGACATATGGTGAAGTGGCTGGTTTGAAAATAAATAAAGATAAAACAAAGATTTTGACAAAGAACATGCTACGGAGACAAAGAGAAGAAGTGGCAGACCTTTTGAAAATCCAAGTTATGAATAAGGTTAAGTATCTGGGGATATATTTGACAGCAAGATGTAGCATATTAAAAGAGAATAATTACATTAAACTTAAACAACAGATAGCTACAGACTTGAAGAAATGGGAAAACTTGCAATTGTCATTAATAGGGAGAATTTCAACAATTAAGATTAATATTTTACCCAGAATTCTATTTCTGTTTCAAACAATACCAATTAGGCTTGGAAAAGACTATTTTGAAGATTTAAATAAAATTATGTTGAAGTTTATATGGCAAGGTAAGAAAGCGAGAATAAAGCTAAAGCTTTTGCAAGATGCTAGAATTAGAGGAGGTTTTGGCCTAATTGGGAATTGTACTATCAAGCTGCAAGTTTGATGTGGGTCAAGGAATGGATAACATTAAGAAAGACTACATTGTTGACACTAGAAGATCATGATTTGCTGTTGGGTTGGCATGCTTTTTTATGGTATAAGGGAACTAAAACACAGGGTTACTTTAGAAGACATTATATAAGGGAGTCTTTGTGGTTAAACTGGGAGAAGATAAAAAGACAATGTTATTTGAAAATTCCAGTTTGGTTATCGACTATTGAAGCATTTTCCTATCCTATAATTTATAAGAAGGAACAAACAGTTAGATATGGGGAACTATTGGATGAAAAGGGTGAACTTAAATCGATTCAAAATTTAGAGAAACAAGGTATAAAGATAAATTGATTTTCATATGCGCAAATACATTCAAGGTATGATGAAGATTCCAAAACGGAGGGATTTTATGATAAGCAGACTGATTTAGATAAGATCTTGATGGGTACTGATGAGAAGGTGATTAAAAAATTATATGGTTATTTACTGGGAATTAAATTAGAGGAAGAACAAGTTAAAGAAACTATTATTGTTTGGGGGAAGAATTTTGGATAGGGGATTGATTTATATGGATTTAGAGAAATGGCAAAAATTGTGGTCTCAAAATTATAAAATGACAATATCAACAGCATATAAAGAAAATTTGTATAAGATGTTTTATAGGTGGCACTTTCCCCCGAAAAGAATAGCGATTCAAAAAATTTTTACTACTAGATAGGTGGACTCTACTTGGTGGGCATGGCAAAAGCTTGGTGGGCATGGCAGGGGAAAGATACTGCAAAATCTCCATTCCCTCCCCACCCCACTAACCTGCTTTCCAGCTCTGTTCCCCCTGTGCAAAGCAACAAAAGAAGACCCAGGCGATCCGCTGGGACTTGGGAGGCAGAGAATAGATGGGGATGGGGCCAGTCAAAGGTGGTATTTGCCGGTTCTCTGAACTACTCAAAATTTCTGCTTCCGGTTCTCCAGAACTGGTCAGAACCTGCTGAATATTACCTCTGTTGTGACTATTTTTGCAGCATTTTCCATGGAATTGGCTCTTATTTATAGGAGTTGCAATGTCTTGAGGCCCTTTGATCAACTTTTGCAACCTTCTTACAAGTAAAGTCAGTAGGGAAGTCAAATTCATTAACAACCGCTCAACAACTGCAGTGATTGACTTAACAGCTGTGGCAAGAAAAGTTGTCAAATGGAACAATGCTCAATTAACAACTGTTTTGCTTAGCAAAAAAAAAATGTTGGGCTTAATTGTGGATAAGGACTGCCTGTATGAGGAAATGATCTTGGGAGACAGGAAAAAGAAAAGCATCCTAAGGAATGGTCAGATAATAGGCAACTTAGCTGCAGCAGAAATGTAGATAAAAGAAGAAGAAACCTGTTATAGATTCAGGCATGGGTAGAATGAATGGAGACAGTCTTAGTTGGTGAACTTTCAACTCTTTATTGCATAGTGACTTCTAACTTGTATAACAACAACTCTGCCTTATATAGGCAATTCTAATGTGAAATAACCAATAGGGAGCTGTAAAACGCTAGCTCCAGAACCAATAAGAATCCTTCGTTAAGGGCCAATCAGATTCTCAGAACCCAACCAATCCGATCTAGCCGATTAACACCCAATCAGAAGTGCAGGGCCAGAACCCTGCACTTTACCCCAAGCTTGCCTTTATTCAACTATTTACATACATAACACCCCTTCCCCCTGGCTCCACAATTAATTTGTGACTATGTAGTCCTTTAAATAGGACAGTTGTCTCTTGGGTCTGTCAGATTTTCTTTGGACTGGCTGTGTGCAGTCCCGTTGAGGTAGGGTGTTGTTTTGTAGTGGCTCGGCTTCTCGTTCTGGTGTGATTTCCCTTGGAGCGTACAATTCTTCTTCCTGCTCCATTTCCTGGCTTTCACTTGATTCATCGCTTTCTTGGAACAGGTTTCCTGGCATGTCGTCTTCTTCTCTTCCTTCCCCCCCCTTAGTTTGGTCGTTGGGAAGTTGTTGGCTGGCCATTATAAGTCGTGACCATAATTGGTCAATATGTCTTTTCCATAGTCTCTCATCAATATATTTTACAATATAGGATCTGGGCCCAGTCTCGCGTATTATCGTTGCTTCAATCCAAACTGGGTCACCCGATAAATTTCTTGCATAAACGGGGTCGTCTACCTTGAAGGTACGATAGCGTCCGCTGGATCTTGGAGGCTTCTCTGGCTCGTAAGCAGGGTGCAGTCGGTCGAGGCGGGAACGGAGTTTTCGCCCCATGAGAAGTTCAGCGGGAGTTCTGCCGGTTTCGCTGTGTGGAGTGATGTGTTATAGAAGTAGAATGCGGTTTATTTTTTCGTCAAGATTATCATAGTCCATCTTTTGTAAAGTCTTTTTTACAAATTGTACCATGCGTTCCGCTTGGCCGTTGGTAGCAGGATGCGCAGGCAAGGTGAGCGCATGGCGGATGCCGTTATCAGCAAGGTACGGTTCAAACATTAGCGCTGTAAACTGTGGTCCATTATCGGACTTTAATGACTGCCTCGGAGGTTGTATTGGCCATTCGATGAATTTCTAACCAATTAGAGTATGCATCGACAGTCAACAGCAATGTCTGTCCTTTTATCGGCCCTGTGAAATCCAGGTGGATTCTGGACCAGGGTCCCCGTGGCATCTCCCATTCGGTTGGTGCAGCTTTTGGCGGTGCGTTGCTGGTTTGTTGGCACTTGGTGCAGGCCTTGACCCATTGCTCGATGTGTCGGTCCATGCCTGGCCACAAAGCGTAGCTCCGTACGAGTGCCTTCATTCGCACGATCCCGGGATGTCCATCGTGCAAGATTTGTAACAGCGTCTTTTGGAGTCGTTCTGGGACGACGACTCTATCGCCCCAGATGACACAGCCTTTTTGTGAAAAAAGTTCAGTCTGTCTTGTTTTAAATGGCGCGAAGTCATCTGGGATCTGGTCCAATGGCCATCCACGCTCTACCCAGCCTAGGACTCGAGCTAGGGTGTGGTCTCGTCTGGTCTCCCTCACGATATCTCGAGCAGTCATAGGAGGCGAGTTGAGCGTTTCGATTTGTAATGCCAATACTGTTGGTGCCAGATCGTCGAGGGTCTCTGGTAGCGGTGCTCTGCTGAGTGCATCGGCATGGGGAATGGCTTTCCCCGGTCGATGTAACAATCGATAATTATAAGCAGCTAGGAACTCTGACCATTGAGTCATTCTTGGGGACAATATATAGGGGATTGGTTTGTCCCCAGCGATTATCCCCAGTAAAGGTTTGTGGTCAGTTACAATTGTAAATGTCCTTCCATATACATACTCATGGAATTTTTTTACAGCTGACACAATTGCAAGAGCCTCCTTGTCTATTTGTCCATAGTTACGTTCTGCCTGGGAGAGAGTCTTCAAAAAGTATGCAACGGGAGCCTCATTTCCATTAGGTAGCACATGGCTCAAAATAGCGCCCACCCCAAATGGTGAGGCATCACAAGTTATAACCAATGGTAATGTTTCATTATATTGCATAAATACAGAATCAGATTTAAGTAAATCTTTTACATTTCTAAACGCTTTTTCTTCTCGGTAACCCCAAACCCACAATGCTTTCTTATCTAATAACAGGTGTAATGGTTCAGCCACAGTCGCCTTATGCGGTAAAAACACATTGTAGAAATTGATAAGGCCTAAAAATGCTTGAAGATCAGTTTTGTTACGAGGTCTGGGAGCATTTCTAATCGCCCTTAATTTACTCTCAGTTGGGTGAATACCCTGACTATCAATGCAATAACCTAGAAATTCAACACTGTCGGTATATAGATGACATTTATCCCTTTTTACTTTCAATCCCGCTTCTTGGAATTTTTTAAGCACACATTTTAAACGATTCTGCAGAATTTTTTTACTAGGAGCTGCAATCAATACGTCATCAAAATACGGAACCACGCCCTTGATTCCCTGTAACAATCGTTCCATTAAACTTTGGAATATTCCCGGGGCCACACTCACCCCGAACTGCAATTGGGTACATTTAAAAGCACCTCTGTGCGTTACTATCGTTTGAGCTTGGGCTGTTTTATCGTCCACGGGCAATTGTTGATAGGCTTGAGCTAAATCTAACTTAGCAAAAACCTTTCCACCTCCCAGAGAATGAAGGAGGTGCTGCACCACCGGCACTGGATACGCGTTCTGTTGGAGGGCGTGGTTTAGAGTGGCCCGGTATTCCCCACAGATTCGGATTGACCCATCTGGTTTAATGGGGGTTACAATAGGAGTTTCCCATGGGGAATGATCAATGGGTTGCAGTACCCCTTGTTTAATTAGTTTGTCAAGTTGTTCATCTATCTTGGCTTTAAGGGTGAATGGAACTCGACGGGGCTTTAAATGGATCGGGGCGACCTTAGGGTCGAGGCTGAACGAAATTGGGGTCCCCTTATACTCGCCCAGACGATCTGCGAAGACATCGCTGAATTCAGACATAAGATCCTCCTCCCACTCGCAATCACTGACTCGGTTCACGCCGGCTACTTCGATGCCGAGTGGCGCAAACCATTGGAGGCCCAACAAACTAGGCCTGTCCCTATCGATGATCGTTAGAGGTAAGTATGCCGTATGCTTTTTAAACGAGACGCGGACTCGACAAGACCCGACCACAGGGATCCGATTCCCCTGGTAATCTTTAAGGATAAGGTGTTGCATTCAAAGGTCTTGGCATTGGATGGTAGGAATGAGCTGCTTTAATGTCTTCCATGACACCATCGAGAGGGACGATCCCGAATCGACCTCCATGTGGCAGGGTTGGTTCTCTATGGCTACTGTAACTTGAATCTTCTTAGCGTCCATGGCCGAGGCGTGACCTATAGTGATAATAAGGTGAGCCTCTTCTTTCTGCAACACTCGATATCTGTAGGAGTGGTTTGCTGGATGTCGCCTTACAGGACAGTTTCCTGCCGATTGGCGAAAGTTGGTTCCCTTTGAGGCCGGGCTTGGTCCTGGTAAACTGCGACAGACTCGACCGATGTGGCCTCATTTCCCGCACTCATGGCAGAGTGCATCATGGAATTTACAGTCTGCCCTGGGATGGTTTGCCCCGCAGCCAGCGCAAGGGCGTGAGGTTTTAGGACGAGGGTCCCAGTCGGACCGCAGTCGATGGACCCCTTTTTCATCCCTGTCTGATGACAAAGATTGGTCCTCGTAGTGCATTGTCACCAACTGCCCTTCTGAGCTGGGTGAGATGTCGCCTGTCAGTGGGTTTGTTGGGTTTCGGCTTCGCCGTAGCTGCACCGTGGACTTTTTGGTCGCCTCAGCGGCAGTGGCTTCGGCGATGGCGTCAACAAGGCCAATGTCGCCATTTGCCATCAGCTTGCTCCGCACGTTTAGTGCATCTAATCCCAGAATTAGGCGGTCTCTCAATGCTTCATCTAAGTCTGCGAACCCGCAGAGGCCTCCCAAGTGTCGGAGGTCTGCCACGAAGTCAGTCACACTCTCTCCTTTTCGTTGGCTTCGTTGATAGAACTCGTGGCATCTCACGAGTGTGGGCACAGTTGGCACGTAATGGTCTCTCAGGAGAGGTTCGAGGTCATCCCAGCTAATTGCTTTCACTTCTCGAGGCTTCGCGAGTGCTTTTGCCATTTTAAAGACAGCCGGGCCGCAGTACGTCAGGAACAGAGCCCGCTTCTTGGCCGGTGTGGCGTCCTTCAGGTTGTTCGTTTCGAGGAACATCTGAAAGCGATCCATGTAGGATTCCCAATCCTCTTGGTTTGGATCGAACGGAGCGGGTGGTACGATGCCGCCGGACATGGCTTCCGTTGGTGGTGCCATTTTTTCACATGCTCTGTTTTTCTTCCAAGTTCCTTAAGATCAGATGTCTCCAAATCCCACACTCGTCGCCAGTGTTATAGATTCAGGCATGGGTAGAATGAATGGAGACAGTCTTAGTTGGTGAACTTTCAACTCTTTATTGCATAGTGACTTCTAACTTGTATAACAACAACTCTGCCTTATATAGGCAATTCTAATGTGAAATAACCAATAGGGAGCTGTAAAACACTAGCTCCAGAACCAATAAGAGTCCTTCGTTAAGGGCCAATCAGATTCTCAGAACCCAACCAATCCGATCTAGCCGCTTAACACCCAATCAGAAGTGCAGGGCCAGAACCCTGCACTTTACCCCAAGCTTGCCTTTATTCAACTATTTACATACATAACAAAACCCTCCCTAGTTTCTTGGGCTGTAAAGGAGATGTGGGGAGCGGGTGTACTTTCAGACTTGCAAGAATCTATTAAATGTAATTATACAGTTAAGTAGAATTAGGTCATGCTACCTGTATGGTATTCCTTACAAGGCTGTCAAAGAAAGAAGTTGAAAGAGACGTATAATCATTATAATCGTTTATCTGTGATGCATTCCATACTAGAAAGTTTAACTACAAACAATTTAATCTTAAGTATTTGGGTGATTAGGAACAATATTAGAAAGCAGTGCACATTTGGAAGATAGTAGTAAATCTGTTATGAACTAATAAAGGCGTTTAATAAAGTTTTAACAACCTTATGTAAAAAGCAGGGTTGTAATCCTGCACTTCTGATTGGCCGATAATAGCGACATTGGATTGGTCCTTTCTGGGAAATCTGATTGGCTGTTAACGGGCCAACCCTCATTGGTTCAAGGGTTTAATACTTCCATGTTTCTCATTAGCTAATTGGACAGCAGCCAACCCTATAAAAGGGCTTCTGCTGCCCTAGGTGATTGCTCTGTTCAATATGCTTAATAAAGAGCTGAAGTTCACTGTTCACTGCCTCGTCTCCACTCCTTGCACCCATGCACAGAACTTAACAAAATCCAACTACATTTCAGAAGAAGATGTACAGTTCAGAAGCTAGCATCTCCAGAAAAAGAGGTAAGGGAACCTGGGGTAAAGTATTGCAGTCTTTCTTTCATATTCAAGAAGTACTCCTCTTTTATTTTCCCCAAGCTTTGAAGGTTGATTGTGAAACTTACTTGTCTAAAAACATATTTAAATTACAGGAAGAAAACTAAGGAGTGTTTTTGATTTCACTTTTTTTTCATCTAAATCTCTAAAAAAGCCTTCTCCAAATCTGAAGATCAATTTCTACAATTGCTCTGCTACTCTGGATATTGCTGAAAGTTATGAGATTTGAAGTCCTTACCTTTTATAGGTTCCAAGACTGAAGAAAGCTGCTTTAACCTTCCCTCTGTTTTGCAATCTGCAATCTATAACTAAAAACAGAAGATAAAATCCCAAAAGGAAATCAAAGAAAAGGTAGGAAATATGCAATCTAAAGCAAGAATTCTAAAGATGAAACATGTCAGTATGAATTTCAGTAGCATACAGCCTATTTCATTTTATGTTTTTAAATATCTGTTTGGACTCAGGAGGCCCTTATTTCTTGCAGACAACATGTCCTTTGAGCATATCTTGGAAAGCTTTCAGAGTTTTATCACAAAATGCTCAAAAGATTGCCACTAAATGCCACAATTTTTAACTTTCTTTTTCTTTTCTTTTTTCTTTTAAACAAATTTTATTAATTTTACAAAAACAGTGCACAAACAATACAAAACACAGAACATAGAAAACAAAACAAAATCTAAAACATCTTTTCTGAAGGCTGCTTGATCCCGAGTTAAAACTCTTCACACAGACGAAATTCACACATCATATTCACTCTATATATCCTTCCATATCTTATTACCATTTTCAACATCATTCTTTGTCTGTTCTATTTCCAGCTATCCATTCATCTTTTTTCTTTTACTATACTTCTCCTATACACTAATTGGAGTGATGCCTTTAACTCATTGCCCTAACTTAAAAGTACTTCATATAACACTTAATTTATCTTGGGATTCTGTTTAGTACATTCTAAAATTACACAATAAATTTTATAAGAAAGGTCAATAACTGAAGAAAAAACCTATATAACCACTATCCATATCATTTAAAAAGAACAAAAAAACAACAACAACTAATCATATATATTAATACTCATTTATATCTTAAACATTCTACTCTAGATACACATATAAAAACACAATCTTATGTACCTTCCAGAACCCCCCCCTTTTTTTCCAATTAGATTCACCCATTGTCTCTAAATAAGTTTTTTTTTCTTTAAATCTTGCTTCCCACCAATGAGGCTTCTCCTCCCCCCCTTTCTCTCTTGCTTATTCTTCTCCTTGCCCTTTTTACCCCTTTGTTTCTCCTCCTCCCTTTTCTTACTCCCTTTCTGTTGTTTTCTAATCTTTCATCCACCTTTCCTCTCATTTGTCTCTTTTTTGGTTTTTTTTCAAACCTTAAAATCCCCTTTTTCTTATCCTCTTTTTCCTCCTTCCCGGAAAAAAAACCCATTGTTCATCAAAGATGGCTTCTTCTTCCTCTTCATCTTTGTTCCAGTCATTCTGCTGCGTAGTCAACTTTTCATAAGTGCATAACGCCATTTCTAAAAATTGAAACAGAGTGCCCAAAGTATCTTCTCCATATTGTTCTTCCTTTTTATATTTTTTATATTCAGTCTTTAGTTCATCCACAAGCGATGCCATCATGAAAAGAGAAACTTTTCCCAAAACAACCACCCAAGTATTTTTAATCAAAAATAATTCAAGGCTTCTGGTTTCGCGTGGCTTCGGGGCAGCAGGAATTCATGACAGCTCGCAATTCCTGCTGTGCTAGCCGCCGAGGTACCCCCAATCCAGATGGGTCAGGGGGATATGGCTGCCCTGTAGGGACAGCTGAAGAGAGAGGGGAGTCGGACAGGGGGTTGGGGGTGTCGCAGACCCCCTCCTCCTCCGGAAAAACCCCTTTTTCCCAAGGCGGTGGAGCGGTGGTCAGCAATGGCCGCCATGAAGAAGCCAGCAACCGGGTAAGATTGCGCTGGAGGAAGTAAGAAAAGTGAAAGTGCTGTCTGAGCCGGGTCAAGTAACATCTTTAAAATTGGTTGGAACTGAGCTGTTTGAATTGCTGGAGGATACATTGTAGCCCTAAGAAGATCAAAAGCGGCGGAGAAGCTGTTAAAGGGAACTTTTTTTTTTCTTCACTCTCCCACCCCATGGAAACAGCAGATATGTTTGGACATATTGGACATTGAAAGTGAATTGTTTTGAGAGTTGAAGCTAAGGGACAAAAGGGTTTTTGGACATTGAAAAACTTAAGAAATTGGAAAACCCTTGTTGGAGGCATGGATTTCTGATTATTTAAAATTGATATTACAAGTGGGAAGGGAGAGGAAAAAAAATTGGAGCAGAAGCTGAAAAAGGAGGAGATTGCCTAGAATCCCAAAGAAAGGTATGTAGTAATTGGACCTCTTTGATAAAACATTAACCCCAGAAAGAGAAAGAGAAGAAGGAAGAAAAGTATTAATTTTTGGAATTTTTTTTTTTTTGAATTATTCTTGATTAAAAATATTTGTGGTTGTTTTGGGAAAAGTTTCTTTTTTCATAATGGCATCGCTTGTGGATGAACTAAAGACTGAATATCAAAAATATAAAAAAGAAGATACTTTGGGCACTTTGTTTCAATTCTTAGAAATGGCGTTATGTACTTATGAAAAGTTGACTACGCAGCAGAAGGACTGGGACAAAGAAGAAGAGGAAGAAGAAGCCATCTTTGATGAACAAAAATAATTCAAAAAAAGTTCCAAAAATTAATACTTTTTTTCCTTCTTCTATTTCTCTTTCTGGGGTTACTGTTTAATCAAAGAGGTCCAATTACCATATACCTTTCTTTGGGATTCTAGGCAATCTCCTCCTTTTTCAGCTTCTGCTCCAATTTTTTTTCCTCTCCCTTCCCACTTACAACAACAATTTTTTTTTTAAAATGATCAGAAATCCATACCTCCAATAAGGGTTTTCCAATTTTTTAAATTATTAAGTCCAATATCCAAAGAGTCTTTTGTCCCTTGCTTCAACTTTCAAAATAATTCACCTTCAGTGCCCAAATAAATTCCAAATCTTCATCTGCTGTTTCTATGGGGTGGGAGAGTGAAGGAAAAAAAAAGTTCCCTTTAATAGCTTTCTCCGCCGCTTTCCGTCTTCTTAGGGATACAATGTATCCTCCAGCAATTCAGACAGTTCAGTTCCAGAGAATTTAAAAGATGTTAATTGACACGGCTCAGCCAGCACTTTCACTTTTCTTGCTTCCTTCAGCACAATCTTACCCAGTTGCAGGCTTCTTCGTGGCGGCCATTACTTACCGCCGCTCCATCACCTTGGGAAAAAGGGGTTTTTCCGGACGAGGAGGGGTTCTGTGATACCCCCAACCCCCTGTCCGGCTCCCCTCTCTCTTTGTCTGCCTCTACAGGGCAGCCATATTCCCCTGACCCATTTGGATCGGGGGCACCTCAGCGGCAAGCACAATAGGAATCGCGAATAGTCACGAATTCCTGCTGCCACCGAAGCCACGCGGAACCAGAAACCCCTAAATTTCTTTTTCTTTTCTTGAAGATATGACTCACCAAAGCCTTTCAAAATCTTTCAACTCTTCTTTCCTTGTTTTTGTTTTCCACCGGGACATGGAAATAACAACACTGAAGCTTGCAGCAACAGTAAAATTCATGTATGATTTTCAAGCTATAAAAATACTGAGAACTTCATGGAGCATTTGGGGGAAAATAAAATTTGTTTGGACAAAAAAAACCTATAAAGGTCAGATTCGAGGCATGTTTTATGTAACTAACTTTTATTAAGAAAAACATCACCTTCCTCCCCACCTTTTTTGATGATGGAATGTCAAATGCTTTTATAAAGTAGTCTTCTCAAGATCACTAATGGATTACAGATAGAAATATCTTTTAAGATTATATTAAAACATAATTTGTGTAGGTTTTCATCCAAAACATCCTATATGGTTTGGCTTCCAGGTTCTTTTAGCATTGACTTCTGCAAGCAGAATTGATCCATGAAGTGCATACTTCCAAGCAGAAATTATTACTGACAGTTGTAAATTTTCCCATTTTGCCAAATCTAGCGCTATCTGCTGTTTAAATTTGATATAATTATTCTCTTTTAGTGTACTGCATCTTGCTGTCAGATGTATCCCCAAGTACTTGATCTTATTTGTGACCTGAATTTTCAATAGATCTGCCAGTTCATCCTTTTGTCTTGATAGCATATTCTTTGTCAAAATCTTTATCTTATCTTTATTTATTTTCAAACCAGCCACCTTTCCATATGCCTCTATCTTTTCTATCAATTTTAATGCTGTTTCTAGTCGGTCTTCTAAATGAAAACCAAATCATCTGTGAATGCTTGCAACTTAAATTCTTCCTTTTTAATTTTCATCCCTTTTATATCCTTTTCTTCTCTAATATTTCTGTTTCGCACTTCCAAGGTGCACAACAGAGGTGATAGTGGGCACCCTTGTCTTGTTTCTTTTCTTATATCAATAGAGTCTGTCAGTTCTCCCTCTATCATTACCTTTGCAGTTTGCTTATGATATATAGCTTCTATTGCTTAAATATTTTTGTTAGAAAAGCCCATCTGTTCCAGCTGTAATAACATGAATCGCCAATTCACATTCTGAAATGCTTTTTGTGCGTCTAGAAATATCAAAGCCATTTGTTTTTCAGGGTGTGCCTCATAGTATTCCAAAGTGTACAAGATTACTTTCATATTATCTTTAATTTGTCTCTTTGGCAGAAATCCATTTTGATCAGGATGGATAAAATTGTTTCAGTATTTTTTAAGTCTTTCTGCCAATATTGAAGCAAAATTTTTATAATCTGCATTTAGTAAGGAAATAGGTCTATAGTTCTTGATTTGTAATGGATCAGCCTCTGCTTTTGGGACAAGTGTAATATAAGCTTCTGACCATGATTTAGGTATCTTCTTTAACATAACTTCATTCATAGCTTCTAGCAATGGAAGGTTCAACGATTCTTGTAGTGTTTTATAAAATTCTGCCAGAAGTCCATCTGGGCCTAGTGCCTTTCCATTATTTTGCTTCTTGAGTGCTTCAGTTAACTCCATCATTGTTATATTGCTTTCTAACATTGTTTCAATCTCTTAAGGTATCTGGAGTAAATTAGCATTCTGTAAATACTGTTTAACTCTTTCCTCATCAATATTCTCTTGTGTGTATAGTTTCCCAAAATAGTCTCGTATGATTTCCTTCTTCTCTTTACTACCATTGCAAACTTGGCCCTGGTCATCTATTAATTGCAATATTTTCCTTGTTTATTTCTCCTTTCTCAATTTATATGCTAACCATCTACCTGGTTTATTTGCATCTTCAAAGTAGTTCTGTTTAGCACCTCTGATTTTCTGTGTTAATTCTTCTTTTTCTATTAGACTCATTTTATGTTTAATTATATCCATTTTTAACTTAATGTCCTTTTTCTGTGGCATTTTCTGTAGCTCTTTTTCAAGTCCTTTATACTCATCCTCTAATGCCTTAGAGGCTAGTCTTTTCATGGTATTTTTTTTCCTTGTATAATCTATTATCAAGCCTCTGGCATATGCCTTCACTGTATCCCATACATTCTGAATTGATGTATCTTTTTTTTTTCTCTAAAGAAGAAAGTCAGTTCTTTCTCCATCCACTGTGTGAAATCTTTTTCCTTTAATATAGTATTATTTAATGTCCATCTAGATCTTCTTTTTTGTCCTTTCCATTTAATTGTCATTGGATTGTGATCTGCCCAAGTACTTGTTTCAATATTTATTTCTTAAATATTAGCTAACAATTCTGTTGACATCCATATCATATCTATTCTGGACCATGATAAGTGTCTATTTGAGTGGAAGGTGTATTGTTTAGTTTTAGCATTTCTTTCTCTCCATGTATCTTTTCAGTTTATTTCATCTACCATTTTAAAAAAAGATTTAGGGAGAGTCTTTCTGTTTTGCTTTGTTGTTTTCTGTGCTGTATAGTCCAGTTTATTGTCTACAATTTCATTATAATCTCCCATCATAACTATATTAGCATAGTCCAGTTCAATTATTTTTATATGTAATTTTTTATAGAATTCTTTTTGATTGTCATTTGGGGCATAGATTGCAATCAGGAGTGTTTTCATATTATTGTCCATTATTTCCACCATTAGTATTCTTCCATCGTCATCAGTATAGATCAATTTTGCTGGAATAATATCTTTAATGTATAAAACCACTCCTCTTTTCTTGCATGGTGTCAAAGAAGTAAATATTTTCCCTAATTTTGGCTGTATCAACAGTTGTTCATGTTGCTTTTTGATATGTACTTCTTATAGGCAGATTATATCAAATTTTAATTTCTCTAATTTATGGAAAGTTTTCCTTCTTTGAACAGCTGAGTTAAGTCCATTTATATTAATTGTAATCAGTTTTTTTCTCTTCCATGGTTATATTTTGTAGTTAGGTTTAGCAGCTCTCATTGATCTTGGTTCACGTTGTTCTTTGGCTTCCACCTTTCCATCTACTGCATCTTCTTCTTTTTCAGTTGCCATTTGGCAGTCCTCTTGAAATTCAGTTAGTGAGATATCTTTTTCTGCCTCTTCTTCTTTCCCTCCAAAAAATTCTGTGTAAAATGATTCAACTTTCTCAATTGAGTCAATTCTATGTCTCTGTTCTTTCCATGTGAACATTAAACCTTCAGCAATCAGCCATCTATAATTCACCTCTTTTTAAGTGACATTTTGGTCAGAAATCGGTATTCTCTTCTCATCTCTCTCACTCTTCTGGGTCCTTGTTTCAGGACCACAATCTCCTTGTCTTTATATTTCAATGTTTTCTCTCTTGCCACTTGCAATATTTGCGTTTTAAAGGCTTTCTTTGTAAATCTGATGTGAACTTCTCTTGGTAAGCTATTTCTCATTGCATATCTTGTGAAGACTCAATAAACCTCATCTATTCCATCCATCACCTTCTCTTTAGTTATTTCCAAAGCTTCAGCCAAAATTTCTATCATTATCTCAGCTAGGTTTTGTCCCTTTTCTTCCTCTGTTTTGGAATCTGAGATAAAATTCTGATCTGTCCATCTTCCATCTCAGCATACCACTTTCATCTTGTTCAACCACAGTTAATCTGCTATCAATATCTCCAATCTTCTTATCTCTTTGTTTTTCTTCTTCAATTTTTTGGAATCTCTTGTCATACTTCATCATCATTGTTGAATGTTCTCCACCTTTTCATCAGTTTTCCCTGTTCTTTGTTTCATGTTCTCCGTTCTCTTTTCAATGTTCTCTGTTCTTATTTGAATATTTTTAATTCCTTGCATGATCATCTGCAGGGTCACTTTTTCCTGTTCTTTTTCTTGCTGTAACATTATCTGTATTGAACATTGTCCTCCAGATGGTGAAGAGGAAGAAGTAGAAGTTGAGGAACCAAGGGCTGTTAGTTTCCTACTCATTTTGGACAATTCAGAATCTTCAGGTTCTTCTAAACTTTAATCCATTTGTGAAATAACCAATTGCAATTCCAAATAAAAAAAGTAGGAGAAAAGAAACCAAATAGTGGCAATAATAATAATAATAATAATAATAATAATAATAATAATAATAATAATAATAATAATAATAATATCATCTTCAGGTTCTTGTATACCTTAATCCAATCAATTGGCTATTGGCTAGATAGCAGTAAAAAGTCAAAAATGGAAGAAAAGACCATAAATACACACAAAAAAGAAAAAAAATTGTTAAATCCTGAAAAAGGCGGAAAAGTAAAAAAAAACTAAAAAAGAGACACCTTAATTCAACACCTTAATTCAATTAAGAGGTCTCAGGTATAAAAGGATGCATAAGAAAAGAAAGAAAGCCACAAAAATTAGGAGAAGGCGGAGCTTCGTGCCGGCGTTACAGCTGCGATCTTGGGGCTCTGAGATCGCAGCTGATATTTTCGCCCCTGGTCGGTCCTAACGGACCTAAATCGTCCCGGAGAGACGGTGATCGCGAAGGGCACTGTTCCAGGATCCCAGAGACATCGCAAAGTCTCTGGTTAGATTCGGAAGAAGCCCTTTTGCTGGCGGCGGAGAGGCAGCCTCCATAGCTGCTGAAGTCGGGACAGCTCCGAAAAGAAAGTGACTGGATTGAAGTGTGTCGGTTGGGTGAGAAAAACTCTTTTGTGTTGCAAATTCGATGAGATTGGAAAGTTCATTCTGAAGAGAGGAGGAAGCTGTGGGTTTTTTTTTTGACTGAAATTGTTTGAGCGGCGTTTTTAAAGTGCTGTCAAATTGAGGCTTGGAGTGTTTTTTTTTTTTTTTTTTTTTTTCTATATTCTTTGGGAAAGATTTTACTGTGACTTAGGTAACCGGACTGAATTTTCTTATATATATACTTTTAGGCTCCCTTTGACTTTTTTATTTTTTTTAGGATAGAGGCTTCCTTTGGCCATTTTTTTTTCTCTTTTTTTTTTTTTGTATATATTAATTCTTTTTTCCGGTTGGGGCTGAGAAAGAGCATTAAGAAACTTTGTAACACTGCCAACTAGAGGCTTGAAAGTACTCTATTTGAATTGGAGAGAATTGTAAAAAGACCTCATCTCAAGGACTTTTTAACGTGATAAGATAGAGGGAGAGCACAGCAAAATATAATTGCAGGTGCTTTCCTGGACTGTTATTAACACTTGAGGTTTGGCTTTGAAGCTGTTGGAGAAGAGAGTCATAACAAGAGCCTTGGATAAATAACAAAGTGCAGTGTGTTTTTTTTATATGTACCCCATTTGTTAGTTTTTTTTATATATATTTTTATTTTTGCCTTTTAATTTAAAGGGAAAGCCTCAGAGTTTCTTCTCTTTTCTTTTTTATTTTTTTTTATTTTTATTGGGATTTTTTTGCTTTTTATATATATATATTTTTTTTTTTTGGATTATTCTGTTGTTGTGGTTGATTTTTTTTTTTTTGTTTTTTCTCTTCTTCCTCTTTTGGATTATTTTTTTGGATTATTGAGATTTCTCAATTGGATTAAGGTGTGAAGAACCTGAAGGAATTTTTTGCTTTTTGTTTTTCTTCTCCCACTTTTTGCATTTTCCTTTCTCTTTTGCTTTTAATCAATATTATTATTTTTGGATTTGTTTGTTTTTTTCTTTCTATTTTTTCCTTTTTTATGGTGAATTATTTCGTAATTGGATTAGGGTCTGGAAGAACCCGAAGATTTTTCCTCTTCTTTTTTTTCTGTTTCCTCTTTGGTTTCGTGTTTTTTACTATTGGAGTTCTCCATTTTGGATTATAATTGGCTGCCCTACCAGTTGGGTTAAAAGTTAAGAAGAATTTGAAGTTTTGCAAACATTGAAATGAGCAAGAAACTAATACCATCTGGCATTGCTGCTTCTACCTCTGCTTCCCCACCAGCTGGAGGACAACGTTTAATTCAGACAATGTTGAAGCAAGATAAGGAACAAGAAAAAATATCTTTACAGTTACAGATGATTATTCAAGGAATTCAAGATCTCAAGACAAAATCAGACACCATTGAACAAAGAATAGAGAAGACTGATGAAAAAGTGGAAAATATTAAACAAATGATGGTTAAGTATGAGGAGAAATTCCAAAAAATTGAGGAAGAAGGAAAACAAAGAGAGAAGAAGATTGAAAATATTGACAGTAGATTAACAGCGGTCGAACAAGAAAAAGGTGGGATGCTGAGGTGGGAGATGGAAAGGTCAGAATTTTACCTCAGATTTCAAAATATAGAGGAGGAAAAAGGAGAAAATCTGGCAGCGGTAATGATAGAAATTTTGGCAGATGCTTTGGAAATTACACAGGAAAAGATGATGGATGGAATAGATGAGATATATCGAGTCTATACAAGATATGCGATGAGAAACAAATTACCCAGGGAAGTTCATATTAGATTTACCAAAAAATCCATTAAAACGCAAATATTACAAGTAGCAAGAGAGAAAACACTGAAATACAAGGGTAAAGAGGTTGTGGTTTTGAAACAAATACCTAGAAGAGTGAGAGAGATGAGAAGAGAATATCAATTTCTGACCAAAATACTATTGGAAAATGAAGTGAATTATAGATGGCTGATTCCAGAAGGATTAATGTTTACGTGGCAAGAGCAGAGATATAGAATTGACTCAATTGAGAAAGCAGAACTTTTTCAAGCAGAATTTTTTGGAGGAGGAAGAGAGGAAGCAGAGAAGGAGACTTCATTAATTGTGTTTCAAGATGAACAACTGGAGACTGAAAAAGAGAAAGGAGCAATAGGGGGACAGATTGATAATAAAGAACAGCGTGAAGTGAGACCCACGAGAGCTGTTAGATCTAAATATAAAGCATAATCATGGAGGAAAAAAAACTGATTACAATGAATATAAACGGACTTAATTCAGCTGTTAAGAGAAGGAAATTTTTTCATAAATTAGAGAAATTAAAATTTGATATAATTTGTTTACAAGAAGTTCATATTAAAAAACAACATGAACAATTGTTATTACAGCCAAAATTAGGGAAAATATTTACCTCTTTGACTCAATGTAAGAAAAGAGGTGTGGTTTTATATATTAAAGAGGCTATTCCAGCAAAATTGATTTACTCGGATGAAGATGGAAGGGTATTAATGGTAGAAATAATGGATAATAACATAAAAATACTCTTGATTGCAATTTATGCTCCGAATGATAAACAAGAAGAGTTTTATAAAAAACTGCACATGAAAATAATTGGACTGGACTATGTTAATATAATTATGATGGGAGATTTTAATGGAATTGTGGACAATAAACTGGACTATATAGCAACAACAACAAAGCAAAATAGAAAGGCTCTCCCAAGGTCCTTTTTTAAAATGACAGATGAATTAACTTTAAAAGATATTTGGAGAGAAAGAAACGTTAAAGCTAAACAATATACTTTTTATTCAAATAGACATTTATCATGGTCCAGATTAGATATGATTTGGATCTCAACAGAACTAATATCTAATATTAAAGAAACAAGCATTGAAACAAGTACATGGGCAGATCATAGCCCAATGACAATTAAATGGAAGGGACAAAAAAAAAGATCGAGATGGACATTAAATAATACTATTTTAAAGGAGAAAGATTTTACACAATGGATGGAGAAGGAATTGGCTTTTTTCTTTAGAGAAAATAAAAAAGAGGATACTTCAATGCAAAATGTGTGGGACACTATGAAGGCATATGCTAGAGGTTTGATAATAGATTATACAAGAAAAAAGAACATTAGGAAAAGGCAAGCTTCTAAGGCCTTGGAAAATGAGTATAAAACTCTTGAAAAAGAATTACAGAAAATGCCACAGAAAAAGGATATTAAATTGAAGCTGGATATAATTAAACATAAAATGGATTTAATAGAGAAAGAAGAATTGGCACAGAAAATTAGAAACTCTAAACAGAATTATTTTGAAGATGCAAATAAACCAGGTAGATGGCTAGCATATAAATTGAGAAAAGAGAAGGAATCAAGAAAAATATTGAAGTTAATAGATGAACAAGGCCAAGTTTATTATGGGAATAAGGAGAAAAAAGAAATTATCCGAGATTTTTATGGGCAATTATATAAACAAGAGAATATTGATGAAGGAAAAGTTAAACAGTATTTACAGGAAGCTAATCTACCAAAGATACCTAAAGAGACTGAAGAAATGCTAGAAAGCAATATAACAATGATGGAACTAAATGAAGCATTTAAGAGACAAAATAATGGGAAAGCTCCGGGCCCAGATGGGCTTCCAGTAGAATTCTATAAAACATTTCAAGAACTATTGAGCATCCCATTGTTAGAAGTTATGAATGAAGTTATGTTAAAAAAGATGATACCTAAAACATGATCAGAGGCTTATATTACACTTATACCAAAGGAAGAGACTGACCCATTGCAAATTAAGAATTATAGACCTATTTCTTTATTGAATGCAGACTATAAAATCTTTGCTTCAATCTTAGCAGAAAGACTTAAAAAATATTTAAACAATTTTATCCACTCAGATCAAAATGGATTTCTGCCAAAGAGACAAATTAGAGACAATATGAGAGTAATCTTGGATACTTTGGAATATTATGAGGCTCATCCTGAAAAACAAATGGCTTTGATATTCTTAGATGCTCAAAAAGCATTTGACAACGTGAATTGGAGATTTATGTTATTATTATTGGAGCAGATGGGTTTTGCCAAAAAATTTATTCAAGCAATAGAAGCTATATACAATAAACAGACAGCAAGGGTAATGATGGAGGGGGAACTTACAGATCTTATTAATATAAGAAAAGGCACAAGACAAGGATGCCCCCTATCTCCCTTGCTATTTGTGTTGACCTTGGAAGTCTTGAATAGAAATATTAGGGATGATAAAAGCATAAAAGGAATGAAAATTAAGAAGGAAGAATATAAGCTACAAGCTTTTGCTGATGATTTAGCTTTTATTTTGGAAAATCCGATTGAAACAGCTCCAAAGTTACTGGAAAGGATAGAGTCATATGGGGAGGTGGCTGGTTTGAAAATAAACAAAGATAAAACAAAGATTTTGACAAAGAATATGTTATTGAGACAGAGAGAAGAATTGGCAGATCTTTTGAAAATTCAAGTTACAAATAAGGTTAAGTATTTGGGGATATATTTGACAACAAGATGTAGCACATTAAAGGAGGATAATTATATTAAACTTAAACAACAGATAGCTACAGATTTGAAGAAGTGGGAAAACTTGCAATTGTCATTAATAGGGAGAATTTCAACAATCAAGATGAATATCTTACCTAGAATATTATTTTTGTTTCAAACAATACCAATAAGGCTTGGAAAAGACTATTTTGAAGATCTAAATAAAATTATGTTGAAGTTTATATGGCAAGGTAAAAAAGCGAGAATAAAGCTAAAGCTTTTGCAAGATGCTAGAATTAGAGGAGGTTTTGGTCTGCCTAATTGGGAATTGTATTATCAAGCTGCAAATTTGATGTGGGTCAAAGAATGGATAACATTAAGGAAACATAGGTTGTTGACATTAGAAGGGCATGATTTGCTGTTGGGTTGGCATGCTTTCTTATGGTATAAGGGAACTAAAACACAGGGTTATTTTAGAAGACATTATGTACGGGAGTCTTTGTGGTTAAATTGGGAGAAGATAAAAAGACAATGTTATTTGAAAATTCCAGTTTGGTTATCGACCATTGAAGCATTTTCCTATCCTATAATTTACAAGAGGGAACAAACAGTTAGATATGGGGAACTTTTGGATGAAAAGGGTGAACTTAAATCGATCCAAAACTTAGAAGAACAAGGTATAAGGATGAATTGGTTTTCATATGCACAAATACACTCAAGGTATGATGAAGATTCTAAAACGGAGGGATTTTATGATAAGCAGACTGATTTAGATAAGATTTTGATGGGTACTGATGAGAAGGTGATTAAAAAATTATATGGTTATTTACTGGGAATGAAATTAGAGGAAGAACAAGTTAAAGAAACTATGATTGTTTGGGGGAAGAATTTTGGATATGGGATTGATTTGGAGAAATGGCAGAAATTGTGGTCTCAAAATTATAAAATGACAATGTCAACAGCATATAAAGAAAACTTGTATAAGATGTTTTACAGGTGGCACTTTCCCCCGACAAGAATAGCAAGAATGTTTAAGAACAAATCTGAAAAATGCTGGAAATGTCATCAGATACCCGGCTCGTATTACCATATGTGGTGGACTTGTGAGGATGCTAGAAAATATTGGACTATAATTCGCATGTGGTTGGAAAAAATGATAAAGAAACATATTGATTTGAAACCAGAGATCTTCTTATTGGGAATTTTACCTGATATATATAGTAAAGATTTGAAATACCTGATTGTAAATGTATTAACAGCGGCCAGGATTGTATTTGCTAAAAATTGGAAGAATGAGAAAATACCATTCCAGGAAGAAATTATTAAGAAAATATTGGAATGTGCTGAGATGAGTAGATTGACATTTGAAATTAGAGAGCAAGAGGATAAACAATTTTATGAAATTTGGGATCTTTTTTATAAATGGCTGGATGATAAAATACGATAATAGAATATTTAGAATGCTAGATAGTAAGGAATATCTTTATTTTGCTATTATTTTGCTATTTGATATTATATTTATAAAGGATTTTTTAGGATTGATTTGATATGACTAGATGATTTGTTATAGAGTAAACTGGCTTAAAGTATTGTTAGCTCATTAAGCATGAATGATTAAAAATATAGTCAAAAACTTCTTTTTTTAGTGATATTAGGATATATAAATTTGGATTGACAATATGAGTTGTTATGTAATGTAATTGTAATTTGAGACTACAGAATGAATGCACAAAAATGATGAACCAACTGACACACTGGATGTACATATAAGAGTTGATGTTTTTATGTTTTGTTTGTCTTGTTTGTTTGTAGAAAATTAATAAAAACTTTTTTTCAAAAAAAAAAAAAAAATTAAAAATTAAGAAAACAATATGGAAGTTAAATTGAAAAAAAAAACCAAGGGAGAGAGAAAAAAGTAAAGAGACTACTCCCTTAAAAAGAAAAGGAAGGAAATCATTAATACTAAAGCTTTTCCTTTAAAATAAAATGCAAACATAAAAATTTGACTTCAAAATACAAAAAGAAAGACAAAAACAAGTTCCAACAGGCCAAAAATCCAAATAGCTATTACAAAAAGTAAACTAGTAAAGAGAGGGTTTGTTAAAGTAAGAAATAGCACAGCTTAAAAAAAAAAAAAAAGAGCACACTGCACTTTGTTTGATTATCCAAAGCTTTTGTTAAAATTTATAACTCTCTTCTCCAGAGTCTTATCACCTTTTTTTTTCTATAAGCTTCAACATCAGACTCCAGCTGTTGATAGAAACCCAGAAAAGCACTTGCAATAATATTCTCTCATGCTCTTCCCTGTATCTTATCAAATAGCAATGTCCTTGAAAAGAAGTCTCGGTTCTTTGTCTGGTCAAGAAAAAGAAATAGAATATTTCCAAGCCTCTGGTTGGCAGTGTTACAAAGTTTCTTTTGCTTTTCACTTTCCTCTCCTTTTTCAAACAAAATATAATAAAAATTAATTAAAAAGGGGAAAAGATATTAAAAAAGATGACTAAAAGGGAGTCTCTAGCCTAGAATATTATAAAGTCAAGAGAGGAAAGAATAGGTGAAAGAAAGAAAAAACAGTCCAGTTTCAAAATATAAAATCATGTGTAGAAAATCCAGCAATAAGAAAAAAAAATACTTTGACATTCCTGTTTAAAATTGCTGCTTCTGTCAAACTCACTTTAAAATTCTCACTTCTGTCAAAACTTTTACAGAATCTTTCTTTTCCTTAGGGTGTCCTTTCAAATCCTAAAATAAAGAAAAAGTTCTCACCAAACTGGCACACTTTCTCCTTCTATTCTCTTTCATTTCGGAGCTGTCCCAACTTCAGCAGCTTTAATGGCTGCCTCTTTGCCACTGGCAAAAAGAGCTTTTCCTGGATCTACCAGGGACTTTGTGATATCCCTGGGATCAACGGGATGCTCTCTTTACATTCACCATCTCTTTGGGATGGTTTAGATCCAATTGGACCGTCCAGGAGCAAAGATATCAGCAGTGATCTCAGACCTCCAAGATCGCATGCCATATGGTCACGACGCCAGCTCCACCCTCCCAATCATATCAATATTGTGTGTATGTTTGTGTAACACATATTCACACAAGTGTTAGCAAAAGCAAAGTGTATGACTTTCAAAAGTCAGGTCTGATTGTGGTGCCCTATCAGTCCAGGGTATATTTTAAAAAGATGAAGGAACAGAGGAAGGAAGGAAGGAAGGAAGGAAGGAAGGAAGGAAGGAAGGAAGGAAGGAAGGAAGGAAGGAAGGAAGGAAGGAAGGAAGGAAGGAAGGAATGTGGAATTTGTATAAATGTTTCCAAAAACCTCTCAGCTTTCAACCTTTTACTGGATAATGAGAATTATAAAGATGTCTTAAAAGGATGGAAAATAACAGACAAACTGATGTCCATTTAACCATCTGGCTTCATGTCTATGTCATGGTCTCTTGGTTTCTAGCTCAGTGTTCTAAACCAACAGTCTTCAACATTTCCAGCTTTGCAGACTGGCAGTGGTGGCAGTTATTGAGTTAGATGGCTTTTTTTTACAGATGTTTCATTACCCAAACCAAGAAACATCATTGCTGTTAGCTACATGTTGCCTAGTTTAGGTAATGAAACATCTGCAAGAAAGCAACAAAGCTAAGAGAGCACCAAGGACCCCTCACAGACAACTCACTTAACTAGTTCAAATAAAGTTTTAGCATCTGTATGCAAATAAAATGTTAAGTTTGGTTCATGCTAACAATTTCTTTGTGATGAGTGACATTTTAGTTATTTCTTTGTATCCCACTTTTATTATTTTTCACAAATAACTCAACGCAGAGAGACACCAAGTTCAGAGATCACCAGTTCAACCTTGAGCCACAAATATTCTTCTTTATTGGTGGGTTCTTTTTATGTAGCCAATATTAAACATAATAAGGATTTGCCAGAAGATTCTAAACCAACCCTCTGTGGATTATTTCATATTTTAGATCTAAGATAGTATTCAGTTTTGTATAAAGTATTTTTTTTAAAAAAAAAAAAAACCCAGTAAATTTCATGAGACTTTTTTTTTCTGGCTATATACACTGCTCAAAAAAATAAAGGGAACACTTAACAACACAATGTAACTCCAAGTCAATCACACTTCTGTGAAATCAAACTGTCCATTTCACATGCTGTTATGCAAATGGAATAGACAAGAGGTGGAAAGCATAGGCAGTTAATCAGAAATCCCCAATAAAGAAGTGGTTCTGCAGGTGGTGACCACAGACCACTTCTCAGTTCCTATGCTTTCTGGCTGATGGTTTGGTCACTTTTGAATGCTGGCGGTGCTTTCACTCTAGTGGTATCTTGAGACGGAGTCTACAACCCACACAAGTGGCTCAGGTAGTGCAGCTCATCCAGGATGGCACATTAATGTGAGCTGTGGCAAGAAGGTTTGCTGTGTCTGTCAGCGTAGTGTCCAGACCATGGAGGCGCTACCAGGAGACAGGCCAGCACATCAGGAGATGTGGAGGAGGGCGTAGGAGGGCGTAGGAGGGCAACAACCCAGCATCAGGACTGCTATCTCCTCCTTTGTGCAAGGAGGGACAGGAGGAGCACTGTCAGAGCCCTGCAAAATGACCTCCAGCAGGTCACAAATGTGCATGTGGCTGCTCAAACGGTCAGAAACAGACTCCATGGTGGTGGTTTGAGGGCCTGACGTCCACAGGTAGGGATTGTGCTTACAGCCCAACACCATGCAGGACGTTTGGCATTTGCCAGAGAACACCAAGAGTGGCAAATTCATCACTGGTGCCCTGTGCTCTTCACAGATGAAAGCAGGTTCACACTGAGCACATGTGACAGATGTGACAGGGTCTGGAGATGTTGTGGAGAATGTTCTGCTGCCTGCAACATCCTCCAGCATGACCGGTTTGGCAGTGGGTCAGTGATGGTGTGGGGTGGCATTTCTTTAGGAGGCTGCACAGCCCTCCATGTGCTCACCAGAGGTAGCCTGACTACTATTAGGTACTGAGATGAGATCCTCAAACCCCTTGTGAGACCATATGCTGGTGTGGTTGGCCCTGGGTTCCTCGTAATGCAAGACAATGCTAGACCTCATGTGGCTGGAGTGTGTCAGCAGTTCCTGCAAGACGAAGGCATTGATGCAATGGATTGGCCCTCCCATTCCCCAAACCTGAATCCAATTGAGCACATCTGGGACATCATGTCTCACTCCATCCACCAACGCCATATTGCACCACAAGCTATCCAGGAGTTGGGGGATGCTTTAGTCCAGGTGTGGGAGGAGATCCCTCAGGAGATCATCTGCCACCTCATCAGGAGCATGCCCAGGCATTGTAGGGAGGTCATACAGGCACGTAGAGGCCACACACACTACCGAGCCTCATTTTGACTTGGTTTAAGGACATAACATCAAAGTTGGATCAGCCTGTAGTGTTTCTTTCCACTTTAATTTTGAGTATAACTCCAAATCCAGACCTCCATGGGTTGCTAAATTTGATTTCCATTGATAATTTTTGTGTGATTTTGTTGTCAGTGCATTCAACTATGTAATGAACAAAGTATTTAATAAGAATATTCCATTCATTCAGATCTAGGATGTCTTATTTTTGTGTTCCCTTTAATTTTTTTGAGCAGTATATATACATTCTAGTGTGGGTGAAATAAGTCGGTTTTCTATTTTTACCATGTTTTTATTTACCAATTATGTATAGCAACAAAGCTGACCTTTCTACTGGCCCATAGGTTACCAAAAATTACTGAACTGGTTGCCATTTATGCTAATTTAGCTAAATTATCTGCCAACAACAATGAAAGTTCTATAGAATTTTAATGTATATTTATTGTTTTTCATGATGGTAGTTTGTGATGGTGGTTTCATGATGGTAAATTTTGTTGGAATTTAATTGAAGCATAGAAAGTACTCTCTATAGTGTCATTTTTATATTGCTTTTGTATTTAATTATTTTTAACCACAATTTATGGCTGCAAAAGCTATTTTTCCTTTTTTAAAAAAGGAACTGCATTGCAATATAATTGCACTGTAGTTTCTGTCATCCAAAATGTCATATCTATCAAACACAAGAAGAGATATTAGTCATTAGCGCATGCACAACTGGTTCCTGTGCACCAAGCTTCCCATCTCTTGCATTGTTGTTGTTGAATTAGAGGCAGCAACATTTAGACATTAGAATTGAAATTTTAGAAGTTATTAATTCCCTGCTTCTCTGTCCTTCTTAAAACGCACCTTCAGCTGAGCTTCTAGTGACTTTTTAAATTTCTCCATCAAATTACTCAGCAATTCCTCAAGAGCAGGAGACCTCTTTATTAGTAACCAACAAACTGCCTTCTGTTGGAATTTAATTGAAGCACAGAAAGTCAGAGAGGTTGCACAATGCTCAGAAAATGCTTGCATAATAAAATTCTCCTTTCTTTTAAAATATGTCTGAAACAAATTTCCTTTCATTATATAGAATTAAAAAAAAAAACAAAAAACCCAAAGGTTTGGGCCCAGGATTAAATCTGTTCAAGTCTTTTAATCCTACTCAAACACATTTTCAAACTATGGGCTTTAGTTTACATTAGTGTTGAGAGATGCATAACTTTTTGTTGTAACCAGGACACCTGGGCTGCACAAATTCAGAGCATCAGCAGTGGTTTTTGCACTGTTGATAAGAATATACAAAGATGTCAAACAGTGTGGACCAATTAGGAGTACAGCATGTGTTTTGTCGATATTATGAATATCCTGTACGCATAGCAAAGTATTTTGATGTTTAAAATAAAGCAGGGTGCAATCATCTTTCTTTTTTCTTTTTAGTCTAATCTGAAGACTAAAACCATATGTATTTAGTCTGTATTCTTTACTCATTTAGAGGAGAAGACTACAAACATCTCTGGTGGTATTTGTTTCTAAAGACATTTGTGGTGGACTACTAATTGACACATTAAAAAAAACTCTGGATACAGGCTAGCTGTTTAAGCCTGTTTTTGCAGATTTTCTTTGTCATAAGCTTATTACCATGGTGATAGAGCTAAAGATAGCAGCAGCCATGAATGTTTTTTTTTTTTTTTTTAATGTGCTGTGTTTTCTATTTCCCAGCTGTGGGATGTAATGGAGAAGGAATCAATGAAAGGTTGTTGTTTTTTTTTTTTTTACCATAATATAGAGGTTAGTCAGCAATAAAATGTGACAATGAAAGTGCTTCATTCCAGAGTTGAAGGAATGTTCCTGGAAGCTTAGGGGATTCTAGAGTTCTTCACAAAGTTAAAGGGAAGTTTATTTCACATAAAAAAGAAAAAGATTTACTATAGCTAGATAGAAATATATGGCTTGTAATCACTGATTATTTGTGCCTGAGTGCAGAGGTTGACCCCAAACACTATTATTCAATATGGGAGATGACCCTTCATTTGACTTTTATTATTATTTCATGTGGCATAACAGAATATAGTATTAATGCATAACAATCACTAAAAAAAGCATGTAAAATGAATATATGAAACACCAGAACAATAAAATTATTTTAGAAATGTACAATATGAAGAGTGAATGAAATTGTGAATAAAATTAAATTATGCATAAGCAAGTTATTAGAGTGACTAAGCCTATGGTCAGATATATAGATTGTTTAGCCATTGGACAGCAGTGCCCTACTCATCCCAATTCACTGCTTGATACAATTAGCATTGTCCAATATGACAAATCCAATATGAGAAGTAGGAATTAACACAATGGGATTCTACTCTTTTCTTCAGCATCTTGAATTACATGAATGGAAAGGGAATGAATTTTACTTTTGGACAGGTGGATGAACTCCAGAAAAGGGTATAAATGCACTTATAGGAATTTTCTGAAATATAAATTTCAGTTGCTGATTACCTCAGCATTCAAAGACGAATTTCATCTGAGGGAGTAAGGGCCTGGTGGCATATAGTGTGGTCTTTTATGTTAGCCACAAAACATATAATATCAGTTTCATTCATACTTGAGCACCTTTGAATTTCCTTAGATTTGTTTGGATCGAACAGCCTAGCAAATATGGCACGTTCTTCCTATTCTTTTGAAGTATGACACAACTAACTCCTTCAGAGTTGTTTTTTGTACACCCGAAAACCATAATATAGCATTTTTCATAAACATTAGATTAACATTAGATTCAGAATAGAGCTGGAAAGGATCTCTAGTTCAACCCGCTGCTCAATCAGGAGACCCAAAACCATTTTAGACAAGTTGTTGTCCAGTCTCTTCTTAAAAACCTCCAGTGATAAAGCATCCACAACTTCTGAAGGCAAGGTGTTCCAATGGTTGATTGTTCTCATTGTTAGGAAGTTTCTCCTTAATTCCAGATTGCTTATATGTTATGGTTATAGTGGACCCTTATATATTTATGAATTATTATGTTAAAAGTGAGAATGTTGTGCTCATTTATATTTTAATATCAACGTTCATCTTAAATTATAGCTAATAGTTACATAAAACGATCTGCCATAACCCTTTCTTTTAGCTGCACTGTACATTGAAATACAGATATAGGTAGGGTTTTTAAAAGCTCTGGATTAGCATCAGATTTTTTTTCCTAACCAGAAAGCGTTATTTAATTACCACAATTATCAGATTAGTGAAACATAACCAAATGTTTTCCTTATTATCTAATGCTCATAGGACACTTTAATTGCTGGTATATTTACATATTTGAGAGCTGCAGTATGAATTATTTACGCTCAGACTGGCTCTTGATGAACTCACCACTGGCACTGATTGGGATAATTTCAAAATTCAATGTGAGACGTTTACAATGAAAAATGAAAACCCAACAGAATATGGAAGATGGGAATAAAGCTATTAATTATGGATTTTGAATGCAATGTAAAACAAAAATAACAATGTTGATTCTAAATTCTTTTAACTGAGCAAAAGACAATAAACTCCTGTTATGTGCCTCAGTTTGCTAGTGCAAAAAGTGACCATATTTTCTGGCACTGAAAGTGATTTGAGCAGCAAGCAGTTGTGGCTTATTTGCAAATAGTGAACTTGAGTTTGGCTATAGATATTACCAAGCAGGCAAAAACCTAGTTAGCTGGTTATAAAAGAAGAATGGACAGGTTCATGGCTATTAAGTGGTTTAGGGGTACTTGATGACTTAATGATTGGTCACTTAATGGCCATTCAAAATTATACCTGAACAAGTGCCTTTTAGCACCTCTGGTCATCATAAAATGTTGTGCCTCAGACACACACACCCACGGTCACATGACCACCCATTGTGTGCTCAGCAACTGGTTTACCTTTGCAGGTTGTTGAAGAATTCCATTCCATGGGGGTTTTCTGTTTCTGGCATTTTTTGCTAGTTTTTGGCAAAAAGAAAATTCTATTCAGAAGAATGAGTTTTGACTTACAACCATAACTATTGTTTAATGGCAGTAGATTCACTTTATAACAACTGTAAAAACATCATAAAATCAGGTGCAATCATATAGCTACCTTGACTCAGACTGTAATAAGAGAGAGAGAGAAGTTCTCTGAGGATGAGATCCAGCACAAGTCCAAAACCTTGGAAGACTAAACCAACTCAATCTGGTCCCATTTGTAGTCACAAGTTGAAGACTTCATATACTGCTTCCTGAATTATAGACAGCATTCTTTTGATGTCTATTTCTGGGAAATAAAAAAGGAAGGGGGCATATGTGAGATTTTCTCATATATTCAGATGCTACTCGATACAGAATTATGGACTATATGGTCTACTGGTCAGATTTAGCAAGGATCTGTTTCAGGTTTATATTCTTACACTTCTACCTGCCTCTTGTTTTCTTCTGTTGTCCAGCTAGCTCAGAAGAACACAGACAGATTATACAATGGACAGGTTGCCTATATGGGAATAGTTCTGTTCTGGTGAATCCGACACACACGGACACACACACAAAAGTTTGATAAATTCTCCTCCTCCATAGATTATGATGAAGATCCAGTCTCCATTGATGCAACATAGTTGTCTGTAATGAAGAGCTTTCTGTACTTTCACATGAGCTGAAGAAATTGTAGAAATGTAGAAAAAGGCTTGTGTGACCTGGGAAAGGAGTCTTCATCCTTCTGAAAGGTGGGACAGACTACCAGACCCAAGAAATTAGACCTAAATGTTATAGTGCACAGAACAGGGCTATCAATCTTGAGGCCTGAGGGCTGGATGTGTCATGTGCTGGCCATGCCCACACCCAGTTTAGCGAAGGGAAAAAAGTCATGATACGTCATGTGATGCCACCATGATGACACAAGTCATCCCCTGGCATAGACTCTTTTACAGAAATCCCCTTCCCACCTTTGTAAGATCCAGGTGAGAATATCAGTCTCACATATGGGTAAAACCTTTCCCTAAGTTTGGCAGAAAGGTTTGCTTCTATTTCTCATTAAGTTGAAATAACACCCTTTTAGTTTTCCCTAAGCAAAGTGACAATTTCAACAAAAAGCCTTATCAGAATGTTTAGATTTTTTTTTTTACAAATATTCTGTTTAGCTTTGGTGAAAAAAGATCGCACAAGAGTTAACTATAAACATAGGGCAGGAAAAAAAAAAATCCTTTCACCTATAATCACACCACAGCAGTCTTAAACATGCCCGCCCCACCATAGGAAATTTTTCCGTAGGTTATAAAAAATGACAGGCCTTTGCAGCATCCATTGCTGTTCCAGAAAATAAATAAGTACCATTTTAAAAGTGATTAGTGCCATGAGATGTGCCTTTTGTTTCCAGCATATTTCAATTGAAAAATGAGACTGCCTTTGTAGCAGGTTCCTTATACTTATCTGCATCCCCTCTGTAGAGAAATAATCTATTGCCCCATGCTTGTAACTGATTTATAACTGGTTTATTTTTATTTAATCTGCATCTTGACCTTCATCTATTGAAAAGAATAGACAAAAATATGTTCTGATGTTCTCAGAGAATAATATACTTTCCCCTTTGGGTGTGAATTTTAAACAACCCTTTAATTTGCATAATGGATATATTAATCTAATTAAGATGCAGTTTATTAGATTTTGAGTCTATAAATGCTCCAGAAAAAAAGAGTGAGTTTTTGTTGGAATAGAAAGAATACAAATTCTCATAACTTTCTGGCCTTCCATAATTTCACATTTAGAATTTATAACTTCCAGATCCAGGACTGTATCTGCTCAGTTATTTGCAGCAGATCCACAAGAAAATAAAGAAGAATGCATGTTCCACAAATACAAATTGGGACATTCCTGCATTTTATCATAACTCATGTTATATAACAATACTGCCCTTGTGCAGTGCCCTAGAGATGGAGCTCTCACCTCAGAAGACTGTGAGTTCAACCCTGGGTAGAGGCTAGGTTGGAGAGTCTATTTGGAATAGACTGTCCTGGGGGGTTGGATTAGATGACCCCCAAGATCCCTTCCAACACTGTTATTCTATGTCTTCTGTGATTAAGAGATGATTGAAATATTGTTTGTACAACCTCATGTATATTTTCCTTTGCTTTCCAACCTTCCTTCTACCATTTTGCTACCTCCTGTTACATGATAAAAATCACAAAGCCTCAGGAGCAGATAGGTTGCCTCTGTGTTTCTTTTCCAAAATCACAGTATCACTTTTCTCTCCAAAATATGTGTGGCTCAGGCAGTCATTTTGAAATGTCAGCATTCTAAGCAGATAATTAGTTTTCCTCTGTTGTTGAATCATCCCTAAATAACTGATTTCCCCTCTGTGACCCCTCAAAAATTATAGTTTGTCCAAAATATTTGCATAACTGAGCAACTATACATGGACTCCTGGCACTTGAAAAAAACTGCTTAGGTTCTTTTTATTACTTTACAGCTGCTGAGGCACCAGCACCATGACTCTTAGCTGCAACTTGAACCTAAAGTATTTTGTGCTGGTAAATTTGTTATTCTTCTTCATCTTAGTTTCTAGGTTCACCAAATCCCAGTTTGTTTCTTTTGTAATTCATTTAGTTTAGTTTTATTGTGCTAGCATTCTGGGTTATCACTTGCAAAGACATTATAGTAGAACCTAATAGTATTTAGTTTGTAAATTACTTTTATGCTGCTTTCTACTTTAGTAAGGCAGATATTACAATGTCATATTATTTATATGTCTATTACAATTATTAACTGCAATATATGTTGCATGATTAGTAACACACAAACATTCTAATGTAGTAGATACATACATGATATCCTATAGGAATCTGATCCTGGTTGTACAATGATTTTTGGTATTCCTTCAGATTTTATTATTTTGGTGCATCCCTTTTCATACATTCCAGGCCTTGAATTAGGGTAGGGTAGGGTAGAGTAGGGTAGGGTAGAGTAGGGCAGGGCAGGGCAGGGCAGATTAGAATAGAATAGAATAGAATAGAATAGAATAGAATAGAATAGAATAGGGTAGGGTAGGGTAGGGTAGGGTAGGGTAGAGTAGAATAGAATAGAATAGAATAGAATAGAATAGAATAGAATAGAATAGAATAGAATAGAATAGAATAGAATAGAATAGGGTAGGGTAGGGTAGGGTAGGGTAGAGTAGAGTAGAGTAGAGTAGAATAGAATAGAGTAGAGTAGGGTAGGGTAGGGTAGGGTAGGGTAGGGTAGAGTAGAATAGAATAGAATAGAATAGAATAGAATAGAATAGAATAGAATAGAATAGAATAGAATAATTCTTTATTGGTCAACTGTGATTGGATACATAAGGAATTTGACAGGTACATAAGCTCTCAGTGTACATTATATGTGCAAACTTACAATATATACAACTAATTGCATTGTGGTGGTCTCCCATGGAAAGAATAAGACACAGGCTGGTGTACTTGGGATGGGAGCCCAGAATAAAATTCCAGTGCTTTTATTGAGCAAACTTACAATATATACAACTAATTGCATTGTGGTGGTCTCCCAATGAAAGAATTAGATTTTATTGAGATTTTTGTGCATAGTAAGCAATTACATTGTGGATTAATAATTAGATATAGTACAGGCTTATTTGCAGTTGTCTAAGCTGCCTCTTTGTTTGTATTTGTTCTTATTGTTCTCTTTTCTTTGTACTATCTTAGTGACCTTTAGACAGGCATGAATGTATAAGGCATTATATTAATCATTGCTCAATCTCAGGCCAAAGTTTATTCCCACATTGCATAGAACTAGAGAAAGACTGAGGCTTGCAGAAATAATGGCTTTACAGAAGTCATCATGTTATATTGATTTTAATAAGAATATCAAAAATGTTCTAAATCAGTCAACATCAAATCTGGTCTATTCCTGACTAGCATAATTTTTCTCCCAGACTTGTTGGAGGGCAAATAGTAGGTGAGGACCTTGAACACTTGGAAAAATAGTGCATTCAGAGAATAATAATAAAAAAAATATCACAATCTTATTTAGGATTATTTATCATAAATAAATGAAATTAATACCTTTCTCTCTTTTCTATTTTCCATTTTATGTGTTTTGTTTGTAATAAATAAACAAACAAAAAATTTGATTCCAAAAAGACCTCATGTTTAGGTTATACACATTTTAAATGAAAATGGTTGCCTTTCCTTTTCCCATATGTATTAGAGCAGTGGAAAAAAAGTGTTATTTTTGTTGTACTTTCAGATAAGGCACAGTGATATATTATGGATCATCCTTCCTGTCTTTAATAGAAAGTATTAGTTTTTTTATTCTTTTTGGGGTAGGGGAGGCTATTTTCATTTGTTTCCAGTTTCAAATTGAATTCATTCTGGAACAAGTTTTTTGATGAGCTATTGATTAATGCTTGATTTACCACAGTTCTCTGAGAAACATGATCAAAGCCAAACCACTTTTATTTGACAGCAGTCATGACTCAGATATTTTTTTTTCTCCTAGAGTACTCTTTCTAACTTGTAGTGATTAGTTAACTACCTGTTCCACTGGACCCATGTGTACCAAGAATCCATCTTTTTTTTTTCTTGCCTAGCATTTTGAGATGTCTCTGAAGAGACATGGAAAGAGAATGCCAGTTAGGAAGATACAGAATAAAACTTAGGAATGAGTGAATCAAACATATATTTTTTTCTCTTCATCTGTTTGCCTTGGGGATCTTGTAGACTTCCCCAATCCATTATCTTTAGATATATTTGCAGAGCAGACAAAGGGGGTATTTGTTCTGTCCTTCATTTACATACTCGAAATCCCCGCGCTTTGATTGGCTAAAGCGCGGGGATTTCTAATTGGCCAGGCGAGCCGCGCCGATTGGCTTGTTGAGAGTCTCCCGCGATTGGCTCGTTCCAAGAACGGGAGACTTGAAATGCTGCCATTGGCCGCGGCCGCCGCGGCGAAAAGAATAAAAGCCGCGAGCTTTTTTCCTTTTCGCCGGTTCGGTTCCTAGCTTCACAATAAAGAGCATTTAACGAAGTCACTGACTCCTGGCGTCTTTTGCGGATACGACACTGGCGACGAGGATGGGATCCAGCCCCTGAACCGAACCCCATATCCGACGAAAGCCAGACTTAGCACCGAAATGGCGAAAATCGCACTGCCCGCCCCCTTCAACCCCGCCACCGAGGACTGGGAATCGTTCTCCAACCGTTTCCGCATGTACCTCGAGTGCACCGGAATGAAGGACGCCTCGGGCCCGCTAAAACGCGCTGTTTTCCTCACCCATTGCGGAACCGAAGTTTTCCAGATGGCCAAAGCATTGGCCAAGCCGGCCGACGCAACCGCCATGGATTGGGACGTCCTCGAACCTATCCTTCGGCGACATTATGCCCCCGAGTTCCCCATCCTGATCCGGCGCAACGAATTCTACCGGCGGGACCAGAGACCGGGTGAAAAACTGAGCGACTTCGTCACCGAGCTGCGGCGCCTAGGGGGGCTCTGCGAATTTGACGGCCTGAACAGCCTCTTGAGAGACCGATTCATGCTCGGCCTATGGGACCCTGCGCTCCAGAGCCGGCTTATGACTAAGGGTGACATCAGTCTAGCAGACGCCCTCACCGCAGCCGCAGCCGCAGAAGCAACCCGCACTTCCGCCGACAGCATGCGCAGACCAGACGCAAAGGACCGCGGCAGAAACAACAACCCGGCAAGGTCGGCCGACCTAAAGAACGAAACAACCACACACCACGGCGATTTCCATTCTGCGTCCAGCACGTCCGAAGACGAAGAAGACATACATCGATTGCAGACGGGGCGCGACCAACGGAACCGCAGAGGTCGTAGGTCGAGGACCAACTGTGCCGGTTGCGGCGGCGACCACCCCAGGTCAGAATGCCGATTTTTTTATTCCATCTGCCGGCATTGCGAGAAAAAAGGACACATCGCCCGGGTTTGCCGCCAGAAGAGAACTCGCAGTCCACCCCAATGGGACCAACACGATCAAAGAAGGGAGAGCCCACCGCCCCGGCCCAAAGATCGCCAATCGGACAGCCGATGGGACCGGAACCAACGACCCTCGAGAGGCGGCGACAACCGGCGCAGAGAAGAGACCCACCAGACGGTAACCATCGGCCACGCCATCTCCGACGGCGCCAGAAAAGTCCACGTCGAGGTCCACATCGAGGGCCAACCATGCAAAATGGAAGTGGACTCCGGGTCCTACCTCTCCATGATTGCATGGCACGAGATAAAACGGTTAGTGCCTACCCTCCAAAGGAGGAACATAGACGCCCAAAGACTTATTGTAAAAGACTACCAGGGAAACCGCGTCCCGGTAGTGGGCACCAAAAACTTTAATGTGACATATAAGGGGCGCACCGAACAACTCCCCCTCACAATCGTCGATCGCGACCGCCCAAGCCTACTGGGCCTACAATGGTTCGCCCCGCTCGACATCACTCTCACGGGAGTCAACCACGTCACCGACGACGATTGGGAACAGCGGCTAGCCCAGGAGTTCCGGGAAGTCTTCGACGGAAGCCTGGGCAAGTATCAGGGGCCCCTTATCTCATTTGATCTAGACCCTAGCGTCCCCCCAAGCGACTAAAACCTAGGCGGGTACCATTCGCCCTAAAACCTAAGATAGACGAGCAAATTGACAAGCTCGTCAAACAAGGGGTGTTGCAACCAATAGACCATGCCCGGTGGGAGACCCCCATAGTGACCCCGGTCAAGCCAGACGGGTCAGTGAGAATCTGTGGGGACTATAAGGCCACCCTAAATGGCGCGCTGCAACAAAGCGCCTACCCCGTCCCAATCGTGCAACACCTACTGCACTCACTGGGAGGGGGCAGGGTCTTTGCCAAGCTTGATCTCGCCCAGGCATACCAGCAGTTGCCGGTCGACGAACAAACGGCGGAAGCCCAGACCATCGTTACCCATCGGGGGGCTTTCAAGTGCAACCGACTCCAATTCGGAGTCAGCGTGGCACCAGGCATCTTTCAGAGCCTGATGGAACGGTTGCTGCAGGGCATCAAGGGGGTGGTGCCCTATTTCGATGACGTGTTAGTGGCGGCGCCAAACGAAGCCGAATGAGAAAACCGACTAAGGGAGGTCTTGACAAAATTTAAAGTAACAGGACTTAAAGTAAAAAGGGAGAAATGCCAACTGTTCACGGAACGAGTGGAATTCTTGGGCTACCTACTAGACCGGCACGGCATTCACCCCACGAGTAAAAAAGTCAAAGCTATCAAAGAGGCCCCCACCCCTAGATCAAAGACTGAACTACAGGCATTCTTGGGGTTACTGAACTTTTATAATGTTTTCCTACCCCAAAAGGCAACGGCGGCGGAGCCTTTGCATAGGCTCCTGGATAAGGCGGCAACCTGGACTTGGGGAAAACGGGAGCAAGCCGCCTTCCAAAAAACTAAAGACCTCCTCACCTCCGACGCCATCCTGATCCAATTCAACGAAACCTTGCCCCTGGCCGTCACTTGCGACGCATCACCTTTCGGCGTCGGCGCTGTCCTCAGCCATACCCTTCCTGACAGAAAAGAAGCACCCATCGCGTTCTTTTCAAGGACTCTAACCAAGCCAGAGCGGAACTATAGCCAACTGGACAAAGAGGCTTTGGCTATAGTTGCCGCCATTAAACGGTTCCACGAATATCTTTACGGCCGCCCCTTCACCATTGTAACAGACCATAAGCCGTTACTAGGCATCCTTGCAGGGAATCGGGCCACCCCGAACATTCTGTCTCCCCGGATGACAAGGTGGTCCGAGTTCCTGGCAGCCTACAGCTACGAACTTATACACAAACCGGGTAAGAAGATTTCACATGCGGACGCTTTAAGCCGCTCGCCGTTACCGGACTCCGACCCTGACCCAGCACCAACGACAAACACCCTTAGCATCGAGACCCTACCCAACCTACCCATAACCGCGTCAGACATTGCCCGGGAAACTATTAAAGACAGGCGTCTGGCGCGGATTTTGCATTGGGTGGAAAAAGGTTGGCCAGAAAGGGACAACGACGAGTCCGTCAGGACATTTAGGAACCGCCAAACCGAACTCTCGCTGCTTAAGGGGTGCATCTTATGGGGTGACAGGGTGGTCATTCCGGACAGACTACAGAGGAAGGTTTTAGAAATGTTGCATGAGGGGCATCCTGGCATCGTAAGAACTAAAGCCCTGGCCAGAAGTTACGCTTGGTGGCCAGGGATGGACAAGCAGATAGAGGCCTGGGTAGCTAGGTGCCAGCGATGCCAGGAGACTAGACCCAGCCCACCCACAGCACCCATCCTGGAGTGGGAAACACCAAGGGGGCCCTGGTCCAGAATCCATTTAGACTTTGCCGGTCCCACAAATGGACATACCTTCCTCATAACAGTTGACGCTTACTCCAACTGGTTGGAGGTAAGCAACATGAAATCTACAACCACGGAGGCCGTGATCAAAGAACTTTGCAAACTATTTGCAACACACGGCCTCCCAGACGTCGTCGTCTCCGACAACGGGCCCCAGTTCACTTCCCTCGACTTCGAGAAATTCCTGGTGGAAAAGGGCATCCGCCACACATTAACAGCACCGGCGCATCCGGCGGCGAACGGTAGGGCGGAACGGATGGTCCAATTTACCAAAAAAACCATCCGGAAAATGGACCACGGGGAGATCCAAGACAAAATTAACAGACTCCTCTTTATACAACACATCACCCCGAACACCACTACCAACAAGAGCCCAGCCGAATTACTAATGGGTAGAAAGCTGAGGTCCCCACTCGACAGGTTACACCCAACATATAACCCGGAGCGACCCCCAGACTCAAGTACAAAATACCGAACATTCACACCCAGGGACCTCGTGTATGCAAAAAACCTGACGGGGGACCCCCTATGGATCCCAGCCGTCATCACCCAAATCACAGGCCCACGCTCATACCGGTTCCAAACCACAGATGGGCGAGCCTGGAAACGACACATTGACCAACTCAGGTCTAGAACAGCAAAAGAACCCACCTCCCAAAACACAAACCAAGGGGGGAGGGAATACCCGAATAACCAAACGCAAGAAAAAATAAACCAGCAGTACTTACCGGAACGCAGCCATCGCGATCCCCCACCGGAGAAGAACCGCCAAGCCAGCTCGACCGACCCGGAAAGACCGAGCGGGAGCGGCGAAACCCGTAGCTCAACCAACCCGGAAGGCCCAGGTGGGAGCCACGGAGAAGGAACCGGCCCGATCAACCAACCGGTTCGCACAGAAGAGGGAACAGCCAAAAACCCGACTGCTCCGGCCGAAATCCAGCTTACAACTGAGTTGCGCAGGTCAAGTAGGACTAGACGGAGCCCCGCCTACCTACGTGACTACGCAATGTAAGGACTGAACCAAGAGGGGAGGGGTGTTCTGTCCTTCATTTACATACTCGAAATCCCCGCGCTTTGATTGGCTAAAGCGCGGGGATTTCTAATTGGCCAGGCGAGCCGCGCCGATTGGCTCGTTGAGAGTCTCCCGCGATTGGCTCGTTCCAAGAGCGGGAGACTTGAAATGCTGCCATTGGCCGCGGCCGCCGCGGCGAAAAGAATAAAAGCCGCGAGCTTTTTTCCTTTTCGCCGGTTCGGTTCCTAGCTTCACAATAAAGAGCATTTAACGAAGTCACCGACTCCTGGCGTCTTTTGCGGATACGACAGTATTCTCTTTAAAAAGAAGTGTATATGGTTATCAAGAAGTCCCTTAAAGCTATTTATAACCTTTAAAAATCTTTATAACCTTTAAAAATCTTAGCAATGTAGCCCCAATAGTTTGCTCTCTCTAGAGTTTCCCAGAAGGAACATGTTACTGAGCAATGTCTTATATTGACATGGCCAATCAGGAAATATCAGAGGGAAAACATTCTGTATTATTTGAAAGTGGGGGGAAATGGCTAATTTTTACATGAGGATAGATTTTTTTTAAAAAAAAATAACTTCGTTGAAGAAAGGATATTGTATACTGCATCCTATATACTTAATTAAAGAAGGAAGCACTTTTAAACTTCACTGGAAAAAAAAACAAATTGGAGGCAAAAAGAAAGAAAATATAAAGACAGAGTTTCCAATTTTCTTTATATCAGTTGAAGGTATAATGTGGAGGTGGGAGACAATGAGTAATAGAATCAGAGTAAGATGTACTTCATGCAGAAATCAACATCTGTAAATATTTTAAAATCAGGTTCTGTGCATCAGTACTATTAATAAAAAGAGAAAATATGTGAATCCAAACTCTCTACAGAATAGGATAAGAATAAATAATGTTATCATGTTTTGTTATACAACATCTGAGCTACTGAAGGAAATCTGCAGTGGAATAGCTAATGTATATCTGAACCTTCTAACTATGTGTAGAAGAACAATAATCAATGTTAATCAAATAACCTGATCTGCGAGCTGTTTCAAAATTGTATCTACTCCAAGGCTACTGCCTGAAGATGAGCCAAGAATTAGCACTGTTTGGAATCAGACTAAATATTATGTTTTCTCATTTAATAGAGTATCTGATATTCAATTATACAATTGGGAAATATAAACACAGACCTGACAGCTATTGACCTTGGTAGCTAGCTGGTAGAGGAAGAGGTCCAAACATGAGTTGTCAGGTAGGTCACTAATAGTGATAAAGTTTTAATACCTGTTGTAGCAAGAAAAAATATGTGGCTTTCAAAGGGCTTCTCCATTTGTTGAGGTTTTACCTAAAGAATGAGCAATGCTTCCCTGCTCCCATGGCTGCTTATCTCATTAGACAAAGTGAGGCAGTTGCCTTAAGCAACAAATTCTGGATGCTATAGAAACTATTGGCAGTCCACCAAGGCATTCTTCTTCTTTGCATAAATCAGAATGATTTTTCATTGTATATTTTTGTGTGTATCAACTTCTCTACCAGTCCATATTACTGATCTATTTAGACTAGATCACCACAGAGAGCAGTTGTTAAATATTTGAAGCAGGATTGTTTCAGCCTTATCTTGGCAATGCCAAGAAATAAATCTGACTTTCTACTGTCTAGTGATACATTTGAACAACACATTTTCAGAACTTTTGTCACATCTTTTAAGGTCATTTAGCAAGAATATTACTGTAAATTAACCTTATTTGGGCAAATGAATCACACATTCAAGCTTTACTCCCTATTTAGAATAGATGACTGTATAGGATGTCAAATCACAGGATTATCTTTTTTTTTTCATCAAAATCCAAAGGTTTTGCACTGCAATTCTCTGAAATTGAAGTACCTTCCTCATGTTGAACTATCAATTGTTTTAAACATGGAATGTTTAGAAGTAAACATTAAGTAACTCTGCAGCATGGGATAATTATACTGATAGGACTGTGTTAAGCACGGTCGGTGGGTCCCATTGAGAGACAAGACTCAAGTAGTGAAACAACAGCTCTTTATTAAGGAAGCAGATTCTGAGACAAGAACCCTAGCCGCAGCAGCTCTTTTTATAGCAGCCTAAGACAGACTTTTGAGCTTGCCATGCTTGGTTTTACCCAATCGCGGCAACCCATATGCGAACCAATCAGGATTGCTATGTATCGTCCAATCACAGCCTGGCTCTTCCGGACCAATAGGAATGTAGGCCTACAAGCCTGCTAGTATGGAACACCCCTCCCCTCTTGGTTCTGTCCAAGGGGCGGGGTCACGTAGTCACGCAAGTAGGCGGGTCTTCATACCTGCCTACTAGACTTGTGCAGTTCACAATGTCTCTGATTGCAGTCAGGTTCGGATGGGCTCCACGTCGCTCTCAAGCTACTCAATGGAACTGCCTGGAAGAGTGAACTGGTCCTATAGCTACAACTCCCATCTGGTGATTCTGGGTCAGTTGAGTCGTTTGCTCTGTTGCTCCCACCTGGGTTCTCTGGCTGATAGAGCTTGTCCGGCTGCTGCTTCCAGGTGAAGTACCCATCTGCCACAAATCCCTTCTGGCTGGTAAGTATTGTTGGTTTAATGTTTGGTTTTTATTTAATGTGTGTGTGGGTTGTTCTGCTTGCACAGGTGTCAGTTCTTTTTCAGAGTTTGAGGTGTTCCCCCCCTCTGATTTCTTGGTTAGCGTCTAGGAGGGGAGAAGTGACCAGCCTGGTTCTTAGTTGGTCAATATGTCATTTCCATGACCTACCATCGGTGGTCTTGAGCCGGTAGGAGCGGGGGCCTGTGATTTGGGTGATTTTTGCAGGGAGCCAAAGTGGGTCCCTAGTAAAGTTTTTGGCAAAAACAGTGTCTCCTACCTTGAAGGTGCGGTGTTTGCTGCTGGAGCCAAGGGGTTTTTCCGGGGTGTAAGCAGGGTGCAGGCAGTCCAGAGGTGACCTGAATCTTCTGCCATTTCGATTCCCAGCAGTGCGAACCGTTGCAACCTGAGTAGGCTGGGTCGGTCTTTATCAATGATTGTGAGTGGTAGGATGGTGGTGTGGTTCTTAAAGGTAACTTTAAAATGTCCAGTACCAGTGACCAGAATGTGGTTACTTTGATAGTCTCTTAATATTAGTTTCCAGTCACTTAGCTCTTGGCGGCGTATGCTGGGAATCAGTCGTTTTATGGTCCTCCAGGAAACCATAGAGAGGGAGGAGCAGGAGTCTACTTCCATGGTGCAAGGTTGGTTCTCAATGGTGACCTCAACATATATCTTCCGTGCATCTATTGATGAAGCGTGGCCGATGATAACTTTGGTGCATTTCTTCTCTTCTTGGTGCATCTATGAATTTCTTGGGTCAGATGTCCCAGTTCCATTGGCTGTCATTTGGGCAGTCCCTGTTTATGGTGGGGGTGCCATCTATTCTTCTTGGACTGTTTCCCCTGCATCGGGTGCTGAAATTTCATTTGTTGCGACACACCTTGGCAACATGCCCTTGCTTTTCACAAAAACGGCAAATAGCATCCAAGAACTTGCATTCGGAATGCGGGTGATTTCCTCCACAGCCGGCACATTGGTATCCCGACTTACACCTGCATCGGTGCTGCTGGCCATTTTGCTGGTCGTCTCTGTGCTGTTTGCCACGTGCTAATCAGTCTAGTTGTCTCAGAATCCCATCCTCATCGCCAGTGTTAAGTACGGTCGGTGGGTCCCATTGAGAGACAAGACTCAAGTAGTGAAACAACAGCTCTTTATTAAGGAAGCAGATTCTGAGACAAGAACTCTAGCCGCAGCAGCTCTTTTTATAGAGCTGGCCACGGCTAAGCAGCCTATGACAGACGTTTGAGCTTGCCGCGCTTGGTTTTACCCAATCGTGGCAACCCATATGCGAACCAATCAGGATTGCTGTGTATCGTCCAATCACGACCCTGATCTTTTGGACCAATAGGAATGCAGGCCTACAAGCCTGCTAGTATGGAACAGACTGAACCACATATTATAGCCTATACTGCTGTTAATCTGTCTCTGAAGGGCACAGTCAAGGGCACAGCTGCATGTAATTATTTATTTAACATGAGGTGAGATAGAGGACAGAAATCATAGCACCAGTAACAGTTACCAGTTAGTACAGCTTCTGTATATAAATAATAATTTGATTTAGGACCAGATTTCATTGTGTTCAATTCTGTTCTGCTCTAAAATGAAATAAAATCACTAGATAAAGTATAGTTTTTCAAGCTATGGTTGTTAACTTTAATCTTGCCTCCTTCTGTACTATTGTCTTCAGTACAGTCATTATTTGCTTCAGATTTTTTATACCCGCCTTTTCAAATCTTTTTGCTTCTTTAGCTGATAGGCATTCAATGGTGAGATACCCTAGATGGGCAGGTCTTAATTAGGGCTAATTTTGTGGATGGAGCTTAATTTGATTGCATGAGCTCAAAAACATGTTAGGGCTTCTTTTCAAAGTGGGTCATCTTTTTAGGGAAACATAGTATAACAGGTAGTTTCCACACACAGAATAGCACAATAATTATATTGATGCAATATAAAATTCACATTTCAGAATAGAATAGAATAGAATAGAATAGAATAGAATAGAATAAAATAGAATAGGGTAGAATGGAATAGAATAGAATAGAATTCTTTATTGACCAAGTGAGATTGGACACAAGGAATTTGTCTTGGTGCAATATTTTCAACAGTAATTATTAAGATTTCAGATAACAATAGACATATTCATAAACCCCAATTGTCAGTCCAATTGTCACACTCTCTGGTTAATGACATAGGATTATGGTGAAGGAAGGCCATTAACAGTCCCATTAGTATGAAATGTTAGAAATGATCCAGCTGTTTAACATATCACTCTCACTCTCAAAAATGAAAATGGTGTGACTGCATTAAATATGAGGTCAGGGTAGTTGTAATGTCTTTACAGATTCCAGAACATTTACTGCTGTTTTTTTTAAAAAAAAAACCTGATCAACTGTCATGCTTGATAGCCATATGCACTTAGGCAGCAAACTTGGAATAAATTGGTAACTACAGAATGTGCCTCTCAACCTCAGAGACAGCTAATGGCTGACCTTTAGAATGTACTGCCAATTACTAACTTAACTTATGGTACTTTCTTTTCTCCCAGATACAATTTATCTCCAATAAAGATTTATATTCTGTATACATTTTTTAAAAAAGAACACCTTTTATCATAAAAAGTCAGACTCCAAATGCTATTGCATATCGAGGACTATGGATTATTAAATCAATAAGATTTGCCTTCTGATAAATGACATAAACAATCCCACATTACAGATATTGCATGGATTTAAGAAAGGAGATGGAATGAATTTCAGAATGACCTCTTCTTTTGTAATCAGTGCGAGTTCTAATATATTACCATGTGTACATATGAATGTTATCCATATTGTCAGATGTCTTGAATAACCATGAACAAAAAACCAGAGTTGTTGGAGGAATTAACATTGGAACTACTTTATTTATTCTGGGAACTTTGTTTTCTTGTATTATATCATTGTTTTGCATCACTTAACAGGATCTGTCATAGATTCAGGCATGGGTAGAATGAATGAGACAGTCTTAGTTGGTGAACTTTCAACTCTTTATTGCATAGTGACTTCTAACTTGTATAACAACAACTCTGCTTTATAGGCAATGCTAATGTGAAATAACCAATAGGAGCTGTGAAACGCTAGCTCCAGTACCAATAAGAGTCCTTCGTTAAGGGCCAATCAGATTCTCAGAACCCGACCAATCCGATCTAGCCGCTTAACACCCAATCAGAAGTGCAGGGCCTGAACCCTGCACTTTACCCCAAGCTTGCCTTTATTCAACTATTTACATACATAACAGGATCAATTTGCTTTATAAATGATTTCACCACATGGCAATGTTCACCTATCAGCAACAATGCCTATTTTTCCATAATCTTCTATAACTTGGTCATTTCATAGAGACCAGAAGGCCATCAATTATAGTGTTTGAAATCCCAATGAAATCTAAGTTCCTTTTCCAAAAATATAACAACCTCTTCAAAGCATGCATACAATTTAGGGAAATGTTTCTAGAAGATTAGCATTTTAAATAGCTGCTTCTCTGAGCTCCTCAAAACGCTCAACAATTAACTTTCTGTCCATGACATTTACATATCAGAGGCAAGCACCGGGCTGGGGTGCTGGGGTTTTTTAGGGGTTCAGGAGAGCCCCTAGCTAAGATTCTGTGCAGTTTGGAGAACTCCCAAATCCCACTCCTAACTGGATTGGGTAATTTATGATGAAGCATATTGTGGGAATTCAACTATCCGCTTAAAGCAGATTGTGTAAATCAGGTTATCATGTTAACTGACAATATGACTTACAGGTATATTGTATTGACCTATAGCCACAATAAGGGGTGGGCTGCTGGGGGTACACAGGGTTTGAGAGATCCTCTAACTAAGATTCTGCACAGTTTGAAGAATCCCCAAATCCTGCTCCTGGCTGGCTCCACCGCCCCTCTCCTCCCTCCCAGGAGTCCCCATGTGGCCCATTTTGGATGCAGGTAAGTAAAGGGCACACATGGAAGGTTGAGGAGAGTTAAAAATGGACCTCCCAGAAATTCAGGAAGCTCAGAAATGGGCCTATTTGCAGCTTCCAGAGACCCTCTGTAGCCTGGGGAGGCTGTTTTTGCCTTCCTGGAGGCGCAAGGAAAGCCACTGGAGCCCAGGGAGGGCAAAAATGCCCCGTTGCTGTGCTGCAAAAAGCCAACTAGGCCACGCCCACCATGTCCAGGCCCACCCAGCAACCGGGCAGAGAACCCTTTTTCTAATTTTTTTTTTTTTTTTGAAACAAATTTTTATTAATTTTAAAGATAAAACAACACATCATTAACCATTAAATACATAAACACATAAAACCTCTTAACATTGTAAATCCTTACAAGTCAAACAAAACATTATTTTTATACAGCATAATTCCAATTTATCCCATCTCCATATGGACACACAAATATCTTTCAGCAAATTTCTCATTATTTCTCTTTACTCCTATTCAATTTCATTTCTCTTCCATATTTATCCATTTTATAGTCATCATATTCTTTTCTTTCTGGCTTGTTTAAATTATTCTCATCTAACATTCCTCCAAGGTTTTATTGATTCTTTTTTCCTTTTTTTTATAAAAAACAAATTTTGTTAGTTTTACAAAAAACACAATACACAAACATACAAACACAAAACATAAACAAAACTAAAAGATCTTTTCTGAAGGTTGTCTGTTCCCAGGTTAAAACTCTTCACACAGACACAAATTCAAACATCATATTCAACCCATATCTCCTTCCATATCTTATTATCATTTTCTTTTTATATATATATATATATAAAAACCATTTTTATCAGTTTTATAAAAACAATGCACAAAGAATCAAGGCATAGCAGCTTATAAATTCTTTTCTAAGAAAAAATAATAATAAAAGATCAATAAGGCATAACATTTCCAGATTATAATATCAATATTTCATATAATATTAACTTCATATCTTGTCCCTACTTCTCCTTTCCATCCAAATTATTTATTAATTAAAATTTTATTGCCTTTTATCAATATACAAAATCCAAAAAAAAAAAAGCATATATATCCTTCCATATCTTATTACCATTTTCAACAACATTCTTTGTCTGTTCTATTTCCAATTATCCATTCATCTTTTTTTTCTTTTACCATACTTCTCCTGTACACCAATTGGAGTAACATCTATAACTCATTACCCTAACTTAGAAATACTACATATAGCAATCTTTCTTGGGATTCTGTTTAAAAGATTCTAAAATTACATAATAAATTTTATATTCTAAATATACATATAAAAAACACACTCTTATATACCCTCCAGAATCCCTCTTTTAATCTAAATTAAATTCACCCATTGTCTCAAAATAAACTTTTTTTCTTTAGGTCTTGCTTCCCCCCATTAAGGCTTCTCCTCCCCCCCTTTCTCTCTTGCTTATTTTTCTCCTTGCCCTTTCTACCCCTTTGCTTTTTCCCTTCGCTTTTCTTACTCCTTTTCCTTTGCTTTCTAACCTTGCCTCCATCTTTTCGCTCATTTTTCTCTCTTTTGGTTGTTTTCATAATTCTTAAAATCCCCTTTTTCTTATCCTTTTTCTCCTCCTCTCCGGAAGGGACCCATTGTTCATCAAAGATGGCTTCTTCTTCCTCTTCTTCCTTGTCCCAGTCCTTCTGCTGCGTAATCAACTTTTCAACAGAACATAACGCCATTTCTAAGAATTGAAACAAAGCGCCCAAAGTATCTTCTTTTTTATATTTTTGATATTCAATCTCTAGTTCATCCACAAACGATGCCATTATAAAAAGGGAAACTTTTTCCAAAACAACCACAAGTATTTTTAATCAAAGACAATCAAAAGCAATTAAAAAAAAAAAATTCCAAAAGTTAATACTTTTCTTCCTTCTTCTCTTTCTCTTTCTGGATTAATTTTTATTCAAAGAGGTCCAATTACCATATATCTTCCTTTGGGATCCACAAAGACATTCTAGACAATCTCCTCCTTTTTCAGCTTCTGCTCCAATTTTTTTTCTCCCTTCCCACTTGCAATGACAATTTTAAATAATCAGAAATCCATACCTCCAGCAAAGATTTTCCAATTTCTTAAATTTTTCAATGTCCAAAAATCCCTTTGTCTCTTAGCTTCAACTTTCAAAGCAATCCACTTTCAATGTCTAATATATCCAAATATTTCTGCTATTTCCGTGGGGTGGGAGAGTAAAAAAAAAAAAAAAAAAAGTTCCCTTTAACAGCTTCTCCGCCGCTTTTCGCTCTTCTTAGGGATACAATGTATCCTCCAGCAATTCAAGCAGCTCAATTCCAGGCAATTTAAAAGGTGTTACTTGACCCGGCTCAGACAGAACTTTCACTCTTCACACTTCCTCCAGCACAGTTCTTACCCGGTTGCTGGCTTCTTCGTGGCGGCCATTGCTGACCGCCGCTCCACTGCCTTGGGAAAAAGGGGTTTTCCCGGAGAAGGGGGGGGTCTGCGACACCCCCACCTCCCTATCCGACTCCCCTCTCTCTTCAGCTGTCCCTACAGGGCAGCCATATCCCCCTGACCCATCTGGATCGGGGGTACCTCGACGGCTAGCACAGCAGGAATCGCGAGCTGTCGCGAATTCCTGCTGCCCCGAAGCCACGCGAAACCGGAAGTCCCCTGCCCGTTGCTGTGCTGCAAAAAGCCAACTAGGCCACGCCCACCATGTCCAGGCCCACCCAGCAACCGGGCAAAGAACCCTTTTTCTAAAATTTTTGAAGCCCACACCAGTCAAGCACTCTTGTAACTGTTGACACCTCAAATATTTACTAAAATGGTCTTTATTGCAGGGCAAGTGCTATGTCAACAGCTCATTCACGGATTTCTCACCTGCTTCATGAACATGTTTGTATTATGGTTCAGACTATTGACTTTATTTATCTTCTGTCCCACAATCTGTATTTTGTGTGAATCCCACTTAGTCTGTTGGTTATCCCTAATTTTTCTTACTCAGACTTGTTTCCCTGACATTCTAGCCTGATTCCTTGCAGAAACATTACTGAAGAATATGACACCATAGAATACGAAAAATAGCACGTTTCTTCTTTCACCATAAGTTAGGCAGAGTTTACAATCCCAGGACATTTACAACTTTATTATGATGCCAAATGAATTTCTATCCAGTAATCCTCATCTAGCAAGGTAGATTTGAATTTTGAAACCTTGCAGGATTTAGGGCAGAGATGTAGCATGAATATATCTCTGGATGCACACTGAATTACAATATTTATGTTGGATTTATTTGCTCTACACATATATTTATTTTCCTTTGACTGTGGAAGAGTGAAATGACCACAATATTGCAATTACATTGGAATTTAAAGGAATTGAATTTTTCCACTCTTAGTTATGATTGTAAAATTTCACACAAATACCTCTAGATAATTCATTTGTTCATTTATTCATTCATTTATTCAGTATGATGCTTTTCTTAAAAGAGTCCTGCTATCATGACCATTCTTTTTTTCAGAACGTTAAATCTTCCATCTGTTGTTTTAAAGCTATAATGATTTGTTGAATTGGAGAAATAAAAGATTATCTAGAAAAAAAAGTATTGTTTTGGGTGTACTAGACTCATACCTATAAATGATTGCACTCTGGCCAAATACTAACTGATCTACAGTAGTTTTTTAATTATTATTATTAATTTAAAATGTATATACATCATATATTTGATTACCTAAAAAGAAGCAAAACTTACCGAATGTAGTATGACTTGAAAATGAGAGAGAATTGCACTTTAAGTTTATATAACTGTATTTCTACATCATTTTGTGGTTTGTACTAATTTTTGTGTGTATCTCTCTATCTAAATATATTTTAAATTAAAAACAGTGTACAAAAATATGAAATGTGCCAAATATGAATTAAAGAAAATTGTGATATAATGTATCTCAATTGGGATTTGATTCAGAAATAAAAATCTTAATTGAATAACTTTCTAAAGATGGAGACATCCAAAAAGTACCACAGACCAACCAATTCATAGATAATCTTTATGATACCTTTTACTAATATTTTGTATAATATATAGTACAGGAGTCAAAACTGACAAATTAGGTCCTATCCACCTTTTAAAATTATTATTATGATATTTGAAAATGATCATATTTCATTGGTATTGTTCTTTAAAACAATACACATTTATACTTTTTTAAAAAAAATACTTGGATAGAAGCACCATGGAACAACAGAGCTGGAACGTAGACTGATAATTAAAAAATACTTTCTACTAGAAAGCGTTTATTTATTAGCTGAACTGCCATAGATAAAAGGAACATCAAAATCAGTATATATCAATACAAATCACTTATTTATAATTTAGAAAAAGAAAGGAATCCAAATAGTTCACTTTTGTAGCTGAGAAGAAACAGAAAAAAATCAGGTAAAGATTATAATAATAAATAGAAGCACAGATCCCCAGGCTTAGTTAATTATAAACAAAAACTCACAGGCTTCTGACAACCACTGCTGTAGCTTAAAAAATTGGTACAAAATTCATTTGACAGAATTGATTTGGCTAATCTGATCGGTTACAAAGATGTGCTTTTCCTCCCTTAGCATTCCATATGAATTGCTACACAGTAAGTGAAAAGGATGCCTATCCAAGATAGGATAGGATTGTACCATTCTTAAGAGGAAAAAGCAAAGGCAATCTACCACCTCCCAAAAGGAAGTGAAGAGAACTATAGGGTCAGCTATGTTGAACTTAACTCTTATGTCAGAAAATATTTATTTTATTTTTTTATTTATTTTGATTTGTCAATTGCTTACAAGATAATAGGTATAAATATAAATGTAATTATGAATACATGAAATGGATACATATAAGAAAAAGAAAAAGAAAAAATAGGACAGGGATAGTAGGCACTTGATGTGCTTATGCACACCCACTACAGACCTCTTAGGAAAGGAGTGAGGTCAATAGTAGACAGTCTAGGGTTAAAGTTTTTGGAGTTTGGGGAAGAAACCACAGAGTCAGGTAGAGTATTCCAGACATTGGCCACTCTGTTGCTGAAGTCATATTTCCTGCAATCAAGTTTGGTGCAGTTTACCTTGAGTTTGTATCTATTGTGTGCTCTTGCATTGTTATGGTTGAAGCTGAAGTATTCATTGACAGGTAGGACATTGCAATGTATGATTTTATATATTATACTTAGATCGGATCGAAGGTGGCATATTTCTCGGTTTTCTAGGTCTAGAATTTCAAGTCTGGTGGCATAAGGTGGCAAAAGGTATTCTGCAATGAGTAGCATAGGAAATGCAAACATGCAACCTCATTTTGCTTTAAATCAAAAGTTTTTTATTTCATGAGCAATTTGGAACATGAAAGTCATCAAAGTACAAACAACAATTCAGTAAGATAATACTTACATCAACAACTCATTGCAATGAGGCCCACCAATAAAAGCTAAATCCAGCAAGGAGAAGCAATAATCCATGGCCATGATCTGAAACAAGACCCCTTATATAGTCTTTCATACACATCTCTTCTGTTCCTCTGGAAGAATATTGGGGTAACTTCCTCATTTACTATGCCATCCGGTCACTTGGCACTTATTTGAAAAACTCTTGTCATCTGCATTCTTTGGTTCCATATTCCCGTAATGTTCCACACAGTTATATCAAAAATAGCCCCAAAACTGATTAAATTGCAACTATTAGTTTTACACAATTGCAGATTACATTTTTCCTTAGGATGCGTCTTTTATCAAACTAATGCTTTAATATACTATCATATAAGAAACAGTATGAGCCATGAAGCATAAATGCAGGTTTTCTCTTTTTTTCTCTTACACTTATTAACAGACGTGAAATGATAGAAGGTGTTGAAGGACTTGAGGAAAGACAAGAAGTAATAGATGGAAACATATTAAACAGAGATTCAACCTAGAACCAAGAAGAAATTACCTGACAGGTGAGAACAATTAATTCATGCAATGAGATGACTTTAGGGGTTGTAGGTTCAACATCACTGGGGATTTTAAATAAAAGATTGAATAGCTATGAGTTCAGAATGGTATAGGCTTGAGCAGAGGGTTGGACTAGAAGACCTCTAAGATTCCTTTCAACTTTGTTATTCTGTTATCCCCTCCCCCTGCCATCTTCTCTTGATGAATATCACCATTCAAGCATTTGTCTTTTGTTATTCTTTTATTTTACAAACATGCCAAACCCTTCCATTGTGATTGCAAACATAAAGGGATTTAAATAAGCAACTAGGAAGAAGTCGGGCACTGTTAGATATCTATTATCTTTTTTGCCTTAAGGCAAAAGGTATTACAAATAAACAGCACACGCCAAACATCAAATATTCCAACTGAAGGTAAAGAATGATTTAGTCTTTTATTTTTAAGAATGGGAGACTATTTATGGAAGCAGGGAGGTTATAGACGTTTCAGAGCTGAGAAACATAATATAGGAGATTCATGGCCTGCAGTGTTTTTGATTGAAATTAAGACTGCTAAATGCAATTGGTACAGAAACACCATTATTATTATTTTTTCTAGGTTCCTAACCTAAGCCTTTTGTTCTTCATAGCTGGGGCAAGTCTATAATTTCTCTCTTTCTCTCTGCATAATTGTAATTAATAAATTAATTTAAAACATGTATTTCAAAGGTTCTGAAAATATGTTTTATACTGAATTGTATATAGTTGCATTGAATCTGTTTCTGCTAAACTATTTAATGATTTATTGGCAACTAAAGCTTAAGATTCTGAATAATAGGAGTCACATATCCCCTCACACATCAATATGTAAGCTAGTGCTTTTCTATCATGTAATATTATTGGCATACTATTAGCAGGGTTAGACCCAGTATTGATTTAAGACAATCAAATGTGTACTAAAAGTTAATGTAGTTTTAAGGTTGAAATCTTTCAGTATTGCTTGCCTCCCTGTGTCTTAGAAATCTTTACTTTCATTTTAAAATGGAAAATTGCAGTTGTCCCTACAGTCATCACTTTAATTCATTTTAAATGATTTATTGGAATTCTGTGGTTTTTCCTCTCTCTGACTTTGCTGTATTTTGATCAAATTAAAAACACCAATGCTTCAACCTGAAAAAAAAAAAAAACAGCATGTCACAAGCTAATATATTTTTAATAAAGAATACTTTGAAAAGTTTTTGGAGAAAACCTTGAGTTCCACTTCACTTTTGTAATCTTTCCTAGATGCTAATATACTTCCTCCTTAGGAAATTCATTCTCATATGTGCTATTTAGGTCTATACATACACATTAGTTCTTATTAGTGTATTCTGTCAAATATTTTTTTCTTCCTTTATGTCCCTTAGTGGCCAGTGATGTAGTAAATGTGAAAAAAAAAAAATCAAAATTCTAAAATAACATTCAGGATTGTAATTTAATTAATTTTATTTTTAATGGTTTTTTTAAAAAAAATGAGGTTTGGTTGCCATGATATAAAAAAGATGCTGAGATTCTAGAAAGAGCATAGAGAAGAGCACAAAGAGGCTCAGGGGGCTGGAGGCTAAAACCTAAAATCTATGAACAAAGGTTGTAGGAATTAGGTATGTCTAGTAGAATGGAAAAAAGACTATGGCTGACACGATAGCAGTGTGCCAATATCTAAGAGGCGGCCAGAAAGAAGAAGGGATCAACCGATTCTCCAAAACACCTGAAGGCAGAAGAAGAAGTAATAGATGGAAACTAATCAAGGAGAGTGCCAACCTAGAACAAAGGAGAAATTTCCTAACAGTTAGAACAATTAATCAGTGAAATCTAGAAGTTGGTTCTCCAACGCTGAAGATTTTTAAGAAGAGATTAGATAATCTCTACTTAAAGAAATAGTGTAGGGCAATGGTTCCCAAAGTGGGTGGTACCACCCCCTGGGGGGCGGTGGGAGGCCTTAAGGGGGTGCTAAGAGGTGGCAGGGGGCGTTTGAGGCACTGGCCCTGCAGGGTCACCCACTGACTGTTGCACTGCTCCAGAGCTGGCGCCTCGAATGACCCCCTGCTGCCTCTTAGTGCCCCTCTGCCAGCCCCTTTGGGGATGCTAAGAGGTAGTAGGGGGATGTTCAAGGTGCAGGCCCCACAGGGTCACCCATTGACTGTTGCATTGTTCTGGAGCCGGCGCCTCTAATACCCCCCTGTGGCCGTGGTGGCACATTATGTGCCGCCATGGCCACATTCCACGTGCCACCTCCTGCTACCTATTAACATCCCCAAGAGAGCTAGCAGGGGGGCACTAAGAAGCGGTGGGGGGCGTTCGAGGTGCCAGCTCTGGAGCAGTACAACAGTCAATGGGTGATCCTGCAGGGCCAAAGCCTCAAATATCCCCCTGCTGTCTCTTAGCATCCCCAAGGGGCCCAGCAGAGGGATGCTAAGAGGCGGCAGGGGGAGCATTCAAGGTGCTGGCCCTGCAGGGTCACCCATTGACTGTTGCAGCTGCTCCAGAGCTGGTGCCTCGAATACCCCACTGCCACCTCTTAGTGCCCTTCTGCCAGCCCCCTTGGGGATGCTAAGAGGTGGTAGGGGGATGTTCGAGGCGCAGGCCCCACAGGGTCACCCATTGACTGTTGCATTGTTCTGGAGCCAGCACCTCTAATGCCCCCCTGCTGCCTCTTAGTGCCCCTCTGCCAGCCCCCTTGGGGACACTAAGAGGTGGCAGGGGGGCATTCAAGGTGCCAGCCCTGCAGGCTCAACCATTGACTGTTGCATGGCTCCGGAGGCAGCACCTCGAATGCCGCATGCCGCCTCTTAGCATCCCCAAGGGGGCCAGCAGAAGGACACTAAGAGGTGGCAGGGGGGTGTTCAAGGCTCTGGCTGTTGCACTGCTCCAGAGCAGGTGCCTCAAATGTGGCCGTGGTGGCACATTATGTGCCACCACGGCCACATTCCACGCGCCACCTCCTGCTACCTATTAGCATCCCCAAGGGAGCTAGCATGGGGGCACTAAGAAGCGGTGGGGGGCGTTCAAGGTGCCAGCTTTGGAGCAGTACAACAGTCAATGGGTGAGCCTGCAGGGCCAAAGCCTCAAATACCCCCCTGCTGCCTCTTAGCATCCCCAAGGGGCCGCAGAGGGATGCTAAGAGGTTGCAGGGGGAGCATTTGAGGTGCTGGCCTGCAGCATCACCCATTGACTGGTGTACCGCTCTGGAGCCAGCACCTCAAATGCAGCAGCACATTGGGAAAAGCTGCCACCACTGCTTTCCCAAAGTGCCGCCACTGTCGCATTCTGTCTGTCCATTTGTCCGTCCGTCCATCCATCCAAAAGCTTTGTCTGCCTACCTTCCTACCTGCCTGCCTGCCTGCCTGTCTTTCTATCTACCTACCTACCTACCTACCTACCTACCTATCTATCTATCTATCTACCAATATAGATCGATCTATCTATCTATCTATCTATCTATCTATCTATCTATCTATCTATCTACCTACCTACCTACCTACCTACCTACCTACCTACCTGTCTCTCTATCCATCCATGTTCGAAGCGCCGGCCCTGCAGGCACATCGGGAAAGTAGAGCAAAGCCAGTCTGGGAGGGAGGGAGGGAGGGAGGGAGAGAGGGTGAGAGAGACAGAGACCGAGACCGAGACAGACACAGACTTGAAATCAGATTGAAATGAGGCCTAGTTTAGACTTGAGGCCCTTTTCCACATTGAAACATCTTTGACTTCTATTAAAGATTTTGTGGATGGAACATGGTCAAGACTACCAGGAAGCTCTCACATTTTGTTAAGGCTTTAAACAGGATGCATTGGACCAGATCTCCACCCTAAAATATTACTTTTCCCCAATGTATTACAGTGCCAATTCTGAAGAAGGCAAAACCAAAATGTACTGGTAAATTACAAGAAGACACACACACACACACACTCCCTTCTAACCCTGCTGGAGCAGGTGATTGGACTAGAATAGATATGTCATTATTTTTCTCCTCCCTCCCTCTCTCCTTCTTTATTTCTTTTTCTTTCTGTCCCTTCCTTCCATCTCCCCCTTTCTTTGTCTGTCCCTTTTTTTTCTTTCCATTTTCTTTTCTTCTTTCTCTCTTTCTCTCTTTCTTTCTTTTCTCTGTCTCTCTTTCCCTCTCTTGGGCTCACCCCATTGACTTGGTGCACTGCTCCACTCGGACTTGCTTGGGCAGGTCCCTCTGATGCAGCAGGCTCAATGGGGTGGACCTGAAGAACCAGCACCTAGAATGCAGCCGTGGCAGCACATTTGAAAAGTAGAGCAAAATCAGAGGTCGATATTTTTTGCTGCAAAGAATCACAAACGCTTCTGGGTTGTGTACAAGAAGGGACATACATGCCAATGCAATTCAGCAACATAAAATAAAGAAATGCAAATAAAAATCAACAAGAATTGGTGAAGCATCTCTGATTAGATTCTATTCACTACTAGAATCTAATCAGAGATGCTTTGCCGATTCTAGTCCAATGACCTGCTCCAGCAGGATTGGAAGGGAGTATGTGTATATGTGTGTGCATAGCTGTCAAAACTCCAAAAACAGGTCAAGTAGTTCTGGGGAGGCCAGTCATAAATTAGAACACTTGATAAACAACCAGCCATTAAATGAGGACCACTTGTATTTGATTTGCCAGTCACCTGGCTATGCCCACCCAGTCACATGACCACCAAATCACACCTACCCGTAATGTGACTAGCAAGCCACACCCTCAAATTAGGCCACGCCCACAGAAATTTGAATCCCAACCTGGGGTGGGGGGCTCTGAGGATGAGTTTGTAGCACCAAATGGGCGGCAGACTGAAAAAGTTTGGGAACCACTGGTGTAGAGTATGCTGCTTAAGCAGGGGATTGGACTAGAAGATCTCCAAGTTCTCTTCCAACTCTATTATTCTGTTAAATACAAATTTATATTTTGAATGTAGACCTCTGTACTATTGGTTCTCTCCTTAGGTTATTTGAGACACTTTTAAAGGAAGTTCTTTCAGATTGCCAGTTCATTCTGTTCAGTGCTTATGGAGGGGACAAACTAGCTTTATATCAATTAGCTAGCAGTACTCAGAATTCTGGTTTTTCCAGGCTTCTCCACTGTTCTTGCTTTGCCTCATATCACCAGAGCCACCTTCTGATATGTACACACACAAACACAGCTACATATTTTACCCCCACTGAACTGGTACTATTTATCTACTTGCAATATTGCTTGCTTTCAAACTGCTGGCTGGGCAAGAGCCAGCGATTGCACAACGGGAGCTCACTCTGTCTCATGTAACTGGGCTCAAACTGTTGGAGTGAAGACAATTTCTGGCCAATAGTTCCAATGTCATTAAGCTTCTGCACTATCATGTCCCTTTATCCAATTTAATGAATCACAATCTCACATTGGTACAGAATCAAGCTATTTCTAATAATACATAACCTCCACATTCAATATAAGCTGCATCTTAGTTAAAATTCATTATTATCCTGTCTAACTTAGTGTAGAACAGAATGAGTCTAACTGATCCTACTATTACCTATTTTAGAAATGCAACAATTATTCAAAAAAGCAGGTTCCCTGTATTGTAATGATAATCTCAGTGTGGTATTAAAGCTTAAGGTTTCTGTTGGGATTAGTTATAGATTTTATCTTAGTGAATGCTAAAGTACAGTACATATGGGAATTAACTTGGTTCAGTTTCAATCAGAACAGATTTTTTGAGGCTGGAGAGAGAACAGTAGAAAAGTATTACTTTGTTGTTGTTGTTGTTTTTTAATGATTCTTATTCCTCTTGTGGATTTAAAGTTCTTTCATTTGCTACTTCATGATTATAAGCAATTTTAGCACATATCCGGTAAGCACACAAGCAGAGGAAAAGGAATTATATGTAGTTTTATTGTGGATAGATTTTTCTGGGAGCAAAAAGGATGGGAAAGAACCCAATACAGAACTTTAGTAATTATTACTAATAAATGAAGTACAGTAAATTTGACACCAACTTAGTAATACCACTTTTAAAAAATGATGTAAGAAACAGCTATAACAATGAACTTGGGGGAGTTTCTAAAATGGCAGCTCACTCTAAATTCTCTTGCTTTATTCATTTAGAAGTGTGGAAAATAAAGGCTAAAATGATCCCAATGATGGTTCGAACCACTTGGGCTGTGAAATGTAAACTGAGAAAGTAGTTCTAACAGTTCCCAGGGAAAAAAACATCAAACTTCTCTGCCCAGATGAACTCAGTGCTAAGAAACAGTCAGTGCTAGGAAGCACAGAACTATCAAATTCCCACAATATACAATTTTGTTAGAGAACATGAGATTGAGGAACATACATAACAACCTAGAGGTAAGAAGGAAATTTTTCAGTTGCCATTAAGAACATCTCTTTAAAGCATGTGTGTCCCACTCCCACCCATGGCCCATGGGCTTCATGCAACTTTGGAAGCTAGTAATGTGGCCTCACAATGTTGTAAACTTGTGATTGATTTATTACTATGTGGTTTATATACATTTATGTATATTATATATTTTATATGTGCCTCAGAACAATTCCTCTTCAATTAATGTGGCCCAGGAAAGCCAAAAGATTGGCCACCCATGCTTTAAAGCAAAGATGGTTGGTCGCAATGTTCCTATAGTAGACAAGAACTGAAAAAAAAACTCATTATTGTCTTCTAATGATGTGGCATATTGACATAAACCTTGAAAGCACACATACACATGAACAAGTGACAATTCCATGTGTTTATAATGGAAGCACCATTTCTAAATTGGCCCAAAGAAAACATTCAGATCTGAATGGCTATTCAACTCATATTTGATTTGTCAATAGTTATCAAGATGGATTACATACACCAGTTGTAATATGGGCAACACCATTCCAGAGCCATCACATATAGAACACAGGAGAGTTCTGTTTGGAGAAGGTGAAGACAAAACAAGGCATCATCCATTATTCTGACAAATTATGAAATGCAAATTAAATGACTGTTGCATGTTGTATCTTCTTGCAGGTGCTCTTTTTCCAGAGAGAAATTCCAGCTAGCAATAGATTTGGCATGCATTATGCTAAAAGCCACCATTCACCACTGACTTTCTAAATAATGGAAATCATAATTAGTAGTGGCACTGCCAACAGATGGGAAAATGGAGTTTGCTATTGCCAGTTAACAAAAGATTGCCAACCCACTAACATGGAGGTTAGGTAGTTTAAACACGAAAACTATTTTTTTTAAATACCACTGACAGCGTTTTAAGTGGAAAGACAATTAATTTCATTCCATCCATTATCATGGTTGGATAAGCAAGGGAACCAGTTCCTCAGCATGACTTAACCTTCCTTTGTTTCCCTTCTATGGTAAACTACCATTATTTACTTAGAAAATAAACCACAGCAACAAGATCTTTATATAATGTTTCAGAAAAGTTTTTATTGAAAGTTCTGTTTTATCTTTCCAAACATTGAAAAGAGGTTATAAAACAATTCAAGTAATAAAATCAATTCAACCAAACCCAGTTCTATCTCATTTAAAGAGGAATTACCTGGGTAAATAAGAACCACAAGGGAAATTAAGCCATAACTTTCTTAGAGCCATAACCTGTTCTTTTCCACCTTGAGGGTCAAAAGTATTCATCAGTAAGCTTACACAGAAATATTCTTGTGAAGAACTTGAGGTAGTTTATTTGGTTTCCCAGAGTTTGGAAATCTCTAAAGCAATAGATTTGTTTTTGTTTTCTGTTAAATTTAACTTCCTTTTTTTCCATTTCTGGCTGTCAACTTGTCCCATTATTGTCTTATACTTAGGGCGGTTTTTCAGTCTTCAGTCTTCGTTCATCAACTAACCAAAAAGTATACAGAAATGATGAGAATCCACAGGTTCATAGATAGAAAGATCTGCAGAAATATCTATATGTATATTTATATGCCTAACTATATATGTACAAAATAGCCTTCAAGAATGCATATTCACCATGTGAATGATAAGAACTCATCTTATGTCACAAAAATGTCATCCTTATGTACAATCCAAACGTTTGTAAGATCATTTTTTAGTAATAAGTTTTTATTTTATTTTATACCAACCAAAAATTCCAATTTCAATTGAACAGTGTGATGTCTGGGTACAAATCATTTAAAAAAATAATAATCAAAGTGTTTACAACAATATTCATTATATTAGTAACAGTTGTAATAGTAATAATAATAATAATAATAATAATAATAATAATAATAATAGCAATCATTTTTATTTAACCAATCTGACATACCTTCCTTATATCACTAATCCTTTCATCTATTTCCCTGTTTATAGCTCCTGTTTTTGTCTGCTAACCATTGATAAGTAAAAGATCATTTTTGTACATTCATATTTTTGCCTCCATGTGACAAGAATTATGCCTTGGTAGTATTCTTGCTTAATTGAAAGTCAAAAAATTCATATACTTGTATATGGGAAGGGTTTTCTATTACAAATAACTGCAATAGACATATGGATGATGTAATAGACTGATAATCTGATTGATTTCATGAAGTCTTACTGGGATTGGTTGCTTGCTGATTACTCCTGGTTTTGAATTCCTGAACAGGGTTACAGTTTTGTATACTCACAGAAACAGAAGCAGAAATTCCAGTGAAATTAAAATAGCAGGTAGAGTTCATAGTACTGAAAAAATATCCAAGGAGTCATCTCAGCCTAATGGGATTGGCCCATATAACTCATTCCAGTGAAAGAGATTAATTGTGACCCTGTGTGCTAAATAATTTCAGCTGGGGCTTCCGGTTTGAGCTTCTTCGGTGACATACTGAAATCCATGATCGTGCAGTTTTGATCTGCGCTCACTGCTGGAGTGCTCTGAGCTGGCTGGTTTCAGGGCTAAGCCACCCTGTAGAGGTGGTGAAGAGGGGGGAGACTGCCAGCAGGGTCGAGGAGAGTTGCATCTCTCCTCCCCATCTCTTACTCCCTTTCCTGAAGGCGGTTGCAGCAGTGGTCAGAAATGGCCTCCTCAAAGAACTCAACTGGAAAAGACAGTGCAGGAGGAAGATAAGAAGAAAAAGTTTTGGCTGACCGGGTCAAACTGAAAAAGCAACAATATAAGGTACCCTGGAATTTGAATCATAAAGAATAACATTTCTCCCAAAGAAGACTTTGAAGGTGCAAATGAGAGAGTTGAAGGGAAAGGATTTGGGTTTTTTTTCTTTTCTTCCCTATATTGACAACTATATAAACTTTCCTATATAAACAAGAATTTAAGCAAGAAATTGGCAAAATCTACTTTGACATTAACAGGTATTTAAGCTGAAAGTAAAATGTCAAAGGGTTAATAAAGATTTCTGGATTCTCAAAAACTTTTAAAAGAAGGAAAAAACAAAAGGGTGGGATCTGGAAAAATGGAGGAGACCACCTGGAAGTGAAAGAAATTAACAGTGAAACTTTAACAAGATTCTTAAAAGATACATTTTAACTGAAACTTTTTAAAGATAATAGAACCCCAGGAAGAGAAAGTGGAAAAAAGAAGCAAGAAAAAACATTTTTGGATTATTTGGATTACTTGGTGATTTTTGGATTTTTGGCTATTGGATCTAAAGGACTAAAATTATTGGGTGGTTGTTTAAAAGTTTTTAAAATGGTATCACTCTTGGAAGAATTGAGAATGGAACTTTAAAAAAGAGAAAGAAGATGCACAAGAAGGAAGAGGTTCTTTTGGCTTTGTATTTCAATTTTTTAGAAATGGAGATCCAGAACTATGAGAAACAACAAGAAATGCCTGTAGAACAAGAAAGGCGGGACAAAGAAGAAGCCATCTTCAATGACCAAGTATCTCTATGCAGGGAAAAGAAAGGAAAGGGGGGGAAAGAGAGTGAAACATTTAAGATTTGAAAAAACAACCCCAAAAAAGATTAGTTTGAAAAGTAATTACAATATCAGTAAGAAACAGAAGAGAGGATTACAGAAGAGAGAATCAGAATAGAGAGAGAAGGGATCAAAAAGGGAAGGGAGAAGAAGAGGGGGAAGAGGGAAAAGAAAAGAAATTATAAAGGAAAGAAACGCGACATACAGAAACAGGGAAAACGTACAAGGATTAAGGATATAAGCCTATTTAGAAGACACAGAGATAATGGGTGAAAATGTAATTGAAAGGGGGATTCTGCAAGGGTACGTAAGATAGTATGTTATATTAGAAATAGAAATGAACTTTGAAAATATGAAACAAATGATAGATAAATGATAGATAAAATACTCATTGTAATGTAATGGAATGTTTAATAAATAAATGAAATAAAGAGAATGAGAGAATGAAATTAGGAAAGGAGGGGAACATTTTAATTATTATTGTGTTATAAAAATTTATGTGAAGAGGAATATGAAAGAAATATGAAAAAATTACGGTAATATTATAAGTGTTCCTAGAAGTATAATATCCTATTGAAAAGAAATGTTAAAGATGTTAAAGATTATAACTAACATTAATGATAGAGCTGAATTGGAATAGAATAAGTATTTTATTTATTATTGTTATATATATACTTTCTCTTTAAGAACTTAGTGCATATTTTAAGAATGTACCAAGCAGAATTTGACTGGAAGTTATGTGTTATATTGAATGTTATAATTGTAAAGACATAAATTGAAGTTTAAATAAGAGTTGAAGGGATAAAAATTAAAAGATGCAAAGGTGTCATACTCCAATCAGTAACTATAGGGGAAAATTTTGTTTAATGAGAAAAGAAAATATGAAATTGAAACAGGACAGACAAAAGTATAAATATTAGAATGATATTAGTATTAATGATTAGAAAGATATTGAGACTTAGAAAAAGATATATATAATTGAATTTAGAAAGGAATCAGATAATTAAAAGTAAGATTGAGAAAACTAAGGGAAGGGAAAAATTATTGAGAAAATGTTAAAATAGTAATAAGATATGGAATAGAACACAAAGATGAATATGAAATTGAATTTGTCTGTATGGAGAAGTGATAACTTGGGACCATGCTATTCTCAAAAAAAGAAATTTTACTTGTATTATGTTTTGTGAAAACTCAAATATTTTTTTTATTAAAAAAATAATTTCAACTGGTGGGGTTTAGGAGAAAATACTTTTTGTCCTGTGGTACCCAGCCTTTGGAATATGCTTCTGTTAGGGGTGAGGTTGGTTCCCACATGCCTTGGCCTTCCAGAAGAACTTTAGGTTCTGCCCGCTGGCCTGGGATAGCTGCAATCTATTTCTAGGAGTGGAGATGGATAGAGAGAAGATCCCTATCTCCACCTGTTCTGTTGGCTTTTTAGTCTTTATTTATTTTTTCTTAATTTTTATTTTGTCTTTTTATTATGCTGTAAGCCATCCAGGGTCACTGCAACAGTGAGATGGGTAGCATATATATTTAACAAATTAATTAATAAATAGTAAATTTATTTTTATCATAATATATGACCATTAGAAAAGGGACTGGGCACTATATCAACTATGATAAATTTGATTGGAGACTGTTGTTGTGAAAATATTAAAGTTGATGTGTGTGTGTGGCGGGGAATTAGAGCCGTAGTGGTTGATGATTAAAATTGACAAATCCTGAGTTAGAAGCATATTTGCTAATACAAGAATGGGCAATATTGTTAAGTCCTCCAAATTTTTTAATCAGGCTGAATAATAGAGAGAGAAACATAAATTCAATGCTAGTACAATACCAAAATCTACCTTGCAACTTCCTGAAAATATTCCTACTTTATGAAATAAGACTCTTCTTTTTAGGGTTCTCAGAAATTGTTCAGAATTCATTATAACAGTATACAGTCAATCAGCCTTTATTGGTGTCTCAGACCACTACAAGGAAATATGCCCATTAGTGGTCTATAACCACATCTTAAGACTCTAACTTAAGAAACCAGCAAAAATTACTTACCAAAGTTGAAATATATCTATAAAGCAGCCTGACTAGGATTTATACTAAAAGTCAGAGAAAGGCGATATAAGTCTAGCCAGTAAATGAGATAATATCAAGGATTATGTAAAATATGATATTATCTAAAACTATATAAAATATACTTATAAAGCAGAAGCTTGAGAAGTTAAGGGCTAGTAGATCTCAGAGATGAAATAAAAAATCTAGCAGTGTGTGCTGTAATAAATGATAGTTCATCTACAAGTAGCATCTGGGCATAGTGATCCGAATATCTGCAGATCAAGGGGATGATCAATTTAATTCAAATCCATCAATAAAAGGACCAATGAAGAAGTTGCTGTTTGGTGGTTTCCACTTCTCTAGAATTATAGAGACAATAATTTCAGTCAATAGTACTTTTTTAGATTTTGCTATCAAAATCACAGAAGAAAGAAAATAATAGTGGCCTAGCCAGCTATGGCTGAGGATTTCTAACTATGCAAGATGGTTATCTGGAAAAAATATATATTGTATTTAGGATTTTTTGTTCACAAAAAGACCATAGGCTTCTGTGTCTTCTAAATGGTGGAATATTCACACATGCCAGCATAAAAGCCTTTGTTTCTTCGGGCTGATGAGATGTGTAAGATAGCTGGCCAGTTTGGGGAAATAAAATGAAAAATCCTCCAGGACATGTACATAAGAGACACGTGCAGAGGTGGGATTCTACTGGTTTGGACCAGTTCAGTAAACCAGTAAATAAACAAACAAACAAATAAATAAATAAATTTGGTTTATCAATTGCTTACAAAATAATAGGTATAAGTAAAAACATAGCTATGAATACATGGATACGTATAAGAAAAATAAAAGAAACAATAGGACAGGGATGGTAGGCACATTGGTACACTTATGCATACCCCCTACAGACCTCTTAGGAAAGGGATGAGATCAATAGTAGACAGTCTAAAGTTAAAGTTTTTGGGGTTTGGGGAAGAAACCACAGAGTCAAGTAGAGTATTCCAGATATTGACCACTCTGTTGCTGAAGTCATATTTCCTGCAATCAAGTTTGGTGCGATTAACCTTGAGTTTGCACCTATTGTTTGCTCTTGTATTGTTATGGTTGAAGCTGAAGTATTCATTGACAGGTAGGACATTGCCATGTATGATTTTATATACCATACTTAGATCGGACCAATGGCAGCATAGTTCTAGGTTTTCTAGGTCTAGAATTTCAAGTCTGGTGGCATAAAGTATTCTACAATGAGTAGAGGAGTGGAGAACTCTTCTTGTGAAATATTTCTGGACTTTCTCAACTGTGCTAATATCAGATATGTAATGGGTTCCAGACTGATGGGCTGTATTTGAGTTTGTTGAGATTTGAAGTTGCCATTTGTTTGACCATTCTGATACATAGTCAAGGTCTTTTTGAAGGGTAGCAGTATTGTCTGTGGTGTTGAATAGCTTTACATCATCAGCGAAGAGAACACAGTTGCTCTTGATATGATCACAGAGGTCATTTATGTAGAGTATGAAAAGAGTCGGTCCTAGAACACTCCCTTGGGGGACACCGCTGTTGACAGGTACAGAATTTGATAGGATGCTCCTAATTTTGACCATTTATTGTCTGTTTGACAGGAATGCTTCTATCCAGTTATATGCAGATGTCCAGTGATACCGTAAGATTTTAGTTTTAGGAGTAGTTTGTCGTATACCACTGAACCAAAGGCTTTAGAGAAGTAGTGTTGATTGCTTTTCCCTGATTGAGTTGTGTAGTCCATATGTTTTTGCAGTGTAAGAGTTGCAGATTGCAGGATAGTTTTTTCTGAAACCAAATTGTTTATTAGAGAGTAGGTTGTTTGCCTCTAAGTGGAGGATAATGGATTGGTTAATAATTGATTCCATGACTTTACAGGTAATGCAGCATAAAGAGATTGGTTTATAATTTTCAGCTAGACTGGAATCTCCCCTTTTGAAGATGGAGATTACTGTGGCTTGTGACCATAGTTTTGGCAAGGAGCTAGTCCTGAAAGATTTTTCAAAGATTATGCTTAGAGGTTTGGCGATTGCAGTGGATAGCTTTTTAAAGAAGTAGGCACATATTTGGTCCAATAAATAGAGATGGTTTTAGATTGCGTAGTGCTTTTTCAGAATTGTCTACTGTAAAATTGATATGTATTAGATCATTGTAGTTGTCTGTGGTTCGATAAGAAAGACTGAAAATGATCCATTGCTGTTTACAAATACTGAGCCAAAGAATGTGTTAAAGAGGTTGGCTTTAATAGTGTCAGCATTGCAGTCTTTATCATTAGGTCCTTTCAGGGGTGGGATAGACCTTAAGTCTTTTAGTTTGTTGTTTACAAAACTGTAGAAAGTGCGGGTGGAATTGGTGTGTAGAAGGTTTTCCTCTTGTTTAATGTGATAATTGGTGCATTCAGTATATCTGGTGGCATAAATTTTTGTGTCAACTTTTGAAGTTGGCAATGTGACCAGATTTGTTTTTCCACCAAAGTGATCTCTTTTTGGATTGAAGCTTCCTTATTGTTATGGGTAATCTGTTTTTTTTTCTGATTTTGGGAGTTGTTATTGGTACATATAGTTTGATGACTCTTTTGACTTCAAGTAAAATATGTTGTAATGGTCTTCAACAGTATTGCATCCAGTGAATATTATGTTGAATTTAGCCATATTTAGTAAGAGGATAAATTCAGGTATTTTATTCACAAGGCTTCTTGGATTGAGTAGCTTGCATTTAAGGCCAATTGTAGTTGAAATTGAGGTAGTTAGGGGCATGCATGCCTTGTTTTGAGTGATGGTGGGTTGGATGAGGTAGGGTGGAGTTGTGTGTTGTGTGTTGTGTGGTTTGATACAATCAGCGCGGTAGTCAATGTAGAAATCCTTCTCTCCTTTGTCTAGATACCTTTTGAGTTCCTTGTGGAGTTCATGGGAGCGGACTCTTTGCAGTATGATAAGTCTGGTCTTGAGTGAAGTTTTTTGTGGTTGGGACTGGTTATTGCAATGGTGTTTATTGTATGAATGATTATATGTTTGCTGACTCATTTTTGCAAACAAATCTACAAAATTTTGGGGACACTGAGCCATCATTGTATTTGGACTCAGGGCCATCTCTGGTTACTTCAATAATATCTTCAGGAGAGATGTTTGTTGTATTTGAGTTGCTTTTGATATTACGAACTTTGGTGATGTCATCTGATTCGTTGGTATCTTCAAGACCAAATAAGATGGCATTTGGACATTTCTGAGCACATTCAATGGTGTCTCTGATGAGTAAGGAGATATCATTTTTGGAATTATTTTATTGGATAGTAATTATTTGTGGTTGTGGTTTGGTGGTTATTTTTGGTTGTACTTGAGGTAGTAGTTGTGGTAGTGGTTGTTGGGTTGGGCTTTGATTTTGAGCTGATAGGTAGATGTTGTTGGGTTGGGCTTTGATTTTGAGCTGATAGGTAGACGCTTATCAGTGCTGTATTTTTTTTTCCAAGAGAAATTAGGCTTTCTTGTATAATTTCTTCAAAACATGTTGCTAAGCATTTTTCATTGAGTGCATGAGTGATTCTATGCTATCAACTCTGTCAGGCAGGGTACTTGGTTTGTTTAGCTTAGGAAAAATAATGGACATAGACAAGGGAAAGTATCTGATGCTTTTAGGAGATCAATTAGGTCTTTGTTTAAGTTTAAGCAGGCAAGGTGAGCTTTATTGTCACATAGGTAACATTTGATGTTATTTTCGCTTTTGTTGGTGGTTTTAAGACATCTGAAGCATATACAGGAGTCTGGGAGGTCATTGGTAGAGATATTATTATTATTTTGTTGTTTAGTAGTGTGTGTGAGAGAGAGAGAGTGAGAGAGGGAAGAAAAGAAAGAAAGAAAGAAAGAAAGAAAGAAAGAAAGAAAGAAAGAAAGAAAGAAAGAAAGAAAGAAAGAAAGAAAGAAAGAAAAAAAGAGGAAGGAAGAGAGAGAAAGAGAAAGAGAGAGAGAGAGAGAAAGAGACAAAAAAGAAAGGGCAAGAAAGAAAGAGCAAGAAATAAAGGAAGGGAAAGAAAGAAAGAAAGACAAAGAAAGAAAGAGGAATAAATAAATAAAAAGAAATAGAAAGGAAGGGAGAGAGAGAGACTGTGGTGTATGTGAGAGAGAGAGAGAGAGAGAGAAAGAGAGAGAGAGAAGAAAAGAAAGAGCAAGAAAGAAAGGGAGAGAAAGAAAGAAAGAAAAAGAAAGAAAAAGAAAGAAAGAAAGAAAAAGAAAAAGAAAGAAAGAAAGAAAGAAAGAAAGAAAGAAAGAAAGAAAGAAAGAAAGAAAGAAAGAAAGAAAGAAAGAAAGAAAGAAAGAAAGAAAGAGGGAGGAAGTAAGGGGGGGGAGAAAACTCTGTGCTATTATTTTTAATTGTTTTATTTATCATGTATTTATATTTTACACTGTCCCTACACCTAGAGTGATTTTACTACCTTTGTTTGCACAGGTATTTTTAAGGGTTTACATGTCTTTCGTCCAGAGCATAAATACAAGTTTGTTTAACAGAGTTGAAAGGGACTATGGAGGCTTCTAGTCCAACCCTCTGCTCAGGCAGGAAAACTGGGGATGTCAAGTAGAGGTCCTGAGAAAGGTGTCAGAATAACAGAATAACACTTAAAAAGGACCTTGGGAAAACCCTATACCATTTCAAAGAAATGGCTGTCCAGTCTTTTCTTAAAAACCTCTAGAGTTGGAGCACCCAGAACTTCTGGTGGCAAGCAGTTCCACAGGTTAATTGTTCTCACTGTCAGGAAGCTTCTTCTTAGTCTTGATTTGCTTCTCTCTTTGTTCAGTTTCTATCCATCGCTTGTTTGCCTTCTGATGCTTTGGAAAATACATTGCTCACCCTCTTTCTGGCAGCCCCTTAAAAGCATGTTGCCTAGCACACTCTTGCAAAGCATGTGAGCCATTTCCTCCTTTCAGTGGTCCATGAAAGGACATCTATAGTACATAGATAATAAAGTCAGAAAAAGGTGAACATCATTTTTACAGCACATAGATAAGATGAGGCTGGGTGTGACAAGGAATGGCTGAGAGGGGAGAAGCCAGGCAAGGCACCCCTTGATGTGAGTGACATTGAGTTGGTCACACCAACCCAATCATATGACCACCAAGACATGCCCACCCAGCAAGCCAGACCCACCAGTCAAATGACCACCAAACCACACCCACAAATTAAGCCACGCCCACGGAACTGGTTGTTAAGAAATTTGAATCCTACCCCTGGATACATGTATTGGATTTCCTAGATATTTTTTTAAAAAGATAAAGTGAGTATTTTTTTTTCGTTTTAAGACAAAAGTTGATCATAATATTCTCACACTGGCCAACACTGCATGCAAAAATAAACAGAGAGTAGCAGGAGCTTTAACTCAAACTAGATATTATTTATTTTTTAGTGTTTTGTCTCATTGAAGACAATGATAAATCTGCATACAGATAGGAGGTTGAACAACTAGCCTTGTGATGCAACCAAAACAAACTTCAACTGAATACACTCAAAACTGTAAAAATGGAGGTAGATTTTAGGAGAAACCCTCCTACACTACCACCTCTTACAACAGTAGACAGCATAGTATCAACAGAAGAGACTATCAAGTTTTTAGGTTCTATAATATCTCAAGACTTAAAGTAGACATCTAACATCAAAAATGTCATCAAAAAAGCACAACAAAGGATGTTTTTTCTGCGCCAACTCAGAAAGCTCAAACTTCCCAAAGAGCTGCTGATTCAGTTCTACAGAGGAATTATTAAATTTGTCATCTGCACCCAGGGGTGGGATACAAATTTTTTAACAACTGGTTCTGTGGGCGTGGCTTAGTTGGTGGGTATGGCTTGGTGGTCATGTTATTGGCTGGGCGTTGCCAACTCAATATCACTCACATCAAGGCATGCATCTCCTTGCCTGGCCTCTCATGACTGTGGGGATGTTGCAACAGTTGTAAGTATGAAAAATGGTCATAAGTAACTTTTTTCAGTGACATTGTAACTTTGAATGGTCACTCCACACAAGCAAAGTACCAGCAAAGGAGGAAAAAAAAATTCCAGAGAAGTTCCTGAGACAGGAAGTCTAGTCCTGACAAGAATGTAATAAGGGTTAATTGAGAGGCAGTTTCTGTAAGCAATACCAGAATGTTTCCTTTCTGCCTTCCTTACGGGATATGGTCAGTAATTTCTTCTAACAACCAGTTCTCTGAACTGCTTAGAATGTTAACAACCGGCTCTAGCGAATAGGTGCAAACTGGTAGAATTCCACCCGTCTGCACCTCTATAACCATCTGGTTTGACTCTGCAACCAAACAAGACAGACACAAACTTTAACAGATAATTGGAACTACAGAAAAAACAATTGCTACCAACCTATCTTCCATTGAGGACCTGTATACAGCATGAGTCAAAAAGGTGGCTGTGAAAATATCTACATAATAAATAACAATAAAATACTAATACTAATACTAATACTAATACTAATACTAATAATAATAATAATAATAATAATAATAATAATAATAATAATAATATAAAAAATAAAAAATAATTTCAACTTCTACCCTCAGAATGATACCAGAACAACTAGTCACAAGGATAGTTTTTTCCCCTGAATGCTATCACTCTGCAAAGCAACTAATTCCCACACTATCAAACTACTTAGTAAAACTGTATTACTATTATTCTTCTCATCCTTCCTATTACCTATCTCTTCCCACTTATGACTATAACCATGTTGCTTGTATCTTTACAATTTATATTGTTTTATTTTGTTTCCTAATATGATTTGATGCTTATTAGTAACATATGATTATCACTAAGTGTTGTATCTTATGATTCTTGATGAATGTATTTTATTTTTTCTTATGTACACTGAGATCATATGCACCAAAGACTTGTGTGTCCTTGTGTGTCCAATCACACTTGGACAATAAAGAATTTTATTTTATTTTATTCTATATTTAATACATTCCTAGGGAAAATATTTCTTATTCTAGATCAAATCCAGTATGAGAACTTGATTAAATGAATGTGGAATTTGGTTAGATGTATCCATTTAAAACTATTGATGCAAGAGAATTGTCTGGCTGTTTTTGCCAACCATGCCAAATTTTAAATGTGCTGCCTGAACTGTTGCCAGATGATATAAACCCTGCGGTTTGTTTAATAGACCTTTCCAGATAATTGTCCAGTGTTCTATAACAAGCCAAAATTATTTTGGTAAGAGATATATTAGATATTTCAACAAGTAATCTCATTTAAGATAAAACAATTTTGTCAAGAACAAGCATGATTTTTTTTCCCCCAGTATGATGATGAAACACTCTTTGGAGGCCACCAAATGAATGATGCGGACTATAATATGAAATTTCATAATAAAGATAAATCTGCAGGAAATAGATTCCAGAAATAGAACGGAAATAGCCACATTAAACAGGCAGTAATTAACTTTCTGTTCTTTTAATTAATTTATTCTTATGTAACACAGCAATTTCATACAAGATATTTCTACTAAATTTTTCATGTACAAAAAACTTTCAACTTTGGATAATGAAGAGCATCTTGAAGAGCATCTAATCACAAAATACTGTTTATAATTCAAGTTTGAACTTTGGGGTCCTTGGTGTTCTTTGAGCTTGGTTGTGCATTGATCATGTTACCTAGTTTGATAATGAAAGTGTAAGAAAACAACCAACCTTTGAGAGAATCATGGACCTCACACATCAACTTTAATCCTATGTGAGGAGACACACACACACACACACACACACACACACACACACACACACACATGTGCCAAAGACAGAATACATATATTTGTTGCAGCAAATGTATAGGATGTTAAGTCTATCCTTTTACATCAATTGAGAATTCTTGCTTTTTCCAAGGCAAGGATTAGAAAGTGAGCCAACAATAAACCAGATCAAATATCATGAACTTCTTCCCCTAGGAAAATCTATTCTAAAACCTGTTCAAGTATATATTACTCAACAAAAACAGATCCCAAAATCTACTAGGTAGCAACAAAGCCAACTTCTGCAAAATGACATTTCTTCACCGTATGCCATATGGCTGCTTTTATAGTTTACTGCTGTTAGAAATGTCAAATGTGAGGCTCTTGCTTTCATTCCATCTGTAACTATTTTAAAATATGTGTCTAAGAACCCATACAACTAAACAACTATTTAGCTGCTTCTTTGCCAGAAGTACCTAGCCTGACCAGTAACTATGCACATGGGGTCTTAGTGCATTTATTTCCTCCAAAGTCTGTATAACTATTTCTTCCCTATTGTTTTTAATTAACTCACCTTGGCTATTGAACTGAAAAGCACATTGTTAAACTTGCTATTAATTAACATAGATTCCCCCTGAATTGACACACAACCCACCAAATCAAGAAAAAGTTTCAAGATTGTCTCCTCAATCAGTGCATTTTCCAGTTTTGGTGGGACATTTCCAGTTTCAGCAGAAAGCTTTAAAGCCATGATGTATTCTAATATGAATTCCTTTTTCATCATTTTAATTCTCTACACTTTTACAGCTAGTTACACTACGTCTATTTGTGCCTTGCTTTTCCAAGTATAAAGGTAATGGAAATTGACTTAATGATCAAATTTGGTTTTCTAATTTTGAATTATACAACTCAAAGAGGCTCAAAAGCAAAAGCAACATGACAAAATAGGAAGATTCTCCCCTAAATCCTTTTGTAAAATGACAGATGAATTAAATCTAAAAGATATATGGAGAGAAAGAAATGCTAAAACTCAACAATATACTTTTTATTCCAACAGACATTTATCATGGTCCAGAATAGATATGATTTGGACATCAACAGAATTATTATCCAATATTCAAGAAATAAATATTGAAACAAGTACATGGGCAGACCACAATCAAATGATAATTAAATGGAAAGGACAAAAAAGAAGATCTAGATAGACATTAAATAATATTATTTTAAAGGAAAAAAACTTTACACAATGGATGGAAAAAGAATCGGCCTTCTTCTTTAATGAAAACAAAAAAGAAAATACTTTAATACAGAATGTTTGGGATACAATGAAGGCATATGCAAGAGGATTAATAATAGACTATACAAAGAAAAAGAACATTAGGAAGAGGCAAATGATTAAAGCTTTAGAAGATGATCATAAAAAACTGGAAAAAGAATACAAAAAACTCCACAGAAAAAAGATATTAAACTTAAAATGTATATAATTAAACATAAAATGGGTCAGATAGAGAAAGAAGAATTGGCACAAAAAATTAGAAGTGCTAAACAGAACTATTTTGAAGATGCAAATCAGCCAGGTAGATGGTTAGCATACAAACTGAGAAAGGAGAAAGAATCAAGGAAAATATTACAGTTAATAGACAATCAAGGCCAAATGTGCTATGATGACAAGGAGAAAAAGGCAATTATTCGAGACTTTTATAGACAATTATATAAACAGGAGGATCTTGATGAGGAAACAATTAAACAGTATTTACAAAATGCTGACCTACCTAAGATACCTGATGAAACTGGGGAAATGCTAGAAAGTGCTATAACAATGATGGAATTAACTGAAGCACTTAATAGACAGAACAATGGAAATGCACCAGGACCAGATGGTCTCCTGGCAGAATTTTACAGAACACTACAAGAACCGTTGAGCACTTCACTATTAGAAGTCATGAATGAAGTTATGACAAATAAGAAAATACCTAAAACATGGTCACTTATCCCAAAAGAAGGGTTGACCCATTACAAATTAAGAACTATAGACCTATTTCCTTATTGAATGCAGACTATAAAATCTTCACTTCAATCTTGGCAGAGAGGCTAAAAAAATATCTAAAAAATTTTATTCACTCTGATCAGAATGGATTTTTACCAAAGAGACAAATTAAAGACAATATGAGGGTAATCCTGGACACATTGGAATATTACGAGGCGCACCCTGAAAAACAAATGGCTTTGATATCGAAAGCTTAAGCTCCGCCTACTATCCCCAAACTAATGGGGCTTGCGAGAGGACTAATGGGGTGCTCGAGCAATACCTCCGATGTTACATAAATTATCAGCAAGACAACTGGGTGGATCTACTACCTTTTGCGGAGGTAGCATATAATAACTCTGTTCACAGTAGTACGGGGTTTACTCCTTTCAAAATAGCAACAGGGCAAGATTTTGTGCACATACCTGAACTGCCTGGTGAAAAACCAAGTGTCCAGTCGTTGAGTGACTGGATATCTCAACTTCAACTTAATTGGCCGGTCGCCCGCAAAGCTTTGGATGAGGTGCACCAATCTCATAAGAAATTTGCTGACAGAAAGCGAGCCCCACAGATGTATCAAGTGGGCGATAAAGTATTCCTCTCGACCAAGTATTTGCAGATTACCCAAAAATTGAAGAAGTTGGGTCCTAAGTATGTGGGACCTTTTCCCATTGAGAGGATTGTAAATCCTGTGACCATTCAATTGACTTTACCAAAGACTCTTCGTCGTATTCATCCAGTTTTCCACGTCATTTTGTTGAAACCAGAACGTACCCGTACCTTGAGACCGACCCAGTCTGATCCCCCTGTACCATTGTTAATTGAGGGTGAACAACATTTCAAAATTAAAGAAATTCTAGACTCAAGAAAATGGAGGGGTCATACCCAATATCTTGTAGCTTGGAAACATTTTCCTCCATCCCATGCTGAATGGGTAAATGAGAAAGACCTTAGAGCTCCTGAACTGTTAAAGAAATTTTATGCCAAATACCCTGATAAACCATAGAAATGTGTATCAATGTTAACATGTAATTATGTTATTTTTTCTTATGGGGACTAATGTCCTTTTTCTAGGGGGTCCGAATGTCAGCCTCAAGATAGCCTCAAGATAAATTCCACTGCTGCTTTTCTGCTATTACTTCTTTCGGCTGTCATGACAACGGTGGGAGGGGGGACTTTGGAGGGGAAGAAGGCTGGAGGTGTTTTGCATTCCTTTGCTGGGCTAGCAAGGAGAGGGGGTATTCTTTTCTTTAACTTTCCGTTTCTTGGCTGTCTTCTGTCCTCTTTTGCGCAACTGCGAACCTTTATCAAAATGTGTCAAGGCCATTTGACAAGAAACCTCATCACCACCTGGAGATGACCACATGAGCTTATTCAGAAGTTTTAATTGGAAGAATCATTTGAACTTTGGGGAGTGGGAGCAATTTTATTTCTTTGTATGTGTGTTCTACCCGCCAATTTCTTAGTTTCAGAATTGATTTGTAGCTTCCACTTTATTTTCCAGTAAAAGGATAACTTTGCTCTACATCCTGGAGTCTGAGTATTTCTTTCTTGGGATCTAAAGGGAGCAAGTCTGTTGGGTTTTACTAGCTTGGAGGCACTTTCTGGAAGGAGCGAAACACCCATTTGAAGTGTGGACTGACCATAAAAATCTAGAAGCTTTAAAAACCCCTCAGAAGCTATCCCTTAAGCAAGTTAGGTGGGCTCAGTTTTTCAAGCGGTTCAATTTCTCCTTGAAATATATCCCAGGGGAAAAATTTTTTATATTTGAACGGGAGTTCACCTCTGAAGCAGCCAAAGTGAGATGTGTCACCAGAACCCTGGAAGGGATGACAGCAGGACGGTGGCCATGGAAGTCGGAATCCGCTAAGGAGTGTGTATCAACTCACCTGCCTAATCAACTAGCCCTGAAAATGGATGGCGCTGGAGCGTCGGGCCCATACCCGGCCGTTGCCGGCAAAGCGCGCCCCGGGGGCTAGGCTGCGATGAGTAGGAGGGCCGCCACAGTGGGCCTTGAAGCCTAGGGTGTGGGCCCGGGTGGAGCCACCGCGGGCGCAGATCTTGGTGGTAGTAGCAAATATTCAAACGAGAACTTTGAAGGCCGAAGTGGAGAAGGGTCCCCATGTGAACTGGAGAGAGGGGTGGATACACATCCACACCAATCGGCCACCGGAAGGGGAGGAGCAACCCTATCCGGAAGGGGAGGAGAAAATCCCGAAGGAGTATAGGGACTAATGTCCTTTTTCTAGGCAGTCCGAATGTCAGCCTCAAGATAGCCTCAATATATCTTCCACTGCTGCTTTTCTGCTATTACTTCTTTCGGCTGTCATGACAACGGTGGGAGGGGGGACTTTGGAGGGGAAGAAGGCTGGAGTTGTTTTGCATTCCTTTGCTGGGCTAGCAAGGGGAGGGGGGATTCTTTTCTTTAACTTTCCATTTCTTGGCTACCTTCTGTCCTTTTTTGCGCATTTGGGATCTAAAGATACCAATCTGGATCTCAATAATGGAGGCAATGATCCACCCAAATAATTTGGATATTACTAAAATGATTAAATATAAGGACCTATTGGATATGCAAGGAAATCTGAAATCATGGCAAGACCTTCAAGATCAGGGATTAAAAATTGATTGTTGGGTATATCTTCAAATCCAAAGTAGATACAAACTGGACAAGAAAGAATTTGGAATTAATAATAAACTCCAGCAATTAGATAAAATTTTATTAGGATCAGGCAAAAAAAAAATATAACAAAATTTTATGATTATTTATTAGATGTAGAATTAGAGAAAGAAATTGTTAAAGGGAACATGATAGCCTGGAGTAGGAACATAGGGTGTAATATCACCTTAACAGAATGGGAAAAGGTCTGGGGTAGAAATAATAAAATCACAAAATCAATAGCGTACAAAGAAAATGCCAAAAAAAGGTTTTACATTATTATAAAATGCACCTTCTTCCTTTGAGATTAGCGAAGATACACCCCAATATGAGTCCGAACTGCTGGAAATGCAAAAAAAAAAAAAAAGAGGGAACTTTCTTCCATATGTGGTGGTCTTGTACAGAAGCTCAAAAATATTGTCAGAAAATTAGAAATTGGTTGGAGGAAATGATAAGAGAACAGATCGAATTTAAACCAGAGTCCTTTCTCTTAGGGATCTTTGATAAAGAACTACCCAAATAAGTGAAATATATATTAATACATATTTTGACAGCGGCCAGATTGGCTTTTACACAATGTTGGAAACAGCTTCATGTTCCATCAGAGGAGATGATTATCCAAAAAATTTCAAGTTGTGCAGAAATGGACAAATTAACCTTGGCATTAAAAGATAAAGTGACTGATCACTATATTATGACAGCTGGAACTGCTGGTACAAATGGATAGAGCAAAGATAGGTTTCACACTAAAAGGCAAAAAAAATATGATAAAATCATAGTAGTGATATACAGATATATGTAAAGATTAATTGTGTATGTGGAATAAAATAAGGATAAAAAGGACAAACTGTTGAAGATAAAAATGTTGTCCCTAATAATCTAGATCCTCATTTTCCCAAACTCGGCAGGACAGAAGTTTGAGTCAACCTTGAGCCTGTCAGAATCAAACAGTCGGCAAAATTAGCCTTCAATACTTCATTCAAACCACTGTGCCACCATGGCTCAGAAGGGCATGTGTTGTGAATGAATAATACTAATAAAGTTATATTGAGCTTAAAGTCAGGTGTAGGGTTCTGGCCCTGCACTTCTGATTGGCTGTTAATGGCAAGATCGGATTGGTCCATTCAGGAGCATCTGATTGGCCATTAACAGGCCATTCCCATTGGTTAACGGAGCTAGTGCTCCAGGTTTGCTATTGGTTGAATAGTTAATAAGTTGCCTATATAAGGAAGGCTATAGCAGCCCTCCAGCTGAGCTGTCACACCATGTAAATAAAGAGTTTGAAGTTCACTGTTTATACCGGCTTGTCTCCATTATTCACACTCATGCTCCAGACTTAACACTGGCGACAAGGATGGGATTGGATGACATCTGAGCCAACTAAAGACAACTAAGCATGTGGCTGAAGCACACAACGGCGGAACCATGTCCAGCGGCATAGTACCATCCGCTCCATTCGATCCAGCTCAAGAGGACTGGGAGTCCTACATGGATCATTTTCAAATGTTTTTGGAAATGAATAATCTGAAGGATGCCACAACCGGGAAGAAACGGGCGGTATTCCTAACGCACTGTGGCCCGAAGGTATTCAAAATGGCCAAGGCATTAGCGAAACCGGCTGAAGTGAAGGCCATGGACTGGGATGTCCTCGAACCATTGCTAAGGGCCCACTATGCACCAACAGTTCCAACGCTCGTGAGACGACACGAGTTCTATCAAAGAAACCAGCGGAAAGGAGAAACCATTGCCGATTTCATTGCAGACCTCCAGAACTTGGGAGGCCTTTGCGATTTCGCCAACCTAGAGGAGGCCTTGAGAGACCAAGTAGTTCTCGGGTTAGATGCTCTAAACGTACAGAAGACAAATAATGGCAAAGGGCGACATCACCCTTAAAGACGCCATAGCTGAAGCTACAGCAGTGGAGGCGACCAAGAAGTAGGCTGCCCAACTATGCCGAAATCGCGTTCCAACACACCAAACGGCTGGCGAAGTTTCACCTAATGCAGAAGGGCAGCTACCGACGGCCCACCATGAGGACCTCTCTTCATCATCAGACAGCGACAAAGAAGAGGTCCATCGCCTGTGGTCCGATCAGGACCGATACCCGAAGTCCCAGCAACCGTGCGCTGGCTGCGGGGCCAACCATTACTGCTCCGATTGCAAATTCCGCAACGCGCTCTGCCACGAGTGCAGGAAACAAGGCCACATCGGACGGGTCTGCTGAAGCCTCCTCGGACCCAGCCAGACCTCGAAAGGAACCAATCTCCACCAATCGACAGGGAATCGCCCTGTAAGGCGAGAACCAGTAAATTACTCCTACAGAAACTGACCCGTGAGTCGTCTAGTGAGACGGGAAGAGGCCCAACAAACGCTCACTATTGGCCATGCCTCTTTGCTAGACGCTAAGAAAATTCAAGTCAAAGTGAACATTGAAAATCGGCCTTGCCAAATGGAAGTTGACTCGGGATCATCTCTTTCAATGGTCTCATGGAAGACCCTCAAGCAATTCATCCCCACTATCTGGCGCCAAGATCTTCAATTCCAACGGCTCGTGTTAAAGGACTACCAGGGGAACCGAATTCCAGTTGCAGGATCCAGTCAAGTCCGGGTTGCATTCAAGAACTGCACGGAGTACTTACCCCTGACAATAATCGATAAGGACCGGCCTAGTCTGTTAGGCCTGCAATGGTTCGCACCACTTGGCATTGAAGAGGCAGGCATTAACTGAATTGGCGGCAGTGACTGGGAGGAAGACCTCGCCCACGAGTTCAGGGACGTCTTTGAGGAAAAGCTAGGTGAGTACAAGGGGACCCCGATATCCTTTAGCCTTAATCCAAAGATAGCTCCCATCCGCCTTAAGCCTCGTCGAGTTCCGTTCGCTCTGAAACTGAAAATCGACGAGCAGCTTGATAAGTTTATTGCCCAGGGAATCTTAAAGCCAATTGACCACTCCCCATGGGAAACTCCTATTGTGACACCAATTAAGCCGGACGGCTCCATTAGAATTTGTGGGGACTACTGAGCCACCTTAAACCATGCCCTGCAACAGAACCCATATCCGGTGTCGGTGGTACAACACCTCCTCCATTCCCTGGGGGGCGGAAAAGTCTTCGCGAAACTAGACTAAGCTCAGGCTTATCAGCAACTGCCGGTTGACAAAAAAACGGCACAGGCACAGACACATCGAGGTGCCTTTAAGTGCATGTGACTCCAATTCGGAGTCAGTGTAGCCCCAGGGATCTTTCAGAGCCTAATGGAGAGACTATTGCAGGGGATCAAGGGTGTTGTCCCCTCTTTTGATGATGTACTCATTGCTGCCCCCACTCCAAAAATCTTACTGGAGCGTCTAAGACTGGTATTACGAAAATTCCAGGAAGCAGGCCTGAAAGTCAAAAAAATTAAGTGCAAATTGTGTACTGATCGTGTTGAATTCTTAGGGTACTTAATTGATAGTCAGGGTATTCACCCTACTGATAGCAAATTGAGAGCAATAAAAAACGTTCCCAGACTGCAGAACAAGACCGACCTCCAGGCGTTCTTAGGCCTCATCAATTTCTATAATGTATTCTTGCCACACAAGGCGACTGTCGCTGAAGCTTTACATCATCTATTAGATAAAAAAGCAATTTGGGTATGGGGTCACAAAGAAGAGCAGGCATTCCGTAATGTAAAAAAACTACTGACTTCGTAATGTAAAAAAACTACTGACTTTGCCGTACTAATGCAGTACAATGAGACTTTGCCAATCAACATTGCATGCGATGCATCGCCCTTTGGAGTGGGCGCTATTTTGAGCCATGTGTTGCCTAACGGTAATGAAGCCCCTGTTGCTTACTTCTCAAAGACCCTCTCGAAAACCAAGTGAAATTACAGCCAGATCGATAAAGAAGCCCTGGCGATTGTATCAGCTGTTTAAAGATTTCATGAGTATGTGTACGGCCAGATTTTTACCATTGTAACTGACCATAAACCATTGCTGGGGATCATCACTGGAGACAAGCCAACTCCCTACATTCTTTATCCCAGAATGACCCATTGGTCAGAATTCTTGGCTGCCTACAATTATCAGCTACAATATCGTCCCTGTAAAGCCATTCCCCACGCGGACGCGCTGAGCCGTACACCGCTCCCTGAAACTATCAATGATCCTGCACCAACGATGACAGCGTTGCAGATCGAGACACCCCACATGCCGCCATTAACTGCCCATGACATCGCGAGAGAAACAAAATGCAACCCCATCTTGGCGCGAGTCCTCACATGGGTGGAACGCGGATGGCCATTGGACCAAGTACCAGATGACTTTGCACCATTCAAAAGTGATCAAACAGAGCTGTTCTCGCAGAAGGGCTGTGTCATCTGGGGCGATAGAGTCGTTATCCCAGAACGATTCCAACAGACACTGCTAAGGACCTTGCACGATGGCCACCCTGGCATCGTGCGCATGAAGGGCCTTACACGAAGCTACGCATGGTGGCCAGGCATCGACAAACAAATCGAATCATGGGTTAAAACTTGCAAGAGATGCTAAGAAGTAAGCAACGCTCCACCAAAGGCAACCCCAACCGAATGGGAGACGCCGCGGGGACTCTGGTCCCGCATCCATCTGGACTTTGCTGGGCCAACCAAAGGCCACACATTTTTGATAACCATCGACGCCTACTCGAATTGGCTTGAGATTCACCGAATGAGCAACACAACCACTGACGCGGTCATCAAAAGACTGGAAAGACTTTTTGCAATCCATGGATTACCAGATGTTCTGGTATCCGACAATGGGCCCCAATTTACCGCGCTGTCTTTTGAGCAGTATCTGGCTGACTAGGGTATTCGACATGCGCTCACTTCACCTGTGCACCCTGCTGCCAACGGTAGGGCTGAGTGCATGGTACAATTTGTCAAAAAGACTCTCCAAAAGTTAGACTACGACAACATCGATGAGAAAATCAACCGGATCCTTTTCCTGCAGCACATCACACCTCACAGCGTCACCAACAAAACTCCCACTGAGCTGCTAATGGGACAAAAGCTCCGCTCCCACCTCGATCGGTTACACCCAGCCTACGAACCGGAAAAGCCACTCGGATCCAGCAGCTGATGCCGTACCTTCCAGATAGGTGATTTAGTATTCGCTAAAAACTTATCGGGCGATCCGCTGTGGATAGAGGCAACTGTAATCCGCGTAACCGGCCCAAGATCGTATCTCGTTCAGTGCCCTGACGACAGACTTTAGAAGCGCCACATAGATCAACTACGATCGCGGCTACCGTCTCGCAATTCCGAACTCCCTTATGACCAAACTGAGGGGGGGGAGGTACAGAGGAAAGCAAATTGCAATTAGAGGGAACCCTTTTCGATGAGACTGATAATGGAACTGAAACGCAGGAACAGGAACCAGGGACCGGAGTGAGTTCACCTCAGGGAGTGGCCAGTGATATTGGTGATGACGGGAACATGAACTCGGAACCAGAGGCACCCCTACCGTTAGACAATGATCTACCTCAGCAGAAGTGCAGGCAACCGCCAGGCACTTTGCGAAAATCGAAAAGACTAATAAAACAGCCATCCTACCTGAAGGACTATGTAACCGCACCCCGTGGGCAAAAGCCGGGGGAAAGGGGTGTTGTGAATGAATAATACTAATAAAGTTATATTGAGCTTAAAGTCAAGTGCAGGGTTCTGGCCCTGCACTTCTGATTGGCTGTTAATGGCAGGATCGGATTGATCCGTTCAGGAGCATCTGATTGGCCATTAACAGGCCATTCCCATTGGTTAACGGAGCTAGCGCTCCAGGTTTGCTATTGGTTGAATAGTTAATAAGTTGCCTATATAAGGAAGGCTATAGCAGCCCTCGAGCTGAGCTGTCACACCATGTAAATAAAGAGTTTGAAGTTCACTGTTTATACCGGCTCATCTCCATTATTCGCACCCATGCTCCAGACTTAACAGCATAGATCCTAATAACTACCATACATAGATCCATCAGGGATAACAGTGATCTTTAGTCCCAGAAAACTTTTCATTTCCCACAAAAAAGAGTCTATCCTGAGACGTGAAAGATGAACCAAATGGAGAAGCACAATGGCACAGACTGATTCAGTTCAGAACATCTAAAACTACTGTATGCTGATGCCTTGACTTACTTAACTGGAGTGGGAAGTCAAATATCATAGAACACTTATGGTACTTATATCACATTGTATTTCAAACAATAATCAGAGGCTCACATATATTGAATTCCATCGAATCCTTTATTTAACTGACTCCTACTTTGCAAGCCTGGGATATTACATTTAATGACTCAACTTAAAAATGACAAAGCTCCTTACCCTGAAGAGGAACTTGATAATTTTGGAAATATTGAATTTAAATTTGAATATTTCTAGGCCTCTGTTTTGGTCCCATGTGTCAGCCCCGTTAAATGGACCAGACCAAGAAATCAACTCCACAAGAAGCCCAAAATTACTTTTATTGAAATTGGCTATTTTATGAAAGAATCTTGCATGCCTGATTCTACCTTTTCTTCAGTGATGGAATTCAAATTTGTTTACTAAAGGTTCTGTGCGCATGGCTTGGTCAGCATGGCAGGGGAAGGATACTGCAAAATCCCCATTCCCTCCCCACTCCTGTGGGAAGGCTACTGCAAAATCCCATTCCCTCCCCACCCCACTAACCTACTTTCCAGTTCCATTCTCCTGTGCAGGGCAACAAAAAAAGACCCAGCCGATCAGCTGGGACTCGGGAGGCAGAGTATAAATGGGGGCAGGACCAGTCAGCAGTGGTATTTGCCAGTTCTCCAACTACTCAAAATTTCTGCTACTGGTTCTCTGGAACCAGTCAGAACCTCTGCTTTTCTTCTTTTTGTTATAGTTCAGTGAATTAGGACATTTGAGCCATTTCTGAATGTTACGTGGTTTCTCAGAACTTTAAGAATACTTCTGTTACTTTTGTCTAGAAAACCACCTCTAATTCATCTATATCAATTATTACCTTCAGATATCCATAGAAATTTAGTGTTAGGGTGTATTCAGCAGCTTAAATGAAATACAGTCAATGTACAAACGCACTTCCTAATATTCGGTTTGCAACGAAGTAGAGATCCTATCTCACACTGAATAACAAAAGTAAAGTTGGAATTAAAATAGGCTTTGATAACTTTTGTGGGATGCTTACTGTGCCAAAATTATCAACCTTAACTTTATCATAGAACATTGGCATGAGTGTGATCAAAGCTGGTAACTTAATCTATATTTTCTAACTTAATAAAAAGCATTATGTGAAAGTCTTGATTAAAGGCATGATAGTTAGCTTAAGTCAATATTTATGGGCCAAACTGACAATGATAAGGAAACATTGCAACTTAGAATGTTAGAGAAATAAATGTTAAAGAACATAATTTGTGAAGAGAGAGGAAAGAAGGAAGGGAGGGAAGAAAACTTGAATTTTGTTCAAGTTAAATTTGAATTTTATTTAAGTATGATTCGTCTTCCAGCTGCCATCTATTGCTCAGGTTTCATTTAACTTTCAGCCTTGTCCAATAGCATTTTCTCTCAACCCTGAACTCAACTCACAACACTCAACCCCAGCATTCAGCTATGAATAGATTTCTTCACATGGTGCTAATTCTTATTTCACATAATTTCAATTCCTTATAGCAAAATGGTTTAATTTTTTTATGATATTCATTATGGCATACAGTCATTGGAACATTCTTTCAGACATGTGGAAATTTGTGCTGTTGTACTGTAGTGACACCAAACTTTCACAGAATATTTGAGAATTCAAAATCTCAAGCAAAGGAATTGCTATTTTGGAGGGAAAAAAAGAAGCATAATGGGGAGTGAGAACTGCTTATATCATTCCTAGCAACCTGGAAATATAGATTAACTAACTTGAAAACTGGCACTCCTCCAGGGTAATGTTTTCTGAGAAAATTAAAGTTTTGCTTTGTTTAAGCAAAATCAATATTTTGTTTTGCTCTGCTTTAATTTTGGATTCAGTTCTGTTAATTCTGCTATATGCACTCAAAGGCCTTGATTTAAGCATGGCACAATGTCAATTTCATGCTAAGAATAAAAGAATAAAAGAAGTTCATTTCAGTCCTCAAATGATGAAACCATTGGTGCACAAGGAAACTAAACCTTAATGAGTGCATTTTGGAATCATGTTCAGAGAATGAATCCAAGAAGCAATCTTCAGGAGTCCATTTCCTGCTGAATTGCAATGGGAACTAAGGGGATTCAGTTAAATGTAAGTCTGATTTTATACAGCTTTTTTGTCACCAAATCTTTCTGTTTGCTTCTATAGCAAGATGCCAATATGCCAGCATCCAGATTTAATTTTGTTAAATATCAAGATACTGTATTAAGGATCTCTTTCACTCTTTCACTTAAACCAGCCTGCTTGCTAACTAAAAATCAAATGGGAAAGCTGTGCCACTAAGGGGGGAAAAATAACATTTCTCAATGTTATTTCCCCACCAAAATTTGCTAGTCAGAGAAAGCTACCAGGAGACAAGCAGTGGACAACGAGGCAATTTTGAATTTATTCCTGTTGCATTATTTTAGTTTTAAATGTGGCACCCTCTCATGCTCACTATATTTTGTTCCTTTTTTACTATTCGCAAATAATTGCAAACCAAATCATTCATACAGTGTCCAATCTATATGATAAAATCAAAAGGGATAAAACAGAATGTTATTGATAATCTAAATCTAAAGATCCAAATGATTGAAACCTGGGAAATGGGCCCTTTGTCAATCAATAGGAATGCTGATTTATTACCAGCTTATCAGGTAATTAAGGGGCCAGGATTTGGCAGCACAAGAAAACAACAGCCAACAACTTAATAGTCAGCAAAAACACCCCAATCAACAAATAGAAAGCTACATACAACCAGGCACCTTATAAATAATACACATAGAAAAGCCCAAAGCACACATTCTGGTAGAGAGAAGTTCCCTGAGAATGGTCTCCAGCATGAGTCTGGTCCCATGATGACACAGATTGGTTTGTGTAGCATTATCCCGGGACACATACATTTGCTTTCATTTGTAAAACTAAAGAAATCATACGATGAGTAAAATATAATATATATTGAAATTGCATATTTGTATATCAATACTGAATATATACACTACTGATACTAGACTGAGTTGGTATGAGTAAATTTTCTTCCTCTTCACTTAAACATTTTGTCACTTATTATCATTTACCTTTTTAAGCTGCCTATCAGTCCGGGATATTTCCTTTTCTTTCTTTTTTGTTATCCGTGCCTTCAAGTTTCTAGTTCTCTTTCTCTCCTATCAGTCAGTTTTCACAGTTGGTGTCCATAGAGTATCTTACATTTTCAGACCCAGCTTTGTATCTTTTAGACTTTAAAATTAATTGTTCTCTTTCCTTTCCTTTCAAGACAATCTTACATTCCTTTCCTGAGGTCTTCAGGTTTTTTTTTTTGCCAGCTCCATACTGCCTTTACCACTTTATGTTGTTTGCTATGTGCTACAGCATTTCCAATTTTCTTTCTTTTACCTCTGACTTCTTCCAGTTACAGATCTGTGTAATTAGATTTTTCACACTGAAGTTAGTTTAATTGCAATCCCCTAACAATTTGCCCCAAATTCATTCATTTCTAAACTCTACTACAACTTTTTGGATTACATATCCTTCCTATATGTATAGTATTTCACAAAGGCACAATGTATCTATTTTTTTCATTCTTTTCATTCTTTCTCTTATGATCTTTGCTATTTCCTTTACTTTTCTTATGTTCCAAATAGTAAACGTCTACATTCCATAGTTATCATAAGGTAGGGCCATACATATTGACTCCCACTGTCCATCATGTAACTTTTTTAGAAAACATAGATTAGGTTAAATCTTAGTCACATCCATGATGCATGCCTTATTCCTTACCACAGTGATTAAAATGCAGTATTGTAGGCTAACTCTGCTCACTGCCAGGAGTACAATTCCTTCTATCTTGACCAGCTCAAGGTTGAATCAGCCAGACATCCTTTTGAAGTCAACAATATAAAGACCCAGATTGTTGGAGACAGTACGCTGACTCTGTAAACTTCTTAGGGAGGGCTGTAAATGTACTGTGAAGCACTATATAAACCTATGTGCTACTGCTATATAATGGTAAAGATTGGTCAGTATTTATATAATTTGTGCCATAAAAATGCTAAGTGTTTTTAAAGCACCTTAAAGCAAACTGTAAAACCATTAAAAAAAAAAACCCAATAAAACAGTTAAAATATTTTAAACAAATTAATCTGATGAATAATACCTTAAAAAAACATAGAGATGTGATTTTAAAAAATAGGGTATTCCACAATTTAAGAGAGTGATTACAAATGTAGGCCATTCCAAGTATTTAGTTCTGTGCTGCAAATTATAATAATTAGGGAGTTGATAAAATGACCATTGGTTCCATAGACAGCAAGACCAAAATAATTCAACTGTTTTAATGCATCATGGAAAATACTTCTTTTTTTTTTTTTAAAAAAAAGAAAGCTCGTTCAATACCCCTCTCTTCCAAAGTGTTGAAAAAAATGTACATCTTGTGATACATCATCCATGGTTGAGTCAATCTAGTACAAAATGGTATTCCTCAAGAATACTAACAACTTTGAAATTGCAGAACAAAATAGCCTATTAATTGCCTTACATTGTTTATTTATAGGAATGTAGTTAGATTAATTAAATCATAAGTCTTTTAGACTGTGGGTCAGTGAATGAAAATAATCCTTTCTACATCCTAATTTAATTACCTGCCAAATAATGGACACTATAGTTGAAATGCCTACTTTTACTGGTTTGTGATGAATAACTGTATCTGTATTACAGAGATAACATATCTTCACTAAATCAAAAAATATGATTGCCCATTAAGGTATGCTTATTAGGGGTGGGGAGAATCCCAGAGCATACAACTAATCCTCTGAAGACAAATTTCTTTCTTCATTAAAATATATAACATAATCGAATAACAGGACAACATTTGTAGCTCAGGGTTGACATGAGGGTGTCCTTGGTGCTTTCTGAGCTTACTTGTTGTTGTTTTTTTGCAGACGTTTCAATACTGCACTAATGATATTACCTAGTTTGGGTAATGAAATGTCCACAAAAAATATCAAGCAAGCTCAGAAAGCATCAAGGACTCTTCATAACATTGTTTCATATACATGGATACAGAGTACACTTTAGTGACAAGAGAACTTGGTTTACAACATTTTATTGATTTGCCACTGAGTTGTGCAAATAAAGTTATTATGACATGTTCAAAAAACTATGGATAATCCAATGTGGTTTATCATCATGGGTGAACCCAACTGCCTGCCATTTTGCTGAGAGTAGGGGGAACAAAGGCAGCCATTGACCATGAGAAATGCTACACCTCTGCTTACTCTTCATTGTGACAGACTTCACTTTGGTAACATCGGTATATTGAAAATACCTCAGTCTAAACTGATATTTTCAGGTCAGAAAATAAATAGTTCTGCAGTACCTTATAAACACATTATCGATACTGACCTTGTTCCTTGAGATTCCTTAATCTTGATGATTAAGATTATCTAAAATTCTGCCTCCTGAAGAACACTGTGATTACTAGTATTGAAGGCCATGAGACATCTAAAGCGCCCAGATTTATTCCCTTCATATAAGTTTGCCACAGGTTATCCATGACAATGACCAATGCTGGTCCTTCCTAGATATGAGTTTGGTTTGACACAAGTAAATATGATTCACATCTTCCAGAGTCCGCTATACAGTCTATGAAGCCCCATTACATTGTTTATAAACTTCTGCAAGAAAGAAGAGGAAGGAAGGAAGGATGGAGGCAGATATTGTTCACATCTCCTGATGCTAGGCTTCTTGAAGGATGGGCATATAAATGCTTCTTTAGAAGCAACTGGAACTGTCTCTTCTCTCAAATAAATATTTGACTTTAACCAGGATCCAATTTCTATTTCAAATAAATGAATCAGGATCCAATGCACAAATGGTAGAACTAAGGTAACAAGAACTCTGTCCAATTTTTAAGATTTGTAGCTCAGATATAACCCAGATAACCGTGTTATTTCAGTAGATTCCATTCTTGTAGCTTCATCTTGGAATGAATGTAGCAATCTTATCTACATTATGCTTACCTAGGAAATTCTAGATCATGGCATTTTGTTCTTTCAACCATCTTTCTCTAAAAGCTTGGAGACCTTTCATATAGTGCTGCTGGCCAAGATTTTGCAGGTACACTAGAGGCATTCCAATGTCCTTATTGCTACAAATAATCTGAAGATGCACCTGTGTACATTTATTTGTTTTCTGCTATGTCAATCTAGGGTAGGGGTTGGCAATTATTTTTGCTAAGGGGCTGCATAAGAAACTGGGACAGTTATAGATCCCCCATTTCTGCCCCCCACTTCCCCTTGTCACCACCTGCCACCACCATCACCCACTTCTGAAACTGCCCCTGCCATCACTGCTGCAGTCTGGACAAAGTCAAAGGGTCAGATATGTCCCTTGGGCCATAAAATGCCCAGGCCTGCTCCAGAGTCTCTTCATCTGAATCATTACCTATAGTTCCTGAGAAAACCAAAACACCTGGTTTGTATCAATGGGTCAGGAGAACCCAGTCAGGTATGACCATATCTAATACCTTGGTCAATTCTGATTTTCTAAGGCCAACAAGATTTTCAAAAGAATAGATTTTACATTGATTAAATTATGGGGTCATAACTTTAAGCAATTTTTTTTTTGCATAGAACATCTCAAGTTTAATTCTTACAATTGCCATTGGAAAAGTAATAAAGCATGGTCTGTGTGGTAGAATACTCTCTTTATATATCCTTCGTATATACCACCAACTCACTGTGTTTAGCTACTGCTAGACTAGACCGGATAATTATGTGATTTGGTAGATTTCATTTCCTTCCACGCTAAAGCATATAGAATACAAAATCTATTCCATATAAGTGAGATAGATAACTGGGATTGCAGTGTTCCTTAATTAAATAATACAGAATTAAATAATTGATTTTGGTATATACTTGCCACCTGCCTATAGCATCAAATGAAAGAAACTGACAGCTATTTAAATAGCATTAACATGATTAATGAAGAGGCTATCCTCATAAAACCTACCACTTTAATTGATCTAATTTCAGAACAACAAATAATTTAACTACAACACCAGAAGAAACTTTAGCAAACATATTTTAACATTTGGCAAATCAGTTTGCATTGCATGAGAAAAGAATGAAATTCTTTTTTCTTTCTCAAGAAATGTGCCATGATCATTTATTTTGCTGTTTTAACTTTATTGCTGAAAAAAATAAACATAACTGAAAGGAAAAGGGGAGAAATACCATGCATGATAACTTCCTTCTTATTTATTTCCAACATGGACAACTTTATTCGTAGCTGTTTATTATTTTTTTCCAGTGCCTGAAAACAATAGTTGTAATATGACACTAGAGACTGAATTTTGGGGATGAGTTATATATTAATAGATACAGTAAGACTCCTGGAATCATAATTAACCTATTTTACTTCATTTTCTGTGGAAAATCTTTTATTTGGGGTGTAATTAGGACTGCAGAAAAAAAAATTACTACCAACCTGCCTTCAATCAGGGACCTGTATACTGCACAAGTCAAAATGAGGACTGTAAAAATATTTACAGACCCCTCACATCCTGGACATAAACAGTTTCAACTACTACCCTCAAAATGATGTTATAGAGCACTGCACATCAGAATAACTAGACAATTTTTTCCCCAAACGCCATCACTCTGCTAAACAAATAATTCCCTCAACATTGTTCAACTGTTACAAAGTCTGCACCAATATTACTGTTAATCTTCTCATCACTTCTTATCACCCATCCCCTCCCACTTGTGACTGTATGACTGTCACTTGTACAATTTATATTGACTATTTCCAGTATGATTTGATTGCTTATTGTACCCTATGACTATCATTAAGTGTTGTACCTTATGATTCTCAACTCTTGACAAATGTATCTTTATTTTATGTATACTGAGAGTATTTATACCAAGACAAATTCCTTGTGTGTCCAATCACACTTGGCCAATAAAGTATTCTATTCTAGAATAGAATAGAATAGAATAGAATAGAATAGAATAGAATAGAATAGAATAAAATAGAATAGAATAGAATAGAATAGAATAGAATAGAATAGAATAGAATAGAATAGAATAGAATAGAATAGAATAGAATAGAATAGAATTGACCAGGGCTGCAATGTGGGCGCCCCAGGTTAGGTCCTCTTTTAAAGTAAAACCCAGAAACTTAAAACTGGCCACTTACTCCACTCGGTCTCCATTGATAAGCAAGGGTTGGATGTCTGTTCTGTTCCTTCTATAGTCCACTATAAGCTCCTTGGTCTTGTTGGTGTTGAGGACCAAGTTATTGCCTCCACACCACAAAAGCAACTGGTCCACCTCATCTCAGTAGTAAATTTAGTAATAGTATTACTAGCGTGAGTGGGAATGTAGTCATGCACATTAAGAGTATAGAGTAAGTGACTCAACACACAACTCTGTGGTGTACCAGTGTTAAGAATAAGGGCTGGAGAGGTATGATTACCTAATCTGACCCTCTGTGAGTGACCAGACAGGAAATCCATAATCCAAAGGCAGATTGAATAAAAAAAGTCTATGGTCCAGAAGTTTAGATACTAGTCTGTTCTGTCTCACCTTCCCTTTCCCCCAAAAGGTGAGGAAATACACACACACACATACACAAACACAGGCAGGCAAGCTGGCTCAAATTTCGCAGAGATAATTATTTGGAACTGATAATATTCTTGGCATTCCACCACATCCTGCTTGCCAAGTCCGAGCTGGCAGCAATTATAAAATAAAGTTTTACTCACAGAGATAAATGGTTCTTTTACTTCATAAAAATCACAAGGTAGTCCACAAAACAATCATTCATGAAGAAAATCTGAAGTAAGGTTAAACTTTGTCCCGTACAAAGTTTAAGGAGAAAACACACCCACTTTTATCCCCTGTGGGGTGTGGCTCAATGACTCAGCTCACTCTCTGACCCCCCCACACCTCCTATGTTGCTGCTTACATTTTTTCCTGCGACACTGCTTGGGGTCAAGCCAATACTCTTCCTCTTCACTCCCTGTCAGGGGATGCTCCAACATGCCTTCCTCCTGATTCATCTCAGGCTGTTCCTCTCGGTTGTCTGATGGAAATTGAGGCATTACCAGGAAGGAAGGTCTTGGGGAGGAAGGCATTCCCAGTTTCTCCCTCTCATCTTCCAGGTCCTCTTCCTCTGACAGCATAGGCTCAGGAATCGGGGCCACAACACTATCCCCCACCACAGGGCCCTTCCCCCAAGTCTGATGGTCAGGACGTGGTTGCAAAGGGGAAGTGGTCATGGAACATCCGTATAAGGTCCGGGGCATGGATCATTGAAGCATCCACCCAGGAGAGGGCCTCCGGCCCACCCCCCTCCCTCTTGGTCAAATACTGAAACAGCCAGCAGGAATCCCTAATGCTGACCACCTTGCCTTCTACTGCGCCATTCTCACTGGGTGCAGGTGGTGGATCAACAGCTGTGGGACATCAGAGATAACACAAAGGGGCATCAGGGACCAAAAGGGAATGGTGGAAGACTGGATGAATCTGCATGGAGCGCGGTAGAGTTAGTCAATAGGCTATGGGGTTGATGACCGCCTCGATGGGAAATGGGCTGATGAACCGATGGTCTAGGTTCTTTGTCAGGCAGTCAGCCTGGAGTTGTTTTGTGGTCTCCTACAGCCAGTGGAGGCACTGCCCATCGAGAGCGATTTGGAAACCACTTGTAGTCTTCCTTGGCCTGTATCAGTTGCTGCCGCACCAACTGCTAAACTGATTGAAGTTCTGAAAGGAATTCCCAGGTCTCGGGAACAGGGGAATCCCATAGTATCAGAGGGAAGAACTGCAAATGGTGCCCCACATTAGCATAAAATGGTGTCATTTGGGTGGAGGTCTGCTGGGCATTGTTGAATGCAAACTCCGCCAGAGGGAGATAATCAGCCCAGTTGTTCTGCCATTGGTTTACAAAACAAGGATGCCAATGATCTTCTCCATCTCCCCATCAGGCTCTGGATGGTGTGCCAACGACAAACACACCTGCACCTGTACCACGGTCATCAGGCTTTTCCAGAATTGGGCTGTAAACTGTACACCGTGATCAGAAACTACCCTGTCCGGCAGACCATGGAGACAAAAAATGCTGCAGACCATGGAGACAAAATGCTGCAAGAACAGACGGGCAGTTGTACGGGCCATTGGCAGTGTATGACATGGAATGAAGTGGGCCATTTTTGTCAACATGTCGACCACCGGCAGCACAGTTGTAAATCCAGAGGACAGCGGCAAATGAGTCAAGAAGTCCATGGAAATCGCTCCCCATGGAGCAATTCTGGACTTTCTGGAGTTGGCAGAGATTGGAGGAGACCAGAAGGTGCACCCGTCATGGTTTTCACTTGCCGGCACAGCACACAGGACGTGACATATGCATGGACATCATGCCATACTCGAGGCCACCAAATAGTCCATGTTATGAGATGGAGGGTCTTTAAAAACCCAAAATGGCCGGCTGAGGGGTTGTTGTGACACTGAGTCATAATAAGGGCTCGAAGCGGCCCCGTAGTCACATACAACTGGCCCCGATGCTTGTGTAAGCCCTCCTCCAAAGTCCATGGGGATTCGGGTCCAACCTCCCCTGTCCTCTGCTGTGACCAAGCATCCAGGTGCTGTGCCTTTCGCATCTGAATCCGCAAGTCCACTGATTCCTGGACTGTGGCCAAGGATTCTGCCGGCAGCATTGTCCGTGGAGGAAGCAGATTCTTGGGGCAAAGGTACTTGGGTTTGTGGGGCAGGGCATCTGCCCTCCGATTGTGACCATTGGGGATATAGGTCACAGAAAAATTGAACTGGGCAAAAAGCAATGACCACCGGATCTGCCGCTGGTTCAACTTTCTTGCTGTTGACAAGTGTTCTAAATTTTGATGATCCATCCGGACCTCCACTTTGTGTCAAGCCCCCTCAAGATGATGTCGCCAAGCCTCAAACCCAGCCTTGATAGCCAGTAACTCTTTTTCCCAAATGGTGTAGTTGCATTCGGAAGGAGTGAATTTCCGGGAATAATAAGCGCAGGGAAAAAGAGTGACACTATCTACTGGGGCTTGCAACAGCCCTGCCCCAATAGATGGATGCATCCATCTCACCACAAAAGGATGATGCAGATCAGGGTGCCTCAGGATGGGTTCTCCGACAGAGGCATTCTTGAGGGCCTCAAAAGCCTGTTGCTGTGGGGGGGCTTCACTGGAACAGGACCTTCTTTTGAGTTATTGGACCTGTCAGCTTGGCAAAGCCCAGGATGAAGGTCTGGTAATAGTTAGAGAACCCCAATAGGCACTGAACATCTTTCACGCCATGAGGGGGTTCCCAACTACACAAGGCCTCTACCTAATGCAGGTCCATGGCAATGCCTTCGGGAGAGATGATGTGCCCAATGAACTCTATGGAAGTCTGGAAGAAGAGACATTTTTCCAGCTTCACATAAAGTTGGTGCTCTTGAAGGCGTTGCAAGACCAGACGAACGTGTTGAAGGTGACTGTCCCTGGATCCAGAATAGATCAGAATATTGGTCAGATACACCACCATGAACTGATCTAGCATATCCCAAAACACATCATTCATCTGGTGCTAGAAGATTGCAGGGGCATTGGTCAACCCAAACAGCATCACAGTGTACTCAAAATGGCCGTATCAGGTGCCAAATGCCATCTTCCATTCGTCCCCCTCTTGCATCTGCACCAGGTTATAGGCCCCTCGAAGATCGAGCTTGGTGAAGACAGCGGCATCCCTCAACCTCTCCAACAAACCCAGAATGAGCAGCAAGAGGTAGCAATTCCACACCATGATGGCATTTAGCTGGCAGTAATCACAGCAGAAGTGTAAGTCTCCTGTCTTCTTCTTGACAAAGAGGACTGGGGCTGAGAGAGGAGACAATGAAGGCCGGATGAACCCTCAGGCCAAGTTTTTGTCCAAAAAGTCCCATAGTGTGGCCAGCTCGGGCTTGGATATGCCTTCCTCCTGATTCATCTCAGGCTGTTCCTCTCGGTTGTCTTATGGAACCTGAGGCATTACCAGGGAGGAAGGTCCTGGGGAGGAAGGCATTCCCAGTTCCTCCCCCTCATCTTCCAGGTCCTCTTCCTCTGACAGCTCAGGAATCGGGGCCACAGCACTAGACTATGTGGAAGAATTGTGTTAAATGCAGAACTAAAATCTACAAAAAGCATCCTCACATAACATCCCCACATATACACTGTTCTAGATGAGTCAGAGCTGTGTGAAGAGTGATGGCTATAGTGTCCTCTGTAAATCTATTCCTTCTGTATGCAAACTGATGTTTACGAAATGTATGCAGAAGACCAGAAATGATGTTTCAGCAGACCAATTTTTCAAAGCACTTCCTGATGATAGGAGTGAGTGCCACTGGTCTGTAATTGTTGAGGTTATTGATAGGGAACTTCTTTGACAGTAGAACAATGGTGGAAGCCTCCAAACAAGATGGAATAGTGGACTGGGATCAAGACCAATTGAAGATCCTAGTAAAGACTCCAGCCAACTGATCAGCACATTCCTTAAGCACTTGGCCAGAGATACCATCAGGACCAGCAGCCTTTCTTGGGTCCACAGCCCTCAAAATGCTCCTCACCTTCTGTTCCTCCACAATGAGGTAGGGGCTCCAATTGACTGGTGGTTGTATTTTACAAGGAGACCATTTTCCTAATCAACACATGATAAATTTCCAAATTAGACAAAGAGTTTCAACAAGGAGAAGAAATTCACACTCAGGTTTAATCACTTTCTAGAAGGTCACCAACATCACATTGCAGTTTTGCAAATAGAAAATTCAAGTTCTTTTTATATTAAGAAAAGTCATTTAAGACATCATGATCAAGTGTCCATTATAATTGACTTTATTATATTTTCATTTAACATAAGCATGTGTGTAAATGTTTATTTACTCAGTTCTTAATAGTAGGCATTTGCTAGAGGAAGCATGAAATTAATTTCTGCCCTAATATTTAAAAATATCATTTCCTTGATTTAAACGTGTCTTTGATAAGAGTCTCATAAAATGCTTATGCTGATGAAGCAGTGCAAAAAGAGAATGAAAAAATATATTATTTGCAGTTTCATCCTTGCTAGTTCTATTAGTTTACGTTGCAGAGGATGTTTTTCAAGAGTGCAAATAATTATTTTGTATAATTACCCATGCAAACACTTCCTAGTTGAAATTAATTAAATCAGTACATTATGGTAACTATGTCCATTATACTGTAAGAAAAAATGAAGAGAAATCTGTCACTTACTGAAAAGTTAACTAAAGCTATATACATATATGTATGTATGTATTTCTTCCTACAATTTTCCTGTTAAATGCAGGGTCTGGTTTTTTTCAGATGAACCAAGTGTTTGTCCAATGGTTATGACAAAAATTGACTAACTGTCCTGTCACCTGAGCATGACATCATGGACTGAAAGGCAATGACTAAACCAAAGTCACCTAGCCAGTTTCCATTCTTAAAGTGGCACTAGAACACAGTTTTATTTCTAGCCTAGAGCCTTAATCACTAGGTCAAACTGACTGGATATGTATTCAGTACCATAATTATCTGAAATCCATTAACATATTTGATGTTTTCCTGATTTATGAATTTCAAATTTCCAAATTCCCCACAAGATTGTTACAGAGGCCAGAAAAAAATTGGGAATAGTCCAAAGCATGATCAGGTTGAGGTAGGCTGGGCTTGATAATCATCATCACCTTGGAGTTGACTGCCTGAACTAACATAATTTGGCTGGTCACTTGGTTTCCTATTTGATAAATGGGACTTATTTTGACTTATTTTGTTCTTAGATTGACAGCCATTTTGTTAGTCACTTATTGGACATGTCTTCTTGACCTATAGAGTAGATAATAAGTGTTGATAAACTACTAAAAACTTGTGGGCTGATTATCAATAGAAACCATCTCTGAATTTAACTCAATATATGAATTGTGATATAATGTGGAAAGAAGAAAAAAATAAAAGGACTTGAAATGTTCAGAAACATATAATTTATTGTGAGAACATCATGTTTTTATCCTTCACTATATGATTATTTTCTATGTGCAAGCATTTTTTTTTGTATTATTTTGTGAGAGTAGCTTTTAAAACTAAAATTGGAAACAATATACCCATGGATTCCACCACTTTTTCATTACAATTATCTTAAACTAGGTCTACATATCTTTGTATATTGTTAATAGCAACAAGGGGCCAAGAAACATAAATCTATTTTGTAAATTAGTAGGTGGAAGAAGAAAATTGAATAATGATGGAAAATGTTAATGTTAAATGAATAGTCCATAAATGGAATTAATTCTGTCTTATCAGGATTAAAATAAAGGCAGTTATTGTAAAACAATGGAATACAGTCAATGCTAGACCATGAAGAAATATTAAAGTACACCAGCAACTCAGATAGAGGGTGTTCCTACAATATATAAAATAAATCATTTTTATCTGTACATAAAGTCACAGTATAATTCCTGAAGAATAAAATATACAATGTAGGTATGAAGACAAAACATCTAAAGAAAATGTAGCTGCTCTGTGATAAGCCTGATTATTGGCCCAATTAGTTCAGTGTCCTTTTTTTTTGCTCCAATATTTGTTTTATAAAATAATATTACTCCATTATGAAAAGTAAAAAACAGTCTTCTAAGTTTAATACTAGGATTGCTTCTTATTCCAGAAGAATTGCAAACTGAAGACTTTTTATTGCCAATTATTGTTTGCTTTGAATCTCCCGCGATTCGAATGGACCAATCACGGGAGATTCTTAGCGAGCCAATCGGCGCGGCTCGCCTGACCAATCAGAATGCCCCGCGCTTTGGCCAATCAAAACGCGGGGATCTCAAGAATGCTAATTAGGGAGAGAACACCCCTCCCCTCTTGGTTCAGTCCTTACGTCGCGTAGTCACGTAGGTAGGCAGGGCTCCATCTGAGCCTAATGGACCTGCACAGCTCAGTCGTAGGTTGGATCCCGGCCGGTTCGGTCAGGATCTCTGTTGCTCCTGATGCCGTCGTGGGAACCAGCTGGTCAGTCGGGCCGGGCCGCTCTCCGTAGCTCCCTCCTGGGCCTCCCGGGTTGGTTGAGCTGCGGGTTTCACCGCTCCCGCTCGGTCTTTCTGGGTCGGTCGAGCTGGCCTGGCTGTCTCTTCCTGGCGAGGGGTCGTGATGGCTGCTGTCCGGAAAGAATGGCTGGTTTATTCTTCTTTGGTTTTGGTCCCCTGGGTATTCCCTCCCCCCTTGGTTTGTGTTGTGGGGGTTGGTTTCGCCTGTTTGTGCGTCGGTGGTCTCTTGGTTGGCAGTCCTCGACCTTAATTGGTCGATGTGGCGTTTCCACGCTCGTCCGTCTGCTGTTTGTAGCCGGTATGAGTGTGGGCCTGTTATTTGTGTGATGACGGCCGGTATCCATAGTGGGTCTCCCGTCAGGTTTCTTGCGTATACGGGGTCACCTGGTGCGAAAGTTCGGTGTTTGCTGTTTGAGTCTGGGGGCTTCTCCGGGTTATACGTGGGGTGTAACCTGTCGAGTGGGGACCTTAATTTCCTCCCCATTAATAGTTCGGCTGGGCTCTTATTCGTTGTGGTATTTGGGGTTATGTGTTGGGTGAAGAGTAGTTTGTTTATTTTCTCCTGGATCTCCCCGTGGTCTATTTTCCGGATGGTTTTCTTAGTGAATTGCACCATCCGTTCCGCCCTACCATTCGCCGCCGGGTGCGCTGGTGGTGTCAGCGCGTGGCGGATGCCCCTTTCCGCTAGGAATTTTTCGAATTCCAGCGAGGTGAATTGGGGCCCGTTGTCGGAAACGACGACGTCTGGGAGGCCGTGCGTTGCAAAGAGTTTGCAGAGTTCCTTGATCACGGCCTCCGTGGTTGTTGTCTTCATGTTGCTTACCTCCAGCTAGTTGGAGTAAGCATCTACTGTTATAAGGAAGGTGTGTCTTTTTGTGGGCCCGGCGAAGTCCATGTGAATCCTAGACCAAGGTCCCCTTGGGGTTTCCCACTCTAGGACGGGTGCTGTGGGTGGGCTTGGCCTAGTTTCCTGGCATCGTTGGCACCTTGCTACCCAGGTCTCAATTTGTTTGTCCATCCCTGGCCACCAAGAGTAACTTCTGTCCAGGGCTTTAGTCCTAACGATGCCAGGGTGCCCCTCGTGTAGCAGTTCCAGAACCTTCCCTTGTAGCTTTTCTGGAATGACCACCCTATCCCCCCCATAGTATGCACCCTTTTAATAACGAGAGTTCCATTTGGCGGTTTCAGAATGTTTTGATGGACTCGTCGTTGTCTCTTTCTGGCCACCCTTTCTCTACCCAATGCAACACCCGTGCCAGACATTTGTCTTTATTAGTCTCTCGGGCAATGTCTGACGCGGTTATAGGCAGGTTGGATAGAGTCTCTATGCTGAGGGTGGTCGTCATGGGTGCTGGGTCGGTGTCAGGTTCTGATAGCGGCGAGCAGCTTAAGGCGTCTGCATGGGAGATCGTTTTACCCGGTTTGTGTATGAGTCCGTAGTTGTAGGCTGCCAGGAACTCGGACCACCTTGTCATTCGGGGAGACAGAATATTCGGGGTGGCCCGGTTTCCTGCAAGGATGACCAGCAGCGGCTTGTGGTTGGTTATGATGGTGAATGTCCGGCCGTAGAGATACTCGTGGAATCTTTTTACAGCGGCAACGATAGCCAGAGCCTCTTTGTCTAGCTGGCTATAGTTCCGCTCCGGTTTGGTGAGGGTCCTTGAAAAGAACGCGATGGGTGCTTCTTTTCCATCGCGGAAGGTATGGCTGAGGACAGCGCCGACGCTGAAAGGTGATGCGTCGCATGTGACTTGGGTGTGGGTGCTTCTTTGATAGCCTTGATTTTTTGGTTTGTGAGGTGAATGCCGTGATGGTCTAGGAGGTATCCTAGGAATTCTACCCGTTCAGTGTATAATTGGCATTTCTCCCTCTTGACTTTGAGCCTGGTCTCTTTGAATTTGGTTAGGACCTCCCTTAGGCGACCCTCTAGTTCGGCTTGGTTGGTTGCCGACACTAGGACGTCATCGAAGTAAGGTACCACCCCCTTGATGCCTTGCAATAGTCTTTCCATTAGGCTTTGGAATATTCCCGGTGCCACGCTGACTCCGAATTGGAGTCGGTTGCATTTAAATGCTCCCCGGTGGGTGACTATGGTTTGCGCTTCTGCCCTTTGCTCGTTGACTGGCAACTGTTGGTATGCCTGGGCGAGGTCGAGCTTGGCGAAAACTTTGCCCTCTCCCAGTGAGTGCAGTAGTTGTTGCACTACTGGGACGGGGTAGGCGCTTTGTTGTAGCGTGCCATTTAGGGTGGCCTTATAGTCCCCACAGATTCTCACCGACCCATTGGGCTTGATCAGGGTGACTATGGGGGTCTCCCACCGGGTGTGGTCTATGGGCAGTAGGACTCCTTGCTTGATGAGCTTGTCAATTTGCTCGTCTATCTTGGGTTTAAGTGCGAATGGCACCCGCCTTGGTTTCAGGTGTTTTGGGGGGACATTTGGGTCTAGGCTGAATGATATAAGGGGCCCTCGGTACTTGCTGAGGTTTCCGTCAAAGACCTCTTGGAATTCCCAGGCCAGTTGCTGCTCCCAGCTGTCGTCGGTGACGTGGTCGACTCCCATGACTGCGATGTCGAGCAGGGCGAACCATTGCAGTCCCAGTAGGCTTGGGCGGTCGCGGTCGACGATTGTCAGGGGAAGCCTTTTGGTGTGCCCTTTATATGTGATATTGAAGTGTTTGGTTCCGACTACCGGGATGCGGTTTCCCTGGTAGTCCCTTATGATGAGTCTCTGGCTGTCTAGGTTCCTCCTTTGGATGGTAGGCACCAAGCGCTTTATTTCATGCCATGCTATCATGGAGAGGTAGGACCCGGAGTCCACCTCCATTTTGCATGGCTGGCCCTCGATGCCTACCTCCATGTGGACCTTCCGGGCATCATTGGTTATGGTGTGGCCGATGGTGACCGTCTGATGGGTCTCCTCTCTTCGCCGGTTATCGCCGCCTCGCAGGGATCGTCCGTTTCGGTCCCATCTGTTGTCCGAGGGGCGATCTCTGGTCCAGGGTGGTGTGCTCTCTCTCCTCCGGTCGCTCTGGTCCCATCGTGTCGGGCTGCGGTTCTTTTTTAGGCGGCAGACACGGGCGATGTGTCCCTTCTTGTCGCAATGCCGGCAGATCGATTCGAAAAACTGGCATTCCGACCTGGGGTGGTCGCCGCCGCAACTGGCACAGTTGGTCCTCGACTTACGACCCTGCCGGTTCCATGGGTCATGGCCTGTCTGGAGGCGATGGATGTCCTCATCATCATCGGAAGTGCCCGATGCCAAGTGGAAGTCGCCCTGGTGGGTGGTCATCTTGGGTTGGGCCTCGGCCGACCTCGCAGGGTTGTTGTTTCCACTGCGGTCCCCAGCGTTCGGTCTGCGCATGCGGTCGGCGGAGGTTCGGGTTGCTTCGGCGGCTGCAGCTTTGGTGAGGGTGTCTGCTAGGCTGATGTTGCCCTTGGCCATCAGCCGGCTCTGGAGGACGGGGTCCCACAAACTGAGCACGATTCTGTCTTGCAGGGCGTCGTTCAGGTTGTAGAATTCGCAGAGCCCCCCTGGGCGCCGTAGCTCGGTGACGAAGTCGCTGAAGCTCTCACCCGACCGTTGGTCCCGATGCTAAAATTCGTTTCGTCGGATCAGGATGGGTACCTCTGGAGCGTAGTGCCGCTGAAGTATTGGCTCAAGGACGTCCCAGTCCATCGCGGTCGAATCAGCGGGTTTGGCAAGCGCCTTGGCCATCTTGAGTACCTCGGTCCCGCAGTCGGTCAGGAAGACGGCGCGCTTCATGGGGCCGGTGGCGTCCTTCAGGTCGCTGCACTCGAGGAACATGCGGAATCGGTCGGAGTACGATTCCCAGTCCTCGGTGGCGGGGTTGAAGGGTGCGGGGGGTGCGATTTTCGCCATCGTGGTGGTTCGTCTGGCTTCCGTCGGACACGTGGTTCGGTTCAGGGTCTGGATCCCACCTTCGTTGCCAGTGTTGTGTCCGCGAAATGATGCCAGGAGTCGGTGACTTCAAATCATGCTCTTTTATTAAAGTTGGAACCGAACTGGCTCTTCGCAAAAGGTTCGCGGCTTTTATTCTGTCAGCCACGGCGGCCGCAGCCAATGGCACCACTTTGAATCTCCCTTGATTCGAATGGACCAATCGTGGGAGATTCTTAGCGAGCCAATCGGCGCGGCTCGCCTGACCAATCAGAGTGCCCCGCGCTTTGGCCAATCAAAGCGCGGGGATCTCAAGAATGCTAATTAGGGAAAGAACATCTACCATCTTCATATCCTTTACCAAGGCTTTGATTACTGTCATAGCAGTGGCATTTTCCCTCTATCCTTGAGTCTTGGTCTCCAATTGCCTTAATCCAATAATCTCTTTTCTGTTTATTTTACTGTTTTCAGTTTTCTTCTTTTTCTCTCAGGTATGTCTCTCAGGTATGGCAGTGATGGCTAACCTTTTCATCACCACATCTCAAAAGTGTGTGTGCACATGCATACATGCCACTTCCCATAATGCAATACATGTGTGATTTTCCCCCCCACGCATGTGCATGTGATCCCCTATGCACACTACATGACTCTGTGTATGCATGTGCGACGCCTTGCATGCTGCGCACCTCTGTGCTTGCATGTGCATCTCCCACATGCAACTCCCATGTATGCACAGCAGATACCCGACAAGTAGCTTGCTGTCGGGAAGTGTGCACACATGCGCAGTGGCTCTGTTCCAGGCGACAGCTTGCTTGCCATCAGAAATGGCTCTGCATTTTACTTCTGGCATGCTTGCCATAGGTTCGTCATCATGGCTCTATGGCAATCACAATAGCTTTTCCTTCTCTGTCCCTCTCATCAAATAACTGCAGCTTATCATGTATAGATAGCCAAGATAACCAAGTTCCCTTATTCTGGATCATTAACTCTGGTCCACCTAAAATGACTATCCCAGCTCTCTTGCCAGACAAGTAGCCTCTTCTCTTATTCCCCCTAACTGTCTTGGTTTCTTACTCTGAAAATCTATAATTCACCTAATCTGTCATATGACTTAATGAAAATGATGCCTGAGATTGGTTATCATAAAATAGGCTCATTTTAAATATCAAATGATTTTTTTAAATTGATCTTTCCTTCTTCATGCTCTACAATTCTCTTGCACTCCCATGGAGAGGTAAAATTAAAATAAGAAAAAATGCCTGCTAATAAGTAAAAAGGGAAAGGAAGTATTATTTTACATACCTGCTTCAGCCGATGCCTGTAAACTCTTTTACTATAAAAAGCTGAAATTCCCTAAACTTTAAACTAATTTATCATTTAAGTAGAAGTTAGACTTGAATGACTTATAAGTAAGTATGTATCAACAGGTAAAAAATTTACTGAACACTCAACAATGGAAAATTTTAAAAAAAATTCAAGTAGCCAGGATTTTAGATGTATAGGATTTTTTAAAAAATAACACCAATATTTTTTATTTCAACTTGCTATGCTTTCAACACAAGTATTTCAACTTGCTATGCTTTCAAAACAAGTATTATTATTACATTTTCATCCCACTTTTTAATATATAACTCAATGGGGAATATACCTCAAACTTCTGTTTCTTATTTACCCCACAACAACTTGTGAAATGGGTTGGACTGAAAGTAATCAACTAGCCCAAAATCACCTTGCCAGATTTTATCCCTTAAACAGGCCTAGAATTTACAGTTTCCTGGTTTCTAGGCAAGCACCTAAATCACTACACCAAAATGGTAACTGTTCTATTTTCTACCAACTCCATTTTTCAGGCAAAAGATTGAGGCAACATGGGTTACTCATACTTTGAGATTACCAACACATGCATTGGCATTTGCAGAGTGGAAGAGATAGAAGACCTGGCTCACATCCTATTTGATTGTTTGCTTTTATAAGAGAGTGAGAGACAGGTACCTTGGACTATGTACTAAATGAATGATCTATTGGGAACTCCATATCAAAATAACTTACCTTATATGTGGCCAGAATTTGAAAACAACATTTAATACAGCACAATACTTGAGCAAAATTGTTTGGTTGAGATCTGGAACTGATTGAGGTAGATGGTAGGGGGTGACATTGAAATATAATTTTATCATATTTTATCTATCCATATATTAAATTATTATATTTTATTCCAATCTCATTTTAAATGGTATATTTTATTCCAATTTCATTTTACATTATATTTTATTCTAATTCCAAATTAAATATATGCAGAAGAATGCTAATGTCCTATTTTTTTCGAGCCAGGGATGTGGTCAGTGTATCAGCCATAATATGTTTTGTTTGGTATAGCTTCCTTTTGAGAGAACAAAGAAAGTTACTGAGAAAGAAGCACCCTGAAATTCCATGCCTACTTCTCCTGGGACAGTGAAATTCAGATGGAGGTGCTTATTATCTCTATGGAATTGTGATCTTTTGCAATGATAACCTCCATCTTGTCTAGTTTCAATTTCAACTCATTATTATGCATACATCTCATTGCTGAGTTCAGACAAGAATTTATGGGAGCCACAGAAGGGCTTCGGCAACAGATAGAAATCCACGATTGTGCACAGTTTCTGTCTGGGCTCGCTGCTGGAGCACCCTGAGCTGGCTTGTTTTGGGGCTAAGCCACCTCGTAGAGGTGGTGAAGAGGGGGAGACCATCAGCAGGGTTGAGGAGAGCCGCATCTCTCCTCCTCAGCTGGCCATTACTCCCTTTCCCGAAGGCGGTTGCAGCAGTGGTCAGAAATGGCCACCACAAAGGAGAACTCGACTGGAAAAGAATGTGCAGGAGGAAGATAAGAAGTGAAAGTTTTGGCTGACTGGGTTAAATTGTAAAAGCAACAACTAAGGTACCTGGAATTTAAATTTACAAAAAATAACATTGCTCCCAAAGAAGAGTCGGAAGCAGAGAAGGAAAGTGAAAAGGGGAAGGTTTGCCTTTTTTTCTCTTCTTTTTCCTTCCCTATACTGACAATTAAGAGACTTAAATAAGAAATCAGAAAAATCCGCTTTGAAATCAATAGGAATTAAGCTGAAAGTAAAACAAAATGCCAAAGGGATAATAAAGATTTCTGGACATTAAAAATTTTCTTTTTCATAAGCAGGAAGGGAGAGAAAAAGAATAAGGGCAGGATCTGGAAGAGGGAGGAGACTGCCTGGAATGAAAAAGAATCTACAGTAAAACTTCAACAAGACTTCTAAAAGATACATTTTAACTGAAACTTTGCAAATAAATAGTAACTCCAGGAAGAGAAAGTGAAAAAAAAAGAGCAAAAAAGAAACAGCTTGCGTATATTTGGACTATTTGGTGATCTTTGGATTTTTGGTTATTATATTTGAATGACTAAAATCAATCGGGTGGTTGTTTAAAAATTTATACAATGGCACCACTTCTGGATGAATTGAAAATGGAACTTAAAAAGTACAAAGAAGATGCACAAGAAGGGAAGGGTTCTTTTGGCTTCATTTTTCAATTCTTAGAAATGGAGATTTGGAACTATGAGAAACAACAAGAAACGTCTGCAAAACAAGAAGACTGGGACAAAGAAGAAGCCATCTTTAATGAACAAGCAATTTTATGTGGGGAAGAAAAAGGAAAATGGGGGGGGGGGAGAGAATGGATAATTTAAGACTTAAAAAAAACCAAAGAAAAGAAAAATAATTTGAAAAATAAGTATAATACTGGAAAGCAACAGAAAAGGGGAATACAGAAAAGAGAAATAGAGGTAGAGAGACAAGGGGGTAAAAAGGGGAGAAAGAAGAAGAGAGGGAAGAAGGAAAAGAAAAGAAGTTTCAAAGGACCGGAGCAAGATATAGAGAAACAGGACATATTTACAGATAATGGGTGAAAATCTAATTGAAAAAGGGATTCTGTAAAGCCACATAAGATTGTATTGTTATATTAATAATAGAAATAACTTTAGAAAATTGGAAGCAGCATATGATTAAAATGAGGGATAAAATAGTTAGTGTAATTTAGTGAAATGTTTGTGAATAAAATAAGTGAAATAAAATAAATGAGAAAATTGAATTAGGAAGAAACGGGAACATTTTAATTAGTTAATGTTTTATAAAATATAAGTGAAGAGGGGGAAGAATTAACTATGGAAAGCTTATAATTGTTCCCATAAAAGTATGATATTTAATTGAAAAGTAATGTTAAAGATGTTAAGACTTTAATGAATATTAATATTAATGAGAGAATTGAATTGGAATGGAATGTTGTTTTAATTACCGTATATACTCAAGTATAAGCCGAGTTTTTCAGCCCATTTTTTGTGCTGAAAAAACCGCCCTCGGCTTATACTCGAGTCAGATTCCCCTCTGAAAAAAAAATGACCCACCGCCATGTGAGAATGCTCAGACACGAAATTTATCTGACCGAAAATAAGTGTATGTGTGTGGGGGGGATTTTAACAGAGGGAAGATGTGGGGAGAAGGCAAAAGTGACGGAAGATCCTTCAGGGGAAACTGAGGGGGAGACTCACCCTTGGTCCAGATGAGCCCCCTTCCCCTTTCTCTAGGCTGAGAAAACAATGCGAGCCGATGTTGCTTCGGCTCCACTCAGCTTCGTTTCCTCAGCTCCAGCTGCTTTCAGTCCACTCGGGAGAAGGGGGAGGAGGAGGTGGTGGTGGCGGCTCTCTCCCTTGCAAGAAAAAAGCAAGGTTCTCTCCCTTGCAAGAAAAAAGCAAGAGCCATTCTTATGATCTCTCTCTCTCTCTCTCTCTCCCCCCGTAATACAGTCAAGCCCTTTCCAGCACGCGGGATCCGCCCCCGCCGCTTTGCACCTTGCAAATGCAAAAACCCCAGGATTTTGCATTTGCAAGGTGCAAAGTGGCAAAGTGAGTGTGTGTCTGTCTGTCTGTCTGTCTCTCTCTCTCTCTGTGTGTGTGTGTGTGTGTGTCTCTCTCTCTCTCTCTCCCTTCCTCGCACCAGTGCGCCTTCCTTCCACTGCTACGCGTTTGGGCTGCTTTGTGCCCCCCTCCCTCCCCGCCATCTTTTATTTTCTCCTTTCCTTTAGGAGGTGTCCTAAAGGGCTGGAAGAGTGAGGAGGCAAAGTAGCTTCCTCGAGTGTTTCTTGCCACTCCTCCGGGCAAGATTTATTGGCTGGAAGTGAGGAGTGAGTTGCTCGCTTTCCTAATGAGGGTCTTGGAGCAACAACACCCCTTCCCCCACCGCACCCCGCATCCCCACCCCTGCGCTTCCACCCGAGTTTGGAATAAAAAACGAAGGTGCGAGTGTGAACTTGGTGGGGACTCTCCGCTCGTGAGTTTTTGCATCGCTTTGGGGTAGTGCTCGGTAAAAGGAACTGGGAGGAGGAGAGCTGCTTTGCCAAAAGTCTGCCTGCCCTTCACTCAGAAACGAGCTTTTGAGTTCTTCTTCCGCAAAAGTGGCAAGTTCTCTGGGGAGGGGTTTAAGGAAAGGAAAAGTAGTCAAAACAATGAGGAGGAGGGAGGAGGAGGACGGGAACTTTAGGCAGCTCCGGAGTTCGAGAATCTGTCCGACCGGAGGAACAGACTGCGTGGGACAAAAGTGTGTCCGTCTGTGTGCGTGGAGGGGGCGGATTGTCGGGGGTGAGTTTCTAAACTTTTTCCAGTGACATAAACAGCCCGAGATCCCCGATCCTCTTTCCCCCCCACAACCTCGACCAAGCCACGGTCTCCTCCAATGAACGGGAAAGAACAAACCAGGATTAGCTTCAAGAGCCCCGTGATGATGTCGCAACCCCTTCCAGACGCGGTTTTGCCCTCAAGGATCAGGATTAAAACCAGGCAAAATCATGGCAGGAAATGATCAGCCTCCCTCCCTCCCCACCTTCAGTCCCAAACTGCCCGCCCAGGGCTCCTGAAGGGCTTTCGGTATCCTTGGATGGCACTTCCACCGAGGGGGTGGGGGAAGCGATGATGCCGCAACCCCTTCCAGACGTGGTTTTGCCCTCAAGGATCAGGATTAAAACCAGGCAAAATCATGGCAGGAAATGATCAGCCTCCCTCCCTCCCCACCTTCAGCCCCAAACCGCCCGCCCAGGCTCCTGAAGGGCTTTCGGTATCCTCGGATGGCACTTCCACCGAGGGGGTGGGGGAAGCGATGATGCCGCAACCCCTTCCAAACGCGGTTTTGCCCTCAAGGATCAGGATTAAAACCAGGCAAAATCATGGCAGGAAATGATCAGCCTCCCTCCCTCCCCACCTTCAGCCCCAAACCGCCCGCCCAGGCTCCTGAAGGGCTTTCGGTATCCTCGGATAGCACTTCCACCGAGGGGGTGGGGGAAGCAAGCCCGGACCGGAAGGGCGATCAGGTGGGGCCAGGCAGCCAAGCGTATCACGGGTGGGAAAGGACGGTTCCCCAGACGACAATGGAGGAGGAGTCCCCCCACCCCCTGCTGGCGAGAGGAGGAGACCCCGTGGGCTCCCTCCTCAGGAACAGAACGAAAGCCGCGGGGGCCAATCGGAGAAAAAAAAAAAAAATAGCCGCCGATTGAAAGGGACCCACTTGGGGAGTCCAGACGCGACCACGGGGGCCCGAAGAAAGGCTGTAGCAGTGGGGGTGGGGGGTCTTCGTGCGGTCCTCTGGCTCTGGCGCTTTCCAAAGCAATTCAAAACTTGGCGCGTCCTCGCCTTCCCTTTCTGCCCCTTCCAAAAAGGTCCCACTCGGGGAGTAGCGAGATACGAGACCCTGCTCTCTGTTTCGGAACGGGGGAGAGTGAAGGCGGGGGGGGAGATTCTTCCTATTCACCCTTCCATTATACACTTTAAGATCATTATCTTATTTTCCAAACAACTGCTTCCCCCCCCCGCCGCCGCTTTGCACCTTGCAAATGCAAAAACCCCAGGATTTTGCATTTGCAAGGTGCAAAGTGGCGAAAGCAGATCGCGCGTGCTGGAAAGGGCTTGACTGTATTACAGGGAGAGAGAGAGAGAGAGAGAGATCATAAGGACGGCTCTTGCTTTTTTCTTGCAAGGGAGAGAGTGACTCCTGCCTCCCACTGTCATCATCATCATCTTTTGGGTTAGTGAATCAATTAAACCTTTCATGATAGTGAGATCGTTTCCCAAATTTCCCTTAAATCAGGGAAGAAATCAGAAACAAATCTTTGGACTGAGAATAAGCCTGTTCCTATGATGCCATTTTTGTTCACTGCAGTGTGAAAAGTGTGAAAAAACACACTTCTTTTTCTTCATCTTCTTGTTCCCTATTTACTGGTCTCGTTCAAAGAGGAAATTGTGAACATCAAACTTATTCTCAACTGTCCTAGTGAAAGTTTTTATTGGTATCTATTTTTATTTTTGAAATAAAATCAATTAAACCTTTCATGATAGTGAGATCGTTTCCCAAATTGATTAATCTGTTTTTCTTTGAAATAAATATTCAAAAACATTTAATCTACTGATGCCTCAATTAATGTAATTTTATTAGTATCTATTTTTATTTTTGAAATTTACCAGTAGCTGCTGCATTTCCCACCCTCGACTTATACTCGAGTCAATAAGTTTTCCCAGTTTTTTGTGGTAAAATTTTCCCACCCTCAACTTATACTCGAGTCAATAAGTTTTCCCAGTTTTTTGTGGTAAAATTGGATGCCTCGGCTTATATTCGGGTCGACTTATACTTGAGTATATACGGTATATACATTTATATTTTTTTCTTTTTTTAAGAATACAGTGTGTATTTTAAGAATGTTCCAAGCAGAATCCCTATGGAAGTTATGTATTATATTGAATGTTACAACTTTAGGGAAAAGATATAAAGGCGTCATACTCCAATCAGTAACTACAGGAGAATTTTTGTTTAATGAGAAAAGATAATAGATAATTGAAACAGGACAGACAAAAAATATAAATACAATGATTTGAATTGAGATGAGATAATAAAAATAAAATTGAAAAAATTAAAAGAGGGGAGAAGCTATGCAGAAAATGTAAAATAGTAATAAGATATGGAATAGAATATAAAAATGAGCATGAACCTGAATTTGTGTCTGTACAAATAAATGTAACCTGGGATTACGCTACTTTCAAAAAAGATGTTTTATATATTTTTTCTCTTTGTGAAAACTCAAATAAAATTTACAAAAAAAAAAAAAAAAAAGAATTTATAGGAGCCACACCATTGCCTGAAGACATAGTCCATAAGTAAATGGATATACTGATAGTACCTAAATTCAAATTATCCCTAGAGTTTTCATATACCTATTGTAAAACATTGAAGAAAGAATGATGCATGGAGGGACATCAAAACATCACTCCCACTTGGATAGAAACTTCCTTCAAGCAACAAAATTGGAAGTATATCTGGATGATTTGGGACCAGAAACTATCTCAAAATATATGCACAACATGTCAATGTTTTTATTATTGAATTGTGAATTTGCCTGTTTGTCTGGAGACTTCGTCAGATGACTGGGTATGACCTATTACAAACTAAAAATAAGAATCAATCTTGTTAGGGATAACATTGTTTACCCTAACTGGTTTAGGTAAAATAATAACTAAGTAATCATAGTTTGTTAGTTAAAGTGTCTGCAACTTTAAATATGGGAAAGTAATTAAGGGAGTGGTGGTGAAAGCACTTTAAAAGAAGCAAGATGACAGCTTGCTCTCTCTCTGGCTTTGATGATCCCTGATTACTGCTTGGAATCAAGACTGCATTGCTCGAACGGGAGAGATAAACAAAGGACTGATTTGTAAGTGAACTGACATAGGATATTCTGCACGGACTTTGCTAACTGAATATCCCTGAATGGACTGACTAAATGATACATGACTATTGGACTGTTATTTTGACTATGCTATGAACTCATAATGGAATAAACTATATTTTTGATAGCACAAGCGTATCTGTTATTTTTACTGTATGTTAATAAACATACAAGCTTAGCTCACTCATTTATCTGTGTGCCTATCTGACTAATGCTGCACATTCTGTTTAGCTTGTCTCCCTAACCCTGGTTGGGGAAACCAGGCTTAACACTGGTTATGGGCCCAGAGGCTGCAAAGTCAGTTTAACTAGGATAAAACAGATTTATGTAAAAGTGAGAGTTTGTGTAGTTATACATTACAGTAAACAGACAGCTGTGTTTTATTAATTATAGTTTTATATCCATATAAAGAAAACATGGCACAAGTCAATCTACAAAGTTTGTCCCTTATATCCAAGTTGGATGGAACAAACTATGTATCATGGTCTATGAAATGTAGTCTGCTTCTACGAAGAGAAGGTTTGTGGAACATAATTGAAAAATCAACCAAACGTAGAAGAATGGGATACAGAGGATGAAGAAGATAGACTAAAGATAGAAGAATTTATGCATAAAAATCAACAAGCTATTTGCATAATTGGGTTAACCTTAACTGATCAGCAACTTGTTTATATCCACGGAGAGAAAACGGCTGTTGGGTGTTGGCAGAAGCTGAAGAGGATTTATGTTCGAGATAATGTTGGTGCTCACATAAATCTTACACGGAAGCTTTTCAGTACGCATCTCCAGACGAATGGTGATATGCTGAGTCATTTGAAAACTATGCAAAGCATTTTTCAAGAACTGCACGAGAAAGAGCTTATTTTCTCTGAACTACACCAAGTCTACATAATTCTATCTTCCCTTGATGAAAGTTATGATATCTACGTAACTTCCCTTGAAATATTTCCAAAGGAAAGTCTAACTTTAACTGATATAACTGGCAGATTGATTGAAGAGGCCAGAAGAAGGCTTGAAAGAGATGAGTTAAGGAGGGTGCAACCTCAAAAAGAAGATAATGAATCTCCTACTGCATATGCAATTAAAAAGTGCTTTAATTGTGGAGGAAGAGGACATTTGGCAAGATTTTGTAAAAAATCAAAATGCCAGAATGCTGGCCAGAATACTAAAAGTCATCAAAAGACAAATAAAAATTTAGAGTTAGCCATGTATACTAACGGAGCTGTAAAAAATAATTTATGGGTGGTTGACAGTGGAGCATCCCACTGTATAACAAATGATAACAAAAATTTTATTAAAATATCCAAGAGTACACAGCAGATATCGTTAGCCAATGGCTGGAAACTGAAAGCTAAAGGTCAAGGTATAGCATATTGTTCTTTTATAAAAGAGAATGTAAAAATGTTATATGTACCACAACTTAAGTTTAATTTAATTTCAGTTAGAAATTTGGTTAAACTGGGATATGTAGTTACTTTTAAAGGAGATAACTGCATAATTGAGAAATAAGAGAATTACTGCATCTTTAAGAGGTGAATTATATGTGTTAAATGATGATGGTTTAAAGGTGGCTAACACGGTTTATGAAAATAAGAAACCTCATGATGAATGTATTCACTTGTTACATCGAAGGCTAGGGCATTTAAATTTTAAAATGCTTAAGAAAACTGTTGAATTATCTAAGGGAATAAGTTTGAAACCTTGTAATAAGTATTTGCAATGTAATGCCTGTAATCAAAGCAAGAGCAGGGTCACACCGGCTAATAGAGTTGATGGATTTACTACCAAAGAACCTTTAGAGGTAGTATTTGCAGATTTAATAGGTCCAAAAAAACCAAGTGTAGGAGGAGCTCGTTACATACTAAGTATAATGGACCACTATTCTAGATATGGGTTTTGCTATTTAATGAAGAGCAAAACTGAAACGTATCAAAATCTCTTTAATTGGATAAAATTTGCTGAAAGGAAAACTAAAAAGAAATTAGTAACTCTTATAACAGTTAATGGTACGGAATTTACAAATAATAAATTCCAGAACAGACTAAGAATGTTAGGTATTCAACATAAAAAGTCTGCACCATATAGGCCACAACATAATGCCTTTATAGAGAGAAGAGGCCAAACATTACAATCAATGACACGAACTATGATGTCTGATTCAGGATTACCTGACAATTTATGGGGAGAAGCAATAATGTGTGGTAATCATATATTAAATAATGTTGTTAATTCAACAACAGGTGAATTACCATTCACATTGTGGCATGGTACAAAACCTGATTTAAGTTACATGCACACATTTGGAGCACCAGCATGGGTGCATATCCCTTCACAACTTAGACACAAAGGACAGCATAGAGCTAAAAGATTATATTTTGTAGGATATACATCTAATCATAGATCTTATAGATTCTGGGAACCAGGTACATCTAGAGTTTACACCAGTGCTAGTGCTAAATTCCTAGAACATGTAGGATGGAATAGATTAGAGCAAGATTTAAATAACGAAGTAATTATTGAACCCTACAAAAGGCAGAAAGATCAGACTAGTTATAAGAAGAGTCCAATTAAAGAAGAAGTCCACGAAGAGCAAATAGGACCAGAACAAGAGGAAACAGTTGATCAGGAAGAGTTAGATAATCAAGAAGAGTTAATAAATGAAAGTCCACCTGTAAGTCCTGTAATACCTAGACGTACTACACGTGTAACTAGACCAACTGATAGGTATCAAGCAAGTATAGTTTGCCAAGTAACTAAAGTTCCAACTAGTGTAGATGAACTTCGGATGTATCCTGCTAAGGATCAGGAGAATTGGCAAAAGGCAATGGAAAAGGAACTAAATTCATTAAAGGTAATGAAAGTTTATGAAGATGCTAAATTACCTCCAGGAGAAAAATCCATTGGGTGCAAATGGATATTTAAAGTAAAAACTGGAAATGATGGGACTGTTACCCATAAAGCTAGGTTAGTAGCTCAAGGATTTAATCAAACTGCATCTGATTACGATGAAGTTTTTGCACCAAGTCTTAAAGCAACATTTTTAAGAGCAGCATTAGTGTGGGCAGCTAAGAAAAACTATGTCATTAACCATTTAGATGTAGAAACTGCCTATCTGCATGCACCATTGCAGCACACTATATATTTAAGAAAACCAGCAGGTATAAAAGACAGTAAAATAAATAGTAATGATTGTTGGAAACTCAAAAAGAGTCTTTACGGGTTGAAACAATCTGGGTTTGAGTGGAACCAATATATTGTGAAAGAGTTAAACAATATAGGTTTTTAATCTGGTTTAGCAGATCCATGTGTGTTTAAAAGAGAAAATAATGGAACGGTGTCATTATTGTTATTATTTACAGATGATATTGCTTTGATAACTAAGACTAATAATGAAGCTAATGAGATTATATCATTATTAGCCAAAAAGATAAAATTAAAGCATTTAGGTGAAATTAAAAAGTATCTAGGATTGACAATTAACAAAACAAAAAATGGTTTTAAGATATCTCAAGAAGATAAAATTTGCCAATTAATTAAAACGTTTAAAATGGAACTTTGTAAACTGGCAAAGACTCCAATGAGTCAGGAAGTTTGCCAAACTGATGATCAAAGTCCCAAATTTGATAAGTCTATATATCAAACTTTGATTGGTAGCTTATCATATATAAGCAATTGGTCAAGGCCTGATATAGCTTATAGTGTAAATCAGCTGGCACGTTTTAATTCGGATCCACATCAATGTCATTGGCAATCATTAAAGAGAATTTTAAGATATCTTAAAGGAACAATGAACCATGCATTGTATATAGAACCAAAGGGTGATTTGAGTCTTAGTGCCTATGCAGATGCAAGTTTTGCAACTGATATAAACACAAGAAAATCAACATCTGGGATGGCTATGTTATTTGGTAAAACACTAATAGGGTGGAGGTCAATCAGACAACAGCATATTAGCTTGTCCACGATGGAAGCAGAATTTTCATGTCTGTCATTATTATGCACTGACTTGATTTTGTACAAACAGTTATTATTAGACATGGGTATAACTGTAAAAGATTCCATTATTGTGTACGAGGATAACCAAGCAGCTATTAAGTTAGCTACTAGTATTGCTGTTAAAAACTAGATCAAAGCATACTGATTTAAGATACTTAAATGTTGGAGAATCTGTAAAGAATGGGCTAATTAAATTGGAATACTGCATGATGGAAGAAAACATTACAGACCAATTTACAAAAGCTCAAGGAGTAAGCAAGTTTAAAGAAAGTTGTAACAAATATGATTTAAAGATGTAAATAGTTATATTATTATTTAACCTCAAGGGGAGAATGTTAGGGATAACATTGTTTACCCTAACTGGTTTAGGTAAAATAATAACTAAGTAATCATAGTTTGTTAGTTAAAGTGTCTGCAACTTTAAATATGGGAAAGTAATTAAGGGAGTGGTTGTGAAAGCACTTTAAAAGAAGCAAGATGACAGCTTGCTCTCTCTCTGGCTTTGATGATCCCTGATTACTGCTTGGAATCAAGACTGCATTGCTCGAACGGGAGAGATAAACAAAGGACTGATTTTTAAGTGAACTGACATAGGATATTCTGCACGGACTTTGCTAACTGAATATCCCTGAATGGACTGACTAAATGATATATGACTATTGGACTGTTATTTTGACTATGCTATGAACTCATAATGGAATAAACTATATTTTTGATAGCACAAGCGTATCTGTTATTTTTACTGTATGTTAATAAACATACAAGCTTAGCTCACTCATTTATCTGTGTGCCTATCTGACTAACGCTGCACATTCTGTTTAGCTTGTCTCCCTAACCCTGGTTGGGGAAACCAGGCTTAACAAATCTACTATGCAGGCATTACAATTATGTGATATTTGTGTACAGGGACATTTTGTGTTTTCATCAGGGTATCACCATGGATCATAGAAATACCATCCATCATTAAGATTCTAATTTTAAATGAATTATTAATCATGAAAATATGCACATCAGAGTTTCTTTATGAGATCATTTATTCATGTTTCAACTGTATAATGAGGTTAACTACATGAGGGATGTGTTGCAAGTTTATAAAATATAACTTGTCAGTTCTCGTTGATTTCTGCATTTACATACATACATACACACACATACACACACACACACACACAGAGAGAGAGAGAGAGAGAGAGAGAGAGAGAGATCATTCCCATCCATCCTTATCAGTGGTATGAATCTTGTTTACTTATTCATTCATTTGTTTATTCATTTCTACAGTTGCCTATCTCAGATAATGACTCTAGGCAGCTTGCAATTAAAAAAAATATTACAATTAAAAATAATTTTAAAAAATCATAAATTTTAAAGCAGTAAAAACACCAAAAACATCCAGATTAAACATACATAGGAGCAAGAAACCCTTCTTCCTCTATCTTGGATCCTCTAGGACCCAAGATAGAGGCCTTGGCTTTCAGGTTTCTGAGAAGTATCTTAGCACTGCACTCCACAGTTCCAGAAATCTGTAGAACAGAGACTCAATATTGTTCCTGAGATCTGTAGGAGTCATTTCCTCCTGCTCAGAAGTCATAGCCCAAGTGCTCTTATCATCACTGGGACCATTTTATTTATTTATTTGATTTGTCAATCGCTTACAAGATAATAGGTATAAGTATAAACACATATATGAATACATGAAATGGATACATGTAAGAAAAATAAAAAGAAATAATAGGACAGGGATGGTAGGCACGTTGGTGCACTTATGCACGCCCCCTACAGACCTCTTAGGAAAGGGGTGAGGTCAAAGTAGACAGTCTAAGGTTAAAGTTTTTGGGGTTTGGGGAAGAAACCACAGTCAGGTAGAGTATTCCAGACAGTGACCACTCTGTTGCTGAAGTCGTATTTCCTGCAATCAAGTTTGGTGCGTTTACCTTGAGTTTGTATCTATTGTGTGCTCTTGTATTCTTATGGTTGAAGCTGAAGTATTCATTGATAGGTAGGACATTGCAATGTATGATTTTATATACTATACTTAGATCGGACCGAAAATGGTGTAGTTTTGGCATCTGCTGTCCTATAACTCTGTCGCTTGTATCCTTATGATTTATTTTGACTGTTTCCTAGTATGATTTGATTGCTTATTATACCTGATGATTATTATTAAGTGTTGTAACTGATGAATCTTGATTCTTGATGAATGTATCTTTTCTATGTACACTGAAAGCATTTGAACCAAGACAAATTCCTTGTGTGTCCAATCACACTTGGCCAATAAAGAATTCTATTCTCTATTCTATCCTGTCCAGTTTCTCCAGATTCTCATACCCCTTCTTTCTGATGTGGCTGTCATTTGGCACTGCTGCATCTGTCATATTGCTGTCTCCTGGTCCTTGTCTACTAACATATTATCTTGTTGATTGGCCAATACAGATATGGACATGGAATTGGATAAATAATTACAAGGAGATAGTTACAAAGCTTACATAGACTCATTTTAGTATTTTCCATGAGAGGATATTTTTGAACATTAGTTCAGTGTGGTTTTGAGGTGGTAGCAAGGTGAGAGAACTCTTGCAAGATTTTTTTTCTCATTTGTTCTTTCAGTCATTCTAAAATGTTTTATCTAGACACTTAAAATACCATATAAAATAGAATTAATTGAATTATTTGGTACTGTATTGAATTATTATTTGTCTTCTAATCTTCCATAATAGTGCTAAGACCTGGCTCTTTCATTTAAGTGTGTTATGTAATCCTGGGGATGGCTGTTAGCACTCCATCCACTTTTTGGACCTTTTAGCTTTGTTGATTTTTTAAACTTTGATTTCTTACTTTTAACTTGTAAATTTTCATTGTGTTTTTAATTATATTTTTAACTGTGTTTTAGTCATATTTTACATTATTTTATAAAGTTGTTTGTAAACCACCCACCCAGAGTCCCTTGGGAATTAGATAAATAATCAAAAATAAAAGAATATTTCATGTTTTGTGTATTTGTACAGCTATTTGCCAAATCAAAGTTGTTAAATGGGGGAGCTGTAAAGCAATCAACATCCACCTTGGAATAATTGTTAAGACTTCTAACCTTAGCACTTGATTGATTGAATCAGGCAATGAAACCTACAGTGGATAAATGTCTACGAAGATTCTCGATCATCCAGGTCATGGTTATCCCAAAGATACTTTTTCCAAAAGGCAGCTGCACTTTCTTGATTTTTTTCCTTTGAAAATGTTTCACTTCTCATTTAAGAAGCTTCTTCTTCTGAACTAAGAAGCTTCTTGGATGAGAAGCAAAATGTTTTCAAAGAAAAGAAAAAAAGAAAGCCCAGTTACAATGGATAATGTACCTATCTTCAGGCTGTAAATAAAATAAAATAATAAAATAAAATAAAACCTACTGAGTATAGTTTCATTTTAAATAAATACTACTGCTGTACCTTTGTATCAAATAATAGCAGTTGTCAGAAGTAAATTTGTTTGGCTCTATAGCACCGCCAACTAGTTTCAAATCATCCTATTGGAAGTATCTATTGAAATCAATGCAGTATTTTCCCAGACTCTAGTAATAGAATGAATTTCTTCTATGGGAAACAAACCTTGCATGGAGCAGGGATTCATATCTGACATTCTGAATTTTACCATAAAACATCATTTGTCTCCAATCTTTCAGAAAACTGTTGCCCTCTCCTGATATTTATCTATTTTATGTTCCTTTGCTATGAAAAATGTAACAAATGTAGACTGTAGAATCTTTTTAAATTATGATATTTAGAATTTGGAACATCCTGCCTAAGGCTGATGTCTGGCTTGATCTCTGCTTGCTTTCAAAACAATAAACATGGGTATTGTTTCAGTCTGATCCTTTAAAAGGGGCCTTTTGTAAAATGCTTGCTTTATTCTATTCATTTCTATCCCTTGCACATTTTAATCACTGTTCTCTTTGCTGGGCTCTGTGTTTTAAGTGTCTCATTACCATTAGCTGCATTAAATCGTTCTGTGCAGAAAGATAAATTAATGTACTAAAATGGAACATGTAAGAGACGATAAATAGTCAAGAAAATCATCCGCCAACATTTTCTGTTCCTGTAGTTAATGTAGATTGGTAAGAACAGTGGGCAGTGGAAAAATTCTTGATCAAAAGTAGCTAGTACATAGCACAAAAGAAAGGAACTCCAGATGGACTGCAAGTAATTTCCAGTGGAGCAGAAATCAGTGTCTAGTAGTTGGGGAATCAATAAAAGAGATAAGTCCTGAATTGTCTCCTGTCTATTATTGTTGGTCCTGTTGGTCCTAATCATTATTCTCATTGGTAAGTTGTCAGCCTGGGATCCTAGATGATTTTTTTTTTTACTTTGCATTTTAAATGAATGAGCTAGATTAACCAGATTAAAATGGGCAAAAAGATAGCTTTCTTTTTAGTTTTGCTCTTTTGATTTTCCCTATACAATTCTTGGCTTTAAAAAAAAAAAAAAACTATACTGAAAGAACATAGAAGTTACATTAAACACTAAGAATCTGAGGAAATGCAAATAAAAATATGAATTCTAGTTCAAAGCTGTATCAACCTTGAGTGTGTGTGTGCAAAAAGTCCATTGGAAAGTGCATGAGTTGTTGTGGCTTCTTGAAGAAAAATAAAAAATACAGAATTGAAGCTTATGCACTACTGCTTCCTTCATTATAATTCTAATAGCTCATACTGCTACAGAAGATAGCAAGTTGAGGAACTGATTGCTATCTGGCAGAAGAGATCACCATTAACTCATAGTAGGCTTCTGCTCAGTTAATCTCAGGCTGAGCAAACTAACTGCATGTGGCTGCATAAAGAAAACAGGATAAAGCAGGCCCAAACTCTCATAGGCTATAAGATTACAATCACAAAAAACATATCCAGCTTAATGATGACGTTAGCATTATCTGTGCATGATCCAATACTATTTTATAACAGCTAACATAATTTATGAAATCATTATTTTTGAATTGTGTCTCTAATTTGGAAAAAAAGGTTACAGAATAGAATAAACTATCCATACTAAACCAATGATTGATAATTTAAAACATTTATGAGCTTCACATTAGCAAATGTATGATGGACTCCTTGCTGTTTTCCTTTCCCCTGGCAAGTATACTTCAGTAATCGTGCAACTTATTGGTTGCTACCTATCTGGGAGCCCACGCTGGTTCAATTTTCCAGATCAAAATCAGATATAGTTTTCAGAAACACATGTTCAAAATTGTCTTCTTAATGGCTATAGAAATAAAGGAAGATTTAGAAAAATGCTGTAAGATGAAACAGGCTTCAAATAAGAAAATGATTTAATGAGAGTTGGACACTTTCCATTTGTTTCACTGCTTTATAGACATTCAAGGTCCTTATTTATTTAATAATATTTAGAGACTATTCAATCAGACACACAACTATGTATTTGGTAAAAACAGTAGTTTTAGGTATTTATTGATTTTAATAATTAACTTTATTACATCTATATTTGATAGTTGGCTTATTTAATGGGTACCTTTGATTTATTAGATGACAAGACCTTGTTATTGCACAGTGTCTCCCAAAGCATTTGATAAAACGATCCCCTACTGAGAGGCCTCAGGAATTCAGCTTTTGTGTTTATAAAGAGGGTTTCTATTTAATCCCATTATGATTATATGAAGGTTCATCAAGTAGGTAGGTTTAGCCTTTAAATAATTTCTGATTTGCTAACTAGACTCAAGACACTGAGACGCTACAGAGCATTGATTTGAGAAGATGACAATCTAGATCGGTAGTGGGATTCAAATTTTTTACTACTGGTTTTGTGGATGTGGCTTGGTGGGCATGGTGTGGCTTGGTGGGCATGGCAGAGGAAGGATACTGAAAAATCTCCATTCCCACTCCACTCTAGGGGAAGGTTACTGCAAAATCCCATTCCCTCCTGTGAGATTGCGTTCACACGAGAGACTGACACGACACGGATCTGAGTTTTCTCTCTGGTTTTATTACGGTTTTGCAGAAGCGGGTTCACATCCAAGACAGCAGGATGGAACCCTGAGCACATTTTACACAGCATATTTATACCCTAATTCCCTTGCCCCATCGTACGAGGGCTTGATTCACAGACGTCATCAGAACTCACACCTTCCAGGGACACTTATTGCCCATCAACATTCCCCGGTCCACCAAATGGCTGTTGATAGTTTTGTTTATCAGTACTTCCTAGACCACCAACTGTTTGTTGATGGTTCCCCTATCAGTACTGACGCTGCTTTTGAAACACACATATATACAAAATGTTCATATTGTTCTAATCCTTATCTTCCAGAGGGTTACAAGATACATGCTTTCGTAAGCAATTCTAAGCGTAAGCAAATTTACAGAAGCAAAAGTAGCATTACATTATTTCACTTATCACACTCCCCACCCCGTTAACCTGCTTTCCAGTTCCGTTCTCCTGTGCAGGGCAACAAAATCAGACCCAGTCGATCAGCTGGGATTCAGGAGGCAAAGAATGAATGGGAGTGGGGCCAGTTAGAGGTGGTATTTGCCGGTTCCCTGAACTACTCAAAATTTCCACTACCGGTTCTCCAGAACTGGTCAGAACCTGCTGAATACCACCTCTGATCTAGATGCAAGATCAAATGGTTACCTGTTAACCCTATTGTTTCAGATCTAACATAATGTTTGTTAAGTTCCATATTTCTGGATTTTGGGTGAGAAGATCCAAAATCTCAAGACTTTGCAGCCAATTCAGTCTTTTGCAGTCTGGTTAACAAACATACACTAAAGGAATTCCAAGAATAGTACTTTATTATTGTGGGATGTAACAACATAACCTTGAAAGATTGTCCTACTTTGTTCCATATTGTACAAAACAAAATCAAGATGGAGCTGTTTTCAATATCTTTCTCATACTTTCTTCAATATCTGTATAAGTGGTGTTTTGTTTTTTTTAAAAAAAAATTCATAATGGCTCTTTCATACATTCTCCAAGGCCACCTCTAAATTCCTTTACCTCTGTTACCTCTATCGTAAAATCAACACAATCAACATTGCAAGTTTCCAAAAACTATTTAGTAGACTTGCTGACTATTGCATTTTCAAGATGTTTGAAAAAGTGAAGGGAATTGTCTCTGCTAGAACTGATCCTAACCAATATGATTGTGGAAAGTAGAAACAGTTAACATTTTGGAGGAAGTAACTGTGTAATTTTGGACTTCAAATTACTACACAAAAAGGAACTGACATTTAGTTATAGATTTTAGAAGAAACAATTTCAACAGCTCAAGAGAAGCATTGGTCTATAAGCATCGATTTTTTTTTTTTAAAAAAAGTAGGAAGATAGAAGGATAGGAATTTCTCAGAAACAAAATACTAGAAGTACAGTTGCACATTGTTTCAGTGAGGAAACCAATGAGGCTAGCTTAGGATACCATCATTGGGAGCTTTCAACTGAACAAAGAGGAAATTGATATAACCACATCATCAAGTGCATCATCAAGAAGGTAAGATTTTTTTCAAAAAATAAATACACAAAAACATCCTTTGTTTTCTAAAGTATGCTAAAACAGAAAAGACTGCTTTCTGACTATGTCAATAGTAAAAGAAGAAAAAGAAAGGACTTGAACTTGCTTGTATTTTCCCCAAAGTCAAATAGTGTCCAAATTGACCCAAGTAAAATAATTGAGAAAAAAGAAGGTGTTGCCAATTGCAGGCAAACAAAGGACTCTTCTTAAAGATTACCTAGTTATCATTAACTAGTTTAAATTTCTAGGACTTACAACTCCATACAACTATAAACTTTGAGAAATCATGGAGAATTGGTAGAGATCAAGAGTTCATGCTTTATTGCTGAATACTAATTCCCTCGGTGAATGCAGCTTTCTCTTTCGGTAACATTGATATGCTTCATTCTGTTATTCCCTAACATTTCTCTGAAGAATGTAAGTCAGCATTTTTATGAGATCCACATCCACGGGTAGTTAAAAGATTTTGCTTATTACCAGTCCCTTCTGTATGGTCCTTGGGTAGAAGTGAACCTAATAATAAATGTAAGAAAACCACTCTATGCCTTCTTAAAGTCCTGTATCAACAAGGCTGCTTGGTTAGTGTGAACAATGACTGGTTACTAAAGTGACTTTGATTTGAGGATGGGTTTTTTGATCACTGAATCTAATACTTCTCTCCCTTTCTGACTTTTTTCCCCTTGACATGCATCCTGGGATACTGTTCTTTGCATACTCAATTGTTCTTAAAAAACAGTTTGAGATTGGAACTGTATGCTAGTGTTAATAATCTTATCTGAAATCCCAAACTATCTTTCAATACTAACAACTGTTGCAAATATCAGTTTTGGGTGAAATGTGTATTGTCAGAGTGGAATGTCTACAGATAGTCCTTCATTGATAACATTACAATGGCACTGAAAAAGGCAACTTATGACCTTTTCACACTTATGACCATTGCAGCATCCCCAGGATCACATGATTAAAATTCAGACATTTGGCAACTGACTTATATTTATGATAACTGCAGTATCCCGGGGTCATGTGATCACCTGTTGTGATCTTCTCACAAGCATAGTCAATAGGGAACCCAGATTCTCTTAAAGATTCATTGTTCTTAACTGAATAATGAATGACAGTGATTCATTTAACAACTGTAGGAAGAAAGGCCATCAAATGGGGCAAAACTTGCTTAACAAATGTCTCAGCAAAAGAAATTTTGGGTTCAATTGTGGTCCTAAGTCAAAGACTACCTGCATTGTGTAAACAATATCCTGGGTGCTTGGTAGCCATATCTTCCCCAAAAGACCAGCTTCCCCTGCCCCCATACCATAAACATGGAATTAAAAAAAAACCAAGAAGCTAACTGCCTTATGTGTATGTGTGCCTTCAAGTCAGTTTTTGACTCCTCGTGATTGCTGGACTATCCCCTTTAGTTTTCTTTTTTGGAAATGATTTGTCATTGCCTCTTTCCTAGAGCTGAGACAAAGTGACTGGTTCAAGATGATTCATTTGGCTTCATTCTGAAGGCAGGAATAAAACTCAAAGCCTCCCAATTTTTGTTGCATAATTTGGAATTCTTATACTGTCACTGTGATCTGTGTTACTTAATACTTTTTACTCATTGCAGTTCTGTGTGTTTATTGGTTGTTCATTTTCAGTCCTGACTGATGCTAGAGAGATTTGATATATTCAGAGCTCCAAACCATATACACAGAAACAGTGGCTGGGATCAAATAGTAGGACATGACCCAGAATAATAAAATCCTATGGTCACATAGCATGCCACTCCAAATAAACCATAATTCTGAAAATTGATAGCACAACCATCTGTATTAAAAGATATCTAAGAAGATCTATCAAATATGAGATTCCAGATGTTTTATCATGGGAATTATAGGATGTCTGGCACCTCAGTGTCACCTGTCTTCCAAAGTATTTGGTACTGTAGCATTCCTGCTGTTTGTTCTCCATGTCCTTCTACTCTCATTTAATTAAAGATGTTCTCTGCTTTCTCCATCAACACTTTCCTGACAGATGCAAACAACTTGGAAGATTCTTGTCATCACCATCAACCTAAAACCAAACCTGACTGTTGAACATAAGCTTTCTTTCTTCATAAAACTGAATCTGTGCTTTGTTTTAATTATTTGCTTTCTGGGGTAAGAAGCACTGCACTCACTGACAAGAAACAGTCTTATAATGTCAGGCAGCTTAATTACTATGGCTGAAGCATACTGTGATGTAAATTGGTGCTGCTGAGATAAACAACATGCTAGGTCACTGGAAAAAAGGAATAATTTCACTTTTTCTCTCTTTTGGAAAAATGTGATCCTTTCAGGGGATAGTTTGACTTCTTTGCAACTAATAGCACTATAAGCAAACTTGATAAATACATATTATCATGTATGGGTTTGTAATTTAAACTGGCATATTCTGTTCTGAATATCAGCATTCAAATAAAATAGCTTTTAGTATATACTCAGAGTTTCTTGGTACAATAATTCTTCTTGAGTAATTCTTTTTGACTGTTGTTGAATCATTTTATTGACCGAGTCCTCAATAGCAATTAATCACAGCAAATGAAATAGTGCTGGGGTTACTTCTAAGATATCTGCAATTGAAACAGATGTAGAAATCAAACATTTTAAAAGATGGCATGGTCATATATGTCATATGAAAAAGGAGAGAGTGCTTAATGAAAACATAAATTGAATTAGTAGAATTCACATTCAGGGTTTGAATTTCTGTAGCTTCAAAATGGAGGAGGAACTGAGTTAAATGTTTGACAAAATGGAAAAAAATAGAAATAAAACATTGAATAAGGTGAATCCCAAAAAACATCCTACCCTAAGGACTGGGAGAACAGCCCTGCTTTTTAATAGTTCTAGAATATTATCATGGATGGAACGAGAGGAATCTCTAGGAGGGTTATTAAAACAGAACAAGTTGCTGTAGGAGAGGTGACACTCTCCAAGTCCCTATAAACCCAGGCAGTTTTGACTGAAAGGACCAAAAGTATACTGATTTTCAACTCAGGTGACCTCATGGCTAGGGAATATAGGCTTCTTATAAATATAATAGAAACAGTATTCCAGGAGATAGAATATTGATCTTCCTTTAAAAACAACAAAAAACTACACAGGAACATAAAACATTTTTAAGAATAAAATCAGATTGTTGAACTGACAAAAAAAATCTCCAAATATCTATTATTTTACTTTTTGTGTGTGTTGCTTCAGTGACAATTCAAATAATACTGAAGCATAGGATCTAAAAACAGATTACAGTATAACATAGTTTGTCTATCTAGTATTTGTCTCTGTGTGATATTTCTAAAAGCTATAAAAGAAAATTTGAGAACATTTCAAAATATTGTTGTAACTTAAATTTGAAAGGAAAGTTTGGAAAAAACTAAGCCAATTACAAGCTGAGTCAAATTTCCATGCATAGTTTGATTTAATTCTTAGTGACACTCTTTTTGAAAATCCTAGTTTTCTAAGATATGCAAGAAAGACATCCTAGTTTCACAAAATGTTGAGTGATATTTGCCAATGCTAACTTGTCATTAACATTACCAAGTTTCTTACTTTAGGTAGAAATAGCAGTTGCACTTAGATTTATATACCTCCCCACAGTACTTTACACAGTAGTTTGCAATGTCAACATGTTGCTCCCAACAATCTGGGTCCTCATTTTGCTAACTTTGGAAAGATGAGTCAACTTTGAGGCATTTTTAAAAGTTCTACTGCATGGCTAGAAAAGATAGAACATTAAAGTTGATGTCTCTGATACCTCAACTATCCTTCAATCTTATGCCGTTGTGTTGATGGGATTCAATTTCTACTTCATAAGACAGAACTGGAACATTTAAATCTGAACTTCCAGAGGTTTACATTCTTCTGGAAAAGAAATAATGCTTCCTTTAGAAAGACTATAATTGTTCTAACTTAAGTTGCGGAGTTATTTTCACCTAAGTTTAATATTATATCTTTGGCAAGTTTGACCTTTTCAGCATTCAGTGCTTGACTGATAGCTGTCCTCTTGATTTCTCTAACTAGGATTGCTTGTTAAAATGGAACCTTTTATGGCAGTTCTAACACATTAAACTGGAGAATACTGAAAAGGTCATTTAAGGAAAGAATAAGATGCCTGCAGTGTAATGGCATGCAAAAATATAAGCCCTCCTGGTCAAATTGCATGTTTCAGTAAATACTTAATTGAGCAGAAATTGACCCAACAAAGTGAAACACAACATCTTTCTGTAAATTTAAATATATCATTACTTTTTACCTGAAGTTGTTTTCAGATTTAAAGTAAGAAAATAGTGACTATGTCAAGGGTACACTCTGAGAAAGCTTTTTTGGGGGGTAAATGGTACAGACCAGCAACAATTTTTTTTCTGTGATTTGCCCAGGAAGCTTGTCTTTTAAAAATTAATTTGCTTATTTCCTACTTTACCACTTATTACTAAGTTCTATGCTATCTTAGATAATACCTATATATTTTTTAACATGCTATGGAACATTTGTTTCTAGGATACATTGATATGTTGTTCTTTTTTAAAAGAATAAACTTTATTGTTCTTTTACATTTAAAAAAAGAAATTAATTATAACGTTAACAGTACTGTAGCATCAGTATTATACATCTTTATCTCTTACACATATTTACATTTATATACATTGTTATACGATCATATACATTTGTCTATCGTTTGCTTATCTTAAGTTTCTTTATTTTCTTTATTTTTACCTAGTTTCCAGCCAATTATACCATATATCCCAAACTTTGTTATATTCAGATTCTTCTTAGTTTTAGGGTCAATTTGTCAATTTTGGCACAATCCAAAATTTTTTTGAAGTACCAATTCATCAGGGGGGATATTATTATGCTTCCAACATTGTGCATACGATATTCTAGCTGCCGCTAATATGTGTAATACAATATATTAATCTTTTTTGTCATGTTTCTTTTTAAATATATCTAGCATCAATAACTCCAGTTCAAATTCTGTTTGTTCTTTAATGATTTCTTGTATCCATTGCCTTATTTTGGTTCAATATCTTTGAGCTTCTGGGTAGGACCACCACATGTGGTAGAAAGTACTTTGTATCTTTTTACACTTCCAGCATGCCGGATTCATTTTGGGATACATTTTAGCTAATCTCATTGGAGGTAGGTGCCATTGATAGAACATCTTGTATATATATTTTTTTGTATGCCGATGATCTTGTTAATTTATAATTCCAATTCCAAATTTTTCCCATTCTGCTAGATTTATATTGTGTCCTATACTTTTGGCCCAAGCTATCATACAGGCTTTTACAATTCTAAATAGACTTCTAATAAGTATTTGTAATTTTGTGCAATATTTTTCTCATCAGGGCCTGTTAGAATTTTATCTAAATGTTGCAGTTCTGTATAGATTCCATATTCTTCTATGTCTTTTTTATGTCTATTTTGCAGTTGGAGATATGACCACCAGTCCATGGATATTCCTTCTCCCTTAAGATCCCGATTTTAATTTCCCCTGTTTGTCTAAAACATCCTTATATTTCACCATTTTACATAAATCCAAATTATTATGGTGTATTATGGAACAGATAGACATCCAGCCTTTGCTTATCAATGGAGACTGAGTGGAGCAAGTGGCCAGTTTTAAGTTTCTGGGTTTTACTTTAAAAGAGGACCTAACCTGGGGTGCCCACACTGCAGCCCTGGTCAAAAGGGTCCAGTTTTTTGAGACTTCTCAGAAAACAACAACTGAATGAAAAACTGCTGGTGTCCTACAGCTGCACCATAGAGAGCATTTTAACATACTGCACCTCTATATGGTTTGCCAATTGTACAGTGGCAGGGGTGGGATTCTACCAGTTCACACCTATTCGCTAGAACTGGTTATTAACATTCTAAGCAGTTCACAGAACCAGTTTTAGAAGAAATTACTGGCCTGATCCTCTAAGGAAGGCAGGAAGGAAACATTCTGGTGTTGTTTACAGAAACTGCCTCTCCATTAACCCTTATTCTTTGCAAGACTAGACTTCCTGTTTCAGCAATGTCTCTGGAGTTTTTTTTTCCCCTCCTTTGCTGGTATTTTGCTTGTATGAAGCGACCATTCAAAGTTACAATGGCACCAAAAAAAGTGACTTATGACTATTTTTCACACTTATGACTGTTGCAGCATCCCCACAGTCATGAGAGGCTAGTCGAGGAGATGCATACCTCGATGTGAGTGATATTGAGTTGGCCACACCTTGCCAATAACATGACCACCAAGCCATGTCCACCCAGTAACATGACCACCAAGCCAGGCCCACCACCTAAGCCACATCCACAGAACCAGTTGTTAAAAATTTGAATCCCACCCCTGCACAGTGGCAGATAGGAAAGCACTCCAGAGGATTAATGTCATTGCCCAGAGGATCATTGGTTGCCCTCTCCCCTCTTTGGAAGAGCTTTATAGCTCCCAATGCCTTAAGAAATTCAAAACATTCTCAAAGATCCATCTCATCCTGGGCACCCTTTTTTTTGAACTATTACCATCTGGCAGACAGTACAGAATAATAAAAATAAGGACAAATAGGCTGAAAGACAACTTTTATCCCAGGGCAGTAGCTCTTTTGAATTCTGCTGTACAGTGCAGTGTTGGTGTGGTGTCGGGGGTTTCTAGTTCATTGTGTGAAAGGTGAAGGATGTGTGTTTGTGTTTATTTTCATGGTCATGGTCATGATGTGCACTGAAGATGGTGTTTGATTTTGTTGTACGAGGTGCAATGACAATAAAGTGAACTAAACTAAATAGGCTTTCTAGCAACAGAATAAAAAGTAGAGGCGACAGTGTACAGACCTGCCTTACTCCTTTCATTATTTTAAAGGTCTCTGTATTTTCGCCTTTTAGTAAAATGTTTTCTTTTGAGTGAAATATATTGTCTTTATTATATTCTCAAATTTATCTCCTAAATTCATATTTGTAATTTGTTACATGATAAATTGCCAATTTAGTTTGTCAAACTCCTTCTGTGCATCCAGAAACAAGTGGCAGTTAGAAACCCCTCCTCTCAGTCCAATATTGAATAAGCCAATCCACAGGTGCGAGGTTGTTTTGAGAAGTACAGGCTGAGAAGGTGGTAAGAAGCTGTTCCTAGGCATCTCTTGCTGGAGCTTCGAAACTGAGACAAAACAGATGGCCCTCCCCCCTTATAGTCCTCATAAAGCAAATCAAAGTACAGGATAATAGGAATCCAGAAAAAGGCTATAAACTAAAGAATGCACCCAGGCCCCCTCCCCACAAGAATGGCAGCCTCATGATAGGAATCTAGGGGATCTGACAAACCTATAAACAGATGGAGATACCTACATTTTTCTATGCAACTATTTCTACCCCCTATGCCCTAACAAAAACAATTATTGGACAATATGGAAATATCTATCGTGGCAAAAACAAAATGCTACACAGACAACCTAGAGATCTAATGTTTCAATAAGGCAAGAAATAGCACGGGTCTAATTTATTCCCATTGAACTCATGATATCCAATTATTCAATTTCTTTTTAGAGGATGTTGCATGAAAGATATTAGCAAATGTCATTCAAAGAAGTTCTGTCATTTCATTCAACATCCTGATGCATGTCAAAAAAGGTGTTAATAAATAATAAAGTTTGGACAAGTCATTAGTTTGTCATTATCAGTTGTGCACTTTCTGTAATTAGATATCAACAGGAGCTCTTCATTGTCACATCACTGATTTTCACCATCTAAGAATATTGTAAATAGGGTATGGCCTTAATTTAATGGATATAATATAATTATTCTTTCTTTTCCTTTGTCTTTTCTATATCACTACTGGTTGGTGAAGCCATTCCCTGTTATGGCAACTTATTCAAAGATGCATTTTCTACTTTCTTCTAAGGTATAGCAACAGACACTATTGACAAAAGCTTTTATATAGGATTAGAGAAATGCCTTTACTCTTCAGTGAGGCTAAGGCTTTTTTTATTACAATGACGGATACTCCAGTGAGTTGGAATTTCATTTGAAAAAGGAGTCAAGCTTTGGGTGTTCTTAGAATGAATAAACATTAAAAAAATTCGTGATTTTTGAACATACAAAACAACGTTTCCATAAGACTTGAAGGCACTTGGCTTCTTCTTTGCCTCTATAAAAGGCAAATATTTGACCTTTTCACATTTTATTTTTGATGGCTATAGGGAAGATATGATCCTTGAAGTCACAGCAAAGAAAAAATATATCTCATCATTCAATGCATTTGTGGTTGCTGCAATGATCAGATGATTATTTTTTTACAAAATGTAGTGTATTTTTAGAACATTATCAGTCATTTTCTCACTACAGTGGACTGCATAATATCCTTGTAATTTTCTTGCTTAAGTCAACTGAGGATGAGTTCAGATCACTATGGATATTTGATCATATCATCTAATTTTGTTGCTGTTATTTGCTTGCAGGCTGTACTCCATGTGGATTGTTATCACCAAAGTTCATTGTTGCATGAAATATGCAAAATATACCCTCAAGTAAACTAGGATGATAGTATGTCAGATTAACTACAAGAGGGAAAGGATCAGCACAGTGTTAGTTTCAGATTATTTTAGCAATTTTAAATTATTTTGCCAATGTTATAAAATAGACTACATGAGATTAACAGTCCATTCGAAATAGAGCAATGGAATTCACGTTCTTTTTTTTTTTTTTTTACAATACTGTATTCCATTTGATATTGGTGAAATGCAGCTCATTTCAAATGATATTAGCACAACTACATTCATTTATAATCATGTGAATTCCAAGAAGAAATTAGTGGCTGTCACTTCGTATTAAAATCAATCCGTTTTACAACCTATTTCTCTGGTGAAACATGTCCAATATATTTGCATTTCCAAAATGTTTGATAACTATTCTTTCATCATTTGGGAAGGATGTGTCATTTTCCAGATGTCAAAGCAATTTTAACTGTTGCAATGAAATTTGTCATTTACAAATAAGACATCTAATGGAAATGATCTCCCCAGAAAATAGAGTATGATCATTAAAACATCAAGATTTAGACTTCAACTTGTCATCTAAAATATATTTGGGCTTGTTGTGAACTAAAATGCAGTTTATGGGAAAATACTTGGATAAAAAAAGTATGAGTTTATGTTATTCAGATTATGTTTTATTTATTTATATTTACTTTTAGAAATTCTAGATAATGTTTCAGTTCTAAAGGATACAAATAAACTTGAGTTAACATGCTGAAAAAGAAGTATCAATTTGTCCTGGCAATGGACAGGTTTGGTCAAGGTCATCCTTCTAACTCTGTATACAGTATGTAGTATCTAAAGTGCTGGTCTAGAACCAGGGATGTCATGCCCCCATTGACACCTGCATTTGTGGAGGAGGACAAGCTGGAGCTAAAGCTGATGGAGATCAAGCGGATGGTTTTGTTGGTTTTGGAAGAATGTGTGGAGGACCAGGTCAAGGCAACCCAAAGCCCCTCAGGATTGGGACAGCTTGTTACCAGGGAGGAACAGGGACAGGACAAGCAGTGGACATGAGAAACAACAGAGCTCAGGCACTGAGCAAGGACCACCTCCTCCTGATCCCCAAGTATGGAGAGTGGAAAGAAGGCAGCAACAGCGCAGGCTGACCCAATGACTTGGGAGGGAAGTGTCCCACTCCTCTTCACAAAGAGCACCTGGAGATTGAGATTTAAGGACATGGTATAAGGAGGGACGTTTATCAGAAACAAAACTGAATTGGTAGAGTTAGATGTGCCGGTACAGACATTTGGAGTTTGCAGGACTGCTTGCTTCCTCCTAACTTGGTGAACTCGGTGTCTTGTTCCTGACTTTGTGGACTCATTGTTTGTTCCTTGTTCCATGGACTCATTGTTCTTTGTTTTGTGGACTCATTTCCCTGTTCCTTTGTTTTGCTGGGCTGGGCACAGCCAGAGGCTGCTATGTGTGCATGTGTGTGTGTGTACCAGTGGTAGGATTCAATTTTTTTTACTATCAGTTATGTGGCTTGATGGGCATGGCAGGGGAAGTGTTCTGTCCCCTCAATTGAATTCTTGAGATCCCCGTGCTTTGATTGGCCAAAGCGCGGGATGATCAGATTGGCTAGGCGGGCCGCACCGATTGGCTCACTGAGAATCTCCCGCGATTGGTTGATTCGAATCACGGGAGATTCAAAGCGGTGCCATTGGCTGCGGCTGCCGCGGCTTGGAAATAAAAAGCCGCAAAGTTTTCCTTTAGCCCCAGTTCGGTTCCTGACTAAATAAAAGAGCTTGATACACAGTCACCGACTCCTGGCTTCCTTCCACGCGGACTTAACACTGGCGACGAAGGTGGGATCCTTATCCTGAACCGAAGCACGTGTCCGACGGAAGCCAGCCAACCGACGAGATGGCCAGCATCGCACCACCAACCCCCTTCAACCCTGCCAGCGAGGACTGGGAATCTTACACGGACAGATTCCACATGTTCCTCAAATGCAACGATCTGAAGGGTGCCACGGGACCGAAGAAAAGAGCCATCTTTCTTTTTTTTTAAAACAAATTTTATTAATTTTTTACAGAAAACACAATACACAAACATACAAAACACAAAACATAAACAAAACTAAAAGATCTTTTCTGAAGTTTGTCTGATCCCGGGTTAAAACTCTTCACACAGACACAAATTCAAACATCATATTCACTTTGTATATCCTTCCATATCTTATTATCATTTTCATTTTTTTATATATATATATAAACCATTTTTATCAATTTTATAAAAACAATGCACAAAAAATCAAGGCATAACAGCTTATAAATTCTTTTCTAGGAAAAAATAATAATAAAAAACCAATAGAACATAACAATTCCAAATTATAGTATCAATACTTTATCTATTTAACTTCATATCTTATCCCTACTTCTCCTTTTCATCCAAATTATTTCTTATTAATTAAAATTTTATTGCCTTTTATCAATATACAAAATCCAAAAAAAAAACCATAACAAAACCTTTATATATCCTTTCATATCTTATTACCATTTTCAATAACATTCTTTGTCTGTTCTGTTTCCAACTATCCATTCATCTTTTTTCTTTTACTATACTTCTCCTATACACCAATTGGAGTAACGTCTATAACTCATTACCCTAACTTAAAAATACTTCGTATAACAATTTTTCTTGGGATTCTGTTTAAAAAATTCTAAAATTACATAATAAATTTTATACTCTAAATACACATATAAAAACACAATCTTATATACCCTCCAGAATCCCTCTTTTATCCTAAATTAAATTCACCCATTGTCTCTAAATAAACTTTTTTTCTTTAGATCTTGCTTCCCCCCCATTGAGGCTTCTCCTCCCCCCCTTTCTCTCTTGCTTATTCTTCTCCTTGCCCTTTTTACCCCTTTGTTTTTCCTCCTCCCTTTTCTTACTCCTTTTCCTTTGCTTTCTAACCTTGCCTCCACCTTTTCGCTCATTTTTCTCTTCTTTGGTTGTTTTTATAATTCTTAAAATCCCCTTTTTCTTATCCTTTTTCTCCTCCTCTCCGGAAGGGACCCATTGTTCATGAAAGATGGCTTCTTCTTCCTCTTCTTCCTTGTCCCAGTCCTTCTGCTGCGTAATCAACTTTTCATAAGTACATAACGCCATTTCTAAAAATTGAAACAAAGCGCCCAAAGTATCTTCCTTTTTATATTTTTGAAATTCAGCCTTTAGTTCATCCACAAGCGATGCCATTATGAAAAGAGAAACTTTTCCCAAAACAACCACAAGTATTTTTAATCAAAAACAATTCAAAAAAAAGTTCCAAAATTTAATACTTTTCTTCCTTCTTCTCTTTCTCTTTCTGGGGTTAATGTTTAATCAAAGAGGTCCAATTACCATATATCTTTCTTTGGGATTCTAGGCAATCTCCTCCTTTTTCAGCTTCAGCCTCTCCCTTCCCCCTTGCGATATCAATTTTAAATAATCAGAAATCCATACCTCCAACAAGGGTTTTCCAATTTCTTAAATTTTTCAATGTCCAAAAATCCTTTTGTCCCTTAGCTTCAACTCTCAAAACAATTCACTTTCAATGTCCAATATATCCAAACATTTCTGCTGTTTCCATGGGGTGGGAGAGTGAAGAAAAAAAAAAAAAAAAAGTTCCCTTTAACAGCTTCTCCGCCACTTTCGCTCTTCTTAGGGATACAATGTATCCTCCAGCAATTCAAACAGCTCAGTTCCAGCCAATTTAAAGGATGTTACTTGACCCGGCTCAGATATCACTTTCATTCTTCTCCTCCCGCGCAATCTTACCCGGTTGCTGGCTTCTTCGTGGCGGCCATTGCTGACCGCCGCTCCACCGCCTTGGGAAAAAGGGGTTTTTCCGGCGAAGGGGGGGGTCTGCGACACCCCAACCCCCCTATCCGACTCCCCTCTCTCTTCAGCTGTCCCTACAGGGCAGCCATATCCCCCTGACCCATCTGGATCGGGGGTACCTCGACGGCTAGCACAGCAGGAATCGCGAGCTGTCGTGAATTCCTGCTGCCCCTAAGCCACGCGAAACCGGAACCGAAAAGAGCCATCTTTCTATTGCACTGCGGGCCCGCAGTGTTTAAGATGGCAAAAGCGCTAGCCAAGCCCGCCAATGTTATCGCGATGGATTGGGTGGACCTCAAGCCATTACTCCAGAAAAACTACGCTCCAGCCGTACCCATTCTCATCTGACGACACGAATTTTATTGGCGGGACCAGTGGTCGGGCGAGAGTTTCAGTGATTTCATTGCAGAGCTGCGGCGCCTGGGAGGACTTTGCGAATTCTCCAATATGAACGAGGCCCTGCGGGACCGAATCGTGCTCGGCCTTTGGGACCCCGTTCTCCAAAGTCAGTTGATGGCTAAGGGCAACATTGCTCTCGCCGATGCCATCTCCGAAGCTGGGGCAGCCAAAGCAACCCGACAATCAGCAGACCGCATGCGGAGACCGAATGCCAGGGACTGCACCGCAAAAAACAACCCTGCAAAGTCAACTGAGGCCCAACCTGAAACTACTACCCACCAGGGCGACTTCCACTCCACTTTGGGAACGTCAGACGAGGAGGAAGACATCCACCGTCTTCAGGCAGGCCGCGACCAGTGCAGCCGGCGGAGTCGTCAGTCGAGGACTGCATGTGCCGGTTGCGGAGGCGACCACCCCAGATCCAAATGCCAGTTCTTCAACTCCGTTTGCAGGCACTGCGACAAGAAAGGCCATATAGCCCGTGTCTGCTGCCTCAAGAAAACCCACAGCCCCAGACAATGGGACCCGAGCGAGCGGAAACGAGAGAGCCCACCCCCCAGAACCAGAGACTGCCCAGCAGACAACCGTTGGGAATGGAACGGATGAGCCCAACGAGGGGGCGACAGCCGGCGGAGAGAAGAGACACATCAGACGGTCACCAGCGGCCACGCAACTACCACAGACGCCAGAAAGGTCTACGTGGAGGTAGGCATTGAAGGCGAACCCTGTAAGATGGAGATGGACTCCGGGTCCTACCTCTCAATGGTAGCATGGCAAGAAATTAAACGCTTGGTGCCTACCATCCAGAGGAGGGAGCTAGAAAACCAGAGACTAATCCTCAAAGACTACCAGGGAAACCGCATCCCTGTAGTTGGAACAAGAAAATTCACAGTGACATACAAGGGGCACACTGAAAGACTTCCCCTGACCATCGTCGATTGAGACCGACCTAGCCTGCTGGGACTTCAATGGTTCGCACCGCGAGGCATCGCATTCACGGGCATCGACCACATCGCCGAAGCCGACTGGGAGCAGCAACTGGCCCAGGACTTCCAAGAAGTGTTCGACAGCACCCTAGGGAAGTACCGAGGGCCCCCTATATCCTTCAGCCTAGACTCAAACGTTCCCCCAAAATGCCTAAAACCAAGGCGGGTACCTTTCGCACTCAAACCGAAAATCGACGAGCAAATTGACAAGCTCGTCAAGCAAGGGGTATTACAACCCATAGACCACACCCAGTGGGAGACCCCCATAGTCACCCCAATTAAGCCTGATGGGTCAGTGAGAATCTGTGGGGACTATAAGGCCACCCTAAATGGCGCCTTGCAGCAAAGCGCTTCCCCCATCCCAGTAGTGCAGCATCTCCTACACTCACTGGGAGGGGGCAAAGTTTTCGCGAAACTCGACCTGGCCCAAGCATACCAGCAACTGCCGGTCGATGAGGAAACTGCAGAGGCGCAAACCATAGTCACCCACCGGGGAGCCTTTAGATGCAACCGCCTCCAATTTGGAGTCAGCGTGGCACCTGGAATTTTCCAGAGCCTCATGGAAAGACTCTTACAGGGCATCAAGGGGATGGTCCCATACTTCGATGATGTACTAGTATCGGCAACCAACCAGGCCGAACTAGAGACTCGCCTAAGGGAGGTGCTAATGAGGTTCAAAGAAACCGGGCTTAAAGTGAAGAGGGAAAAATGCCAGCTGTACACAGAGCGGGTCGAATTCCTAGGATACCTCCTAGACCAACACGGCATTCACCCCACCAACAAGAAAATTAAAGCCATCAAGGAAGCCCCCACACCCAAGTCAAAAACAGAACTGCAGGCGTTTCTGGGGCTACTCAACTTTTATAACGTCTTCCTGCTCTAAAAGGTGACCGCGGCGGAGCCTTTGCATAGGCTTTTGGACAAGGCGGCTACCTGGACTTGGGGGAAACGTGAGGAAGCCGCCTTCAGGAAAACCAAGGACCTGCTCACTTCGGATGCTGTCCTCATCCAGTACAACGAGACCCTACCACTAGCCATCACATGCGACACATCACCCTTTGGAGTCAGTGCTGTCCTCAGCCACACTCTCCCCCCCCGATGGAAAGGAAGCACCCATCGCATTTTTTTCAAGGACCCTCACCAAACTGGAGCGGAACTACAGCCAGCTGGACAAAGAGGCTTTGGCTATTGTCGCCGCAGTAAAAAGGTTTCACGAGTACCTCTACGGCCGGATGTTTACCATCATCACTGACCACAAACTGCTGCTGGGAATCCTTGCAGGGAACAGGGCCACCCCGAACATTCTGTCTCTCCAAATGACAAGGTGGTCCGAATTCCTGGCTGCCTACAACTACGGACTCACACACCGACCTGGTAAGACTATCTCCCATGCGGATGCCTTAAGCCGCTCACCGTTACCTGAACCAGATACTCACCCAGCACCCACGACGACCACCCTCAGCATAGAGACTCTACCCAACCTACCCATAACTGTGTCAGACATTGCCCGAGAAACTAATAAAGACAAACGTCTGGCGCGGGTTTTGCATTGGGTAGAGAAAGGGTGGCCGGAAAAGGACAACGACGAGTCCATCAGGACATTCCGGAACCGGAAAACGGAACTCTCGTTACTAAAAGGGTGTATACTATGGGGGGATAGGGTGGTCATCCCGGAAAAACTACAAGGGAAGGTTTTGGAACTGTTACACGAGGGGTACCCGGGCATCGTTAGGACAAAATCCCTGGCCAGAAGTTACGCTTGGTGGCCAGGGATGGACAAACAGATCGAGGCCTGGGTAGCAAGGTGTCAACAATGCCAGGAAACTAGGCCAAGCCCACCCACAGCACCCATCCTCGAGTGGAAAACTCCCAGGGGACCGTGGTCTAGGATCCACATAGATTTCGCCGGGCCCACAAAAGGACACACTTTCTTAATAACCGTAGATGCTTACTCCAACTGGTTGGAGGTAAGTAACATGAGAACAACCACCATGGAGGCCGTGACCAAAGAACTCTGCAAACATTTCACAACACACGGCCTCCCGGACATCCTAGTCTCCGACAACGGGCCCCAATTCACCTCGCTAGAATTTGAAAAATTCCTAGCGGAAAGGGGCACACGACATGCACTGACAGTCCCGGCGCATCCGGCGGCGAATGGTAGGGTGAAACGGATGGTTCAATTCACAAAAAAACCATCCAGAAAATAGACCACAGGGAGATCCAGGACAAAATAAATAAATTACTTTTCATACAGCACATAACCCCAAAAACCACAATAAATAAAAGCCCAGAAGAACTGCTAACGGGGAGGAAAATAAGGTCCCCACTCGATAGATTACACCCCACTTACAACCCAGAAAAAACCCCCAGACTCCACCAGCAAACACCGAACCTTCGCACCAGGCGACGCCATCTACGCGAAGAACCTAAACGGAGACCCATTATGGGTACCAGCAATCATAACACAGCTAACAGGCCCACACTCGTACCGGCTACAAACAACCAATGGACGAGCGTGGAAATGCCACATCGATCAGTTAAGATCGAGGACGACCACACAAGACACCACCGACACGCAACCAAGCAATACCAACCTCCTCAACACAAACCAAGAGGGGAGGGGATACCCAGGGAACCAAAACCCAGAAAAAAGAAACCAGCCATACTCACCTGCAAGCAGCCAGCACGAAACCTCGCCAGGAAGAGACAGCCAGGCCAGCTCAACCAACCTGGGAAGACCAAGCGGGAGCGGTGAAACCCGCAGCTCAACCAACCCGGGTAGCCCAGGAAGGAGCTGCGGAGAGCGGCCTGGCCAGACAGACCAGGCGGTTCCCACGATGGAGTCCGGAGAAACAGAGACCCCGACTGAACCGGCTGGGATCCAACCTATGACTGACCTGCGCAGGTCCAGGAGGCAAAGACGGAGCCTCGCCTACGTATGGGACTATGCTACGTAAGGACTGAACCAAGAGGAGAGGGGTGTTCTGTCCCCTCAATTGAATTCTTGAGATCCCCGCGCTTTGATTGGCCAAAGCGCGGGGCGATCAGATTGGCTAGGCAGGCTGCGCCGATTGGCTCACTGAGAATCTCCCGCGATTGGTCGATTTGAATCGCGAGAGATTCAAAGCGGTGCCATTGGCCGCGGCCGCCACGGCTTGGAAATAAAAAGCCGCAAAGTTTTCCTTTAGCCCCAGTTCAGTTCTTGACTAAATAAAAGAGCTTGATACACAGTCACCGACTCCTGGCTTCCTTCCACGCGGACTTCACAGGAAGGATACTGTAAAATCTCCAGTCAGAGGTGGTATTTGCCGATTCTCTGAACTACTCAAAATTTCCATTACCAGTTCTCCAGAACTGGTCAGAACCTGCTGAATACCACCTCTGGTGTGTACGCTTTGCTGTAAGATGTGTACACTTCACTGTAGGACTTGCCAAGAACATGGGAGTGTTTTAGGGGCAATTTGGAGCATTAAAAGGGAGTTTGAACTCTCAGTTTGCTGTGTAACCTTTGCGCCTTGTCCTGCATCATCACAAGGGAACTTTTCTTACTAAGGCTTCCTGAGACCATGATTAATCATAAGCTCAGTCCAAACAACTCTCTTTTTATTTCAGCTCTGGGAATTATGTTCATTCCCATCTCATAATGAGTACCAAACAGTCTCTTGAGATAAGCACCCACCTTTATCTCCTTTGAATTGCTTCCAATAACTAAAGTGCCAAATTAACTGTAAAAAGTCAAATGGAATACAAAGTACACATAGAGCTTCAAGGTTTAATCTGAACAGAGCAAACAAAATTGCTTCCTGCAAATATTCCTGTCCCTTTGCTCCTCCTTTATGTCTTATGGGAGGGCAAATCACTTCCTTACTCCTGAGTCACCCCTTTTGTCTTAACTGTTTGTGCCTTCTGGCAGCTCTGTGCTTGCATGCACTGGGAACAGGCTCCCCTTTTTCCTCTGCCTCACTGCTGTCAGATTCTGGAGCTCCAGAGTCAGCACACAACTCCCAGATGGCCCTGGGCCCATCTCTGCATCAGATGCAAGACCCATGTCTGAGTCCTCCCCAGACTCCCAGACTGGCCCATGTTTCTCTCCACTGTCTGACTCTGTTGCTGTCTCCACAGGCTGGCGGAGGATCACAACATGAACTTAGATGCAAGTTTATTTTCTGCCATGGAAATTCATTGGATAAATTTGGGCCATACAGCCCAACCTATCTCATTCACATCACACTCAAGTTGGAAGCACTAAGGATTGGATTTGTTGATGACATCACCTGGGGAACACCCAGTTGGGGGCTCCTTTCACATCCCCAGCAGGAGCTGGAGTGAAGGACAGGAGTCTACCTCCACCTCACGGTAGCAATCAGCTCTTGAACACTTGCTGCCTGCTAAACCAGACTCTTAACCACATGAACTACTCTTTTCCTACCTATCTCATTGAACTGATGCTATGAGGCTATGTCTCACCTAGTTGTAAATTTAATCTGTTGATGTAAAATGTTATTTAGTCTTTGATAATATCTGATTGTACTATATCAAAGGAAGATAGGGAATGTCAGATTTGATATCTCAAAAGATACAAGATTTAAAATTGAGGGGGTTAGCTGTAAGCTAATCAGAAGATCTCATTTAAAACACACCCACACCCACCCACACACCGATACATACCTGCCTATTCAAGTCTTGCTATAAATCTGGACTTCTATTCCCCTTTCCTTTATTTAGAAAAGTTTTTATGAATTCAATTCTAGGAATACTTAACATGGTGTGGGTATACATACATGTACACACTGAAGCATATACATAGGCATATACATGCTTTATTTAAAATGAGTTCCAAAACTATCAGTATAGAGCTGGTTATAGCAATTGGATAGGAGAGAGAGAGAGAGAGAGAGAGAGAATGAATACCGTTAATCAAAATGAAAGCACTTTTAAATTTAAATTGATTTCTATGATGCAGTTAAGTACCTGTTTAAAAGGTTATTTTGATCAGAGAATAAAGGAAAATTATAAATAGTAAAAATAAATAAATAAAATGTGCAAAAGAACAAATTATACATGTCTATTCAAAAATAAATCCTATTTATTTCATTTAAGGCTACTACATGAGAAGAGGCTCATAGCACTATACATTTAACCATTCCCTAGGAAATCAGTGGAATTTAAAAGTTCTGAATTTTACATGAATCATGATCACATTATCTGTTTTAAACAATATTTTAAAAATGGTGATATTCAAATAGTTAACATTTCAGGATTGGCTGAAGAAAATTTTCTCAACTATGCTGCATAATAACACTGCAACATTTTCGTCCTCTGCAGAAGCTGGGGCTATATTTAATTTGTCTTCTCCCTGACCAATTTACACAATCCTCCTCTTCTATATTATACATGCTCAGAACTGACTGACACAATGACAGCTCTTTTAGTCGGAGACTATATTGGTTATATTAGAATGTGATAAGAAGAAGCCAGTTGAGTGACAGGTGTTGTCAGCAGGTGACATGTCTTTTCTCTGGACTGAAAATGAATAAAACAGCTAAACCTGTGGGTTGCTATTAAGCATCACTGACCATATTCCTGACTGCAACATAGAGGGCAGTATACATATTTGACTTTTCTCTCAGGACTATTCAGGAATGCATCTTGTTAGAAATCTCCCTGCCTCTCTCCCTTTTTTCCTCAAATTAGGCTAATTAAATAAATAAGAGTGGTGTGAACCACATATTGTTTCTCCTTCCCATTGGAGCCAGTGTCAATATTATTGTGCAGCTTAAAACTTGAGTAGCATTGTCTGCATAAAACAATTGCAGTGCCTTTGTTCTTGGTGACATCTGTCAAGTGTCACATAATTATACCATTAAATTAGCATGAGTGATAAATTGTATTAAGAGATATGGATAATTTGTCCAAGGTTTTTTTGGGTGGGGGAGGTGGGGAGCTTTAGAAAGTACACTATTAATTTATCTAATATTTTAAAAAAATCTGCTAACTGTCCACACAGTTGCTACATGCCCCCATCAGGTTGCAAGCTGGGAATTTTCTTATTATTCACATCTCTTATTTGACACCATGTGGCAGTTATGGTTGTCAAAGTCTTTGCAGTTATATGCCATTTGACTCATTCCTGGCTCAGCAGGCTCTTTTCATAGCCATTCATACCTTGGTCACCTGTTGGTTGGAGTATTGCAAATCACTCTACCTGGTTCTGCCCTTGAAATCCACTCATAAGCTACAGTTGGCCTAGAATATAGTGGAACAAGTAGTGATGGATAAGCTTCAAAATTCCCATTTAATGTTTATGCTTTGTGAGCTGTTATGTATAATTCAAAATCCTGGTTATTTTCTATAAAACTTGATGTGGCATATAACCCAGATATCTGTATTCATAATTCTGCCCTTTGAGGCTTGCTTTGGGTCCCATCAATTAAGCAATATGATCTACTGGGATCCAGGAGTGGCCCTTCTGAGCTACACATCCTGATCTCTGGAACAGAATCCCCATAGTGATTCGTATAACCTCAACTACCTGCTTTTACGTGAGCTCTAAAAAATTAGCTTTTTCTCCCCAGGATGTGGGTTTAGACTGTTTGATAGGCTTTTTTAGGGTGAGATGAATATATGCATATGTTTTATTTATGGTGATGCCTGAAGTTGTTTTTCAGAAAACTGAGAGAAATGCTTGTTTTTTTCCTCTTTTATTTCACTTCCACGATCACTCCCTAAGAGCTGCTCTGATGTTGTGATTAAGGCACCAGACTAGAAATTGAGACACTGTTCTAACCCTTTCTTAAGCACTAAACAGTTGGGTGACCTTGGGCAAGTTACTCTTTCTCAATGCTAGAAAGAAAACAATGGCAAACCATTTCCAAAATGTTGCCAAGAAAACTACAGGGACTTGTTCAGCATTGAGTTGTGACTGACTGAAAGAAACATAAGTAAGCAAGTAAATTCACTTTTTTTTAGCTATCTTTACTCTGAAAAATCTAAAAATAGAAAAAAGTAATTATTATCCAGAAATGGGGTAAAACAATTTCTTATATTGTTTCTTACTCAGATTTGTTTTTACTTTTTTCTCTAGAGTACAGAAAAACATGTTCAAACTAATGATAGTGGCAGCAGTTGAATTCTTTTATTTTCATAGGCAAAGAATCATCTTGTGTCCTAACAGTAGGACTATATAACAATGATAGAATAATTTGATCGTACCTAAAATAAGAATAACTGCAACATCATCTCTTTAATTTCAATAGGGGCGACAAGGAGCAAACAAATAAGTCCTCTGAATTTGTTCACGGTACAAGGTCAGAAGTCTGTTCTGAACAAAGCAATGTCAAGAACTGGTTGGAGCATAAAAATCATCCTGGAAGTATTCCTCTGACCTTTCTGTTATAATTCACCAGAACATTTGACCTAGTGGTCTGAATTAACTGCCACCCTTTGTTTTGTTGGTCATCTCTCTTCTTTCAATTTAGTGGGACATTTCATTTCTTCTTTTGACAGAGTAGGCTCCATGAAATTGAATGACTGCTTTATGCTTTATACAATTTCATCGGAGTAACAAGAAATCTTAGTAGCCACACAATCCCACTCAAGCCAAGATTTCAATTACTGTTCAGGAAAGGCAGAACAAGTGGGACAAAATTCCCAGGATTAAAAAAAGTGGGTCTTCAATCACTTTTGAAATGTTTCAGTAATACTTACACTTTCAAGGTAGTAGGAAAGAGGCAAAACATTTTTTTCGGCATCTAGAAAACCCATATTTCATTTCCAGTGCCATTGGCCCATTTTATTCTCAAATGGCACACACCAAATAGCAAATGAAATGTGGTACAGTTACTTCCTATTCATTTAATTTCATACACACTAAAGGAAAGTTTTACTAAAGTTTTGTGCTCACTGTCTATGCATGGTTTTTTAGATAGTGCAACTGGACAGCTAGAGTTATACAATTACAGCAAAACAAAATATGCTGTCTCTAGGCTGGACCAGTATGTGAACTCATGAAGTGGGTATTAAACATCCCACTCAATATAAAATGTTCAGTCTACTGGCAAGCTGAATCAGAGAAAAGTCAGCATGTTTAAATATTTTATCCTTCAATTGTCAAGATAATAGGTGATTTCTTCTTATTGTCGAAGTTTCATTCTAAAACATGAATATAGAACCCATTCTTATATAATTGCTGATGATCAAGTCAGTGTTTGAATGCTCTCTGTCAAATTCATTATCCAAGATCCAATTTGGACAAATATCTCACACTTTAACCTGAGATCTAAAAGGGGGAGGTATACATTTACAGTAAGAACACCATGTTGTCCAAACTTGATCATGATTATCATTGCCAAATCACCACAAAGAATAATGGAGACTGCATATAACTCTTGTAGAAGCTAGAATGGTCAACTTCACCTTCATGCTTATTTTTTCACTCTGCAAAGCCTGTAAAACTGAGCAAGTCAACCCAATGAGTTTTTAACTTACTCATTCAAGATTCTTGCATTGTTATAACTCCAAATAGCATTGCATAATCAGTAAAGGAAGTGTCCAGGTTTTTTGGACCAAAGACTGGCTATGTTCCAGGACAAACATTTAATGTTATTGTAGCTCAGAGATTGTCATTCTGTCTGCCTTCAGGCTCTCCCCATGCTGAATGATTTAACAAGTTTAGAACCAGCTAAAATAGCATCCAATGGTGTGTGATAGAAATTAAGCAACATGCATGCTTGAGATCTGATACATTATTCTTTTACTGCCTGAAAAATTCCTGTTTGAATGGCTTTTGTTGATAAATTGTTATTTATTTTTATTCATTTGACTTGCATAAAATTTTATGATGTTTCTTGGGAAGGACTTTCCTGTGCATAAATAAAAAAATATCTTAGTTATGATATGATTTATAGCTTTTACCCACTTCTTATCCCAAGTTGTTTGTGTCACAAGTGTGTTAGATGGAGCTTTCGGTCATAGAATGGAATTAAGCAATGGATCAACTTTACATAAAACTAAATAGGGCCTTGAAGATAGGATAATATTCAAGATAATTTAGTGAAATGTTATGGAGATATTGTTGAGAATGAAGGAACCCGAGGGATACTATGAAGAAGCAGGTCTCTTTCAGAGAAATCTTCAAGGTCAGGGTCAACTGAAAGTCAACTGAAATGCTACTTTTATAGAAATATTTCTAATACATTTGAATGCTTCATAGTAATGGAGATATCTAGGCACTTCTACATACAGCACTATGAGTTTCCTAAGTTTCTGGTCCACCCTTATCTTCAATAAATGCAAATGCAGCTCCATTTTAATGCCTGAGTGCTTCCTTGGCCTCATGTGTTATCTGTAATTTTATGTCTAAAAAGATAAAAAAGGTAATGCCTTTTCATCTCAGAAAATGTTTACTGGAATGATCTTGCTTGAAGTAACATGGAGGGACTATTGGTTGCCTTAAATATCAACCCTTGTCTCATATATGCATTTCGTGATCTTTCAAAAGTCTCCAAATCAACATTGCCATAACTGGCTGTTAATAGTTGATCCAGAACATAAATAATATACTTCTTTGTTGTACAGCAATAATTGCTATAGAGATTATATGCAATTATATTCCTGATCATCATAAAGATAGCAACTGGTTATATATGCTAAGTGCTACTGTTTGTAGTTGTGCTATCCTAATTTGGTCCATTTGTGGCAATTCGAATTATTTCTAAGTCTTTGTGTAGTTGGTACCACCATCAACATCTTCTCCCAAATTTTTGCAACATGCTTCTGCAAATCTTAATATTTTGTTCACTAGTAGACAGTTTAGTAAACTAAACATTTAGATTCTATTTAAGAGAAATCCTTTGATAGTATCTCAATAATAGAACAATTATAAAGTAATAGAAGATTAACTGGCAGTTTGTTTTCAAGTAGAGACTGTGAATTTTATTGAGGGTTTTGTAGTGCTGGGATTTTTTTTGCATGAAAAAGAGGCTAGACTTTATGACCTAGAAATCCTTTCAAGGGTGATCTCCATATTCTGCAATTTATTGTGTCTTTTTAACATCATCTATTTATTCAATGGTGATATATCACTAATGAAGACAGGTTTCACCTAACAATGGCATGGTGATCTTAGAAGATGTTGTAAATAACTTGTGATGAAATGGCCTAAGACTGCTCACTGAACATCTAAATTCCAGCCATTGACACAACTGATCAAGTTCCTTTCATACTAATTTATCAACAAAGTTCTCCTTGCTTTAGGGACAGCCTGAGACAAATAAAAAAAAATATCTATAAAAAAACAGAATTATTATTGGTCATGATAAGAAATCAAATAAGAAATCTACAGAGAGGATGCCATTAACATGCCAACTGAAATGTTATCATAGTTGCAAGTTTTCTAGCTTTTTAAGAATTCTTTATTAGCTAAAGGAATTAAAAGGCAGAAAAAAATGAAAGGTAGAGAGAGAAACAGGTTAATGCCAGTTCACACTTCCAAATGGAGTGAGGAATATTACATACAATATAGAGATATAATTTCAAATATAATAAGTTTCATTATGTAGTTGTATTTGGATCTCTCCCAAACCTTCTCAGAAAGAAAATAGAAGAAAAAAACCCTCTTGTAATTTTTAAAAAGGCAAATTTTGATTTTTATAGTAGAAATTATTTCCATTTTCTGAAAGATGGATTCATGTGATCAGTGAAAACCAGAGTAAAAATCAATTGATCAGTTTTTACGTTAATGAACCTGGAGTTAATATAAAGAGTTATGTGAAGTAATATATTTACCAAAGCCATCTTTGTGTAGGACTATTAGATAAAACTTCTGGTTATTCTTTTTTCAATATTTTTAATATCTTATGCCATCCAGAGTTGCAGAATTGCTGTGGAGTCAAGCTGTCTTTAAAAAAATAACTAATAAATACGTGTAACGAAAAGCTAAAGATCTCACCAGGTTGAGCTCAGTTTCCATTGATTTCATGGAAACAAACATCTGTATTTTTTTTCTTGACAAGTATGAAGGTTCTTTGTCATTATATTCTTCTGAGGTGTATTTAGTGTCCAATTCCCAGTCCTTGCAGATGGTCCAGAAGAATACCATAATCAATGGTGTGAAGGCTGCTGCGAGATCCAGAAATAGCAGGATGGCTTGTTATCATTCTGGCCACCAAGAAAGGTGGTGACCAATGCTATGGTGACCAATGCTGTCTGTTTGAAAATGCCTCTTTAAATTTTAGCTAAAATATGTGATTTGGGCTTTAGTAAAGCCAATTTTAAAATCTGGTTCAGAAAATGTGTAATTTGTAAGTTGACCTAGTGTGTTATATGATACTCTTACATAATGATTTAATCAAAAGCTCATGGTTTAATTTGGGGGTATCCAACCTTGTCAACTTTAAGATTTGTCAACTGCTGAAGAATTCTGCAAGCTGAAATCCACAAGTCTTAAAGTTAACAAGATTGGACATCCCTAGTTTAAACATTTAGCATGGTTTGTACTAATTACAGATTTTGGAATTGTTAGATCTGGGGTGGATCAGGTCAAAGGAGACGCGAGACCATTCAGTGAGTTCAGCTCTTTATTATATTTAAGAATAGTCTGAGAGAATGTGAGCCACGGCAGCCCTTCATATAGGGCTGGTTCGCGGCTCGGCGGCCAATGGCAGCGCTTTGAATCTCCCACGATCGGCACAGCCAATTGTGGTAGATTCCCAGCACTCCAATCCCAGCCAAGTATTCGACCAATCAGGTTGCTGTCCATTTTGACCAATCAGTTACGAGGATTTGGAGTATGCTAATATCGTACACCCCTCCCCTCTTGGTTTCGCCCGTCGGTGCATCGTGATGTAGTCACGTAGGTAGGCAGGGCTTCGTACCTGCCTACTTGACTTGCGCGGTTCAGTTCTGGTGTGGTCGTCGACCGGTTTGGATGTCTTCTCTGTCGCTCCGGTTCCTTGGGATGGAACTGCCTGGAACGTTGAGCTGGGCCTTTCTGGGTAGCTCCCTCCCAGTCTACCTGGGCTGGTTGAGCTGCCATTTCTGTTGTTCCTGCCAGATCTTTCTGGGCTGGTTGAATTGGTTTGGCTGCTCCTTCCAGGTGAAGATTCCGGGGTTTCGTGTTCAGTGGGTCCTGCGTCTACAGGTGAGTAGCATCGGTTTATTCATGGTTTATTTATTGGGGGTGGGGGGTGTTCTGTTTGTGTTAGTTGGTTCCCTTCAGCTCTTTCTTTTTCGCTTACCGATTCCCCCCCCCTTTCTAGTTGCCTGCTCTGGTAGTTGGTTGTCGGTGATGGCTATCCTCGACCTTAGCTGGTTGATGTGTTGTTTCCAGCTTTTTCCATCGCTTGTCTCTAATTTGTAAGATATGGGGCCGGTTATCTGGGTGATTGTTGCTGGTACCCAGAGTGGTTCTCCTGACATGTTTTTTGCATATACCGTGTCCCCTATTTTAAATGTTCTGTGTTTGCTTGAGGAACCCGAGGGTTTGTTCAGGTTGTATGTTGGGTGCATTCTATCTAGGGTTGACCGCAGTTTCCTACCCATCATCAGTTCTGCTGGGCTTCTATTTGTGGTTGTGCTAGGTGTGATATGTTGTATGAGGAGCATTTTATTAATTTTGTCCTGTATGTTGGCTGCTTCTATTTTTTGGATGGCCTTCTTAATGTATTGGACCATGCATTCCGCTCATCCGTTCGCCGCTGGATTTGCTGGTGCGATTAATGCATGCGTATCCCTTGGCCTGCCAGGAATTGCTCGAATGCTAGGGCGGTAAATTGGAGCCCGTTATCTGATACTATTACGTCTGGCAGGCCGTGCGTGGCAAACAGTTTGCTCAGTTTTCTGATTACCGCCTCTGTTGTGGTAGATTTCATGGTGCTTACCTCCAGCCAGTTGGAGCAAGCATCCACTGTGATAAGGTACATGTGTCCCTTGGTTGGCCCCGCAAAGTCTATGTGAATCCTAGTCATGGGCCCCTGGGTGTTTCCCATTCCTGGGTTGGGGCTGCGGGGGGGTTAGGTCTGGATTCTTGGCATTGCTTGCATTTAGCCACCCAGGTTTCGATCTGTTTGTCCATTCCTGGCCACCATGTGTAGCTTCTGGCCAGGCTTTTCATTTTGACCATCCCTGGGTGCCCCTCATGCAGCATCCCCAACACCCTTTCCTGTAATGTTTCCGGATTACCACTCTGTCTCCCCAAAGTATGCAGCCCTTTTCGGTAAAGAGTTCAGTTTGTTATTTCCGGAAGGGTCTGAATAGTTCGTTCTTGTCCCCGTCCGGCCACCCTTTTCCAACCCAGCCCAGGACTCGCACCAGCTGCTCATCTTTATTTGTTTCTCTGGCAATGTCTGGCACGGTCACAAGTGGGTTGGACATTGTCTCTATTTGGAGTACCTCTGCTGTGGGTGCTGGGTCATCTTCCCGGTCCGGTAGGGGTGAGTGGCTTAGGGCGTCTGCATGGGCGATGTCCTTGCCGGGTCGGTGTATCAGCTGGTAATTGTATGCTGCTAGGAATTCGGACCACCTTGTCATTCTTGGTGATAGAATGTTCGGTGTGGCCCTGTTTCCCGCCAGAATTCCTAGCAGTGGTTTGTGGTCCGTGATTATTGTAAAAGTCCTACTGTAAAGGTATTCGTGAAATTTCTTGACGCCGGCGACGACTGCTAGGGCCTCTTTGTCGAGCTGGCTGTAGTTCCGCTCTGGCTTTGAAAGTGTCCTTGATGAGAAGGTGATGGGTGCTTCCCTCCCATCTGGTAGCTGGTGGCTGAGGATGGCGCCGATCCCAAATGGTGATGCGTCACAAGTTACCATCAGTGGCAGGGTCTCGCTTTACTGGATTAGTACCGCGTCGGATGTTAGCAGGTTCTTTGTGCTGTTGAAGGTGCTCTCTTCCCATGTTCCCCAGGTCCAGGTGGCTGTTTTATCTAACAGCCTATGCAGCAGTTCCACCACGGTCGCCTTTTGAGGTAGGAAGACATTGTAAAAGTTTAACAGTCCCAAGAAAGCTTGTAATTCCGTTTTGTTTTGGGGTCGAGGTGCTTCCCTTATGGCTCTCAGTTTCTTTTCTGTGGGGTGGATCTCTTGTTTGTCTAGGAGGTACCCTAGAAATTCGACCCTCTCGGCCCATAGTTGGCACTTCCCTTTTTTGACTTTAAGTCCCGAGTCTCTGAATTTCTTCAGTACCTCCCTCAATCTGGCTTCTAGTTGTTTTTCATTTTTCGCGGCCACCACGACATCGTCAAAGTAGGGCACAACCCCTTCTATGCCCTGGAAGAGTCTTTCCATAAGGCTTTGGAAGACCCTGGGTGCCACGCTGACTCCAAATTGGAGCCGGTTGCAGCGGAAAGCCCCTCGGTGCGTTACGATTGTTTGGGCTTCTGCTGTTGTGGCATCGACTGGCAGCTGCTGGTAGGCTTGTGCCAGGTTGAGCTTTGCGAAAATTCGGCCTCCCCCCAGTGAGTGCAGAAGGTGCTGGACTACTGGGATGGGGTATGCGCTTTGTTGGAGTGCATGGTTTAGAGTGGCCTTGTAGTCACCACAAATTCTCACAGACCCATCTGGCTTGATGGGGGTGACAATTGGGGTCTCCCACCGGGCATGATTGATCGGTTCCAACACCCCTTGCGTGATGAGCTTATCGAGCTGCTCATTGATCTTAGGCTTGAGTGCAAACGGCACTCGCCTGGGCTTCAGGCGGATTGGCATGATGCTCGGGTCTATATTAAATGAGATAGGGGACCCCCGGTATTTGCCTAGGCTGTCATCGAAGACTTCCCAGATATCCCTCACGAGCACCGCTTCCCAATCTGCCTCTCTGATGTGGTGTATTCTGGTTACTTCGATGCCCAGGGGTGCGAACCACTGTAGTCCCAACAGGCTCGGGCGGTCTCGGTCGATGATCGTCAGGGGTAGCACTTCTGTGTGGCCCTTGAAGGTGACCTTAAAATGGCCTCTGCCGACTACAGGTATTCGGTTCCCCTGATAGTCTTTGAGGGTGAGTGTTTGGTCTTCCAGTTCGTGGTGGCGGATGGTGGGAATCAGACCCTTGAGTGTGCACCAGGAGACCATTGAGAGAAAGGACCCTGAGTCCACCTCCATGTCGCATCACTGGTCTTCTATCCTGACTGTCACATATACTTTCCTGGCGTCGCTGGTGGAGGAATGGCCGATGACAATGGTCTGGTGTGTTTCCTCCCTTTGTCTTGTCTCCTGGAGTTTCCTGTTCCGACCTTCTCGACTCCAGCAGTTCTCCATCGGGCGATCGCGGTTCCTGGTGGGAGTGCTTTCTCTCCGTCGGGGGCTGGTGTCTCGTCGTCACAGGCTGTAGTGTTTTTTATTCCGGCATAGTTTGGCGATGTGCCCCCATTTCTCGCAATGACTGCAGATGGCATCGAGAAAACGGCAGTTCACTCGGGGATAATTGCTGCCGCAACCGGCACACTGGAACCTTGACTTATGACCTCGTGGTTCCCGCTGCTCCCGTGCTGATTGGAGGCGGTGGATCTCTTCCTCCTTGTCTTTGGTTTCTGAAAAGGAGTCGCTGTCACCATGGTGTGTGGTTGTGTGATCTGCCTCTGGTCGCCTCTCGGGGTTGACGTGGTCTCTCCAGCCGCTGCTCATGGCATGATGCTCGATTGTCGCATCCGAGCCGCTGGCTTCTTGGCTGCTTCTGCTGCAGCGGCTTTGGTGAGGGCTTTGGTGAGGGCATCAGCAAGGGAGATGTCTCCCTTTGCCATGATGCGGCTCTGGAGGACGGGGTCTCAGAGTCCTAGGACAACGCGGTCTCGCAGGTCCTTGTCCAGGTCAGCGAATTTGCACAGGCCACCCAGGTCCCATAGTACCACTATGAAGTCACCTAGCCGCTCGCCCTCACGTTGTTCCCACCTGTAGAAGTTGTGCCGCCGGATAAGGATGGGCACGATGGGGGCGTAGTGGCTTCACAGCAGGGGCTCGAGATCGTCCCACTCCATCACCTTGACATCCTCTGGCTTGGCCAAGGCTTTGGCCATCTTGAATACTGTGGGCCCACAGTGCGTGAGGAACATGGCTCATTTCTTGTGGCCATTGGCATCCTTGAGGTTACTACTCTCGAGGAACATTTGGAACCTATCGGTATAGGATTCCCAGTCCTCGGTAGCAGGGTTGAAGGGTGCGGGTGGCGAGTTGATGCCGGCCATGCTGCCTGTTCAGCGTGTCGCTCCGCCATGTGCTGAGGTCTCCTTGTTCACGATCCCACCTTTGTCGCCAGTGTTAGATCTGGGGTGGATCGGGTCGAAGAATACGCGAGACCATTCAGGGAGTTCAGCTCTTTATTATAGTTAAGAATAGTCTGAGAGAATGCGAGCTGCGGCAGCCCTTCATAGTCTGAGAGAATGTGAGCCACGGCAGCCCGTCGTGGCTCGGCGGCCAATGGCAACGCTTTGAATCTCCCGCGATCGGCACAGCCAATCGCGGTGATTCCCAGCGCTCCAATCCTGGCCGAGTATTCGAGCAATCAGGTTGCTGTCTGTTCTGACCAATCAGTTACGAGGATTTGGAGTATGCTAATATCGTACAGGAATCACTTTTTTAAAAAGAAAAACATGAATAATGCCTTAGCTGCAATACCAGAGAAAGCATTCTTCTTTCCTTTTTTTTTCTTGCTGCTTTTGCTAATATAGCATTAGTTTTCTTATTCTGCACAGCAGGACAGCAAGACATTATAGATTGAATATAGTTGCACCTAGGATGTAAAGGTCTAAAAATGATGTTCAAATTGCAAGATAAAAACATTTCAGGTGTGGATGGAGAATGATATGTAAAACTCCTTTCCACTATTAAGACATTTTTTGCATGTTATCCTATTTTATGCATGGGCTATTAAGCTTTACTCACATTCGAATCACATCATTAAAGACACACTCTAAATGTAAACATTTGAGGCCTAATCTGATCAACCAATAAGAAAGTAAGTAACAATTAATTAAGGACACTATTTTTTTTTAAAGGTGATCCTTTCGAAAGGGGTTGTTCATATGAAATACTATTCATAGACCATTTCATAGAAAATTATTTTTGCTCTTGGAAACTTACAGCTTCAGAATTTTGATCAAGAAAAGTTAAGAAGACAAGCAAGTCAAGCTGAATGGTTATCTTAGTAACCCATCTAATCCCACTAAAATAGTAATTGGCATAAGTTGTGGTAATTTTAGTCATCAAAAAACTGTCATTAGACTCTTGTTTATTGGATGAAATCACAAATCTCTACCAATATCATTTATTTATAAATATTTTCAGGTTGATACAATAAAAAATAGGACTAGCTGCCTGCATTGGAAATAAAAATGTAGGCTCTAAAGACACAGTAACAGTGTTTCCTAATATATAGCCATATATATCTATGGAGATTTCCAGTCATCCAGGCCATTATTGTACCAATGGTGCTTTTTCCAAGAGGCAGCTGGCTTTCTTTGTTTCTTGGATGAGAAGCAAAAAATCTTCAAAGAATAACAGAAGGGCCCAGTAGCCCCAGTAGCCCTTGAAAAAAGCACCTTTGGGATAGCTATCTGTATTTTTCAACAGTTTCAAAAGTTAATTTGATCAGAACGAGCATCCTTCTAAGCATGGTCAATGCAGAATAAACAACAGAGGAAAGTTAATATAATTTAAATAGTTATAAACATGACTGCTATTTCTGTTTACCAAGCTTAATTTTAATTATCAGAATATGGGGGATGTTGTCCTTGCAAATATATGAACCTAAGCTTGTAAATAGGCTGTTCTGAAGCTGTGTGTGCATAGTTATGTTCCCATCTGTAAACATTTTATTTAATTGATTTTTCAAGTCTTTAGACTCTTATTTCTGAGACATCTGAAATATGTTTAATTAAAATTTGTATGCTTAGAAACAATTACCTTGCACCTTCTTTGCAATTTTTTTCCTCAGTGAGGAATTTTGAGTAGTGTTATTACAATTAAGGCAGTTATAAGTAAATGGAATTTAATGTAGAGGAAAGGTACAGAGGTTACTGCTTGACTTGGAGAAAGTGTTTAATAACATACAAATTAGCTTGGACTGAAGTTGAAGATATCTGGGCTAAAGATGTTTACTAGATATAACAAAAGTTAAAGGAAGGGGAAAAACCAAATATGCCTTGATTTCAAATGAAAAAAGTACAGTGTTTTGGAATGTTACAAATTCATAATAAACCAGTCCTATACTACAGAATTTCTGTAATTGGATACTCCATATTTGTGATCTCAACAATGTTAAAAATTCCTTGAAAATAAAAACTACAACATTAATATGTGATTAATCGTGTTGATTCTAGAACAACTAATAAAGAACTATGGTACAAACCATAGTTTTGGCCATATAAATAATGTTTCAAGGTGATTTCAAGAAATCTTTTATGGCAGCATTCCCCAACCTGATACCCTCCACATGTACCCAGATAACAAATTCCAGAATTGAAACCCAAAGTGACCATGATAACTGCATATTCTTTCAAGTCTAACTTAAGAGAACTTGACTTGGGAAGTCTGTTTTCTTACCTATATAGAATGTATTAATTTAGATAGGCAGCATAAATATAAAACACGACTAAAGGGATCTTCCCAGATATGTTTTCAATAACACACACAATAAGTTAGTGAGCTATCTCTTACATAAATGTTACAGGTATCACAAAGAATTATTATATTTAGAAAATATTTAATAATTATTATATATATATATTTAAAATGAGGTGAGTTTTAAATTTCTAGTTGAAGCAATTACTCTGAAAGTTTTACTAAAAGTTAGTGGGACTAAATCAAATACAAAGTGTTTTTGCTTAAAACAAAACAAACAATGCTCCTTTTTATTGTTTTAAATGTATAATTTATTTGTCAATCAACAAAGAATTGGTGTAGCATGATTAATATCTATCTATATAAAAACTTTCTTCTATTATTAGTAAATTAATAAATTCATAGCAGTTGTAGCAATAGCGCTTAGACTTGTATAGTGCTTTACAGCCCTTTCTAAGCGGTTTACAAAGTCAGCATATTGCCCCCAACAGTTTGGGCCTTCATTTTACCCACCTCAAAAGAATGGAGGGCTGAGTCAACCTTGAGCCTGGTGAGATTTGAATTGCCAAATTGCAGGCAGCCTGCAGTCAGCAGAAGTAACCTGTGGTACTGCACTCTAACTACTGTGCCACCATGGTTTTTTTTTATTTATTTATTTTTTTTGCAGCAGCTCTATATACACTTTCCTATATGTCTACATTCATAGGACCAGGCACAGTAGAACCAGCTAACATGAAATGATTTCATGAATCTATATTGGCTTAATTTGCCCACTTGTATCAAGGCTACTTCACAGTACTTTGCTTTCTGTACAACTATAAAAGCTCAGAATGAAGAAGAGATCAAAACTCAGAGTCAAAACCACCTAGAGATATTAACTCAACTCTGGAGCCTTCACTATATCCCATATTTCCCATAGTTTCAGGTTTTGAATTAATTGCAGTGTTTTAGACTCTGAAAAAAACCAGCAACCCCACTGCTTGGACAGAGAGCAATCAAAACATTTCATGTACATACAGCTCCAAGTCTGAACACAAGAGCTACTCAGCCATCTTGTTTCTCTATACGTATAGCCTTGTTTTGAATTCTCAGAATTTTCATATTGATTTAAATATTTTGCAATCATATTTTGTCTAATTCTAGCTGGGTAATGAAATGACTTCAAGAAACAACCAACCTCAGAGAGCCAAGAACCCCACGGTTCAATCCTGAGCTACATTTATTCTCTTCTATAATACTGCATCTCTGAATTCATTTCATCAGCCAGCATTAAGATTGACACAAATGCTCTCTCCTATTTTTATCAAAGAGGCTAAGGAATGCCCTTAATGAGAATATGTTGTGGTAGATACGTGGCAACTCCACTACTTGGCATTTTTGGTTTTGTACTTAAGGCAAGTTTAGACTGTAGGTGCTCAGCACCTTAGCTACCACACCAAACTGACTTACAGGCTAAAAGTTACATAATTTTGGAATTTGAGAAATCATTTTGTGAAATGATATGCTAATTAAAAAAAACTCATTCTCTTGAGAATAATTTTTTATCTAGCAATAGCATTCATAAAGAATATCACAAGACAATAGTATTCACAAAGAATATCAGTTAAATCAGACTTAATTCAATCCAGTATATTTAGAAGTGCAAGCAAAGTTTAATTTTTTTAAAAAAATTCCTTAATAGGCAGTCTGTTGTGGAAAAAACAGTCTAAGTAAGTATTGGTTATTATTTTACTATTGGAGACAAAAGAAAAAAATATTAGGGTGACAGGAGGAATAGAATAAGGTATTCTCCAAGGCCTGTTTCTGGCCCAGAATTTCACCTGAATAATACTGACTACAAGATTGAATCCTATGACTATATATATATATATTACTTGACTGACAACACTAGAAATTGACTGACACCCAAAATTGGGCCACAGCTATCTTCCTGACATTTGAAAGTAAAATGGAAAGTGAAATCTAATTCAAGAAGCTGTAGACACATGAAGGCAATTTAGGATGCTATCAAGACTATAATTCATTTATATATCTGCATTGACTACTGAAAGCATTCTATTCCTAAACAGGATGTCATGAAGACAGGCATGCAATGAAAGGAGAGCAAGGAATGGATCAATAGGCGCAGGGAATAAAATAGATTTAGGATCTGTCAACATAAAAATACCAGCACAAAGGAAAAAAAGCACTTAAAAGAAAGATAAATAAAAAATACTGCTGAAGCCCAAATGATTTTTTTTGCCATTGTCTTGAATGATATGGCACACATAGGCAGCATAAAGGAAGTTATTGGAAAGCTGAAATTGGATTCTGAAGAAGCACCAGAAAGTTTAACAGCATTTTAGCAAAGTCTTTTGGCCACTAGTATCCAATGATTTAAAAAACAAAACAAAACAGATGCTGTACTTCATGTTACATGCATACAGCTATATGCAGGTCTGATTATACAGTTAATTAGAACTATGTTTCTTCCTAAGGTTTGTCAGTAATATTTATAGCTGAGGTGAACTGGCTGGCAACTGTAATCTATGCCTGACTTTGGAAAGTCTAGGGTGCAGAAAAAAATGTACCCTAATTTACAGTTTTTAAAAGAAATAGTTGAGCAAGTTAAAACATCAAACAGTCCTATTTTTCAAGTGATGCTCTTCACAAATTTCATTTATAATGTAACATTGTTATATAAGGAGGTTAACAAAAGTGCAAAAGAGGATAGTCACAGAGATTCATCAGAGCATTATCTTCCAAAAAACCTACAGTAACTTTCATAAAATTTTGGAAATGCTGCAAATCAACAGCAATCTATTTTCCATTAAAATAGAACAAAAGCCCACTTGAACCTCTTTTTTTCTAAAATAAATTATTGCAATCTCTCTGCCTAAATCGATCAACTTCTTTATTAAATGCAAGCATAAATCTGTCCTCTGTAAAACAAATTGGCTCTACCTGGATCTAAGATCACTATTGAAAGCCAAGAAAATCAACAGTTTTCAGGGGAAAGAGCATAGGCTAAGGGTGAAATACATCCAGTAATCACAATGTAGAAAGTGATTGAAATGGTCAGCAATTTTATAAAATCACTCAGAAAGGTTCCATAACTTAGTGATAAACTGAACTCTACTAAAATCAATCCAATTGGCAAGTGAGACAGATAGTTTGAAAACAACAAAATAAAACAAAAAGCAACCAGAGTAGTGCCAGTTCTTTTATGCTTTCCGTGGTTGACTATATGCTTCAAGTCTCTTCTGTAGAATGGGGAAATTAATGGAGGTATGTAATATCATTTACAACTATTTGTACTATAAGCTTCATAACAATCCAGCTACAAATTCTATTTGAATGGCAGCCAAATAACAGAAGGCATTCAGACATTGTCAGGAACCATTCTTTTAAACTAACAACAAACCAATCATCCAGAAATCAATATCCCAGGTTCTTCAAGCATTTGCAGTTAAAACAAACTTTTCTAAAGCGATTGCAAATGTCATTTAAGTTGCCATCAATATCACAAAGCCCTGGAGCATTTTAAACAAAGCTTTCTGTAAACATACAACCAGTCCCTCTCTTCCCTAGCATGGTTCTCATAAGGTGGGGAGGAGGTTAAGGGAGACCTTCAAAGGGATCTTTGTCATCCACCTCCATTGTGAGTTTTCTGACATATGGTTCCAGTTTTGACCAAAAAGACAGCTCATTTCCACAGTAATTGAAGGGCTGAGGGAAGACAACCAAGGCTGGTTATCATTCCCTGTTCCTGCATCTTTGGTGGATTTTCAAAGTAATTTGCAAATAGCCAAAGAAAAAAAATGTGGAGCTTAATAGATCCAGCGGCTCATATCAACATTATTCTGAGCAATCACTTCTATTTTCTCTCTATCATATGCTTGTTTATTTTATTTTCTTCTTGATCTTTCCTTGAAATAATGAGCAGCAAAGGAAAAAAAAATCTTTTCAAACTTTAGTCCATTGCCATTGAAAGACATGTGTTGCAAAGAATACATAATATAGTATAGTGCCTTATACTATATTAATTGATGCAAGTAATAGAACAGAACATTTTTATTGCTTTGAAATATGTTGCGACAATTTCAGGTTTTGAAATATGTTGAGACAATTTCAGTGTAGCAGATGGGACAAATTGGAAGGGAGAGTTCTAGTCACAATTTTTTTTTTTTTTTAAAAAAGACTCATGTACATATGAGTGCAAGATAAAGCTGAACTAGAAAACTTTTCTCATGTAAATCCCAGAAATTGGGGGGGGGGGGAATCCTGAGAAAACAGATTTATAGACAATACTTTAGAAGAGTTAGAAGATCTTGATTCACTTGGATCCAGGTCAAGAAAAAGAATGCAGAATATAGGCAGTTGCTTGAAGTAGAGATAAAGAAAACAGAATACAAGTAATGTATCAGGTCAACAATTTGAGGTGTGTACCCTAAGCATTCCTCTGAAAGCCCCTTATACTGTATAGGAAAACCTTGTCTATGTTCTTGAAAGATGTGAAAATGAGCCCTCCCATCTAGGAATCCTTAGAAAATGTAATTGACCAGTTCTCCAAAAGGAGGCACTCTAGGATCAGCCTTGCTTAGATATAATTTTATGCTTGTTTTCTTCTTGATTGATGTTATAATTAGGATAGTAGTATCATGGAGGAAAAGATCTTTTGGGTGGAATCTCTGAATGGGCTGCTGCCTTTGGCCAATTTCAACCTCTTTGTATTAACATAAAACAGAATAACAGAGTTGGAAGGAACTTTGGAGGTCTTATAGTCCTACCCACTGTTGAGGTAGTAAACCCTAACATTTCAGACAAATGGTTGTCCAATATTTTCTTTAAAACATCCAGTGTTAGAGCATTCACAACTTCTGGAGGACAAGTTATTCCACTTATTAATTGTTCTAACTATCAGGAAATTTCTCCTTAGTTCTAGGTTACTTCTCTCCTTGATTAGTTTCCATACGTTACTTCTTTTCCTGCCTTCATGTGCTTTGCAGAATAGGTTGATTCCCTCTTTTTTATGGCAACCCCATAGATATTGGGACACTGCTATCATGTCATCCCTACCCCTTCTTTTCATAGAAGTGTCAAGTTAGTTACTTTTTGTTTTAATGTAATTCCCCATGTTTTGTCCTGGAAATGGTTGTGAAGTTGGGATATAGGCAGGAAACATTTGGTTTTCTTCCCAACAGAAGTTATTCATGATTGTTCCTCTACTAATTTATAGTTGCCTAATAAAGAAACAATATTTTCAAGACTGAGAGCAGAAGTAAAATTCACATTGGTGTGGAATGGCAGAGCTAGCAATGATTCTCCTTTCCTTGTTTCACACAAAGAAAAAGTTAGGGTTTTTAATTGTTCTGGTCTTTTAAAATTATATATTTATTCTCTTTTGGTGCTTACACTATAGCAGACGTCTTCAAACTTGGCAAGTTTAAGACTTATGGACTTCAACTCCCAGAATTCTTCTTCCAGTTAGCTCAAGAATTCTGGGAGTTGAAGTCCACAAGTCTTAAACTTGCCAAATTTGAAGACCCCTGCACTATAATTTTGCATGTTTTCTCCTTTAAACCAGTGACTTGGACAATTTTTTGCAATCTTCCAACAAAATTCAATAATGCACACGAATAGAATAGGAATAGAATGCAAAAAGCTATCTTAGAATCAAAGATTGACCACTGTTGGCATACTGACATTTCTCTGCAATATTAACTGATATATATAGTTTATTATTCTGCCTTCTTCCCGAGGCACAATATACACCCCTTCTACTACATTTTTAAATATATATATTTAAATTTAGCTTTGATTCCTATATCAAGAAGCATGAGTATCTTCTCTAATTAGCACTAGAATATAAAGGATCCTGCAAAAATGAAAATCAGAGAACATGTCGAAGTTTTATAGATACTTTTTCTGTTAACTGTCATAGAGTTCAGCTGTCAATAAGCTACCCTGTTCCTCTGGCTTCTATGAATTTGACTGTGGTTATTGACTAGGTACTATCATCAAAGCTATTCATAGGCACATTGTGACAACAATGTTATTGTTTTCCTGGCATTAAAAGCATGTGCTGTTTAGTAGCTTAGGGGTATCCAGATGGATTGTAAATTCCATTGCTGAATATTGACTGACAAGCTACAACTTTCCTACAAAACTATTTTAGCAATGTCAACAGGTGCTCCAAATGAAAAGTCTGTTTTTGCCTAAAGGCTTGCTATAGGGTTCCAGCTGAAAATAAACATCATTGCCTCTCCACATAAGGCAAAAATGCCATTGACAATATAATGATGAAGTAATTAGTAAAGGGCAGAAAAAGAAACATAGGAAGAGGGAGATTACCTAAGTGTTCCTACTCTTTATATGGAATCAAGTTTCTGTTACAGATGGATTAAAATGAAAATTGTTGTTGACTTTTGTATAGCAACAATACAGCTGTAGCTTTACTAAAAGGCAACCAAGAAGTCAGAATGTATTAATTAGTGTTGCAAAACAAAATCGAACACAGGGAAAATGATTCCTTTGGTTAGCGTTAGATTCACAAATTCCATAATTGTTTCATCCTTTTCAACCATTCATAAAGATTACTCCAAGGATTGGTTTTTAGAAGGATGATGTAGAGTCAAAGCCATAGAAAAGTTGTTCAGTTGCTGTGGTTTTGCTAACTGAAGTAGGCATTTGTGGCTGATGTACCAAAAGCCATCTTTCCCATTTTGTATGGAAAAACCTGGATAAGGGTATGTGTATTAGTCTAAAATAAACTCAAATCATATGGTGAAATGTAGTCTGGAGTCCCAGGAAGAAAGTGCTGGTTCCAAGACAGCAAAGATGCATCAGTACTTGGAAACTGGTAGGCAGGAAGAGGACTAAGATGTCCCTCCTTAGAAGTTCACAGACTATATCTATACTTATGCAAATTGTTGCTTTAGTCTGTCTCTGGGTGAAAAGTAAATTACCCAGAAATAACTCTGTGTGTCACTCTTGGTTCTTGGGACCTGACATAGTGTAACATACCATTTTTTTTAAGCAAAACTAAAAAAAAAAAAACCCATCAGAGTATTTGTTGTTTATGGTGAATGTATCTACCATGTGGATATATTTTTCTGGACAATTTTATCAGAATCATTTTTTCTCCTACAAGTCTTTGATCAGAATTTTTCAGAAAGATGAAGTAAGAAAGGACCATGTAGTCTAACTTCCTGTTCAGTGCAGGAATCCAAATTAAAATTTCCAACTAATGTCTGTTTAGTCACCATGTAAACACATATTATGAAGAAATCAAGAAGGTAGTTGATGGACTAATAGTAGTTAGTCCCACCTCCCTCCACCTATTCAATTTGCATCTTTCCATTCCATTTTAATTATAATTTTGTATTCTTATTGTTATGATTTATCACTTTTAATGTAAGCCATCTAAAGTCACCTTGCAGTGAGATGGATGGCAAATAAATCAAATAAATAAGAAATCCATCACCTCATAAAGTAATTAATCCCAATTTTTAACTGCTTATGATCCCTTGCCTCTTTGTAATTTAAATCTGTTGTTCTGTGTTCTGCAAACTGGAATGAGAAACAACAACAAATTGCCTGTTTATTATGTTTTGCATGCTCTTTTGCATTTTTATCCCCAGGAACTTGAATAGTGCTATTGTATGACCTTCTACCTGTCATTTTCTTTTCCTCATGGCTAAACAAACATCCCTCCCAGGATTTAAATATTGAACTTTGGTTGAAGCAACTTGAAAAAGCAGTTGCCTTTTTTTTTTCAGTCATACCATATCCTTGCTGATATTCTACGAACTTTTTTATAAATATTACTAAGAAAGATATCTGCCTTACTATACTTGTGCATTACAATTTTTCATTCCTCAGCAAAATATACTTTGTTACATTTCATTCTGCTATATTCAGACCATTTTTTTTCCAAATTTGTTTTGAAATGTATTTCTTTCTTTTAATTTAAAAGTTAATGATCTTACCTCATTTAATGTTTTCTATACATTTGGTCAACTCTGTATCTATAGCTTCAATTAATATGTTAGTAACATTAATGGAAAGTAATGTATCCAGAATTTACTTTTGAGACCTCCCACTTGATATCTCTCACCAATTTGATAAAGAGTCATTGATGTCATTATTTGACAATTATTTTTAAAACTCTTATCTATCTACAGGTAGTCCTCAATTTATGACCAGCCACTTAGCAACCATTCAAAGTGAACATGTACTGGGAAAGCTACTTATGACCTGGATTCTGATGATTGGCTCTCCTTTGCAGTCATGTGATCAAGCTTGTGGCTAGTCTGCAACTGGGCCCATTTACAGCAGTTTGCAGAAGTTTGCAGAAGTTTGCAGAGTCCCATGGTCCTGTGATTGCATTTTATGACAGTTTTTGGCAAAACCAAACCAAACCAAAGCCAGCATTTATTTCCAGTTTTGGCAAAACCAAACCCATATCGAATCATTGGTTTGATGACCAATGATGACCACAGAATTCTCTTAACAAGTGCCGCAAAAAAAAAAAAAGATCATAATATCAGGTCAGTTTAATGACTAACTCATTTACAGCTGTCATGACTTACAACTGTAATGGACAAGCTCCATTTCACTTATCAGTTGAAGACTACCTGTAATTGATATGCCTTCCAATGTATCTTAATTGTATGCTAAACATCATGTAATGGGATATTTGTAGAACGATACAACATTTCTGATGTCAGATTATGTTATATCTACTGTTGTGAATGAATAAATGTTTAATAAAGTTATCTAGAGCTTGAAGTCAAGTGCAGGGTTCTGGCCCTGCACTTCTGATTGGCTGTTAAATGGCGAGATCAGATTGGTCCATTCAGAAGAGTCTGATTGGCCATTAGCAAGCCGTTCTCATTGGTCAACGGAGCTAGCGCTCCCAGGTGTCCATTGGTTGAATAGTTAATAGGTTGCCTATATAAGGAAGGCTATAGCAGCCATTGAGCTGAGCTGTCACACCATGTAAATAAAGAGTTGAAGTTCACTGTTTCACTGGCTTGTCTCCATTCTTCGCACCCATGCTCCACACTTAACACTGGTCACGAGGGTGGGATGTGGAGACGTCAGAGCTGACTGAACAACGAAGAAGACAACCAAGCACATGGCTGAAATGCACAATGGCAGAACCATGTCCGGCGGCGTCATACCACCCGCTCCATTCGACCCAGCGCAAGAAGACTGGAAGTCCTTACATGGATCGTTTCCAAATGTTCTTGGAAACCAATAATTTGAAGGATGCCACAACCGGGAAGAAATGGGAGGTATTCCTAATGCATTGCGGGCCGACCATATTCAAGATGGCCAAGGCACTAGCAAAACTGGCTGAAGTGAAGGCTATGGACTGGGACGTCCTCAAACCTCTACTGAGGGCCCACTATGCACCAACCGTACGAACACTCGTAAGATGGCACGAGTTCTACCAAAGAAACCAGTGGAAAGGAGAGAGTGTTGCCGATTTTGTTGCGGACCTCCGAAACTTGGGAGGCCTCTGCGGGTTCGCCGACCTGGAAGAGGCTTTGAGAGACCGAATAGTTCTGGGATTAGATGCACTAAACGTGCAGAGCAAGATAATGGTGAAAGGCGACATTAGCCTTGCTGATGCCATCGCTGATGCTACTGCAGCAGAAGCAACCAGGAAGTCAGCTGCCCAACTGCGCTGCAACTGCGCTCCGATACACCAACCAACCTGCGACATTTCACCTAAGTCAGAAGGACAGCTTTTGACGGCCCACCACGAGGACCTCTCTTTGTCATCAGACAGCGACGAAGAAGAGGTCCATTGACTGCGGTCCGATCGGGACCATTACCCAAAGTCCCAACAACCATGCGCTGGCTGTGGGGCCAACCATTTCTGGTCCAAATGCAAATTCCGCGACGCGCTCTGCCATGAGTGCGGGAAACGAGGCCATATCGGATGGGTCTGTAGAAGCCTCCTAGGACCCAGCCAGACCTTGAAGGGGGCCAACTATCACCAATCGACAGGAAACAGTCCTGTAAGGTGAGAACCAGTAAACCACTCCTACAGAAACTGAACCATGAATCACCCAATGAAGCGAGAAGAGGCTCACCAAACTATCACTATTGGTCATGCCTCTTCCTTGGATGCCAAGAAAATCCGAATTAAAGTGGCCATCGAAAATCAGCCCTGCCAAATGGAAGTCGACTCGGGATCGTCTCTCTCGATGGTTTCCTGAAAGACCCTCAAGCAACTCATCTCTACTATCCGGCGCCAAGACCTTCGTTCCCAAAGACTCATATTTAAAGATTATCAGGGGAACAGGATTCCAGTCGTAGGATCCAGTCAAGTCCGGGTCTCGTTCAAAAACCGCACAGTGTACTTACCCCTGACTGTGATTGAAAAGGACCGGCCTAGCCTGTTAGACCTCCAATGGTTTGCGCCACTCAGCATTGAAGTGGCAGGCATTAACCGAATTGGTGGCAGTGACTGGGAGGAGGACTTTGTCCATGAATTCAGGGATGTCTTTGCGGAAAAGCTAGGCGAGTACAAGGGACCCCGATATCATTTAGCCTTAATCCAAAAATAGCTCCCATCTACCTTAAGCCTCGTCGAGTTCCATTTGCCCTAAAGCTGAAAATCGACGAACAGCTTGATAAGTTAATAGCCCAGGGAGTGTTAGAACCAACCGATCACTCTCCCTGGGAGACCCCAATCATGACACCCATTAAGCTGGATGGTTCGATTAGAATTTGTGGGGACTACCGAGCCACCCTGAACCATGCCCTGCAGCAAAACCCATATCCGGTGCCGGTGGGGCAACACCTCCTCCATTCCCTGGGGGGTGGAAAAGTCTTCGCTAAACTAGACTTAGCTCAGGCTTATCAGCAACTGCCGGTTGATGAAAAAATGGCACAGGCACAGATGATCGTTACGTGCCGAGGTCCCTTTAAATGTACACGGCTCCAATTCGGAGTGAGTGTAGCCCCAGGGATCTTTCAGAGCCTGATGGAAAGACTATTACAAGGGATTAAAGGCGTTGTCCCCTACTTTGATGATGTGTTAATTGCTGCCCCTACTTCAAAAATTTTACGGGATCGTTTAAGATTGGTTTTCCAGAAATTCAAAGACGCAGGCCTTAAAGTGAAGAAAAATAAGTGTAAGCTCTGTACAGATTGTGTCGAATTTTTAGGGTATCTAATTGACAGTCAGGGCATTCACCCTACAGATAGCAAATTGAGAGCAATAAAAAACGCTCCCAGACCCCGGAATAAGGCCGACCTCCAGGCGTTTCTAGGCCTCATCAATTTTTATAATGTATTCTTGCCGCACAAGGCAACTGTCACTGAACCTTTACATCATTTACTGGACAAAAAAGCATTTTGGGTATGGGGTCATAGAGAAGAACAGGCATTTCGTAATGTGAAAAAACTACTGACTTCTGACGCTGTACTAATGCAGTACAATGAGACCTTGCCGTTAAATATCACGTGTGATGCATTGCCTTTAGGAGTGGGTGCCATTTTGAGCCATGTATTGCCTAATGGTAGCGAAGCCCCTGTTGCCTATTTTTCAAAGACGCTTTCGAAAACTGAGCGAAATTATAGCCAGATTGATAAAGAAGCCCTTGCAATTGTGTTGGCTCTCAAAAGATTTCATGAGTACGTGTACAGCCGGGCCTTTACTATAGTGACTGACCACAAACTTTTGCTGGGAATAATAGCGGGGGATAAGCCAACCCCCTATATATTATCTCCCAGAATGACTCGCTGGTCAGAATTCTTGGCTGCTTATAATTATCAGCTGCAATACCGCCCCAGGAAAGCCATTCTTCACACCGATGCATTAAGCTGAGCACTGCTTCCAGAGACTACTGATGACCCCGCGCCAACAGTGACAATAGTGCAGATCGAGGCACTTCGTACACAGCCATTAACCGCCCGTGATATCACGAGAGAAACAAAACGTGACCCTGCCTTAGCATGAGTCCTTACGTGGATGGAACGTGGATGGCCATTGGACCAAGTATCAGACGACTTCGCACCATTCAAAAGTTGACAAACAGAGTTGTTTTCTCAAAAGGGCTGCATCATCTGGGGCGATAGAGTTGTTATCCCAGAACGACTCCAACAAGCAGTACTGAGAACCTTGCACGATGGCCACCCCGGCATCGTGCACATGAAGGCCCTCGCACTAAGCTACGTGTGGTGGTCAGGCATCGACAAGCAAATCGAGACTTGGCTCAAACCTTGTCATAGATGCCAGGAAGTAAGCAACACCCCACCAAAAGCAATCCCAACTGAATGAGAGACACTGCAGGGACCCTGGTCCCGTATCCATCTGGATTTTGCTGGGCCGACCAAAGGCCACACCTTCTTGTTAACCATGGATGCCTACTCGAACTGGCTCAAAATCCACTGAATGAGGAACACAACAACCGAAGCGGTCATTAAGAAACTAGAAAGACTGTTTGCAATCCACGGATTACCAGACGTTCTGGTATCCGACAACGGGCCCCAATTTACCGCGCTGTCCTTTGAACAGTAGCTGGCGGACCGCGGTATTCGACATGCGCTGACTTCGCCTGCGCATCCTGCAGCCAACGGAAGGGCCGAGCGCATGGTACAATTCGTCAAGAAAACGCTACAGAAAGTGGACTATGACAACATTGAAGAAAAGATAAACCGAATCCTCTTTTTACAGCATATCACTCCGCACAGCGTCACCAACAAAACTCCCGCCGAGCTGCTAATGGGACAAAAGTTCCGCTCCCACCTCAACCAGCTACACCCAGCGTACGAACCGGAGAAACCACTCGGATCCAGCGGCTGATGCCATACCTTCCAGGTAGGCGACTTGGTGTTTGCTAAAAATTTATCAGGCGATCCATTGTGGGTAGAAGTGACTGTGGTCCGTGTAACCGGCCCGAGATCATACCTTGTACAATGCCATGATGATAGACTTTGGAAGCACCATATCGATCAAGTACGATCAAGGCTGCAGTCAGGGATCTCCGAATCCCCTAATAACCAAACTGAGGGGGGGGAGATACAGAGGAAGATGAACTTCTATTTGCAGAAAACCTTTTTGAAGGAAACGATAGCGGAATGGAAACACGAGAACAGGAATCAGGGATGGGAGTGAGTTCACCTCAGGGTGATACCGAAGATGTTGGTGACAATGAAAACGCGAACTCGGAATCAGAGACACCCCTTTCGCCAAACAATGCCCTACCTCAACAAGAGTGCAGCCAAATACAGGGTGCACAGCGAAAATCAAAAAGACTAATAAAACAACTGTCCTACCTCAAGGACTACGTGACCGCACCCCGTAAACGGAACCCAGGGGGAAGGGGTGTTGTGAATGAATAAATGTTTAATAAAGTTATCTAGAGCTTGACGTCAAGTGCAGGGTTCTGGCCCTGCACTTCTGATTGGCTGTTAAATGGCGAGATCAAATTGGTCCGTTCAAGAGAGTCTGATTGGCCATGAGCAAGCCATTCTCATTGGTCAACGGAGCTCCCAGGTGTTCATTGGTTGAATAGTTAATAAGTTGCCTATATAAGGAAGGCTATAGCAGCCATTGAGCTGAGCTGTCACACCATGCAAATAAAGAGTTGAAGTTCACTGTTTCACTGGCTTGTCTCCATTCTTTGCACCCACGCTCCACACTTAACCTCTACATCATTCACATAAGCTGTTAAGGAAGATTGATCATAACATGAGATAACATTAGTTCACAAGATTTGTATTTGGCAGTTTATGCTGATTTATGATAATTACTATACTTTTTACGGTACTTACAAAACAATCTATTTTAGTTTGGTTTGAGCATTTCTAAGTGCTATTAAGGGATGACCTAAGCAATTCAATGTCTCTTGAGTTGTCCTCAGGCTATATCCCAAATTGCCATTCTCCATCTAAAAATATTCATATTTTAAATATAATATGCTTAATGTTTATATGCAAAGAATTGATATGCTTATCTTCCACATGCTGGGGATAAGATTAATTGGTTAGTATTACAGTTAATTTCTGTTTCTCCTATTAGCTTAATCATAGACTGAAGATTGCATCCCAATAATGGCATGTGAGATAGAAATCATCTATAACTTGGATAATTTTATATCTGAACCATTTCATTCTATTTTTTTTACAAAAAGCTTGAATTATATATTATGTTTTTAGAAGAAGGCTGCACAACCATCTGCACCTGTATCCTGAATCTCAGCAGGACCTAACATGAAACATTTAACAGATCTGTTAAAAACACAGAAATACTTCTTTTAACTTCCTTAAGGGGTTGACAAAAGGAGGAATTGGTAAGAAGATTATAGAATTGGAACATGCTGTTAGGGATACACACCCTAGCAGAACGTGCAACGGCAGTCTAGCAGGCAAGCAAATGATGTGAGATAAACGTTGTTGTAGTTTACACTCAGTAAGACAGATACACTGTGCCAGTTAAATAGTTTTTTATTCCAGCAAGAGTTATAGCATAGTCAAAACAGTCCATATGTCATAAACTAGTTCAGTCCATCAAGGGATTAATCAGTTGCAAAGTCCAATGTTGAAAATAGAGGTCAGTAAACTTACAAATAATCAGTTCAGCAATATATCTCTTTTGCAGTCAGAGATATGAAGAAAATCAAACCCCTTTTCTTCGTTTCAGCAACAGCAGGGAAACACACAGTTATCACCTTCAATCAACCATCAATCATTGTCAGCTCTCCAGTAAAAGCCAGCTAACAGTAAGCTCTCTTGCTCCCTCTTATGGTGATTTTACAAACGCACCCAAAATATATGTTTTGCAGTTAAAGTGATAATTACACTTAAACTCACTGACATAGTTTATATATTATTTTTTACTCAAACTAAGTTGGGTAACCAATGTTATCCCTAACATTCTCCCCTTTTGGGTAATATAATAATATATATATATATATATATATATATATATATATATATATATATATATATATATATATATATATATATATATATATATATATATATATATATTTACAATTTCAACCCATAGTTTTCACAATTTTCTTTGTGCTTGACTGCACCTTGGGCTTTTGTAAATCCATCAGCAATGTTTTCATCAGTCATGCAATATTCCAATCTCATTAAACCATTTTTTACAGATTGTCTTACATTCAAATATCTAAGGTCAGTATGCTGAGATCTTTTTTTTACAGCAATATTTGTAGCCAACTGTATGGCTGCTTGATTGTCCTCATAAACTACAATGGCATCTTTAACAGTTACTCCCATATCTAACAACAACTGTTTATACAGAATTAAGTCAGTGCATAATAAAGATAGACGTGAAAATTCTGCTTCCATTGTGGACATACTTATGTGTTGCTGTCTAATTGACCTCCAACCAATCAGTGTTTTACCTAATAGTATAGCCATGCCTGAAGTTGATTTCGTCGCCAGTGTTACGTTTTGAGCATGGGCGAGAAAGAATGGAGACAAGCCTCTGAATGGTGAACTTCAGCTCTTTATTTACATTGTGACTTCTCCTCAATAGCAGTTAAACCTTCCTTATGTAGGCAAACCCTGTAACTTTTAACCAATAACAAGCTAGGAGCGCTTGCTCTTATAACCAATAGGAACTCTCTGTTAAGGGCCAATCGGATTCCCCGGGATGGGCCAATCCGGTCCGGCCGCTTAACAGCCAATCAGAAGTTCAGGGCCAGAACCCTGCACTTAACTCCAAGCTCACACTTTATTAAATCTTTATGCATACACAACACTTTCAAACTGCAAGGTGGGCAGAAACTGAGGCGAGGGAGGGAAAGGAGTTCACCCCACCATGCAGAGCTAAGACTCAAACCGCCAGAACTGAGGCCACTACCAGCATCATTAAGCCACTGGGCCCCTGCCCTCTTCAGAGAGGAAAATCCTTCTTAATTCCTGTCTGTATCTCTCTCCAGAAAGCTTCTGTTTTTTCTTCTTCTAGTCTTACCCTTAGGTGCTGTGGAGAATAAATCCACACTCTCTATGCTGTGTATTGTGATATTCTCTATAGATAATAAATCCACAGCTTCCATGCTGTGACATCCCTTCCTGTGTTGCAAGACTGCTATCACAGCTCTCCCTGGCCTTTTCTTCTTTTGACTAAGCATATCAAGTTCCTTTTAATTCTTCTTCATAGGATTTCAGCTCCAAGCCCCTTATCATTCTTGTCACTCTTAAATGCACTTTTTTCCAGTTTCTCAGCATCTTTTGGGGGATAGTTGAAAGCAAAAATGATACTTTCTTGATCTTCCTAGTCACATGCTGAAATAATTATTTCAATTATAGTACATGATTGTGAAGATCAATTAGAAATTATATGCCTTAACAAACAATAAATACAAGTACTGCAAATTAATATGTTTTAACATATTGTTATGTTATTAGTAAATAAGACAGCAAAATTTTGCAATCTGAAGTGTTGCTTCATGGTTTGTATCTGTCAGGAACAAAGAAAAGAAGGAAAGGAAGCAGATCTACTCAGATAATGTACTAGAATTGGTACAACAAGTGATAATTGTGCATCTACTGCTATATTAGCAATAGATTTGATTATAACCAAGTGTTAACATTCTTCAGAATCATATGGATAGAATCATTTGGAGAAACAATTATAAAAGTGGTGTGGACATTGCATTGAAATGTACTTGGGCAAATGTCCTTAGTTTGGCTTCATAGAAATAATTTGCCAATTTGCAGGGACTCCCTCTAATGTGCCAGTGGTTAGTGATCCTTTTTATTTAAAAAATGATCTTTTTAATAAAAAAAGATGGCAATTTAGATGGCAATATCCCATATTTTAACAATATTTAAATTGTTTTGTCTTTTTTCCTGGTTCATAGAGTCCTATGGTAATTAAAATTGATGAGGATAGACCTATAGTACCTATCTTCTGCTTTATTTAATATAACTCACTTGAGAGTGTATCGTGGAGAACCAAAGGATAAAGTCAAACAGCTGTTACTACAGTCTGTAATTTTCACAATCAGAGCTGTATTTTCATCACTGCTAGTTCCAGTTCTACTCTTAATTGAAGTACCCTTAGAGGCTTCTAGAATAACAATAGCACTTAGACTTACATACTGCTCCTTTATGTTTTACAGCACTCTCTAAGGGGTTTATAAATGTCAGCATATTGCCTCCAACCATCTGGGTCCTTATTTTATTAACCTCATAAAGATGAAAGGATGAATCACCCTTGAGCCAGTCAGGATCGAGCTCCTGGCTATGGGCAGAATCAGCCTGAAGTATTACATTCTAATCTTTGTGTCTGCCCTGGCTCAAATAGTGTATTTGAATAAAATAGCGTACAGAAACCAAATTTGAGTTTATTCCAACCCTTTGGGATTGCAAAGTTGCACCACATATAAGAGGAAGAGGAGACACTGTAAAAGATGAGCCTAACACATTTGTCTGGAATTTCTCCAGCAACACATGGATTTTCTTGAGATTGCACTACAACCTGAAAGGTAGCTACTTTATCCTGGCAGAAGTTTTAAAGCACAGGTGTCAAACTTTATCAAATCATATGACATATTCTCACATTTGTAACAGAGATGAGCACCACCCCCTAGAGCCAGAAATGATTAGCATATATGTGCGAAAGGAATGTTTACCTTTATTTTTGTGACATATAATGACATTTTTGCCTTTGCGGACCCGGGGTGGGCGTGGCCTGGATGCAACGCATCTAGCCAGTGGGCCACCAGTTTGACAGACAAGAGTTTTAGAATTCTAAAACAACTTTGCACCTTCAAATCCAAAGGATCACATAGCCCTATTGAACAAGGCAGTGTGAACCCCAAAGTTCTCATTTAAACTTCCTATGCCTGAGTCCCTTTGCAGGTTTATGAGACTATTGTTTAGCAGTCATGTCTACTTTCCCATTTATGCAAACACAAACTCATTAATGCTTTGTAAACAGGAATCAAATGGAGAATAATTAGGAAGAATAAGACTGCAAAAGTGGTCATTTTGGTGGAAAGAGCAAGTCAGCATTACAACAATCAAAAAGTATAAAACTGTGATTAAGGACAGTACCATTTGGCCTTTCTAGTATACCACAGAGAAAAGTTCAAATAAAAGATAAATATGATGGTAGAAAAGATTCTTTGGAGAAGAAAAATTCTGGAATAACTGAGTTGCTGAAAGGTCAAATTCTACAACACAAACCAAAAAGAAAACATTCAACAATATCTCTAATACCCCTGTGTACAAAAAGAGTTTATAGTTATTATTGCTATTAAAAAAGGAGTTATTTGGGGTCTCATAATAATTTCAAAGGCAATTATGTAAGTACAATGGAATGGAATTCTGCAGAAAAGGAAGGGGGAAAAAATACCCAGGAGTCTTGGTCGATTAAAAGATGATTCTGAGTCATCAGTATGTGATGTATATACAGACAAAGCACAAAGCGTTTTGGAATAAATTAGGAATTCCTAATAGATATAAAGCAATATAAATTTGATGTATGAAGCATTGGTACATATGGTTTATTGTGAATATTGTTTCAATTTTATAAACAAACAATAAAACATGGAAAAAGGCACTGCAACATTACTTGCAATGGTGATGTTTTGAAGTCATTTGATTGGTGGTGGAGGCAAGTGCTTTTTTTCTTTTTAATGGACATTTTTTTCCATCATTTTATAGCCTGGTAGCACAAAATTCCCATGTGAAAAAAAATGAGAGAGGAGTTACAAGAAGAGTAACTGAACTGGGGAAGCCAAGAATGTAATAGGTGATTGAAAAGTTGATAATAAACTGAAAATTGGACTACTTACCCATTCACATTAGCTACTATACACAAAGTAAATGTAACAAGTATACTATTCATTTATACTGACCACCAGGAGGCAATATTCTACCAATTAAATCCTATTAGAACTCTCACACATGCATAGTCAGAACTCTTTTATGGAGTCCAACCTTCTTGGGGGATTGCATTTCACTTCCCATTTCACTTTCCTTGATTATAAGTGAATTAGCTTTGGGTTAGCTATCTAGAGTTAAGCATTCAGAACTACTGTAAGAAGAGATATAAAGATCTGTTTTCAGAACCCCTGAACAATGCTTCTAGTTATATAGTATCTTGGATGAAAAATATTGAAGTATTTAATATTTCAAACACTAAATCAAACTTAGAATAGAAGACCTTCCCCATGTAGCCCTGGACAATTGTCTCTTTGATTCCTCCAAGACTTATGTCATGCCCTTGTTGGAGTCTGATTCTGAGAGCGAGATTGAGGAGCTGATGGAGTATGGCTCCGGTGGCTGTGGAAGAAATGGGGGAAGGGCACAGTCCAGCTAGGCATTCAGAGGAAGACCCAGGGCCACCCCCTCTTTATCCTAGGGCACGCAGGGAGGAATGGAGAAGGAGCAACATGGCTTATGGGAGAGAAAAAGGCCCTGATCCCTTTCATTAGTTGCAGCTGGGAGAACAGGATATAAGAACGGCATTTGGAGACAGCACCTTGCTGGAAACAAATTATGCATTATCTTGGTTGAGGCTTATCTGGTGTTGGCGTCCTCCCAACTGTGTGTGCTTCATTATCATTTGGAAGTCTGCAATTTATTATCCTGGCCTGTCATGTTAATTACTTCAGCATGGTTGTGTTGTTGTTTTTATTTCTAATTTATCTGTACTCTAGGTTCAAACTGCATTTCTTCCCTTTGCGGACTGTTTTTGGAAGAGTTTGATCTCCAGCCAAGGATAACTGGAAATTGGGGGCCAAGTTGGAGGTATTAAAGGGACTTTACCTATTTTTGTGACTTAGTTGCTTTGGTGCCATGCTCCGGGTCATCACAACCTGTATATAAGGCTATAGCCATTGAATAGGGATGGTGGCTGATGATATGGCATTGTTTCAGTTGTAATCCCACTTAGATTTGTCTCTGTTTTAGCGTGAACATATACAGTTTTCAGTATAACAGAATAACAGAGTTAGAAGGTCTTTTAGTCAGTCCCCTGCTCAGGCAGGAAACCCTATACCATTTTAGACAAATCACTGTCCAATCTCTTCTTAAAAACCTTCAGTATTGGAGCTCCCACAACTTCATTCCACTTACTTCTAGGTTGCTTCTCTCCTTGATAGTTTCCATCCATGGTTTCTTGTCCTGCCTTCAGGTACTTTGAGGAATATGTTGACTCCCTCTTCTTTGTGGCAGTCCCTTATATATTACAATACTTCTATCATATCAGCCCAATCCTTCTTTTCAATAAAAAAGACATAACAATTACTGAAACCATTCTTCATATGTTTTAGGCTTCGGCCCACTAATAATCTTTGTTGCTCTTCTGTACTCTTTCTAGAGCCTCAGTGTCTATTTTATATCATGGCAACCAAAACTGAATGCAGTATTCAAAGTGTAGTCTTATCAAGGCATTACAAAGTGGTACTAATACTTCCTGTGATCTTGATTCTATCATTCTATTGATGCAGTCTAGGACTACATTAGCTTTTTTGGAAGCTAAAGCACAGTGCTGGCTCATATTTAAATGATTGTCCACTAGTACTTCAAGACCCTCTCACAGTAACTACTATTGAGCCAGGTACCACCTGCACTATACATATACATTTGGTTTTTCATACCTAAATGTAGTAGCTTACTTTTTTTTCACCGTGGAATCTCATTTTGTTTGATAGAACTCAGTGTTCAAGTCTGTCAAAATCCTTCTCTGTTTTAAACGTATCTTCTGGAGTGTTGGTTATTCCTGACAGCTTGGTGTCATCTGGAAAGTTGATGAATTTTCTATATATTCTCTGATCTAAATCATTGATGAAGATATTGAACAGATGAAGATATTGAACAGTACTGGGCCTATGACAAAGCCTTGAAGTATCCACTGCATACTTCCCTTCATGTAGATGCAGTTTCATTAAGGACTACACATTGAGTTAGTTGATCAGTCAGTTATGAATCCATTTGGTGGTGATGCTATCTTACCCACATTTTATATCTTATCAAGTAGTAGGCTGTGGTATATTTTAACAAATATTTTACTGAAGTAAATTATATGCACAGCATTTCTCTTAGTCCTCTAAATCTGTTGCTTTGTCAAAGAATGTAACAAAAGTTGTCCGGCATGACAAAATCATGTTGGGTTCTGATTATGACTTTCTTTGCAAGATATTTTGTCTAACAAGCAACAGTGTGATAATCACAATTGAGATTATCCTAGTCAAATTGTATTTTAAATTAAGGGTTTTAACAGCATTGAATATCTGAAAAAATCTAAACTTATACCTTACTTACGTCCATGAGATTATAAACTTTATGTTTTGAATAATGACATTTCAGGTCACATGTATAGCATGAAAATATTTCAAAAGTTGTTTTCCAGAAAATACTACTCCACCATTTGCAGAAATATACAAAAGCTACTTGGAAAAAGTCTAAAGAAGCCATTGAATTCCAACCAATCTATAACAATCAATGTTGCCAAGGGGTGAAATAAGGCAATATTAAACAAACAGCTTCTGGTTCTTGCTCAGTTACAAAAAGCTGTGAGTATCTCTCCTTTTTTCATGAGCTTTAAATCTGCTAAAAGAAAAAAAAATCACAGATTTTAGAAACATGTTGTTAATTTGCTTTTAACATTTCTAAATAACCTTGTCAGCTTCATGGCTTGCAGATATCAAATATAATTTAAAACTTCAAAGACAAAAAAATAGGTTTCTAGTGGATACATTTCTCAATCTGGCCCTATAGGAAAAATGTCTAATTTGGGGAGCTGATGATTAATATTTAGAAGGGAAGAAGCTTTTACTTTTTACATCACTGGAAAATAACTTTGTTGAACAGTTTCCTGGCTATCTGTTCAAAATAATTTCATATCCAGATTGGTCCATGAAAGCCATTATGTTCATAGATCCCAACTCCAGGACTGCTGAGCAGCTGTTCCCTTCTTCAAACAACTAGACTGCCTGTTGTCCTGGGCACAGTGTGATTTGTTTGTAGCAGGTAGCCTTCTCATAAATATGAAGGCTTCTATGTGAGCTGGATCCTGATAATGTAGGGTTCAAACTTGTGCAGGAATCCTTATAAATATATAGAAGGAGGTTGCCCATTGCAGATATTAACAATAATGTTTAGGCTTATATACTGCACCATAATGCTGTCAAGCATCAGGGGAATCAGGAGATTAAGACAGTTTAAATGGGTATAAAGCTTAAGTTTTCTACAAGAATCTAAGCTACTAAAGTTCAAAGGAATTTTGCAGTAAATAAGGAATTCAAGTGGGCTGGACTTTTGTGGGTGTGAAAGGATTTATGACTGATTAGGTGTTTTCTCTCTCCCTCAGGCTCAGCCTGGTTATCTCCTACAAATGCTTTTCAGCACTCTCTGGGCAGTTTGCAAAGTAAAAGCTTTATTTGCATACTGCTACCAACAATCTGGATCTTCATTTTACTGACCTCAAAAGGATGGAAGGCTGAGTCAATTTGAGCCCCATCAGGATCAAATTGCAGGCTGTAGGCAGAGTTTGCCTTCAATACTGTACCTTAACTATTGTATCACCAGTGTTCTAGACAGTCATCTTATACCTGTGAATAACACTGTGACTTAGAAAAGGAGAAGCTGCCCAGCTATCACGCCCTATGTGTTGATTTCTATGAGGAAATGTAGCCCATAAAATGCTAATGGATTATTCATAAGCAGCCGGTTCCCTATGGATACTTGCATACACATGAGAGATCAGAATAAAAAGACATGGAATAAGTTATTAGCTTTCATACTACTTTGACAGTGAGTTCTATTCTAAATGTCAGTAGTAGTAAGTCACATCAAATGAATACCTTGCATAAATGACAGGACTTAAGAGAATCACATTTGCTTTCACCATGTTGGCAAATGGTTATTGAGCTATGATATTAATGGAGAAACCAACTTGATAAACATTGAGGAACACAGATTGAGTGAAATCCCAAAATCCCCAAACTGAAAAAGGACCACAAATTTCTCACCCTAGTGATGCCACAATATCAAGAGCTAAATCTCATATGAACCAAAACAATTAAAAAAACCTTCTCAAAAAAAACCCTGATAATGCTCGCCTCTTTTGTGCTGGCACTACTGGCTGCTAGCCATGCTTTGAGGTGGAGCTCTCGCATCACAATCAGGAGGTTGTGAATTTGATCCCAGGTAGAGGCTAATATTTGGAATAGACTCTCCTGTTCAAGCAGGGGGTTGGACTAGATGACCTCCAAGTTCCCTTCCAACTCTGTTATTCTATGAAACTTAAATTCCTACTACAGTCTGGTAATATGCAAACCAAGGCAGAACTTTTAGAAGATAGTTGTTTTGCCAATATCTTAAGAGAGCAATGGTTAAACATTTGGCACAGGTTAGGACTAAAAAAAGACAAGAGACACAGTGAAGTGAAATCTAGAATTCTAAGCATGATACAGAAAGGTGAACATGGATGAGTTGAAGCTGGAAAAGTTTGTCAGTGTCTGGTTTTATGGAGTAAAGCCAATAAATCAGTCAAATCACAACTGTAGCATTTTATTCCTTAGGATTAGCTCTTCTGTTTGATTTTTGTTGACAAAGTTTCTCAGATCTATCGAGCTTCGATCCTTGTTATTGAACCTTTATCACATTCCTCTGCTTAGGATTGGATGGTTGGACTTTGAGTCTGAGAGGTGATCAGTAGTTGCAGACAAAACAAGCTCAGGATTAGCTGAAATTTCTCAATTAGAAACTTCAATTTTAATAGCTTCACCACTACTAAAATCATTCACCATGAAATATTGTCCCTACCTTCCCTTAACTTCATTTTCTCCCCATGTTCCTCATCAGAGGACATGTTCATCATAGCCATAACACTGACATAGGTCTTTCACTGAATCTTGGAATAGTAAAGAGAAGTGAATGAGATCAAGAAAGAAGGAGAGAGAACACTGGATATTTTTAAAGTTCTCTGTAAACGTTTCTAGATAAAAATTACTAAATTGGCCATTAAAGGAATCCACTGATATCTGTGCAAAACAACATTTATCTACCCAAAAAGAGATAGACAATTACACAGAGTTACTGTCCAGGCTTTTTAACAGAAAACAACTTCTGTTCTGTTTACATTAATATGTTACAAACTCTCAGATTAAAGAGAAACTATGCTTAGTTGATTAAAGAACAGTAATTAAAATAATTATGTAAGATTTAGGCTCATTCATGCTTTTCATTAAGAAGTTTTCAAAGAGATTTACTTTTGAGTAGACTTATATAGTTTTGTTTTAGTATTCTTCATGAATATCCTATACTTGGTGTATTCTTCGTGAAAATCCTATACTTGGAACAGCTCCAGTGAACATATTTTGAATTTATAATTAAGCAAATATTCTAAGGATTATCTATTATTCGATACCAATTTGGAGAAGGAGTTTTCTTATGACAGCAGAACAATATTTATTCTTATAGCAATCAATCAAATTAAAGAGTATGAATTGGCCTGCATTGCAGGGGAGGGACATTCCAGATGCTTTCTTATTTGGATTTGCCAATCCTGGTTATTAATCCCTGATCTGAATCCATTGTAGGCAATGGTTATAAATCATTATTCATCAAAGTTTGTTAATAACAATCTATTCCATTCTTCTTGACTGGTTCTATTAAGAGAAAAATCTTTTTTTGTAGTATTCACCAATAAGTTATTCTCTTGCATGAAATGTGTTTTCATAAACTACAATTTGACTTAATACGTAAAATAGATTTCCCATCAACTTGACAGTTGATGTAAAGTAAATAGTGTTGTGAATTAATAAAAGTGCTTGAATAAAGATTGTTGAAACCTTAAAGTAAAGTGCAGGGTTCTGGCCCTGCACTTCTGATTGGCCAATAATAGCGATATCGGATTGGTCCATTCAGGAGAATCTGATTGGCTATTAACGAGCCTTTCTCATTGGTTAAAAGAGCTAACGTTCCTGTGTTTTCATTGGCTAAATACCCAAGAGCTTGCCTATATAAAGGGGGCTGTTGTGGCCATATTTAGAACCGTTGCACCATGTTAAATAAAGAGTTGAAGTTCACTGTTCATCGACTTGTCTCCACTTCTTGCGCCACGCACAGAACATAACACTGGCAACGAGGGTGGGATTTGGAGACGTCAGAGCTGACTGAACACTACAGAGCGATAACTGAGCACGTGGCTGAAATGCACCAATGGCGGAACCATGTCCAGCAGTGTCATACCACCCGCTCCATTCGGCCCGGCACAAGAAGACTGGGACTCATATGTGGATCGCTTCCAGATGTTTCTGGAGACCAACAATTTGAAGGATGCCACTACCGGAAAGAAACGGGCGGTTTTCCTAACTCATTGTAGACTGACCATATTCAAGATGGCCAAGGCGCTAGCGAAACCAGCAGAAGTGAAGTCCATGGACTGGGATGTCCTCGAACCCCTGCTAAGGGCCCACTATGCACCGACCGTACCAACGCTCGTTAGAAGGCATGAATTTTACCAGAGAGATCAACGGAAGGGTGAAAGTGTTGCTGAATTCATAGCTGATCTCCGGAATCTGGGAGGCCTATGCGGGTTTGCCGACCTCAAAGAAGCCCTGAGAGACTGAATAGTTCTGGGATTAGATGCACCAGGCGTGCAGAGTAAGCTGATGGCGAAAGGCGACATTAGCCTTACAGATGCTATCGCTGACGCTACTGCAGCAGAAGCAACCAGGAAGTCGGCTGCCCGAATGCGCCGCACCCACGCCCCACTTCGCCAACTTGCCAGCGAAGTTTCACCTCACTTAGAAGAACAGGCAACAACAGCTCACCATGAGGACCTCAAATTGTCATCGGAAAGCGATGAAGAAGAGGTCAACCAGCTCCGGTCTGAACCAGACCAATGCCAGAGATCACAGTACCAATGTGCTGGTTGTGGGGCAAACCACCCCCGATCAGACTGCAAATTCCTCGATGTGCTCTGCCATGTGTGCGGGAAAAGAGGCCACATCGGACAAGTCTGTAGAAACAAACAAGGACCCAGCCAGCCCCCAAGGGGGGCTAACTATCACCAATCTACAGGAAGCCATCCTGTAAAGCGAGAACCCTTGAACCACCAATGGAACAACCACTCCTACAGAAACAAACCCCTAAACCACTCAACGAAGTGAGAAGAGGCACACCAAACTATTATGATTGGTCACGCCTCATCACTGGACGCAAGAAGATCCTGGTGAAGGTGGCTATCGAAAACCAGCCTTGTATGATGGAAGTCAATTCAGGATCGTCCCTCTCGATGGTTTCCTGGTAGACCCTCAAGCAACTCATCCCTACCGTCCGGCGACAAGACCTCTGATTCCAAAGAATCATACTCAAAGATTATCAGGGAAATCGAATTCCAGTCATTGGATCCAGCCAAGTCCGTGTCTCATTTAAAAATCGTACCACATCTCTACCCTTGACTGTAGTCGACAGGGATTGGCCTAGCTTGTTAGACCTCCAATGGTTCACTCCACTCGGAATTGAAGTAGCCGGCATTCACCGAACCAGCAGCAATGACTGGGAAGAGGCTCTCGTCCAAGAATTCCAGGACGTCTTTGCAGATAAACTAGGCGAGTACAAGGGGACCCCGATATCATTTAACCTCAACCGCGAAATAGCTCCCATCCGCCTTAAGCCTCGTCGAGTTCCATTTGCCTTTAAAACAAAGATTGACGAGCATCTTGATAAATTAATAGCCCAGGGGGTGTTAGAACCAACCGACCATTCTTCCTGGGAAACCCCGATCATGACACCCATCAAGCCGGATGGATTGATAAGAATTTGTGGGACTACCGAGCCACCCTGAATCATGCCCTGCAGCAAAATGCTTACCCGGTACCGATGGTGCAACACCTTCTCCATTCCCTGGGGGGCAGAAAAGTCTTCGCTAAACTAGATCTAGCCCAGGCATACCAACAACTGCCTGTAGACAAAAAAATGGCAGAGGCCCAAACAATCATTACGCATCGAGGTGCGTTTAAATGTAACCAACTCCAATTCGGAGTAAGCGTGGCCCTGGGAATCTTTCAAAGTTTGTTGGAAAGACTATTACAAGGGATAAAAGGCATTGTCCCCTATTTTGATGACGTTTTAATTGCTACTCTGACTCAAGAAATACTAAGGGAGCGCATGGGGTTGGTTCTTCAGAGATTTAAAGACTCGGGTCTCAAAGTTAAAAAAAAAAAAAGTGTCAACTATGTACGGATCGAGTAGAATTTTTAGGATATTTAATAGATAAACAAGGCATTCACCCCATCGATAGCAAACTTAGGGCAATCAAAAATGCCCCCAAACCCCGCAATAAAGCTGATCTCCAAGCTTTCCTAGGCCTTATCAATTTTTATAACGTCTTTCTGCCTCACAAAGCAACCGTAGCCGAGCCCCTACATCGTTTATTGGACAAAAAAGCAACCTGGGTTTGGGGGCACCGAGAGGAACATGCATTTTGACAAGTAAAAACCTATTGACCTCCTACGCTGTTTTGATGCAGTATAATGAGACTTTGCCTTTAACGGTTACATGTCATGCATCACCATCCGGAGTGGGTGCCATTTTGAGCCATGTTTTACCAAACGGAAGTGAAGCCTGTTAGGGATAACATTGTTTACCCTAATTGGTTTAGGTAAAATAATAAATATGTTATCATGTTTTATAAGTTAAAGTGTCTGCAACTTTAAATATAGGAATGTAATTCAGGGAGTGGTTGTAAAAAGCACCATAAAAGAAGCAAGGAACGTCAGCTTGCTCTCTCTGGCTTTATGATCCCTAATTACTGGATGGATTCAAGACTGAGTTTTTCCCAACTGTAACAGGAGAGAGAGAGGACTGATTTGTAAGTGAACTGACATTGGATATTCTATATGGACTTTGCTAATTGAATATCCTTGAATGGACTGACTAAATGATACATGACTAATGCACTGTTATTTTGACTATGTTATAAACTCTAAATGGAATAAACTATATTTTGATAGCACAAGCGTATCTGTTATTTTTACTGTATGTTAACAAAACATAAAAACATATCTCACTCATTTATCTGTGTGCCTATCTGACTAATGCTGCACATTCTGTTTAGCTTGTCACCTTAACCCTGGTTGGGGAACACAGGCTTAACACTGGTTATGTGCCCAGAGGCTGCAGTTTAACTAGGATAAAACAGATTTATGTAAAAAGTGAAAGTTTGTGTTGTTATACGTTACAGTGAACAAACAGCTGTGTTTTATAAATTATAGTTTTATATCCATATAAGAAAACATGGCACAAGTCAATCTACAAAGTTTGTCCCTTATATCCAAGCTGGATGGAACAAACTATGTATCATGGTCTATGAAATGTAGTCTACTTCTACGTAGAGAAGGTCTGTGGAACATAATTGAAAATCCACCAAACGAAGAGGAATGGGATCCAGAGATTGAGGAAGATAGACAAAAGATAAATGAATTTGTGCAGAAAAATGAACAAGCTATTTGCATAATAGGACTAACACTGTCTGACCAGCAACTTGTTCATATCCGTGGAGAGCAAACGGACTTTGCCAATTGAATATCCTTGAATGGACTGACTAAATGATACATGACTAATACACTGTTATTTTGACTATGCTATAAACTCTAAATGGAATAAACTATATTTTGATAGCACAAGTGTATCTGTTATTTTTACTGTATGTAAACAAAACATACAAACATTTATCTGTGTGCCTATCTGACTAACGCTGCACATTCTGTTTAGCTTGTCTCCTTAACCCTGGTTGGGGAACAGAGGCTTAACAAAGCCCCTGTTGCCTATTTTTCAAAAATGCTGTCAAAAGCAGAACGCAATTACAGTCAAATCGATACAGTCAAATCTTGCTATTGTATCTGCTGTTGAACGATTTCATGAATATATTTATGGGCGAGCTTTCATTATAATAACTGACCACAAACCTTTACTGGGAATAATAGCGGGAGATAAACCAACCCCTTATATATTATCTCCCAGAATGACTCGCTGGTCAGAATTTTTGGCTGCCTATAATTATAAATTGCAACACCGCCCGGGGAAAGCCATTCCCCACGCTGACACATTGAGCCATGCACCACTTCCAGAAACCGTTGACGGCCATGCTCCAACCGTCACAACACTGCAGATCGAGACACTCCAAAAACCACTGCTGACAGCTTGTGACATCGCGATTGAAACTAAACGCGATCCCATTTTAGCATGTGTCCTCAGCTGGGTAGAGCGTGGATGGCCATTGGACCAAATCCCTGACAACTACGTTCCCTTCAAAAGTCGACAGACGGAACTGTTTTCCCAGAAAGTCTGCATCATTTGGGGCGATAGAGTTGTTGTCCCAGAGCGGTTACAGCAAGCGGTACTGAGAACCTTGCACGATGGCCACCCCGGCATCGTGCACATGAAAGCACTTGCACGAAGCTATGCGTGGTGGCCGGGCATAGACAAGCCGATCAAAGCCTGGGTAAAGACTTGTCACAAATGCCAGGAAGTCAGCAATGCCTCACCGAAAGCAACCCCAACAGAATGGGAAACACCCAGGAGACCATGGTCCCGTATTCATCTGGACTTTGCGGGACCTACGAATGGACACACATTTTTATTAACAGTGGATGCCTACTTGAACTGGCTCGAAATCCATGAGATGAAAAATACAACAACCGAATCAGTCATCAGGAAATTGAACAGATTATTTGCAACACACGGACTACCGGACGTTCTGGCATCCGACAATGGGCCCCAGTTTACCGCACTTTCTTTTGAACAGTATCTGGCGGACCGTGGTATTCACCATGCGCTAACTTCACCGGTGCATCCTGCGACCAATGGAAGGGCTGAGCGCATGGTACATAAAATGGACTATGGTGATATCGAAGACAAGATTAACCGGATACTCCTTTTGCAGCACATCACTCCACACAGCGTCACCAACAAAACTCCCACTGAGTTATTGATGGGACGAAAACTCCACTCCCACCTCAACCGACTACACTTATCCTATGAACCTGAAAAACCACAACGATCCAGCGGGAAATGCCGTAATTTCCAGGTAGGCGACTTGGTTTTCACGAGAAACTTTTATGGCGACCCATTGTGGGTCGAGGCAACTGTAATCCAAATAACCGGACCCAGATTGTACCGAGTGAAATGTCGCGACGATAGTCAGTGCCATATTGATCAGCTGCGTTCAAGGCTGCAGTCTGGGGTCTGTGATTCTGGTATTTTCCAAACTGAGGGGGAGGAGACGATGAGGGGGCTGAGTTTGAAATGGCGGAAAGCACAAGCGGAAGAAATGACCGCTCAGACACAACATGTGAAGAAGGATCGGGGACAGGGGTAAACTCACCTCAAAGGGATACCGAGGACATTAGTGGTAACGGAAGTTTAGATACAGAACCAGAGGCACCCTGTTCACCAGATAATGTCCTACCCCAACAAGACTCTAAACAAATACTGGGAGGACAACATAAATCAAATAGACAATCAAAACAACCTGCCTACCTCAAAGACTATGTTACCGCACCCCTTAAACGGAACCTGGGGGGAAGGGGTGTTGTGAATTAATAAAAGTGCTTGAATAAAGATTGTTGAAACCTTAAAGTAAAGTGCAGGGTTCTGGCCCTGCACTTCTGATTGGCCGATAATAGCGATATCGGATTGGTCCATTCAGGAGAATCTGATTGGCTATTAACGAGCCTTTCTCATTGGTTAAAAGAGCTAACGTTCTTGTGTTTTCATTGGCTAAATACCCAAGAGCTTGCCTATATAAAGGGGGCTGTTGTGGCTGTATTTAGAACCGTTGCACCATGTTAAATAAAGAGTTGAAGTTCGTTGTTCATCAACTCGTCTCCACTTCTTGCGCCACGCACAGAACATAACAAGTAGGACATGCAAGTAAGCAGTTTGGTAATCTACTTAAACAACTTTCATTTTACATATCCCTATAACAGGCTGAACATATATTTTAAGCAATTCTTCTTTGGAATATGAAAAGCTTCACAGTCCATTGTCCTAACATGTAGCTGAAGTACATCACAAAATCCATAGCAATCTAGACCTACATATTTTTCCTTGAAATGTTACAGTCTCTGACAATGGGGGAAATACCCCTTGAAGCTTACTATTAACACCTGGAATCATTCAAATCTGAATGCCAAGTCCCAATGCACAACATTAATCACATCAACCAACATTGATCCTATCACTTGCTGGGTCAATGGATGAAATGCCAAGCAATTGAAATAATAATTTGTGTAACACTGAATCAACATTTTTGTCTCAGAATGCAGTGTATGGTCCTTAGATTAGCTGATACACATGGAAACTTCATGTGTCATTTTGAAATCTAAAAGAAATGCATAGTGTACAAATGCATGATTTGTAAGAGGCTTGTTACAAAATAACCAGACATTGTAGGCATGTTCTACTGAATATTAACTTGGAGAAGGGGTGTGTGTGTGTGTGTGTATGTGTGTGTGTGTTCTTTCCAACCTCCAGCATGTGCTGAGAGAATAATTGAGAATATAAAATGTCTTTATGTCCCAAGCCAGCACTGGATGCAAATAAGCTTTTGAGAAGGCAGATCACAATGTTTGTATTTCTATATGATTTGTAATTTAGAAAAATAAGTCTAGGAAAAAAGAATGGCACTGATGGTCAATCTTACAGTTCAGGTTGCTATGCCAGTTGAGATAGGTAGGAGATAGATAACAAAACAAATGGAATTCCTTTACTCCCATTTGTAAGGCTTTTGCCATATTTCTTTTTTCCTTTTTACTAAAGTTTTATTGAGTTTTAACAAAACAAATAAAACATCTTATTTGAGTATAGCATGGTTCCGGGTTATCACATTTCCATACAGACACAATTTCATATGCATATTCATCCTATATATTCAACTTCATATCTTATTACTCTTTTTCCAACTTCTCACAATTTCTCCCTTTACTTCTCTTAATTTTCTGTTATAATTATCTCATTTGCTTCTTATTTAATTGTATTTCTTTTACCTAAATTTCTATATCTTTTTATTCATTATACTTATACTTTTGTCTGTCTTGTTTACAATTTCATTATGTTCTCTTCCAACCTTCTTAAAAAGCAAAATTCCCTCTATGATTGCCAATCGGAGTGCAACACCTCGAAGTCTTATTGTTATTATCATATGAAATTTCATTAAACATTAAATGTATGCATTCTAAAATTAGAACATTCAAATTTCTAATATCTATTTTATATCATGTAAATCTCATCATTCAGACTCTGCTTGCTACTTCCCCTTAAAAATGTAAAAAGAAAAATTCTAAAAAACATAGCAAAAATAATATACAGTATATATATAAACATTAGTGAACAAAATAGTTATTCAAATTCATTCTAGTACTGGTATGAACCTTGTAAATCTTTTAGGTTTCTTTTCAATATTTATCAATCTTTGAAAACAGTTGAAATGTTTCCCTCCCTTCTTCATTATTACTTAACAGTTAGTAGAATACCATTGGATAATCATTCAGTTTTATCCTATAAGTTATTTACTATTAATAAGCAAAATAATTATTCAAATTCATTCTAATAACTGGTATAAATTTCCTTATAAATCTTTCACATTTCTTTTCAATATTTTATCAATCTTTAGAAACAATTACAATGTTTCCCTCTCTTCTGCATTAATTAATTGCATTAATTATAAAGAAACATACCATTACCTAACAATACAGTTTTGTCTCATAGATTATTTACTTATTTCATTTCTAACTCATTACAGTATTCTACTGTCACAAATACTATCTTTGCAGAATCCTCACTTTTAAGTTAATTTAGCCATTGTCTCTGTGTTTTCTAGTTGAGCAAATACCTTTAATCCTAGTACATTTCCCCTTTTTTCTTTATTTCCTGTTTTTGTCCCTCATGAGTTCTTTCCCTTTCTATCTTCCCCCCCTTTTTCTCATCCCTCTTTTATAACTTTCTCTCTCTAATTTTCCTTTCTGCTTCTACTTGCTGTTATACCTCCTTTTTAGACTATTTTTCTTTTTGGCTGTTCCCCTTAATCTCAAACTTTTAACTCCTTTCCCCTTTTTCCCCCTTATTACCACACTTTGCATTATTTGATCATTGAAAATGGCTCCTTCTTTGTCCCGCCCTTCTTCTTGCTCTTGAAGCTTTCTCTTTTGCTTTTCATAGTTCAGGATCTCCATTTCAAGACATTCAAATACCAAGCCAAAGGATCTTCCTCCCTTTTCTGCATCTTTTTTCTGTTTTTTAAGACTCATCTTCAATTCCTCCAGGAGTGATACCATTTTAAATACTTTTGAACAACCACCCGATTGACTTTAAGTAAAAACAGGAGAAGAAAGAAAAGACCAATGCCAAAAAACACCTTCTTTTTTATATATCACCAGATGATCCCAGACTGCTCCTTCTTGTTTCTTTCCTTTACTCTTCCTTTCCGTGGATTACCATATCCTTGGGAGTCTTTTCAAAGTGTCACTGTTAATCATCTTTATTTTTCCAGGTGGCACTCCATTTTTCCATTATTCCAAGTTCCAGCCTTTTGCTTCCATTCTTCCCCTGTTTAGGGCTTGAAAATAACCAAAGAAAAAATCTTTATTCTCCTTTTGACACTTAAATTTCAGCTTAATGTTGCCTATTAGTGTCAAGGTAAATTAGTACAGATTTCTTTCTATATCATTTGCAATTGTCAATATAAAGGTAAAAAAGGGGTTTTTAACCTCCTTTTCTCTCTCCTTCACTGCTTAAAAGTCTTCTTTCAGAAGTATCCCTCTAAGTACTTTTAGATTTAGGGTACCTTGCTTAGATGTTCTCTGTTGTTTAGCCTGGTCTGTCCTGCTTTCCTCTTTGTCTTTCTCCTGCACAATCTTATCCAGTCGGGTTCTTCTTTGAGGTGGCCATTTCTGACCACCGCTGCAACCGTCTTTGGGAAAGGGAGTTTAGACCAACCAAAGAGGAGAGATGCAGCTCCCCTCCACTTGGTTAGCAGTCTCTCCCGTCTTCATCACCTCTATGGGGTGGCTTCAGCCCCGAATCCAAAGGATTGGGGTGCTCCAGTGACAAGCACAGATCAAAACCACCCCATAGCATGATCGCGGATTTCGGTCTGTTGCTGAAGAAACCCAAACCAGAAGATGCTTTTGCCATATTTCTGAATACATCTATACCCATGATGGCAAATCTATGCATGCGTGCCACAGGTGGCATGCAGAGCTATTTGTGTGGGCATGCAAACCCAGCCTAGCTTACCTGGTTGAAAAACAGAAATACTGGAAGTGATGAAATGGGTCAAATTTTGGCCTCCAAAGGCTGCAGAGGCTTCCCTTGAGCCTCTGGGAGGCCGAAAAGGACTCAAACAGGCTGAAAATCAGCTGGGAGATATGCAGTGCAGTAAGAGGGCAGCAGGGGATGGGGATGAGATTGCACGTGCATGCGTGGGGGGGCTCATTGCCTTCTGGGTGCTGGCACATGAGTGCCTGCAAGTACATGCACAATTTTTGGCACAGGTGCCCCAAAAGGTTAGCCACCACTGATCTATACTATAGGGATTCCCAAACTTTTCTATACCATGCACCCTTCGAACATGTCTGATATATTCCCACACCCCTAAAAAAATAAACAAGTATATGCATATAATTATACATATACACTATATTTTGAAACTTTTAAACCCAAGTTTTTGCACCCCCTGGTATGTTGTCTCACACACCCCAGTTGGGAACCCACAAAGGCATCTCTTTTTCTAAAAGCTCAATAAATATCTTCTTGTGGGTTGCATACATATGTTTCTGTGATTGTGCCAATGTTGCTCTTTTGTGTATTGATAATTATTGGTACCTTTCTGACAATTCTGGACATCATTTAACTATCCCATTGAATTTCTAACCTTTCCCACCATCTGCTGTGAACTGATCCTAACAATGAAAATAAGACCAAAATAGTGTAAGTAGGATGCAGCTCTCTTTTATCAGTCAAACCTTTCTATGTTTTCTTTAATTTTATATCTAAGACCTGTAAAGGTTGGAACATATACAGAATATTTGCATAGCCAGCCCCTTAAGCTGTTCAAAAGTCCCTTATCAATATAATACATCATGAAAGTAAAAGCTCTTGCCTATCTGTAGTAGAAGGATATCTAACACATAATCAGGACAATCCAGAGATCTGAATTTTGGCCACCTCTTGAATATTAATTCACCATAGAATCAATATGCCTAACTGATGCTGTGCTTATTTAATTAGAACACCAGATAGATATTCTGATCCTACAAGTAAACTAACCATTGCTACTTCCTTTCAATTGTCTGCTACTTATTATTATTAGCAATTTTAGACAACTTCACTTGTCTCCAATTACTTGTCCATGCTTAGGCAAAGTGGGTGTGCTACATTCAGTGAAATTGTATCTTCTTATGGGATCAAGAAGTGTGTCTTCTGTCATGGATTCTGTTTCTGGATTAGCATCCTCCTGGAAGTAAACATAGTGTCAGGGTTCCAAGTAACAACCCAAACGAAATCAAAACTCCAAAGCCAGAGGCTTCCTCAAAGTATCGGTTTATTAGGCATGTCATATTGGCACAGCTGTGAAAACCTGACTCTGAAGTTCCCTGGTTTTTCTCCACCCAATTCAAAGTCCAAAGTTCTTTCCCCCCATTACACACAACCAGCATATGCCCCAATCACTCCCATCCTGGGTAACTCCCCTCCATGTCCTTCCAGTGCTGATGACAGTGTCCTTGATTCCCAGAAGAAATAATGTTATTTTGGCTATATATTTCCTCAACTATCTCTACTCCTCCCTCCCTTTCCCACAGCTCCATCCAGCCTTGCTGTGGCAAGCCTTAAGACTCTTAAATATGGCTCCAGGTTTAACATATACATTATACTCTTCAAATGTTCTGTAGGTCTTTTAAAATTTGTCAGATGATGACCTGTGCCATAAACTAGACTTAATGAGTGTCTTGTTCACCATACTAGAGTACTCTGTTAATTGATACAGTCTCCCACAACTAACTTTTATGCTCATCTGCCTCTATCTAGTGCTTCTACCATCCTTTTAGACTCTGAATAGAATAGAATAGAATAGAATTCTAGAATAGAATAGAATAGAATAGAATAGAATAGAATAGAATAGAATAGAATTCTTTATTGGCCAAGTGTGATTGGACACACAAGGAATTTGTCTTGGTGCAAATGCTCTCAGTGTACATAAAAGAAAAGATACATTTGTCAAGAGTCAAGAATCATCAGGTACAACACTTAATAATAGTCATAGGGTACAATAAGCAAACAAATCATACTAGGAATAAATCAGTATAAATCATAAGATGCAAGCAACAAAGTTACAGTCATACAATCACAAGTGGGAAGGGATGGGTGATAAGGAGTGATGAGAAGATTAATAGTAATAGTAGTGCAGACTTTGTAAATAGTTGGACAGCATTGAGGGAATTATTTGTTTAGCAGAGTGAGGGTGTTTGGGAAAAAACTGTCCTTGTGTCTAATTGTTCGGGTGTGCAGTGCTCTATAGCATTGTTTTGAGGGTAGGAGTTGAAACAGTTTATGTTTGGGATGTGAGGGGTCTGTAAATATTTTCACAGCCCTCCTTTTGATTCATGCAGTATGTAGGTCCTTGATTGAAAGCAGGTTGATAGTAATTGTTTTTCTGCAGTCCTAATTATCCTCTGAAGTCTGTGTCTGTCCTGTTTTAAACACTTGTTTTATATGTATATGTTGTTTTAATATATATCATTTCCAAATCTTCTATCTTTTTTTCCTTTTTTAGACTCAAATGTATGTTATATGGTTTTTAATTTACTGTAGTCACATTTCTTATGCTGGTGTATGACTATGATAAAGATTTGATTTTATTTGATCCAGGATTTAAGATTATATTAACTCATTAAGCAATGGTTATAATTATAACTATTTATAGGAAAGGGAAAAACTTATGAATATAGGAAAAGGGATGAATTTCTCTAACTGCCTGAAGGACAGGAGAAAAGTGTATTAACATGGCTGTAAAGAAAGAAAGAAAATAAAAATTAATGTACCAAAGACCAACATAGCTGTGTTTGACAAGGAAAACAAGAATGAATGATTGCAAGTTATATTCAAAAAAAGAGGGAAAATGGAGCTGCAAATTTATTAAATTTGCAAATTTGCATAAATTGGTATAAAATTTACTGATGGTGAAAAAATGAATAGGAAATTTTCAGAGGTGAAAACACTGGTAGTAGGGTAATACATTGTGTATAGTCTATGAGAAATGAACATTTGCTGAAAGAAGCAGGAAATGCCTGGGTATAAAATCACACTTCTGCCTTGGAAATGAGAATTGGGAATGTCAGGAGGAACATAAAAGCAAATTAAATGCAGTAGAAATGTTGGGAAGTGTCTGTGATAGAACAAGGAGAGATGATCAGTATGGAGCAGAAAGAATATAGTCTGAATTATAGAGTGAATAGAGAATTCAAAAGATATGCAAATATTCATAGAAATTCAGTATTTAATATATTGTTTGAAATGAACATTATTTGTTTCAGATAAGTAGCTTATTTTGGGTTTATATATTCATAACTCAAATCATATAAATACCATGATTGACTTCATGGTTTATGGTTAAAGAATGAGAGAATTAGTGAGGGATACAAAATTGATTATTGCTTCTGAGTATGAGTCAGGCTATAGTGACATTATTTATGTGTTTGTTTATATATTCAGTATATTATGATACCTATCTCAGATAAATGACTGGGCAGCTAACAATTAAAACAAATAAAAAATAAAGGAGAATACAACCAATATTTAAAAACACAAATAATTGTGTTTTTAAAAACTGCATAAAATGGCAGCCAATTATTTTTGAAGACCACACAATCAGCACAACCAGACAATGGGTTCACCCTCACTATCAGGGCTGAAATACCAAGTTTTTAATGCCTTGCAAAAGGCCAGTAGGGATGAATAAAGTCTGATCTCAAGAAGTGGGAATACTGCGAAGGAGCTGGTCATATTTATGATATCTTAATATCTAACAGGCATACAGTAACAAGACATGAGCCTCTTTCAGACTGAGCATTGATATTGTGCAATTCTAGTGTCAATTGCCAGGGACTCATGCTATTGTTATATGGGTGCACACCAGAGGTATGGTTTGATACATATAAAAAAATTCAAATAAGAAAGAAAACATGTACTCAAATAAGAGTAAAATTGTGTTTTGAGATGATCATCAAATCTTACATAACTCAAGCATGTACACCATAATGTTCATACTTGTGGGATTACCATTTGTGTCAACATAAGTTTTAAGAATGTGGGAGGAAAGAGGAGAAGAAATATCCACTGCATCTGACAAAAAATGCTCCTGCTAAAACATTGTCAAATGCTTAACTTGTCAAGATGTTAGCGTGTCATTTCTTGTCACATCAATTGTTCATCTGGAGATTTTCAGGCATTAGAGGACTTCTGCAGAGGTACTATCAGGGTTCATAAATAAGATATAATATGGTTCATATTTTATAAGGTAGAGTTTTATAAGCTTTCTATAGTTATGAAGGGAGAGGAGAAATTGATCTCTGCAGTTGTTCACAGAACATTCTTTTTGTTTAAGGTCAACCCTCATGATACCCAAATGTATTTATTTTGAATTCTTAATTCTGCTTTTATTACTTTTACAATTAACTCCTTCCCTTTTCTACTTACCCCACAGCAACCCTGTAATCTGAGTTGAGATGAGAGAGAGTGACTGGCCTAAGGTCACTTAGCCTTAACTTTCATGCCAAAGGTGGGACTAGAAGTCAGAATCTTCTGGTTCCTAGCCTGGTGCCTTAACCACTAATCAAACTGGTCCCTTTATTGAAATTATAACCTCTTCATTTTCAATTTCATTCCACAGATGTTGTGCATTGACAATATACGTTTGATGGAATACATCAACTTTAAAAGCTATCCAACTTCCTGCAGCATATTGATGACTTTAAGGTGATAATAATTACATAAGCGTAGCAATATTTGTATCTTAAGCTCATGCTATTATTAGACTTCAGCATTTTTATGATTGGTTTAAAATACATACCAATGAAAATGCTATAACTCTTCCTAATAATTCATCCAAATGGTATTAAAATGATGTTTTCTTTTCTTAAAGGTATGTGTCAGCCAATACTAGAAACAGGATCCTTGCAGACAGTGATTCAAGGAGGCAGTTCTCTGATGTTTGTTTATTCTTCTTCATCCTAACATTTTCCACAGGTAGAAAGTCTACTTTTCAGATCAATGAATACTATTTCATGGATCAAACACAGCAACCAGAGATAACTGGATGATTTTCATGTCCATATTAATTGTGTCCTGCCACCTTTAACACTAACACTACAACAGAGTTGGAACAGAGTTTGGAAGTCTTCTAGTCAACCCTATACCAGGAGACCTTATATCTTTCTGAACAAATGGCTGTCCAATCTCTTAGAAACCTTCAGTGATGGAGAACCCACAAATTCTGGAGACAAGCTGTTTCACTGATTGATTGTTCTCACTGTCAGATTCTTCCTTTGATCTTCCATGCAAAGGAAGTTTGCCAACAATGTTAGAGTGGTAGGTAGAGTGTCTTTCCAGACCTAAGAATTCCTACACCATGTGATATATAAAATTTTATTTGTAGTTTTTTATTTAATATCCATAAGTGTTTATACATAATAATAATCTTTCAACTTCTAACATTTACTTATACATAGTAATTATAATATATTCTATTATGACTCAGTATATATAATACTGTTTCCCAATTTCTACTTTCTATGTCTATTTTCTAACTCTTAATGAACTCTTAATAATGAATTACCATATTATGAAGTATTGTATATCTAACCAACATTTCTGGTCCTTTTTAGTATTTCAGCTCTTATTGACTTTTTTTTAAATAAAGTTTTATTTGGGTTTTCACACATACAAAATACAAGTAAAACATCTTTTTTGAAAATAGCATGGTCCCGGGTTAAACTTCTTAATACAGACACAAACTCAATTTCATGCTCATTTTTGTGTACTAATCTATATCTTATACTATTCTACATTTTTTATATAGTTTTTTCCCTTCTTTTAATTTTCTCAATTTTATTTTGATTATCTCATCTCAATTCAAATCATTATATTTGTACTTTTGTCTGTTCTGTTTCAATTTCATATTATCTTTTCTCATTAAACAATTTTTCTCCTGTAGTTACTAATTGGAGTATGACACCTTTATATCTTTTAATTATATCCATTCAACTCTTATTTAAACTTCAATATATACCTTAAGGTTATGACCTTCAATACAATACATAATACATAACTTCCAATCAAATTCTGCTTGGTACATTCTTATAATACACACTATATTCTTTTAAAAAAAAAGGATTATAAATATATGTAATTCTAAACTCTCATTTCATTCCAATTCAGTTCTATCATTAATAATCATTAAAGTCTTAACATCTTTAACATTTCTTTTCAATTAAATATCATACTTCCTTAAAGACACATATAATCTTCATAATTAATTTTTCCCTTATTTCTCTTCACATAAGTTTTGTAAATCATTAAATATTCATTTTGTTACATTTATTTATTGACAAGCATTCCACTAAGTTATGATAACTATTTTATCAAACATTTTAATCATACATTGTTTGATATTTTCTGAAATTATTTCTATTTCTAATATAACAATATTATCATATGTACCTTTGCAGAATCCCTTTTTCCATTAGATTTTCACCCATTATCTCTAAATAGGCCCTGTTTCTCTATATTTTTTCTGTCTTTTATAACTTCTTTTCCTTTCTTTCTTCCCTTTCTTCTTCTCCCTCCCCTTTTTACCCCCTTGTCTCTCTACTTTTAATTCTCTCTTCTGCATTTCCCTCTTCTGTTGCTTTCTGATTTTATACTTATTTTTCACTCTATTCTTTTTTTGGGTTGTTTCTCCCAATCTTAAACTTTCCATTCTCTTTCCCCACTTTCCTCTTTTTTCCCCACCTAAAATTACTTGTTCATTAAAGAGGGATTATTATGTCTGATAAGACAAATCCAGAGAATGCAAAAAATGTATAAGGATCCAGTTCACATTTTTTCTGCATTTGTGAAACAAGTCAAAGATGGAAAAATATTTCAGTAGAATCATGTAAGTAGCATTTAACATAAGCAGGTAACAACATAGTCATTCTCCCATTTGACTTTTAAAAAAGCTTGTTATGCAATAGAGCAATAAATTACTTTATTACTTAATTGGTTCTGCCATTCAGTGATTAATTAGCTCCTAGCCTGCAATAGTACAGATTTGGTTATGTTTTGTGAGTGTAGCTATTCTTGAATGTACCCATGTGTATATAGTTATAGCTATTCCTCCATAGAGTTCATCAGAGGCATTAATTAAGCTTAGTCTACAATGTTATCTGCCTGTTTGATTTCTTTGTTTTATCTTCTTTCTCATTTGCACAAGGTATACTTGATCTCCCACCGCTTAATTTTCCTGCATTTTTGGTAATCTATCCATACTGAGAGACTGGTCTTAAAATATATACAGGATTGACTCCCATCAAACCTTGACCCATATCAGTTTGCTTATCAGAATAACTAACAGATCCACAGAGGATGCTGTTCCCATGGCTCTCCATGTTGCACTGGACCAGAGGTCGCCAACCTTTTGGACCTCAGGGACCACCAAACTCATAATTTTAGATCCCAGGGACCATTAACCAGTTCTGTGGGCATGGCCTAGTTTGTAGGTGTGGCTTGGTGGTCATGTGATTGGTTGGGCAGGGCTTTTATGTAAATATTATAAATATTTATATAAATATTGATTTTTTTATAAAAAAGAGCAACTTTTACCCAAAATCAGACAAAGCAGGCAGATTGAGTTGCTCACAGAATCATTCAGTGATCTATCTATCTGCCATCAGCTAGCTCGGTCTCTCAAATTTGCTTGCCATGAGTCTTCACTGAATTTGCTTGCAAGCAAACCTTCAGTCCTAAGGGAGGTTCAGCTGTGCTGAGCCGAGGATCTAAAGACTAGCTAGAAAGCAAGAAATCCAACCATTTCCTGCTTCCTAGCTAATCTAAAACTCCTGGCACAGCAGAAGAGATGATGGTCAGAAAAAGGAAAAATAGCAGTTTAGTAGGCAAGTTTACTGGGTAAGGAGTGAGTGGGTGGGGAGGGTTCCCACAGGCCATATGGATGGTGCAGCCTTGTGTTTCTGTGCAGCCTGGATTAATTGGAGGAGACGAGACAGCCTATAAGTCAGAGGTTTTCAGACTGGTCTTGTGGTACAGGAGTCATAACCTCACCTTGAACATCAAAAAGACCAAAGAATTGATTGCAGACTTAGGAAGATGCACAGCAGAGCCTCTCTCATTATATATCAATGGAGATTGTGTGGAAAGAGTTCATAGTTTTAAATTTCTAGGAACTCACATTTCCAACAACCTTACTTGGTCGGTCCACACTATGGCCACTGCAAAGAAGGCCCACTTACTGCACTTACTGAGGCTGCTGAAAAAGAGTGGTCTGGGTGAGAAGTTGCTGGTTACTTTTTACCATTCTACATCGAGAGCATTTTGGCATACTGTGTAACGGTGTGGTATACTGGATGCTCTGTAGTGGATAAGAAGATGCTCCAGAGAGTTATGAACACAGCACACAAAAAAAATCATTGGTTCTTCTTTGGAAGAGATTGTGAAGACCAGAACACTCTAGAGCACTAAAAATCTCCACAGACTGTTCTCATCCTGGTCATTCATATTTTGAACTTTTAGAATCAGGGAGACATTATAGGTGTCTTAAAATGAGGACTAATAGACTGAGAAACAGTTTCTTTTCAAAGGCAATAATTGCCTTGAATCAAACAGTGCATTTGTGATTTAGTCCTATGTATATAATGACATTTACATAAACTATTTAATTTACTAAATGTTTTAGATAGATTTTAGGCTAGGTTGTTAATAATAATAATAATAATAATAATAATAATAATAATAATAATAATAATAATAATAATAATAATAATAATAATAATAATAATAATAATAATAATTTCATTGTATTCATGGAATACAATGACAATGAAGGTATTCTCTATTCTCTATTCAGGATGACATTGGTTGTGTTTCATCCAACCTAGAACTTGTGATCTTCCACAGGTCAAAATGCTTAGGTCAACTGTTGTCTTCTTTTCCCTAACTCAAATGCTCCACTTTCTTTCTTGCCAATTTATTAGTCTTTATTTTCTTTCCCATGTATTTCATTAGAGTTTATCATCTCCACTTCTGTTCTTTCTCAGACAGGTTTATCACTTCCAAGTACAGCTTGTGTTTCCAGGAGATTATGTGACCACCTATAGAAATGTCTTCTGAGACTTTTTTTTAATATGTAGTGAATGTATTGTTTTATATGCTTAAAAGAACCTGGCTACTAAGAAGTTGCTGCTAGGAAACACTATGGAATAACAAATTATGAATAACCCCATTGAAATGTACATATAAGTTTCAAAACAGCCATTCTGGAAATGGACAATTAAATAATTCAGTTTAAGTAGTGATGTCCCATTTACATTTATTTTAGTTGTAGAAAGTTCAAATGGCTTAAGGCAGGAGTGAGGAGTACATGGACTATTATCTGAGGTAGTCCTAGAAACCCCTTTCAACTACTGTGGTACAAAGCATTAATTTATTGCCATAAGAAACATTCCTTTTATAAAGTATTTACTATGTGTTTCAAAATTCCTAATTCTTGATAAAGTAGGTGAATCACAGAATCACACTGATTACAGTTGAATTTATAGCTTGACTCTGCCCACTTTATGGAATAAACTCCCCAGCAGAATTCTTATAGACCACATGTGATCTTCAAACTGAAAATAATTATATGCTCATTGCTCAGGAAGGTGAAATCAAAAATTTTTTATGACTTCCATTTCATGTTCACTATCACTATAGTAGATATATAGTCCTATTTTTGCCAGGTTTATCACATTTTTTCCCTAATTATGACTTGATTCTAGATATTTAATTCTACTGACATTTCAAAGTTTCAATCTCTTGGCAGATTTGCTGGATGTTAAATAAATGGAGTGCTTCTGTGTTTTCAGCAAACCTTGGCTTCAATTAAGATGAGATATCATTGGATTGTAATATGTGACAAAAATTTTGTACTGTTCCTTACAGTTTTAAATATCACAAAGATTTAAATCTTTGTTAGTGTGCTTTGATGACACACTTGTTTACAATGCATTTATAAATAGACATTTGTATTTTATAAATACACATATAATTTTTAAAAACAGAAAATTGAGACATCACTTTATTAAAGCTTTGCAGCAATTCAACATCAGTGTCAAATATGCACTGAAGATATTTCCAAGAGCACAGTAACAGTATGGTGTATAATGTTGGCAATTATCTGGTGCTCATGCATGAATCTAATGTTCTAATATAAAAATATTGCCCTGCAATTCAGTGTAAATTATTTCTGAAAATATAAAAAATGTTATCTCTTATTTTGTCTTCTTTTCAAAGTTTATAGATAAATTTCTAAAGATTCACTGTCATAAATTGATCAGATTCTCAGGAGGTCCTAAAAATCTTCTCCTTCCAGTTTTTCATCATTCAATTCTGTTATTTCTCACCAATATGAGCCAAATCATGGAAGTCTATAATTCTCAGCTATCTCATGAAGAAATATTTCAGCAATTAATTTGTTCTCAGAGGAAGCACACAAACTGACAAACCAAAAAAAAAAAAAAAGTCTTATAAAACTCCCTGAATTTTTCATTATTGTAAAAATATCAAACAAATTGTTTGATTTCTGCCATCAAAATAGTGTCAGGTCTGTTCTGTCCTTCAGTAACATACTTGAAATCCCCGCGCTTTGATTGGCCAAAGCGCGGGGCTCTCCGATTGGTCAGGCGAGCCGCGCCGATTGGCTCACTAAGAATCTCCCGCGATTGGTCCGTTCAGACCGCGGGAGATTTAAAGCGGTGTCATTGGCCGCGGCCGCCGCGGCGAAAGGAATAAAAGCCGCGGGCTTTTTTCCTTTCGCCAGTTCGGTTCCAGCAGAACAATAAAGAGCTTTGCACTAAGTCACCGACTCCTGGCATCATTTCGCGGACATAACACTGGCGACGAAGGTGGGATCCAGACCCTGAACCGAACCACGTGTCCGACGGAAGCCAGACGAAGCACCGAGATGGCGAAAATCGCACCGCCCGCCCCCTTCAACCCCGCCACCGAGGACTGGGAATCGTTCTCCGACCGATTCCGCATGTACCTCGAGTGCACCGGCATGAAGGACGCCTCGGGCCCACTGAAACGCGCTGTCTTCCTCACCCACTGCGGGACCGAGGTCTTCCAGATGGCCAAAGTGTTGGCCAATCCCGCCGATGCAACCGCGATGGACTGGGACGTCCTCGAACCCATTCTCCGGCGGCACTACGCTCCAGAGGTACCCATCCTGATCCGGCGCAACCAGTTCTACCGGCGGGACCAGAGATCGGGTGAGAGTTTCAGCGACTTCGTCGCCGAGCTGTGGCACCTAGAGGGGCTCTGCGAATTCGATAACCTAAACAACGCTCTGAGAGACCGAATCGTGCTCGGTTTGTGGGACCCCGCCCTCCAGAGCCGGCTGATGGCTAAGGGCAACATCAGCCTAGCAGACATCCTCACCGCAGCCGCAGCCACAGAAGCAACCCGAACTTCCGCCGACAGCATGCGCAGACCGGACATGAGGGACCACGGTGGAAACAACAACCCGGCGAGGTCGACCGAGCCAAAAACCGAGACGACAACACACCAGGGCGATTTCCACTCGGCATCCGGCACGTCCAAGGACGAGGAGGACATCCACCGACTCCAGACAGGGCGCGACCCACGGAACCGGCGAGGTCGTAAGTCGAGGACCAACTGTGCCGGCTGCGGCGGCGACCACCCCAGGTCGGAATGCCAGTTTTTCGATTCGATCTGCCGGCATTGCGACAAAAAGGGACACATCGCCCGGGTTTGCCGCCTGAAGAAAAACTGCAGTCCGACACGATGGGACCAGAGCGACCGGAGGAGGGAGAGCACACCACCCCGGACCAGAGATCGCCCCTCGGACAGCCGATGGGACTAGAACGGACGATCCTCACGAGGCGGCGACAACCGGCGGAGAGAGGAGACCCACCAGACAGTCACCATCGGCCACGCCATCACCAACGACGCCCGGAAGGTCCACGTCGAGGTATGCATCGAGGGCCAGCCATGCAAAATGGAGGTGGACTCCAGGTCCTACCTCTCCATGATTGCATGGCACGAGATAAAGCGGTTGGTGCCCACCCTCCAAAGGAGGAACGTAGACAGCCAGAGACTCATTGTAAAGGACTACCAGGGAAACCGCATCCCGGTAGTCGGCATCAAAAGCTTTAACATCACGTATAAGGGGCGCACCGAACGACTCCCCCTAACGATCATCGACCGCGACCGCCCAAGCCTACTGGGACTGCCATGGTTTGCCCCGCTCGACATCGCCCTCACGGGAGTCAACCACGTCACCGACGATGGCTGGGAGCAGCAACTAGCCCGGGAGTTCCAAGAGGTCTTCGACAGGAACCTAGGCAAGTACCGAGGGCCCCTTATCTCATTCGACCTAGACCCTAACGTCCCCCCCAAACGCCTGAAACCAAGGCGGGTGCCATTCGCACTGAAACCCAAAATAGACGAGCAAATTGATAAGCTCGTCAAACAAGGGGTCCTGCAGCCCATAGACCACGCCCGGTGGGAGACCCCCATAGTCACCCCGATCAAGCCCGATGGGTCGGTGAGAATCTGTGGGGACTATAAGGCCACCCTAAATGGCGCGCTGCAACAAAGCGCCTACCCCATCCCAGTAGTGCAACACCTACTGCACTCACTGGGAGGGGGCAAGGTTTTTGCCAAGCTCGATCTCAGGCATACCAACAGTTGCCGGTCGACGAGCAAATGGCAGAAGCGCAGACCATTGTCACCCACCGGGGAGCATTCAAATGCAACCGACTCCAATTCGGAGTCAGCGTGGCACCGGGCATATTCCAGAGCCTAATGGAGAGGCTATTGCAAGGTATCAAGGGGGTGGTACCTTATTTCGACGACGTCCTGGTGTCGGCAGCCAACCAAGCCGAACTAGAAGGTCGACTAAGGGAGGTCCTAACTAAATTTAAAGAGACGGGGCTAAAAGTAAAGAGGGAAAAATGCCAGCTTTGCACGGAACGAGTGGAATTCCTGGGCTACCTCCTAGACCGGCACGGCATTCACCCCACAAGCAAAAAAATCAAGGCCATCAAAGAAGCCCCCACCCCTAAATCAAAGACTGAGCTACAAGCATTCTTGGGGTTACTGAACTTTTACAACGTTTTCCTACCCCAAAAGGCGACGGTGGCGGAGCCCTTGCATAGGCTCCTGGACAAGGCGGTGACCTGGACTTGGGGGAAACGGGAGCAAGCCGCCTTCCAAAGAACGAAGGACCTCCTCACCTCCGACGCCGTCCTCATACAATTCAACGAGACCCTACCTCTGGCCGTCACATGCGACGCATCACCCTTCGGCGTTGGCGCTGTCCTCAGCCATACCCTTCCCGACAGAAAAGAAGCGCCCATCGCGTTCTTTTCAAGGACCCTCACCAAACCGGAGCGGAACTATAGCCAACTGGACAAAGAGGCTCTGGCTATAGTTGCCGCCATAAAACGATTCCATGAATACCTCTACGGCTGGACTTTCACCATCATAACGGACCACAAGCCACTGCTGGGAATCCTTGCAGGGAACCGGGCCACCCCGAACATTCTGTCTCCCCGAATGACAAGGTGGTCCGAGTTCCTGGCAGCCTACAACTACGAACTCATACACAGACCGGGTAAGACGATCTCCCATGCAGACACCTTAAGCCGCTCGCCGCTACCAGAACCCGACACTGACCCAGCACCCACAACGACCACCCTCAGCATAGAGACTCTACCCAACCTGCCCATAACCGCGTCAGACATTGCCCGAGAGACTAATAAAGACAAACGTCTGGCGCGGGTGTTGCATTGGGTGGAGAAAGGGTGGCCGAAAAGGGATAACGACGAGTCGGTCAAAACGTTCCGAAACCGCCAAACGGAGCTCTCGTTGTTAAAAGGGTGCATACTATGGGGGGACAGGGTGGTCATTCCGGAAAAACTACAGGGGAAGGTTTTGGAAATGCTACACAAGGGGCACCCTGGCATCGTGAGGACTAAAGCCCTGGCCAGAAGTTACGCTTGGTGGCCAGGGATGGACAAACAAATAGAGGCCTGGGTAGCTAGGTGCCAACGATGCCAGGAAACGAGGCCCAGCCCACCCACAGCACCCGTCCTAGAGTGGGAAACCCCAAGGGGACCTTGGTCTAAAATCCATATAGACTTCGCCGGGCCCACAAAAGGACACACCTTCCTCATAACAGTTGACGCTTACTCCAACTGGCTGGAGGTAAGCAACATGAAGACGACAACCACGGAGGCCGTGACCAAAGAACTCTGCAAACTCTTTGCAACACACGGCCTCCCAGACGTCGTCGTCTCCGACAACAGGCCCCAGTTCACCTCGCTGGAATTCGAAAGATTCCTAGCGGAAAGGGGCATCCGCCACGCGCTGACAGCACCGGCGCACCCGGCGGCAAACGGTAGGGCGGAACGGATGGTCCAATTCACTAAAAAGACCATCCGGAAAATAGACCACGGGGAGATCCAAGAGAAAATCAACAGACTACTCTTCACCCAACACATAACCCCGAATACCACAACCAATAAAAGCCCAGCCGAACTACTAATGGGTAGAAAGCTAAGGTCCCCGCTCGACAGGTTACACCCTACGTATAACCCAGAAAGGCCCCCAGACTCAAGCACCAAACACCGAACTTTCGCACCCGGGGACCCCGTATATGCAAAAAACCTGACGGGAGACCCTCTATGGATCCCAGCCATCATCACCCAAGCAACAGGCCCACACTCGTATCGGCTACAAACAGCAGACGGACGAGCATGGAAATGCCACATCGACCAACTTAGGTCGAGAACTACAAACCAACAAACCGCCGACGCACAAACAAACGAACCCAACCCCCGCAACGCAAGCCAAGGGGGGAGGGAATACCCAGGGGACCGAATCCAAAGAAAAATAAACCAGCAGTACTCACCGGAACGTAGCCATCACGACCCCTCGCCAGAAAGAAACAGCCAAGCCAGCTCGACCGACCTGGAAAGACCGAGCGGGAGCGGCGAAACCTGTAGCTCAACCAACCCGGAAGGCCCAGGAGAGAGCTACGGAGAAAGGACCGGCCCGATCGACCAGCCGGTTCCCACGACAGCAGCAGGAGCAACGGAGATCCCGACCGAACCAGCCGAGATCCAGCCTACAACTGAGTTGCGCAGGTCAAGTAGGACCAGACGGAGCCCCGCCTACCTATGTGACTACGCAATGTAAGGACTGAACCAAGAGGGGAGGGGTGTTCTGTCCTTCATTAACATACTTGAGATCCCCGCGCTTTGATTGGCCAAAGCGCGGGGCTCTCCGATTGGTCAGGCGAGCCGCGCCGATTGGCTCGCTAAGAATCTCCCGCGATTGGTCCGTTCAGACCGCGGGAGATTCAAAGAGGTGCCATTGGCCGCGGCCGCCGCGGCGAAAGGAATAAAAGCCGCGGGCTTTTTTCCTTTCGCCAGTTCGGTTCCAGCAGATCAATAAAGAGCTTTGCACTAAGTCACCGACTCCTGGCTTCATTTCGCGGACACAACAAGGTCTTATTCAGATAGAACATCTTTGGGATGACCTGACCCCAGTGTGACCTTTTTCTAATGGTTGAATTCATTTATCTTACTGTTGGTTATCATCTTTTTCTCTTTCCTCCCACGTTTCCCAGAGTTATAGAATTCTTAAGTGAAATAGATTTCATACGTCAATGATATTTCTCAGTCATCAGGTAGAATTGTCTGGAATTTGAGTCATGGCTGCTTGGATGGGCAATGAAACACCTCAAATCAACAACAAAATAAGTCCAGTTGCAATGATTTAACTTCTAGATAGATCTTCACATATGTCCAAAAATATCATAATATAATTTGTTCATTTATGCCTCGAATGAAATCTCTACCATAGATTGATTTATTCTGTGATCTAAATGTCCATGGCAGTTTCAGAAATCTTCTCCAACATTAAAATACAGGAGCATCAGCATGACTGATAGTCATAGTCAAAATTTCAATCATGCAATGTGCTACAGAAAAACTATCTTCTGAACATTTTTTATTCTTCTCAGTACAAACTCATCCTGATGTCCTGATGAATCCTGATATCCTTTGTTGCTAGTTAATCATGTAATAGTCAGTAAGGATTTAATGAATTTGAAAGAATACAATAAATTTTAAATAAAAAAAATGGTGACAGTTCACAAAGATTACTAAGTGCAAATAGAAATATACATTATTTCCATGGTAAGGTAGATAAGGCAGGAATAGTTAAATTGATTATTTTATTCAAAGAGGAAAATGTGTTCTTATTTGGATATCATTTCTGGAATTTGTGCTTATGAAGAAGCAAAATGAAACTGATCTAGGTTTTGTTGATTAGAAAGATTTGGTGTTATAGGAAAGGCTAGTAATATATTAATGTATAAAAGCAAAAAGTTGAGGTTGGAGTGTGTTTATCTTGTACTGTGCGAAGAAGAGTTGGAAGTCAATGCCCCCCCTTTTTTTCTCTTTCCATTGTATCTCATGCCCCCATTGCCCTGCTCCCTTTCCTTCTCTTATTTTCCTATTTTTTCTTCTCTACTTTGTATTTATATAATAAAAAAATGATTAAAATGATTTTAAAAAAAGTAATAGTCTGCGCTGTATTTTTTGGTTGTAGGTTGCTTTACTATATATATAGTTCTTCCTAGAAGAAAGAAACTATTTGCCACATAGCATCTTCATGGATAATTCTAAACTTAATTCTTTTTTAATATCATAGTCCCATTTTTTTCTAATACTTATTGACTTCTTTTTTTTTTAGTTTTCTTTGGCTTTTTCAATAAACAGCAAACACCAGGATAATGCATTTACCTTTTTTAAAAAAAATCAAATATCTGATATCTATTTTTTGATGGATGGTTTAATCTGTTTTGGACGTTACTTGCTAGTATGTGAAATTAACGATATTGTATGACTGCATACATTGTTAAAATTCCTTTCTTTGGTTTTGTATGACAATCTGTTGGCAACTGTTCTTCAGATTTGCTGGTATTATTTGGTCAGATCTTTTACAAATTCTTTTTCTGCTGTTTTATAGATTAATAGTATTATTACAAGTAGTAATAGAAGAACAGCAAGGGATTATGACATTATAGTTAATAGGTTGGATTTGAACTAGGGAGATTTGTGTTACGTCCAACTTCAATCAGTCACTCTTTTACTTCCCCTAAAAGTTATTGTAAAAATGGTTTTAGCAAAAGGAAATATTATGTATGCAGAAAACATGGGGTATTGTATGTGTGTCTATCAGCCTCCTGTGTTGTAACGACCTGGGTAATGGGCTGTGTGCTGACCTTCTGAGTTCTATTGTTTTGACATCCTGGGTCTTCTGTTGTAATCTCCTGGGTTATAATGACCTGGGTAATGGGCTGTTTCATGACCTTCTGAGTTCTATTGTTGTGACATCCTGGGTCTTGTGCTATAATCTCCTGGGTGTGACCGCAAACAGACCTCAAACTCAGAGCCAAACCAAAGCCCAGAATGTCACATTACAACCACCTACTCAAGATATCATATCACAGAACTCAGGAGGTTACACCACAAAACCTCAGGATGTTACAACGACCCAGGAGATTACAGCACAAGACCCAGGATGTCACAACAATAGAACTCAGAAGGTCATCACACACCCCATTACCCAGTGGTGTGATTTGCCAGTTCTCTGAACTGCACAGAATTGTTACAACTGGTTCTATAGAACTGGTCTGAACTGATAGAATCCCACCCCTGCATTTAGTCACAGAATCATAGTGTGTATTTGTGTGTGTGTTTCCCATTGTTTCACTAAGAAGTTTTTGGAGCAGAGAGCAGTCTGAATATACTGTCAGGCCGATTGTGTTTTATAACCCAACCATCCATTTACCAAACCACACTATAATTCTGTGGTTAAGTGTATTAATGCATATCTCGTGTGTGTGTGTGTGTGTGTGTGTGTGTTGTGTACAACCCTAATCCAGGTCCTCAAAAGTCTGTGGAAGCAGGATGTGTGGAAGTGGCTCAGATGCCTAGCATGCCTCCTTTATACAGTCCAAGTTTCACTGGCATACATCAGGGTAGTTAGCACTATTGCTCGGTAGACTTGAGCTTTGTAGCAAGGCTTATTCCACGGCGGACCCACACATTGGTCATTAGTCTGCCATATACAGAGCTTGCCTTGGCGATTCTGCAGTTGACCTCAATGTCAGTTGAGGTCAACTGCAGCATACATACATACATACATACATACATAAATACATACATACATACATACATACATACATTTTAGCTGGCTATGCTGTCCTATATCAAAAAGCACTAGTTTGTTTATTTTTATTTATTTGTTTATTAAATTTATTTGCTTCCCCACTTGCCACAAGTTTATTTTAATATTAGAGCTGAAGTATATCAGAAAGCTGGAAGCTACTACTTATAATATAATTATTTGCATAATATAATTTTATAAAATAAGCATGTGTATAGCTATGTTTTCACATTTTCAGGGCAAAGAGAAATTATGTCTTAGTTGTAATTATATTACTTGTGCTTTTTTGGCCTGGCATAATTATAGCTGGTGGAAGATAGAGTTGTTGTTTAGAAAATATTTCAAAATGTCATTTAATTACTATTTAATTTAATTTAATTATACTGTAGATGTGTGAATGCTTCTCCTTTGCAAAATGTTGACCAATTTGTTATAGGACAAACAGCACAATTCTACTCATACTAAATCCACAGATGAGACTTTTTTTTTCTGAATAAGCCTTGCATAAGATTGTATTACAATCTCACATATAGCTATTAGCAATGCAGTAACCTGGATAACAATAGGTAATCCACATCTGCACCCCTGTCCTACTTTGGGATGCAGCTGCAATATTGCCACACTTGAAACCCCGTAAGGCATATTTTCGGAAGTACAGACATTCTGGAAATGCAATATTGGATTCATGTTCTGTGCAAGTAACACACTTCCTGACTTCCACTACATGACTGTTCTGACCCAACCTGGTTCCAAGAGAGCAAACACAGGACAAAGGCAGCAGCCCCCACCTTTTAAGGTTTAATCCACAAATTCTGTTTCTTCACAGATAAAAGGCTGCTTCCATTAGCTCTGACAAGAAAGAGCCTTGCCAAGTTGTTTGTCAAGACTGCCAAAAACCCACAGATAAGAACTAGTTTACAAGATTTTTCAAATACTAACTATCATATCCACAAGGCTGAGCTTCAGAGTGCCTTTGCCTTCTGCAAAGAACACTTCTTCAAACCTGGATTTTATCCTCTTGAGGGAGGGGCCATTACCTTGCAGGCTTCCTTCTGAGTCACCTGTGCTGTTGTAACTGCTCTCTCCTACTATCAACCTTGTGCGCACAGGCACTTGGCACAGACTCCTCAGGGACCTCATCATTACTGCTGCCAGCGCCCAAAATCTCTAAAGGCAGCAGTCTACTCCCAAATGGTCCTGGCCCCTCATCTGATTCCTCAGTCTCCTCCACTGTCCGCACCTGCTGCCGGCTAACCACAACAATGATTGCAATGTTCTATCTGCTCTCAGACAGCTGTAATGGGCAGAGAAAATAACCATGAGGAACAGGAAGAAGAGCTGCTAGACAATCATCAGGAAAAGGAAAACCAACTGTATTTCAAATAATAATCATTTCTGGTTTTTTGGGATTTTTATTTTTAAAATATACTTCAACATGAAATCTGGGTATCATTCATGTTGGGACAAGTGGCAATAATAATATTAATAATATTTGTTACATCAATCAAATTTATGAAATCTTATTATTAATAAACAAGTTTGTTTTAAAGTATTTATTCAATATTTCAATGTTCCATTTTAATGTCAATCACATATTATTTGAGCTTACATAGCAATGCCATCTTTCAACCTCTAATCTTGTCCTCTAGTTATTGCTTTTATTCTATTATATAAAAATATGTGTTTTTATTTATTCTATTATATAAAAATATGTGTTTTTATCAGAAATTTCTGATTTCTACCTCTATTCTGGTTTCTAGCCAGGTCACAATTACTAATCCTAGTGTTAATATTGATTGTCACATTAAGATATAGTCCTTTATTATTTAATTATTCAATGTTCCAATGCTCCATTCTCATACCAATAACCATATTATTTAAACATACTTAGTAATATTATTGTCAGCTTGGAAGCCATTTTTTCTTTGAGGCTTCTGGGCTGCCACATTCAGTGCCTGGGAATTTGGGAGGGGGAATTTCAAGGAGTGGTGGAAGATTAGCCACAACAACATTCCTTTCTCAGAAAGTCAAGGACATGTTACCCTGGAGGGGAGTGATTGGGGGTAGTCTCCAATTGGAATGAAGTGAGAATTGGACAAGGAGATGGATGTTTGGGTGCAGGGGTTGGATTTTGGTTTTCTTTGGGTTAGGGAAAACCCAGAACTCTCACATTCCAATTTTCCCCAGATATGCCAATATGACGTCTATAATAATGTGGATCTTTGGGAAGATGATATTCTCGGAGTCTCTTTCTTTGGAGGTTGTTACTTGGAATGCTGACAACCATCTTTCAACCTCTAATCTTTTCATCTAGCTATTACTTTATATGACAGTTTTCCTGTATTCTTATTTCTACCTCTATTCTAGTATTTAATCAGGCCATCATTATATTAAAAAAAGAAAATATTTCCTTTCTATCCACCATATTTTGTTCATTTTTATACTTCAATTCTTATTCGTGTTTTAGCTTGCCTCACATACTATTCTCTTGGATCCATTTCAGATAAAATCTTGCAAGGATTAATTATAATCCAATGACTTGACATACTTCAGCATAGAAATTAGGTACAAAATACTTTATTGTAGCACACACCTTTCCCAATAATTGACTATTGATCTGAATTAACTCCACACTCCTGGCTTTACAAATTGAAGCAGCCACATAAATACACCTATAAGTTAATCCTTATAATAAATAAAAGTCTTGAAGTTTGTAAAGTGGCCTTCAACCTTTGCCTCCTTCAAAAGTCCTTATATGTTGGACCTCTGGTTATTCTTTTATATTTTTGATATTCAGTCTTTAGTTCATCCACAAGCGATGCCATTATGAAAAGAGAAACTTTTCCCAAAACAACCACAAGTATTTTTAATCAAAAACAATTCAAAAAAAAAGTTCCAAAAGTTAATACTTTTCTTCCTTCTTCTCTTTCTCTTTCTGGGGTTAATGTTTAATCAAAGAGGTCCAATTACCATATATCTTTCTTTGGGATTCTAGGCAATCTCCTCCTTTTTCAGCTTCTGCTCCAATTTTTTCTCCTCTTCCTTCCCACTTGCAATATCAATTTTAAATAATCAGAAATCCATACCTCCAACAAGGGTTTTCCAATTTCTTAAATTTTTCAATGTCCAAAAATCCTTTTGTCCCTTAGCTTCAACTCTCAAAACAATTCACTTTCAATGTCCAATATATCCAAACATTTCTGCTGTTTCCATGGGGTGGGAGAGTGAAGAAAAAAAAAAAAAGTTCCCTTTAACAGCTTCTCCGCCGCTTTCGCTCTTCTTAGGGATACAATGTATCCTCCAGCAATTCAAACAGCTCAGTTCCAGGCAATTTAAAAGATGTTACTTGACCCGGCTCAGACATCACTTTCACTCTTCTCCTCCAGCGCAATCTTACCCGGTTGCTGGCTTCTTCGTGGCGGCCATTGCTGACCGCCGCTCCACCGCCTTGGGAAAAAGGGGTTTTTCCGGCAAAGGGGGGGGTCTGCGACACCCCCACCCCCCTATCCGACTCCCCTCTCTCTTCAGCTGTCCCTACAGGGCAGCCATATCCCCCTGACCCATCTGGATCAGGGGTACCTCGACGGCTAGCACAGCAGGAATCGCGAGCTGTCGCGAATTCCTGCTGCCCCGAAGCCACGCGAAACCGGAAAACCAGTCCAATCTCTTCTTTAAAGTCTCAAGTGATGGCACTCCCACAACTTCTGAGGGCAAGATGTTCCATTGGTTGATTGTTCTCACTGTCAGAAAGTTTCTCTTTATTTCCAGGTTAAATGTCTCCTTATTCAGTTTCCATCCATTATTCCTTGTCTGGCCTACAGGTGCTTTAGAAAATAGCTTGACCCCTTCCTCCCTGTGGCAGCCCCTCAAATATTGGAAGACTGCTATCATGTCTCCCCTGGTCCTTCTCTTCACTAGACTAGCCAAGCCCAGTATAATGAATACTCATTACAAAATATTTATGAGTATAATGGTCGAAAGAATGAAAAAAATAATGAGTAATAAGATACACCCCAACCAAAATGGTTTCCTACCATTAAGACAAATAGAAAACAACACAAGGACTGTAATAGATGTACTGGAGTATTATGACGCACACTCAGATAAACAAATCACATTATTTTTTTTATTTTTCTTTTAGATGTCCAAAAAGCATTTGATAAAGTAAATTGTCAATTAGGGAGCTGGTGTCACAACGATACAGCATGCGATCTTGGAGGTCTGAGATTGCTGCCGATATCTTTGCTCCTGGATGATCCAAATGGATCTAAGCCATCCTGAAGAGATGGTGAATGTAAAGAGCTCATCCTGTTGATCCCAGGGATATCACAAAGTCCCTGGTAGATCCAGGAGAAGCTCTTTTTGCCAATAGCAAAGAGGCAGCCATTAAAGCTGCTGAAGTTGGGACAGCTCCAAAATGGAAGAGAACGGAAAGAGAAAGTGTGCCGGTTTGGTGAGTTGTTGTTTTTTTTTTACTTTAAGATTTGAAAGGACACCCTGAGGAAAAGAAAGAATCTGTAAAATTTTAGACAGAAGTGATTAAGCAGTGATTTTAAACAGGAAGTCAAAGTATTTTATTTTTCTCTTTGCTGGACTTTTTACATATGATTTTGTATTTTGAAACTGGACTGGTTTTTTTTTTTCCACCTATTCTTTCTCTCCTTTTTGACTTTATAATATTCTGGGCTAGAGACTCCCTTCTAGTCATCTTTTTTAATATCTTTTTCCCTTTTTAATTAATTTTTATCATATCTTGTTTGGAAAAGAAGGGGGAAAGTGAAAGCAGAAGAAACGTTGTAACACTGTCAACTGGAGGCTTGGAAATATTGTAACTCTTTTTTTTCCTCTTGACCAGACAAAGCTGAGAAAGATCTGAGATTTCTCTTCAAGGACTTTGAGCCTGTTTGATAAGATAGAGAGAAGAGCATGGGAGAGTATCATTGCTGGTGCTCTTCTGGGTTTCTATCAGTATCTGCAGTCTGGTGTTAAAGTTTACAGAAAAAAAGATAAGACTCTAGAGAAGAGTTATAAATTTTAACAAAAACTAAATAAGGTGCAGTGTGCTCTTTCTATTTTTTTTTTTAAGCTGAGCTATTTCTTACCTCTTCCTTACTAGCTTACTTTTTGTAACAGCTATTTGGATCTTTGGCCTTTGGAACTTGTTTTTGTCCTTTTTGTTTTTGAGGTCTAATTTTTACATTTACATTTTATTTTAAAGGAAAACCTTTAGTATTAATGTTTTCATTCTTTTTTTTTCCTTTAAGGAAGTAGTCTTTTCTTTTTTCTCTCTCCCTCCACTGTATTTTTTTTTTACTTTCCATATTGGGTTTTTTTTTGGGGGGGGGCTTTCCTTTTTTTGTACATCTTTTCATACCTGAGACTTCTTAATTGGATTAAGGTGTTGAAGAACCTGAAGAACTTCTTTTTTTCTTCTTTAGTTTTTTATCTTCTATTTTTCTGTCTCCTCCAGGCTATAACATTTTTTTTCCTTTTTCTGTTTATGGTCTTTTCTTCCTTTTTTGAGTTTTTACTGCTATCTAAGCAATCGATTGGATTAAGGTATACAAAAACCTGAGAAATTTTCTTTTCATTATTACTATTATTTGGCTTCTTTTTTCCTACTATTTTTACTTGGAATTACAATTGGCTATTTCACTAGTGGATTAAGGTTCAGGAGAACCTGAAGATTTTGAATTGTCTGAAATGAGTAGGAAACTAACAGCGGCTGGTCCTTCAACTTCTACTTCTTCCTCTTCACCATCTGGAGGACAACGCTCAATACAGACAATGTTACAGCAAGAAAAAGAACAGGAAAAGGTGATGCTGCACATGATTATGCAAGGAATTCAAAATATACAAACAAGAACAGAGAATATTGAAAAGAGAACAGAGAACATTGAACAAAGAACAGGGAAAACTGATTAAAAGGTGGAGAACATTCAACAAATGATGATGAAGTATGACAAGAGATTCCAAAAATTTGAAGAAGAAAAACAAAGAGATAAGAAGATTGGAGATATTGATAACAGATTAACTGTGGTTGAACAAGATAAAAATGGGATGCTGAGATGGGAGATGGACAGATCAGAATTTTATTTCAGATTCCAAAACATAGAGGAAGAAAAGGGACAAAACCTAGCTGAGATAATGATAGAAATTTTGGCTGAAGCTTTGGAAATAACTAAAGAAAAGATGATGGATAGAATAGATGAGGTTTATTGAGTCTTCACAAGATATGCAATGAGAAATAGCTTACCAAGAGAAATTCACATCAGATTTACAAAGTAAGCCATTAAAAGGCAAATATTGCAAATGCCAAGAAAGAAAACATTGAAATATAAAGACAAGGAGATTGTGGTCCTAAAACAAGGACCCAGAAGAGTGAGAGAGATGAGAAGAGAAGAGAATACCGATTTCTGACCAAAATGCTACTTTAAAAAGAGGTGATTTATAGATGGCTGATTCCAGAAGGTTTAATGTTCACATGGGAAGAACAGAGACATAGAATTGATTCAAGTGAGAAAGCTGAATTATTTTATACAGAATATTTTGGAGGGAAAGAGGAGGAGATAGAAAAAGAAATGTCACCAATTGAATTCTAAAAGGACTGCCAAATAGTGACCGAAAAAGAAAGTGCAGTAGGCAGGAAGGTGGAAGTTAAAAGAACAATGTGAACCAAGATCTACGAGAGCTGCTAAAGCTACCTATAAAATATCATCATGGAAGAGAAAAAACTGATTACAATTAAACATAAATGGACAATTCAGCTGTTAAAAGAAGGAAAACTTTCTATAAATTAGAGAAATTAAAATTTGACATAATCTACCTATAAGAAGTACATATTAAAAAGCAACATGAACAACTGTTGATACAGCCAAAATTAGGGAAAATATTTACTTCTTTGACACAATGCAAGAAAAGAGGAGTGGTTTATACATTAAAGATTTTATCCCAGCTAAATTGATCCATACCTATGACGATGGGAGATTATTAATGGTGGAAATAATGGACAATAATATGAAAATACTCCTGATTGCAATCTATGCCCTGAATGACAATCAAGAAGAATTTTATAGAAAATTGCATATGAAAATAATTGAACTGGACTATGCTAATATAGTTATGATGGGAGACTTTAATGGAATTGTAGGCAACAAACTGGACTATACAGCACAGAAAACAACAAAACAAAAGAGAAAGACCCTCCCTAAATCCACCTTGGGTCAGTCACTTTCTCTTAGTCCTAGGAAGCAGGTAATGGCAAACTACTTCTGAAAATCCTTACCAAGAAAACAGCAGGGATTTGTCCAAGAAGTCCCCATCCCTGACTCAAAGATACAACATTCACATACACTAGAATAGAATAAATTTTGGAAAAACGCCATCCCATTGAAATGTACTTATTAAATTTTATAAAACCATATACCTCTTCAAAATATACTGGGCTGTCCGTTGTATTTGTTAATGGCTTCATTAATTTTATATTCCTTTTATTGGAAAAGATCTTTGATTTCTTCTTAGGAAGAATAGCTAAACTAAATTGTGGGAATATGCGTCAATGTCTAGAATAACTTTATATTTAAAAAGTAAATCTGTCACAGAATTCAATTTTAATTGGAAACCATCCTTGTATTACAATATTATACATGGAATTGTGCCATGTCCAAAACTGGGGTTTTAGAATACATATTTTAAATTCATGAACAATTTATAGTGCTGGTGGAGTAGATTATCCACTATCTATAGTTTTCTTTCAATAAGAGGAATAGTGCTAATCAAAGATTTAATAGCTTAAAACCAAACATGGAACATGAAATGATATGAAATATCTTTAATACATTAAGCTTCTACTGATGCCCAAAAATCTATTCATTTCATGATAGTTTAGATTTGCTGCTTATCCACTCGTATTTACATGAAAATGTTTTTTTTTTTAATTTAGTCTACCTCATTGGCTATGATACAGATACTGTACAAAATTAATTCATGGATATCATGGATTTCTTTTCCTCAAATGTACATGTGCCATTGTCTTGCCACTCTTAATTGTAATTCTGAAATTTTATTGGGTCTTCCTCATGGCTTGATTGAATGCACCACTCCCTATAATTTTCTAGGAATGCTATAAACATGTTCCTTTTCATCAGTGTTTATGGCCATTCTCTTTGTTGTTACCTTTACATGGAAGGTGTAAATGTATCACAGTTTAAAGATCTACCTTGGTAAATAGAGAGGACCTATCTATTTTTCCAAAACTGACAAGGACCATATCTTTCTAAGTTGCCTGATTTTTTTTGGTTCAAAAGAAAACCAGACCCCATAAAAGAGGAGGTTGAGTTGCACTGTATGTAAAGGACCACTATATTTCTACAGAAATGCATGAAACCAAAGATGAAAACCACCTAGAATGCATATGGGTCAATATAAAAGAAAAAAAGAATGACATGGCCATAGGCGTGAATTATAGGCCACCTAATCAAACAGAAAATATAGATGTCCTTTTTGCCAGCCAACTAACAAACATATGCAGGAAACACACAACAGTAATGGGAGATTTCAATTATCTGGATATCAATTGGAAAACTAATTCTGCACCAAGTGAGAAATCACATAAGTTCCTTACCAACCTAGCTGACAACTTTGTTGTCCAAAAGGTAGAGGGTGAAACTAGAGGGACAGCCATACTGGACTTAATTCTGACAAGCAAAGAAGAAGTGATAGAGGGAACTGCAGGAACCTTGGGTGAGAGCGACCATGTCATACTAGAATTCAACATAACACAAACACAAGCTACAGAACATAATGACACCAGAGTCTTGGATTTTAAAAGAACTGATTTTGATAAACTCAGAGAGAACTTGGGAAAGATTCCATGGATGAAAATCCTAAAGGGTAAAACAACTCAAGAATCTTGGGAAATTCTAAAAAGTATGATCATAGAAGCCCAGACCAGCACTGAGAAAGAAAAACAAGAAATCCAAGAAGAAACCAGCATGGCTACACAAAGATCTCTTTGGCAAATTGAAAGCAAAAAAGGACAAGTACAAAAAAAATGGAAAGAAGGACATACAACTAAGGCAGAATATCAGCAGATAGCCAGAATCTGCAAAGATGAAGTCAGGATAGCAAAGGCTCAGAATGAACAAAGACTTGCAACAAAAGTCAAAGATAATAAAAAAAAAAGTTTCTTCCAACATATAAATAACAAGAAAAAAATCAAGGAAACAGTCGGTGCCCTAAAGAGAGAAAATAGCAAGGAAGTAACAGGCAACAGAGAGAAAGCAGAATTGCTTAACACATTCTTTTCCTCTGTCTTCACGCAAAAAGAAACTATAGATCAACCCACCAAAAACATAACTGGAAAAGACAGACCAGAAATAAAAGTTAAAATAAGCAAAAAAAATAGTAAGAGAACACCTGTCTGATCTTGATGAAAACAAATCACCGGGTCTGATGGATTACATCCCAAAGTTTTAAAGGAGCTGGCAGAGGTCATCTCAGAACCACTGCACCACTGCACTCAGAACCTCTTTCAAAAATCCTGGAGCACCGGGGAACTACCAGAGGACTGGAAAAGAGCTGATATGGTTCCCATCTTCAAAAAAGGAAAAAAAAACAGACCCAGGAAACTATAGACCAATCAGCCTAACATCAATACCCAAGAAGATACTGGAAAGATAATAAAAAAACAGTTCTGCCAACATCTAGAAACAAGTAAAGTAATAACTAGCAGTCAGCATGGGTTTGTTAAAAACAGATCATGTCAAACCAATCTTATTTCATTCTTCAACACAGTGACGAAATGAGTAGACCAGCAAAATATTGTGGACATAATATATTTAGATTTCAGTAAGGCATTCAATAAAGTTAACCACAACCTACTTCTTAGTAAGCTAGAAAAAAGTGGTACAGATAGCACCACCACTAGATGGATTCACAACTGGCTGGCAAACTGTACTCAATGAGTAGTCCTTAATGGGTCTAAGTCTACATGGAGGGAAGTAAGCAGTGGGGTGCCACAAGGTTCTGTCTTAGGCTCAGTACTCTTCAATATCTTCAGTAACAACTTAGATGAGGGAATAGAAGGGGAACTTACCAAATTTGCAGATGATACTAAGCTGGCAGGAATAGCTAACACCCAAGAAGATAGGCTCAAGATCCAGATGGATCTTGACAGACTAGAACACTGGGACATATCTAATAAAATGAAATTCGACATAGAGAAAGTAAAGTTTTACACTTAGGCAAGAAAAACCAAAGGTACACATATAGACTGGGTGGAACCAGGCTCAATAGCAGTAACTGTGAGAGGGATCTTGGAATCTTAGTGGACAACCAGCTAAATATGAGCCAGCAGTGTGCAGCAGCTGTCAAAAAAGCTAATGCAATCCTAAATTGTATTAACAGAGGGATACAGTCAAGATCAAGGGAAGTACTAATACTACTCTATAAAGCCTTAGTAAGACCACCTAGAGTACTGCATCCAGTTTTGGTCACCACATTATAAAAAAGATGTTGAGACTCTAGAAAAAGTACAGAGAAGAGCAACCAGGATGATTAGGGGACTGGAGGTTAAAACATACAACAAACAATTGCAGGAACTGGGCTTGGCTAGTTTAGTAAAGAGAAGGACCAGGGGAGACATCATAGTGGTCTTCCAATATTTGAGGGGCTGCCACAGGGAGGAAGGGGTCAAGCTATTTCCTAAAGCTCCTGTAGGCCAGACAAGGAATAATGGATGGAAACTGAACAAGGAGAGATTTAACCTGGAAACAAGGAGAAACTTTCTGACAGTGAGAACAATCAACCAATGGAACAGCTTGCCCTTGGAAGTTGTGGGAGCACCATCAGTTGAGACTTTCAAGAAGAGATTGGACTGCCATTTGTCAGAAATTGTGTAGGGTTTCCCGCTTGGGTGGGGGGGTTGGACTAGATTAGCTACAAGGTTCCTTCCAACTCTGATTATCTTTATCTGTGGTGCCATTTGTGCTATCTCTCTGGGACATAAAATGACTATAAATTTTAGTGATTGCCACTGTTATCTATATTATTGTTTATTTTATTCATTTATTTTATGTAATTGCATAGTATTTTATTTTTACTTTTTGATTTATTAATAATTATAGCTTTAAATATTTTTTGTTGTTAGACTCTCTGGTGTAAGGACCATAGTGAAGATTTTGATTTGATATCTGTACTATTTATTTCTTATATTAATTCAAAATATATAATAACAGTGTTGTTAGAGATCTTGGAGGTCTTCTAATAAGGAGGAGGGAGAAAATAAAAGCATCCTTAGAATAAGCCAGTAGCCTCTTCCCCTCCCAATGTCATCCACTTCAGTTGGAAACAGTAGAAATAAACAGCCATCGCTCCAGCTCCTTGTAGAGCATACCAACAATTCAAGTTTAGCCTATACAAAGACCTGCCAGATTAGATAAACAGGCAGCAATCATCATGTGATATCTATATGCATACATTCAACTTGTATTTGAAAATATTTTTTAGTACTAAGATAATCAATCCATCACTGATGGTAACTAATTAGAGAGGCATGTTATGACATACTACATCTTGATAACACATACTTTGTTTGATCACACCAGTGGTGGGATTCAAAATTTTTTACTGCTGGTTCTGTGGGCTTGGCTTGGTGGACGTGGCAGGGGAAGGATTCTGTAAAATCTCCAGTTAGAGGTGGTATTTGCCAGTTCTCCGAATTATTCAAAATTTCCACTACTGCTCCAGAACTGGTCAGAACCTGCTGAATACCACCTCTGGATCACACAATTGTTAATCTTAAAACTTTACAATTTATTTTTTCTAATTTCCTCACAAATTATGATAAGGTTAGTCACATTCAAGACAGCCATATCAGTTTGGAAGTTTTGTCCAATCATTCTCTCAAAAAGGGAATGCAAAGCTTTCTGCATTCCTTACTCTGTCAAAGTAGAACCTCAGATGTGTTTCAATCTTGTAAAAATGGGTTGCCTATATTGTTCTTGTAGGCAGAGATAAAACAGGAGAAGACATTTACCCAAATTGTTGCCATTTTATTTAATTTATTATATACTCGTAAATATGGGGCTAGAAAGAGAAGTTTGGCTGCTATTTTATGAGTTACAGATTTACACAGTGCAAGAAATTCATGTAAAAGATCATTATATCATGTTATGGCATTTTAAATATTAATGCAAAGACAAGCTTCTCCTTTTGCCTCACTAAATGATATTTCTTATCTTTAGTGCCATCCAGCTATTTTTCTTCACTGTCGGTATGTTTTATTACCCATACTTTGTATTTATATTACCTCAGGTGGTAGAATGTCATAAAGCTTGTCATGTTAAGCAGTAAAAAGCCTTGAAATTGTACAAGAATGGCTTTTTATATGCATAAAGCAGAATATGGTGATAGGGCAGGGGTGCCTTCTTATTTTATGGTTGATTTTTCTGACTGAAAGTTCCAGTTTTGACAGAAACTATGCCTCAATTTAAGGAATATAGGGGTTATTATAAGTTATATCACATTGTATTTTGCCTCTAAAAATCTCTTTAAATATCTCTGCAAGAATTATGAGGTATTACTGGAGGTAAATCAAGGTGTTGAATGTTTATCTGCACAATCAAGCCAAGTAACACCCAATACAAACGCTTAACACACACACAAAAATTCCTTAAATGTTGTTTGCTTTTAATATATAATTTATTTGAACAATTCCTTATATATTTCTCTTCACAGCATAAATTACTTCTAAGAATTTTCCATAAATACAGTATACATGTAGTCCTCAATTTACAATAGATTGCTTAGTGATGATTCAAAGTTACAATAGTTCTAAGCTATTTAGGACCCAGATTTTAAGTTTCAATAACCTCTAGTCATGTGAGCACACTACAATAACTATTTGCAACTCTTTCAAGTGTCCCTCAGTCACATAATCACATTTTACGTTTTTTGCAGAAAATCAGCATTTACTTCTAATTTCAGGCAAAACCAGCTTCTAGCATTTGTTTGCTTAACAATTGCTAGATTTGTTTAATGACCAACATATTCACATAACTTTTCATTTGCTTAATGATCATCACAAAAATTGTCATAAAATCAGGTTGGTAAATAAGTGATTCAATTTATGACTATCATGATTTAGGACGATGATGGGTAGGCTCCATTACAGTCACAACTTGAGAAGTGCCTGTATGCACACTACATATATAATGTGTAATGTGTATATTACATACAATGCATATATTATATTTTATACAGATTCATACAAATGCATGCTTCTATACATTATATTAAAAGCTGCCATCTGCTAGAACTAAAGGATACATTTTTCAGAAAAGGTTTGTTGGGAAAATTTTTAAAAATAACTGAGAAGAATGCTAATAATGAAGAATGGTATTTTCTGCCACTCATTTTTTTCCATCAAGGGGCAATTTTCTTTTATAATATATTGTTATGATTCTACACTCAGGCTACTAAGAAGGATATAAAACAGTGACTAGTTTGCCAACAATGATAACATGCTGTTCCTATTTGTGTTTCGTGCAGCAACTTTGAAAATAAATAAAAAGGGGAAAAAAGCTGTCTTATTGCCACTGCAGGGGTCACTTCATGTCAAAAATAAGTTTACATTTATTTCTTTCCTGACAAATAAATGTGGTAAAAGCCTAGAGCTAAGTAAAGTTTTAGCACACTGTTTGTTCTACTTTGATTTGCTGTGGGTATCTCTTCACATCTGAAAGATCTAAACCTTTATTTCCTTCAGGAGAACATTTGGCAAAAGTCATCTCCATCTCAGTGCCTAACTAATAATAATAAAAACAAGGCATTCCATTTGTCTCTGCTCCACTTTATTTCCCTTTAGTTATTTATCTGAACCTTAAACAGATGAAGTGGTGGGATTTGAACCTCTTGCTATCTGCTATTCTTATTCCCAGCTAATATGTATGTAAAAATGCTACAATTTCTCTGGATATATTCATGGCTGCAGCTGTGTATTAGTTTATTTGTTCTGCTGGAAAACACCTGCAATGCTACAACCTCAGTCTATTCCCTCATTAATGATTCTGCTGAATTCCCATTTACTGCGTATGACATTAAAGTACAATACTTTGTTAGTCTTTCTGGAGATTGATTAACACGGGAATTGGATGAATGTTCCATATCTGGTGGCAATTGTAAATAGACCAAAAACATCATGGCTTTATCATTGTTACTTTGTCAACTAAGCATTTCTGCCTCAGCACCATTTCCCCAAGAAAATACTAGTGTGAGCAATAATTTCAGTCATTTCCATCTTGTTTTAAAAAGCCAATTTATAGTCAAATCTTCTTTATATTGCCTTCAGCTCATACAAAACTTGATATCCCTTATTTCATCTTCACTCTTTGAGGGATTCAGTGATGTACCTGCTTCACAGAGAATGCTAAGTGACTTATTGATCCCAAATTATCCTTTTAACCTCATAGCTGTTCCAAAATATTAAACTTGCTATAGTCAAGTTTATTATGTATGTATATTGTTATTTCTCCTATTTACATACCACAAATAATCCAAGGATAATTCAAAATCTTGTGTTTGACTTTTAAAGCCTAAAGCAACCTTTTTGGTTCTGTGGTCTGGCAGTGGTAGCTTCGGCAGTTTCAGGGGAGGTGGAGGATGCATGCACAACCTAAATCCCACACATGTGCAAATGAAGCTTTGAGCACCCACCTGCCACTTCAGCAGCCCAGATCCCAATGGGCCAGAGCCAGGTAATAGTCTGCAGCCTAGAGGTTGAGGATATCTGCATTTACACCTGTCTGGTTTGGTTATGCAACCCAAAAAGACAGACACAGACTTCAGAGAGTAATTAGGTCTGCAGAAAAAACAATTCCTACCAACCTACCTTCAGTTGAGGACCTGTATACTGACAAATTAAAAAGAGGGCTGTGAAAATCCTGGACATAAACTGTTTCAACTTCTATCCTCAAAACGACATTATAGATGCACAGCAGAACAACTAGACACAATAACATTTTCCCCCTAATGCCATCACTCTGCTAAACAAATAATTCCCTCAACACTGTCAAACTGTTAACTGTCTGCATTACTATTGTTATTAATCTTCTTTCCTTTCACCTATCTCCTCCCACTTATGATTGTATGTCGGTAACTTTGTTGCTTGTATCCTAACAATTTTTAACTGTTTCCTAATATGATTTGACTGCTTATTGTACTCTATGACTATTATTAAGTGTTGTACCTTAATAATTGTACCTTATAATTCTTGACTCTTGATGAATGTATCTTTTCTTTTATGTACACTGAGAGTACCATGCACCAAGACAAATTCCCAATCACACTTGGCCAATAAATAATTCTATTTCTATTTTCTATTTCTATTTCTATTTCTATTTCTATTTCTATTTCTATTTCTATTTCTATTTCTATTTCTATTTCTATTTCTATTTCTATTTCTATTTCTATTTCTATTTCTATTTCTATTTCTATTTCTATTTCTATTTCTATTTCATTCCATTCCATTCTATTCTATTCGATTCTATTAACCTTTATAGACCATACTGGCAGAGACAATAAAAAACATATCTTCTTCTCATTACTTTTGTTTCACAAGCTATATTTAACAGATTTTTTTAGAAAGTGCCTAAAGTAGAGACTAACCTAAGCTCAGACAGAAGCTTATTTCAGAGGGTGAGGACAGCAACTAAAGTACAGGTTCCATACTATCAATCCTTCATTTCTGGAAAAAAAACTTCTCATGAGGAGAACAAATAGTTTGGCCAGAGTCTACTTGGAAGAGATAGTCATACACATGTCCTAAATCTATTCCCTTTAAGGCTTTGTAGATTAATGTTAGAATCTTGAATTTACTCGTAACACTACTGGAAGCCAGTCCAGTGCTTGCAATGTAAATGCCATACTGCCAAACAGGTTCGTTATTAGTCAGTGTGCAATCAGTTTCATTCTGAATCAGTTACAATATTCAGATAGTCTTCAAGCTGGAGAATATTATGATAAGCTCACATTGCAGCTTCAGCTGGGCAAAAGCATCACACTTTCCACATATTAATTTAGGTGAAGCTGTGAAAGTGGCATTGCCAAATTGTGAACGCACTCTTTTGGAGACAGACTGCCCATCAATCTACCATTGGAAAAACATTTTCCCTTTCATTCTGGGATTCAATTTCAACTTGTTTCAATTCACCTAGAGGTCTTACAGCCAACAGACATTAGTTGAGAACTTCCACAGTATCTTCTGAAGCTCCTTGGTAAGTATGATCATTGTCAGGAAGATACTACAAAGTTGACAACACAACAATAATCTCCATGTTCCAGAAAGTAATTAGGTTTGTGAAAGAAGTGGGAACTTCCTCATCACTAACTTGCAAATGTCTGGGAAGAAAATTAATTAGAGGAAAACATTTCAGTATTCCAATATGAACCTACAGTTAATGTGTGATACTTTTAAAATGTTCACACTTTCAAAGGCTCCTTTCTTAAATATAGGAGAAGCTTTCTTGGAGGGAAGATATATTTTATAGAAAAATGTAAATTGTGAAATGGGGAAGATTTTCCCCTCACACCTACACAGTTGCTCTGCATGTTAAAAAGGGGCTTAACTCACTGGTATTTTCTACTTCTCTTTTTTTCCTGGAGTGTCTATGGAAACTGTTTCTTTGGACACTCCAAGAAATGCAATGAATATTAGTGGAAACCATAAGGGTGTGTGTGAGAGAGAGAGGGGGAGGAAGGGAGGGAAGGGGAAGGGAGAGAGAGGGGGGCACGACATCTAGAAGGGCTAAAAAGATTCAAAGAATTGTCTAGCTCTTTTTGAGTACAAAAAAAAAAGGGGGGGGGGTATTTATCTTCCAGGAAGCTACAGAGAACTGCATGTCTTTTTAAAGAAAAACCAAAGGGGAGAAACTGTGAATCTCACTATGGTAAATAAGCATAGCATTCTGCTCCAAACATTTGTAAGATATTTCTCTTCCCTCTTTTTTTTGCATTTCTAAGGCAAAATTGAAGTTCTTCAGATGACTATAAGAAGGAATAGAAGACTCTGAGCAAATACTCTCTTGTTGGTGAATTGAGACAAAGCTGCTTTTACACAGATGACCTGTCTTTTCCAATTCAACCCTCATGAAGGTAATAGCAGGAATGCATGCAGATTTCTTAGCCTTTAAAAAACATAAACTAGTTGACATTTCTGTTTCCTTTACCCTGTCAAAGGAACACAAGCCAAAGTTTTAATATGCTGCTCTTAGGGAAATTCTTTTTTACATAATTCATATCTTTCCTCAAATTAAGAGAAAGAGACACACAAGGAGAAATTTAGCAATTTAGGTATAAAGATTCATAGCAATATCTGAAATATGAAAATTAAAAAATAATCTCTGTGGCATTTTCTGTAATTCTTTTTCAAGTCTTTTATACTTCCAAGGCCTTAGAAGCTTGCCTTTTCCTAATGTTCTTTTTTCTTGTATAATCTATTAGCAGACCTCTAGCATGTGCCTTCATTGTATCCCAAACATTCTGCATTGAAGTATCTTCTTTTTTATTTTCTCTGAAGAAAAAAGCCAATTCCTTCTCCATCCATTGTATAAAATCTTTCTCCTTTAAAATAGTATTATTTAATGTCCATCTCGATCTTTTCTTTTTGGCCCTTCCATTTAATTGTCATTGAGCTATGATCTGCCCAAGTACTTGTTTCAATATTTGTTTCTTGAATATTGGATATTAATTCTGTTGAGATCCAAATCATATCTAATCTGGACCATGATAAATGTCTATTTGAATAAAAAGTATATTGTTTAGCTTTAACATTTCTTTCTCTCCAAATATCTTTTACAGTTAGTTCGTCTGTCATTTAAAAAAAAAAGATTTAGGGAGAGCCTTTCTATTTTGCTTTGTTGTTGTTGCTATGTAGTCCAATTTATTGTCCACAATTCCATTAAAGTCTCCCATCATAATTATATTAACATAGTCCAGTCCAATTATTTTCATGTGTAGCTTTTTATAAAACTCTTCTTGTTTATCATTCGGAGCATAAATTGCAATCAAGAGTATTTTTATATTATTGTCCATTATTTCCACCATTAATACTCTTCCGTCTTCATCCGTGTAGATCAGTTTTGCTGGGATAGCCTCTTTAATGTATAGAACCACTCCTCTTTTCTTACATTGAGTCAAAGAAGTAAATATTTTCCCCAATTTTGGCTCTACTAACAATTGTTCATGTTGTTTTTTAATATGAACTTCTTGTAGACAAATTATATCGAATTTTAATTTCTCTAATTTATGAAAAAATTTCCTTCTTTTAACAGCTGAATTAAGTCCATTTATATTCATTGTAATCAGTTTTTTTTCTTCCATGATTATGCTTTATATTTAGGTCTAACAGCTCTCATGGATCTCACTTCACGTTGTTCTTTACTATCCACCTGTCCACCTACAGCTCCTTTCTCTTTTTCAGTCTCCAGTTGTTCCTCTTGAAACTCAGTTAATGAGACCTCTTTCTCTGCCTCCTCTCTTCTTCTTCCAAAAAAATCTGCATGGAAAAGTTCTGCTTTCTCAATTGAATCAATTCTATGTCTCTGCTCTTGCCACGTAAACATTAATCCTTCTGGAATCAGCCATCTATAATTCACTTCGTTTTCCAGTAGCATTTTGGTCAGAAATTGATATTCTCTTCTCGTCTCTCTCACTCTTCTGGGTATTTGTTTTAAAACCACAATCTCTTTACCTTTGTATTTCAATGTTTTCTCTCTTACCACTTGTAATATTTGTGTTTTAATGGATTTTTTGGTCAATCTAATATGGACTTCCTTTGGTAATTTATTTCTCATCGCATATCTTGTATAAACTCGATATACCTCATCTACTCCATCCATCATCTTTTCCTCTGTAATTTCCAAAGCATCTGCCAAAATTTCTATCATTATCGTAGCCAAATTTTCTCCTTTTTCCTCTTCTATATTTTGAAATCTGAGATAAAATTCTGACCTTTCCATCTCCCACTTCAACATCCCACTTTTTTCTTGTTCAACCACTGTTAGTCTACTGTCAATATTTCCAATCTTCTCCTCTCTTTGTTTTCCTTCTTCCTCAGTTTTTTGGAATCTCTCCTCATACTTCCCCATCATTTGTTTAATATTTTCCACTTTTTCATCAGTCTTCTCTGTTCTTTGTTCAATGTTCTCTATTCTTTCTTCAATGGTGTCTGATTTTGTCTTGAGATCTTGGATTCCTTGCATAATCATCTGTAAAGTTACTTTTTCTTGTTCTTTATCTTGCTTTAACATTGTCTGAATTAAACGTTGTCCTCCAGCTGGTGGAGAAGAAGAGGTAGAAGTAGAAATGCCAGATGGTGTTGGTTTCTTGCTCATTTTAATGCTTCCAAAGCTTCAAATTCTTTTTAACTTTTAATCCAACTGGTAGAGTAGCCAATTATAATCCAAAATGGAAAAATCCAATAGTAAAAGGCCCAAAACCAAAGAAGAAAAAGGAAAAAAGGAAGAAGAAAGATCTTCAGGTTCTTCTAGACCCTTATCCAATTAGGAAGTAGTTCACCATAAAAAAGGAAAAATAGAAAGGGAAAAAAAAAAACCCAAAAATAATAATATTGATTAAGAGCAAAAAGAATAGAAGAAATTCTTTCAGGTTCTTCACACCTTAATCCAGTTGAGAAGTCTCAATAATCAAAAAGAAAAACAAAGTGGTCCAAAAATGTGGATAGGAAGAGCAAAGAAGTCCCAATAAAAATAAGGAGAAAAAAAGAAAAATAAAGAAAAAACTCTGAGGCTTTCCCTTTAAAATAAAAAGCAAAAATAAGACTATTACTAGAATTGAAATTTACAAAAAGGCTGGTGAGTAGGGATATCACAAGTAATATATATATGAGCACACTGCACTTTATGTATTTATCCAAGGCTCTTATTATGACTCTCTTCCCCAGAAGCTTCAAAGCCAAGCCTCAAGTGTTGAAATATTGATAAGAGTCCAGGAAAACACCTGTAATAATATTTTGCTGTGCTCTTCCTCTATCTTATCACGTTGAAATGTCCTTGAGAAGGAGTCTTTTTACAGTTCTCTCCAATTCAAATAAAGTATTTTCAAGCCTCTAGTTGGCAGTGTTGCAAAATTTCTTAATGCTCTTCCCCACCCCCAGCCAGAAAAAAGGAGTAATGTATAAAAGAAAAAAGAAAAAAAAATAGCCAAAGGGAGCTTCTATCCTAAAGAAAATTAAAAAATCAAAAGGAGCATAAAAATATATATAGGAGAAAATTCAATCCAGTTACCTATAAAATCACACTAAAGTCCCCAGAAAAAAAGGAAGAAAAAGAAAAAAAATCCAAGCCACTTTAAAAAACGCCGCTCAAACAGTTTTGGTCAAAAAAAAAAAAAAAAAATCTCACAAATTTCCTCTTTGATCAGGATGCCCTTTCAAACCTCAGTGAATTTACAACACAAAAGAAGTTTCTCACCCAGCTGACACACTTTCTTTCCAGCCACTTTCTTTCCAGAGCTGTCTCGACTTCAGCAGCTATGGGGGCTGCCTCTCCGCCACCAGCAAAAGGGCTTCTCCCGGATCAAACCAGAGATTTTGCGATATCTCTGGGATCCTGGGACAGTGCCCTTCCCAATCCCCATCTCTACAGGACGGTTTAGGTCCGTTGGGACCGACCAGGGGCGAAAATATCGGCTGCGATCTCAGAGCCCCGAGATCGCAGCTGTATCGCCGAAATGAAGCTGGATGTAATTAAACATAAAATGGAATTAATAGAGAAAGAAGAATTGGCACAGAAAATCAGAAACTCTAAACAGAATTACTTTGAAGATGCAAATAAACCAGGTAGATGGCTAGCATATAAATTGAGAAAGGAGAAGGAATCAAGAAAAATATTGAAGCTAATAGATGATCAAGGCCAAGTTTGTTATGGTAATAAGGAGAAAAAGGAAATTATTCGAGATTTTTATGGGCAACTATATAAACAAGAGAATATTGATGAGGAAAAAGTCAAACAGTATCTACAGAATGCTAATTTACCGAAGATACCTAAAGAGACTGAAGAAATGTTAGAAAGCAATATAACAATGATGGAATTAAATGAAGCATTTAAGAGACAAAACAATGGGAAAGCACCGGGTCCAGATGGGCTTCCGGCAGAATTCTATAAAACATTTCAAGAATCATTGAGCATCCCATTGTTAGAAGTCATGAATGAAGTTATGTTAAAGAAAATGATACCCAAAACATGGTCAGAGGCTTATATCACACTTATTCCAAAAGAAGAGGCTGACCCACTGCAAATTAAGAACTATAGACCTATTTCCTTATTGAATGAAGACTATAAAATCTTTGCTTCAATTTTAGCAGAAAGACTTAAAAAATATTTCAATAATTTTATTCACCCAGATCAAAATGGATTTCTGCCAAAGAGACAAATTAGAGACAATATGAGAGTAATTGTAGATACTTTGGAATACTGTGAGACTCATCCTGAAAAGCAAATGGCTTTGATATTTCTAGATGCTCAAAAGGCATTTGACAACGTGAACTGGAGATTTATGTTATTACTATTGGAACAGATGGGTTTTGCTAAAAAATTTATTCAAGCAATCGAAGCCATATATAATGAACAGACAGCAAAGGTAATGATGGAGGGGGAACTTACAGATTTTATTAATATAAGAAAAGGCACAAGACAAGGGTGTCCTCTATCCCCTTTGCTATTTGTGTTGACCTTGGAAGTGTTGAATAGAAATATTAGGGATGATAAAAGCATAAAAGGAATGAAAAGTAAGAAGAAAGAATTTAAACTACAAGCTTTTGCTGATGATTTAGCTTTTATTCTGGAAGACCCGTTAGAAACAGCTCCAAGGTTATTGGAAAAGATAGAGATATATAGTGAGATGGCTGGTTTGAAAATAAATAAAGATAAAACAAAGATTTTGACAAAGAATATGCTACTGAGACAGGAATAAGAACTGGTAGATCTTTTGAAAATCCAAGTTACAAATAAGGTTAAGTATCTGGGGATATATTTTACAGCAAGATGTAGCACATTAAAAGAGAATAATTATATTAAACTTAAACAACAGATAGCTACAGACTTGAAGAAATGGGAAAACTTGCAATTGTCCTTAATAGGGAGAATTTCAACAATCAAGATGAATATTTTACCCAGAATTTTATTTTTGTTCCAAACAATACCAATTAGGCTTGGAAAAGACTATTTTGAAGATTTAAATAAAATCATGCTGAAGTTTATATGGCAAGGTAAAAAAGCGAGAATAAAGCTAAAGCTTTTGCAAGACGCTAGAATTAGAGGAGGTTTTGGCCTGCCTAATTGGGAATTGTATTATCAAGCTGCAAGTTTGATGTGGGTCAAAGAATGGATAACATTAAGAAAGCATAGATTGTTGACATTAGAAGGGCATGATCTGCTGTTGGGCTGGCATGCTTTTTTATGGTATAAGGGAACTAAAACACAGGGTTATTTTAGAAGACATTATATACGGGAGTCTTTGTGGTTAAACTGGGAGAAGATAAAAAGACAATGTTATTTGAAAATTCCAGTTTGGTTATGGACTATTGAAGCATTTTCCTATCCTATAATTTATAAGAAGGAACAAACAGTTAGATATGGGGAACTATTGGATGAAAAGCGTGAACTTAAATCGATCCAAAACTTAGAGGAACAAGTATGCGGATAAATTGGTTTTCATATGCGCAAATACATTCAAGGTATAATGGAGATTCTAAAACGGAGGGATTTTATGATAAGCAGACTGATTTAGATAAGATCTTGATGGGTACTGATGAGAAGGTGATTAAAAAAATTATATGGTTATTTACTGGGAATTAAATTAGAGGAAGAACAAGTCAAAGAAATTATGATTGCTTGGGGGAAGAATTTTGGATATGGGATTGATCTAGAGAAATGGCAAAAATTGTGGTCTCAAAATTATAAAATGACAATGTCAACAGCATATAAAGAAAACTTGTATAAGATGTTTTATAGGTGGCACTTTCCCCCGACAAGAATAGCAAGAATGTTTAAGAACAAATCTGAAAAATGCTGGAAATGTCATCAGATACCTGGCTCGTATTACCATATGTGGTGGACTTGTGAGGATGCTAGAAAATATTGGACTAAAATTCGCATGTGGTTAGAAAAAATGACAAAGAAACACATAGACTTGAAACCAGAGATCTCCTTATTGGGAATTTTACCTGATATATATTGTAAAGATTTGAAATACCTGATTGTGAATGTATTGACAGCGGCTAGGATTGTATTTGCTAAAAATTGGAAGAATGAGAAAATACCATTACAGGAGGAAATTATTCAGAAAATATTGGAATGTGCTGAGATGAGTAGATTGACATTTGAAATTAGAGAGCAAGAGGATAAACAATTTTATGAAATTTGGGATCTTTTTTATCAATGGCTAGATGATAAAATACGATAATAGAATATTTAGAATGCTAGACAGTAAGGAATATCTTTATTTTGCTATTTTGTTATTACTTTGTTATTTGACATTAAATTTATAAAGGGTTTTTTAGGATTGATTTGGTATGATTATATGATTTGTTACAGAATAAACTGGTTAAAGTATTGTTATCTCATAAAGCATGAATGATTAAAAGTATAGTCAAAAATTTCTTTTTTCTTAGTGATATTAGGCTATATAAGTTAGGAATGACAATATGAGTTGTTATGTAACATAATTGTAATTGAGACTACAAAAGGAACGTACAAAACAGATGAACCAACTGACACACTGGATGTACATATGAGAGTTGATGTTTTAATGTTTTGTTTGTCTTGTTTGTAGAAAATTAATAAAATCTCTTTAAAAAAAAAAGAAAATTAAAAAATAATCTGTACCTCTGACTAATAATTGTTTGTAAGAAAAAAGGGCAATTATTTTTCCCAGCTTTCAGTCATAATGAAGGCTAAATTGTCCATTCATTGGCTAGTAACTGGGCATGTCGTATCATAGGTTGTCTACTGCATTTTATATGAAGCTTTGGTTTACCTTTTCAGTGGGGAGAAAAAATCTGTTTGAGAGATTTATCTGATTTCTGAAACAATTATTTGAACTGTGCAATGATTGAAATCTAATCTAGGTAGCATTTAATGAAAGAGCCAATTTGATGTGATGTTTGAGGCATCAGGTTAGAAACCTAGAAAATGTGAATTTTAGATCCACCATAAGCATGAGGCTATCTCAATAATTTTGAATCAGACACTCTCTCTTAGCCCCAGAAAGGACACAATGCTAACTACTTCTGAATCTTGCCAATAAAATTTCCATAATTTGTCCAGGTAGTTGTCAAATAATTTGAATTCTGAATCTTCCTCACCTCAAACATAGGACATTAGTTTTATTTCTGAGATAACTTGTTTTTATTCTGCTAGGCAAAGTAGAAGAGATGGATCAGCTTTATGATTAAGTTCAATCTGAAACTAACAGAACATGCAAGCAAAATATGCTGCTTCTGGTTGGAAATTGGAATGCCAATATTGGAAATATTAGTTCTATACCTGTGCTTTGTTATGCAACTATGTGATTGGGGTTAGTTTTTGGGGAGGAAAATAAAATCGTGCCTCTGTCTACCAGCATCCATTGGTATTCATCTGGCTAGTGCCATGTCAGTGTGTGAGAGAGTTGTGGGCTATTTGGAAACTGAAACAGTATTTGATGTATGAGCAGGAAGGAGCCTGGGTGTGTTCAACTGTTCTGGTTGCTGCTGTGAAACTAAAACTGAAACTTATCTCCTCAGCTTGTGTTTTGCATTTGGAACAGATTTCTTTTCAGGTGGGAAGGGAGAGTAGAACTCCTTAGCATCAGTGTGTATTAATAATAATAAAGAAAATACTAATGCTCTGATGGTCATTTTGAAAAATCTTTTCTTAGTGAGCGCCTGGAAGCCAAGAGGAACATACGTGCCATATATCAAGTTTGTAGGCTTTACGGTTCTGGAGATTTTGTGATGATGCCTGAGTGGTATTTGTATGTGTGTGTGAATATATGTGTAAAATCCAAGTCAAGCTACATCTTAAAAAGAAAGCCAACTAGTTTTCATTATATTATCCTAGCTGTATGCTTACCATTTTCAAGGAATACATCAGAAATAAAATTGAAGGCTTGAAGGTCACTGAGAGAAAACTAGAGAAAATGTGGAATGAAACCAAGACAATTATTAAGGATGAATGTGAAAAGAGCCTGCCAAACACTAAGAGAAAGTAAGCTGCATGTCAGAACAGATGGTGGAAATTACCATGAGGAAACAAGAAACAAAAGCTAAGAAAGACAAAAAAGTAAATAATTTAAGAAATAATTTCAGACAATTATTAGAAGCAACAACAAATCTATTTTAATAACATTTGTAAAGACACAAAAGCTGAAACAGACATGGGAAAACAGGCAAGCTTTTGAACTCCAAAGGAAGTTTCAACTTTGAATTGGTAGGTTAAAGGATGCCAATGAATAGATAGCAATTAAAGAGTATCTAAGGTGTAAGCATTATACTGTAGAATTATACAGTAGCAATTTCAACATCCAAGGTATTTTAGAAGATATTCTCTACTACTAGACAATTAACTTAGATCAGCATCCCAGTCATCAGAAGGGTACAGAAACTAATGGAATATCTACAGTTTGCAAGCAATAGAAAGTAAATCAATTAAACGTTTTGCCTTCTTTGAGATCTTCTCCCTGGCATGATTTTTAGTAAAACAATTATCCTGATGGATGGATATTTTTTTTATTTAAAAAATGAGAATGGTCAAAGCTTTATGATTATTTCTTTATTTAATCCCCTGTATATTTGCCCAGAAAAAGAAATGTGAGGAAGGCATGATTCAATTCAAGTTTGCATTTTGAAATGTATTAGAGGAGACATATAAGACTTATCCATGGGCTAAAAACATCAAAAAGCCTGGAGCTGGTTCATTTTTAGTTTATTTTTTGTCAAAGCAGAGAAAATATCAGGAAATAGTTAGAATTCATTAAGGCTGCCAACTTTCAGTTGGGTATCCTTAAGGATTTCACCCCATTAAATTGTAGGCGGGGGGTGTTAAAAAGAAAGGACAAAAATTTGAAACCTGTCCAGAGAACAGATTTCAAACAGTAAAAAATATTTTCCTCCATTTTTTAAAAAAGAAACTCTAGAAAGTTTTTAATTTCCACATTTTTTTATGGGATGACAAGTGTCATGGGATGACAACTGTCCTTTGATTTGAATGGACTAGCTTTTCTGCCTTTGACCACTGAATTGTGGTGTGCCAGGAAGTTTAACATAAATGGAGACAAGCCCTTCTGGAAAAGAATCTATTATTACAGCTTTATTGGAATTGCCACATTGAAGAGAATACATGCAAAATGTAGCAGGTATAATGAGTTACAATTAAATGAATAGGTGTCCCACAATAAAAGGGAGGCATAAAGTGGAATGAGTAGACCTGCTGTTTTGCCAATTCTTAAAACAGCACCCATGTTGACTTTTCACTGATTAGCAAGAGATACAGACATAAAAAATTTACAAGTACACTTGACCTATCAGTATCTACTGCAGCAATCAATTTTCAGTTCATACTTAGAGTCTAAGAGTAGAAACGAACTCCTGGTTGTGTTGGTATGGCCCCCCAAAAAGCTTAAAGTCCTATTATCATAGGAAAAATCCAAATTAAAACCTATGGCTAGCCACATCAATGAAGTTAGAGCAAAAAGGAATAGAAGCAATCTTGGTTAAGTGTGGTTTAGTCTTGTCACACCAAATGAGCATTTATAGACACAAAGCAATCAATCAAGTGATAAAACTCATATTCTCTCTCCCTCCCCCCCATATGTGTATATGTCGTATGTGCATGAAAGTATATGTCAATGGCAGAAAATCTGTTTCAATAGACACCCTCATTTAGCATTCTCAAGCATTTTTAAAACCATGTATTATTTTTGTGTTTTGTACTTTTGTAGGCAAGTAAAGCTACAATATTATATGTTGACTGCAACCCTCCCCCAAAAAATTCACATAAGCTGTCAAATCTAGAAAGTGTTCTGAAAGGCTGAAAAGTGGTTCATAATCATCTGATTTGACTCTGTAGTTCAAAACAGATCTCTGTTTCTAGTCACAAATTAACTTTGATGAGATTATGTCATCAAGCCTTCATTAGATCAAAGCACCTCTATAAACAAAAAAACAATAAAAGATCTATTCTCCATTATTCCACCATTGACCTATTAATCTCAATTATTAGATTTGTTGAAAGGTGGTTGTTGTTACATGAGAAAACTCAAATTTATTAACTTTATTTATCAGCTTTATTTGGAATGCATCAAAGAATATTTGGCCCAACTCTGTGTTTACCCCTTAGCAGGAGTTCATCTTCAAAACACGCAATTGACATTCAGTTAGACAAACTTATTGGAGAGAAATAAATGTGAGGTCTCAATACTGCTGTTTCTGAATAAAGATTTGAACAAGAATCTATCAATTTTCCCAGGCATTTCTCAGATTAGTTGCTCTTTCATTAAGTGGGAATAATATCCCACTACTTGAATCACAAGAATGTAATGAAGATTAATGAGATGATTGTTAAGTCCTCTGCTGAAGCAAAGTGATACACTTGATAACTATTATTAGAGGTAAATGTTTCAGTTCACTTTGTAATCCATAACAGGACCAACATACCTGGAGATAGGGCTGGGTTTATGAAAAGTCAATTGTCTGTAATTAGCTTTTGAAATGTGAGTATAACAGCAGGCAATTATCCTCTTTAATAGCTGTTAAGAGGTGTTAATTGGGTGCTCTAGACCCTAGATGATGGAGATGCTATTAAAGGAATCAAAATACCTATCTAACACTAAAGAAGCAAAAAGTATTGGTAGTAGAAATATATTAAAATCCTTTAAATATTTCTTTTTTTTTTGAAACAAATTTTATTAATTTTAAAGATAAAACAACACATCATTAACCATTAAATACATAAATACATAAAACCTCTTAACATTATAAATTTTTACAAGTCGAATAAAACATTATTTTTATACAACATAATTCTAATTTATCCCATTTCCATATGGACACATAAATATCTTTCAGCAAATTTCTCATTATTTCTCTTTACTCTTATTCAATTTAATTTCTTTTCTATATTTATCCATTTTATAGTCATCATATTCATTTCTTTCTGGCTTGTTTACAATTATTCTCATCTAACATTCCTCCAAGGTTTTATTGATTCTTTTTTTTTTTTTTTAATAAAAAACAAATTTTATTAGTTTTACAAAAAACACAATACACAAACATACAAACCACAAAACATAAACAAAACTAAAAGATCTTTTCTGAAGGTTGTCTGTTCCCGGGTTAAAATTCTTCACACAGACACAAATTCAAACATCATATTCATCCCATATATCCTTCCATATCTTATTATCATTTTCTTTTTTATATATATATATAAAAACCATTTTTATCAGTTTTATAAAAACAATGCACAAAGAGTCAAGGCATAACAGCTTATAAATTCTTTTCTAGGAAAAAATAATAATAAAAGACCAATAAGGCATAACATTTCCAAATTATAATATCAATACTTCATATAGTATTAACTTCATATCTTATCCCTACTTCTCCTTTCCATCCAAATTATTTCTTATTAATTAAAATTTTATTGCCTTTTATCAATATACAAAATCCAAAAAAAAAGCATATATATCCTTCCATATCTTATTACCATTTTCAACAACATTCTTTGTCTGTTCTATTTCCAATTATCCATTCATCTTTTTTTCTTTTACTATACTTCTCCTGTACACCAATTGGAGTAACATCTATAACTCATTACCCTAACTTAGAAATACTACATATAGCAATCTTTCTTGGGATTCTGTTTAAAAGATTCTAAAATTACATAATGAATTTTATATTCTAAATACACATATAAAAACACAAACTTATGTACCCTCCAGAATCCCTCTTTTAATCTAAATTAAATTCACCCATTGTCTCTAAATAAACTTTTTTTCTTTAGGTCTTGCTTCCCCCCATTAAGGCTTCTCCTCCCCCCCTTTCTCTCTTGCTTATTCTTCTCCTTGCCCTTTTTACCCCTTTGCTTTTTCTCCTCGCTTTTCTTGCTCCTTTTCCTTTGCTTTCAAACCTTGCCTCCACCTTTTCGCTCATTTTTCTCTCTTTTGGTTGTTTTTATAATTCTTAAAATCCCCTTTTCTTATCCTTTTTCTCCTCCTCTCCGGAAGGGACCCATTGTTCATCAAAGATGGCTTCTTCTTCCTCTTCTTCCTTGTCCCAGTCCTTCTGCTGCGTAATCAACTTTTCATAAGTACATAACGCCATTTCTAAGAATTGAAACAAAGTGCCCAAAGTATCTTCTTTTTTATATTTTTGATATTCAATCTCTAGTTCATCCACAAACGATGCCATTATGAAAAGGGAAACTTTTTCCAAAACAACCACAAGTATTTTTAATCAAAGACAATCAAAAGCAATTAAAAAAAAAAAGTTCCAAAAGTTAATACTTTTCTTCCTTCTTCTCTTTCTCTTTCTGGGGTTAATTTTTAATCAAAGAGGTCCAATTACCATATATCTTCCTTTGGGATTCTAGGCAATCTCCTCCTTTTTCAGCTTCTGCTCCAATTTTTTTTCTCTCCCTTCCCACTTGCAATGTCAATTTTAAATAATCAGAAATCCATACCTCCAACAAGGGTTTTCCAATTTCTTAAATTTTTCAATGTCCAAGAATCCTTTTGTCTCTTAGCTTCAACTCTCAAAGCAATTCACTTTCAATGTCCAATATATCCAAATATTTCTGCTGTTTCCATGGGGTGGGAGAGTAAAGAAAAAAAAAAAAAAGTTCCCTTTAACAGCTTCTCCGCCGCTTTTCGCTCTTCTTAGGGATACAATGTATCCTCCAGCAATTCAAACAGCTCAATTCCAGGCAATTTAAAAGATGTTACTTGACCCGGCTCAGACAAAACTTTCACTCTTCACACTTCCTCCAGCACAATCTTACCCGGTTGCTGGCTTCTTCGTGGCGGCCATTGCTGACCGCCGCTCCACCGCCTTGGGAAAAAGGGGTTTTTCCGGAGAAGGGGGGGGTCTGTGACACCCCCACCTCCCTATCCGACTCCCCTCTCTCTTCAGCTGTCCCTACAGGGCAGCCATATCCCCCTGACCCATCTGGATCGGGGGTACCTCGACGGCTAGCACAGCAGGAATCGCGAGCTGTCGCGAATTCCTGCTGCCCCGAAGCCACGCGAAACCAGAAGCCCTGAATCCTTTAAATATTTCTTTTATACCTATCTAACACTAAAGAAGCAAAAAGTATTGGTAGTAGAAATATATTAAAATTCTTTAAATATTTCTGTTAATTCATAAAATGCTAGTAATTGATCTAAGATACAGTGATATAATAAAATAACTGCTAGAGCAATTCACAGAACAGGAATATTTGACAATGAATAATATTCATTTTTAATTTACATAAATTGATAAAATAGTTTCATAAGTCAGTAACAACAAAACATACTGTATATACTCGAGTATAAGTCACCCCGAATATAAGCCGAGGCACCTAATTTTACCACAAAAACCTGGGAAAACTTGACTCGAGTATAAGCCTAGGGTGGGAAATGCAGCAACTACTGGTAAATTTCAAAAATAAAAATGGATACCAATAAAAACTTTCACTAGGACAGTTGAGAATAAGTTTGATGTTCACAATTTCCTCTTTGAAAGAGACCAGTAAATAGGGAACAAGAAGATGAAGAAAAAGAAGTGTGTTTTTTCACACTTTTCACACTGCAGTGAACAAAAATGGCATCATAGGAACAGGCTTATTCTCAGTCCAAAGGTTTGTTTCTGATTTTTTCCCTGATTTAAGGGAAATTTGGGATATGATCTCACTATCATGAAAGGTTTAATTGATTCACTAACCCAAAAGAAGATGATGATGACAGTGGGAGGCAGGAGTCACTCTCTCCCTTGCAAGAAAAAAGCAAGAGCCATACTTATCATCTCTCTCTCTCTCTCCCCGTAATACAGTCAAGCCTTTTCCAGCACGCGCGATCTGCCGCCGCCACTTTGCACCTTGCAAATGCAAAATCCAAGGGTTTTTGCACTTAGAAGGTGCAAAGTGGTGGGAGTGGATCCCGCGTGCTGGAAAGGGCTTGACTGTATTACGGGGAGAGAGAGAGAGAGAGAGAGGTCATAAGAATGGCTCTTGCTTTTTTCTTGCAAGGGAGAGAGTGACTCCTGCCTCCCACGGTCATCAACATCTTCTTTAGGGTTAGTGAATCAATTAATTTGGGAAATGATCTCACTATCATGAAAGTCAGTGTTCTCTGCCCATGGGGCATTTGGAAGAAAATGCCCACAGCATATCCACGTGCATGTAAGGGGAATCAGAAAGGCAGCTGTGAGCAAATACTGGGAAAACCTGCTTGATCAGAAGGAAGGAGGCAAAAGAGGGAGGAGTGATGGTGGACGGAGTTCCCATTGGTAGTTGTGAAACACTTGGTCGGCAGCGCTTAAAGTCAACGTCCTCAGTCCCACCCACCCAAAGTCACAAAGTCCCCCAATTGTGCAGTCCAGAATCACCCTCCCCTCAGGAGGCAGCAACGATGCCCAGTATTTCCTGAGACAAGAAGCTCCGCCGTGCAATGAAAGCGCCCTGGCTCTAGGCTCACGGACTCAGAAAACAACGCGAGCCGAGGTCGCTTCAGCTCCGCTAAGCTTCGTTTCCTCAGCTCCAGCTGCTTTCAGTCCGCTCGGAAGGAGGGGGAGGAGGTGGTGGTGGTGGCTCGCATTGTTTTCTGAGCTCTTGGCTTGCGGTTCAGAAAACAACACAAGCCGCCACCACCACCTCCTCCCCCTCCTCCTGAGTGGACTGAAAGCAGCTGGAGCTGAGGAAATGAAGCTGAGCAGAGCCGAAGCGACCTCGGCTCACGTTGTTTTCTGAGCCTAGAGCCTAGAGCTCAGAAAACAACTTGAGCCGCCACCACCAACTCCTCCCCCTCCTCCCAAGTGGACTGAAAGCAGCTGGGGCTGAGGAAACGAAGCTAAACGGAGCCGAAGCGACCTCGGCTCGCGTTGTTTTCTGAGTCCACGAGCCGAGGTTCTTTCATTGCACAGCGGAGCTTCTTGTCTTGGGAAACACTGGGCGTCGTTGCTGCCACCTGAGGGGAGGGCAATTCTGGGCTGCGCGATTGGGGGACTTCGTCGCTTTGGGTGGGTGGGAGCGAGGATGGACAGAGTCCGTGAAGTGGGGCTTGCCTGAACTTGCTGGCTGCCTCTGCTTCCTTAGGGGGGGAAGCGGGCTCATCTGGACCAAGGGTGAGTCTCCCTCTCAGTTTCCCCTGAAAGATCTTCCATCGCTTTTGCCTTCTCCCTACAACTTCCCTCTGTTAAAATCACACACACACACACACACACACACACACACTTATTTTCAGTCAGATAGATTTCATGTCTGAACATTATCACATGGCGGTGGGTCATTCCCCCAAAAAAACAGTTAAAAAAAGAAAAAACAATATATCCTTATGCAAGAACTTTTCTGCTTCCTGTTATGAACTAATTAAATGCTTAAATAAAGTTTTATCAGACCTTTAAAAAATAGCAGGGTTGTAGTCCTACACTTCTGATTGGCCGATAATAGCGATATCGGATTGGTCCGTTCAGGAGAATCTGATTGGATGTTAACGAGCCACTCTCATTGGTTAAGGGGGTTAACACTCCACATTTCCCACTGGTTATTAGATCAGCAGCTTGCCTCTAAAAGGGCTGCTGCTGCCCTAGGTTTTTGCTCTGTTCAGAATGATTAATAAAGAGTTGAAGTTCACTGTTCACTGTCTCGTCTCTGTTCCTTGCGCCCATGCGCAGAACTTAACACTGGCAACGAGGGTGGGATGCGGAGACGTCAGAGCTAACTGAACACTACAGAGCACTAAACAGAGCACGTGGCTGAAGGCGCATCAACGGCGGAAAGCATGACCGGCAGCACCATACCATCCGCTCCATTTGAACCGGCACAAGAAGACTGCGACTCATACATGGACTGGTTCCAGGTGTTTCTGGAGACCAACAACTTGAATGACGCTACTACTGGAAAAAAGCGAGTGGTATTCCTGACCCACTGCGGACCTGCCGTTTTTAAGATGGCTAAGGCACTGGCGAAACCGGCTGAGGTGAAATCCATGGACTGGAATGTCCTCGAGCCCCTCCTACGGGCCCACTATGCACCTACCATACCAATGCTTGTCGGAAGAAATGAATTTTACCAGAGAGACCAGCGGAAAGGAGAAAGCATTGCAAATTTCATCGCGGATCTCCGGAAGCTGGGAGGCCTCTGCGGGTTAGTTCTGGGTTTAGATGCACCTCTCGTGCAAAGTAAGCTGATGGCGAAAGGTGACATCAGCCTTGCAGATACCATCACTGACGCTACTGCAGCAGAAGCAAACAGGAAGTTGGCTGCCCAATTATGCCGCACCAACGCCCCACTCCGCCAACTCGCCAGTGAAACCTCACCTCGCCTAGAGGGACATACGATGGCAACCCACCACGAGGACGTCAAATCATCATCAGAAAGTGATGAGGAAGAGGTCAACCAGCTCCGGTCTGAATGAGACCAATGCCACCAGCGTAACCAGAGACTACAGTATCAATGCTCAGGTTGTGGGGCAAACCATCCACGATCAGACTGCAAATTCCTCGACGCGCTCTGCCATGTTTGTGGGAAGAGAGGCCACATCGGAAAGGTCTGTAAAAGCAAGCTAGGATCCAGCCCATTTCAGAGGGGGACCAACTGCTGCCAAACCATAGGAAGTCATCCTGTGAGTCGGGAAAATTTGAACCACCAATGGAACAACCACTCCTACAGAAATAAACCATTCGCCCATTCAACGAAATGAGAAGAGGCACACCAAACCATTACAATTGGTCACGCCTCATCATTAGATGCAAAGAAGATCCGAGTGAAGGTCGCGATCGAAAACCAGCCCTGCGTGATGGAAGTTGATTCAGGATCATCCCTCTTGATGGTTTCCTGGAAGACCCTTAAACAATTAATCGCTGCCGTCCGGCAGCAAGACCTCAGAACCCAAAGAATCATACTCAAGGATTATCAGGGAAACCAAATTCTGGTCGTTGGATTCAGCCTAGTCCAGGTCTCATTCAAAAATCGTACTGCATCTTTACCATTGACCATCATCTCGCTTGTTAGGCCTTCAATGGTTCGCTCCACTCGGGATTGAGGTAGCCGGCATTCACCAAACCAGCAGTGACGACTGGGAGGAGGCCCTCATCCAGGAATTCCAGGACGTCTTTGCAGACAAACTAGGTGAGTACAAGGGGACCCTGATATCATTTAACCTTAACCCTGAAGTAGCCCCCATCCACCTTAAGCCTCATCGAGTACCTTTTGCCCTTAAACCAAAGATTGACAAGCAGCTTGATAAATTAATACCCCAGAGTGTTTTAGAAGCAACAGACCACGCTCCTTGGGAAACCCCAATCGTAACACCCATCAAACCAGATGGATCGTTAAGGATTTGTGAGGACAACCGTGCCACCCTGAATCACGCCCTTCAACAGAATGCTTACCCAGTGCCGGTGGTACAACACCTCCTCCATTCCCTGGGGGGCGGAAAAATCTTCGCTAAATTGGATTTAGCACAGGCGTACCAACAACTCCCTGTAGATAAAAAAACAGCAGAGGCACAAACGATCGATATGCACCGAAGCGCCTTTAAGTGTAACTGACTCCAATTTGGTATTAGCGTAGCCCCAGGGATTTTTTAGAATTTGATGGAGAGACTCTTCCAGGGGATCAAAGGGGTCGAACCATACTTTGATGATGTTTTAATTGCTGCCCCCAATAGAGAAATACTAAAGGAGCATCTGAAACTGGTTCTCCAGAAATTTAAAGACTCCGGCCTTAAGGTTAAAAAAAAATAAATGTCAACTGTGTACAGATAAAGTAGAGTTCCTGGGGTACCTAATCGATAGACAAGGCATTCACCCCACCAATAGCAAGCTAAGAGCAATCAAGAATGCCCCAAGACCCAGAAATAAGACTGATCTCCAAGCTTTCCTGGGGCTCATTAATTTTTACAACATCTTCCTGCCCCACAAAGTGACCGTAGCCAAGCCCCTACATCGTCTTCTCGAAAAAAAAGCAACCTGGGTCTGGGGGCACTGAGAGGAGCAGGCGTTCCGACAAGTGAAAAACCTCTTAACTTCAGATGGTGTTTTAATGCAGTATAACGAGACTTTGCCTTTAACAATCACATGTGATGCATCACCATTTGGAGTAGGAGCCATTTTGAGCCATGTGTTACCAAACGGTAGTGAAGCCCCTATTGCCTATTTTTCTTTTTTTTTTTTTTTAAAGTTTTTATTAATTTTCTACAAACAAACAAGACAGACAAAACATAAAAACATCAACTCTTATATGTACATCCAGTGTGTCAGTTGGTTCATCATTTTTGTGCATTCATTCTGTAGTCTCAATTACAATTATGTTACATAACAACTCATATTGTCAGTCCAAACTTATATATCCTAATATCACTAAAAAAAGAAGATTTTGACTATATTTTTAATCATTCATGCTTAATGAGCTAACAATACTTTAAACCAATTTACTCTATAACAAATCATCTAATCATATCAAATCAATCCTAAGAAATCCTTTATAAATATAATATCAAATAGCAAAATAATAGCAAAATAAAGATATTCTTTACTATCTAGCATTCTGAATATTCTATTATCGTATTTTATCATCTAACCATTTATAAAAAAGATCCCAAATTTCGTAAAATTGTTTATCCTCTTGCTCTCTAATTTCAAATGTCAATCTGCTCATCTCAGCACATTCCAATATTTTCTTAATAATTTCTTCCTGTAATGGTATTTTCTCATTCTTCCAATTTTTAGCAAATACAATCCTGGCCGCTGTTAATACATTTACAATCAGGTATTTCAAATCTTTACTATATATATCAGGTAAAATTCCCAATAAGAAGATCTCTGGTTTCAAATCTATATGTTTCTTTGTCATTTTTTCCAACCACATGCGAATTATAGTCCAATATTTTCTAGCATCCTCACAAGTCCACCACATATGGTAATACGAGCCGGGTATCTGATGACATTTCCAGCATTTTTCAGATTTGTTCTTAAACATTCTTGCTATTCTTGTCAGAGGAAAGTGCCACCTGTAAAACATCTTATACAAGTTTTCTTTATATGCTGTTGACATTGTCATTTTATAATTTTGAGACCACAATTTCTGCCATTTCTCTAAATCAATCCCATATCCAAAATTCTTCCCCCAAACAATCATAGTTTCTTTGACTTGTTCTTCCTCTAATTTCATTCCCAGTAAATAACCATATAATTTTTTAATCACCTTCTCATCAGTACCCATCAAGATCTTATCTAAATCAGTCTGTTTATCATAAAATCCCTCCGTTTTAGAATCTTCATCATACCTTGAGTGTATTTGTGCATATGAAAACCAATTCATCCTTATACCTTGTTCTTCTAAGTTTTGGATCGATTTAAGTTCACCCTTTTCATCCAAAAGTTCCCCATATCTAACTGTTTGTTCCTTCTTGTAAATTATAGGATAGGAAAATGCTTCAATGGTCGATAACCAGACTGGAATTTTCAAATAACATTGTCTTTTTATCTTCTCCCAATTTAACCACAAAGACTCCCGTACATAATGTCTTCTAAAATAACCCTGTGTTTTAGTTCCCTTATACCATAAAAAAGCATGCCAACCCAACAGCAAGTCATGTCCTTCTAATGTCAACAACCTATGTTTCCTTAATGTTATCCATTCTTTGACCCACATCAAACTTGCAGCTTGATAATACAACTCCCAATTAGGCAGACCAAAACCTCCTCTAATTCTAGCATCTTGCAAAAGCTTTAGCTTTATTCTCGCTTTTTTACCTTGCCATATAAACTTCAACATAATTTTATTTAAATCTTCAAAATAGTCTTTTCCAAGCCTAATTGGTATTGTTTGAAACAAAAATAAAATTCTAGGTAAGATATTCATCTTAATTGTTGAAATTCTCCCTATTAATGACAATTGCAAGTTTTCCCATTTCTTCAAATCTATAGTTATCTGTTGTTTAAGTTTAATATAATTATTCTCCTTTAATGTGCTACATCTTGTTGTCAAATATATCCCCAAATACTTAACCTTATTTGTAACTTGAATTTTCAAAAGATCTGCCAATTCTTCTCTCTGTCTCAATAACATATTCTTTGTCAAAATCTTTGTTTTATCTTTATTTATTTTCAAACCAGCCACCTCTCCATATGACTCTATCCTTTCCAGTAACTTTGGAGCTGTTTCAATCGGATCTTCCAAAATAAAAGCTAAATCATCAGCAAAAGCTTGTAGCTTAAATTCTTCCTTCTTAATTTTCATTCCTTTTATGCTTTTATCATCCCTAATATTTCTATTCAACACTTCCAAGGTCAACACAAATAGCAAAGGAGATAGGGGGCATCCTTGTCTTGTGCCTTTCCTTATATTAATAAAATCTGTAAGTTCCCCCTCCATCATTACCTTTGCTGTCTGTTTATTATATATAGCTTCTATTGCTTGAATAAATTTTTTAGCAAAACCCATCTGCTCCAATAATAATAACATAAATCTCCAGTTCACATTGTCAAATGCTTTTTGAGCATCTAGGAATATCAAAGCCATTTGCTTTTCAGGATGAGCCTCATAATATTCCAAAGTGTCCAAAATTACTCTCATATTGTCTCTAATTTGTCTCTTTGGCAGAAATCCATTTTGATCTGAGTGAATAAAATTATTTAAATATTTTTTAAGTCTTTCTGCTAAGATTGAAGCAAAGATTTTATAGTCTGCATTCAATAAAGAAATAGGTCTATAATTCTTAATTTGCAATGGGTCAGTCTCTTCCTTTGGTATAAGTGTAATATAAGCCTCTGACCATGTTTTAGGTATCATCTTTTTTAGCATAACTTCATTCATAACTTCTAACAATGGGATGCTCAATAATTCTTGAAATGTTTTATAAAATTCTACTGAAAGCCCATCTGGGCCCGGAGCTTTCCCATTATTTTGTCTCTTAAATGCTTCATTTAGTTCCATCATTGTTATATTGCTTTCTAGCATTTCTTCAGTCTCTTTAGGTATCTTTGGTAAATTAGCTTCCTGTAGATACTGTTTGACTTTTTCTTCATCAATATTCTCTTGTTTATATAGTTGCCCATAAAAATCTCGAATAATTTCTTTTTTCTCCTTATTCCCATAACAAACTTGGCCTTGTTCATCTATTAACTTCAATATTTTTCTTGATTCCTTCTCTTTTCTCAATTTATATGCTAGCCATCTACCTGGTTTATTTGCATCTTCAAAATAATTCTGTTTAGAGTTTCTAATTTTCTGTGCCAGTTCTTCTTTCTCTATTAATTCCATTTTATGTTTGATTACATCCAGCTTCAATTTAATATCCTTTTTCTGTGGCATTTTCTGTAATTCTTTTTCAAGAGTTTTATACTCACATATTGCCTATTTTTCAAGGACTCTATAAAAGGCTGAACGTAACTATAGTCAAATTGATAAAGAGGCTCTTGCTGTTGTATCTGCTGTGAAACGGTTTCATGAATATGTATATGGACGAGTTTTTACTATTGTTACCGACCACAAACCTTTGCTGGGGATTATAGCGGGAGACAAGCCAACCCCCTATATATTATCACCTAGAATGACTCGCTGGTCAGAGTTTTTGGCTGCGTACAATTATAGACTGTAACACCGCCCGGGGAAAGCCATTCCCCACACTGATGCGCTGAGCCGTGCACCACTTCCGGAAACCGTCGACAACCCAGCTCCAACCCTTACAACACTCCAGATTGAAATGCTACATTCACCGCCATTAATGGCTAGAGATATCGTGATCGAAACAAAACACGATCCTATCTTAACACAAGTTCTTAGCTGGGTCAAACAGGGATGGCCAGTAGATCAAACCCCTGACAACTTCACCCCCTTCAAGAACAGGCAAACAGAACTTTTTTTGCAAAAAGGCTGCATCCTATGGGGGGAGAAGAGTCGTCATCCCAGAGCGGTTACAACGAGCAGTATTAAAGACACTGCATGAGGGTCACCCCAGCATCGTGCATATGAAAGCGCTCACACGAAGCTACACGTGGTGGCCAGGCATCGACAAACAGATCGAAACCTGGGTAAAGACTTGTTATAAGTGCCAGGAAGTTAGCAATGCCCCACCTAAAGCAACTCCGACAGAATGGGAAACACCCCAGGGACCGTGGTCCCGCATCCATGTTGACTTTGCGGGACCTACTAAGGGACATACGTTCCTCCTAACAGTGGGTGCCTATTCAAACTGGCTCGAGATCCACGAAATGAAGAGTACCACAACCGAGTTCATCATCCGGAAGTTGAACAGGTTATTTGTGACGCATGGCCTGCCAGACATTCTGGTTTCCGACAATGGACCCCAGTTTACCACTCTCCCTTTTGAACAATACTTAGTGGACCAGGGTATTCGCCATGCGCTAACTTCGCCAGCCCACCCTGCGGCTAACGGAAGAGCCGAGTGCATGGTACAGTTTGTTAAAAAAAAACCCTCTACAAAATGGACTATGGGGACATTGAAGATAAGATAAACAGAATACTCCTTCTCCAACACATCACTCCGCACAGCGTCACCAACAAGACTCCAGCTGAACTATTAATGCGACGCAAACTCCACTCCCATCTCGACCGGCTTCACCCGTCTTACGAGCCAGAGAAACCCTGTGGATCTAGTGGAAAATGCCGTGAGTTCAAGATAGGCAACTTAATTTTCACCAGAAACCTTTCTGGTGAACCGTTGTGGGTTGAGGCAACTGTAATTCAAGCCACTGGACCCAGGTCATACCGGGTGAAAACCTGCGACGGAAAAATATGGAAACCCCATATAGATCAGCTTCGATCGAGGCTACAACCTAGTTTCCGTGACTCCGGTAACTCCCAAACTGAGGGGGGAGGGGATGTCAAAGAAACCGAATTCGAGATGGCAGAAAGCAGGAACAAAAGAAGTCAGCAATCAGGCGTAATGAATGAAGAAGAATCAGGGAAGGGTGTGTCCTTGCCACAGAGGAACACCTCAACAGAGGCAAGCCCGCAAAGGCCAGAGGACAACGACGAGAACATTAGCGGCACCGAGTCTTCCAATGAAGAACCACCGGCACCCGACTTGCCCAAAAACATCCTGCCAAAACATGGTTACAGACAAGAACCAGTGGGACAGCGTAAATCCAATAGACAGTCAAAACAACCTTCATATCTTAGAGATTATGTCACCGCACCCCCAAAACAGAACCCAGGGGGAAGGGGTGTTATGAACTAATAAAACGCTTAAATAAAGTTTTATCAAACCTTTAGAAAATAGCAGGGTTCTAGTCCTGCACTTCTGATTGGCTGATAATAGCGATATTGGATTGGTCCGTTCAGGAGAATCTGATTGGCTGTTAACGAGCCACTCTCATTGGTTAAGGGGGTTAACACTCCACGTTTCTTATTGGTTACTAGATCAGCTGCTTGCCTATAAAAGGGCTGCTGCTGCCCTAGGTTTTTGCTCTGTTCAGAATGATTAATAATGAGTTGAAATTCACTGTTCACCGTCTCGTCTCCGTTCCTTGCGCCCATGCGCAGAACTTAACACTTAGATTTTCTTTTTTTTTTACTTTTAAATTATAAACCACCCACAATACCCTTCAAATTTAAACAAATATAGTCACTTGAGGTATTTGTTATGTTCAAATAACAGTGTTCCGGTGAGTAAGAAATAATAATTTAAATTGGTTTCTCTACCTAGCCAGAGTAGAGATTGGAGATAGAAAAAGTTGGAATATTCTCAGAGAAAATCCAGAACTTTTCAAATTGCTGTTCTGATCCAGCATCAAGGGACATTAAGAGAAAGGTATTAGTAATCTAGCCCATAGTTTGCCACAATAATTCAGACATGAGATGGTCAGGTCATGAATTAAAGTGTGGACTTGAATTTTTTAAAAAGCTTGAGACAGTTAACATTATTCACATGCTTGAGTGAACTGTCACTTACATAAATTACCAGTTGAGGACTTATTTGAAGAAAAGCAAATTATGTCTTCAAACTTCCAATTAATGCTGTTTTAAATTAAATGGTAGATGAGGAAGTTAAGAGAGGAAATTTTCACTAGGAACCAATTACTCTGCCAGCAGATACTTACCTAGAAATATATTTAAGCTTGTGCATTTTGTCAGCCTCAGTAACCAAATAATTTCTTTAAACATTGGATTGGTTCATTTAGTAAATGAAAGTATACTGTATTCTTTGGTTTTCAGCCTGATTTTCTTTAATAAAATAAAATAAATGTTATGCTATAATAAAGGATGACATTTGTGAAGATGCATGCCTATGTGAGCACTGTTTATTACAATAATGAAAATACAAACTTTTCTACCCATTCATTTCCTAAATGCCTTTCACTAAGCACAAGTTATAATTAATATTTGAAAGGGAAGGGGGGCACAATGACGCAAAACAGTGACTATGTAATATAAAGTGGGCAGAAGTGGGGTTTTGAGATTATTTTGTATTTTCTAGATTTTATTTGCCATAATTTATTTTAAGTCCTGTATAATAATTTTCCTGCATTTCCTGCCCCAAAATACTAGGAAACTAATTTTCAACTGTAGCTATCATAGTAATTTTATGGACTACAAAAAATGTGAAGGGGATGTCTATTGCAAGTTGCCAACTCTTGTATTAAACTTAATAATAATGAAATATATAAGTAAGGAATGATCAGGGAAAATGAACAGGAGAGAATGTAGTTAGAGTATATTGATCAAAGCCTGGACTATGACAGGTTCAGATCATCATTGAGATTTGATTTCCACAGGGGAGACTGGGCAATTCTCCATCTCTCCATTTGTCAAGTATTATGTGTTCATATCCATACCTTCAGGCTATGAAAAATTTGCCAACATAAATTGTATGGCACTGATAATGGTGAACTGATCTGTCTCAGTAACAAGGCTGAGGAGTGATGCTTACTGTTCTCATACAGAAAAGTTAAGGACAGCAGTTGTTAGTTCTCTTTGCACATTTTCCTTTCCTGGTAAACATCATCTGTCAGTGGGATAACAAATACTAAATTACTTTCCTTAATGAGTCAGATTGGACAAGTGTAAGTTTAGGATAAAAAGTGTAACCATATTTCAAGTTGCCCAAATGAAAGACTCCAGAATGTGCTGATTATCTGTCAATGGACTGTCTCTGAACATGGGGTCCAATCATCTTTTATTGAATGAGCTTTGTTTGCTTAAGCACTGGCCTAGCATTCTTCCAAAGAGCGCTAAACTTATATTCAGAATATGGCTTTACTTGCAACTACTAAGTATGATAAATGGATGGATTTAAGTTCTTGGGAAACAGTCCACTCCAGGGAAAGGATACTGCAAAATCTCAATTCCTACCCCACTTACCTGCTTTCCAGCTTAGTTCTCCTGTGCAGGGCAACAAAAGAAAACCCAGCTGATTAGCTTGGACTCGGGAGGCAGAGAATAGATGGCGGGCCAGTCAGAGGTAGTATTTGCCGGTTCTCCAAATTAGTCAAAATTTCCGCTACTGGTTCTCCAGAACTGGTCAGAACTTACTAAATAACACCTCTGTGTGATATCATTTTGACTTGGCTAGCAGGATGAAAGAATATCTCACAAAATTGTGGGAAAGGAAGAAATTTAGATATTTTAAGCTATGAATATAGCAAATTTGAACTTTAACAATGAGAAATGCATGAATTAAATAAAGAACATAGCAATTTTCTGTTTACTTTTTAAAAAGCCAGATAAACAATTAATTAATCAATCAATCAAATATACTACATTACTAATAAAAGTATTACATGCATACTTACATACATTGTGTGTGTGTGTGTGTGTGTTTGTGTGTGTGTAACAGAAAAACAATGACTAGAAACTGAAAATAATTAAGATATATCCAAACATTATAATAAATAGTAAGCCTAAGTAATGTTATAGCTTATGGAGTTTTTGCTTATTATGGTAATCTGGACTAATTGAGAGGATACTTTGAGTTCGTATCCAAAAGAAGTTACATCAAATACAAATCACCATGCTATCTGGACATTTCTTCAAGAGAGGATACATAAGGGTCTGCCTAGAATCTTCATATTGGGAATGGTATGTAGTATACAATTTAGAGTTTCTATTGAGCTGTTACATGGACATAACCAAAGATGTTTAGGAGTGCCCTGAAAGGATCCAAAAAGAACTGATTAGAACAAAGCATCCAACCTGGCTAAATGAAGCCCAACTCATGAAAGTGGAATGCCTACAGACTATATTTACTTTAATGTTCCTAAATGTTGCCTGGTATTAATATGGTGACCTATGTTTAATTATAAGTCCATGATTAAAATTTATTTAAAAATCCCATTTCTGTGCTGCTTACAGGTTGATTTTAAAAATGGGCAAATATATGAAAGAAACTGTATCACCCCTTTAGTTGTTGCTTTATAATAGATTAAAAATATTGATGCCACGCTTACCAAAGTATTTTTTTCTGAATGTTCTAAATGCAATTTGATATCATTTATTCTTGTTGAGGTACCCTAAGATTGCATCTGTTTCTTTTCAGCTAGATCACAGTGTTATCTTCATCTTACTTTCTTTGAAGATCACAGAAAATTGTCCCGTGATAACCAAGTTCCTTTTTGGCTATCTCAAGACTTGTGGCTGTTCTTAACAAGATCTGTGGTCCCCTTTCTTGATCAACTTCTGATATCAAATTGCCTTTAGGACATTCAGGAAAAAATATTTTGGCAAGCATAGCATTGATATTTTTGTATAATTTAAAACATTTTGAGTGAACAGCATTAAGGATTAGAAAGCAATTTTATGGTCAGGTTTGTATATTACTAAAATAAAGTTACTTCAATCCATTCAGTTTTTAAATGAAAATATTGAATAAATATCTAAGTGTAAATTATGTTATATATGGATCCTACTCTCATATATACATATACATTATATACATACACACACATGTACACACACATTTAAACAGCTAGTGTAGAACAATAATTCAATATTTTGTGTTTTCAGCTACTTTCCTATTATTACTGCCTGTAAGATTTTGGAGTTGGAAAGGAAAGTTATTAAATACAACATAACTATTTTAAATGGAACAGATATAAAACTTTAGGCAAACTCTGTGATACTCTTATTTGATGAAATAATGAGGAATGTAAATGTGGATGAAATTTTCTCTCTCTTTTGTTTATGTTAATAATAATAGTAGTAATAGTAGACTCAATAGGTTGGGATTTTTCACTTCTCTTTTTTCTAATCTTTAAATTGATAAATCACCTTATTGGGGTGATGTGCAGCATTTCAATTTAATGAATAAATAAATCTAAGTCATTATTTTTATGTGAAATACCTGTAATGAAAAATGAATAAGCTATTACTGCAAAAAATAGCATAGCAATCACAGACAATGGAAAGAAGAGCTGTAATTTCACATGACAAAGATAAAAGCAATAGCAAAAAGAAAAAAGAAAAATCCCACATTTTTCATTACCTGTTAGATTCCCCACCACCCCACCCATGCCTTACATATGTCTTGACAAGCCAGAGAAATCAGTCAGTTCAAATGGCTATAAAGATTTATTGCAAGCTTAAGGTCTCTACAAGAATCTGAACTACTAAAAGGAATGAAAATTAAAAAGGAAGAGTATAAATTGAAAGCCTTTGGAGATGACCTGGTATTTATATTAGAGGACCCATTGGAAACAGCACCTAAATTAATAGAAAAGATAGAAGAATATGGAAAAGTAGCAGGTTTGAAAATAAACAAAGATAAAACAAAGATATTTACAAAGAATACTTTAGCAAGACAAAATAAAGAGTTGGAAGAAGTTTTAGAAATACAGGTCACAAATAAGATTAAGTATTTTGGGATATACATTACACCAAGATGTAGCACACTGAAGGAGGATAACTATCTTGAACTCAAACAGCAGATTACGACAGATTTGGCAAAATGGGAAAACTTACAACTATCATTGATTGGGAGTATATCTACAATGAAGATGAATGTATTGCCTAGAATTTTATATTTATTCTAGACAATTCCAATTCGACTAGGGAAATCGTTTTTTGAAGACTTAAATAGAATTGTGCTGAAATACATCTGGCAGGGTAAGAAAGCAAGAATAAAACTTAAGCTGTTATAAGATGCAAGAATAAAAGGAGGATTTGCTTTGCCCAACTGGGAGTTATATTACCAAGCAACAAATCTGATGTGGGTAAAGGAATGGATAACATTAAGGAACAGTAGATTATTGACTTTAGAAGGGCATGACTTGCTGCTGGGATGGTATGCTTTCCTCTAGTATAAGGGAACTAAAACACAGTAGTCTGCTAGCAGTTTGGTTTTGAGTTTCATAGTTAAGTCACCTGCAGGTTGGTCTTGCTGATCATGGTGTTATCGTCTGTTGGTTATTTGAGCAGCTATTTGGGCGGGGGGATGATGGCATTTATGACCTCCTCCTTTTCTCATTTGTATTGGGGCAAGCAAGAGAGGGCATCAGCCAGAAAATTCCTCCACCCGAGATGTGTTTTAGCATGAAGTCGAATCAGTTGAAGTATTGAGCCCATCAGACTTGTTTGGGGTATAATTTTTTGTGGGGTCCTAAGCGTTTCCAGGTTTTTATGGTCAATCCAAACATCAAATGGTCACTGCCTCCCTTCCAGCAGGTGGCAACAGGTTTACAGTGCCCATCTCACTGGGAAAGCCTCTCTTTCCAATGCAGCCTATTGTCTATCTGTGTCTGTGAGCTTGCAGGAAGTGTAGGCGCAGGGCTGTAGGCTTCCTTGGTTGCTTCTTTGGAGTAACACTGCTCCCACTGTCACATCACTGGCATCTTCTTGAATGATGCTTCAAGTATTGATGCTTCAATACTGGTTCTTTTGCACATAGTTATTTCAGTGTTTCAAATGCTTTTTGCTTAGGTCCCACTGTAGGGATTGTCCTGGGTGGGGTTTTGTTCCTGGACTCCCTGTCTTTAGGAGGTCTGTCATGGGTTTGACAATGCTCAGGAAGGAGGGGATGAATTGTCAGTAGAACTTTGCAAACCTCAAGAAGCTTTGTAGCTGTCTGTGGGTATGAGGGGGCTGCCAGCCCAGAACAGCTTGTAGTTTGGATGGATCCATCTCTATGCCTTTATTTGAGACTTGGTATCCCAGGTAGTCCAACTGTGTGTGGTGAAATTCACATTTTGACAGCTTGCATATGTAATTCACTGTCACCCTTGATCCTGCTTCACCCCCACCCCTCTGAGTGTATCATCCAATGAAAAACATCCATAGCCAAGAATCATCAATCATGCTCTCCAATTAGATTTTTGCACAGCAGAAGCTTCTTTCACCTAATCAGTCTTTGAAGAAAATATGAATGGAATGTACTTTTGATTCCACACGGCTGCCTGCTCTTTGAAACTCCTCCCCTTCTTTCTGTTGTCAACTATAAAATGTATATACAAAATGTTTTATGAGTTGACAACTAATGGCCAAAAGAAATTGGTGGTAGATAAAGATAAAAGAAATTAAAGATCAGCTGGATTTAGATCTCTTGTGGGCACAAAGAGACTCATGATTGATGACGCATTTGACTCCTCCCTCATGCTCAGCCTGGTCATCTCCTACATGTTTTATTTCTGTTAATCATGTTTATGTTAACAAAGGAAATCTATCACCAATTGTTGTTTAAAGATAATTAGATTAATAGGTAATCTTAATGTTCTTCATATATTTTAGATTCATTCCAATAATAGACATCGCATTCCATGAAATCTCATTTTAACTGATTTCAAGAGTTATATATCAGGTATAACAAAAGAAACATTCACTTAAATTGTAAAAGTCCATGCTTCAATAAACTCTACATTACAAATTTTTGGACTGTTTTACAACACTATTAAGTAATACATAGCTACTTGTATGTAATCCCTTTAGATTTAAACAAGTTTAATTTCAAATAGTAGACAAAGATTTTACTTATTTAAAATTCTATTAAACATTTCTTTTCTGTGAAAATGAAAATATTATTAAATCAGAACTATTACATGAGGAGGGAGGGAACACAGGAAGAAAGACTGCACTATAATCCATGGACTGTCATTTGCTATTGTATTCTGATGCTGAGACAATGAGGAAGAGGCTGAATGATGTCACAATTTTCTGTCACACTAATGATATTTTTAAAAGCCCACAAAAATTCATAAATAAATTAACTTGGCTCTGGCTTTTAAAATCTTCCTGTCATCTGCTGCTTGGCTATGACTTTGAAGCCCAACAATTTTTTTTCCTGCTACCAGCTGGCAATCTTTTCAGTTGTTTTATCCATAAATTATTTTTGAAGATTATGTTAATTTTTTAGAAGAATTGACAAGTAGGTTTTGGAACAAAAGAAAGATGAACAACTTGAGATTATTTTATATTGATAAGGTATTTGGGAAAGAGAATATCCACTCAACAAGATGGTCAAATCAACAGACACATATTGACTTACTGGGAATATTTATCGAAAATTAGACTACAAAAGCTGAACAGTGGTATGCTACTGGTTATCACCTACTAGTTAAATCACTTGCTTTGAATAAACCCATACCAAACCATGACTTTGTACTTTCACTGGCTCTGTTAGCAGGGCCCTACTTGCATATAGATAATCACCTATCTGACACATCATTATATGCCAGCAATATTCTCTGGATCCTATATAGGACAGATAGGTCAAACTTGGACAAAACAAATGAGACTAGTATGACTATTAGGATATTCACACTTTCAGGATACTCCATTATTTAACCTAATTCACATTAGCTATTTTGGACAGAGAAAAAAAAACCCCTTTGTAATGCCCTTTGCATTTCAATTTTGTAATGCAAGTGAGATATTGCTGAACTGAGATACATAAAAAGATTCCAAGCCAAATACAGTTGATTTATAACACATTACAACTGTATATCAATAAGGAACCTGTAGCCTGGCTCACATACAACCTGCATTTCCAAAAACATTCTCTCTTCCCATCCCTATTGCCTACCTCATTCCAGTTTAAATCAGTTAAGTCACTCTATTGTTTTTGATTAATTCAGCTATAGATTACAAAAGTTTATTTCTTTTAAGAAAAAGTGTTAGTCTGCAAAGATATTACCAGACTTCTTCTGATTTTTGATACATTAATAAAAATCTCCATATCTGGAGAAGGCGGAGCTTCGTTCCGGCGATACAGCTGCGATCTCAGGGCTCTGAGATCGCAGCCGATATTTTCGCCCCTGGTCGGTCCTAACGGACCTAAACCGTCCCGTAGAGACGGTGATCGTGAAGGGCATTGTTCCAGGATCCCAGAGATATCGCAAAATCTCTGGTTTGATCCGGAAGAAGCCCTTTTGCTGGCGGCGGAGAGGCAGCCTCCATAGCTGCTGAAGTCGGGACAGCTCCGGAAGGAAAGTGATTGAAGTGAAGTGTGTCGGCTGGGTGAGAAAAACTCTTTTGTGCTGTAAATTCGCTAAGGTTGGAAAGTTCATTCGATATAAAGAAGAAAGCTGTGAGATTTTTTTTTTGACTGAAATTGTTTTGAGCGGCGTTTTTTAAAGTGATGTCAAATTGAGGCTTGGTTTTTGTTTTGTTTTTTCTTTTCTTTATACTTTTTGGGAAAGATTTTACTGTGACTTTGTAGATAACCGGATTGAATTTTCTTTTATATATAGTTTTATGCTTCCTTTGATTTTTTAACTTTTTTTAGGATAGAGGCTCCCTTTGGCTATTTTTTCTTTTTGTTTCTGCATATATTATTCCTTTTCTCTGGCGGGGGGGGGGGAGAAAGAGCATTAAGAAACTTTGTAACACTGCCAACTAGAGGCTTGAAAGTATCTGTATTTGAATTGGAGAGAATTGCAAAAAGACCTCATCTCAAGGACTTTTTAACCTGATAAGATAGAGGGAGAGCACAGTAAAATATTATTGCAGGTGCTTTCCTGGACTGTTATCAACACTTGAGGTTTGGCTTTGAAGCTGCTGGAGAAGAGAGTCATAACAAGAGCCTTGGATAAATAACAAAGTGCAGTGTGTCTTCTTATATATACCCCATTCGCCAGCCTTTTTCTAAATCTTAATTTTAGTAATATTTTTATTTTTGCCTTTTACTTTAAAGGGAAAGCCTCAGAGTTTTTTCTCTTTTCTTCTTTATTTTTCTTTTCTTTTCTATTGGGACTTTTTTGCTTTTCATATTTATCTTTTTGGATTATTTTGTTGTTGTGGTTGAATTTTTTTTTTTTTTTTGGATTATTGAGATTTTTTAATTGGATTAAGGTGTGAAGAATCTGAAGGAACTTTTTGTCTTTTGTTTTTCTTTTTTCTCTTTTTGCTTTTTCCTTTTTCTTTGCTCTTAATCAATATTATTATTTTTGGATTTGTTTGTTTTTTCCTTTTTATTTTTTCCTTTTTTATGGTGGACTATCTCGTAATTGGATTAGGGTCTAGAAGAACCTGAAGATCTTTCTTCTTCCTTTTTTTTTTGTTTCTTCTTTGGTCTCGTGTTTTTTACTATTGGAGTTCTCCATTTTGGATTATAATTGGCTGCTCTACCAGTTGGATTAAAAGTTAAGAAGAACTTGAAGTTTTGGAAATATTGAAATGAGCAAGAAACCAATACCATCTGGCATTTCTGCTTCTACCTCTGCTTCCCCACCAGCTGGAGGACAACGTTTAATTCAGACAATGTTGAAGCAAGATAAGGAACAAGAAAAAATAACTTTACAGTTACAGATGATTATGCAAGGAATCCAAGAACTCAAGACAAAATCAGATATCATTGAACAAAGAACAGGAAATATTGAACAAAGAACAGAAAATATTGAACAAAGAATAGAGAAGACTGATGAAAAAGTTGAAAATATTAAACAAATGATGGTTAAGTATGAGGAGAGATTCCAAAAAATTGAGGAAGAAGGAAAACAAAGAGAGAAGAAGATTGGAAATATTGACAGCAGATTAACAGTGGTTGAACAAGAAAAAGGTGGGATGTTGAGGTGGGAGATGGAAAGGTCAGAATTTTACCTCAGATTTCAAAATATAGAGGAGGAAAAAGGAGAAAATTTGGCAGTAGTAATGATAGAAATTTTGGCAGAGGCTTTGGAAATTACAGAGGAAAAGATAATGGATGGAATAGATGAGATATACCGAGTCTATACAAGATATGCGATGAGAAATAAATTACCCAGGGAAGTCCATATTAGATTTACCAAAAAATCCATTAAAACGCAAATATTACAAGTAGCAAGAGAGAAAATACTGAAATACAAGGATAAAGAGGTTGTGGTTTTAAAACAAATACCTAGAAGAGTGAGAGAGATGAGAAGAGAATATCGATTTCTGACCAAAATACTATTGGAAAACGAAGTGAATTATAGATGGCTGATTCCAGAAGGATTAATGTTTACGTGGCAAGAGCAGAGACATAGAATTGACTCAATTGAGAAAGCAGAACTTTTTCATGCAGAATTTTTCGGAGGAAGAAGAGAGGAAGCAGAGAAAGAGGGTTCATTAATTGAGTTTCAAGATGAACAACTGGAGACTGAAAAAGAGAAAGGAGCAATAGGGGGACAGATTGATAACAAAGAACAGCGTGAAGTGAGATCCACGAGAGCTGTTAGACCTAAATATAAAGCATAATCATGGAGGAAAAAAAACTGATTACAATGAATATAAACGGACTTAATTCAGCAGTTAAAAGAAGGAAAACTTTTCATAAACTAGAGAAATTAAAATTTGATATAATTTGTTTACAAGAAGTTCACATTAAAAAACAACATGAACAATTGTTATTACAACCAAAATTAGGGAAAATATTTACCTCTTTGACTCAATGTAAGAAAAGAGGTGTGGTTTTATACATTAAAGAGGCTATTCCAGCAAAATTGATTTACTCGGATGAAGATGGAAGAGTATTAATGGTAGAAATAATGGACAATAATATAAAAATACTCTTGATTGCAATTTATGCTCCGAATGATAAACAAGAAGAATTTTATAAAAAGCTGCACATGAAAATAATTGGACTGGACTATGTTGATATAATTATGATGGGAGATTTTAATGGAATTGTGGACAATAAACTGGACTATATAGCAACAACAATAAAGCAAAATAGAAAGGCTCTGCCAAGGTCCTCTTTTAAAATGACAGATGAATTAACTTTAAAAGATATTTGGAGTGAAAGAAACACTAAAGCTAAACAATATACTTTTTATTCAAATAGACATTTATCATGGTCCAGATTAGATATGATTTGGATCTCAACAGAACTAATATCTAATATTAAAGAAACAAGCATTGAAACAAGTACCTGGGCAGATCATAGCCCAATGACAATTAAATGGAAGGGACAAAAAAAAAGATCGAGATGGACATTAAATAATACTATTTTAAAGGAGAAAGATTTTACACAATGGATGGAGAAGGAATTGGCTTTTTTCTTCAGAGAAAATAAAAAAGAAGATACTTCAACGCAAAATGTGTGGGACACTATGAAGGCATACGCTAGAGGTTTGATAATAGATTATACAAGAAAAAAGAATATTAGGAAAAGGCAAGCTTCTAAGGCCTTGGAAAATGAGTATAAAACTCTTGAAAAAGAATTACAGAAAATGCCACAGAAAAAGGATATTAAATTGAAGCTGGATGTAATCAAACATAAAATGGAATTAATAGAGAAAGAAGAACTGGCACAGAAAATTAGAAACTCTAAACAGAATTATTTTGAAGATGCAAATAAACCAGGTAGATGGCTAGCATATAAATTGAGAAAAGAGAAGGAATCAAGAAAAATATTGAAGTTAATAGATGAACAAGGCCAAGTTTGTTATGGGAATAAGGAGAAAAAAGAAATTATTCGAGATTTTTATGGGCAACTATATAAACAAGAGAATATTGATGAAGAAAAAGTCAAACAGTATTTACAGGAAGCTAATTTACCAAAGATACCTAAAGAGACTGAAGAAATGCTAGAAAGCAATATAACAATGATGGAACTAAATGAAGCATTCAAGAGACAAAATAATGGGAAAGCTCCGGGCCCAGATGGGCTTCCAGTAGAATTTTATAAAACATTTCAAGAATTATTGAGCATCCCATTGTTAGAAGTTATGAATGAAGTTATGCTAAAAAAGATGATACCTAAAACATGGTCAGAGGCTTATATTACACTTATACCAAAGGAAGAGACTGACCCATCGCAAATTAAGAATTATAGACCTATTTCTTTATTGAATGCAGACTATAAAATCTTTGCTTCAATCTTAGCAGAAAGACTTAAAAAATATTTAAATAATTTTATTCACTCAGATCAAAATGGATTTCTGCCAAAGAGACAAATTAGAGACAATATGAGAGTAATTTTGGACACTTTGGAATATTATGAGGCTCATCCTGAAAAGCAAATGGCTTTGATATTCCTAGATGCTCAAAAAGCATTTGACAATGTGAATTGGAGATTTATGTTATTATTATTGGAGCAGATGGGTTATGCTAAAAAATTTATTCAAGCAATAGAAGCTATATATAATAAACAGACAGCAAGGGTAATGATGGAGGGGGAACTTACAGATTTTATTAATATAAGGAAAGGCACAAGACAAGGATGCCCCCTATCTCCTTTGCTATTTGTGTTGACCTTGGAAGTGTTGAATAGAAATATTAGGGATGATAAAAGCATAAAAGGAATGAAAATTAAGAAGGAAGAATTTAAGCTACAAGCTTTTGCTGATGATTTAGCTTTTATTTTGGAAGATCCGATTGAAACAGCTCCAAAGTTACTGGAAAGGATAGAGTCATATGGAGAGGTGGCTGGTTTGAAAATAAATAAAGATAAAACAAAGATTTTGACAAAGAATATGTTATTGAGACAGAGAGAAGAATTGGCAGATCTTTTGAAAATTCAAGTTACAAATAAGGTTAAGTATTTGGGGATATATTTGACAACAAGATGTAGCACATTAAAGGAGAATAATTATATTAAACTTAAACAACAGATAACTACAGATTTGAAGAAATGGGAAAACTTGCAATTGTCATTAATAGGGAGAATTTCAACAATTAAGATGAATATTTTACCTAGAATTTTATTTTTGTTTCAAACAATACCAATTAGGCTTGGAAAAGACTATTTTGAAGATTTAAATAAAATTATGTTGAAGTTTATATGGCAAGGTAAAAAAGCGAGAATAAAGCTAAAGCTTTTGCAAGATGCTAGAATTAGAGGAGGTTTTGGTCTGCCTAATTGGGAATTGTATTATCAAGCTGCAAGTTTGATGTGGGTCAAAGAATGGATAACATTAAGGAAACATAGGTTGTTGACATTGGAAGGACATGACTTGCTGTTGGGTTGGCATGCTTTTTTATGGTATAAGGGAACTAAAACACAGGGTTATTTTAGAAGACATTATGTACGGGAGTCTTTGTGGTTAAATTGGGAGAAGATAAAAAGACAATGTTATTTGAAAATTCCAGTCTGGTTATCTACCATTGAAGCATTTTCCTATCCTATAATTTACAAGAAGGAACAAACAGTTAGATATGGGGAACTTTTGGATGAAAAGGGTGAACTTAAATCGATCCAAAACTTAGAAGAACAAGGTATAAGGATGAATTGGTTTTCATATGCACAAATACACTCAAGGTATGATGAAGATTCTAAAACGGAGGGATTTTATGATAAACAGACTGATTTAGATAAGATCTTGATGGGTACTGATGAGAAGGTGATTAAAAAATTATATGGTTATTTACTGGGAATGAAATTAGAGGAAGAACAAGTCAAAGAAACTATGATTGTTTGGGGGAAGAATTTTGGATATGGGATTGATTTAGAGAAATGGCAGAAATTGTGGTCTCAAAATTATAAAATGACAATGTCAACAGCATATAAAGAAAACTTGTATAAGATGTTTTACAGGTGGCACTTTCCTCCGACAAGAATAGCAAGAATGTTTAAGAACAAATCTGAAAAATGCTGGAAATGTCATCAGATACCCGGCTCGTATTACCATATGTGGTGGACTTGTGAGGATGCTAGAAAATATTGGACTATAATTCGCATGTGGTTGGAAAAAATGACAAAGAAACATATAGATTTGAAACCAGAGATCTTCTTATTGGGAATTTTACCTGATATATATAGTAAAGATTTGAAATACCTGATTGTAAATGTATTAACAGCGGCCAGGATTGTATTTGCTAAAAATTGGAAGAATGAGAAAATACCATTACAGGAAGAAATTATTAAGAAAATATTGGAATGTGCTGAGATGAGCAGATTGACATTTGAAATTAGAGAGCAAGAGGATAAACAATTTTACGAAATTTGGGATCTTTTTTATAAATGGTTAGATGATAAAACACGATAATAGAATATTCAGAATGCTAGATAGTAAGGAATATCTTTATTTTGCTATTATTTTGCTATTTGATATTATATTTATAAAGGATTTCTTAGGATTGATTTGATATGATCAGATGATTTGTTATAGAGTAAACTGGTTTAAAGTATTGTTAGCTCATTAAGCATGAATGATTAAAAATATAGTCAAAATCTTCTTTTTTTAGTGATATTAGGATATATAAGTTTGGACTGACAATATGAGTTGTTATGTAACATAATTGTAATTGAGACTACAGAATGAATGCACAAAAATGATGAACCAACTGACACACTGGATGTATATATAAGAGTTGATGTTTTTATGTTTTGTCTGTCTTGTTTGTTTGTAGAAAATTAATAAAAACTTTTTAAAAAAAATAAAAATAAAAATCTCCATATCTTTTCATTCACTTTAATGAAAAAACTATTTGGTTTTGAAAGTTATTTTAAATGATAAGATATATTTTATTTTAATTTCATGGTGTAATAATTAAGGCTGGACAGATTATGGTTTTGGTGGTTTGATGTGAGGAAGGTTGAGGCAAAGATATGCCTCACAAAACTATGTGGCTCATTCATTTCTAGGAATGACAATAAGAAGATAAATCTCTTCAGTTTTTCTGCAAATGGCACTTGAAATAGCCCAAAGAGACTTATGTGCATGCAGATTGGTTTGTATAGGCTAAATATGTCATCCCTTTCTTTTGATAAAAAGATCTGCATTCCATCTATGGAATGAAACACTTTATTGAGGCTAATTCAAGCCATTTTGTGCATATGTAATTATCATCTCTTCAGTGATCTGCAGCTTCCCTGAGGTTAAATCTCATGGGAAGATAATGAAATCATAAAGAACCACATCTTATTAGGCTTTGTCAGATGGAAAGAGTGAGGCAGTCAGGGAGTTTTCAGAGTGAGGGAAAGATGTTTATCAGGGAAAAAAAAGACAACATCTATCATGCTATCTTCTCTAACAATAAAATAAAATAAACTCACAGTTACAAAAGAAATTCCAAAGAGCATTACAACAAGGTAAAACAGGAGAATTTTTTATAGTTTGAAATACATCTCTAATCAGAAAATACTTGTCATAAGACTTTGAAAGGTTTCTCCTAAGTAATGCAAAAAGTACCAAGATGAATGATAGACATAACTAAGTAATTTTGAGAGGGATCTTGGAGTCCTAGTGGACAATCACTTAAATATGCATCCAGTTTTGGTTGCTGCGATGTAAAAAAGATGTTGAGAGACACTAGAAACAGTGCAGAGAAGAGCAACAAAGATGATTAGGTAATGGGGGCTAAAACATATTAAGAACTGTTGCTCGAATTGGATATGTCTAGTTTAATGAAAAGGAGGACTAGGGTAACATTGTCATAGATTCAGGCATGGGTAGAATGAATGAGACAGTCTTAGTTGGTGAACTTTCAACTCTTTATTGCATAGTGACTTCTAACTTGTATAACAACAACTCTGCTTTATATAGGCAATGCTAATGTGAAATAACCAACAGGAGCTTGTGAAACGCTAGCTCCAGTACCAATAAGAGTCCTTCGTTAAGGGCCAATCAGATTCTCAGAATCCAACCAATCCGATCTAGCCGCTTAACACCCAATCAGAAGTGCAGGGCCAGAACCCTGCACTTTACCCCAAGCTTGCCTTTATTCAACTATTTACATACATAACACCCCTTCCTCCTGGCTTCACAATTAGTTTGTGACTATGTAGTCCTTTAAATAGGACGGTTGTCTCTTGGGTCTGTCAGATTTTCTTTGGACTGGCTGCATGCAGTCCCGTTGAGGTAGGATGTCGTTTTGTAGTGGCTCAGCTTCTCGTTCTGGTGTGATTTCCCTTGGAGCGTACGATTCTTCTTCCTGCTCCATTTCCTGGGTTTCACTTGATTCATCGCTTTCCTGGAACAGGTTTCCTGGCATATCGTCATCTTCTCTTCCTTCCCCCCCCTCAGTTTGGTCGTTGGGAAGTTGTTGGCTAGCAGTTATAAGTCGTGACCGTAATTGGTCAATATGTCTTTTCCATAGTCTTTCATCAATACATTTGACAATATAGGATCTGGGCCCAGTCTCGCGTATTACCGTTGCTTCAATCCAAACTGGGTCGCCCGATAAATTTCTTGCATAAACGGGGTCGCCTACCTTGAAGGTATGGTAGCTTCCGCTGGATCCTGGAGGTTTTTCTGGCTCGTAAGCAGGGTGCAGTCGGTCGAGGCGGGAACGGAGTTTTCGCCCCATGAGAAGTTCAGCGGGAGTTCTGCCGGTTTCGCTGTGCGGAGTGATGTGTTGTAGAAGTAGAATGCGGTTTATTTTTTCGTCAAGATTATCATAGTCCAGCTTTTGTAAAGTCTTTTTTACAAATTGTACCATGCGTTCCACTCGGCCGTTGGTAGCAGGATGCACCGGCGAGGTGAGTGCATGGCGGATGCCATTGTCAGCAAGGTACTGTTCAAACATTAGCGCTGTAAACTGTGGTCCATTATCAGACACCAGGACGTCCGGCAATCCATGGTTGCAAAGAGTCTATTAAGGACTTTAATGACTGCCTCGGAGGTTATATTGGCCATTCGATGAATTTCTAACCAATTAGAGTATGCATCGACAGTCAACAGCAATGTCTGTCCTTTGATCGGCCCTGCGAAATCCAGGTGGATTCTGGACCAGGGTCCACGTGGCATCTCCCATTCGGTTGGTGCAGCTTTTGGTGGTGCGTTGCTGGTTTGTTGGCACTTGGTGCAGACCTTGACCCAATGCTTGATGTGTCGGTCCATGCCTGGCCACCAAGCGTAGCTCCGTGCGAGTGCCTTCATTGGCACGATCCCGGGATGTCCATTGTGCAAGATTTGTAACAGCGTCTTTTGGAGTCGTTCTGGGACGACGATTCTATCACCCCAGATAACGCAGCCTTTTTGAGAAAAAAGTTCAGTCTGTCTTGTTTTAAATGGTGCGAAGTCATCTGGGATCTGATCCAATGGCCATCCACGCTCTACCCAGCCTAGGACTCGTGCTAGGGTGTGGTCTCGTCTGGTCTCCCTCGCGATATCTCGAGCGGTCATAGGAGGCGAGTTGAGCGTTTCGATTTGTAACGCCGATACTGTTGGTGCCGGATCGTCGAGGGTCTCTGGTAGTGGTGCTCTGCTGAGTGCGTCGGCATGGGGAATGGCTTTCTCCGGTCGATGTAACAATCGATAATTATAAGCAGCTAGAAACTCTGACCATCGAGTCATTCTTGGGGACAATATATAGGGAGTTGGTTTGTCCCTAGCGATTATCCCCAATAAAGGTTTGTGGTCGGTTACAATTGTAAATGTCCTTCCATATACATACTCATGGAATTTTTTTACGGCTGACACAATTGCAAGAGCCTCCTTGTCTATTTGTCCATAGTTACATTCTGCCTGGGATAGAGTCTTCGAAAAGTATGCAACGGGAGCCTCATTTCCATTAGGTAGCACATGGCTCAAAATAGCACCCACCCTAAACGGTGAGGCATCACAAGTTATAATCAAGAGTAATGTTTCATTATATTGCATAAATACAGAATCAGATTTAAGTAAATCTTTTACATTTCTAAACGCTTTTTCTTCTCGGTAACCCCAAACCCACAATGCTTTCTTATTTAATAACCGGTGTAATGGTTCAGCCACAGTCACCTTATGCGGTAAAAACACATTGTAGAAATTGATAAGGCCTAAAAATGCTTGAAGATCAGTTTTGTTACGAGGTCTGGGAGCATTTCTAATCGCCCTTAATTTACTCTCAGTTGGGTGAATACCCTGCCTATCAATGCGATAACCTAGAAATTCAACACTGTCGGTATACAGATGACATTTATCCCTTTTTACTTTCAATCCCGCTTCTTGGAATTTTTTAAGCACACATTTTAAATGATTCTGCAGAATTTTTTTTACTAGGAGCTGCAATCAATACGTCATCAAAATACGGAACCACGCCCTTGATTCCCTGTAACAATCGTTCCATTAAACTTTGGAATATTTCCGGGGCCACACTCACCCCGAACTGCAATCGGGTACATTTAAAAGCACTTCTGTGCGTTACTATCGTTTGGGCTTGGGCTGTTTTATCATCCACGGGCAATTGTTGATAAAATTGAGCTAAATCTAGCTTAGCGAAAACCTTTCCACCTCCCAGAGAATGAAGGAGGTGCTGCACCACTGGCACTGGATACGCGTTCTGTTGGAGGGCGTGGTTTAGAGTGGCCCGGTAGTCCCCACAGATTCGGATTGACCCATCTGGTTTAATGGGGGTTACAATAGGAGTTTCCCATGGGGAATGATCAATGGGTTGCAGTACCCCTTGTTTAATTAGTTTGTCAAGTTGTTCATCTATCTTGGCCTTAAGGGCAAACGGAACTCGACGGGGCTTTAAACGGATCGGGGCGACCTTAGGGTCGAGGCTGAACGAGATTGGGGTCCCCTTATACTCGCCCAGACGATCTGCGAAGACATCGCTGAATTCAGACATAAGATCCTCCTCCCACTCGCAATCACCGACTCGGTTCACGCCGACTAGTTCAATGCCGAGTGGCGCAAACCATTGGAGGCCCAACAAACTAGGCCTGTCCCTATCGATGATCGTTAGAGGTAAGTATGCCGTATGCTTTTTAAACGAGACACGGACTCGACAAGACCCGACCACAGGGATCTGATTCCCTTGGTAATTTTTAGGGATAAGGCGTTGCATTCGAAGGTCTTGGCGTTGAATGGTAGGAATGAGCTGCTTTAATGTCTTCCACGACACCATCGAGAGGGACGATCCCGAATCAACCTCCATGTGGCAGGGTTGGTTCTCTATGGCTACTGTAACTCGAATCTTCTTAGCGTCCAGGGCCAAGGCCTGACCTATAGTGATAGTATGGTGAGCCTCTTCTTTCTGCAATGCTCGATATCTGTAGGAGTGGTTTGCTGGGTCTCGCCTTACAGGACGGTTTCCTGCTGATTGGCGAAAGTTGGTTCCCTTTGAGGCCGGGCTTGGTCCTGGTAAACTGTGACAGACTCGACCGATGTGGCCTTGTTTCCCGCACTCGTGGCAGAGTGCGTCGTGGAATTTGCAGTCTGCCCTGGGATGGTTTGCCCCGTAGCCAGCGCAAGGGCATGAGGTTTTAGGACGAGGATCCCGGTCGGAACGCAGTCGATGGACCCCTTCTTCGTCGCTGTCTGACGACGAAGAGAGGTCCTCGTAGTGCGTTGTTGCCAACTGCCCTTCTGAGCTGGGTGAGATGTCGCCTGTCGGTGGGTTTGTGGAGTTTCGGCTTCGCCGTAGCTGTGCCGCTGACTTTTTTGTTGCCTCAGCAGCGTTGGCTTCGGTGATGGCGTCAACAAGGCCGATGTCGCCCTTCGCCATCAGCTTGCTCTGCATGTTTAGTGCATCTAATCCCAGAATTAGGCGGTCTCTCAATGCTTCATCTAAATCTGCGAACCCGCAGAGGCCTCCCAAGTGCCAGAGGTCTGCCACGAAGTCAGCCACACTCTCTCCTTTTCGTTGGCTTCGTTGATAGAACTCGTGGCATCTCACGAGTGTGGGTACGGTTGGCGCGTAATGGTCTCTCAGGAGAGGTTCGAGGTCGTCCCAGCTTATTGCTTTCACTTCTTGAGACTTCGCGAGGGCTTTAGCCATTTTAAAGACAGCTGGGCCGCAGTACGTCAGGAACAGCGCCCGCTTCTTGGCTGGTGTGGCGTCCTTCAGGTTGTTCGTTTCGAGGAACATCTGAAAGCGATCCATGTAGGATTCCCAATCCTCTTGGGACGGATCATACGGAGCGGGTGGTACGATGCCACCGGACATGGCTTCCGTTGGTGGTGCCGTTTTTTACACGTGCTCTGTTTTTTTTTCTTCCAAGTTCCTTAAGATCAGATGTCTCCAAATCCCATCCTCGTCACCAGTGTCATTGATTCAGGCATGGGTAGAATGAATGGAGACAGTCTTAGTTGGTGAACTTTCAACTCTTTATTGCATAGTGACTTCTAACTTGTATAACAACAACTCTGCTTTATATAGGCAATGCTAATGTGAAATAACCAACAGGAGCTTGTGAAACGCTAGCTCCAATACCAATATGAATCCTTCGTTAAGGGCCAATCAGATTCTCAGAACCCGACCAATCCGATTAAGCCGCTTAACACCCAATCAGAAGTGCAGGGCCAGAACCCTGCACTTTACCCCAAGCTTGCCTTTATTCAACTATTTACATACATTACAAACAAGATAACAGTGTTCTGATATCTAAGGGGTTGCACAAAGAAGAGGGAGTCAAGCTATTCTCCAAAGCACCTGAGGGCAGGACAAGAAGAGGGAGTCAAGCTATTCTCCAAAGCACCTGAGGGCAGAACAAGAAGCGATGGATGGAAACTAATGAGGGACAGAAGCAACCTAGAACTGAGGAGAAAATTCCTGACAGTTAGAACAAGTAACCAATGGAACAACTTTCCTCCAGAAAGTTGTAAATGCTCCAACACTGGAAGTTTTTAAGAAGAGATTGGGATAACCATTTGTCTGAAATGTTATAGGGCTTTCTGCCTAAGCAGGAGATTGGACTAGAAGAGCTCAAAGTCCCTTCCAATTCTGTTATTCTAAGTCTGTCCAACCTTGTGAAGTTAATTGGAATACTTGCATGTAGTCAGATATAGTTTTTCCAGGGATCATGGCCATTTGGCCATTCACCAGAGGAAAAATTAACAAAGATGCTGACTGTTACCTTCTTCGAAGTGTTCTATACCATCTCTTCAATTTTTATTGGGAAGATAAAGCACTGTGTTTTCCAAATACAGCGAGTCCTTGATTTACAACTATTCATTTAGTGACCATTTGAAGTGACAGCAACATTGAAATGTGAATTATGACCATTTTTCACACTTACAACTGTTGAAGCATCCCCATGGTCAGGTGATCAAAGTTTGGGCACTTGGGCAAATTTGTATAAGATGTTTCACAGGTGGCATTTTCCCCCTACACGAATCGCAAGAATGTTCAAGCATAAATCCGAAAAATGTTGGAAATGTCATCAGACACCTGGCTCATATTACCATATGTGGTGGACTTGTGAGGACTCTAGAAAATACTGGGCTAAAATACGCATGTGGTTGGAAAAATGACAAAGAAACATATAGACTTGAAACCAGAGATCTTTTTATTGGGAATTTTACTTGACACATACATTAAAGATTTAAAATATTTGGTTGTAAATGTATTAACAGCGGCTAGGATTGTATTTGCTAAAAACTGGAAAAATGACAAAATACCATCACAGGAGGAAATTATTAAGAAAATATTAGAATGTGCTGAAATGAGTAGATTGACATTTGAAATTAGAGAACAAGAAGATAAACAATTTTATAAAATTTGGGACCTTTTCTATCAATGGTTAGATAATAAAATATAATAATAGAATACTTAGAATTTTAGAAAATAATGAATATATAAAGATGTATTTCTTCTTTTGTTATTATATCTATAAAATGTTTCTAGGATAGATTTGGGGGATGATTATATGAATTGTTATAAAATAAACTAAGTAAATTATAGTTATCTCGCAAAGTATCAATGAACAAAATTATAGTCAAATGACTGATTAATAGTAATACTTGGATATTCAATTTCTGATTGATAACATGAATTATTATGCAATGTAACTGCAATTGAGACTATGAAATCGATGCACAAAAAATTTGTAAACCAACTGACACACAGTTTGTACGTTTATGAAAGAAAGTTGGATGTTTTTATGTTTTGTTTGTTTTTGTTTGTCTTTAAAAACCAATAAAAAGTTATTTTTTAAAAAAAGTTTGGGCACTTGGCAATTGACATGGAGGTAACAGGGGGGATCTGTTTGTCCCCAGGTGTTTGCCTGGCTTGTAGTGTGGAGATTTTTTTTGTGTTCTGCTATGTGTGCATTTATTCTCCTGTTGGTTTGTCCAATGTATGTGGCTGAGCAATTGTTGCATGGTATTTCATAAACCCTTGGTTTTCCAGCTGGATCTTATCTTTAGGGTTTCTTAGGATGTTTGCTATTTTTTGGTCAGTGCTGAAGGCTGTTCTGATATTGTGTTTGTGGAGAATTTTGCTGATTTTGTCTGTGGTGCCTTTGATGAAGGGGAGGAGTGCGATACCGTTGTCTTGTTCTGTGTCTTGGTTTTTTTTGGGTATCTCTTTTTGGATTAGGTTGGTGATAGTGTTTCTTTGGAATCCATTGGAAATTAATACATTAGTGAGGGTGTGTAGTTCTGTTCTCAGTTAGTCTCTGCCAGCTAGGTGTTTGGTTCTGGAGATGAGGGCCTTGGCTACGGAGTTGATCTGTGCAGGGTGGTGATGAGATTGTTCATTTAGGTAGCAGTTGGTGTGTGTTTTTTTCTGGTAGATGGTGTCTCCTAGGGAGCCATTGGGTTTTTTGTAAATTAGGACATCCAGGAAGAGAAATTGGTTGTTGGTTTCTGTTTCCATGGTGAATTGTATTTTGGGTTGTAGGTTGTTAAGATGTGTGAGAAAGTTGTCCAGTTTTTCTTTCCCGTGTGGCCAAATTACGAAAGTGTCATCTACATATCTGAGCCAGAGTTTAGGTTTGTGTTCGAATTTGTCTACAATGTTGGTTTCAAAGTGTTCTATGTACAGGTTAGCAATGACGGGTGAGAGGGGTGATCCCTTGGGTGCTCCTTCTATATGTTTGTATCTTTGTCCATTGTGAATAAAGTATGTGTTGGTTCGGCAATGGTTGGTCAAATCTAGGATGTCTTTGAAGGAGCCCCTATGGGATCACCACTGTCACCTGTCATTGCAAACCTGTTCATGGAAGAATTCAAATCCAGAGCCCTAGCTAATGCCACCCACAAACCCAAACTATGGTTAAGATACATTGATGACACATTCGTGATGTGTCATCTTATGTGTCATAAGAGGTACTACAGACAAAATTAGTAAGATACTGCACAGACATCACATCAAGACTGCCTTCAAAACAGACAGAAAAATAGCAGCCATCCTTGGAAACCCCAAAGATAAAATTGACCTGGAAAATCAAGGCATATATGAAGTCCCCTGTGCATCATGCCCAGCCACATACATTGGACAGACCAATAGAAGAATAAGTACCCACCTGGATGAACACAAAAATGCAGTCAAAAAGCTGGAACACACTTCCTCACTAGTCCAACACATGGAAACCACAGGTCATAGCATCAACTTCAATGGCACCAAAACCCTAGCCACTATAGAAAACCCCAGCCACAGAATCATCAGAGAAGCCATAGAGATTGAAAAAAGACCTGAAAGCACTAATAGAAGAGATGATTCCACCAGGCGGTCAATCATTTGGAAGCCTGCACTCACAAACAAAAAAATCTCCACACCACTAGCCATGCAAACACCTGGACACAAACAGATCCCCCCAATACCTCCAGCTCAAACATACCCAGATGAAACCTAGCTTCCTAACAAATGATAGCTGTCCATTTACGCAGAACCAAGCTGCACAAAAGGCCTCCAATTAAGGAACACAATGTTGCCAACCAATCAAGACACAAAAAGAGCCACTGAACAGACAGAAGATATTAGAAACACCAATCAAGCAAAACACAGCAAACTCCAAGACCAATAAACACGGACCTAGATTCCCAACCAATCAGGGTGAAGAAAAAACCATTCTGGCACAGCAATAGGCTGCTCCAAATTTAAAACCGAAACAACTGTGGGGGCCTGATTCACAGACAGACACAATCAGAAGCCTGATGATGGCAGATGAGATTCTGCCAAAATGTTGTTACAACTTTAAAAGCACAACTACAATGACGTGGGAAAATACCCGAACAAAGCTGAATGCCATACATGTAAGTATCCACGAAAACTTAAGAAAACATACGTATATATATACACTCAAAGATTATATCTATCATCTATCTATTTTATATATATATATATATATATATATATATATAGAATTGTGAAGATTTGCATCCCGAGATATAATGGCATACTGGCACCAATTGCATTAATCGCCACAAAGACATTGACCCCAACTATCAAAGTTTACGTGATAATTGGATCAATAACATCAAAAAACAAACCAACTCGCATCCAAACAACTGACAAGCCAATCACGCGATGATGCCCGTGCTGCCAATCCACAGAACGCTGACACCAACGATAAAAATAACGACCAAAGCTCCTTCCTGGACACATCTCCATCTAACAGTTCACTGAAGACGGACTTGAGATAACAAATCCGAAAATTCTGAACAAAAAATAAAAAACTTTCCCGAAGAGCAAATCTTTCTTTCTTTTGAATATATATATATATATATATATATATATATATATATATATATATATATATATATATATATATATATATATATATATCACATCTATATATATCACATCTATATATATCACATCTATATATATCACATCTATATATATCACATCTATCTCTGTATCTATCTCTCTATCACCTCTCTCTCTCTCTCTCTCTCTCTCTCTCTCTCTCTCTCTCTCTCTCTATCTATCTATCTATCTATCTAACACACACACACAATTTGTTAACCATGACTTCCCTGCTGTCAAATTGCCTGCTATTTCCTTAACTAACAGTTTTCTATATGCAATATAATTGTATATTATATTTGAGGCAAAACATACAGTTTGTGTCAGAAAAACATTTTCTGCATCCATGATACCTGGAAATAGTGAAACTGGTAATTTGACCTCTAGAGAGCCAAGTTAAGATGTGTTGTTCATCTATGTCATAACAATTAGGGAAAATTCCACATTCATCTTTCTTCTCATATTAAATTTGACATATTCAGTTAAAATAATTTGTACATCCTATTTCCTACTTTCAGCCAGAGGAGAGCTTGAGTTGTTCATGCAAGTTCACATGGGATTTGAAAAATGTTAAGGCAGGCTACAGAAGTGCTGGAAATGTTTTTGCAGAGCTCTAGAGTGTTGAACATTTATTGCCTAAAGCTCTTTTTATATAAATTTTCATTCCAGTAGATATTATCCACATACACCAAAACTATTGTGCATGCAGATATCAGGGATTTTGACCCATGCATGCAGATGGAAAAGAGCTATTCTACATTTCAGACTCATGTAAATAGTGCTCATGAAATAAGATGTTAGTTCAGTTAGCCTGATTTTGGAATATCTAAGTGTTCAGCACTAAAAACTACAGTTCCCCATTTTGTTGGAACAGATTGTGACATTGAGATTCATGTTAGGTTTCTGCTTGTTTGTTTAGATGCCATTTTTAATTTTTTAAATCTATCTTTCCAGACAATTTGAGTTAAACCAATTAAGATCTGAACAATCACTTCTGTGGCAGTAGATGGATCAAAAGAAGGAATATTGAAGTCTTTCTTATAGCATTTGGGTTTTTGTACTGCCACATGTAATTTAGGAAGGAAGGAAGGAAGGAAGGAAGGAAGGAAGGAAGGAAGGAAGGAATACAGGATGTATGTGTATCTGTGAGTGAGTGTGTGTGTACACAGACAGACAGGTAGATGATATACACACAGACATACACACACACAAAAACTTCCTTTCTTTAAAACAGCAGTTGCTGAAAATTTAAGATTATTTATTTATTTACTTTATAGACTATCCCAGTATAACCAGTTCTAGGCAATCTTCATGGACAAATCAGTGTGGAATATTTCAATAGTTAATGCAGCTCAGAACAACAAATCAAAGAATTAGAATTATAGAACAATAATAAAACACATGTCTGCCTTTGATCACTCTAGGGTTGTGACTCTTAAACTGGTTGACTCAATTCTTTCTTTTCTCACAGTATTGAATAATGTCATTGCATCAACAAAATAAATCTGTTCATTTACTATAGTGTTTCAGCAGTGGCAACCCCAAACTGGATCCTCAGCTCACAAACAAGCAATTATAAATTGCTCCATTATACTCAAATTACCCTAGGTAATTATCCAAGTAATTGGATAATTGCCCCTAGTTTAAGAACCATGATTCTGTGGCCTAATCCAAGCCTAATTCTTGGATGTTTGTTATCTTGTCTTGGAGATAGACTGAAGGCAAAACTATAAGGAAATAGCACACAAAGGAGGTTGCTGCAGCACATATTTTCAAATTATATAGTTTTATAAGTTTTTTAAAATTATTCTGTTGCAAATCAGAATGTCTTTTTAATTTCCATGAGCCCATGTGGATGCAGAATGTGCATGAGAGAGAGAGATAAAAAAAGAATTTGAGTGCATTTTTCAGAATGTATCTATTGTCTTTTGAGATTCAGCTAGATATATTTTAGATATGCACATATGTGCTTTTAAATGTAGAAAATTATATTTGGATAAATTCTTGTAAATATTTGCTTGGATACCTTTGGGTAATTTGAATCTGGCTTCCAAAAAGAAGCAGAAGAGTTTTTAATTATGAATGCCTTGCTTTCTATGAAATTCAAAAGAGCACTATAGCTCTTGGCAAACTTTTCTTGTCATCTCCAGTATTATTTGATTTGGCTTGGCAATCTTTAGATACTGGAATCAAATAAAAATAAAACAGTGTTGTCTTGAACACTAAGTAGAAAGGAAATAAATGTATGCTGAATAATGTCAAGCTTATAGCTACTTATATTGACTAAGAGTCAATTCAATTAGTATAACCAAATATGGATATTTTGAATGTAACAATTTGAAACACAAATGAAAGTATAGCTTCTGCCAGCTATATTGTGCTGTAGTTATCATGGTTATCCTGGATTGTTACAGTTTTGCATCATTGGCAATGGATCTAAAGGGTAAATGATGAGAATAACAATATAATGACATATCTATGGTTAATAATATTACCTAAGTCTACCTTTATTCTATTCAACTTTAAAACCCAATGTAATTTTTTACTGGAATTTAGACCCAGTTAAATCTCCTTACTTACTCTTAAAGGCTCTATTGAAAATGGTCAAGGCCATCTGTTACGTCTAGGGTGACTTAAAACATTTTGCTGCCCTAGGCATTGAATAAAAGAAACTTACTTATTAAGCATTGCTATGTGTTATTCTTCAGCTGATATATATTTAACTGACCATATTATTTGTGTGTTTTATTTATAGATCATGCTGATTCAGTCTTTTTTTAAATATGCCCCATAAACAGAAATACAATTTTAAAATTATGGGAAGCAGTAATTCCAATGTATTCTGCACTGATCACAGACTATTTAAAATTCTGGGTTTGAGCATTCCATTGTTAAAAAAGAAAGCAAAACTAATCTAGCAACGATGGGGAAAGGATGACATTGTCAGGGGAGAAAATACAAAACACAAAAAAAGAGGTCAATGTAAACAGATCTCACAGTGAAGTAGATGATGACCTGATATTTGTCATCCCAATTTTAAATTTCCTAATCAATTTTCTAATGGTAAGACAAGATCTTACAATTATCAGCAGTGGAACCTGTTACTCAGAAAGATAATGGACTGCCATACATCAAAAACGTATTGGAAACCACAAACAGACACCATAGCAAACAAACCAACTAAAACCTCCAGAACATCCCAAGTATACCAAAAGACCCAACAACCTTGGGGGAAAAACATTATAAAGACTGCACAACCTACTATGTCTATGTAAGACAAATAAGCAGATGACTAGGAGAGTTCATCCATGAACAGCAACTAGCAATCAGAAGACATTATAAGAATTCTTTAATTTCACAACACATGGACATGCTTGTTGATAGTTTCAACTGGGAAACTATGAACATACTAGATCAAGCCAAGTCCAAAATTCTAGATAATTTCTGGAAGCTTGGCACTCCAATAAATTAGGGACATAGAGATAAACAATATTTGTATACCATTCAAAAGAGAAAAGCCAAAAAGGAACAAAACACGTCTCCATCAGCAATCAACATCCAGATTAGTAGAGATTAACACCAAGATTAACTCTAGATCAACAATCAAGAAGGAAACAACACTCTAATCAAGAAAGTACCAACTCAGATAAGCAAACTAACAGTAAACAATAGCCCAATCATGGGACCACTAAGTTCATTCTAACCAACACTGAAAGGGCAAGTTAGTATATAAAATAAGAGCAAGCCCCTTAACACTGAATATGTTACTAGTTTGACAATGAAACATCTTCAAGAAAACAGCCAAGCTCATAGAGTACCAAGGACACCACAAGGAGAATGCATTATTTTTTATGATTGTTTCAAACAGACAATATTTTAGTTTGAATTCCCAAATATAACAATTGGGGATTTAATGTACTATATAGCAACTACTTTCTTTCTTTCTTTCTTTCTTTCTTTCTTTCTTTCTTTCTTTCTTTCTTTCTTTCTTTCTTTCTTTCTTTCTTTCTTTCTTTCTTTCTTTCTCTTCTTTCTTCATAATGTAACATATGTAGATGGATATATCTATGGTAGTTTTTCATAAAAGACTTATCAAAAGTATGTTTGGAACTATTGGACACTGTATTGTTTCTCATCAATTCTCTTCCAATCTATATTTTCAGTTAAAATGAACATAGAATATTGTGTCTGGGGGGAGGGGTAACAGGTAGACATGACAACATTTAAAGATTCCTTTGTTATTAAAAATACATTGGTCTTTAGGAAAGATAGGATTAAAATTATATAATCAATTTAAGGCAATAGGACTAGCTATCAAAAATGCCATATTTTAAGGCTTTACATGAGTTTTTTTTTTTTTTTTTTTTTAGCTCTTCATGCCCTTCTGTTAACTAATAAATGTCCTGGAAAATTATTTCAATTACTGGGGGCTGAATTTAAGTTCCATTTTTTTGTTCAGTTTTCCAGGCTAGAATACTAACACCAAGAAATCACTGGACTGTGGTTTAATGTATTTCATGCCATTAAACACTGGCCATGATTTTTTCTGACACTTAATTCTGTGTGGGCACTAAGAGCTTATAACTCACATGATAAGTGCAACTGTAAATATATCGAAGGTGAGGTGGTTGCCATGATTCATTGAAAATAGTAATTTACAAGGATTGAAGACACATTGCTACAGTATTGGATCTATAACTAAATCTACTTGGCATTGAAATGGAAATATTTTCAGGACTAACTCATTAAAGTAATAGAATTTGGTAGCACAAGAATTGGTTCAGAATTTTCATTGCATACACAAAGAGCATGCAACACACATATGTATGCATGAATTTTAAAATGACACGATGGCAAGTTCACCTGTCTAAAAACTCTAGAATTTTAACATTTAAATCATACACATATCAATTAGATCAGATTTGTGCTTTTCTCTTACTGCATAAATCTTAGAACTGCTCCTATTTTAAAACCATCAAGGAAGATGCAGTGAAATACAATGAGCTTATGTTTATACCATACTTGAAATTTGACTTTCTTCAGAATCTTCATTAGTTTAATACTAATTGATTATTTAAATAAATAAGAAGACTAACAATGCCTTCCTGATGCTTAGAATAAGACATAAGACAAAAGAGTTTATTTGTCATTACACTCGCAAGCGGGTGCAACGAAATGAGGTGCTCTTCCACAAGTAAAACTGGACAAACACCACTAAAAAAAAAAAAAAAAATTAAATTAAAACTAAACACAACCGACCATACAATAATCTCTATGCAATTTAAAAGTGTAAAACCCCATTACTCTCAGCCATTCACTTCCACATAAATCTTATGACCCTGCATTCAAACTCAAAACTGCACTTGGATAAAAACTGTTCTTAAATCTGGTCGTCCTTGTTCTTAATACCCTAAATCTCCTTCTCAATGGTAATAGTTCAAAGAGCTGATGTCCCGGATGAGAGGAGTCATTCAATATATTAAATATCTTCCTCCTACATCTATTCCTATACAGTTCTTCCAAAGAGGGAAGTGAACAGCCAATGATGTTTTGGGCCGTCTTAATCACCCTCTGAATTGCCTTTTTCTCTGCCACTGTGCAGCTCAAGAACCATACACAGAGACAGTAGGATAATATATTCTCAATTGAACTCCGATAGAAAGTAATCAATAGACTCTCAGCCAGTTGTTGTTTCCTAAGAATCCTTAGTAAATACAACCATTGTTGTGCCTTCTTAATTAAAGCAGCGGTGTTTGCACTCCAGGTCAGGTTATTTGTAATGATGGTCCTGAGAAACTTACATTCAACTACCTGTTCCACACGAACTCCCTCTATATACAGTGGCTGAATGTCTGCTCTTTTTTTCCTATAGTCCACTATAACCTCTACTATAGCACTTCTGTGGAGTTTCATTCAACACAGTAAAACCAAGATAGTATATGACAAATGATGTGGGCAACTGAAAGGAACCAAGTAGCCTGTTCCGAACTAGCAGGCTCGTAATCCTGCAAACCTGACTGGCCTTTTCCACAGCAGGCTCATAATCCTGCAAGTTTGATTGGTCCATTAACAGCAGGTTGTGATTGGTCGTTCAGGCCTGATCCGATTGGCGAGTTAACGGGCTGCCGCTATTGGACGCTCCAAGTGCAGCAAACTTAAACCATTGGATACTTTGACAGCAGCCAGCTCTATAAAAAGGGCTGTTGCTTCCATACCTTTTTAGCTCTGTTCATGAAGTCACTAATAAAGAGTTTGGAGTCACTATCCGATGTCTCGTCTCCATTCTTGCGCCTACCCTCTGAGATAGAACACTGGCGACGAGGATGGGATGCGGAGATGATAAGAGCTAATGCGGAATGATAAGAGCTGGCTGAACACTCGCAAAGTACTGAGCACATGGCTGACAATGCGCAGAGATGGCAGAATGACCAGCAGCGTGATACCACCCACTCCATTTGACCCAGCAAACGAAGACTGGGACTCCTACATGGACAGGTTCCAAATGTTCTTGGAGACCAACAACTTGAAGGATGCCATGCCCAGCAAAAAATGTGCGGTGTTCCTAATGCACTGTGGACCTGCCATTTTCAAAATGGCAAAGGCACTAGCGAAATCAGCTGAAGTCAAAACTATGGACTGGGACACCCTCACCCCCATTCTCCAGGCTCATTACACCCCAGCAGTCCCAACCCTCATCAGAAGACATGAGTTTTACCAGAGGGACCAACGGGAAAGCGAAAGCATTGGGGACTTTGTAGCTAATCTAAGGAATCTGGGAGGTCTATGTGGCTTCACAAATCTGGAAGAAGCCATGAGAGATCGTATTGTCCTAGGTCTAAGAGACCTCACCATTCAAAGAAAGATTATGGCAAAGGGAGACATCGCCCTCGCAGATGCCATAGAGGATGCTACTGCAGCAGAAGCAACCAGGAAGTCAGCAGCCCAAATGCGCTGAGCGAATGGAACAAACAGCCAACCCCCCAGAGACATCGCAACACCCTCAGAGAGACACATGTCAACAGCCCACCACGAAGACATCGAATCCTCGTCAGAAAGTGAAGAGGAAGAAGTCAACAGACTCAGATCAGAGCGAGACCAGTGAGGTTGTAGAACCAGTTTTCAATGTGCTGGATGCAGAGGAAACCACCCTCGAGCAGACTGCAGATTCGTAGATGCCATATGTCATTCCTGTGATAAAAGGGGCCACATCGCCAAGGTCTGCAGAAGCAAATGAGGATCCAGCCCCAAGAGGAACAAAGCAAATTTCCGGCAGACAACAGGCAACCACCCATCAAACCGGGACTGCCCTAACCACCAGTGGAACCAGTACAACAGAAACCGAACACCTGCTACCTCTACCAGACGAGAGGAGGCACATCAGACCGTCATCATCAGCCATGCCTCATCAGTGGATGCGAAAAAAATTCGGGTAAAGGTCACCATTGAAGACAGACCGTGCATCATGGAAGTCGACTCCGGGTCTTCCTTATCCATGGTCTCCTGGAAAACTCTCAAGCAACTAATCCCTGACATCCGCCGCCAGGACCTCAGCACCCAGAGACTTATATTAAAAGACTACCAAGGCAATCGAATCCTGGTTGCTGGTTTTAGTCACATCCAGGTCTCATTTAAAGACCACACCGCAACTCTACCTCTTACCGTCATTGACAGAGACTGACCCAGTTTATTGGGATTACAGTGGTTCACACCATTAGGAATCGAATTGGCAGGCATCAACCAGACCATAAGCGAAGACGGGGAGGCAGCCCTCATCCGGGACTTTCAAGAAGTCTTCTCTGAGCAATTAGGCAAGTACAGGGGGTCCCCCATTTCCTTTAATCTCTGCCCTGACATCACACCCATCCCTCTAAAGCCATGCCGTGTACCATTTGCTCTCAAACCGAAAATTGACGAGCAATTGGACAAATTAATAGCACAGGGCATGTTAGAACCCATCGACCATGCTCGATGGGAGACCCCAATTGAAACCCCCATAAAACCTGATGGATCTTTGAGAATCTGTGGGAATTACAAGGCCACCCTGAATCACGTGCTTTAACAGAGCGCATATCCTGTACCCGTGGTCCAGCACCTTCTTCACTCGCTTGGGGGCGGAAAAGTATATGCGAAGCTTGACCTAGCCCAAGCGTATCAGCAGCTGCCAGTAGACACAAAGACAGCAGAAGCCCAAACCATAGTCATGCACAGGGGTGTGTTCAAATGTAATAGACTCCAATTCGGAGTAAGCATAGCACCAGGCATTTTCCAAAGCTTGATGGAAAGGTTGCTGCAAGGCATAAAAGGAGTTGTACCTTATTTCGATGATGTATTGATAGCCGCCCCAACACGAAGTCAATCAGAAAAATGCCTAAGAACTGTCCTGCAAAAATTCCAAGACGCAGGACTCAAAGTAAAAAAGGAAAAGTGCCAGTTATGCACTGAGAGGGTTGAATTTCTTGCTTTCCTTCTTGACAAACAAGGTATTCACCTGACCGAAAAGAAATTGGCAGCTATTAAAAATGCTCCAAGACCTAGAAACAAGACAGATCTCCAAGCCTTCCTGGGCCTTATTAACTTTTATAACATCTTCCTACTCCAGAAGGTGACTGTTGCTGAACCCCTGCATAGGCTCCTCAACAAGAAGGCTTCCTGGTTTTGGGGACATTGAGAGGAGCAATCTTTCCAGCAAGTCAAAGATCTTTTAACATCAGATGCAGTGTTAATCCAATAAAACGAGACACTACCCTTGACTGTGACTTGTGATGCCTCACCTTTTGGAGTAGGAGCTATACTGAGCCATGTTCTACCAAATGGTACAGAGGCATCTATTGCATTCTTTTCAAGAACCTTGTCTAAAACTGAAAGAAACTATAGTCAATTAGATAAAGAAGCCCTTGCTATTGTATCCACCATTAAAAGGTTCCATGAATACGTGTATGGAAGATCATTTTCTATAATAACAGACCACAAGCTGTTGCTTGGCATTTTGGCAGGGGATAAACCAACTCCCCACATTCTATCTCCAAGAATGACATGATGGTCAGAGTTCTTAGCTGCCTATGACTACCTGTTAACACATCACCCGGGAAAAGCCCCATGTTGAAGCCTTAAGCCGTTCGCCATTGCCTGATTTCCTGGACGATCCAGCTCCTACGGTATCCACGCTACAAATTGAAATGCTTCCTTCACCTCCACTAACTGCACAAGAGATCGCATTGGAAACAAAAAAAGACCCTTTTTTGTCGCGGGTCCTCAGCTGGGTGGAGAGGAGATGGCCAGAAATCAAACCCAACGACAAGTTCAAACCCTTCAAAAACAGACAAACATAACTGTTTTCCCAAAAAGGGTGTGTATTGTGGGGAGACCGAGTAGCCATTTCTGAAAAGCTACAACACAGAGTCCTGAAAGTGCTACATGATAGACACCTGGGCATCGTACGGATGAAAGCGCTGACAAGGAGCTACGCCTGGTGGCCAGGTATGGACAAACAAATCGAAGCCTGGGTTGCCACCTGTAACAAATGCCAAGAATCACGTGCGGCTCCACCAAAAGCACCACCAAAGGAATGAGAAATGCCCAGGGGTCCATGGTCCTGCATCCACATTGATTTTGTGGGATCTACAAAAGGGCATACCTTTCTAATAACAGTGGACGCATACTCGAATTGGCTCGAGGTGAACAAGATGAAGACCACCACCACTGAAGCGGTCATCAAAAAACTAAACAGACTATTTGCAACGCACGGATTTCCAGATGTCTTGGTTTCCGACAATGGCCCGCAGTTTACCACCCTGGCATTTGAACAATACCTAGCAGACCGGGGGATATGCCACGCCTTGACATCACCTGCTCACCCAGCGGCCAATGGCAGGGCTGAACAAATGGTTCAGTTCACTAAAACAACCCTGCACAAAATGGACCAAGGAAACATCCACAACAGAGTCACCAGGATGCTCCTCCTCCAACATATTACACCAAGCAGCACCACAAACAAAAGCCCATCCGAACTCCTGATTGGCAGGAAACTTAGGTCGCACCTAGACCGAATACACCCTGCATACACCCCAGAAAAGCCTCTGGGTTCCAGCAGCAAACATCGCACGTTTAAGGTAGGAGACCTCACATTTGTAAAGAACTGTACAGGTGACCCTTTGTGGGTCCCTGCCAAAATAACACAAGTTACAGGTCCCTGTTCCTACCAATTAGAAATCGCAGTTGGAAGATTGTGGAAATGCCACACCGACCAGCTGCGTTCCAGGCTGACAACTACCCCCTCCATGAATTCTGAACTCGGAGCCAGAGGGGGAAGGGAAGCGAAGGATTTTGAAAATGAACTAACATTTGGCCCGAAACACGCAAACCCACAGACCAAACAAGCAAGCCCAGCATACTTACCTGCTGAAGAGGAGCCGTGGTAGTTGGTCGTTTCTCCAGGAAATAGCAGCCGAGCGGAGTTAGCAAGTCCGGAAAATCCAGACGACAGAAACGTTGAGGGTATCCCTAAGTCACCTCCAGGGTTGCCCAGCAGTGAAGCCAGGTCACTGTTAAATGACCCACCAGAACCAGAATCTGAGCGAAGGCAGGTTGAACAACGAAAGTCAGGTAGACAGGTACGAAGACCTGCCTACCTATGCAAATACATCACTCCACCCCATAGGCAAAACCTAGAGGGGAGGGGTGTGCCGAACTAGCAGGCTCGTAATCCTGCAAACCTGACTGGCTTTTTCCACAGCAGGCTCATAATCCTGCAAGTTTGATTGGTCCGTTAACAGCGGGTCGCAATTGGTCATTCAGGGCTGATCCGATTGGCTAGTTAATGGGTTGCCATGATTGGATGCTCCAAGCACGGCAAACTTAAACCACTGGATGCTTTGACAGCAGCCAGCTCTATAAAAAGGGCTGTTGCTGCCATACCTTTTTAGCTGTGTTCCTGAAGTCACTAATAAAGGATTTGGAGTCACTATCCGATGTCTCGTCTCCATTCTTGCGTTTCCCCTCCGAGATAGAACATCGCCTATGACTACTCTTCACACCTCAGGGAAGGAAGATGTCCTTCATTTCCTTCTCATATTTCATGAAGTTGGGAGTGATATGGTGGCTTAGTGGTTAAGATTTTCATCTCTCACTTGTAAAGTTGAGAGTTCAATCCTAGGTAACACCAGATGTTTCTCTATCAGGGCACAAAGAGAAACTATCTGCTGCAAAGTCTGAATAGGCATCAGGAAGGGTATCCCAGTAAATCTGGTCAGGTCCATCCAGTCTACCCGATTCTACCCTGAATTAAGGGAATACAGGATCGTAAAAATGGAGGGTTTCTTTTTACTGCATGAAGATTGAAGCAGATATTTGTCACCCTAAACATTTAAAATATTTGTGAGCTTCTCTGTAATTTCACAGAAAAGGTAATTGATTTATAAATAAGCACTTACAAATCAAAGTTGTTGTTTCATGTGATATGTAGATTTTATTGTTTATTCCTTGTTTATTTCTTTTTGCTTTGTGAATAATATATTCTCATATAAAATAGAATAAAAACGCTAAACTATTAATCACAATTAGCTAATACTGTTAACACACTAGGAGGCTTTATTTCAAACAGAGTTTGACCCAGGTTTCTGTTGTTATAATTTGAGTTATATTAAATGTAATTAAGGGGCAATGTAAAAAAAATAGCTATTTCAATGCTGCCAGACCAATTATGATGGCTATTTACTTTGAAAGGTATATTAATTCATTGGATTAATTAACAAGCCAATGCAAATAAAAACATGAACAAATAAATAGAAAGGACATTTGCATGGAGCTGCAAGCATAACAATTTCTCAAGAACCTATCTAAGAAAGAAAGAGTTTAAGGCTAGAAAAAAATGTCTAATACTGCTGGATCCAGCAATGCTTAGGGGGAGGGTGAAGATCACAACTTCTTTTATGGCAGGCACAAAAATGGGTAGTCCTTGAATTATGGCCACAATTGAGCCCAACACTTCTGTTTCTAAGTGAGACATTTGTTAAGTGAGTTTTACTACTTTTTACAACCTTTCTTGCCACAATTGTTAAGTGAATCATTGCAGATGTTAAGTTAGTGGCCGTTAAATGAATTGATTTTGCTTCTCAAACAGTCACAAAAGGTGATTATATAACCTTGGGATACTGTAACCATCATAAATTTCAGTCAGTTGTCAAGCATCTGAATTTTGATCACACAATCATGGGAAGGTATAAATTTTAATAAATCATTATTATGTACTCACTTTGCCCCTTTCTGCCGTTTGTTCATCATTTTTTTAATGAAGCCTATACATTCCCTTCTAGCATTTGAAAGCCAAAGAAAGATGGAGAAATAGGAGAAAGACTACTAGAAGAGGATATTGATGAAAAGGCAAATATGATTAAATGCTTTAATTAAATGCTTTTGTGCCATGATGAATTTCAGTGAACTTGGCTGTTCTTGAAAAGCTAAGAGGATTGGACCTGATTAATATATGGGTGGGAAACTTACTCAGTGATTATTCAAAGTTGGCACTGAATGGGAAGATTTGAAACTAGTCCTCATTGTAGTGTCCTTGCAGACATATGATCACAATTTAGACATTTGACAACTGGCTTACAATTATATCTCGGTATCTTGTGGACACATGATTACTGTTTGCAACTTTTACTGCCAGTTTTCAGCAAACAAAGTGTCATGCCCCTGTTGGAATCTGATTGAGCAGCTGACTGGGAGTGGGAGTGTGGCTCTGGTAGCTGTGGAAGAAACTGGGGAAAGGCACAGTCTGGCTGGGCATTCAGAGAAAGACCCAGAGCCATGCCCTCTTCATCCTAGGGCATGCAGGGAGGAATGGAGAATGGAACAACATGAGTTAAGTGGTTTACAGGGGAGGAAAGCTAATGCAGCTAATGAAGAGGAGGATCCCCTTCATTAGCTGCAGCTGGAAAAAGTGTTTATAAAGGCAAACCATGCACAGCAAAGTTGCTGGAAACAAAGCATGCATTATCTTTGTTTCTTTGTTTGTTAAGTTTTGAGCATGGGAGAGAAAGAATGGAGACAAGCCTCTGAACGATGAACTTCAGCTCTTTATTTACATCGTGACTTCTCACTTTAACAGCAGTTGAACCCGCCTTATATAGGCAAACCCTGTAACTTTTAACCAATAACGAGCTAGGAATGCTAGCTCTTCGAACCAATAGGAACTCTCTGTTAAGGGCCAATCGGATTCCCCGGAACGGGCCAATCTGGTCCGGCCGCTTTACAGCCAATCAGATGTGCAGGGCCAGAACCCTGCACTTACTCCAAGCTCACACTTTATTAATCTTTATGCATACACAACACCCCTTCCCCCTGGCTTCTTATTTGCAAGGCGCAGTTACATTATGTAACTTAGGTAGGATGGTTGTCTTATTAGTCTCTTTGATTTCAATTGTATCGGCTGGCTGCAATCACGCTGAGGTAGATCGTTGTTTGGCAGTGGGGCTGTTTCTGGTTCAGAGTTCACTTCTACGTCGTTGCCCACATTCTCTGCAATTCCCTGAGGTGCAACCGTTTCTCCCTCCGGCTCCGCTTCCTGAGTTTCCATTAAACCGTCGTTTCCTTCAAATGGGTTTCCTAGGAATTCATCTTCTTCCGTACCCCCCCCCCCTCAGTTTGGTCATAGGGGAGTTGTGGACTAGCCGCTGGAAGCCACGATCGTAACTGATCAATATGCCGTTTTCAAAGTTTATCATCAAGGCATTGTACAAGGTAGGATCGGGGGCCGGTTACACGTACTACTGTCACTTCCACCCACAATGGGTCACCCAATAGGTTTTTAGCATAAAACAGGTCTCCTACCTGGAAGGTATGACAGCGGCCGCTGGATCCTAATGGTTTCTCTGGTTCGTAAGCTGGGTGCAACCGGTCAAGGTGGGAGCAGAGCTTTCGTCCCATTAGCAGTTCGGCGGGAGTTTTGTTGGTGACGCTATGTGGAGTGATGTGTTGCAAGAAGAGGATTTGATTGACCTTGTCGTCAATGTTGTCGTAGTCTACCTTTTGCAAGGTTTTCTTCACAAATTGGACCATGCGTTCTGCTTTGCCATTGGTCACAGGGTGCGCAGGCGAGGTGAGCGCATGGTGGATGCCGCGGTCAGCAAGGTACTGCTCGAACGCTAGTGTGGTAAATTGAGGGCCATTATCAGATACCAGGACGTCTGGTAATCCGTGGGTTGCAAAGAGTCTATTTAAGATTTTGATAACCGCCTCAGAGGTCATAGTTGTCATGCGATGGATTTCGAGCCAATTCGAGTAGGCATCGATGGTAAGCAGGAAGGTGTGGCTTTTGGTTGGCCCCGCGAAATCCAGGTGAATTCAGGACCAGGGTCCACGTGGTGTCTCCCAATCAGTAGGCATGGCTTTTGGTGGGGCGTTGCTGACTTCTTGGCATTTGGGACAAGCTTTAACCCACTGTTTGATTTGCTTGTCAATGACCAGCCACCATGCGTAGCTGCGCACAAGGGCTTTAATTCGCACGATGCCGGGGTGGCCATTGTGCAAGGTTCTCAGCAGCGCTTTCTGGAGTCATTCTGGGATAACGACTCTATCGCCCCAGATGACACAGCCCTTCTGGGAGAAGAGCTCAGTTTGTCGAGTCTTGAATGGTGTGAAGTCATCTGATAGCTGGTCCAATGGCCATCTGCATTCTACCCAGCCTAGGACTCGTGCTAGGGTGTGGTTGCATTTGGTTTCTCTCGCAATATCTCGGGTGGTTAGTGGCGGCGAGTTGAGTGCCTTGATTTGTAACATGGTTACCGTTGGTGCAGGATCGTCGAGAGTCCTGGAAGCGGTGCTCGGCTCAATGCGTCGGCGTGGGGAATGGCTTTCCCCAGGTGGTATTGCAGCCAATAGTTATAAGCAGCTAAGAATTCTGACCATCGGGTCATCCTAGGGGATAATATGTAGGGAGTCGGCTTATCTCCGGCTATTATCCCTAATAAAGGTTTGTGGTCAGTCACAATAGTAAAAGCCTGGCCATACACGTATTCGTGGAATCTTTTCAAGGCTGAGACAATTGCGAGGGCTTCTTTATCAATTTGTCCATAGTTCCGCTTTTCAAAGAGTCTTTGAAAATTATGCAACAGGGGCTTCATTCCCATTAGGCAGTACGTGGCTCAAAATGGCGCCCACCCTGAAAGGCGATGCATCATAGGTTATAACTAACGGCAAAGTCTCGTTATACTGCATGAGTACAGAGTCAGAAGTGAGCAATTTTTAACGTTTCGGAACGCCTGTTCTTCACGGTAACCCCATAGCCAATTTGCTTTTTTATCTAACAACCGATGTAACGGTTCAGCGACAGTTGCTTTGTGCGGCAAAAATACATTATAAAAATTGATGAGGCCTAGGAACGCCTGGAGATCGGCCTTGTTTCGTGGCCTGGGAGCGTTTTTGATCGCTTTTAATTTACTTTCGGTAGGGTGAATGCCCTGGCTATCAATCAAGTACCATAAAAACTCAACACTGTCAGTACATAATTTACATTTGTTTTTTTTAACCTTAAGACCGGCCTCTTGGAATTTTTTTAGGACTAATTTTAACCGGTCCTGTAAGATTTTTTTTGTAGAGGCTGCAATTAATACATCGTCAAAATAGGGGACAATGCCCTTAATTCCTTGCAATAACTTTTCCATAAGGCTCTGAAAAATCCCTGGGGCTACACTAACTCTAAATTGCAGCCAGGTACATTTAAAGGCACCTCAGTGCATCACAATAGTTTGGGCCTGTGCCATTTTTTCATCAACTGGTAATTGCTGATATGCCTGAGCTAAATCTAATTTAGCAAAACCTTTTCCGCCCCCCAGGGAATGGAGGAGGTGCTGCATCACCAGAACTGGATACGCGTTCTGCTGTAGGGCGTGGTTCAAAGTGGCCTGGTAGTCCCCACAAATTCGGATTGACCCGTCTGACTTAATGAGTGTTACAATAGGGGTTTCCCAAGGGGAGTGATCGATGGGTTCTAACACCCCCTGAGCTATCAGTTTGTCGAGTTGTTCCTCGATTTTCGCTTTTAAGGCAAATGGAACTCAACGGGGCTTTAGGCGAATGGGCACTACCTTTGGATCTAGGCTGAATGAAATCGGGGTCCCCTTGTACTTGCCTAAGCTGTCTGTGAAGACGTCCCTGAACTCATAGACAAGGTCTTCCTCCCAGTCACAGCCACTGACTTGGTTTATGCTGGCCACTTCAATGCCGTGTGGCACGAACCATTGGAGGCCTCTTAGGCAAGGCCTATCTCTATCGATGACCATTAAAGGTAAGTACACTGTGTGCTTCTTGAAGGAGACTCGGACTCGGCAGGACCCGACAACGGGGATTCGATTTCCTTGGTAGTCCTTGAGGATAAGGCATTGGAAGTGGAGATCTTGGCGTTGAATTGTGGGGATGAGTTGCTGGACACCATCGAGAGGGACGATCCCGAGTCGACCTCCATGGGGCAAGACTGGCTCTCGATGGCTGCCGTGACTCGGATTTTCTCAGTGTCCAAGGCTGAGGTGTGACCGATAGTGATAGTATGGTGAGCCTCTTCTCTCTGCAAAGCTCGATTTCTGTAGGAGTGGTTTACTGGCTCTCGCCATACAGGATGGTTTCCTGTCGATTGGCGATAGTTTGTCCCTTTTGGGGCCTGGCTGGGTCCTGACAAGCTATGGCAGACCCGTCCGATGTGGCCTCGTTTCCCGCACTCATTGCAGAGTGCGTCACGGAATTTGCATTCAGACCTGGCATGGTTGGCTCCACAAGCAGCGCAAGGGCGTAAGGGCTTCGGGTGGTGGTCCCGGTCAGACCGCAGTCGATGGACCCCTTCTTCGTCACTGTCTGACAATGAAGAGAGGTCCTCCTGGTCGCAAGCTGCCCTTCTGAACTAGGTGAGATTTCGCTAGTCGGTGGTGGTACCGGAGCGCGGTTTCGGTGTTGTTGTGCAGCCGACTTCCTGGTTGCTTCTGCTGCAGTAGCATCGGCGATGGCCTCGGCAAGGCTGATGTTGCCTTTTGCCATCAGCTTGCTTTGGACGCCTGGTGCATCTAATCCCAGAACTATGCGATCTCTTAGTGCCTCTTCTAAATCGGTGAATCCGCAGAGGCCTCCCAAATTTCGGAGGTCTGCTATGAAGTCGGCCACACTTTCTCCCTTTCACTGGCTTCTCTGATAACACTCGTGGCGTCTCATGAGCGTAGACAAGGTCGGGGCGTAGTGGTCCCATAGGATAGGTTCAAGGTCATCCCAATCCATGGACTTCACTTCTCGGGGTTTGGCTAGTGCTTTAGCCATCTTAAATACGGTTGGACCGCAATGCGTTAGGAACACCGCCTGTTTCTTCCTGGCTGTGGCATCCTTTAAGTTGTTCATCTCTAGGAACATTTGGAAACAATCCATGTAAGACTCCCAGTCTTCCTGTGTTGGATCGAACGGAGCGGGTGGTACGATGCCGCCGGACATGGTTCCATTGTTGGTGTCGTCTGTCACGTGCTTGGTGTTTTTCGAAGTTTTGTTGGTTCAGCTTTCTCCATATCCCATCCTCGTCGCCAGTGTTAAGTTTTGAGCATGGGTGAGAAAGAATGGAGACAAGCCTCTGAACGGTGAACTTCAGCTCTTTATTTACATCGTGACTTCTCACTTTAACAGCAGTTGAACCCGCCTTATACAGGCAAACCCTGTAATTTTTAACCAATAACGAGCTAGGAACGCTAGCTCTTCAAACCAATAGGAACTATCTGTTAAGGGCCAATCGGATTCCCCGGAACGGGCCAATCCGGTCCGGCCACTTAACAGCCAATCAGATGTGCAGGGCCAGAACCCTGCACTTACTCCAAGCTCATACTTTATTAATCTTTATGCATACACAACAGTCAAGCATCTGAATTTTGATCACACAATCATGGGAAGGTATAAATTTTAATAAATCATTATTATGTACTCACTTTCTGCCGTTTGTTCATCAATTTTTTTAATGAAGCCTATACATTCCCTTCTAGCATTTGAAAGCCAAAGAAAGATGGAGAAATAGGAGGAAGACTACTAGAAGAGGATATTGATGAAAAGGCAAATATGATTAAATGCTTTAATTAAATGCTTTTGTGCCATGATGAATTTCAGTGAACTTGGCTGTTCTTGAAAAGCTAAGAGGATTGGACCTGATTAATATATGGGTGGGAAACTTACTCAGTGATTGTTCAAAGTTGGCACTGAATGGGAAGATTTGAAACTAGTCCTCATTGTAGTGTCCTTGCAGACATATGATCACAATTTAGACATTTGACAACTGGCTCACAATTATATCTCGGTATATTGTGGACACATGATTACTGTTTGCAACTTTTACTGCCACTTTTCAGCAAACAAAGTGTCATGCCCCTGTTGGAATCTGATTGAGCAGCTGACTGGGAGTGGGAGTGTGGCTCTGGTAGCTGTGGAAGAAACTGGGGAAAGGCACAGTCTGGCTGGGCATTCAGAGAAAGACCCAGAGCCATACCCTCTTTGTTCTGTCCTTCATTAACATACTCGAGATCCCTGCGCTTTGATTGGCCAAAGCGTGGGGCTCACCGATTGGTCAGGCGAGCCTCGCCGATTGGCCCGCTAAGAATCTCCCGCGATTGGTCCGTTCAGACCGCGGGAGATTCAAAGCGGTGCCATTGGCCGCGGCCGCCATGGCGAAAGGAATAAAAGCCGCGGGCTTTTTTCCTTTCGCCAGTTCGGTTCCCGCAGATCAATAAAGAGCTTTGCACTAAGTCACCGACTCCTGGCATCATTTCGCGGACACAACACTTGCGACGAAGGTGAGATCCAGACCCTGAACCGAACCACGTGTCCGACGGAAGCCAGACGAAGCACCGAGATGGCGAAAATCGCACCGCCCACCCCCTTCAACCCCGCCACCGAGGACTGGGAATCGTTCTCCGACTGATTCCGCATGTACCTAGAGTGCACCGGCATGAAGGACGCCTCCGGCCCACTGAAACGCGCTGTCTTCCTCACCCACTGCGGGACCGAGGTCTTCCAGATGGCCAAAGCGTTGGCCAAGCCCGCCGATGCGACCGCCATGGACTGGGACGTCCTCGAACCCATCCTTCGGTGACACTACGCTCCAGAGGTACCCATCCTTATCCGGCGCAACGAGTTCTACTGGTGGGACCAGAGATTGGGTGAGAGTTTCAGCGACTTCGGCGCCGAGCTGCGGCGCCTAGGGGGGCTCTGCAAATTCGATAACCTAAACAACGCTCTGAGAGACCGAATCGTGCTCGGTCTGTGGGACCCTGCCCTCCAGAGCCGGCTGATGGCTAAGGGTGACATCAGCCTAGCAGACACCCTCACCGCAGCCGCAGCCGCAGAAGCAACCCGAACTTCCGCCGACAGCATGCGCAGACCAGACACGAGGGACCGCGGCGGAAACAACAACCCGGCGAGGTTGACCGAGCCAAAAACCAAGACGACAACACACCAGGGCGATTTCCACTCGGCATCCGGCACGTCCGATGACGAGGAGGACATCCACCGACTCCAGACAGGGCGCGACCCATGGAACCGGCGAGGTCGTAAGTCGAGGACCAACTGTGCCGGCTGCGGTGGCGACCACCCCAGGTCGGAATGCCGGTTTTTCGATTCAATCTGCCGGCATTGCGACAAAAAGGGACACATCGCCCGGGTTTGCCGCCTGAAGAAAAACCGCAGTCCGGCACGATGGGACCAGAGCGACCGGAGGAGGGAGAGCACACCACCCCGGACCAGAGATCGCCCCTCGGACAGCCGATGGGACCGGAACGGACGATCCTCGCGAGGCGGCGACAACCAGCGGAGAGAGGAGACCCACCAGACGGTCATCATCGGCCACGCCATCACCAACGACGCCCGGAAGGTCCATGTCGAGGTACGCATCGAGGGCCAGCCGTGCAAAATGGAGGTGGACTCCGGGTCCTACCTCTCCATGATTGCATGGCACGAGATAAAGCGGTTGGTGCCTACCCTCCAAAGGAGGTACGTAGACAGCCAGAGACTCATTGTAAAGGACTACCAGGGAAACCGCATCCCGGTAGTCGGCACCAAAAGCTTTAACATCACGTATAAGGGGTGCACCGAATGACTCCCCCTAACGATCATTGACCGCGACCGCCCAAGCCTACTGGGACTGCAATGGTTCGCCCCGCTCGACATCGCCCTCACGGGAGTCGACCACGTCACCGACGACGGCTGGGAGCAGCAACTAGCCCGGGAGTTCCAAGAGGTCTTCGACGGAAACCTAGGCAAGTACCGAGGGTCCCTTATCTTGTTCGACCTAGACCCTAACGTCCCCCCCAAACGCCTGAAACCAAGGCGGGTGCCATTCGCACTGAAACCCAAAATAGACGAGCAAATTGATAAGCTCGTCAAACAAGGGGTCCTGCAGCCCATAGACCACGCCCGGTGGGAGACCTCCATAGTCACCCTGATCAAGCCCGATGGGTCGGTGAGAATCTGTGGGGACTATAAGGCCACCCTAAATGGCGCGCTGCAACAAAGCGTCTACCCCGTCCCAGTAGTGCAACACCTACTGCACTCACTGGGAGGGGGCAAGGTTTTCGCCAAGCTCGACCTCGCCCAGGCATACCAACAGTTGCCGGTCGACGAGCAAACTGCAGAAGCGCAGACCATTGTCACCCACCGGGGAGCATTCAAATGCAACCGACTCCAATTCGGAGTCAGCGTGGCACCGGGCATATTCCAAAGCCTAATGGAGAGGCTATTGCAAGGTATCAAGGGGGTGGTACCTTATTTCGACGACGTCCTAGTGTCGGCAGCCAACCAAGCCGAACTGGCAGGTCGACTAAGGGAGGTCCTAACTAAATTTAAAGAGACGGGGCTAAAAGTAAAGAGGAAAAAATGCCAGCTTTGCACGGAACGAGTGGAATTCCTGGGCTACCTCCTAGACCGGCACGGCATTCACCCCACAAGCAAAAAAATCAAGGCCATCAAAGAAGCCCCCACCCCCAAATCAAAGACTGAGCTACAAGCATTCTTGGGGTTACTGAACTTTTACAATGTTTTCCTACCCCAAAAGGCGACGGTGGCGGAGCCCTTGCATAGGCTCCTGGACAAGGCGGCGACCTGGACTTGGGGGAAACGAGAGCAAGCCGCCTTCCAAAGAACGAAGGACCTCCTCATCTTCGACGCCGTCCTCATACAATTCAACGCGACCCTACCTCTGGCCGTCACATGCGACGCATCACCCTTCGGCGTCGGCGCTGTCCTCAGCCATACCCTTCCCGACAGAAAAGAAGCGCCCATCGCGTTCTTTTCAAGGACCCTCACCAAACCGGAGCGGAACTATAGCCAACTGGACAAAGAGGCTCTGGCTATAGTTGCCGCCCTAAAACGATTCCACAAATACCTCTACGGCCGGACTTTCACCATCATAACGGACCACAAGCTGCTGCTGGGAATCCTTGCAGGGAACCGGGCCACCCCGAACATTCTGTCTCCCCGAATGACAAGGTGGTCCGAGTTCCTGTCAGCCTACAACTATGAACTCATACACAGACCGGGTAAGACGATCTCCCATGCAGACGCCTTAAGCCGCTCGCCGCTACCGGAACCCGACACCGACCCAGCACCCACAACGACCACCCTCAGCATAAAGACTCTACCCAACCTGCCCATAACCGCGTCAGACATTGCCCGAGAGACTAATAAAGACAAACGTCTGGCGCGGGTGTTGCATTGGGTGGAGAAAGGGTGGCCGGAAAGGGACAACGACGAGTCGGTCAAAACGTTCCGAAACCGCCAAACGGAGCTCTCGTTGTTAAAAGGGTGCATACTATGGGGGGACAGAGTGGTCATTCCGGAAAAGCTACAGGGGAAGGTTTTGGAAATGCTACACGAGGGGCACCCTGGCATCGTGAGGACTAAAGCCCTGGCCAGAAGTTATGCTTGGTGGCCAGGGATGGACAAACAAATAGAGGCCTGGGTAGCTAGGTGCCAACGATGCCAGGAAACGAGGCCCAGCCCACCCACAGCACCCGTCCTAGAGTGGGAAACCCCAAGGGGACCTTGGTCTAGGATCCATATAGACTTCGCCGGGCCCACAAAAAGACACACCTTCCTCATAACAGTTGACGCTTACTCCAACTGGCTGGAGGTAAGCAACATGAAGACGACAACCACGGAGGTCGTGATCAAGGAACTCTGCAAACTCTTTGCAACACACGGCCTCCCAGACGTCGTCGTCTCCGACAATGGGCCCCAGTTCACCTCGCTGGAATTCGAAAAATTCCTAGCGGAAAGGGGCGTCCGCCACGCGCTGACAGCACCGGCGCACCCGGCAGTGAACGGTAGGGCGGAACGGATGGTCCAATTCACTAAAAAGACCATCCGGAAAATAGACCACGGGGAGATCCAAGAGAAAATCAACAGACTACTCTTCACCCAACACATAACCCCGAATACCACAACCAATAAAAGCCCAGCCGAACTACTAATGGGTAGAAAGCTAAGGTCCCCACTCGACAGGTTACACCCTACGTATAACCCGGAAAGGCCCCCAGACTCAAGCACCAAACACCGAACTTTCGCACCCGGGGACCCCATATATGCAAAAAACCTGACGGGAGACCCTCTATGGATCCCAGCCGTCATCACCCAAGCAACTGGCCCACACTCGTACCGGCTACAAACAGCAGACGGACGAGGGTGGAAACGCCACATCGACCAACTTAGGTCGAGAACTGCAAACCAACAAACCGCCGACGCACAAACAAACGAACCCAACCCCCGCAACGCAAACCAAGGGGGGAGGGAATACCCAGGGGACCGAATCCAAAGAAAAATAAACCTGCAGTAATCACCTGAATGCAGCCATCACGACCCCTCGCCAGAAAGGAACAGCCAAGCCAGCTCGACCGATCCGGAAAGACCGAGCGGGAGCGGCGAAACCCGTAGCTCAACCAACCCGGAAGGCACAGGAGGGAGCTACGGAGAAAGGACCGGCCCGATCGACCAGCTGGTTCCCACGACAGCAGCAGGAGCAACGGAGATCCCGACCGAACTGGCCGGGATCCAGCCTACAACTGAGTTGCGCAGGTCAAGTAGGACCAGACGGAGCCCCGCCTACCTACGTGACTACGCAACGTAAGGACTGAACCAAGAGGGGAGGGGTGTTCTGTCCTTCATTAACATACTTGAGATCCCCGCGCTTTGATTGGCCAAAGCGCGGGGCTCTCCGATTGGTCAGGCGAGCCGCGCCGATTGGCTCGCTAAGAATCTCCCGCGATTGGTCCGTTCAGACCGCGGGAGATTCAAAGCGGTGCCATTGGCCGCGGCCGCCGCAGCGAAAGGAATAAAAGCCGTGGGCTTTTTTCCTTTCGCCAGTTCGGTTCCCGCAGATCAATAAAGAGCTTTGCACTAAGTCACCGACTCCTGGCATCATTTCGTGGACACAACACTCTTCATCCTAGGGCATGCAGGGAGGAATGGAGAATGGAACAACATGAGTTAAGTGGTTTACAGGGGAGGAAAGCTAATGCAGCTAATGAAGAGGAGGATCCCCTTCATTAGCTGTAGCTGGAAAAAGTGTTTATAAAGGCAAACTATGCACAGCAAAGTTGCTGGAAACAAAGCATGCATTATCTTTGTTTGTTGAGGCTTATCTGGGTTCTGGCATCCTCCCAACTATATGTGTTTCATTATCTTTTAGAAGTCTGCAATTCCTCATCCTGCCCTGTCTCGTTCATTGCTACAGCATGGTTTGTGTTGGTTTTTATTTATAATCTGTATTTACTTTGGGTTTGGACTGAATTTCTTCCCCTTAAACACTGTTCTTAGGAGAGTTTTTTCTCCAGCCAAACTGGACATTGGGTGCCAAGTTGGAGGTATTAAAGGGACTTTACCTACTTTTGTGACTTTGCTGCCTTTGTGCCACACCCCAGGCCATTACACAAAGTCAATGGTGAAGCAGCAAGAGGTTGCAAATGGCAACTAGATGCTGAATCATCTAAGAATGACATGAGAATTGCCTAACAATGGCAACTGGAACTACCATCATAAATTGGCACAGTCATGATACTATGCAGTCAAATGTCAGGGTTCCAAGTAATAGATCCATAGTAAGCAAAACTCTGAGGCAGGCAAATTCCTCAAAGGATTTATTGGAAAAATCATAGTGGCACAAACCAACTCTAAAGGTTCCCATGGTTTTCACCTAGTTCAAAGAGAAAGTTTTTCTCCAATCAGTCACATGGTCCAATCAAGACATTGTTTAGTCATCTGGCGATCTCCCTCCTTCTTTCACAATCCAGGTATGAGAATGTCCTTGGTTCTCAAGAGAAAGTATTTTATTTTGGTTATACAAACTTAGAGAAATCCCCCCTCCCTGTCTCTCAGCTCCATTGTGACGATACTGAAGCTCCAATATGGCTCTGGTCAGGTCAACTTCAGGACTGGCACATACTATGCTTTACTGTTACTTAGTGATTCTAATTACCATCATTAAGTGACTACTTGAACATATTAGTGGACTACACTACAATGTTGAAGGAAAATTCTTGGAAGAATGAAATGGTAAATCAATTTTAATTGTCAGGGGGAAAAAATCTACATGGTTATGTCTGTTAAGTTACCCGAAATATTACTTCCTTGGGAAGGTAATGAGATTCTTAGAAAGACATAAAAGTCAGTCTTTAAATGTGTGCATAATTATGATGTCAATTCATGATGTTCTTCTTTTTATTTTAAAGCACATTTCAAAAGTGAGATACTTTGTGCAGCTTTTCCTGATGTGGAGTGTGGTACTCATTCAGCTATTTCCTTTTCTGATCCTTGCTAAGTTGGGGTATTTTTTTTTAAGGGAACTATCTAATGAAATGGTGAAGCAAATTTAAGGCATGAAATGTGATATGCCAGGTTTATTGCTTGCTCATAAAACAGCACAGCTCAATCTGTGCCTTGTCACAAGCATTTGAGCAGGAAATTTGCATAGCATTTCTATATGTGAGAAGAAAGGATGCCTAGCATCCCTATTAAAAAAAGTGGGAGAAAGAACTGAATTTTGATCACTATATGTGAAGTTTAATACTTTGGGGGCAGGGAAAGGAATAATGCATTCAAATAGTCTAGAGTCTTCGTAAAAACCAGAAAGGACTTTAAATTGGTATTGATATTCAGATGAAGCTAGTCTTTCAATGGAGAACAGTTGAAAGAAATCTTGAAGGGCATATTAAAAAGAGTATGAGACTGATAGGTTATTTAATAGTTTAAGCATTGATGCCAAAATATTAACAACCAGAGTATTTTTGTTAACTTGAAAGAGCAATATATTGTGTTGATCATGCAGCTGAGTGGATGATTTGAGGTGAATATCTCAACCTAATTAACTGACAAATTATTGTAGGCATATAAACATCACCATCAGTTTCCAGAAGACATGAATGCAATAGTTAAATAGATAAAACAGGATAGACATAATAGCTTGTATGAAACGTCAGTAAGACTTTAGTCAAAGAGACATTCCTCTTTCTTCACTTCTTTTTACACTCAAGCTGACACAGTTACAAATTCCTCCAGCAGCCCAAAGAAGCTTCATAATGTGGGATGGAATAAGAAGTCTTCTGGAAAACATAGAATTGCTCCCAGAAAAATGTAAGTGTAATAAAAACTTATGGGACCTGAGGGTAAATGAATACTTTCCACTCATCTTAATAGTCCTTCAGCTTGTTGAGCTCTTGAAAAAAAAAATTTGAGGACACAAGTGATTGCAAATAAGAAGATAATATTCTTATTTACATGAACTTTTTTAATGTAGCAACAATGTTTAGTTAATACCATATATAAAAGAGACTTTTACTACAGGGATAACTAATTTAGAACATGTTTATTTCACACATCATGTTTATTATATGCAGTCCACATTAGAGTGGTATCTTGGTATTCGCCATTAATTTGTTCTGAGAAGTCCAACAGATACTAAAAGGACAAGTCTCAAACAAGCCACATGAGTTACCATGTAAGCCTTTGTTTCAATCAGGAAGAACTTTCTATCTATCCATTTTTCTATGTCAGCAACCTTCCTAATATGGCCAACTTTCTGTTCACCCTCTTTTGGTGTCTATGGTTAATGCATACTCTTTTTACTATGTCCTTCAAGATTTTTTTCTCCTGTTTTCCTTGAAAGACTAGCTTCATCTGAATATCAATACCAATTCTAATTCCCTTCTGTTTTAATAAAGGCAGCAACTTCCCAGCATATCTGACTTCCTGTCTGTTCCCAAAAGCCATCTCCCTTTTCCTATAACAGGGTGTCGAGTACTAAACAAAGGCTGAGTTATTGGGACAACATTTTCACATCAAAATGCACTGAGAACCAAATTTGGTGAGTTTTGAAACAGTTGAATATTGAAGGATCACTGTACAATAGTCCAAAATATACTGTATATATAATGTATTTCTTCCCTTTGATTATCTAAAGTCTTATTTCAATATGATTTGTCAGTTTAATTTGATCTTTGATTGAAACAAATAAGCTTACGGCTTTTTATATTTTTTCCTGTCTGCCCATAGCCAGCAAATATTTAATAGTGACAAAGTCTGGAGGATGATGTTGGATTAATTTTATTTTGAATTAAAATATCTCTTCATTTTTACTAATGATTTGTGCCAAATCACATGTGATGAGGAAAGAGAACTTATATGAGCGCAGTTGGAAATATGCTCATCTGCTAGTGACAAAGGAATGACACATCGTTCTAGCTTAAAGGAGATAAAAGACTTGTCATATAAAATTTGAAGTCTGATGCAAAGAGGACATAATTGAATGCTGTCCTCTAAACTTAATTAAAGTAAAACTGGAGGAAAAGCCATTGCAGGAAAAAAGAAACTGTTTCACCAGCATGGGCATAGAAAGAAATAATTGGCTTTCTGACTTGATCAGTAGTACATCACAGGAAAATGCGACCGTCTGGCATTCAGCTTTGTTCGGGTATTTTCCCACGTCATAATAGGGGTGCTTTTAAAGTTGTAGCAACGTTTCAGCAGAATCTCATCTGCCATCATCAGGCTTCTGTATAGTGTTTGTCTGTGAGTCAGACTTTTACAGTGGTTTCAGATTTAAATTTGGGGCAGCCTATTGCTGTGACAGAATGTTTTTTTCTTCATCCTGATTGGTTGAGAGTCTTGGTCTGTGTTTATGGGTCTTGGAGTTTGCTGTGTTCTGCTTCTAATATCTTCTGTCTGTTTTTTTGGCTCTTTTTGTATCTTGATTGGCTGGCAACATTGTATTACTTTAATAGGCTGCCCCAAATTTAAATCTGAAACCACTGTAAAAGTCTGATTCACAGACAAACACTATACAGAAGCCTGATGATGGCAGATGAGATTCTGCTGAAACGTTGCTACAACTTTAAAAGCCCCACTATTATGACATGGGAAAATACCCGAACAAAGCTGAATGCCAGATATATACATATATATCTTTGGTTATTCGGGTTTTCTCCCGCATAAGATTGGAAATATCTAGGCAACGTTTCGATGAAGTCTCATTCATCATCTTCAGGCTTGGTCTTCAGCTCTGTGCTTCTCAGAGTGATGTGAGCTTGCAGCTGCTTCTTCCTTTTAACTGCTAGTGGGGGTGTGACTTGATTGGGTGGGGGTTTGGCTGTGTTCTGATTGGGTGGGGGGCTGGCTGTGTTCTGATTGGCTGGAGGCGTGTTCTGTTTAGGTGGGGGCTTGGTTGTGCTCAGGTTAGTCTTAGTTGCTGGGGGATTTGAGCTGGTGAGCTGTGATCTTGCTATTTGGCTTCGAGTTCGTGGTTGTGCTGCATCTTCATGGTGGGGGTCAGTTCGCTTCATGTATGGCTCAGAGGGGTTTGAAGTGGGTAGTGATGCAGCTGCAGTGCGGCTTCTGGTCCGTGGTCGTGTCTCATCTTCTGTGTGGGTGTGAGTCTGCTTTCTACGTGGAAGTGTGGTGGTGGCATCTTGTGTGGCTCTCAGGGGTGTGGGTCTGGTGTCATTCTTCATGTTAGGTACTCGTCTGTTCATGAGGGCGGGTTTCCAAATGGCTGGTAGGCGGGAGGTATCATCTCGTTTATTCATGCTGTGTGGGTGTTTTTCTATCTCTATGGCTTCTCTGATTATTCTGCTGCTGATGTGTTCGGTTTTGGCGATAGTTCTGGTATTTTTAAAGTCAATCTCATGTCCTGTGGCTTTGAGGTGTTGGACCAGGGAAGAGGTCAGTTCTTCCTTTTTGATTGAGTTCTTATGTTCTTCAGTGTGTGCACTTATTCTTCTGTTAGTTTGTCCAATGTGTGTGGTGGGGCAGGCAGTGCAAGGGATTTTCTATACTCCTTGATTTTCTAATTCGATTTTATCCTTAGGGTTTCTTAGGATGGTGGATATCTTTCTGTTTGTGCAGAATGTTGTCTTAATGTTGTGTTTTTGGAGGATCTTGCTGATTTTGTCTGAAGTGCCTTTTATATATGGGAGGAGGGCTTTGCCATTCTCTTGTTCTCTGTCTTGGATTTTGGTTAGGGTTTCTTTTTGGATTAGGTGGGTGATCTTCTTTCTTTGGAATCCATTGGCTGTCAGCACACCGGTAAGAGTGTGTAGTTGGGTCTCTAGGTGTTGTTCGTCGGCTAAGCATTTTGTTCTGGAGATGAGTGTCTCGGCTACAAAATTGATCTGTGCTGGGTGGTGGTGTGAGAGTGCGTGTAGATAGAGGTTTGTATGTGTTTTCTACAACTTTAAAAGCACCACTACTATGACATGGGAAAATACCCAAACAAAGCTGAATGCCAGACATGTAAGTACCCATGAAATCTTAAGAAAACAAATATCAAACCTCTACAGGGAGGGAATAAACAACCAGATCAAAACCTACAAAAAACTGGAAATTAAAAGAGCAGGAATACTATGTGACCTCCAATTCCTGAGCAGCTGCAGAGACAACAATCCTACAACAACCTGCTTCAAATTAGCATTTCATCAAAACACAGCAGCCACTAAATGTATTCTGAAAAGAACTGAAATGGCTCTACTAAGGAACGAGCTCCACAGTAAGAGATTCCAATTAGATCAGTTAAACAAAGATTTGCTAGCACTACACCTGGAATTGAGCAGCAAAATCCACTCTCTACTTTGGGACAAGATAAAACAACTTACAACTTGGAGAGCTGAATCTGCAAGCATTTACAAACAGGAAAAGCTCTTGAAAAAAATTAAAGAAATTAGAACATGACAAGAAAACCCTCAACAACTCACCTGAAACAATTAGTGTACAATGTTTCCAACAGAGAACTCACCAAAACAGAAGCAGAAGTCCTAACCAAAGGATTCAATTATGCTATAGTACCCCAAAAATGCCCACAGAATCCATCATATGTGCAGTACAATCCAGCCTAACTAAATTAAATACAGATGAAGCTGATAAAATAAGACACCAAGTTACCAACATTCTATGCACAAGCAAACCACCCAAAAGCAACTTGCAGCAAAATGAAATTAAAGCGCTACAAACCCTGAAAAGAGATAGCAGCATATTCATCCTCCCAGCAAATAAAGGGAATGCCACTGTAGTAATGGACAAAAAAGACTATGAAACTAAATTGACAGACCTACTCCAAGACTCCACATACAAACCCATAAACACAGACCCAACCACATATCTGGAAAAAAAAAATTAACCAAGAAGAAAATTATAACCAGCCACATAAGCAAAGAGATCCAACACACGATCATACCCAGAGAGAAATCTTCCAGATGCCCCAAACTATACAGCCTCCAAAAAATACACAAAGAAGGCATACCTCTCAGACCCATAGTCAGCTCCAGAGGAGCACCACTACAAAACCTAGCTAAACACCTAGCAAAAGAGCTACAGCCCCATGCTGAAACAGCAGCTTCTCATGTACAAAAGTCACACCACTTCTTGGAAATGATCAAAGATCTACACATGGAACAAGAAGATCTGCTTGTAAGTTTTGATGTGGTTTTACTATTCACTCAAGTCCCAATAAAAGAGACCCTTGAAATCATCAAAAATAAATACCAACCAGCTTATTTCATATACAAAGGACAAAGATACAAACAAATTGAAGGAGCCCCCATGGGATCACCACTGTCACCTGTCATTGCAAACCTGTTCATGGAAGAATTCAAATCCAGAGCCCTGGCCAATGCCATCCACAAACCCAAACTATGGTTAAGATATATCAATGACACATTCGTGATTTGGCCCCATGGAAAAGAAAACCTAAACAATTTCCTAACACACCTAAACAGCGCACACCCCAAAATCAAGTTCACCATAGAAACAGAAACAAACAAACAACTATCATTATGTACTAATCTACAAAAAAACAGATGGCACACTAGGACACACCATATACTAGAAGAAAACACACACCAACCACTACCACAACAACCAATCCCACCCCCCCCCCCCCCCAGCACAGATAAACTCCGTGGCTAAAACACTAATTACTAGAACCAAACGCCTGGCAGACAAGACACACATTAAGACTGAACTATGCACCCTGACTAAAATATTGACAGCCAACAGCTTCCACAAAAGCAAAATCACCAACTTGATCCACAAAAACACACTGAGACATAATAGAGATCCAGAAGATGAACAGACCCATGGAACAGCTGTCCTGCCCTACATAAGAGGCACTACAGACAAAATTAGTAAGATTCTACACAGACACCACATCAAGACTGCCTTCAAAACAGACAGAAAAATAGCAGCCATCCTCAGGAACCCCAAAGATAAAATTGACCTGGAAAACCAAGGCATATATGAAGTCCCCTTTGCTTCATGCCCGGCCACATACATTGGACAGACCAATAGAAGAATAAGCACCCGCCTGGATGAACACAAAAATGCAGTCAAAAAGCTGGAACACACTTCCTCACTAGTCCAACACATGGACGCCACAGTTTATAACATCAACTTCAATAGCACCAAAACCCTAGCCACTATAGAAAACCCCAGCCACAGAATCATCAGAGAAGCCATAGAGATTGAAAAAAGACCAGAAAGCATGAACAGAAAAGATGATTCCACCAGGCGGTCAATCATTTGGAAGCCTGCACTCACAAACAAAAAAATCTCCACACCACAAGCCAGGCAAACACCTGGGCACAAACAGATCCCCCCTGAAACCTCCAGCTCAAACCAGGCACCCAGATGAAAACCAACTTCCTAACTAATGATAGCCATCCATTTACCCGAAGCCAAGCTGCACTAAAGGCCTCCAATAAAGTAACACAATGTTGCCAGCCAATCAAGATACAAAAAGAGACAAAAAAACAGACAGAAAATATTAGAAACACCAATCAAGCAGAACACAGCAAACTCCAAGACCAGTAAACACAGACCAAGACTCCCAACCAATCAGGAGGAAGAAAAAATCATTCTGGCACAGCAATAGGCTGCCCCAAATTTAAATCTGAAACCACTGTAAAAGTCTGACTCACAGATGAACACTATATAGAAGCCTGATGATGGCAAATGAGATTCTGCACGTTGCTACAACTTTAAAAGCACAACTACAATGACGTGGGAAAATACCTGAACAAAGCTGAATGCCATACATGTAAGTACCCGCGAAAACTTAAGAAAATATGTGTGTGTGTTTGTGTTTGTGTGTGTTTGTGTGTGTGTATGTATATATAATATGCATGCATGCATGCGTACATGTGTTATATATTGTGTATTAATACTATTAGAGATGTTTAGGTAGGTAAAAGATTAAAATAGATAAAAGAAAATTAGGGACAAAACATAAAAGTGCTGCAAACAGTACATATAGAAAAGTTGAAAAGAAAAAGCTTCAAAGTGACTTCTTCTGTAGCAGTTATTAATTTATCTCTCCTCCTTTAATATTACATTACATGTTTCAGCCCTTTTTAATCAGTAAATCCATAAATCATCAATTCCTTTTTCCCATTTTTAGAAAAAAGCACATAAGAGATTTCCAATCTTATTAAAATACTTACAGTATAGTTTTATCCCAGATCGAACAAGTCAGTTTTGCCATTCCCGAAAATTCTACCATCTTCACAAATATTTCAGCATTTCTTCATCTTTGTGCATAGAGTAATCTCACTGCACTTATCTAATACAAAGCTTATGTTCTGTGAACCTTTTTTTTAATTGGCAATCCACAAATCCATATTTAAAAAATTCTGGTTTAAACTATTTTAACCTGCTTTATATCATTGTGTATTTGTACCCAATATGTTATTTTTTTTTTTTTGCAAACCTACTGTGCATAGTAAAATGTCCCTTCATGTTTTTCACATTCCCATCATTGATTAGAACTATCATAATGCATCTTAGAAAATTTATCTTGTGTAATTTGTGAATGGTACATCATTTTATAAAAGTTCTCTCTTAAACGACAGGTGGTCCATGGATTGCAACCACAACTTGGTCCAACATTTCTGTTGCTAAGCATGGCAGATATTAAACAAGTTTTGCCTCATTTTATTACCTTTTTTGCCAAATTTGTTAAGTAAATCAGTTGAAAAAGTTTATATTAAACTTGTCCATAAAGAACTACAAGAAATATTAGTCCTATCGATATAACGTCTCAGTATATCTGGATAATTATTATTGGATCAGATTAAATGAAATAATGATGATATTCAGATTTTTCCAGTAAGTCATAGATGGAATGGGTGAGCACTGGGAACTGGATGGGGAATTGAATATACTGGTGTGTCAATTTCATTTGAAGCTTAGTGTTCATACTTCATGGACCATAAACTCCCACAATTAGTTCATAGCAGAAGGATTCCCCCACCAATATCCCTCCATTACCTTTTCCTTTACAGACCTGCTAGAAAGCAATAAGAGATATTTGAAAGACCACTTGATTTTATGTATTTTAACACATTTTTTAGTCTCAAGGATGGATCATAAGATAATTCCTGATACCACCAACTTGTAAAAATAACCTTATCATATGATAGCAGTCACACAAAGAGCTATTGGATAGGCTTATTGGTTTATAGAGATTTCAGAAAAACGGATAATACTTAATTAATCTGAACTGAAGTCAAATTATTCCTCTCTGGTCCACAATACCTACATAATGTGACACACAAAAGATGTGTGCATCTTTGAGAAAGAGAAGGAAGAGAGAACAGTTTATAAATCTAGTGAGATCAGCTTGCAACCCTAAAGCACTGCAACATTTTTGAATGAATTAAGTTATTCTAAGTGTCATTCTTTGTGATCAGATTTTAGTCTTCCATAACAGTTAGTTTGGCTCTTGGTTTATCTAACTTTTGCTGAAAAGGAAAACAAGTCTCAGCAGATAAGTAAGCACCTCCCAAAGCTCTGATGGTGTATTCAGGACTGATGTCATAGCTGGATTTTTTATTTTCTTTCTCCAAAGTGCTATGTGATTGGGGTTAATTTTCAAGCTCTTGAATATTTCTGTCTGCTTCAGATTTTTTCATGTTTTTCTGCAAAGTAGAGTTTGGAGCAAGCATACATTGGAGCTTTCAACTCTAGTTGTGAATTTCTTCTCTCTGCTTTAACCTATCTCTGATTGACAGTTTATTTCAGATAACTAGCTGGTAAAATCCCAATAGAAGGTCATGTCTTAAATTTTTGTCAGGAGAACAATGAGCCTGGGATTCTAATCTAATGGTTTGGCCACAAGGGGCAGATTCATCATTGTAGATCATGTATACAGAATCCTGCAGGCAATTACACCACAGATTTCCAACTGACTGCCATTGTCAGAGGTTGGCATGCTCCAGTGTAAGTTATATAAAGAAATCTTGAAATCTTGCTATGTGTATGTAGTAAGCTGAGCTTTTGTGGATCAAGCTACTTTGATTAGTACTCACAACTAGAAGGTTAATGTAGATATTATTTTTTCATGTTGGATTTGAATGACAGGTTCAATTTACTCCTGTCAAAGAATGACTCCAGAAATGGTAACTCTGCTAATCTTGTTTGTCTTAAATCACACTGTGAACTCTGACTCACAACAATAATTTAAAGTCATTTCATTCATAAATACATTGTCATCTAAAAGGAATATGGAAAGTTAAGCAAGTTGGTTACTAGAGTGTCCTTTGATACCTTTTACATTTTCTTCACTTCTGCAAATGCTGCAATCAGTTTTGCCTTAAGTGAGATTTTCTGTACTTCTAGTGCATGAAGTCTATCAGTGCTCAGATTTTTATCCAAATGTACATAGAATCATACAGATTTCATGAGCACCAGCTTAAGGCCTGGTCACACTGCAAGAACTTTGCTATAGCAGTCCTTGAATGGTAGGAAGAGGGGGACAAATTTCGACACCGCTCGTCACCACGCACAAAATTGGAAAAAAATTCGAAAACACGGGCGTTGCCTTAGCAGTGCACCGCTGAAGCCGGCGTTGCTTTAGCGTTGGTTTAACGGTAGGGAACGTTGGTTTAGCGGTGATGCGAGCGTTGATAAAGCGTTGTTCTGCGCATGCGTGCGTTGTCTCGGCGGGGGTTTGAAGTAATTGCGACATGCCGCTTTGGACTACCATACGGAGCTGTACGGAAGTTCTCAAAGAGTTTTGATAGAAGTTCATCATGGGACGTGGACAAAAGAAGAGGAAGGCTGGAGGAGGAAAGGCAGCAGCCTCCAAGAAGATGCAGGCAGCAGTGGAGTCAGGTAAATATATGCTAGCTGCTAGCACAGCCACTGCTAACACAGCCACAACCACTGCTACCATCGCCCAGGCAGGGGCAGCTGCTGATGAAGGTAATCACCAATGAAAATGTATGAAATTTAATATAATTATGATGATAATAATAATAATAACCATAATCTTTCTTTCACGTTAATTGTCATTGCTCATTTATTATTCATGTTGTATATTTTGCAGACTCTGATGATGAGCCCCAGGAGGCCCTGACACAGGACCAGCCTGATGGTGAGGAGCTACCCCCTGGTGATGACCAACCTGAGGAGGGCCGTGCTGCTGCTGAAGGTAATTATAGTGTGATGAATGCAATGAAAAACTAGACTTTCAATAGAGGAGTTTTGTAATGTAGTCAAATTTATTCATGTTTTCCCCAAGACAAAATATGTATTCACCTGTCAAAAGACAACCACATCACAATAGTTAGAAGGCGAATTGCATACATTAGTGTTGCCAAGTCGGACAAACATTGCAGCTTGTCCGACCTAGCAACAAGGACTGCGGGTGACGATAATTCAATCCATTACAATGTTTGAATATTATTGTTTGTTATAAGGAGAACAACTATTTTCTCAATGAAAATTTAACAAAGATGTGTGCATAAAATGTGACTACATTACGAAACCCCTCTATTCGTCAAGTCGGACGAATTAGGTGATCCGAAGGATATTCGATTACGTAATCAATATAAGTTGATCTGAATAATATATGTTTAATTTATTTATTATTAATATTATTTTTATTCAATTGCTATATTTTTCAGACTCTGACTCTCAGCACCCATACTTGGAGAAGAACGATGAACAGCGTCAGCCTCAGAAGAAGTCTCACCGCAAGGCCCTTCTGCTCGACGATGACACTCAGGAGCAACTCATTGAGTGGATCTGGGAGCACGAATTTATTTGGAGGAAGGGGGCCACCGACTACAAGGATACAAAGAAGAAGATGGGGCTTTGGACCAGGAAGGTAAGAGAGCTGGACATTGAGGAGGGAGCTGAAGCTCTCAGGACATGGTGGAAGTCAGTCCGGGACCTCTACACTAAGATTCACACCAAGAAGTCTGGCCAGGCTGCAGCGAACTTGACGGACAGAGAACTGTTCATCCAGAGGAACTGTGCCTTCCTGCACAAGGAGGTGAAGCCCAGGAAAGGTCAGCCACTTAGAAGCATACTCCTCACACCGGAACCTGTAGCCAGCCAGCCTCCAGCAGCCCAGCCCTCGGCGTCAGCCAGCACCTCTCGCCAGCCTTCCCATGACATCGAGGAACAGGAAGGGAATGAGGGCTCACTCTCGCTCATTGAAATGCAAGCAGCAGTCTTGAGGTCCATGGGCACCCCCTCACCAGCTCCCGCCTCCACCACCACCAGACAACGCCGTGGCGCCACCAAAGCCGAGCCTGAAGACTCTCCTGCAATGCTGGAGATGAGAGATTGTATGAAGGCCACCAACGCCCTCATGGAGAGACTGGTCCAAGCCCAAGAGATCAGCCATGCAAGGCAGCCCTTCATCACGTACATGTCCCAGTCTCTCCAACGACTACCTGAGGCCCAGTACCAGCTCACAGTTGAGAGGATGACGACCATCCTCCACGAGATGCAGCGACCCATGTCCCACCCCATTCCTCCAGCTCCACCACGTCCAGCATTCGTACTTTCACCCACACACACATTCTACCAGCAGCAGCAGCCGCATTACTTCCAGCCTCAGCATCACGGCTTCCAACAGCAGCCTTTCCACTTTCGGCAACAGTCTCAGCCTCAGCATCAGCCTCAGCTCTTCCAGCAATTGCAGACACCCGGAGTCAGCCAGCCATCCTCCACCCCAAGGAGCTCCAACGAAGGCTTCATGTTGTCAGACATGCCGAACCTTTCCTCCAGTAACCACACCAACATGAGCACCATCAGCGAGGGGGGTATTCTCCAGGACCTCCAGAGGCAGGAACTGAACGCTCCACCCTTATCAATCATCACCTCATCTCAAAGGACTGCTGATGTACTTGCAGAGATAAGGGCCACCACCGAGGAGAATTGAGACTGTTTGAAATGTGTTGAAGGGACTGCTCAGATATTTCATGTGATTTTTGTTTAAAGGTTGAGCTGGTCAGCTGTTTTGATGTTTGTTGTTTATTGTTGTGCACTTTTGTGTTTGGGTGGTCTCAAAAGCTTTGATCTTTAATAAACAGCATTTTTATTAAACTATTCTTGACTACTTTACTTAATAACGAAAAAAAACCTTTGTAGTTGTAGAATTCTGAGCCAGAGTTAGGAGGAGCTTTATATGCCACGTGCTTGCCATCAATGGCACCAACTGTGTGGGGAAAGTTCCATCTCTGGTATCATTGTTCAGCCAGGTCTCTCCATCCTTGTTCAGTTGTTGGGCAAAACAAGAGTTCATCTGTGTACTCCTCAATGATGGCCTTTACCACTTCTTTGACTACCACACTGATGGTGTTGTGATGTTGTTGGTGTTGTGACTCAAGGCCTATTCCAAAAGGGCTACTGGTCCATTTCTCCCCGTATTTATAGGCAAATTCTGGTTCTGCTCCAACACCTCCATACCAACGCCAAACCAAAGTTCATCACTGCAATGGATCGCTGCTTCAACGCCTGACACTGTTCCAGGAATCCCATGTCCACTCGTAAAACGCTTACAACCGCTCCACCAAAGTTAGTGCAACGTTTAATCACCGCCCGGGCAAAGCTTCCAAAACAGCGGTGGTCCAGCGTTGAAGATTTCTGCGTTGGCCTAGCGGACCCAAGCGTCCACGAACTTGCATCTAGCGGCACCAAACTTTGACCGGGCGTTGTTGGAGCAGTGGTGAACTTTGCCGGAGCGGAAAGTTGTGCGCTCCTCACCGCTCGCAATATTTTGTGCAGCTCAAAACTTTCGGAGCGGTAGGAGGAACCATCAGCGGAGGCCGAGCGTATATGGCGTTGCCTTAACGGAGGCCAACTTCTGTTAAACGGTGGTGAACGGTTACGAGCGGTGATGATTTTTTTTCACCGTTCAAGGACCGCTATAGCAAAGTTCTTGCAGTATGACCAGGCCTTTAATCTCATCTTAGTTTTGACATTTATATCTTTGAATGACATTAATAAAGGAACAAATATAACAATGGCTTTGCTAAGATAATTAATTTGGACACAGAATAGCATACTAAAAGATTCCCTACATATTATTAGCAATCATGTGATTACTTGAGTTCTAAGAACATCATTTTTCAGTACTGTAATTTATGCTTTGCAGCCAGATTTACCACCAGCACCCGTATACTAGTCGAATGGGATAACTTTTTTTTTTTAATTGTATACCACTCAGAATCATTCTGTGACTGAGAAACGTAGTCTCTAAATTTGAGAAATAAATAAAATAAAATCTCCACAGCAAATTGAGATGATTTCCAAAAGATAATATGCATGTGGTGATGTTAGGACACAAATCAGAATCCTGAGGTTAGATGCAAATAGGCTAAATATTATAGTTTTCATCATTTCGTCTGTGGATTTTCTGCCTGTCACTGTTAACAGCCATCACTCTGGTAATCAAAAGCTTCATCAGATTCCTTTGTTTCAGTTAAATCCCAGGAGAAGGTTACAGGAAAGAATTCTATGCTCGGGAATATTCATACCAAGAAATAGGACATCCAGCAGAAGGACAAAAGAAAAGTGTCCTAGAACAACAGCAACCCTACAAAAGGCACAAAAATAAAGCATGTTCAGGAGAAAAAAAAGACCAAACAGAAAAAATATAGGTATTTTAAACTTAGAATGTATAAGAAACCAAAAGCTATTTTAAATTTGTGATACATGAGGATGTATTTAAGCATGATACTAAAACATACTTAGTTGCATTATTTGTAGGATTCTAACATAAATTCAGTAGAGTTAGCTTGTATCACATTAGGACAGTTCATAGTAATCAGCTGAAGCAAAAACATGCAGAACTTATCACAAAGCTATTTTCTAATGTTCTATATTAGGGATCTCCAAACTTGGCAACTTTCAAACTTGTGGACTTCAACTCCCAGAATTCCTCAGCCAGCCATGCTGGTTGGGGAATTCTGAGAGTAGAAGTCCACAAATCTGAAAGTTGACAATTTTGGAGATGGCTGGCTGAGGAATTTTAGGAGTTGAAGTCCACAAGTCTGAAAGTTGCTAAGTTTGGAGATCTCTGTTCTATAAGACTATCTCATATTTTCAGGGGTGGGATTGAATTTTTTTAACAACCGGTTCTGTGGGCATGGCTTAATTTGTGGGTGTGGCTTGGTGGTCCTGTGACTGGGTGGACATGGCTTGCTGGCTGGGCATGGCTTGGTCACATGATTGGCTGGGTGTGGCTTGGTGGGCATGGCTAGGTTGTCTTGTGACAGGGCGGGTTTGTCCAATTTAGCGGTCCATTTTGCCAATTTAGCAATCCATTAAACAATACACAGCAGCCCCCTTTCTATTCTTCTTTTTAATACTGCATGAAGTTTTTGCTCTAGATTTTTTTTTTTTTTTACAGAGGGGAGAGGTTGGCAATGCCTGGGGAAGGAAAGGCATACTTTCCAAGTCTCACGGCTATATTTAAAGGGCCAGATAATGTCATTGGAGTTGGGAGATTCATTGGTGAGGCAATAGTGACTGGATGTGCAATGTTCACTGATGCAGTAACTGGAGTTGGTAAATTGACAGGTATGGTGAGTATTAAGATTGGGCTAGAGGTGTTAACCATGCTAGGCTTCTCATATTCATTGCAGCAGCCACAATATGAAGAGCTGCTCCTTTGATACTAAGTGAATTTTGCCCCATTTAACAACCTTTCTTGCCACAGTTCTTAAGTAAGTCACTGCAGTTATTAAGTTAATAACACAGTTGTTAAGTGAATATGTCAGAAGGTTACAAAAGTTGATCACATGATCCCAGGACACTGCAACTGTCATAAATATGAACCAGTTGACAAGCATCCATTTTCTATTGTAATTTGTCACTGTAATATGGAAAATTCCCCATAGCATCCCCTTCACACACTGTCTAAAATGTGTAACTTCACTGATTGTCTGCAATGAATATCATGTAAATAGTGGTCCAAAACTGCCTTTATACAATTCTCAGACTATTCATATCCATTTTTTTCTTTGTTTACTTTTACATTTCTCTTAACCTGGATTTTTCTGTGTGCAAAGTATTGTATGTGATTAAAACAAACATTAGTGACAGTAATGGAGTGCAAAAGAATAAAAGAAACTAGGAAGGTTATAGAGCAGATCAAAGACTGATTTAATCCAGCATTTGATTTCTCAAGTGATCAGTTAAAAAAAGAATGGAAAATCCACATGAGTCCAATAAGCATAAGTATGGATTACTTTTGTAGATTTATATTAACTTGTGTGCATAATTATGAGATAACATTGAGGGAAAATAGAGTTGGTTTGAATTTTGACTAATTTTTTCCAGGTTTGTCCTTTACATACCTTTACAGGTAATCCTTGATTTACAACTACAACTAAAGCCCACATTTCCATTGCTAGGCAAAACTCAGTTATTAAGTGAGTTTTGCTGCATTTTATGATTTTGCTTACCCAATTAAGTGAATCATTGCAATAATTAAGTTAATAATGTGATTGTTAAGTGAATCTGGCTTCCCCATTGACATTGTTTGACAGAAGGTTGCAAAACATGATCATATGACCAAGAGACACTGCAACTGTCATAAATAGAGGCCAGTTGCCAAGCATACCAATTTTGATAATGTGACCACGGGGATACGGCAACAGTTATAAATGTGACAAATAATTATAAATCACTTTTTTCAGTTGTAAATTTGAATAGTCACTTGGTAAATGATTGTAATTTGAAGACTACTTTCAAAGAAAATTATATTTATTAAGAGTTTTTTTTCATAACATAAAAATTTTAAAAAGAAAAGAAAAAAATAGAAAAACAAAAATGAAAAAGAAAGAAACTAAAGTCAACGATTTTTAAAGTAACTTTACATTTTCTTTTCACCAGATAATTACAATCTTATTGTCCTTCTTAGATATATAAGTCCCTTCAGGTCCTCATTAATTCACTTCTTTCTTAATCCTCAAATCTATAACTAATAATATTAATCATATTTCTTTTTAGCAAAAAATCCACACATGGTTTCAAGTATTTTTTTAAAAGTTTTAGTTGCTGTTTTTCCCAACAACAGTTTGTTTTCTGTATATATCCTTGTATGTCCCCGACTACTCGCCAATTTGAAAAATCCTCATGAAAAGACTTGTCCTGTAATTATTCATTTTGTGATTTATTTGGACTACAGAAAATAATAGACGTTGAAATCTTCAAAAGAAAGGATTATTCAACTCAATTCAAAAACCCTGTGCCCAACTTATAACTAATAAGAGCACAATCGTTCCTATCATCGCTGTCCTATTGTCCCAATTATTCATACCTATTTCCTGTATTTATACTTACAAATAAATAAAATAAAACCAAATAAATATAAGAATACACCATTCCAGCAGCATCTGCAGAATGAAGCAAGATGGATTACATGCTCATTTTACAACATAAGTCCCACCATTTTTCCACATGTTATGATGCCACATATACAATGAAAAGGGATTGGAATATGATGTCACAATGTTGCTTTAATCATCCTGATTTTTTAATTGATTGATTGATTTTTAATGTTACCCATCTCACTTGGAAGCAATGAAAGCAGCAAGAATTTATAGATGCTATCATCACATCTACTCATGAGGCTTTTATCTTTTTTTTTTCTTTTTGGACAATGTTGCTTTTCCCATGTGACATTCTATGCTTTATCTTCTGCCAAGCTTTTTATATATAAGAGGGTTTGTTTGATCATTCCAGTAATTGAAAGTAGGCAGGGAAATTACACAAAACCAGCCAGACCTCCATAAGCTCCTAATATATGGCACTATGAAAAGCAGCCATTGTAAAACTTGTATAGCAGTAACAGCACATACTGTTGATCTATCATTTCAATCTCTATGATATAAGTCAAAACATAGTAGAAAAGACAAAAGCCTGGATGTAAAATTTATTACAAGTAACTCAAGACCAGAAGGAGGGAAATGGTTTGCCATCATCGAGCATAATTCACTGGGCTCAGAATTTAATGCAGGGAAACATGATTTTTTTAGTAGCTGACAGCCGCACTTTTTAAAATAAGGAAATAAAAGCCCCAATGTTAATTTTTATGAAAAGTAGTTTCAGAATTTGATATGTAAAAATTTCTTATGAAATAATTTTAAAAATGATCTCTCCCTCCCTCCATCCCTTGCTCTCTCTCTCTCTCTCCCTCCCTCCCTCTCTCTCTCTCTCTCTCATCTCTCTCATCTCTCTATCTCTTTATCTAAATTTGGAATGTAAGAAAATGTGATGGAATTTGTAGTTTGGTTATCATGTTTTATGCTCTATTATCTTTTGAGCTATCAATCTATCAGTTTCCCGCTCTCTCATCTCTGTCTCAGTTTCTGTGTCTGTCTGTGTATTTCTATCATGTGTTGCTAATGGGAGAGCTTTCAAGATAGACTTTCAATTAGAGATCCTAGCTAATACAGAATGTTCTTGGTTCTTGCATATGTAGCAAGTGGCTAAAATATGGCAAGTTGTGTATCCTTATCACATATACTATAGCTATAACAGAAGCTATTTCTCTATTTGTCTCTCTATTGAGAGGGGGTGAGGGGGAGAGGGGGTGGGAAAGAGAAAGGGAGAGGTAAGAAAGGGGAGATGAGTGGAGGGGAGAAGGAGAGGGAGAGGGAGAGGGAGAGAAATAGAGAGAGTAGGAGGTATGTGAGTTCTGGTATTATTAAAAAAAACATATGAACTCAGTAAATTCAAAAATAAAACTACAATTTATCACCTATCAGAACAATTTAGTATATTTTTTTTTATGCTGATGGTATAAAATGTGATGAAAGGACAGCTTGATACTAACTACATTGCTTACTGTACAATCACCACATTAGCAGCTAAAACAGATATCTAAACAGCTACTAATATGATGGGTACCATATAGTTCTTAAATTAATTCATTTTAATTCCACAAAGTAATGAGCATAGGACGGAGTACAGCAGTGTGTGTGCATATCTGTGTGTGTGTGAGAGAGAAATAGGGAAAGGAGGAGGGGGAGACACACACACACACACACACACAGAGAGAGAGAGAGAAGAGAGAGAAGAAAAAAAAAAGGAAGAATCTAGCAGAAGAATCAAGAGGCTTTTATAGTTTAAAGGGGAATCAGAAAAGCTAATAGAAAAGTGAGAAGGGGAATACCAAAGAGAACTGAACCACTTTGGACTTATCACCCAATAAGTAGAATTGATTCATGACTTTTCTTCTAGGGTAGTGTTTCTCAACATTGCAACTTTAAAATATGTGGACTTCAACAAAATGCTGGCTGGGGAACTCTGGAAGTCCAAACATCTTAAAGTTGCCAAGATTGAGAATTGCTTTAGGCAACAGACATGAACAACAAATACCCAAATTGTTCTTATTTGTCAAATTAATTTTTAGGCTTTATCTTTTCAGAAACAAAAATTCCATCATGTTTTTCAAGAGTTCAACAAATTGCCAATGCAAAGTTTTTTTTAAATTAAATTGAATTAAAGAGGTTATTTTAATAAAAAAATAACAAAGTTGAAGAAGAAAAATGGGCATTAGAAGAATATCAGAAGGACAGTGAATAAGATGCACTGAAGCTAGTACACTATGACAGTTTACTAAGTGTATAAAGAGAAAACAAGCCTATAAGACAGAGCAAATGAAGAATAGAAAAGAGACATGGCAACATATTATATAGCCAGGTCATTAAAATAGCAGGAAAAGTAGATAATAACAAGATATATATATGGCAATGATTAAGAGTAGGAAAATTGAAGAAAGAGAGAGAGGAGCTAATTCTTGCTGCACAAGACCCAGTCTTAAAAACAAAGACATATAAGGCCAGAATTGAGAAGACAACAAAAGACATCAAGTGCAATCTCTGCAAAGAAGAGCACCTAATTAGCTGCTGCAAGAGGATCACACAGACTAACTACAAACAATAGCATGTCAAATTAGCAACAAGGGTACATTGGAATATCTGCAAAATGCTATTTTTCACCAGTTCAAGCAAGAACTGGTGGGATCATAAAATTAAATTATTTAAAACGAAGATACTTTAGAATTCAAATAGACAAGTATCTTCCATGTAACAACCCCAGTCTTAACAACTGTTGGTAAGAAAGACAAAAAAAATTCTGGATAGTAGATATGGCACTATCTGGATACAGCAGAAAAGAAAGAAGTGAGAAAATCGCAAAATACAAAAACCTGCAAATAGAAGAAGAATGGCAAAATAAACCAAGAGTACCAATAGTAATATATGCCTTGGGTACACTACCAAAACATCTGAAGCACCATTTGAACACTATAAATATTGACAAAATCACCCTCAATCAATTGCAAAATGCAACTTTGTTTGGAACAGATTATTGTTGTGTGATAATACATTTAAAACTATTAAATAACAAATTCTGCTATCCCAGATCCTTGGGAAGAAGTTGATAGATGGATAAAAATAGCAAATCAGTTTAAACATCTGGCTACCTGTGTAACCAAGTATAATAATATATTACATTTATATACTGCCCAATTTCCAGTGATGCTGGGTGGTTAGGGTATTATTATTATTATTTTAGTAATGTAGTTTGTTTTGAAAGAGACTAACATTAGGATCATTATTGTATAATTTTATTTACTTACTGCTGTCAAAATCAGAAAATCATGGAAGGGCTCTAAAAATATTTCACTTTTTACCAGTCTGGCTTTGTTTGCAGAAATTAGACATCTCCACCAGCCTCCTTCTGTAACTAGGATATCCCTTTTACTATAAGAGTGAGTTATTAATTGTAACTAGTTCAAACTCAAGCTTATATTGGGCATTAACCAATGTTTTATTCTGAGATTATGAAGTACCAAAGAAATTAGAATATAAAGGAAAAGGTAAAATAGAGGTGTGAAATGATATAAAAATGCCTAACAGTTTTATATTATTTATTTACTATGTATTTGTATTTACAAATAATTCAATGCAGTAAACTTATCCAACATACCTTCCTCCTCCTACAACAACAACAATCCTGTGAGGTGAATTGGATTTAGAGAGAGAGACTGGCCCAGCTGTCATTCATGGCTGAGGAGGGATTCAAACTCATGGTTTCCCCGTTTCTTATCTGGTGCTTTAACCACTAGAAGTACAGTTTTTAAGGTACTAGAAAGACAATAAAATAATATTGAAGAGAAATAAAGTATTAACAATAATATGGCAATCAACTATAAGTACTTAGAATTATATTATAATTAAGAGCTAAATTAAGAACTGTCAAATTATTAATAAGTTAAAAAAACTTTATAAACCATAACCTCAAGAAGTTTCCATAAAATCAAAAGAAGTCAATTCATTGGGTGAGGGGAAGAGACAGTAAGGTATAACTAGTTAAATTTTGCAGTAAATTGGTCTCTTCTTTGAATGTAGGCTATTGGTACTTGTGGTAATAATTAAAAAAAAAGATTAAATAAAAAGGTAAAACAGGGAGTAGGAATGACTTGGGTAAAACAAACTATTTCAGAGTATAAAACCATCATTTACTTTATAGCTTAAAAGCAGCAAATGAAACTTCTTGCCAGCTACTAAGCCAAAATGCAAAAGTTAAAAAGGCAGCCAACTTATTCTGGCATATGAAGCAGGAAGTTCTGTGAGTTATTTGGCACCTTTTCAGAAATTTATTACTTGACCAAGATATCATATTCTCTTATTTATATCATTTATTGTAAACTCTTCATTTAGTATACCAATAACATTCATATCTGGATGAGGAGGCCCTTACGGTACTTTTGGCACCTTGTGCTTGTCTATTTCAGTGAGCTTTTATGGGGCTTCCCCAGTGGTGGGATTCAACCAGTGTAAGCACCAGTTCAGTGAGTGCACGCACACAGCATTTTAAAAACTGCCATTTTCAGCTAAAACTTACCTTCTGCTGCTTCACTGGTGAGTGAAACAGCTGAGGCACAGCAATCTGCTGTGCCACATGAATCAGCTGGGCTTCAAAACAAGGAAATAAAGGATAGACTAGAGCAGAGGTGGGTAGGCTGGGCCAACTGATCGCCAAAACTACCGGTTCGCCTGAACCAGTCTGTATCGACTGAATCCCACCCCTGGGCTGAAGACCATTTGGGAGCTATAGCTTGTCAAGAATGCAACAGCAAAGCAATTATGGTTTTTAAAAATGCTGTGGGAACTATACTGACCACAAGCCAGTTTCTTGTCAATTCAAGGGTCTGGTTATGACCTATAAAGAAGTCCTTTATGACACAGGACCTCATTATTTGTTTCTATAGATGCTGCCTATATAATCTGATAGTATTGGAAGCTTTGGTCTCATCAATTAAACAATGCCATCTGATGGACAACTTAGTAAGAGAATAAATGTGCCTGCCTTCTTAAGTAATATCTCCCAGATATAAGTACAGAAAGAAATGATTAGAAGAAGGGGTGGTAGGGTAGCTTGACTATAATTGTAGGATTCTGGGATATGGCTATGAATTTAAATCAGGTCTCTTTTGTCTCCCATTAAAAATTGATTCAATTAACAAAGCAATGTATATTCTATATATTAAATATTTTCCATGTATTAAGACAGCTTTTGTGTTCTAAATTCCCATGTGCAACTGAAACCCAGCTAACAACCTCTATGCACATTATTTTTTAAAAAAAAAACCTTCTTAAATTGGATACTCTTTCCATTCTCAAAGCATTCCTCTGCGTCACAAAAAGATTACTTAATTCCCATTTGCAAGATGAAATGGTAAGTAACTTGGGATTTTAACATAAAAAGTAATTTAATTAGATGGCCCATCACCCAACTTACAGAATTATTTACTCAGGAGCTATTTTTCATTTGCCATTGCTACCAGATTTGGGGATTTTAGAGCTGGTATCATTACTGTACTATCCTTAATGCATTTAATTTTTATCACACCACTTTCCATGGATTAATCACCCATACAAAAGGTAAAAATAGAAAAATAGCAGGTAATTAAGGCTTCTTTGTGTATACCTCCTGTTTATAGAAGTCTGAGAATTTTTTCGTTATTATCATCAAACTGCATTAATTGTAAATATCCATCCAGTTTCAGTTTTCAAGGAGATGCTTTCTTCACTGATGGAAACATTTTAAAATAGCGGTATTGAAGTGCCTTTGTAAGACACTATTAAAATAACTGTGAATGTCTTCAGAAAGAAAGTACAATTTTCTCTAATAAGACAAAGTTTCTTTTGAGACAAAAATAACAAAACCAATGTGGTTTTCCTTAGCAAACAGATTAGACAACTATTTGTCCAGAATGGAATAGGACAGTGGTTCTCAACTTTGGCAAGACTTATGGACATGTCTGGCTAGAGAATTCTGGAAGCTGAGGTTCACACATTTTCAAGTGGCCAAAGTTGAGAAATACTGGTATAGGATCTCCTGCTTGAGTGGAGACTAGAAGACTGCCACGGTTCCCTCCAACTGTGTTATTCTGCTATTGTTATCCTCTTGTTGTTGATTATGGGTTCTAGCCTAATCTACATCTTTGGTATTTTCTGGAGATCTTCCATCATAGTATTAATTTATTAGTCCTGTACATTCACAAGAGCTTAGCAAACTATTTATGTTACTCTAAACAAAGCATCTGTTAGCCTATGGAAATGTCCTTGAAAGATAGGGAGAGAAGTTGCAGATCAGGCAACAAAGATAAGAGGCAGCTTGCTCACAGAAGAAATGTAAAGAGAATGTAAAGGGCATATCAAATATTTTAGAAGGAACTCTCCTATTTTCTTGGACTATAAAGGTGAGAAGAGAGAGAGATGTATTTTCAGACTTGCAAGATTTCTGTTACTGTAATCTAACAATAAAGGTAGTGACAGTATTCATAGTTGGTGCTTCTTGTCTGACAAGGCTGACAGCTACTCTCTTTGAAGCATTAAAGCAGCTGATCCCTTTTCAAGACTTTTCATGGTATCTATAGAACATACCCAGGTGAGATCTTCTGACCACTGCCAGCAAAACAAAGTGATTGGCATGCATATGCACATAGACACAGACCAGGACAGCCTTTGAAGCAGCTATATTCCATTGAAACTAAAGAGACACAGTTGCTTTAATGCAACAGAGAAAGTTCTTCAATAACATTAATGCAATTTGCAAACCAAATGATTTGGATTAGCTTTTGAAAATTAACCAAGGTTTAGAGAATTACAAAATGTAAAAGTTGGAAGCACTTTGTAAACCTTCTCCAATGGTAGAAGAATAGAATCATACCACCATTATGGATTGACTAGATGGTGCCAACTAACTAGATATATCCAACAACATAACAATACATAACAACATAACAATCTGTACTATTTTGTCTTTTAAAAAAATAAATAATATATCACTTTGAATAAAACTGAGCACTGTCTTCTTTCTCATAGATATCACAGTTCAACATTTTATATTCAGTTGATGGATTAATCATAGATTAATTATTTCTGCCATTCCTAGATCCTGCAAGTGGGAGAGTTGCATCATGATGCAGATGGAAGTGGTTGAGGGATTGATTCAGCATGATTTCTGCTTTTCTGCTTACTTTGTGTACATTAAAAGATACTCTTCCCTTCCCACTGCCAGTAAGACACAACTATAAATACAGTTTGTTTTTGTAAATGACAATAAGATGGAGCTTTTTCTTTATCCAAAGCAATGTTGGACTGTGAAAAGAATTTGACAGGGCACTTCACAAAGTAGTCTGGGATGAACCAACAATTGTCACTCAAAAATAAAGCAGTTGCAACCTACTTAGAGCTCAACTTTCTCTTGCTATTCAGATGAGTCTGTGCATGAAAATAACATTTCTACTGGGGCTGACAATCAAAACATAGTACCTATACATACATTTATACATGCAGCCAGTCAGGAAAAATCTCTGAACTTTCTAAATATGCTTGATCTGGAATTTTTGGCTGCCTTAATCTTTTGCTCACACCAATGTGATTCTGAAGTGCTCCTTATGAATGTTGTATGCATTTTAAGTAGCAAAATAATTTGATCTGGTCTTCCTGCTAGCCTCAGACTTATTTTATCATATTTACTGGTCCCAGCTTTTTGCTATAAAATAAGTGGTTGCTTTTGTTTTGTTTTGAAATTAGCTTACCATAACATTATTTAATCTGCATGTCATTTTGGCTGATGAAAACATAAGCTGTTGGAAACCCAACATTGAACAGAATAACAGTATTGGAAGGTACCTTGGAGGTCTTCAAGTCCAACTCCTTGCTCAAGCAGGAAACTATAAATCATTTAGGTAACACCATCAGTGCAAGATGACAGTGGACTTTCCTCCAGCATTAATGTTACCTAGTTTGGGTAATGAAACATCTGCAAGAAAATTTGTGTCTTTTTATTAAAAATATGAAAAAACAAGGCCTTTACATTTACTTAGCCTATAAATTTCTGTATTTTCTTGTTCAAAACTACCTGGAAGCTCCTCACAATACATGGAAGGTTATACCCCAAAGTCTGACACTTAATAGAATAGAATTCTTTATTGGCCAAGTGTGATTGAACACACAAGGAATTTGTCTTTGGTACATAAGCTCTCAGTGTACATAAAAGCTATAAGTGATAAGTAATGGTCACAGTCATCATAAAATACATTCATCATAAATCATAAGATACAACACTTAGTGATTGTCAGAGGATACTAAATAAGCAATCAACATAAATTATACTAGGAAACTAAATAAAGCAATATAAATTGTAAAGATATAAGCAACAAAGTTATAGTCATAAATAGAAAAGGAGATAGGTAACAGAAAAGATGAGAAGAATAATAGTAATACAGCCTTACAGCCAGTTTGACAGTGTTGTGGGAATTAATTGTTTAGCAAAATTATGGCATAGGGGAAAACTGTCCTTGTATCTAGTTGTTCTGATGTGCAATGCCCTATAGTGTTGTTTTGAGGGTAGAAGAAACAATTTATGTCCAGAATATGAGGGCTCTGTAGATATTTTCACAGCCTTCTTTTTGACTCATGCAGTATACAGGTCCTCAGGAAGGCAGGTTGTAAGCAGTTGGGGGTTTGTGTGTGTACATTCTAATTATCCGTTGAAGTCTATGTCTGTCTTGTTCTGTTGCAGTGCCAAACCAGACAGTTAGAGAAGTGCAGATGACAGATGCAGTAATTCCTCTGTAAAACTGTATTAGCAGCTCCTGGTCTGAGCTTTCTGAGTTGGTGCAAAAAGAATATTCTTTGTTGATGATGTTTTTGATGTTAGGTGTCCATTTTAGGTCTTCAGATATTATAAAACCTAGAAACTTGAAGGTCTCCACTGCTGATACTGTGTTGTCTAGAATTGTAAGAGGGTAGTATAGGAGGAGGGTTTCTCCTAAAATATACCATCATTTCTTTGGTTTGAGGTGTATTTAGTTCAAGATTGTTCCAGCCACACCACAAGGCTAGCTGTTCAACCTCCCCCATCTGTATGCAGATTTGTCATTGTCTCGAATGAAGCCATCTGTATGGTTTCATATCATCTGTAAACTTCAATACATTTACAGAGGGATCTTTTGAGATGCAGTCATTGATAAAACATATACAGAAACTGGAAAGAGAGTAGGCAGGGTCTGTGAGTGTCAAAGCCACTGTCCTGGAAAAAAAAATCTAAAGTACCCGGGATTATATAAGTAAAATGGCACCCAAAAATGAGCTGTTAATGCCCAAGGCAGTAGCAGATATGGGAGAAAGAGCAAGCAGAAGTGCCATGGCAAGACCCTGTATGGGAAATACAATTGACAGATACCCAAGATGGCAGACATCCTATCAGTCATGGGAAAGGGCCGAATTAAAATACAGACTGAGACACTGATCACAGAAGCACAAGAAATGTAAGTATCAAAAGAAGGATTCTGCCACACCAGACAAGATGCAAGGTACACTATATGCAGAGAGGTCTCATTGACAGTCCAATGCATAGTAGCAGGAACATGCAGGCAGAAGCAGTCTACAATGAATTGCACAAACAAGTAGCTGGCATTGTATACAGAACCATCTGTATACATGAGGTGGACACCCAAATCCAGATTGGAGTTTCACAGAAGGTTGTGAAGAATAACTGGGCAAAGATCCTGTTGTGAATGAATAATACCAATAAAGTTATCATTGAGCTTGAAATCAAGTGCAGGGTTCTGGCCCTGCACTTCTGATTGGCTGTTATTGGCAGGATCGGATTGGTCCATTCAGGAGCATCTGATTGGCCATTAACAGGCCATTCCCATTGGTTAACAGAGCTAGCGCTCCAGGTTTGCTATTGGTTGAAGAGTTAACAAGTTGCCTATATAAGGAAGGCTATAGCAGCCCTCGAGTTGAGCTGTCACAATATGTAAATAAAGAGTTTGAAGTTCACTGTTTCTACCGGCTCATCTCCATCATTCGCACCCGTGCTCCAGACTTAACACTGGCAACGAAGGTGGGATTGGATGACATCAAAACCAACTAAGCACGTGGCTGAAGCGCACAACAGCGTAACCATGTCCGGCGGCGTAATACCACCCGCTCCATTCGATCCAGCTCAAGAGGACTGGGAGTCCTACATGGATCGTTTCCAAATGTTTTTGGAAACGAATAATCTGAAGGATGCCATGGCCGGGAAGAAACGGGCAGTGTTCCTAACGCACTGCAGGCCAACGGTATTCAAAATGGCTAAGGCATTAGCGAAACTGGCTGAAGTGAAGGCCATGGACTGGGACGTCCTCGAACCGCTACTAATGGCCCACTATGCACCCACTGTTCCAATGCTCGTAAGACAACACGAGTTCTATCAAAGGAACTAGCGGAAAGGAGAAAGCGTTGCCGATTTCGTTGCAGACCTCCGGAACTTGGGAGGCCTTTGTGATTTCACTGATCTGGAAGAGGCTTTGAGAGACTGAGTAGTCCTCGGGCTAGACACTCTAAACGTACAGAGCAAAATAATGGCAAAGGGCGACATCACCCTTAAAGATGCCATAGCTGAAGCTACAGCAGCGGAGTCGACCAAGAAGTCGGCTGCCCAACTACGCCGAAATCGCACTCCAACACACCAACCGGTCAGCGAAATTTCACCTAACGCAGAAGGGCAGCGTTCGATGGCTCACCATGAGGACCTCTCTTCGTCGTCAGACAGCGATGAAGAAGAGGTCCATCGCCTGCGGTCCGATTGGGACCGACACCCGAAGTCCCAGCAACCGTGCGCAGGCTGTGGGGCTAACCATTACCGCTCCGATTGCAAATTCTGCAAAGCACTCTGCCACGAGTGTGGGAAACGAGGCCACATCGGATGGGTCTGGAGAAGCCCCCTTGGACCAAGCCAGACCTCGAAAGGAATCAATCTCCACAAATTGACAGGGAATTGCCCTGTAAGGTGAGAACCAGTAAACCACTCCTACAGAAACCGACCCGTGAGTCATCTAGCAAGACGGGAAGAGGCCCACCAAACACTCACTATTGGCCATGCCTCTTCATTAGACGTTAAGAAAATTCGGGTCAACCTGAACATTGAAAATCAGCCCTGCCAAATGGAAGTTGACTCGGGATCGTCTCTTTCAATGGTCTCATGGAAGACCCTCAAGCAACTCATCCCCACTATCCAGCGCCAAGACCTTTGATTCCAACGGCTCGTGTTAAAAGACTACCAAGGGAACCGAATCCCAGTTGCAGGATCCAGTTGAGTTCGGGTTGCATTCAAGAACCGCACGGCGTACTTACCCCTGACGGTGATCGATAAGGACTGGCCTAGTCTGTTAGGCCTACAATAGTTCGCACCACTCAGCATTGAAGTGGCAGGCATTAACCGAATCGGCGGCAGTGACTGGGAGGAAGACCTTGCCCACGAATTCAGGGATGTCTTCAAGGAAAAGCTAGGTGACTACAAGGGGACCCCGATATCCTTTAGCCTTAATCCAAAGATAGCTTCCATCCGCCTTAAGCCTCGTCAAGTTCCGTTCGCTCTAAAACCGAAAATCGACGAGCAGCTTGACAAGTTGATTGCCCAGGGAGTTTTAAAGCCAACTGACCACTCCCCTTGGGAAACGCTGATTGTGGCACCAATTAAGCCGGACGGCTCCATTAGAATTTGTGGGGACTACCGAGCCACCCAAAACCACGCCCTGCAACAGAACCCATATCCGGTGCAGGTGGTACAGCACCTCCTCCATTCCCTGGCGGGTGGAAAAGTCTTTGCTAAACTAGACTTAGCTCAGGCTTATCAGCAATTGCCGGTTGACGAAAAAACGGCACAGTCACAGACTATCGTAACACACCGAGGTGCCTTTAAGTGTACGCGGCTGCAATTTGGAGTCAGTGTAGCCCCAGGTATCTTTCAGAGCCTAATGGAGAGACTATTGCAGGGGATCAAGGACGTTGTCTCCTATTTCGACGATGTGCTTATTGCTGCTCCCACTCAAAAAATCTTATGGGAGCATTTAAGACTGGTATTACAAAAATTTCAGGAAGCAGGTCTGAAAGTCAAAAAAAATAAGTGCAAAATGTGTACCGATTGTGTTGAATTCTTAGGGTACCTAATTGACAGTCAGGATATTCACCCTACTGATAGCAAATTGAGAGCAATAAAAAATGCTCCCAGGCCCCAGAACAAGACCGACCTCCAGGCGTTTTTAGGCCTCATCAATTTCTATAATGTATTCTTGCTGCACAAGGCGACTGTTGCTGAACCTTTACATTGTCTATTAGATAAAAAAGCAATCTGGGTATGGGGTCACAAAGAAGAGCAGGCATTCTGTAATGTAAAAAAACTACTGACTTCGGACGCTGTACTAATGCAGTACAATGAGACTTTGCCAATAAACATAACATGTGATGCATCGCCTTTTGGAGTGGGTGCCATTTTGAGCCATGTGTTACCTAATGGTAACGAAGCCCTTGTTGCTTACCTCTCAAAGACACTCTCGAAAACCGAGCGAAATTACAGCCAAATCGATAAAGAAGCCCTGGCGATTGTATCAGCTGTTAAAAGATTTCATGAGTATGTGTACAGCCGGGTTTTCACTATTGTAATTGACCACAAACCATTGCTGGGGATCATCGCTGGAGACAAGCCAACTCCCTACATACTTTTTCCCAGAATTACCTGCTGGTCAAAATTCTTGGCTGCCTACAATTATCAGCTACAATATCGTCCCGGTAAAGCCATTCCCCACGCTGACGCGCTGAGCCGTACACCGCTCCCTGAAACTATCAACAATCCTGCACCAACAATGACAGCATTGCAGATTGAGATACTCCACACGCTGCCATTAACTGCCCGTGACATCACGAGAGAAACAAAATGTGACCCCATCTTGGCGCGAGTCCTCACGTGGGTGGAATGCGGATGGCCATTGGACCAAGTACCAGATGATTTTGCACCATTCAAGTCATCAAACAGAGTTGTTCTCGCAGAAGGGCTGTGTCATCTGGGGCAATAGAGTCGTTATCCCAGATCGACTCCAACAGACACTGCTAAGAACCTTGCACGATGGCCACCCTGGCATCGTGCGCATAAAGGGCCTCGCACGAAGCTACGTATGGTGGCCAGGCATCAACAGACAAATCGAATCATGGGTTAAAACTTTCAAGAGATGCCAAGAAGTAAGCAATGCTCCACCAAAGGCAACCCCAACCAAATGGGAGATGCCGTGGGGACCCTGGTCCCGCATCCATCTGGACTTTGCTGGGCCAACCAAAGGCCACACGTTTTTGCTAACTGTCGACGCCTACTCGAATTGGCTCGAGATTCACTGAATGAGCAACACGACCACTGACGCGGTCATCAAAAGACTGGAAAGACTTTTTGCAACCCACGGATTACCAGATGTTCTGGTATCCGACAACGGGCCCCATTTTACCGCATTGTCTTTTGAGCAGTACCTGGCTGACCAGGGTATTCGACATGCGCTCACTTCGCCTGCGCACCCTGCTGTCAATGGTAGGGCTGAGCGCATGGTACAATTTGTCAAAAAAACTCTCCAAAAGATAGACTACGACAACATCGACGAGAAAATCAACCGTATCCTTTTCCTGCAGCACATCACACCTCACAGTGTCACCAATAAAACTCCCACCGAGCTGCTAATGGGACGAAAGCTCCGCTCCCACCTCGATCGGTTACACCCAGCCTACGAACCAGAAAAGCCACTCGGATCCAGCGGCCGATGCCATACCTTCCAGGTAGGCGATTTAGTATTCACTAAAAATTTATCGGGTGATCCGCTGTGGATAGAGGTGACCATAATCCGCGTAACTGGCCCAAGATCATACCTCATTCAGAGCCCTGACGAAAGACTTTGGAAGCGCCACATAGATCAACGACGATCGCGGCTACCATCTCGCATTTCTGAACTCCCTTTTGACAAAACTGAGGGGGGGGAGATACAGAGGAAAGCGAATTACTATTAGAGGGAAACCTTTTCGAAGAGACTGATAATGGAACTGAAACGCAGGAACAGGAACCAGGGACTGGAGTGAGTGCACCTCAGGGAGTGGCCAGTGATATTGGTGACAATGGGAATGCGAACTCGGAACCAGAGGCACCCCTACCGCTAAACAACGATCTACCTCAGCAGAAGTGCAGCCAACCACCAGGCACTTTGCGAAAATCGAAAAGACTCGTAAAACAGCCGTCCTACCTTTAGGACTATGTAACCGTGCCCCGTGGGCAGAAGCCGGGGGAAAGGGGTGTTGTGAATGAATAATACCAATAAAGTTATCATTGAGCTTGAAGTCAAGTGCAGGGTTCTGGCCCTGCACTTCTGATTGGCTGTTATTGGCAGGATCGGATTGGTCCGTTCAGGAGCATCTGATTGGCCATTAACAGGCCATTCCCATTGGTTAACGGAGGTAGCGCGCCAGGTTTGCTATTGGTTGAAGAGTTAACAAGTTGCCTATATAAGGAAGGCTATAGCAGCCCTCGAGTTGAGCTGTCACAATATGTAAATAAAGAGTTTGAAGTTCACTGTTTCTACTGGCTCATCTCCATCATTTGCACCCGTGCTCCAGACTTAACAGATCCTGTGGTACTTCTTGTTCCAGGTGAACAGACAGGTACTAGTACAATTAAAAGTCCATGTGATAATAACAAGGAACAGAAGAGAGCAATAGTGATAGATGTAGTGGTGTCAGATAACAGCAACATCAGGAAGGAATATGAGAAGCTGGGAAGTCCCAAGTCTTGAAGGAAGAACTAGAGATGTGGAAAGTGAAGGCCAAAGTGGTGGTAGGAAAATTTGGGCTGTGACTCTTAGCTAGGATAGTAGCTCCATCACATCCCAGGAACAACATCAGAGCTCTTTGTCCAGAAGAGTGCAGAGCTAAGAACAGCTGAGAACCCCCATACTTCTAAACCTCTAGTAAAAAACCTAAGATTTAGGAAGACGCATAAAATAATATATATGACATGAGTGTGTATGTGTGTATGTGAGAGAGAGAAAAAGAGGGAGGGAGGGAGAAGGAGAGAGGGAGAGAAATTAATTTTTAATATAGTTCTGGATTAGATTAGTCATTCTGTCTTTGAAAATATGAGGCACTAATTGTAGAATTTGCTTCTTACAATTTCTCATGAGTTGTACTCCTGCTATATTTCAGTTAAACTAGTGCCTTCATATTTTTGCAACTCCATTGAGAGTTTTTAAACTATTTAAACTATTATTTATCACCATTCTGTCTTATTGGACATCATTGATTACTTTTTGCAGCACAACCACTCTAAGGAAATTCCATACATTTTTATAAAATAAATTACTCAAAAATTCTTTATACACCCAGACCTTTGCATAATGTCACCCAATACATTCATCTCTGGCTTTTTGCCACACTGAGACACAGTATAAAAACCCAGGTTTTCTGTGCCCAAATGAGTAGAGATTAGCATGTAAATAAACCAACCTAATTTTTATAGAATTTTCAGTACGGCTGTTAAAAGTCAAACCATCAAAACAATATAGCACAAAATTCACCAGCAACATAAAGCTCCAACAACTGAGTCTTCCCTTCTGTTCCTTTTGAGACAAATTTACTCTGCTTGAAAAATTACATCTCTTTTCCTGATTAAAGACTTTAGCTATTTTATTGTTTAGTTGGGTGCTTGCTGCTATACGCTCTATAATTCCTGAATTTCAATTTGACTAGAGTTCAGAGAACCTACCTGGTGCCCTCTATGTTATCTTTTCAGAACCAGACAAACACTGCTTTTCTTTGAATTTTAATTCCCTCACATTTCCAGGTGCTTTATTATGCTTTTGAAGTAGTTCTCTCCTGTGCCATATTTTTTTAAAAAAAATACTCACTTTTAATGATTGGTAAAGTACATGGCTTTATTATATAATTTTAATTTGTTTTATTGGTGACCTTATTGTAAGTCATCCTACAGGACAACTAAAGTACTATATGAATGAGCAAATGGCTACATCATAAAAGCAGCAGCACATAAAAGCCAAAGGTAAAACCATTGGTCAAAATGAGACATTATGAAATCTAAAACACAAAGGCCACTACAAAAATATTTTTCAGATAATAAAAATATCTTTAGGCATGAAGATCATAAGGTGAGTGAAAATGCCATCAGTTTTGCCTTACTTGCAGTGACTTTAAGGCTTAAATAGTTACTGAAATCCCTATTAATATTCCTACTCCATTCAGACTTGACATAAAGAGACAGTAATGTTTAGAGAAACTAGTTGTATTAATATTAACAGTGCATAACTGCCATATCTCCCTGAAGCTTGAAAGTCCACTTGTAATCTTCATGTATCCTGGATAATCCTGATTACAATCTAAAACAGAAATTTTGCAATTTTCATTTATACCATGGCTGAACTTTTTTTTAACTGCTTGAGGAAGATTGCCTCAGTACTCTCCCACAAACCATGACTTTGGCAAGCCTCAATGGATTGCATTATTGTTAAAAGTTACAACCAGGTTACTGAATCATTCAGTGACATCTTCAGTTAGTTTACGGGAAGTATATGCACATGGTTGCAGAGTCCCCATCTCATTTGCTTGTAATAACACTGCCCTGACTGCTACGTCACTCGCATCAGCTCCACACCTATGTTAAGACTGTGTCTGACTGGGGAGAATGTTGATCATTATGAAAAAAATGATTATATTATAATAATATATAATAAACTAATTAAATATAATATATTATCATATCTTATAGTTATTTTTATCACTTCAGTAGTTTGAAGCAGCTAGAAAGGTCCTCTGTAGATGATCAAATGTGATACCCAGCTGCGAATGCTTTTAAAAACAGATTGGTACTAAGGACAAGTGATGGAACAAGAAGAAGAGGGGGAAGAAGGCAAGGAAAAGAAGTTGTAAAAGACAGAAACAAGAAATGGAGAAACAGGGAAAAGATATAAGGATTGTAACCATAAGCTTGTTTAGAGATAATGGGTGAAAATTTAATTGCAAAAGGGATTCCGCAAAGGTACATAGATTAGCATTGTAATATTATAAACAGAAATAATTTTAGAAAATATGATTAAAATGATAAATAAAATATTTACTGTAATGTAGTTGAATGTTTGGTAATAAATGAATTAAAATGATTGAGAGAATTAAATGGGAACATTTTTAATTATTAGTAATGATTTATAAAAATATAAGTGAGAAATATGGAAAAAAAAAAGAATTATCTATGGAAAGTTTATAAGTGTTCCCAAGTTAAAGATGTTAAGATTTTAATGAATATTAATGATAGAATTGAATTGGAATGGAATATGTACTTTATTTACACACACACACACACACACACACATATATATTTTCTTAAGTTTTCGCGAGTGCTTACATGTATGGAATTCAGCTTAGTTCGGGTATTTTCCCACGTCATAGTAGTTGTGCTTTTAAAGTTGTAGCAACATTTCGGCAGAATCTCATCTGCCATCATCAGGCTTCTGTATAGTGTTCATCTGTGAGTCAGACTTTTACAGTGGTTTCAGATTTAAATTTGGGGCAGCCTATTGCTGTGCCAGAATGGTTTTTTCTTCCTCCTGATTGGTTGGGAGTCTTGGTCTGTGTTTATTGGTCTTGGAGTTTGCTGTGTTCTGCTTGATTGGTGTTTCTAATATCTTCTGTCTGTTTTTTGGCTCTTTTTGTATCTTGATTGGCTGGCAACATTGCGTTACTTTATGGGAGGCCTTTAGTGCAGCTTGGCTTCGGGTAAATGGATGGCTATCATTAGTTAGGAAGCTGGGTTTCATCTGGGTGCCTTTTTGGGGTGTGTTTGAGCTGGAGGTATCAGGGGGGATCTGTTTATGCCCAGGTGTTTGCCTGGCTTATATATATATATATATATATATATATATATATATATATATGTGTGTGTGTGTGTGTGTGTGTGTGTGTGTGTATGTTTTCTTTATATATATATATATATATATATATATATATATACATAATTATATATATACATAATATATATATATATATATATATATATATATATATTCAAAAGAAAGAAATATTTGCTCTTCGGGAAAGTTTTTTATTTTTTGTTCAGAATTTTCGGATTTGTTATCTCAAGTCCGTCTTCAGTGAACTGTTAGATGGAGATGTGTCCAGGAAGGAGCTTTGGTCGTTATTTTTATCGTTGGTGTCAGCGTTCTGTGGATTGGCAGCACGGGCATCATCGCGTGATTGGCTTGTCAGTTGTTTGGATGCGAGTTGGTTTGTTTTTTGATGTTGTTGATCCAATTATCACGTAAACTTTGATAGTTGGGGTCAATGTCTTTGTGGCGATTAATGCAATTGGTGCCAGTATGCCATGCTTCAATAAATTCACGTGCATAACGTGTTTTGCCTGTGCCAATTATTTTGGTTGCATCCCAGTTAAAGTAATGATTTTGGTCTATGCTGTGTGTTGCTATTTGAGATAGTGGGTCTTTTCTTTTGACAGCTAGTGTGTGTTCATGGATTCTTTCGTGGAGTTGTTTTCCAGTTTGGCCAATGTATTTTTGGGGGCATGTTTTGCATGGTATTTCATATATGACGTTTTTCATTGAAGTGATTGGTAATTTGTCTTTGCCTGATATGAGTGTTTTTCTTAATGAAGTTGTTGGTTTGTGTGCAATATTGATGTTGAATGGTTGTAAGTGTCTTGATATGATTTCTGATACACCTTGTATGTATGGAAGTGAGTACCATTTAGGTGGATTTTGTGGGTTTTTGTTGTTTGTGTCTGTTTGTTTGTGTGATTTATGTGGTTTGTGTCTTAGGCAGTTTTTGATGAAGCTTTTTGGATATCCATTGTTTATGAAGAGGTTGTAGAGAAAATTTAGTTCTTCTTTTCGTATTTTTTTGTCTTGGCAATAAGTGTAGGCTCGTTTAAAGAGTGTTGAGATGCAGCTTCTTTTGTGTGTGGTAGGGTGGTTGCTTCTGTAGTGGAGTATAATGTCAGCATTTGTTTTCTTTCTGTATACGCTTGTTTGTAATTTGCCATTTTCAAGAAGTTTTAAGTTGACATCTAGAAATGATAATTGAGTATTATTCATTTCATATTATCGGCCAATCAGAAGTGCAAGGCCAGAACCCTGCACTTTTCTAAAGGTTTTAATAATCTTTATTAAAGCACTTTTATTAATTAACAACACCCCTTCCCCCCAGGTTCGGTTCCGTTTAAGGGGTGCGGTGACATAATCTTTGAGGTAGGCCAGTTGTTTAGATTGTCTGTTAGATTTTCACTGTCCCCCCGGTACTTGTTTATAATCTTGTTTGGGCAGGATGTTTTCTGGTGAGTAGGGTGCCTCCGGTCCTTCATTTAAAAACTCGGTGCCGCTAATGTCCTCGTTGTCCTCTTGCCTTTGTGGGCTTGCTTCTGACGAGGTGTCTCTTTGAGGCAAGTCCACCACCCTCTCTGATTCTTCCGAATGCTCACTTCCACTCGTGCTTTCTGCCGTTTCGAACTCGGTCTCCTCGGCATCTCCTCCCCCCTCAGTTTGGAAGTTACCAGAGTTGCAGAAACAAGATTGCAGCCTTGAACGCAGCTGATCAATATGGTGCTTCCATATTCTTCCGTCGCGACTTTTTACTCGGTACGACCTGGGCCCTGTGACTTGGATTACAGTTGCCTCGACCCACAAAGGATCACCAGAAAAGTTTCTAGCGAAGACTAAGTCGCCTATTTGGAATTCGCGGCATTTCCCACTGGATCCGTTTGGTTTTTCTGGTTCGTACGATGGGTGTAGTCAGTCAAGGTGGGAGCGGAGTTTTCATCCCATTAACAATTCGGCCGGAGTCTTGTTGGTGATGCTGTGCGGAGTGATGTGTTGAAGAAGGAGTATCCGGTTAATCTTATCTTCGATATCGCCATAGTCCATTTTATGTAGGGGTTTTTTGACGAATTGTACCATGCGCTCGGCTCTTCCATTGGCCGCAGGATGCACTGGCGAAGTTAGCGCATGGCGAATATGGAGTGGGTGGTATGATGCTGCTAGACATGATTCAGCCATTGGTGCGTCTTCAGCCACATGCTCTGTTTAGCACTCTGTAGTGCTGAGTCAGCTCTGACGTCTCCAAATCCCACCCTCGTCGCCAGTGTTAAGTTCTGCGCATGGGCGCAAGAATTGGAGATGAGACAATGAACAGTGAACTTCAACTCTTTATTTAACATTGTGGAACAGAGCAAAAACTATGGCAGCAATAGCCCTTTTTATAGGCAAGCTGCTGATCAAATAACCAATAAGAAACAGGAAGTGTTAGTTCCCTTAACCAATGAGAGAGGCCCGCTAATAGCCAATCAGATTCTCCTGAATGGACCAATCAGATGTCACTATTATTGGCCAATCAGAAGTGCAGGGCCAGAACCCTGCACTTTTCTAAAGGTTTTAATAATCTTTATTGAAGCACTTTTATTAATTCACAACAAAGTGGATGGTTTAAGAACAGTAGTTTCAGAACTATAAAGCAGTAATAAGTTGCTTTTCTTTTATCTTCATTCTCTTCATAAACTAAATAGCAGAAAAGAACAATAGCAAAGTGAAAGCCAAATTAAAAACCATTCTAAGAAAAAAAAATAGTATAGAGATCATCAATTAATTGGATTAAGGAAAAATAGCCTATCCTGGTAAATTAGAAGAATTTGGATGTTATTGTAATTTGGTGTGGAGATATGGAAAACAGATTTAAGAATAACAGTTGGAATAAAATTAAAATTGGGAGCTATACTCTGATTTTAGAAATGCATATTAGTAGAAAATTCCTGTGAACACAAATAAGATCATAGCAGTCTATTCTGGAGACAGTCATATGTTATTCACTCTTACAGCTTAATGTGTAACAAAGTTATTTAGTTGATAAAACTTTATTATATATTGTGTGGATCTATTGAAAGTCCTCTTTAGCATATTCAGATATTTTGGAGTCCTTTTGATCCAATTTTGGGATTTTGGCTTTGGAACACAAACTGCTTGGGATGATCACCACCCAAAACCCCCTTGGAAGGGAGATGGATGGTTAAAAGGGGAAAAATAGGGAAATTCAACTCTATTGTTTCTCTTGGACCTTTCCATAGTTTTTACCATCATTTATAATATCATTCAGGACTAACTGTCTGACGAGGAGTTAGAGGCACTTTTTACACAAGATAATGTTGGGGTGGATTGATTTAGAGTGACAGATCTGCATTATTTTTTGGTTCATAAAGACTCTTTTACAAAATCCATTATTATTTAATATATTTGAGAAACCATAAAGATAGGTTCTTCAAATATGAACGCTGTATTGTTATCAGTATGCAGACGATTCCTAATTTTTTTTCTCTTTTTCCATTTAATCAAGGTGAGACAATCATTAAATCTTTTTGTGAACAGTAATGGACAAAACAAGAGTCAATATAATGACATTCAATACAGACAAGATTGAACGTCATTTATTTAAATACCTCATGAAAAATTGGTACACAATTTCACAGTGCCTCTGGATTCATTATTATTACTGTGGGCAATGATGGCCTCATCACTAGAAGCATTGACAGCTTTAAATAATAGACAATTGTAACCATTCCTGAGTATTAGTTGTACATTCTTCAATTAATTCTTCAGTCAATACATTCCATATCTTACTAAAGGGTTTCAGGAATACTAATCAATCAAAATAGTGCTCTAAGCTACTAACAGGGATTGCATATGATGACAATGTTCCTTTTTTTGTTTTTTTGAAAGATTTTTTTGGGTTTTCACAAAAACAAAATACCAATAAAACATCTTTTTTGAAAATAGCATAGTCCCAGGTTATCACTTCTTTATACAGACACCAAACTCAATTTCATGCTCATTTTTATATTCTATTCCATATCTTATTACCGTTTTATATTTTCTACATTGTTTTTCCCCTCTTTTAATTTTATCAACTTTATTTTAATTATCTCATCTCAATCAAATCATAATATTTATACTTTTGTCTGTCCAGTTTCAATTTCATATCTTTTCTTATTAAACAAATTTTCCCTGTAGTTACTAATTGGAGTATGACACCTTTATATCTTTTAATTTTATCCATTCAAACTCTTATTTAAGCTTCAATGTATACCTTTAAGATTATAGCATTCAATATAATACATAACTTCCAATCAATTTCTGCTTGGTACATTCTTAAAATACGCACTATATTCTAAAAAAGAATATATATATAAGATTTGCTCTTCGGGAAAGTTTTTTATTTTTTGTTCAGAATTTTCGGATTTGTTATCTCAAGTCCGTCTTCAGTGAACTGTTAGATGGAGATGTGTCCAGGAAGGAGCTTTGGTCGTTATTTTTATCGTTGGTGTCAGCGTTCTGTGGATTGGCAGCACGGGCATCATCGCGTGATTGGCTTGTCAGTTGTTTGGATGCGAGTTGGTTTGTTTTTTGATGTTGTTGATCCAATTATCACGTAAACTTTGATAGTTGGGGTCAATGTCTTTGTGGCGATTAATGCAATTGGTGCCAGTATGCCATGCTTCAATAAATTCACGTGCATAACGTGTTTTGCCTGTGCCAATTATTTTGGTTGCATCCCAGTTAAAGTAATGATTTTGGTCTATGCTGTGTGTTGCTATTTGAGATAGTGGGTCTTTTCTTTTGACAGCTAGTGTGTGTTCATGGATTCTTTCGTGGAGTTGTTTTCCAGTTTGGCCAATGTATTTTTGGGGGCATGTTTTGCATGGTATTTCATATATGACGTTTTTCATTGAAGTGATTGGTAATTTGTCTTTGCCTGATATGAGTGTTTTTCTTAATGAAGTTGTTGGTTTGTGTGCAATATTGATGTTGAATGGTTGTAAGTGTCTTGATATGATTTCTGATACACCTTGTATGTATGGAAGTGAGTACCATTTAGGTGGATTTTGTGGGTTTTTGTTGTTTGTGTCTGTTTGTTTGTGTGATTTATGTGGTTTGTGTCTTAGGCAGTTTTTGATGAAGCTTTTTGGATATCCATTGTTTATGAAGAGGTTGTAGAGAAAATTTAGTTCTTCTTTTCGTATTTTTTTGTCTTGGCAATAAGTGTAGGCTCGTTTAAAGAGTGTTGAGATGCAGCTTCTTTTGTGTGTGGTAGGGTGGTTGCTTCTGTAGTGGAGTATAATGTCAGCATTTGTTTTCTTTCTGTATACGCTTGTTTGTAATTTGCCATTTTCAAGAAGTTTTAAGTTGACATCTAGAAATGATAATTGAATATGAAATGAATAATACTCAATTATCATTTCTAGATGTCAACTTAAAACTTCTTGAAAATGGCAAATTACAAACAAGCGTATACAGAAAGAAAACAAATGCTGACATTATACTCCACTACAGAAGCAACCACCCTACCACACACAAAAGAAGCTGCATCTCAACACTCTTTAAACGAGCCTACACTTATTGCCAAGACAAAAAAATACGAAAAGAAGAACTAAATTTTCTCTACAACCTCTTCATAAACAATGGATATCCAAAAAGCTTCATCAAAAACTGCCTAAGACACAAACCACATAAATCACACAAACAAACAGACACAAACAACAAAAACCCACAAAATCCACCTAAATGGTACTCACTTCCATACATACAAGGTGTATCAGAAATCATATCAAGACACTTACAACCATTCAACATCAATATTGCACACAAACCAACAACTTCATTAAGAAAAACACTCATATCAGGCAAAGACAAATTACCAATCACTTCAATGAAAAACGTCATATATGAAATACCATGCAAAACATGCCCCCAAAAATACATTGGCCAAACTGGAAAACAACTCCACGAAAGAATCCATGAACACACACTAGCTGTCAAAAGAAAAGACCCACTATCTCAAATAGCAACACACAGCATAGACCAAAATCATTACTTTAACTGGGATGCAACCAAAATAATTGGCACAGGCAAAACACGTTATGCACGTGAATTTATTGAAGCATGGCATACTGGCACCAATTGCATTAATCGCCACAAAGACATTGACCCCAACTATCAAAGTTTACGTGATAATTGGATCAACAACATCAAAAAACAAACCAACTCGCATCCAAACAACTGACAAGCCAATCACGCGATGATGCCCGTGCTGCCAATCCACAGAACGCTGACACCAACGATAAAAATAACGACCAAAGCTCCTTCCTGGACACATCTCCATCTAACAGTTCACTGAAGACGGACTTGAGATAACAAATCCGAAAATTCTGAACAAAAAATAAAAAACTTTCCCGAAGAGCAAATCTTATATATATATTCTTTTTTAGAATATAGTGCGTATTTTAAGAATGTACCAAGCAGAAATTGATTGGAAGTTATGTATTATATTGAATGCTATAATCTTAAAGGTATACATTGAAGCTTAAATAAGAGTTTGAATGGATAAAATTAAAAGATATAAAGGTGTCATACTCCAATTAGTAACTACAGGGAAAATTTGTTTAATAAGAAAAGATATGAAATTGAAACTGGACAGACAAAAGTATAAATATTATGATTTGATTGAGATGAGATAATTAAAATAAAGTTGATAAAATTAAAAGAGGGGAAAAACAATGTAGAAAATATAAAACGGTAATAAGATATGGAATAGAATATAAAAATGAGCATGAAATTGAGTTTGGTGTCTGTATAAAGAAGTGATAACCTGGGACTATGCTATTTTCAAAAAAGATGTTTTATTGGTATTTTGTTTTTGTGAAAACCCAAAAAAATCTTTCAAAAAAACAAAAAAAGGAACATTGTCATCATATGCAATCCCTGTTAGTAGCTTAGAGCACTATTTTGATTGATTAGTATTCCTGAAACCCTTTAGTAAGATATGGAATGTATTGACTGAAGAATTAATTGAAGAATGTACAACTAATACTCAGGAATGGTTACAATTGTCTATTATTTAAAGCTGTCAATGCTTCTAGTGATGAGGCCATCATTGCCCACAGTAATAATAATGAATCCAGAGGCACTGTGAAATTGTGTACCAATTTTTCATGAGGTATTTAAATAAATGACGTTCAATCTTGTCTGTATTGAATGTCATTATATTGACTCTTGTTTTGTCCATTACTGTTCACAAAAAGATTTAATGATTGTCTCACCTTGATTAAATGGAAAAAGAGAAAAAAAATTAGGAATCGTCTGCATACTGATAACAATACAGCGTTCATATTTGAAGAACCTATCTTTATGGTTTCTCAAATATATTAAATAATAATGGATTTTGTAAAAGAGTCTTTATGAACCAAAAAATAATGCAGATCTGTCACTCTAAATCAATCCACCCCAACATTATCTTGTGTAAAAAGTGCCTCTAACTCCTCGTCAGACAGTTAGTCCTGAATGATATTATAAATGATGGTAAAAACTATGGAAAGGTCCAAGAGAAACAATAGAGTTGAATTTCCCTATTTTTCCCCTTTTAACCATCCATCTCCCTTCCAAGGGGGTTTTGGGTGGTGATCATCCCAAGCAGTTTGTGTTCCAAAGCCAAAATCCCAAAATTGGATCAAAAGGACTCCAAAATATCTGAATATGCTAAAGAGGACTTTCAATAGATCCACACAATATATAATAAAGTTTTATCAACTAAATAACTTTGTTACACATTAAGCTGTAAGAGTGAATAACATATGACTGTCTCCAGAATAGACTGCTATGATCTTATTTGTGTTCACAGGAATTTTCTACTAATATGCATTTCTAAAATCAGAGTATAGCTCCCAATTTTAATTTTATTCCAACTGTTATTCTTAAATCTGTTTTCCATATCTCCACACCAAATTACAATAACATCCAAATTCTTCTAATTTACCAGGATAGGCTATTTTTCCTTAATCCAATTAATTGATGATCTCTATACTATTTTTTTTTCTTAGAATGGTTTTTAATTTGGCTTTCACTTTGCTATTGTTCTTTTCTGCTATTTAGTTTATGAAGAGAATGAAGATAAAAGAAAAGCAACTTATTACTGCTTTATAGTTCTGAAACTACTGTTCTTAAACCATCCACTTTGTTGTGAATTAATAAAAGTGCTTCAATAAAGATTATTAAAACCTTTAGAAAAGTGCAGGGTTCTGGCCCTGCACTTCTGATTGGCCAATAATAGTGACATCTGATTGGTCCATTCAGGAGAATCTGATTGGCTATTAGCGGGCCTCTCTCATTGGTTAAGGGAACTAACACTTCCTGTTTCTTATTGGTTATTTGATCAGCAGCTTGCCTATAAAAAGGGCTATTGCTGCCATAGTTTTTGCTCTGTTCCACAATGTTAAATAAAGAGTTGAAGTTCACTGTTCATTGTCTCATCTCCAATTCTTGCGCCCATGCGCAGAACTTAACACTGGCGACGAGGGTGGGATTTGGAGACGTCAGAGCTGACTCAGCACTACAGAGTGCTAAACAGAGCATGTGGCTGAAGACGCACCAATGGCTGAATCATGTCTAGCAGCATCATACCACCCACTCCATATTCGCCATGCGCTAACTTCGCCAGTGCATCCTGCGGCCAATGGAAGAGCCGAGCGCATGGTACAATTCGTCAAAAAACCCCTACATAAAATGGACTATGGCGATATCGAAGATAAGATTAACCGGATACTCCTTCTTCAACACATCACTCCGCACAGCATCACCAACAAGACTCCGGCCGAATTGTTAATGGGATGAAAACTCCGCTCCCACCTTGACTGACTACACCCATCGTACGAACCAGAAAAACCAAACGGATCCAGTGGGAAATGCCGCGAATTCCAAATAGGCGACTTAGTCTTCGCTAGAAACTTTTCTGGTGATCCTTTGTGGGTCGAGGCAACTGTAATCCAAGTCACAGGGCCCAGGTCGTACCGAGTAAAAAGTCGCGACGGAAGAATATGGAAGCACCATATTGATCAGCTGCGTTCAAGGCTGCAATCTTGTTTCTGCAACTCTGGTAACTTCCAAACTGAGGGGGGAGGAGATGCCGAGGAGACCGAGTTCGAAACGGCAGAAAGCACGAGTGGAAGTGAGCATTCGGAAGAATCAGAGAGGGTGGTGGACTTGCCTCAAAGAGACACCTCGTCAGAAGCAAGCCCACAAAGGCAAGAGGACAACGAGGACATTAGCGGCACCGAGTTTTTAAATGAAGGACCGGAGGCACCCTACTCACCAGAAAACATCCTGCCCAAACAAGATTATAAACAAGTACCGGGGGGACAGTGAAAATCTAACAGACAATCTAAACAACTGGCCTACCTCAAAGATTATGTCACCGCACCCCTTAAACGGAACCGAACCTGGGGGGAAGGGGTGTTGTTAATTAATAAAAGTGCTTTAATAAAGATTATTAAAACCTTTAGAAAAGTGCAGGGTTCTGGCCTTGCACTTCTGATTGGCCGATAATAGCGACATCTGATTGGTCCGTTCAGGAGAATCTGATTGGCTATTAGCGGGCCTCTCTCATTGGTTAAGGGAACTAACGCTTCCTGTTTCTTATTGGTTATTTGATCAGCAGCTTGCCTATAAAAAGGGTTATTGCTGCCGCAGTTTTTGCTCTGTTCCACAATGTTAAATAAAGAGTTGAAGTTCACTGTTCATCGTCTCGTCTCCAATTCTTGCGCCCATGCGCAGAACTTAACACACTTCACTTCAGCTTCTGCAGTAAAACTGAAGTGTCATTTCAGAGTAACTCTTTTACTCAGCTCAGCTAGGGTCCTCTACCAGTCAACAACCCATCCAAAAAGTACAAGAATTCTTTCCTCTGCTACCGATAGTATTCCTTTCGCTTTAAGGTGGTGCATACAATCTCTGAGAAAAGATGGTTACTGGTTGCTGCTACACCCTTTGACTCCTCTGACCTTTCCCCCCTGTTTAACTCCTTGTCTTCAGTGTCCCTGCTAACCATCCTTTCTCAAAGATTGTCTGCACCACTAGTAGATGCAGAAAGAAAGTATTCTTCCCTTGAAAGCCCTTTAAGTCCTGCACACAAAAGCATATATGCCATTTCACAGATACTAAAAGGGGCTATATCCATATGTGCCAGCATGATTAAGCTGTACATCTGAGAGGTAGACAAAAAAGAAAGAAACATATTAAGAAGGAGAAGACAAGATCTAGTCTCAGCCGTGACCACTTGTCCAACCACAAAGTAATAGCACCAAGGTGAATATTTTAAAGGGAAACTCAACAAATTTATTAGGAGAGAGAACTATCAATGGTTTTTCAATGATAATATGCTATCTTAAGAATTAAAATAAAGTCATTTGGAACAGCATTGGAATTTAGTTTCTGGGCTTCCTGAAGAGAGACTTAGAATATTGAAATATGTTGGATTTAGCCTATGGCTCACAATCCTCAACTGGATGGACCACTCACTTGATCCAACAGGTCTTTTTTTATCTTCTTGTGAATATCTTGAGCAAATTTTAATGTAATACAATCTTAAGCTTAACACCAAACCTGCCTTATGGATGGCTACTTTAATTTCAGCTCAGTGAAGCACAAGATACCATATCTCATTTTCAGCTTCCCTTTACTACAGTTTTGATTTGCCAGCCATACTTATTACAGATTTCTCCATTAATACAATAGTTCATTTTTTCCTCTTCTAGACATGCTACTGAGGCACACATATCTTTGTTGTTCATTGCATCCCAACTGAACCAGTTGGAATGGGTGAATATTAGAGATTTGGATGGGTGAATATTAGAGATTTTAGGGCACATAGTCCTAATCAGTTAGGGAAGATGGTTTATTAGTGGTACAAGCTAATCAACAGAGACAGAAGAGTTCAAGATTGCATGCTTTCTTTCTTTAAATCTTGACATGTGGGCTTACAGACTGAGAAAATTTACTCAGGATTTAATGATCCTTAATCATCTCAAGGATCCTTCATTCTTTTTTTTCTTTAAATCATTTAGGAACAAGATAACCTCGTCCAGGATTATAGCCTCATCTAGTCCTGCAGAGTGAATTTACCAAACTACTTGCTTTGTAACACAAATATTTTCTATTTACTAACAGGGATGAGGCTCAGCACTTTTCAAGATGCAATATATAGCTGATGTGTAGTGTTTTGCTAGTTCCCTATAAATGTGACTATGAATATTTAATTCTCTCTTTTCCACTAATCTAGAAGCTACATTAGACTGTAAGGCATAAGAACTATGATTTATTTCAGTTGGCAGCACAGACAAATTCTAAGCTGTTTGTTTGATGGATGATGTCCCAGTCTGATTAGACAGGAAAGGTGCAAAGGTGATAACAGCATGCCCTTAACTCATGTTTGTTTGATGAACCAGAAGAGCCTCTACTGTCTGGAGTGAATAAGGCTGAGTGTTGAGAAGCAATCCAGCTTGAGTCTCTCCTCATTGCCAGAAATAGTCAAAATTACTGACATTTGTTCAATCTGGAAAAAGGAAATACTGTTGGAGTAAAGCCAAAACATGACAAAATTTTATTATAGATAACATGGTTCAAAGTTTTCATTAATATTAAATTGAATATAAATTTAATAAAATATACATTAAATAATTTCTTTATGAAGCTTATGAAGTTTCATTTCAGCAGGAAAGAGGATTTCCACTGAAATATCATAACCTGTATTAGATATGTTTTTACATATGTACATAAGAGGTTGCTAACCACCACTTATATCACAAGATGTTCTCCAGGAAACACAAGAATAGTTGTGCTGAATGACATTAAAAACTTACTCCAGAATTTTGTTATCATCAAAAGCTTAATAAGACCATTTTATTCCATACTACATTTTAGAAAATGCTATGTAACTTTGATCTTTTTGAGAGGCATTTGGAAATGATTGAAATTGCAATCCCCTTGAATGGGGTGGATCAGATGTTTATTGTAAGGTTGACTCAGCCTTCCAAGGTTTGTAAAATGAGGACCCAGATTGTTGGGGGCAATATGCTAACATTGTAAATAGCTTAAAGCAGGCTGTAAAGCACTATGAAGGTATATTTAAGTCTAAGAGCTATTGCTATTACTACCTGTTATTTTGTTTTTACTCTCCAGAATCTGCAGAAATGAAGCAAAGTTTTAAGTAATAAACGAACACTAAATAATGAAGGACTGAGGACATAAATGCAATAGAAACCTCCTCCCTGTTCCACCTCAGCTACTTAGGATTTTCAGCCAATGGAAGTCATATTGGATAGTTTTCTTCATAGCTAGCAGTTACTGGTAGATTCTTTTCTCATTTGTCAAAACTTTTATTACTTAATTATTACATCTCTCTGAGTACATAGCTGTTATTGCATTTTATGAAGAAAATTCCATATGAAGCTGATTGAAAGGAAATTTAAAATAGACGTTAAGCATTTCTTAAGTTACTTACAGGTAATTGTGCAATTTATTATTACTAGATGTGGTGATGGACACTAACTTGGATCTATGGTAACTTGACTTTATGGAAGATAGAACTTCCAAGAACTGTTGATATTGCAATTAAATGTTACCTCAGGTCAGCTAAAAGCTCATGTTCCATTCAATCCTTACATGTCCCTGTAGGTACACTTTCAGTTTCTACCCAGGCTGCATGAAGCTTATTCCCTTGCTACCCATCTCCATACTTCAAAGCTTTCCTTCTATTGGTTTATTTATAAAATATTTAAGTGGCAGATGTTTCTAGTTTGTTCTATGAATCTTAACTATCACTTCTTCATTGTTGCAGATGGGAACTTTGCACGCTGAACTGCAGAGACTGTAGGAATCAATAAATAGCCTGTTTCCCTCTTGGTTTAATTACTGTAACTATGGAGAAGGGCAAAGGATTAAAGGAGTGGTACTTTATTTTTATATATGATAGCTGCAACAAGTCTTTTGTATGCAGAGAGATGAATAGATTTACAGATCTCCACAATGAAAGAATGGAAAGTGAAGTTAAAGGAAGTGACCAAGTTGGCAAAATTAACTACACCAATTGAAGAAAAGACTTTGTCTAGCATTATTTTCAGGTTAAAGCCACTTTTGGATTTGCTAGAAAGAGGAAAAATGCTATATTAATTGTGGGATTTGAAAATTAGAATTTCTATCTATGATATATATATTGTGTAGCATAATATTAAATTTTAGAGCAAATGGTTAATGTATTTTACATTTGTAACTATATTGAAGAAAGCTGGAAGATATCCCTTTTCTACTTCTTTTTTCTTTTTTTCCTTATTCCTTTATACCTTCCCTGCTATTTTTCTCTCTCTTTTTTTGGTTTTTATATTTTATTTTTTGCATAAATTTAATGAAGTATATTTAGGATTATATTACATTTAAAATTAGAAAACTGGAAGAAAAATAATTTTTTATCCAATCTCTCCACATGTAATTTTATACAATTGTACAATGTCCCTTCTTGCTCACCTCTTGCCTAGGTTAAACATTTCCCCTATTCATATATTGCATCACTTTTTTTGGTAGCTGAATCTGGGAGGTCTTAAAGATAGAACTCCACCATCCCCTCCCCCATCCAATTCTTTGTTCCAAATTTAAGTTTGGTTTAAGTAAGGTTTTTTGCCATCATTTAAGTTTTCCTTTTAGGGTTTGGTCTGCAACAATCGGTCTGTAACAATAGGGTTTTTTGGTTTTTTGATAATAGTTTTTTAAAGAAAAATGATTTAGTTTGTTCTGGGAAAAAAAATTCCCCAAGGTTTCTTCTGTTGGGCTTTAGATCTTCTAGCTCACAGTGTCAAACTCACAGCATCATGTTGCTGTCACATGACACAGCATTATGTTGTTGTCACATGTCACTTCATGACATTTTTTCCCTGCCTGAAGCTGGGGATGGCATGACCTGCACGTGATGCATCCCACCCACAGGCCATCACTTTGACAACTCTGTTTTAGCTGAAGATTTCCATCCCAGTTTGGAATGTGGTAAGCACTAGTAGACAGATGAGGCCAATGGAAAGTGCAGAATGAGAGTGGCAATAGCAAATTAGGTATTACTATGGTGATGACATCATTCCTCTGTTACATTTCCTGAAAGATAAATTGGAAATGCAGTTTTATTTTCTGAATCAACTGATAAAATATTTTTTTCAGTTGACTTTTAAGAGCTATAGTGGCATAGCAATTAGAATGCAATATTGCAGGTTAATTTGGCCAACTGACTGCCGACTGCCAACAGTTTGATTCTTATCAGGTCAATGTTGATTCATTCTTCTATCCTTCCAAGGTCAGTAAAATGAGGACCCAGTTTGTTGGGGGCAATATGTTTACTCTGTAAACAGCTTAGAGAAGGCTGCAAAGCACTGTGAAGCAGTAAAAAGTATAGTGTGTTATTGCTATTGTATTAAATAATGATTCCTATACCTCAGCAAATTCAGGCAGGTATCTCCCTTGCAATTCTCTTAATGTCTTAAGAAGTATTTCCATGTCTGCACTGCAAATATCTGGGTGGCCATTAAAAGGAAACACAGAGATAATTGAAAATTCAAACCCTTTCTGGAACCCAGTGGCATTTATGAAATGAAAATTGAGTAACACTAAAATCTAGACTTATAAACAATTTAAAGAGATTTTCTACATTTTAATAGTATAAGAAAGTAATGATGAAAGAGGAACCAAAACTCATCAAAATGTGATTTTAGTAGGCCTAAATATTACAAACTAAATTTATTACATTTAATTTATAATCTGTTGGATTTGACATGATTTACATTCCTTGGTTATTCTGTATGGTTACATTTATTCATGCTTCCCATATATGATCTTATTTCTTCTGGTCTCAACAGATATACAAGAACAATAACAAATCTTCATTCTAGTAGAGTTTTTGCCAAATTTATAGTCAAATTTGCCTCTTTTTTATATTTATTATTTGTTGCTTTTATCAGTTTGATTATTTTTGGGAGATCTAATAATTAACTGTCCTAGTTCAGTGTGTGTGTGTGTGCGTGTTTGTGTATATATATATATATATATATATATATATATATATATATATATATATATATATGTTTTCTTAAGTTTTCGCGGGTACTTACATGTCTGGCATTCAGCTTTGTTCGGGTATTTTCCCACGTCATAATAGTGGTGCTTTTAAAGTTGTAGCAGCGTTTCAGCAGAATCTTGATCCACAAAAACACACTGAGACATAACAGAGACCCAGAAAATGAACAGACCTATGGAACAGCTGTCCTGCCCTACATAAGAGGCACTACAGACAAAATTAGTAAGATTCCATACAGACACCACATCAAGACTGCCTTCAAAACAGACAGAAAAATAGCAGCCATCCTCAGGGACCCCAAAGACAAAATTGACCTGGAAAACCAAGGCATATATGAAGTCCCCTGTGCATCATGCCCGGCCACATACATTGGACAGACCAATAGAAGAATAAGCACCCGCCTGGATGAACACAAAAATGCAGTCAAAAAGCTGGAACACACTTCCTCACTCGTCCAACACATGGAAGCCACAGGTCATAACATCAACTTCAATGGCACCAAAACCCTAGCCACCATAGAAAATCCCAGCCACAGAATCATCAGAGAAGCCACAGAGATTGAAAAAAGATCAGAAAGCATGAACAGAAGAGATGATTCCACCAGGCTGTCAATCATTTGGAAGCCTGCACTCACAAACAAAAAAATCTCTGTTCTGTCCTTCATAAACCTACTCGAGATCCCCGCACTTTGATTGGCCAAAGCGCGGGGCTCTCCGATTGGTCAGGCGAGCCGCGCCGATTGGCTCGCTAAGAATCTCCCGCGATTGGTCCGTTCAGACCGCGGGACATTCAAAGCGGTGCCATTGGCCGCGGCCGCCGCGGTGAAAGGAATAAAAGCCGCGGGCTTTTTTCCTTTTGCCAGTTCGGTTCCCGCAGATCAATAAAGAGCTTTGCACTAAGTCACCGACTCCTGGCATCATTTCGCGGATACAACACTGGCGACGAAGTCGCTGAAAGTCTCACCCGATCTCTGGTCTTGCCGGCAGAACTCGTTGCGCCGGATCAGGATGGGTACCTCTGGGGCATAGTGTCGCCGAAGGATGGGTTCGAGGATGTCCCAGTCCATGGCGGTCGCATCGGCGGGCTTGGCCAACGCTTTGGCCATCTGGAAGACCTCGGTCCCGCAGTGGGTGAGGAAGACAGCGCGTTTCAGTGGGCCGGAGGCGTCCTTCATGCCGGTGCACTCGAGGTACATGCGGAATCGGTCGGAGAACGATTCCCAGTCCTCGGTGACGGAGTTGAAGAGGGCGGGCGGTGCGATTTTCGCCATCTTGGTGCTTCGTCTGGCTTCCGTCGGACACGTGGTTTGGTTCAGGGTCTGGATCCCACCTTCGTCGCCGAGCTGCAACGCCTAGGGGGGCTCTGCAAATTCGATAACCTAAACAACGCTCTGAGAGACCGAATCGTGCTTGGTCTGTGGGACCCCGCCCTCCAGAGCCGGCTGATGGCTAAGGGCGACATCAGCCTAGCAGACACCCTCACCGCAGCCGCAGCCGCAGAAGCAACCCGAACTTCCGCCGACAGCATGCGCAGACCGGACACGAGGGACCACGGCGGAAACAACAACCCGGCGAGGTCGACCGAGCCAAAAACCGAGACGACAACACACCAGGGCGATTTCCACTTGGCATCCGGCACGTCCGATGACGAGGAGGACATCCACCGACTCCAGACAGGGCGCGACCCACGGAACCGGTGAGGTCGTAAGTCGAGGACCAACTGTGCTGGCTGCGGCGGCGACCACCCCAGGTTGGAATGCCGGTTTTTCGATTCAATCTGCCGGCATTGTGACAAAAAGGGACACATTAGGGAGAAGGCGGAGCTTTGTTCCAGCGATACAGCTGCGATCTCGGGGCTCTGAGATCGTAGCCGATATTTTCGCCCCTGGTCGGTCCTAACGGACCTAAACCGTCCCGTAGAGACGGTGATCGTGAAGGGCATTGTTCCAGGATCCCAGAGATATCGCAAAATCTCTGGTTTGATCCGGAAGAAGCCCTTTTGCTGGCGGCGGAGAGGCAGCCTCCATAGCTGCTGAAGTCGGGACAGCTCCGGAAAGAAAGTGATTGGAGTGAAGTGTGTCGGCTGGGTGAGAAAAACTCTTTTGTGCTGTAAATTCGCTAAGGTTGGAAAGTTCATCCGATATAAAGAAGAAAGCTGTGAGATTTTTTTTTGACTGAAATTGTTTTGAGCGGCGTTTTTTTTAAAGTGATGTCAAATTGAGGCTTGGGTTTTTTTTTCTCTTTTCTTTATACCTTTTGGGAAAGATTTTACTGTGACTTTGTAGGTAACCGGATTGAATTTTCTCTTATATATATTTTTATGCTCCCTTTGATTTTATGCTTCCTTTGATTTTTTAACTTTCTTTAGGATAGAGGCTCCCTTTGGCTATTTTTTCTTTTTTTTCCGTATATATTATTCCTTTTTTCTGGCGGGCGGGGAGAAGGAGCATTAAGAAACTTTGTAACACTGCCAACTAGAGGCTTGAAAGTATCTTTATGTGAATTGGAGAGAATTGCAAAAAGACCTCATCTCAAGGACTTTTTAACCTGATAAGATAGAGGGAGAGCACAGTAAAATATTATTGCAGGTGCTTTCCTGGACTGTTATCAACACTTGAGGTTTGGCTTTGAAGCTGCTGGAGAAGAGAGTCAAAACAAGAGCCTTGGATAAATAACAAAGTGCAGTGTGTTTTCTTATATATACCCCATTCGCTAGCCTTCTTCTAAATTTTAATTTTAGTAATATTTTTATTTTTGCCTTTTATTTTAAAGGGAAAGCCTCAGAGTTTTTTCTTCTTTATTTTTCTTTTCTTTTTTATTGGGACTTTTTTACTTTTCATATTTATGTTTTTGGACTACTTTGTTGTTGAGGTTGTTTTTTGTTTTTTTGTTTTTTTTGGATTATTGAGACTTTTTAATTGGATTAAGGTGTGAAGAATTTGAAGGAACTTTTTGTTTTCTTTTTGTTTTTTCTCTTTTTGCTTTTTCTTTTTTCCTTTTTCTTTTGCTCTTAATCAATATTATTATTTTTGGATGTGTTTGTTTTCTCCTTTCTATTTTTTCCTTTTTTATGGTGGACTATCTCGTAATTGGACTAGGGTCTAGAAGAACCTGAAGATCTTTCTTCTTCCTTTTTTCCTGTTTCTTCTTTGGTTTCGTGTTTTTTACTATTGGAGTTCTCCATTTTGGATTATAATTGGCTGCTCTACCAGTTGGATTAAAAGTCAAGAAGAATTTGAAGTTTTGGAAACATTGAAATGAGCAGGAAACCAATACCATCTGGTATTTCTGCTTCTACCTCTGCTTCCCCACCAGTTGGAGGAAAACGTTTAATTCAGACAATGTTGAAGCAAGATAAGGAACAAGAAAAAATAACTTTACAGATGATTATGCAAGGAATCCAAGATCTCAAGACAAAATCAGATATCATTGAACAAAGAACAGGAAATATTGAACAAAGAACAGAAAATATTGAACAAAGAATAGAAAAGATTGAACAAAGAGCAGAAAATATTGAACAAAGAGCAGAAAATATTGAACAAAGAATAGAGAAGACTGATGAAAAAGTGGAAAATATTAAACAAATGATGGTTAAGTATGAGGAGAGATTCCAAAAAATTGAGGAAGAAGGAAAACAAAGAGAGAAGAAGATTGGAAATATTGACAGCAGACTAACAGCGGTTGAACAAGAAAAAGGTGGGATGTTGAGGTGGGAGATGGAAAGGTCAGAATTTTACCTCAGATTTCAAAATATAGAAGAGGAAAAAGGAGAAAATTTGGCAGTGGTAATGATAGAAATTTTGGCAGATGTTTTGGAAATTACAGAGGAAAAGATGATGGATGGAATAGATGAGATATATCGAGTCTATACAAGATATGCGATGAGAAATAAATTACCCAGGGAAGTCCATAATAGATTTACCAAAAAATCCATTAAAACGCAAATATTACAAGTAGTAAGAGAGAAAACATTGAAATACAAGGATAAAGAGGTTGTGGTTTTAAAACAAATACCCAGAAGAGTGAGAGAGATGAGAAGAGAATATCGATTTCTGACCAAAATACTATTGGAAAATGAAGTGAATTATAGATGGCTGATTCCAGAAGGACTAGTGTTTGGGTGGCAAGAGCAAAGATATAGAATTGATTCAATTGAGAAAGCAGAACTTTTTCATGCAGAATTCTTTGGAGGAAGAAGAGAGGAAGCAGAGAAAGAGGCTTTATCAATTGAGTTTCAAGATGAACAACTGGAGACTGAAAAAGAGAAAGGAGCAGCAGGGGGACAGATGGATAATAAAGAACAGCGTGAAGTGAGATCCACGAGAGCTGTTAGACCTAAATATAAAGCATAATCATGGAGGAAAAAAAACTGATTACAATGAATATAAATGGACTTAATTCAGCTGTTAAAAGAAGGAAAACTTTTCATAAATTAGAGAAATTAAAATTTGATATAATTTGTTTACAAGAAGTTCACATTAAAAAACAACATGAACAATTGTTATTACAGCCAAAATTAGGGAAAATATTTACCTCTTTGACTCAATGTAAGAAAAGAGGTGTGGTTTTATACATTAAAGAGGCTATTCCAGCAAAATTGATTTACACGGATGAAGATGGAAGAGTATTAATGGTAGAAATAATGGACAATAATATAAAAATACTCTTGATTGCAATTTATGCTCCGAATGATAAACAAGAAGAGTTTTATAAAAAGCTACATATGAAAATAATTGGACTGGACTATGTTAATATAATTATGATGGGAGATTTTAATGGAATTGTGGACAATAAAATGGACTATATAGCAACAACAACAAAGCAAAATAGAAAGGCTCTCCCAAGGTCCTTTTTTAAAATGACAGATGAATTAACTTTAAAAGATATTTGGAGAGAAAGAAATGTTAAAGCTAAACAATATACTTTTTATTCAAATAGACATTTATCATGGTCCAGATTAGATATGATTTGGATCTCAACAGAACTAATATCTAATATTAAAGAAACAAATATTGAAACAAGTACCTGGGCAGATCATAGCCCAATGACAATTAAATGGAAGGGACAAAAAAAAAGATCGAGATGGACATTAAATAATACTATTTTAAAGGAGAAAGATTTTACACAATGGATGGAGAAGGAATTGGCTTTTTTCTTCAGAGAAAATAAAAAAGAAGATACTTCAACGCAAAATGTGTGGGACACAATGAAGGCATACGCTAGAGGTTTGATAATAGATTATACAAGAAAAAAGAATATTAGGAAAAGGCAAGCTTCTAAGGCCTTGGAAGATGAGTATAAAATTCTTGAAAAAGAATTACAGAAAATGCCACAGAAAAAGGATATTAAATTGAAGCTGGATGTAATCAAACATAAAATGGAATTAATAGAGAAAGAAGAACTGGCACAGAAAATTAGAAACTCTAAACAGAATTATTTTGAAGATGCAAATAAACCAGGTAGATGGCTAGCATATAAATTGAGAAAAGAGAAGGAATCAAGAAAAATATTGAAGTTAATAGATGAACAAGGCCAAGTTTGTTATGGGAATAAGGAGAAAAAAGAAATTATTCGAGATTTTTATGGGCAATTATATAAACAGGAAAATATTGACGAAGAAAAAGTCAAACAGTATTTACAGGAAGCTAATTTACCAAAGATACCTAAAGAGACTGAAGAAATGCTAGAAAGCAATATAACAATGATGGAACTAAATGAAGCATTTAAGAGACAAAATAATGGGAAAGCTCCGGGTCCAGATGGGCTTCCAGTAGAATTTTATAAAACATTTCAAGAATTATTGAGCATCCCATTGTTAGAAGTTATGAATGAAGTTATGTTAAAAAAGATGATACCTAAAACATGGTCAGAGGCTCATATTACACTCATACCAAAGGAAGAGACTGACCCATTGCAAATTAAGAATTATAGACCTATTTCTTTATTGAATGCAGACTATAAAATCTTTGCTTCAATCTTAGCAGAAAGACTTAAAAAATATTTAAATAATTTTATTCACTCAGATCAAAATGGATTTCTGCCAAAGAGACAAATTAGAGACAATATGAGAATAATCCTGGACACCTTGGAATACTATGAGGCTCATCCTGAAAAGCAAATGGCTTTGATATTCCTAGATGCTCAAAAAGCATTTGATAACGTGAACTGGAGATTTATGTTATTATTATTGGAGCAGATGGGTTTCGCTAAAAAAATTATTCAAGCAATAGAAGCTATATATAATAAACAGACAGCAAGGGTAATGATGGAGGGGGAACTTACAGATTTTATTAATATAAGGAAAGGCACAAGACAAGGATGCCCCCTATCTCCTTTGCTATTTGTGTTGACCTTGGAAGTGTTGAATAGAAATATTAGGGATGATAAAAGCATAAAAGGAATGAAAATTAAGAAGGAAGAATTTAAGCTACAAGCTTTTGCTGATGACTTAGCTTTTATTTTGGAAGATCCGCTAGAAACAGCTCCAAAGTTACTGGAAAGGATAGAGTCATATGGAGAGGTGGCTGGTTTGAAAATAAATAAAGACAAAACAAAGATTTTGACAAAGAATATGCTATTGAGACAGAGAGAAGAATTGGCAGATCTTTTGAAAATTCAAGTTACAAATAAGGTTAAGTATCTGGGGATATATTTGACAACAAGATGTAGCACATTAAAGGAGAATAATTATATTAAACTTAAACAACAGATAACTACAGATTTGAAGAAGTGGGAAAACTTGCAATTGTCATTAATAGGGAGAATTTCAACAATTAAGATGAATATCTTACCTAGAATTTTATTTTTGTTTCAAACAATACCAATTAGGCTTGGAAAAGACTATTTTGAAGATTTAAATAAAATTATGTTGAAGTTTATATGGCAAGGTAAAAAAGCGAGAATAAAGCTAAAGCTTTTGCAAGATGCTAGAATTAGAGGAGGTTTTGGTCTGCCTAATTGGGAATTGTATTATCAAGCTGCAAGTTTGATGTGGGTCAAAGAATGGATAACATTAAGGAAACATAGGTTGTTGACATTGGAAGGACATGACTTGCTGTTGGGTTGGCATGCTTTTTTATGGTATAAGGGAACTAAAACACAGGGTTATTTTAGAAGACATTATGTACGGGAGTCTTTGTGGTTAAATTGGGAGAAGATAAAAAGACAATGTTATTTGAAAATTCCAGTCTGGTTATCGACCATTGAAGCATTTTCCTATCCTATAATTTACAAGAAGGAACAAACAGTTAGATATGGGGAACTTTTGGATGAAAAGGGTGAACTTAAATCGATCCAAAACTTAGAGGAACAAGGTATAAGGATGAATTGGTTTTCATATGCACAAATACACTCAAGGTATGATGAAGATTCTAAAACGGAGGGATTTTATGATAAACAGACTGATTTAGATAAGATCTTGATGGGTACTGATGAGAAGGTGATTAAAAAACTATATGGTTATTTAGTGGGAATGAAATTAGAGGAAGAACAAGTCAAAGAAACTATGATTGTTTGGGGGAAGAATTTTGGATATGGGATTGATTTAGAGAAATGGCAGAAATTGTGGTCTCAAAATTATAAAATGACAATGTCAACAGCATATAAAGAAAACTTGTATAAGATGTTTTACAGGTGGCACTTTCCTCCGACAAGAATAGCAAGAATGTTTAAGAACAAATCTGAAAAATGCTGGAAATGTCATCAGATACCCGGCTCGTATTACCATATGTGGTGGACTTGTGAGGATGCTAGAAAATATTGGACTATAATTCGCATGTGGTTGGAAAAAATGATAAAGAAACATATAGATTTGAAACCAGAGATCTTCTTACTGGGAATTTTACCTGATATATATAGTAAAGATTTGAAATACCTGATTGTAAATGTATTAACAGCGGCCAGGATTGTATTTGCTAAAAATTGGAAGAATGAGAAAATACCATTACAGGAAGAAATTATTAAGAAAATATTGGAATGTGCTGAGATGAGCAGATTGACATTTGAAATTAGAGAGCAAGAGGATAAACAATTTTACGAAATTTGGGATCTTTTTTATAAATGGCTAGATGATAAAATACGATAATAGAATATTTAGAATGCTAGATAGTAAGGAATATCTTTATTTTGCTATTATTTTGCTATTTGCTATTATATTTATAAAGGATTTTTTAGGATTGATTTGATATGACTAGATGATTTGTTATAGAGTAAACTGGTTTAAAGTATTGTTATCTCATTAAGCATGAATGATTAAAAATATAGTCAAAAACTTCTTTTTTTAGTGATATTAGGATATATAAGTTTGGATTGACAATATGAGTTGTTATGTAATATAATTGTAATTGAGACTACAGAATGAATGCACAAAAATGATGAACCAACTGACACACTGGATGTACATATAAGAGTTGATGTTTTTATGTTTTGTTTGTCTTGTTTGTTTGTAGAAAATTAATAAAAACTTTTTCAAAAAAAAAAATGTGATTTTAGTAGGCCTAAATATTACAAACTAAATTTATTACATTTAATTTATAATCTGTTGGATTTGACATGATTTACATTCCTTGGTTATTCTGTATGGTTACATTTATTCATGCTTCCCATATATGATCTTATTTCTTCTGGTCTCAACAGATATACAAGAACAATAACAAATCTTCATTCTAGTAGAGTTTTTGCCAAATTTATAGTCAAATTTGCCTCTTTTTTATATTTATTATTTGTTGCTTTTACAAGTTTGATTATTTTTGGGAGATCTAATATTTAACTGTCCTAGTTCAGTGTGTGTGTGTGTGTGCGTGTGTGTGTGTGTGTGTGTGTGTGTGTATATATATATATATATATATATATATATATATATTTGTTTTCTTAAGTTTTCGCGGGTACTTACATGTCTGGCATTCAGCTTTGTTCGGGTATTTTCCCACGTCATAATAGTGGTGCTTTTAAAGTTGTAGCAGCATTTCAGCAGAATCTTGATCCACAAAAACACACTGAGACATAACAGAGACCCAGAAAATGAACAGACCTATGGAACAGCTGTCCTGCCCTACGTAAGAGGCACTACAGACAAAATTAGTAAGATTCCATACAGACACCACATCAAGACTGCCTTCAAAACAGACAGAAAAATAGCAGCCATCCTCAGGGACCCCAAAGACAAAATTGACCTGGAAAACCAAGGCATATATGAAGTCCCCTGTGCATCATGCCCGGCCACATACATTGGACAGACCAATAGAAGAATAAGCACCCGCCTGGATGAACACAAAAATGCAGTCAAAAAGCTGGAACACACTTCCTCACTCGTCCAACACATGGAAGCCACAGGTCATAACATCAACTTCAATGGCACCAAAACCCTAGCCACCACAGAAAATCCCAGCCACAGAATCATCAGAGAAGCCACAGAGATTGAAAAAAGACCAGAAAGCATGAACAGAAGAGATGATTCCACCAGGCTGTCAATCATTTGGAAGCCTGCACTCACAAACAAAAAAATCTCTGTTCTGTCCTTCATAAACCTACTCGGGATCCCCGCACTTTGATTGGCCAAAGCGCGGGGCTCTCCGATTGGTCAGGCGAGCCGCGCCGATTGGCTCGCTAAGAATCTCCCGCGATTGGTCCGTTCAGACCGCGGGACATACAAAGTGGTGCCATTGGCCGCGGCCGCCGCGGCGAAAGTAATAAAAGCCGCGGGCTTTTTTCCTTTTGCCAGTTCGGTTCCCGCAGATCAATAAAGAGCTTTGCACTAAGTCACCGACTCCTGGCATCATTTCGCGGATACAACACTGGCGACGAAGTCGCTGAAAGTCTCACCCGATCTCTGGTCCTGCCGGTAGAACTCGTTGCGCCGGATCAGGATGGGTACCTCTGGGGCATAGTGTCGCCGAAGGATGGGTTCGAGGATGTCCCAGTCCATGGCGGTCGCATCGGCGGGCTTGGCCAACGCTTTGGCCATCTGGAAGACCTCGGTCCCGCAGTGGGTGAGGAAGACAGCGCGTTTCAGTGGGCCGGAGGCGTCCTTCATGCCGGTGCACTCGAGGTACATGCGGAATCGGTCGGAGAACGATTCCCAGTCCTCGGTGACGGAGTTGAAGAGGGCGGGCGGTGCGATTTTCGCCATCTTGGTGCTTCGTCTGGCTTCCGTCGGACACGTGGTTTGGTTCAGGGTCTGGATCCCACCTTCGTCGCCGAGCTGCAACGCCTAGGGGGGCTCTGCGAATTCGATAACCTAAACAACGCTCTGAGAGACCGAATCGTGCTTGGTCTGTGGGACCCCGCCCTCCAGAGCCAGCTGATGGCTAAGGGCGACATCAGCCTAGCAGACACCCTCACCGCAGCCGCAGCCGCAGAAGCAACCCGAACTTCCGCCGACAGCATGCGCAGACCGGACACGAGGGACCACGGCGGAAACAACAACCCGGCGAGGTCGACCGAGCCAAAAACCGAGACGACAACACACCAGGGCGATTTCCACTCGGCATCCGGCACGTCCGATGACGAGGAGGACATCCACCGACTCCAGACAGGGCGCGACCCACGGAACCGGTGAGGTCGTAAGTCGAGGACCAACTGTGCCGGCTGCGGCGGCGACCACCCCAGGTTGGAATGCCGGTTTTTCGATTCAATCTGCCGGCATTGCGACAAAAAGGGACACATCACCCGGGTTTGCCGCCTGAAGAAAAACCGCAGTCCGGCACGATGGGACCAGAGCGCGACCGCCCAAGCCTACTGGGACTGCAATGGTTCGCCCCGCTCGACATCGCCCTCACGGGAGTCGACCACGTCACCGACGACGGCTGGGAGCAGCAACTAGCCCAGGAGTTCCAAGAGGTCTTCGACGGGAACCTAGGCAAGTACCGAGGGCCCCTTATCTCGTTCGACCTAGACCCTAACGTCCCCCCCAAATGCCTGAAACCAAGGCGAGTGCCATTTGCACTGAAACCCAAAATAGACGAGCAAATTGATAAGCTCGTCAAACAAGGGGTCCTGCAGCCCATAGACCACGCCCGGTGGGAGACCCCCATAGTCACCCCGATCAAGCCCGATGGGTCGGTGAGAATCTGTGGGGACTATAAGGCCACCCTAAATGGCGCGCTGCAACAAAGCGCCTACCCCATCCCAGTAGTGCAACACCTACTGCACTCACTGGGAGGGGGCAAGGTTTTCGCCAAGCTCGATCTCGCCCAGGCATACCAACAGTTGCCGGTTGACGAGCAAACGGCAGAAGCGCAGACCATTGTCACCCACCGGGGAGCATTCAAATGCAACCGACTCCAATTCGGAGTCAGCGTGGCACCGGGCATATTCCAGAGCCTAATGGAGAGGCTATTGCAAGGTATCAAGGGGGTGGTACCTTATTTCGATGATGTCCTAGTGTCGGCAGCCAACCAAGCCAAACTAGAAGGTCGACTAAGGGAGGTCCTAACTAAATTTAAAGAGACGGGGCTAAAAGTAAAGAGGGAAAAATGCCAGCTTTGCACGGAACGAGTGGAATTCCTGGGCTACCTCCTAGACCGGCACGGCATTCACCCCACAAGCAAAAAAATCAAGGCCATCAAAGAAGCCCCCACACCTAAATCAAAGACTGAACTACAAGCATTCTTGGGGTTACTGAACTTTTACAATGTTTTCCTACCCCAAAAGGCGACGGCGGCGGAGCCCTTGCATAGGCTCCTGGACAAGGTGGCGACCTGGACTTGGGGGAAACGGGAGCAAGCCGCCTTCCAAAGAACGAAGGACCTCCTCACCTCCAACACCGTCCTCATACAATTCAACGAGACCCTATCTCTGGCCGTCACATGCGACGCATCACCCTTCGACGTCGGCGCTGTCCTCAGCCATACCCTTCCAGACAGAAAAGAAGCGCCCATCGCATTCTTTTCAAGGACCCTCACCAAACCGGAGCGGAACTATAGCCAACTGGACAAAGAGGCTCTGGCTATCGTTGCCGCCATAAAACGATTCCATGAATACCTCTACGGCCGGACTTTCACCATCATAATGGACCACAAGCCACTGCTGGGAATCCTTGCAGGGAACCGGGCGACCCCGAACATTCTGTCTCCCCGAATGACAAGGTGGTCCGAGTTCCTGGCAGCCTACAACTACGAACTCATACACAGACCGGGTAAGACGATCTCCCATGCAGACACCTTAAGCCGCTCGCCGCTACCGGAACCCGACACCGACCCAGCACCCACAACGACCACCCTCAGCATAGAGACTCTACCCAACCTGCCCATAACTGCATCAGACATTGCCCGAGAGACTAATAAAGACAAACGTCTGGCGCGGGTGTTGCATTGGGTGGAGAAAGGGTGGCCGGAAAGGGACAACGACGAGTCGGTCAAAACGTTCCAAAACCGCCAAACGGAGCTCTCGTTGTTAAAAGGGTGCATACTATGGGGGGACAGAGTGGTCATTCTGGAAAAGCTACAGGGAAAGGTTTTGGAAATGCTACACGAGGGGCACCCTGGCATCGTGAGGACTAAAGCCCTGGCCAGAAGTTACGCTTGGTGGCCAGGGATGGACAAACAAATAGAGGCCTGGGTAGCTAGGTGCCAACGATGCCAGGAAACGAGGCCCAGCCCACCCACAGCACCCGTCCTAGAGTGGGAAACCCCAAAGGGACCTTTGTCTAGAATCCATATAGACTTCGCCGGGCCCACAAAAGGACACACCTTCCTCATAACAGTTGACGCTTACTCCAACTGGCTGGAGGTAAGCAACATGAAGACGACAACCACGGAGGCCGTGACCAAAGAACTCTGCAAACTCTTTGCAACACACAGCCTCCCAGACGTCGTCGTCTCCGAAAACGGGCCCCAGTTTACCTCGCTGGAATTCGAAAAATTCCTAGCGGAAAGGGGCATCTGCCACGCGCTGACAGCACCGGCGCACGCGGCGGCGAACGGTAGGGCGGAACGGATGGTCCAATTCACTAAAAAGACCATCTGGAAAATAGACCACGGGGAGATCCAAGAGAAAATCAACAGACTACTCTTCACCCAACACATAACCCCAAATACCACAACCAATAAAAGCCCAGCCGAACTACTAATGGGTAGAAAGCTAAGGTCCCCACTCGACAGGTTACCGTCATCACCCAAGCAACAGGCCCACACTCGTACCGGCTACAAAGAGCAGACGGACGAGCCTGGAAACGCCACATCGACCAACTTAGGTCGAGAACTGCAAACCAACAAACCGCTGACGCATAAACAAACGAACCCAACCCCCGCAACGCAAGCCAAGGGGGGAGGGAATACCCAGGGGACCGAATCCAAAGAAAAATAAACCAGCAGTACTCACCGGAATGCAGCCATCACGACCCCTCGCCAGAAAGGAACAGCCAAGCCAGCTCGACCGACCCGGAAAGACCGAGTGGGAGCGGCAAAACCCATAGCTCAACCAACCCAGAAGGCCCAGGAGGGAGCTACAGAGAAAGGACCAGCCCGATCGACCAGCCGGTTCCCACAACAGCAGCAGGAGCAACGGAGATCCCAACCGAACCGGCCGGGATCCAGCCTACAACTGAGCTGCGCAGGTCAAGTAGGACCAGACGGAGCCCCGCCTACCTATGTGACTACGCAACGTAAGGACTGAACCAAGAGGGGAGGGGTGTTCTGTCCTTCATTAACATACTCGAGATCCCCGCGCTTTGATTGGCCAAAGCGCGGGGCTCTCCGATTGGTCAGGTGAGCCGCGCCAATTGGCTCGCTAAGAATCTCCCGCGATTGGTCCGTTCAGACCGCGGGAGATTCAAAGCGGTGCCATTGGCCGCGGCCGCCGTGGCAAAAGGAATAAAAGCCGTGGGCTTTTTTCCTTTCGCCAGTTCGGTTCCCGCAGATCAATAAAGAGCTTTGCACTAAGTCACCGACTCCTGGCATCATTTCGCGGACACAACAATCTCCACACCACAAGCCAGGCAAACACCTGGGCACAAACAGATCCCTCCTGATACCTCCAGCTCAAACACACCCCAACCAGGCACCCAGATGAAACCCAGCTTCCTAACTAATAATAGCTGTCCATTTACCCAAAGCCAAGCTGCACGAAAGGCCTCCAATAAAGTAACACAATGTTGCCAGCCAATCAAGATACAAATAGAGCCCTCCCCCCCAAAAAAACAGACAGAAGATATTAGTAGCAGAACACAGCAAACTCCAAGACCAATAAACACAAACCAAGACTCTCAACCAATCAGGAGGAAGAAAAAACCATTCTGACACAGCAATAGGCTGCCCCAAATTTAAATCTGAAACCACTGTAAAAGTCTGACTCACAGACAAACACCATACAGAAGCCTGATGGCAGATAAGATTCTGCTGAAACGTTGCTACAACTTTAAAAGCACCACTATTATGACGTGGGAAAATACCCAAACTAAGCTGAATTCCATACAAGTAAGTACTCGCCGTAGAACAAGAGAATGGCAAAGCCCTCCTCCCATATATAAAAGGCAGTACGGACAAAATCAGCAAGATCCTCCAAAAACACAACATTAAGACAGCATTCTGCACAAACAGAAAGATATCCACCATCCTAAGAAAACCTAAGGACAGAATCGAGTTGGAAAATCAAGGAGTATACGAAATCCCTTGCACTGCCTGCCCCACCACATACATTGGACAGACTAACAGAAGAATAGGTGCACGCATTGAAGAACTTAAGAACTCAATCAAAAAGGAAGAACCGACCTCTTCCCTGGTCCAACACCTCAAAGCCATAGGACATGAGATTGACTTTAAAAATACCAAAACTATTGCCAAAACTGAACACTTCAGTAGCAGAATCATCAGAGAGGCCATAGAGATAGAAAAACGCCCACACAGCATGAATAAATGAGATGATACCTCCCGCCTACCAGCCATTTGGAAACCCGCCCTCATGAACAGACGTGTACCTAACATGAAGAATAACACCACACCCACACCCCTGAGAGCTACACAAGATGCCACCACCACACTTCCATGTAGAAAGCAGACTCACACCCACACAGAAGATGAAACACGACCACGGACCAGAAGCTGCACTGCAGCTGCATCACTACCCACTTCAAACCCCTCTGAGACATACATGAAGCGAACTGACCTCCACCATGAAGATGCAGCACGACCACGAACTCGAAGCCAAACAGCAAGATCACAGCTCACCAGCTCAAACCCTCCAGCAACTAAGACTAACCTGAGCACAATCAAGCCCCCACCTGAACAGAACACGCCTCCAGCCAACCCCCCAACCAATCAAAACACAGCCAAACCCCCAACCAATGAGAACACACCCCCACCCAATCAGAACACAGCCAAGCCCCTACCCAATCAAGTCATACCTCCACTAGCAGTTGAAAGGAAGAAGCAGCTGCAAGCTCACATCACTCTGAGAAGCACAGAGCTGAAGACCAAGCCTGAAGATGATGAATGAGACTTCATCGAAACGTTGCCTAGATACTTCCAATCTTACGCGGGAGAAAACCCAAATAACCAAAGATCCACATACAAATACCCGCGAGAACCTCAGAAAACATATATACATATATATGTGGATTATTTTCTCTTGGTCTTTGCTGCAATGTCAATTTTAGGCCAGCTTTGGGATAATCAAATAAATTTGATGATTTTATTTGTTTTAAATAAATGTGCAAGAGAGCATCTTTATTTAGTCCACTGGATCTTTGTATAAATCATTTTCCTCTATTTCAATAATTGGAATTTCTCGAAAATAAAAGCAAATGGAGGACATATGTTCACCATGAGAAATGTATTAGTCATTTTGCACCTTCTGCACTCTAATTATTTCTACAGCTAACTTGTAAATGACATGACATAAGGTAGAGAATATCCAAAAATAAGACTATCCAAAAGTAAGATTACCTTCACCCATTTTTAATGATTTATGGTTATCCTAATTGGGTTTTATCCTATTTATTAATAATTACACTTTGAATCCAAATCACATGGAGAGTAACTATCTTCCTTATTATTGTTTGAAAAAATAGGAGTCCTATCCATGTGTATTCGGTGTTCTTTGGATCTAATTATCCTTAAATAATTATATATTATTTTGTGTTCCTTATTACAAAGATTATGACAGATAAAACAACACAGAACAGCATAATTTTCTTCTCTTTGGTTTTCAATATTAGCCTTTAAAAAACCCTAAATGATACCTATGATTACTTTTAGTGTTGTGTGTTTACTATTTTATATGATAACCTGAGTAATCTGAATTAAAAAATGTTATCTGCTGTCTGAGTTCTCTGAGACAATATGATTCATTCAATATTACTCAGAGTGAGATGGACAGTTTCAAAATTTGATAAATAAATAAAAATAAAATAATAATGATTAAATAATAGTGATTAAGCTCAAGTTAAAATTTTTTAAAGAAGTAGTTCATTTTAAAATGAATAATATAGGAGTTGACAGGTGTATTTTTGAGGCACACACAGTTCCTCTCAAATCTGAGGAGGATGTTCTGTTTTGTTATATACTTTTAATTGTATCTTTAATTGCAACATATTTGCCAGAATAGTTCTTGATTTGACTGAGACACTAATGTGAGGAAAGCATGTTTTAAAGATTTCTCTGTATGATAGTTCCAACCTATATCATTTCCACCACCGCCCATCCCTCTTTTCAAAAGCACCAGGAAAATCAAGCGATCCAAGCAGTTTAAATATTTATTGCAAGCTGAAGCTCTCTACAAGAATCTTAATTACTAATGGTTAAAGCAATTTGGCTGTAAATTAAGAATTCATAGTGGTTTGAACTTAGATCACTTGTGGGCATAAAGGGACTCATGACTGATGATATGTTTGATCAGCCTGGTCATCTCCTACAGGGATCTCTTGCTAATTGCCAATTTTGTCAGCAGTGAAAAAGATCAGGAATATAGCTCCAGAGATGCTGTGACACATATTAAGGAGCAGGATGTTGAAGCTGCTGGGGGGAAAAATGGCAATGGAACTGGAGAAGAGATTCCCTAAAGGAAGAGGAATATGAGGCTAATGTACTCAGAAGGAATAAGGAGAATGAGGATGGGAGTTAGTTGGTAAAAAGACTGAAGCTGCAGTGAAAAAGGCAGATCTGAAGTAACGGTGTAGAGAAGCATAACCAAGTTAGCTCGAGAACAAGTTCAGGAAACAGATTCCACCTTCTTTCCCTCCTTTCATCGAGATCAAGAAAACAAAAATGAAACAAAGTTGTTTAAAGAAGGGATTAACAAAACAATACAGTGATTAATTTTAGCTACTACATAAGGTGAAAGAGGTTCAAACCATTAAAGAAAGGCAGAAAGCTCTGAACAGAAATATATACAATAATCATTTGTTAAGCTAAGTGTTATGTTCTGCGCATGGGCGCAAGGATTGGAGACAATACGATGAACAGTGAACTTCAACTCTTTATTTAACATTGTGGAACAGAGCAAAAACTACGGCAGCAATAACCCTTTTTATAGGCAAGCTGCTGATCAAGTAACCAATAAGAAATGGGAAGCGTTAGTTCCCTTAACCAATGAGAGAGGCCCACTAATAGCCAATCAGATTCTCCTGAACGGACCAATCAGATGTCGCTATTATCTGCCAATCAGAAGTGCAGGGTCAGAACCCTGCACTTTTCTAAAGGTTTTAATAAGCACTTTTATTAATTCACTTTTTATAAATTCACAACACTCCTTCCCCCTGGGTTCTGTTTAAGGGGTGCGGTGATGTAATCCTTGAGATAGGCAGGTTGTTTAGATTGTCTGTTAGATTTTCGCTGTCTCCCCGGTACTTGTTTATAGTCTTGCTTGGGCGGGACGTTTTCTGGCGAGTAGGGTGTCTTCGAACCTTCATTTAAAAACTTGGTGCCGCTAATGTCCTCGTTGTCCTCTTGCCTTTGTGGGCTTGCTTCTGACGAGGTGTCTCTTTGAGGCAAGTCCACCACCCTCTCTGATTCTTCCGAATGCTCACTCCTTCTACTCGTGCTTGCTGCCATTTTGAACTTGGTCTCCTCGGTATCTCCTCCCCCCTCAGTTTGGAAGTTACCGGAGTCACAGAAACGAGGTTGCAGCCTTGAATGCAGCTGATCAATATGGTGCTTCCATATTCTTCCGTCGCAACTTTTTACTCGATATGACCTGGGTCCTGTGATTTGGATTACAGTTGCCTCGACCCACAAAGGATTGCCAGAAAAGTTTTTAGTGAAGACTAAGTCGCCTATCTGGAATTCGTGGCATTTCCCACTGGATCCATGTGGTTTTTCTGGTTTGTACAATGGGTGTAGTCGGTCAAGGTGGGAGCAGAGTTTTCGTCCCATTAACAATTCGGCCGGAGTCTTGTTGGTGACGTTGTGCGGAGTGATGTGTTGAAGGAGGAGTATCCGGTTAATCTTATCTTCAATATCGCCATAGTCCATTTTATGTAGGGGTTTTTTGATGAATTGTACCATGCGCTCGGCTCTTCCATTGGCTGCAGGATGCACCGGTGAAGTTAGCACATGGCGAATACCACGGTCCGCCAAATACTGTTCAAAAGAAAGTGCGGTAAACTGGGGCCCGTTGTCGGATACCAGAACGTCTGGCAGTCCATGGGTTGCGAATAATCTGTCCAATTTCCTGATGATGGATTCGATTGTGGTACTTTTCATTTCATGGATTTCAAGCCAGTTTGAGTAGGCATCCACCATTACTAGGAATGTGTGTCCTTTAGTAGGTTCCGCAAAGTCAATATGAATACAGGACCATGGTTCCCTGGGTGTTTCCCACTCTGTTGGGGTTGCTTTCGGTGGGGCATTGCTAACTTCCTGGCATTTGCAACAAGTCTTTACCCAGGCTTCGATTTGCTTGTTGATACCCAGCCACCACGCATAGATTCATGCGAGCGCCTTCATGCGCACTATGCCGAGGTGGCCTTCATGCAAGGTTTTCAATACCGCTCGTTGCAGCCGCTCTGGGATGACGACTCTATCCCCCCAAATTATGCAGCCTTTCTGTGAAAACATTTCCATCTGTCGATTCTTGAAAGGACTGAAGTTGTCAGGGATTATATTCAATGGCCATCCTCGACCCAGCTAAGAACTCGCACCAAAATGGGATCGCATTTGGTTTCGATCGCGATATCTCGAGCTGTCAGTGGTAGTGATTGAAGTGTCTCAATCTGGAGCATCGCAACGGTTGGAGCTGGGTCGTCAACAGTTTCAGGAAGTGGTGTACAGCTTAGTGCGTCCGCGTGAGGGATGGCTTTCCCCGGGCGGTGGTGCAGTTTATAATTATATGCAGCCAAGAATTCTGACCAGCGAGTCATTCTGGGAGATAATATATAAGGGATTGGCTTGTCCCCTGCTATAATCCCCAGCAAAGGTTTGTGGTCGGTGACTATAGTAAAAACTCGCCCATAAATATATTCATGAAATCGTTTAACAGCAGAAATGACAGCAAGAGCCTCTTTATTGATTTGACTATAGTTACGTTCAGCTTTTGATAGCGTTTTTGAAAAGTAGGCAACAGGGGCTTCACTACCATTTGGTAACACATGGCTCAAAATGGCACCTACTCTGAATGGTGATGCATCACATGCAATCATTAATGGCAAAGTCTCATTATACTGCATCAAAACAGCGTCTGAAGTCAATAAGTTTTTTACTTGTCGGAACGCGTGTTCCTCTCGGTGTCCCCAGACCCAGGTTGCCTTTTTTGTCCAACAGACGATGTAGGGGCTCGGCTACGGTCACTTTGTAGGGCAGGAACATGTTGTAGAAATTGATAAGGCCCAGGAAAGCTTGGAGATCAGTCTTATTTCAGGGCCTGGGAGCATTTTTGATTGCCCTAAGCTTGCTATCGGTGAGGTGAATGCCTTGTTTATCGATTAAGTACCCCCAAAATTCTACCTTATCCGTACCCGGTTGACACTTTTTTTTTTTTTTACTTTAAGGCCAGAGTCTTTAAATTTCTGGAGAACTAACCTCAGGCGCTCCCTTAGTATTTCTCTAATTGGAGCAGCAATTAAAATGTCATCAAAATAAGGTACAACCCCTTTTATACCCTGTAGTAGTCTCTCCATCAAGCTCTGAAAAATTCCTGGGGCTACGCTAACTCCAAATTGGAGTCGGTTGCACTTAAATGCACCTCGGTGTGTAATGATCGTTTGTGCCTCTGCCGTTTTTTTGTCTACAGGCAGTTGTTGGTATGCCTGTGCTAAATCCAATTTAGCGAAGACTTTTCCGCCCTCCAGGGAATGGAGAAGGTGTTGTACCACCGGTACCGGGTCAGCGTTCTGCTGAAGGGCGTGATTCAGGATGGCTCGATAGTCCCCACAAATTCTTAAAGATCCATCCGGCTTGATGGGTGTTACGATTGGGGTTTCCCAGGGAGCATGGTCTGTTGGTTCTAACACACCCTGGGCTATTAATTTATCAAGCTGCTTGTCAATCTTTGGTTTAAGGGCAAATGGAACTCGACGAGGCTTAAGGCGGATGGGAGCTACTTTGGGGTTAAGGTTAAATGATATGGGGTGCCCTTGTACTCATCTAATTTCTCTGTAAAGATGTCCTGGAACTCCCGGACGATGGCCTCTTCCCAGTCGTCGCTATTGGTTCGGTGAATGCCAGCTACTTCAATTCCAAGTGGGGCGAACCATTGGAGGCCTAACAAACTAGGCCGATCCCTGTCAACTACGGTTAGTTGGGGTGCAGTACGATTTTTAAATGAGACACGGACTTTGCTGGATCCAACGACTGGAATTCGATTTCCCTGATAGTCCTTAAGTATGATTCTTTGGAATCTGAGGTCTTGCCACCGGATGGTGAGGATTAATTGTTTAAGGGTCTTCCAGGAAACCATTGAGAGGGACGATCCTGAATCGATTTCCATCATGCAGGGCTGGTTTTTGATGGTGACCTTCACCCGGATCTTCTTAGCGTCTAATGATGAGGCGTGACCGATCATAATGGTTTGGTGTGCCTCTACTCGTTTCGTTGACTGGTCTAGTGGTTTGTTTTTGTAGGAGTGGTTGTTCCATTGGTGGGTTCAGTATTCTCGATTCACAGGATGACTTCCTCTGGGCTGGCGGTAGTTTGGATCCTTGCTTGCTTCTACAGACTCTTCCGATGTGACCTCTTTTCCCACACACATGGCAGAGCGCGTCGAGGAATTTGCAGTCTGATCGTGGGTGGTTTGCCCCACACCCAGCACATTGGTACTGCACTCTCTGGTTATGTTGATGGCATTGGTCTCGTTCAGACCAGAGCCGGTTGACCTCTTCTTCATCGCCTTCCAATGATGATTTGAGGCCCTCGTGGTGGGCTGTCGATGCCTGTCCTTCCAGGTGAGGTGAGATTTTGCTGGCGAGTTGGTAGAGCGGGGCATGGGTGCGGCGCATTCGTGCAGCTGACTTCCTGGTTGCTTCTGCTGCAGTAGCGTCAGCGATGGCATCTGCAAGGCTGATTTCGCCTTTTCCCATCAGCTTGCTCTGCACATGTGGTGCATCTGATCCCAGAATTATTCGGTCTCTCAGGGCCTCTTTGAGGTCGGTGAACCCTCAGAGGCCTCCCAAATTCCAGAGATCTGCTATGAAATCTGCAATGCTTTCTCCCTTCCGCTGGTCTCTCTGATAAAATTCATGTCTTCAAACAAGCGTTGGTATGGTTGGTGCATAATGGGCCTGTAGAAGGGGCTCGAGGACATCCCAGTCCATGGACTTCACCTCAGCTGGTTTGGCTAGTGCCTTGGCCATCTTAAACATGGTTGGCCCGCAGTGAGTTAGGAATACCGCTCACTTCTTTCCGGTAGTGGCATCCTTCAAGTTGTTGGTCTCCAGAAACATCTGGAATCAATCCATATATGAGTCCCAGTCTTCTTGTGCCGGGTCGAATGGAGCGGGTGGTATGATGCTGCTGGACATGGTTCAGCCGTTGGTGCGTCTTCAGCCACGTGCTCTGTTTGGCACTCTGTAGTGTTCAGTCAGCTCTGACATCTCCAAATCCCATCCTCATTGCCAGTGTTATGTTCTGCGCATGGGCGCAAGGATTGGAGATGAGACGATGAACAGTGAACTTCAACTCTTTATTTAACATTGTGGAACTGAGCAAACACTATGGCAGCAATAACTCTTTTTATAGGCAAGCTGCTGATCAAGTAACCAATAAGAAACGGGAAGCATTAGTTCCCTTAACCAATGAGAGAGGCCCTCTAATATCCAATCAGATTCTCCTGAAAGGACCAATCAGATGTCGTTATTATCGGCCAATCAGAAGTGCAGGGTCAGAACCCTGCACTTTTCTAAAGGTTTTAATAATCTTTATTAAGCATTTTTATTAATTCACTTTTTATTAATTCACAACACTAAGACCATACTGATTTAGAAATATAAGCACAAATTGTTTATTTGCACTGTATCTATGAAAGACACTTTAGTTGAAAGGACACTGAATTATCTGGATAAATTACCATCCCATTTTGTTACTTCTAACACCAATGATGGAAGAGACCATTAATTTGAGCTTCACTTGCAACTTGAAATGCTACAATCTGATGTAGGGTGATTTAGGTTCAGAAAATTTATCCATGAAAAAGTTGCAGAACTTTTTAAGAAATCATTTTGTTATTTACAGCTCATTAATTTAGTTGTTAAAATCATACCTATTGCTAGGTATAATTACTTAACATTATGACATTGTTAATGCATATATGTGATTTGAGTCTTCCAAGAGATCAAAACTGCCACATTTCAGATACAGAATGATACAGTAAACCATTATCTCCCCTTCCTTCCTTCCTTCCTTCCTTCCTTCCTTCCTTCCTTCCTTCCTCCTTCCTTCCTTCCTTCCTGCCTGCCTGCCTGCCTTTCCTCCCCCTCCCTCTCTCCCTTTCTTCCCACTTTAACCTAAGTTCTATTATTGAGGAAAAGCTCCACTGAACTCAACATTTACACACTTTTACCGTCCAAAAGTCAAACTTAAAAGAAAAAAGTAGCAAACCATATATGTATTATTGCCAGGAAAACCATATGAACAAATCTCAAAAGTATTGATTTTTTTCCAGTAGTTATATATGGCTGTGGAATCTGGAAAAAATATTTTTGAATTATGGATGTGGAAACAATTGCTAAGAATAACAGGAAGATCTTATATCAGTGTAAGAAGACTCAAGTAATCAGTCTGTTATGTTCTGAGCATGGGTACAAGGATGGAGACGAGCCAGTGAAACAGTGAACTTCAAACTCTTTATTTACATGTGAAACAGCTCAACAGATGGCCACGATGGGCCCCTTTATATAGGCAACTCTTAACTTATTTAACCAATGAAAACACAGGGAGCGCTAGTTCCATTAACCAATGGAATAGGCTCGTTAATAGCCAATCAGATTCTCCTGAATGGACCAATCTGATGTCGCTATTATCGGCCAATCAGAAGTGCAGGGCCTGAACCCTGCACTTTACTTCAAGCTCTTAATGATCTTTATTAAGCATTTATTGATTCACAACACCCCTTCCCCCCGGGTTCCGTTTAAGGGGTGCGGTCACATAGTCTTTGAGGTAGGCAGGTTGTTTCGATTGTCTATTAGATTTTCGTTGACCTCCCGGTATTTGGCTACAGTCTTGTTGGGGTAGGACGTTATCTGATGAAAAAGGTGCCTCCCGTTCCGCATTTGAATTTTCGTCGTCGCTACTGCTTTCGGCATCTCTTTGAGGCGAGGCCCTCCCCATTCCAGTTTCATCATGTGCTGCCTCTGAGTGGTCATTACTACTGCTTAAACTTTCCGCCGCTTCGAACTCAGCTTCCTCGCTATCTCCTCCCCCCTCGGTTTGGAAATCAGGGGGCTCAGAGATCCCTGACTGTAGCCTTGAATGCAGCTGATCAATATGGCATTTCCCAATTCTATTGTCGCGACATTTTACATGGTATGATCTAAGGCCAGTTACTTGTACTATAGTTGCATCGACCCACAAGGGATCGCCCAAAAAGTTCCTAGCGAAAACCAAATCGCCTACCTGGAAATTGCGACATTTCCCGCTAGAACCGTGTGGCTTTTCAGGTTCATATGTTGGATGTAGGCGGTCGAGTGGGAGCGGAGCTTCCGTCCCATTAATAACTCGGCGGGAGTTTTATTGGTGACACTGTGCAGAGTGATATGCTGTAAAAGGAGTATCTGGTTAATCTTGTCTTGCAGTAGCTTCAGCTATGGCGTCTTGAAGGGTGATGTCGCCCTTTGCCATTAATTTACTCTGAGTGCCTGTGCATCTAATCCCAGAATGATTCGGTCTCTTAGGGCTTCTTCTAAGTCGGTAAACTCGCATAAGCCTCCCAGATTCCGGAGATCCGCGATGAAATCAGCAATGCTTTCGTCCTTCCGCTGACTTCTCTGATAGAATTCATGCCTTCTCACAAGCGTTGGCACAGTTGGTGCGTAGTGAGCCCTTAGCAGTGGTTTGAGGACGTCCCAGTCCATAGACTTTACTTCTGCTGGTTTTGCTAGTGCCTTGGCCATCTTGAATATGGTTGGCCTGCAATGAGTGAGGAATACCGCTCGTTTCTTTCCAGTAGTGGCATCCTTTAAATTGTTGGTTTCCAGAAACATCTGGAAGCGATCCATATATGAGTCCCAGTCTTCTTGTGCCGGGTCGAATGGAGCGGGTGGCATGACGCTGCCGGACATGGTTCCGCCATTGGTGCGTTCAGCCACGTGCTCGGTTATGGTTCTTCGTCGTTCAGCAAGCTCTGATGTCTCCACATCCCATCCTCGTCGCCAGTGTTATGTTCTGAGCATAGGTGCAATGATGGAGATGAACCAGTGAAACAGTGAACTTCAAACTCTTTATTTACATGTGAAACAGCTCAACAGATGGCCACAATGGGCCCCTTTATATAGGCAACTCTTAACTTATTTAACCAATGAAAACACAGAGAGTGCTAGCTCCATTAACCAATGGCTTGTTAATAGCCAATCAGATTCTCCTGAATGGACCAATCTGATGTCACTATTATCGGTCAATCAGAAGTGCAGGGCCTGAACCCTGCACTTTACTTCAAGCTCTTAATGATCTTTATTAAGCATTTATTAATGCATAACACAGTCCTAAGTAACAGACTATTCTTCTGAATTATTAGGAAGCAGAAGCTTATCAATGGGATATGTAACCGTAGTTGACATTTTACTAGAAACAGCAACTTGATAAAATTGAGATATTTACAAAAGGAAGATAATGAATGGGTAAAATGTATGGATGGGGACAAGGAGTTCATAAGAATGTCTCTAGAAGATTGCCATGATAGAATCAGTAGGGATTTTTCCACATAGTAACCAAGGCTAGACACCACCAAAATAACTGGCCATTAAGGCACAGATACCAATAGATTTATTGAGCTGACAATTAACGAAACCATTCTCTAAACTACAAGCTTCCAGGAAGGAAGGAAGGAAGGAAGGAAGGAAGGAAGGAAGGAAGGAAGGAAGGAAGGAAGGAAGGAAGGAAGGAAGGAAGGAAGGTTAGATAAATATATAAATGAACTGTAAAAAGAGCTGTAATAAGTGATTAGAAAAACATTCCCTGAAAAAAACTGGCAAATCTGCAAAAGACTTACTGTTTTATGCATTTCAGAATAAATTTACAAATCTCTCTCAATAGATTATATATACAAACATACATATAAGTTAATGCCTAAGATGATTGATGATCCATGTCATGTAATTTTCATTATCATGCCATTCATTTTATACCATTGGTCACTTTTTGATTAGATATTGCCACTTGCTCTAATTGGGTAGTCAGTCAAAAGTGAGTTCATCATGAAGCAACATGCGTAGTTAAGGGCACCTTCTGCTTTCCTCGAATAACATCACTTCCTGAACAGCTGTCTTGGTATCCAGTTGATGTCAGGGTGCAATTCAAGATAGTAGTTGTCATCTTTAAAGCTGCACGTAGCCATATTTCCCAATTTTTTTCTGCCCATCCAGTAAAATAAAACAAATAAACATGCTTCAAGTTTTATTGCATTATTTTAACTGACTGTTCTCTTGGTTGCAACTGTTCCTCCTACTCCTCAACATTGATTCTTCTGCCCTTTACATCTAGCCCTAGAGGATTGCCATCTTGAGAAACCAATAGGAAGATAGCTTTTATAGCTTCTCCTTTCACTTGGAATGATGTCCACACGAGGAGAGCACCAATATTTATGGTATTTAGAAAAGTCAGAAACGTCTGGCTGTTCTGGAAAACTTTGACAGATACTGTAAACAGTGACTACTTTTCGTTGTCTTTTTATTCTGTTTTACTTTTGCATTACTGTAACCCTTTATTTTAGGAACCCTGATGGAGCAACTGTGAGGATGCAGTATTACAGGCAAATTCTGCCTGCAGTTTGAAGCAAGATCCTGACAAGGCTCAAGGTTGACTCAGCCTTCCATCCATCCAAGGTCGATAAAATGAGGACCCAGATTGTTGGGGGCAATATGCTGACTCTGTAAACCATGCAGAGTCCTATAAAGTACTATGGGGTATAAACCTAAATGCTATTATATAAACCTAAATGCTATTGCTATTGCTATTTGTTTGTTCAGAACACAGCTGTTCTTCATGGGAAGCTCGGTGAAATATATCAATGTCATATTTGTCCTTCAGGAAAAAAAAATTGTGTGCCTGACTGTATTCTAGAAAATTATAAGTTGACTAGCTTCTGGCAGACACCTTTCCATATGCTTTTTGAGGTAAATGGCCATTCTTTTTTTTTTCCAATCATTGTGAAGAATAAGTAAATGTTTTGTCAGATGAACAGATTTTCTACCTGCTTTATTTCTAGATGGTCTGAATATGAAACAACAGACTTAATACTGACTGAAATATTTCTGTGTTTTATGTCTTTGACCAGTATGTTAGGGCCAGAAGGCATCACTCTATTTTTAAAGGCCAAACAATGGCCTTTAAAATATATAACTGAGACTACCAATCAATGAATACTTTCCTGGCAGAAAATGACACTGAACTCCAGTTTTTTTTTCTGAGTAAATATGTGTAGGAGTGTAATCAGGAGGAAACTATAAGAGGAAATTAAACATCTAAATAAAAAGATAAATCTATTGCAGAATAAAGGGGATAGAAATAGCGGGTGGAAGCTTTTTACTGTATTCATTAAGCATATTTGAGTATGGGCCAAAGTGGTGCTTGATCATATTACTTTTTTGTTGTTTTCTAAACATTATTTTTGTAATGAAGTTTCTGTATTCATACATAAATTTAAATATAATGATGAGGAGGGAGGATGAAGAAAAAAGAAATACAATAAAATGCAAAAAAGGGATAGATAGAATGGAGTCATTTCTGGTGGCCTGGCATAATAGCTGTTTTTAGAGCAGTGTTTTTCAAAGTTAGAAACTTTAAGAATTGCCAGAATTTTACAATCAGAATGAATGGAGAGCACCGCAGAGTGATAAAGACTGATAAATTCACGCTGTGGGGTAGCTCTCATTTTGCATTCAAAAGAAATACAACTAAGACCTCACCTTATATGAAAGAGCTAGTATCTTATAAAAAAAAGAAGAACAGAATCAGGAATTAGCTAGGAAGTAAAAAATATACCAGAAGAATAAAGATTCTGATCTGTTATGTTCTGTGCGTGGGCGCTAAGGAGGAGACGAGCCGGTGAACAGTGAACTTCAAACTCTTTATTTACATGTGTAACAGCTCAGCTCTATGGCCGCAATGGCCCCCTTTATATAGGCAGGCTCTTGAGTATTTAACCAATGAAAACATAGGGAGCACTAGCTCTGTTAACCAATGGGAGAGGCTCATTAATAGCCAATCAGATTCTCCTGAACGGACCAATCTGATGTCGCTATTATTGGCCAATCAGAAGTGCCGGGCCAGAACCCTGCACTTTACTTCAAGCTCTTAATAATCTTTATTCAAGTACTTTTATTAATTCACAACACCCCTTCCCCCCGGGTTCCGTTTAAGGGGTGCGGTCACGTAGTCTTTGAGGTAGGCAGGTTGTTTTGGTTGTCTATTTGATTTACGTTGTTCTCCCGGTATTTGGCTACAGTCTTGTTGAGGTGGGACGTTATCTGGTGAAGAGGGTGCCTCCAGTTCTGTATTCAAATTTTCGTTGCCGCTAATGTACTCGGCATCTCCTTGAGGCGAGCTCATCCCCATCCCTGATCCTTCTTCACGTGTTGCCTCTGAGCGGTCATTACTTCCGCTTAAGCTTTCTGCCGTTTCAAATTCAGTTTCCTCGGTATCTCCTCCCCCCTCAGTTTGGAAGTCAGGAGACTTGAAGATCCCTGACTGTAGCCTTAAACGCAGCTGATCAATATGGCGCTTCCATATTCTATTGTCGCGACATCTCACGCAGTATGATCTGGGGCTGGTTACTTGGACTACAGTTGCCTCGACCCACAACGGATCGCTCGAAAAGTTCCTAGTGAAAACCAAGTCACCTACCTGGAAGTTACAGCATTTCCTGCTGGATCCGTGTGGTTTTTCAGGTTCATATGATGGGTGCAGACAGTCGAGGTGGGAGCGGAGCTTCCACCCCATCAATAACTCGACGGGAGTTTTATTGGTGACGCTGTGTGGAGTGATATGCTGCAAAAGGAGTATCCGGTTAATCTTGTCTTCTATATCGCCATAGTTCATTTTATACAAGGTTTTCTTGACAAATTGTACCATGCAGTCGACCCTTCCGTTGGCCGCAGGATGCGCCAGCGAAGTCAGCACATGGCGAATACCGTGGTCTGCCAGGTACTGTTCAAAGGACAGCACGGTAAATTGGGGCCCGTTGTTGGATACCAGAACATCTGGTAATCCGTGTGTTGCAAATAGTCTGTCTAGTTTCCTGAGGACTGATTCGGCTGTTGTATTTCTCATCTCATGGATTTCAAGCCAGTTCGAGTAGGCATCCATCGTTAATAAAAATGTGTGTCCTTTGGTAGGTCCCACAAAGTCCAGATGAATACGGGACCATGGTCCCCTTGGTGTTTCCCATTCAGTCGGGGTTGCTTTCAGAGGGGCGTTGCTTACTTCCTGGCATTTGTGACAAGCTTTTACCCATGGCTTGATCTGCTTGTCGATACCCAGCCACCATGCGTAGCTTCGTACAAGGGCTTTCATGCGCACAATGCCAGGGTGGCCATCGTGCAAGGTTCTTAGTATCACTCGTCATAACCGCTCTGGGACAATGACTCTATCACCCCAGATAATTCAGCCCTTCTGGGAAAATAGTTCCGTTTGTCGATTCTTGAATGGGATGTAGTTGTCAGGTATCTGGTCCAATGGCCATCCGCGCTCGACCCAACTGAGGACTCGTGCTAAAATGGGGTCGTGTTTCATTTCAATCGCGATATCTCGGGCTGTTAGTGGCGGTGTTCGAAGTGTCTCGATCTGCACTGTTGTAATTGTCAGAGCGGGGTCATCAATGGTCTCTGGAAGTGGTGCACGGCTCAATGCGTTGGTGTGGGGAATAGCCTTCCCCAGGCGGTGTTGCAACTTGTAATTATACGCAGCCAAGAATTCTGACCAGCAAGTCATTCTGGGAGATAATATATAAGGTGTTGGCCTATCTCCCGCTATTATTCCCAGCAAAGGTTTGTGGTCAGTCACTATAGTAAAGGCTCGGCCATACACATATTCATGAAATCTCTTAACAGCAGACACAATAACAAGGGCCTCTTTATCAATTTGACTGTAATTGCGTTCTGCTTTTGATAACGTCTTTGAGAAATAGGCAACAGGGGCTTCACTACCGTTTGGCAAAACGTGGCTCAAAATGGCGCCCACTCCGAATGTTGATGCATCACACGTGATCGTTAAAGGCAAAGTCTCGTTATACTGCATCAAAACAGCATCAGAAGTCAATAAATTTTTCACATGTCGAAACACCTGCTCCTCTCTATGTCCCCATACCCAGGTTGCTTTTTTGTCCAACAAACGATGTAGGGGTTCGGCTACGGTTGCTTTGTGAGGCAGGAAAACGTTATAAAAATTGATAAGGCCTAGAAAAGCCTGGAGGTCGGCCTTATTTCGGGGTTTTGGGGCATTTTTGATTGCCCTAAGTTTGCTATCGGTGGGGTGAATGCCTTGACTATCAATTAAATATCCTAAAAATTCTACACGATCCGTACATAGTTGACGCTTGTTTTTTTTAACTTTGAGACCTGAGTTTTCAAATTTCTGGAGAACCAACCTAAGATGATCCTTTAGTATTTTTCGAGTCGGGGCAGCGATTAACACATCATCAAAATATGGGACAATGCCTTTTATCCATTGTAATAGTCTTTCCATCAAACTTTTAAAGATTCCCGGGGCTGCACTTACTCCGAACTGGAGTTGGTTACATTTAAACGCACCTCGGTGCATAACAATAGTTTGGTCCTCTGCCGTTTTTTTGTCTACAGGCAGTTGTTGGTATGCCTGGGCTAAGTCTACTTTAGCAAAGACTTTTCCGCCCCCCAGGGAATGGAGGAAGTGTTGCACCACCGGTACCGGGTAAGCGTTTTGTTGAAGGGCTTGGTTCAGGGTGGCTCGGTAGTTCCCACAAATTCTTATCGATCCATTCGGCTTGATGAGTGTCATGATTGGGGTTTCCCAGGGAGAGTGATTGGTTGGTTCTAACACACCCTGGGCTATTAATTTATCAATCTTTGGTTTAAGGGCAAATGGAACTCGACAAGGCTTAAGGCGGATGGGAGCTATTTTGGGATTGAGGTTAAATGATATCGGGGTCCCCTTGTACTCGCCTAGTTTTTCTGCAAAGACGTCCTGGAATTCTTGGACGAGGTCCTCTTCCCAGTCGCTGCTGCAGGTTCGGTGAATGCCGGCTACTTCAATTCCGAGTGGAGTGAACCATTGTAGGCCTAACAAACTAGGCCGATCGCTGTCGATTTCAGTCAGGGGTAGGAATGCTGTATGGTTCTTAAGTGATACCTGGACTCGGCTGGATCCAACGACCGGAATTTGATTTCCTTGATAGTCTTTGAGTATGAGTCTTTGGAATCTGAGGTCTTGCCGCCGGACAGTAGGGATGAGCTGCTTGAGGGTCTTCCAGGAAACCATCGAGAGGGATGATCCTGAATCGACTTCCATCAGGCAGGGCTGATTTTCGATGGCCACTTTCACTCGGATCTTCTTGGCATCAAGAGATGAGGCGTGACTGATCGTGATAGTTTGGTGAGCCTCTTCTTGCTTCGTTGAGTGGATTAGGGTTTTGTTTCTGTAGGAGTGGTTGTTCCATTGGTGGTTCATGGGTTCTCGCTTTACAGGACGGCTTCCTGTCGGTTGGCGATAGTTAGCCCCCCTCGAGGGCTGGCTGGGTCCTGGCTTGCTTCTACAGACCTGTCCAATATGGTCTCTTTTCCCACACACATGGCAGAGCGCGTCGAGGAATTTGCATTCTGACCGGGGGTGGCTTGCTCCACAACCAGCGCATTGGTACTGCAATCTCTGGCATTGGTCTCGTTCGGACCGAAGTCAGTGGACCTCTTCTTCATCGCTTTCTGATGACAATTCGAGGTCCTTGTGGTGGGCTGTCGTAAGCTTTCCTTCTGACTGGAGTGAAATTTCGCAGGCGAGTTGCCGAAGCAGGGCGTCGGTGCGGCGCATTTGGGCAGCCGACTTCCTGGTTGCTTCTGCTGCAGTAGCTTCAGTGATGGCATCTTTAAGGCTAATGTCGCCTTTTGCCATCAGCTTACTCAGTGTGCCTGGAGCATCTAATCCCAGAACTATTCGGTCTCTTAGGGCTTCTTCTAGATCGGCAAACTTGCATAGGCCTCCCAGATTCCGGAGATCCACTATGAAATCAGAAACACTTTCACCCTTCCGCTGACTTCTCTGGTAAAATTCATGCCTTCTAATGAGCATTGGCACAGTTGGTGCATAATGAGCCCTCAGCAGGGGTTCAAGGATGTCCCAGTCCATAGACTTTACTTCTGCCGGTTTTGCTAGTGCCTTGGCCATCTTGAATATGGTCGGCCCACAATGAGTTTGGAATACTGCCCGTTTCTTTCCGGTAGTGGCATCCTTCAAATTGTTGATCTCCAGAAACATCTGGAAACGATCCGTATATGAGTCCCAGTCTTCTTGTGCCGGGTCGAATGGAGCAGGTGGTATGACGCCGCCGGACATGGTTCCGCCATTGGTGCATTTCAGCCACGTGCTCTGTTATCGTTCTTCGTCATTCAGTCAGCTCTGACGTCTCCACATCCCACCTTCGTTGCCAGTGTTATGTTCTTTGCATGGGCACTAAGGAGGTGACGAGCCAGTGAACAGTGAACTTCAAACTCTTTATTTACATGTGTAACAGCTCAGCTCTATGGCCACAATGGCCCCCTTTATATAGGCAAGCTTTTGAGTATTTAACCAATGAAGACACAGGAACGCTAGCTCCGTTAACCAATGGGAGAGGCTCGTTAATAGCCAATCAGATTCTCCTGAACAGACCAATCCGATGTCACTATTATCGGCCAATCAGAAGTGCAGGGCCAGAACCCTGCACTTTACTTCAAGCTCTTAATAATCTTTATTCAAGTGCTTTTATTAATTCACAACATGATCAATGTATCTTGCAGCTTTTGTAAATGAGCTTTGTAATGCTGTTATCTCAGGCTAATAAAAAGTGGAAAGAGATCCTGCTAGAGCCTAAGAACTTCTATGGCAGGGCTGTCAAATTCATAGCCTGTGGGCCAGATGTGTCACGTGCTGGCCACACCCACACCTGGTTTAGCAAAGGGGAAAAAATGTCCCAAAATGTCACATAACACTGCTGTGACAATGTGAGCTTGACACTCCTGTTCTATGGCTTGAAATATTGTTTCCATATGCAATAGGACAACAGCTCCATGGTTCAGCTTTTCAAGGTCAGTAGTCATCTATCTCAAGGCACTTCATCCAATCATTAACAAATCCCTCATTGCTGAATAAAAACCCCTGGGAGACCCCTCCTCAGTTATACACCAGGTCACCCATCCAGAAATAAAGATGAACAACTGGATTCCAAAGTTCCCCATAGTCACACCCACTCCATCTTACTGTGCTGCCCTGCTTCCCTCCCCGCACTACATGCACACATACAGCAAGAGTTCTCTCTCTCAATTCCCCCAGACAGGTCCTCAGAAAGCACTCCTGTTACACAGGTCTTTATTCCAAGCTCAGCACAAGTCCAATGGGCACACACAAAATCCAGGAAAGCAGTCCACAATTAAAATGGGTGAGAATACACAGCACAAGCACACAAGGCCCAGAATTGAGTCTGTTTCTCAATCAACGTTCAAGTTCACAGGGCAGAATTAAGTAGGCAACATGGTGCAGCCTTTGATGAGATATGAGGTTACCTCCTTATGTGTAGCCTCCTCCTCATGCTAACAAGTGACAGTTGCTCTGGTCCTTGCCTGGATTCTCCTAGCCAACTTAATGCAGCTGTGGCTTGCCTGTTCTGCCTTAGCCTGTCTCACGTCTGATTGACCCAGCTGAGGCTTCTCTATCAGACTAGCACTCTCTGAGTTCTAATTCTGACCAATATTTGGCTCAGTGCTTTCCTCTGCAGACTCAAACTCATCCTTCTGCTCTGGACTCACACCTGGAGATGGATCCAGGGAAGGATGCATGATACTTAGCAGAATTCAGCTGAAACCTGTTACCCACATCCAGACCTTTACAGCCTCCAGGCACTGCAAAAGAGCAGCTACGGCATCACTTGGCTCACCATGGAAATGTTTATGTTATGCTATGTTATGCTATGCTATGCTATGTTATATGTGTAGTGTTGTGTGATGTGATTTGTGTTGTGTTGTGTTAGGATTGAAAGTAGAGGTGGGGTTTTTTGTAGAGCTTTTTTTTTGTCTGATTGGTCCATATAATTCCACCAGTGTAAATTCTGAGATTGTCTGTCCAGCCAAGAGAAGACTTTGCATATGTTAGCCAATGAGCCTTTTATGTCTTTCCCTCCTTCCTTTGCACTGTAATTCTCTTCCTTCAGAAGGATACAAGTTATTTCCATAATGAACAAAATATGTTCTTTGCATCTGTCAGGGTATCTGTTTTTGTCACTTTTTGAAGCCAAATATGCACTCCTGACATCTCTACAAGCTGTCCCAGAAACACTGACATCGGCAAAACTGACAATAGTTACTAAAATTAGTGATTTATCCTGTTTTGTTTAAAAGTAAAAGCCATCATTGCCTTGAAAGCTGGTGCTAGCAGAGTCCCATGAATTTAACTAATTGTGTTGGCATGCTTATGAAACAGTAATTACAGCAAACAAAAGATGCACACACCAAAGTGTAAAGCCTTCAAAAGCTAATTTGAAGCATGCAACACCCAGGTGTACTTTTTCCAAATCCTGATATGTAAATATAAATCCAGATCCTATTTAATAAACAATAGGATTTATATAAAGTATATAAAGTATAAAGTACTGAAAATACACCAATTTGCCACCTAGAATGTTTGGCTTATTTTAAACCCCCTTTGACAGCCTTGCTTAAAACAGGAGGGAAAAAATTCAATTAGTATAATCATCTTTCCCCCAAAAAATCATCCCACATTTTTTTTTTTTTTTGCTGAAAGAGATTTTGCTTTAAATTGCACTTTCAACATTTTTCAAATACAAAAAAGAGAAAAGAAATATTCTCATGGATACAGTACAATGCTCTTGAATGGGCTGAGTGACATCACCATATCCAGATCTGACCATGACTATTAGTGTATAGTCCTCACTTAAAGACACAAATTTATGGGTAAATCTACAGCTAAGTGAAGCAGTTTTAAAACGATATGTCTGTGGTTGTGATTTCCCATTGGAAAGTGACAAGATTACTCTGCTTTATATCTTTGCCTTTTTAAAACTTTTTTTATTAAATAATTATTTTATTAAACTTTTATAAAACACCTAAAAATTAACACAAACTATAAAAAGCAGAAGCGAGCAAGCAATCCACTTTTCTTTGCAGTCAATATAAATACGACAAATATTATCTCTTGCTCTATGATTACAAAAGAAAGTTTTTTTTTTTTTTGTTATCCAAGTTTTTTTCTCTAGTCCTTAAATTACAAATCCTAAATGCATTTTTTTCTGTTTCATGTAAAAGGTTTATATGAGGTTTCCAATCAATTATAAATGTAGATATTGTTTTTTTCTCTAATCAAAGATGTTTGAATTATCAATCTCTCCATGTTCTATCATTTTCACCAACCATTTCATTGTTGCACAAAGTGTTGGAATGTTACCTACTTTGAGTAATGTCTTCAAGAAAGCAACCAAGCTCAGAGAGTACCAAGGACCCCTCAACATAAAAATTTCATAAAAATTAAACAGACAAGACTAGTGTATAGTTTCAAATCTAATAAACCCAATCTTCCTCATACCTTCACATCTTGTAACTCATATTTTAATCATGGAGTTTTTATTTTCCTTGTCATACAAATTTAGACATACCTTCTGCCAACTTAAATAGTGTATCAGTTGTCAAAACCAATTTTGTCTGAAACAAAAATAACACTCTGGGTAAAATATTAATCTTAATCATAGAAATTTTCCCCAATAGTGACAATTGTACTTTGTCCATCTTAACATTTCTTTTATAGCTTCATTCCATGTCTTAAAACATTTGTTTTGAAATAACACACAATTCATTTTAATATTTTACCTTTTTCTCAATCTTAAAATCTGTTTTATTCATCAGTTCTGTTTAGTCTTAAATCTTCATATTTTTATTAACATCTTTGACTTTTGTTTATTAATCTTGGTTACTACTCCAGTAAAAACATTCCTATCATAAGAGATGAAATTCACCAAAGAAAAGCAGATCCTGTATTTCCTGATTGCCTGGAAAAGTCTGGATTTATTCCACAGAAGAAAAGATGATATTGCATAATGGCTATCGGACTGCATTCCAATTAATAATCCTCAAAGATAACCATGTTAGCAACTACAGTCTGTAAGTAGGATAAAGCTTCCTTGGAGTTCAGCTTGACTCCTGGTAACTTCATGGTCATATCCATTCAGTTTTCTTGGCAACAGTATAAAAGTTATCTCTAATGCTTTTGGGGGTGATGCTCTTCAGCTTCCCAGCTTAACCCAAAGCCACATGTTTCCAGGAAATCAATCAGAGTAGAGCTGGAAAGGATGTTGGAGATCTTCTAGACCAATCCCCTACTCAAGCAGGAGACTCTATACCATTTGAGATAGATGACTGTCCAGTCTTTTCTTAAAAACCTCCAGTGATGAAGTGCCTACAACTTCTGAAGGCAAACTGTCCCATTGGTTAATTGTTCTCATTATTAGGAAGTTTCTCCTTATTTCCAGGTTGTTTCTCTTCATGATCAGTTTCCATCCATTGTTTCTTGCTTTGCCCTTCTGGTGCTTTGAAAAACAAGTTGATTCTCTCAGCCTCTCAAATACTGGAATACTGCTATCATTCACCCACAGTCCTTCTTTTCTCTAGACTGGCCATACCCAATTCCTGCAACCATTCTTTATATGTTTTTGTCTCCAGGCCTTTAATCATCTTAGTTGCTATTCTTTGTACTTTTTCCAAAATCTCAACATCTTTTTTGTAATGTGATGACCATATCTAGATGCAGCACTCCAGTTGTTGCCTTATTAAGGATTTATAAAGAGATATTAATTTTCTATCAGATAACAGATAATGGATAATTAGAGTTGGAAGGGACCCTATAGGTCATCTAATCCAACCCCCTGCCCAAGCGGGAGACCCTACACCATTTCTGACAAATGGCAGTCCAATCTCTTCTTGAAAGTCTCAAATGATGGGGCTCCCACAACTTCCGAGGGCAAGCTGTTTCATTGGTTGATTGTTCTCACTGTCAGAAAGTTTCTCCTTATTTCCAGGTTAAATCTCTCCTTGTTTAGTTTCCATCCATTATTCCTTGTCTGGCCTACAGGAGCTTTAGAAAATAGCTTGATCCCTTCCTCCCTGTGGCAGCCCCTCAAATATTGGAAGGCTGCTATCATGTCTCCCCCGGTCCTTCTCTTTACTAGACCAACCAAGCCCAGTTCTTGCAACCGTTCATTGTATGTTTTAACCTTCAGTCCCCTAATCATCCTGGTTTATGTGCTTTTTCTAGAGTCTCAATATTTTCTTTATAATGTGATGAACAAAACTGAATGCAATACTCTAGGTGTGATCTGACTAAGGCTTTACAGAGTGGTATTAGTATTTCCCTTGATCTTGATTGTATCTCTCTGTTAATACAACTTAGGATTGCATTAGCTTTTTTGGCTGCTGCTGCACACTGCTGGTTCATATCTAGCTGGTTGTCCACTAGGACTCCAAGATCCTTCTCACAGTTACTGCTATTGAGCCTGGTTTCACCCAGTCTATATGTGTACTTTTGGTTTTCCTTGCCTAAGTGTAGGACTTTACTTTCTCTATATTGAATTTCATTTTGTTAGATACAGCCCAGTGTTCAAATCTGTCAAGATCCATCTGGATCTTGAGCCTATCTTCTTGGGTGTTAGTTATTCCTGTCAGCTTAGTATCATCTGCAAATGTGGTAAGTTCCCCTTTTATTCCCTCATCTAAGTCGTTAATGAAGATATTGAAGAGTACTGGGCCTAAGACGAAACTTTGTGGTACCCCACTGCTTACTTCTCTCCATGTAGACTTAGACCCATTCATTGAATACGGTTTGCCAGCCAGTTGTGAATCCATCTAGTGGTGGTGCTATCTATTCCACTTTTTTCTAGCTTACTAAGAAGTAGGTTGTGGTTAACTTTATTGAATGCTTTGCTGAAATCTAAATATATTATGTCCACAGTATTTTGCTGATCTACTAATTGAGTCACTGTGTTGAAGAATGAAATAAGATTGGTTTGGCATGATCTGTTCTTAAGAAATCCGTGCTGACTGCTAGTTATTACTTTACTTGTTTCTAAATGTTGGCAGATCTGTTTTTTTATTATCTTTTCCAGTATCTTCCCAGGTATTGATGTTAGGCTGATTGGTCTATAGTTTCCTGGGTCTGTTTTTTTTCCCTTTTTTGAAGATGGAAACCACATAGCTCTTTTCCAGCCCTCTGGAAGTTCCCCGGTGCTCCAGGATTTTTGAAAGATGTGGTGCAGTGGTTCTGAGATGACCTCTGCCAGTTCCTTTAAATCCTTGGGATGTAATCTATCAGGCTCTGATGATTTGTTTTCATCAAGATCAGACAGATGTTCTCTTACTATTTTTTTGCTTATTTTAACTTCTATTTCTGGTCTGTCTTTTACAGTTATGTTTTTGGTGGGTTGATCTATAGTTTCTTTTTGCGTGAAGATGGATGCAACGAATGAGTTAAGCAGTTCTGCTTTCTGCTTGTTACTTCCTTGCTGTCTTCTCTTTTTGGTGGACTGACTGTTGCCTTGATTTTTTTTTTTCTTGTTTATATGTTGGAAGAAACTTTTTTTATTATCTTTGACTTTTGTTGCAAGTCTTTGTTCATTCTGAGTCTTTGCTATCCTGACTTCGTCTTTGCAAATTCTGGCTATCTGCTGATATTCTGCCTTAGTTGTATGTCCTTCTTTCCATTTTTTGTACTTGTCCTTTTTTTCTTTCAATTTGCCAAAGAGATCTTTGTGCAGCCATGCTGGTTTCTTCTTGGATTTCTTGTTTTTCTTTCTCAGTGGTATTGTGCTAGTCTGGGCTTCTATAATCATACCTCAGCAGTTCTGTCCTGGAGAACTGGTAGTGGAAATTTTGAGTAGTTCAAAGAACTAGCAAATACCACATCTATCTGGAGATTTTACAGTATCCTTCCCCTGCCATGCCCACCAAACCATACCCATTCCACCACTGGATGTCATATGAAGAAATATGATCAAAGCTTTATCTAAATATGTTCTTACAGCCATACATTAACTGAAAGGACCAAGGAATATACTACAGTGGAATGAACCACTGTTTTTGGATGAGGGCAGTTTTATTCCCCATGCTGTGATATTTGTAATGTGATCTTTTAAAAACCTACCAAAGCACAGTATGTATTGTATACATACATATCTTTATATCATTGATGAACTATTAAGAGAGTTGCAAGACTTACAAGGTAACTTTGTGCCAGTCTATTCCTTTACTAAGTCCAGATAGTTGGCTTGCAATTGCTGAATTGAAACAATTTTCTGTATATCCCTACATAGGATGCCATATCATTCCCTTCACCTCTGCCTGAGGGAAAGAAGATAAGGAAGTTGAGAGGCAGAATAGATAAGAGACTTGATAACTGCATCATTTTAATACTTTGGAGAATTTAGATGAGAACATAAATCCCAAGCATAAACAGTTTTTGGTTGGTTTCTTCCCGGAGGCCAAGATGATATAAACAACACTTTCTACTTCAAGTGTTGTTTCATTTTCGCTGAGCCTTCAAAGAACTTGTGAAGACTGAGCTGAGAGAAAGTACCTATTACCAAATTATCCAGTGAGCCTCCATAGCTGAGCATGGATGTCAAGCTAAGTTTCCAAAGCAATATTCTAATGACTGAACCACCAATTCGTATCAGCTTTTTTTTTTTTTTTTAGCAAAAATGCAGTATCCTTAATAGCCATAGTTGAGGATTTTTAAACTGAAACATATTACTATCCACAGCCTGTTGATGATATGTAATATTTATTATCTATATATGAATAAAAAATAATGTCAAAATTGGCTCTAAGAGGTTCCTCAAAAGTTACTAGAAAATAATGCAATAATTTTTCAGACAGTCCCCAAAATTCTTCTATCAGGCAGGAAAGAAATCAGTAAAGGAATGTCCTATTTTCAATTGGTAAATGATATTTTAATCTGGGCTTATTCAAATAGAAGAGATAGAATATGTATATTAGTACTAATGCAGGTGCATGAATATGGAAAGAAGAAGAAGCTTTATGCCATAGAAACAGAAGGGTTTGTTTTTGACATGCTGGTAAATTTGGGTGTCTAACTTGGAGGTGTCTATCAGAGATAGGAGGCTAATAGGAATGAAGAAAAGGAAAAAGGCATAAATATGTATCTTTGTCTATGTCAAGGTTTATGATTTGGGAAAGATGTAGTTAGAAGTGAATTTAATCCTCAGTGCCAAAAAATCTGTGAACACAAAGCTGAAAGCAGTTATTCTTGTTTGGCCGGTATAATTAGCATGGTTTTACAAATGGCTGTTTGCTCTCTCTGGTACTCAATTTTAGGTGAATATGTTGTCCCCCCACTTACCACAGCAGTAGTTTTGTTATAAATCTTTACTGGAAACCATTACAAAAACATAATCTGGAGCAAGTCCAGATTCTGTGCTGGATATTTTCTTATTTCCAGATTGCTGGAAAAGCAGAGTTCTATGTCAGTTAAAATATCTAAGATAAAATGAAATGAAGTAATTACAAAAAATATAAGTACCATGGATAAGATAGTAAAGAGATATTATGAACACAGCATATCAAACTGTACTACAGCAAACTGCAAAATATTATTGCTGGGTCTTCAACAATGTTGGTCTTCTAAGAACTTCCCTTTTGGTTCAGGTCAAGGCTCATCTTGGGCCAACATTTTGTTTCTCAGAAGGGTCAGCCTGCTGCCTTTGAGGTCTTTTGCAAGCAGGAAATGCAATATTCTTCTTGCATCACTGTTAGCCTGAAACTGACATTTGAAGGCCTTATGTCTCTAACGCAAAATTAACATCAAGAGCAATAAGTATTGATCCACAGGTCATTCCTGAATTTATCCCTTTTCTAAGTGAATTAAGATAAAGTACTGGCCATCACCTAATCTTAGAATAATAATAATTCCACAGGATGTACAGTTAAATGAACAGCTTCTTTTGGTTTATTTTAAAAATCTTCCTATAAGCTTCATTGCATGGTCTCTGATTGCAATATTATGAAATAACAAGAAAAACTGCTCCCAGTTTACTTTTTCCATCTATACCTGATTCAATATATTGATCGTATCCCTCACTCCATTTTTCCCCAAGACAAAAAAAAAATTCAAAAATTCTAGCTTCTTCCCTTATAAAAGATGTATATAGTCCCTGATCAATTTGATTGGTGCCTGTTAAGCCTGGGTTCCCCAACCAGTGTTAAGGAGACAAGCTAAACAGAGTGTGCAGCATTAGTCAGATAGGCATACAGATAAATGTGCGAGATAAGTTTGTATGTTAGTTAACATACAGTAAAAATAACAGATACGCTTGTGTTATCAAAAATATAGTTTATTCCATTTAGAGTTTTTATAGCATAGTCAAAATAACAGTCCATTAGTCATGTATCATTTTAGTCAGTCCATTCAAGGATATTCAATTAGCAAAGTCTGTGTAGAATATCCAATGTCAGTTCACTTACAATAAATCAGTCCCCTCACAGTTGATAAATCAAGAGTCCTTTCTCTCTCCCGTTCCAGTAGGGGAAAAACGCAGTCTTCAATCCATGCAGTAATTAGGGATCATCAAGCCAGAGAGAGCAAGCTGCCGTGCCTTGCTTCTTTTATGGTACTTTTACAACCACTCCCTTAATTACATTCTTACAGTTAAAGTTACAGACACTTTAACTAACAAACCATGATAACATATTTATTATTTTACCTAAACCAGTTAGGGTAAACAATGTTATCCCTAACAGTGCCTTCCACATTTTTTCACCTCTATTGCAAGACGTTGAGCTTGTTGATCAGAAAGGTCAGCAGTCCGATGGTTTGAATCTTTAGCACCACATAACAGAGTGAATTCCCATTGTTAATGTTATGAACTAATAAAAACGCTTAAATAAAGTTTCAACAAACCTTAAGAAAAAACAGGGTTCTAATCCTGCACTTCTGATTAGCCGATAATAGCGATATCGGATTGGTCCATTCAGGGGAATCTGATTGGCTGTTAACAAACCACTCTCATTGGTTCAAGGATTTAACACTTCCATGTTTCTCATTGGTTACTAGGTCAGCAGCCCGCCCTATAAAAGGGCTGCTGCTGCCCTAGGGTTTTGCTCTGTTCAGAATGATTAATAAAGAGTTGAAGTTCACTGTTCACTGCCTCGTCTCCGTTCCTTGTGCCCATGCATAGAATATAACAGTTAAGTTCAACATGGGTGCAAGGAGCGGAGACGAGGCAGTGAACAGTGAACTTCAACTCTTTATTAAGCATACTGAACAGAGCAATCACCTAGGGCAGCAGCAGCCCTTTTATAGGGTTGGCTGCTGTGCTATTAGCCAATGAAAAACATGGAAATGTTAAACCCTTGAACCAATGAGAGTTGGCCCGTTAACAGCCAATCAGATTTCCCAGAAAGGACCAATCCGATGTCGCTATTATCGGGCAATCAGAAGTGCAGGATTAGAACCCTGCTTTTTACTTAAGGTTGTTAAAACTTTATTAAACGCCTTTATTAGTTCATAACATCCCATCCCCCTAGGTTCTGTTTGAGGGGTGCGGTGACGTAATCCCGTAGATATGCAGGTTGTTTCAACTGTCTATTAGATTTGCGCTGTCCCACCGGTTCCTGTTTGTAGTCTGGTTTCAGTGGAACGTTTTTTTATTTATCTGGTACAGGCGGTTCCACATCCTCACAGGACGACTCAGCGCCGCTGATTCTGTCGTTGTTGTCCTCCGGTCTCTGCGGGCTCGCCTCCGTTAAGGTATTTCTCTGTGGCAAGGCAACCCCCATTCCTGATTCTTCTTTAGGTAACGTGCCGGGCTGCTGACTTCCTTCGATTTCATCATCCAGCATCTCGAATTTGGTTCCCTACACATCCCCTCCCCCCTCAGTTTGAGGGTCACAGGAGTCGTGGGAACTGGGTTGCAACCTAGAGCGAAGCTGATCTATATGGCATTTCCATATTTTCCCATCCCTTGTTTGTACGCGGTACGATCTGGGCCCGGTGGCTTGGGTTATGGGGGTTTCGACCCACAACGGTTTACCGGAAAGATTTTTAGCGAAGACTAAGTCACCTTCCTTGAATTCGCGGCACTTTCTGCTAGATCCACAGGGTTTCTCTGGCACGTAGGCTGGGTGGAGACAGTCGACGTGGGAGCGAAGCCTGCATCCCATCAACAATTCAACTGGCATTTTGTTGGTTACGCTGTGCGGGGTGATGTATTGGAGTAGGAGTATTGTGTTAAGTTCGTCAATGTCCCCATGATCCATCTTGTGGAGAGTTTTTTTAAGAAATTGGACCATGCACTTGGCCCTCCCATTGGCCACACGGTGCGCCGGCGAGGTTAGTGCATGGTGGATGCCCCGGTCCGCTAAGTATTGTTCAAACACCAGGGCCGTGAACTGAGGTCCGTTATCCGAGACTAAAACGTCTGGTAGTCCATGTGTTGTAAATAGTTTATTTAATTTGTGGATGACTGAATTGGTTGTAGTAGTCTTCATCTTGTGGATTTCGAGCCAGTTGGAATAGGGATCCACTGTTAGAAGGAATGTATGTCCCTTAGTAGGTCCCTCAAAATCAATGTGGATGTGGGACCATGGCCCCGGGGGGGTTTCCCAATGCTTTCAAAACTGCTCGTTGTACCGCTCTGGGGCGATGACTCTGTCTCCCCATAGGATGCAGCCTTTCTGTGAGAAAAGTTCTGTTTGCCGGTTTCTGAAACGGGTGAAGTCATCAGGGGTTTGTTCTACTGGCCATCCTCGTTCGACCCAGCTGAGAACTCGCGCCAGGACAGGATCTTGTTTTGTTTCGATAGTGATGTCTCTGGCTGTTAGCGGCAGTGAATGTAGGGTTTCAATCTGGAGTGTCGTTAGGGTTGGAGCTGAGTCGTCGATGGTTTCCGGAAGTAGGGCACGGCTCAATGCATCAGCGTGGGGAATGGCTTTCCCGAGGCGGTGTTGCTATTTATAATTGAACACAGCTAAGAACTCCGACCAACGAGTCATTCTAGGTGACAATATATAGGGGGTTGGCTTGTCTCCCGCTATAATCCCCAGCAAAGGCTTGTGATCAGTAATAATAGTAAAAGCTCGTCCATACACATATTCATGAAACCATTTCACAGCAGATACAACAGCAAGAGCCTCTTTGTCAATTTGGCTGTAGTTGCGTTCAGCTCTCGAGAAGGTCCTTGAAAAATAGGCAATAGGAGCCTCTCTACCATTTGGTAACACATGACTTAAAATGGCTCCTACTCCAAAATGCGTCACATGCAATGCTTAAAGGCAACATCTCGTTATACTGCATTAAAACAGCATCGGAGGTTAATAAGTTTTTCACTTGTCGGAATGCGTGCTCCTCTCGGTGTCCCCAGACCCAGGTGGCTTTTTTGTCGAGAAGTCTATGTAGGGGCGCAGCTACAGTCACCTTCTGGGGCACGAAGATGTTGTAAAAGTTAACGAGCCCCAGGAAAGCTTGGAGGTCTGTCCTATTCTTGGATCTTGGGGCATTTTTGATCGCTCTTGGTTTGCTATTAGTGGGGTGAATGCCTTGCTTATCGATTAGGTACCCTAGGAACTCTACTTTCTCTGTATACAGTTGACATTTACTTTTTTTTAACCTTTAGGCTGGAGTCTTTAAATTTCTGGAGAACCATTCTAAGACGCCTCTCTAGTACTTCTCTATTCGGGGCCACAATTAAAACATCGTCAAAATATGGCACAACCCCTTTGATCCCTTGCAAAAGTCTCTCCATCAGACTTTGAAAAATCCCTGGGGCCACGCTCACTCTGAATTGGAGTGGGTTGCATTTAAAAGTGCCTCAGTGTGAAACGATTGTTTGTGCTTCTGCAGTTTTTTATCAACAGGCAGTTGTTGGTACGCCTGCGCTAAATCCAATTTAGCGAAGACTTTTCCATCCTCCAGGGAATGGAGAAGGTGTTGAACCACTGGCACCGGGTAAGCGTTCTGTTGAAGGGCATGATTCAGGGTGGCATGGTAGTCCCCACAAATCCTTAACGATCCATTCGGTTTGATGGGTGTTACAATTGGGGTTTCCCAAGGAGCGTGGTCTGTTGTTTCTAAAACACCCTGGGCTATTAATTTATCAAGTTGCTCATTAATCTTTGGTTTAAGGGCAAAAGGTACGCGACGAGGCTTACGGTGGATGGGGGCTACTTCAGGGTTAAAGTTAAATGATATCGGGGTCCCCTTGTACTCGCCTAGTTTGTCTGCAAAGACGTCCTGGAATTCCTGGACGAGGGCCTCCTCCTAGTCGTTGCTTCTGGTTTGGTGAATGCCGGCTACCTCGATCCCGAGTGGGGTGAACCATTGAAGGCCTAACAAACTTGGCCGGTCGCGATCGACGATGGTCAGCGGTAATGACGCAGTACGATTTTTGAATGATACTTGGACTTGGATGGAGCTGACGACTGGAATTTGGTTCCCCTGGTAATCTTTGAGTATAATTCTTTGGGCTCTGAGGTCTTGCCACCGGACGGCAGGGATTAACTGTTTAAGGGTCTTCCAGGAAACCATCGAGAGGGACGATCCTGAGTCGACTTCCATCACACAAGGTTGGTTCTCGATGGTGACCCTCACTCGGATCTTCTTTGCATCTAACGATGAAGCGTGGTAATGGTTTGGTGTGCCTGTTCCCATCTCGTTGAAGTGGCAAGTGTTTTATTTCTGTAGGAGTGGTTGGTCCATTGGTGTTTCAAGTGTTCCCAACTCACAGGACGATTCCCTGTGGTCTGGCGGTAGTTGTTTTCTCTCCGAATTGGGCTGGATCCTCGCTTGCTTCTACAGATCTTCCTGATGTGGCCTCTTTTCCCACAGGAATGGCAGAGCGCGTTGAGGAATTTGCAATCTGATCATGGGTGGTTTGCCCCACATTTGCCCGTGCATTGGTACAGTAGTCTTCAATTTTACGAGTTGCATTGGTGGCGTTCGGACCGGAGCCGGTTGATCTCCTCCTCATCACTTTCTGATGGAGATTCAAGGTCCTCATGGTGGGCCGCTGTTGTGTGCCTCTCTAGGCGAGGTGAGGTATCGTTGGTGAGTTGACGGAGCGGTGCGTTGGTGCGGCACATTCGGGTGGCCGACTTCCTGGTTGCTTCTGCTGCAGTAGCATCTTTGATGACATCAGCAAGATCGATGTCCCCTTTGGCCATGATCTTGCTCTGTGCCGTTTGGTCATCTAATCCCAGAACTATTCGGTCTCTCAGAGCTTCTTGGAGGTCTGCAAACCCACAGAAACTTCCCAGGTTCCAGAGGTCCGCGATGAAATCTGCAACACTCTCTCCTTTCCATTGGCCCCTCTGATAAAACTCATGTCTTCGGACAAGCATTGGTACAGCGGGTGCATCGTGGGCCCATAGAAGGGGTGCGAGAACGTCCCAGTCCATGGATTTCACCTCAGCCGGTTTTGCTAGTGCCTTGGCCATCTTAAAGATGGCAGGCCCGCAATGGGTCAGGAACACTGCTCGCTTTTTTCCCGTAGTTGCGTCTTTCAAGTTGTTGGTTTCCAGAAACCTGTCCATGTATGAGTCCCAGTCTTCTTGTGCCGGGTCTAATGGAGCGGGTGGTATGGTGCCGCCGGACATGTTTTCCGTTGTCGATGTGCCTTCAGTCACATGCTCTGTTTGGTGCTCTGGAGTGTTCAATCAGCTCAGATGTCTCCGCATCCCATCCTCGTCACCAGTGTTAAGTTCTGCGCATGGGTGCAAGGAGCAGAGATGAGGCAGTGAACAGTGAACTTCAACGCATACTGAACAGAGCAATCACCTAAGGCAGCAGCAGCCCTTTTATAGGGTTTGCTGCTGTGCTATTAGCCAATGAAAAACATGGAAGTGTTAAACCCTTGAACCAATGAGAGTTGGCCCATTAACAGCCAATCAGATTTCCCAGAAAGGACCAGTCCAATGTCGCTATTATCAGCCAATCAGAAGTGCAGGATTAGAACCCTGCTTTTTACTTAAGGTTGTTACAATTTATTAAACGCCTTTATTAGTTCATAACACCCATTACTTGTCCCAGCTTCTGCCAACCTAGTAGTCCAAAAGCAAGTAAAAATGCAAGTAGAAAAATAGAGACCACTTTATTGGGAAGGTAACAGTGTTCCGTGCACCTTCAACTTTGTAACAGAGATGAGTACTGCTCCCTAGAACTGGAAACTATTAGCACCTATGTGCGAGGGGAACCTTTACCTTAACCTTACTCAAGTCTAGTGATCAGAATTTTACAAAGTATTCCAGAGAAGAGCATGCCACAGAGTTTATGAATGTCTTAAAATGTTAGCATTTGTTCCCAAGAACTTTCCTAATGTTACCTTATGAAATATCCCCTTTTCATAGCTGTCATATGCGGAGTCAACATATGTTTACATACAACACTCTATAATAAACTTAAAAAACTTTTTTAAAAAAATAGTCAAATAGTGACTGCTGGCAATTGTGTATTTTAGTATTTTAGTCCTGGTGCTTTTTTTTTTAATCTAAAAGACAGTCCCTTTATTATGCTTGTAGAGAACATGGTTGTCAGAGCATGAAGTTCTGGTTTTATCACTCATTATCTAAACTTATCTTGATGTTTTATCTCTGCAGAAGGTGGTTTGATTGCTTCTCTGACCATAAGGTGAGTTCTCTAGATAATTGTTTGATAAAATTAATGAGACCTTAGACACTCTTACAAATGAGGGCTCTCTGTAACAGGGGTGTCAAACTCGATTTTATTGAGGCCCACATCAAGGTTTTGTTTGACCTTGGGAGGGCAGGGTGAGGCATGGCCAGCGTGGGTATGGCCAGCTTGACGTCACTCATGTCAGGAGTGCCTGTGGTGGCCCAAATGTTCAGCCAGTGAAAATGGACTCCTGAGTGGTTTTCAGCTGTGACGGCCTCCTGAAACCCTCTGCCAGTAAAATCGAAGCTCTGGAGGACAGCCTGCAGCCCTCCCCAGCTCCATTTTTGCTGGCAGAGGCACCATGGGCCAGTCCTTTGCTGTTTTCAGGTTAGCCCTGTGAGTCAGATCTAAGCATCCCATGGACAGGATCTGCCCCATAGGCTTTGAATTTAACACCCCTGCTCTAGAGAATAACTTGATCTAATTATTATAGATAAACCAGGAGGCTTAGAATGATGAAAAAACTTTTAAAACATGTAGTCCATATATTTTCTTTCTTTTTTTCTGACCTTCCCCAACCCTCTTCTACAAGAAGCCCATCTTCAAAAAAAATTATGCTTATGGAAAGGGAGCTGGGATACTTTTGATTACTAAAATTTAGTTCTTGCCAGGTTGTTCCCATCTGGCATAAATGTATAAGTTGGAGGAAGCAGGCAAGCAACATACATTTGTTCATAAAGCAATCTTTTTTTTCTTAAGCTACAGTGCTTCTAAGACTACTATTTAATAATCAGCAATAACATTGAAATTTGTCTCTCTCATTTCCTGGCCACAATCAAATTAGGTAGATAATTTTTAATGCATTTTTTTCTGTCTGTTCACATTCTCATTTGATGAAAGTGAATTTGTTTTAGAAATTATTTTACAAGCTAAGAAAAAAATAATTTGGGAGTTATCTATATTGGCAGAATATGTTCCTGCATTTATTTCATTATGAGGTACTAATATGCTGTCTTTCTGTTATGGACTAAGCCAACGCAGCAGTAATAACCCTAAATAGCTTTACTTTGCAGCAGGCTCGTAACCCTGCACTCCTCATTGGCCCACGAATAGCGAGTCATGATTGGTCGTTTCTGGCCAGTCTGATTGGCTGTTAACAGGCCCCTCTAATTGGATGCTTGTGAAAGCGGTAAACTCAAATCATTGGTTGTTTTGACAGCAGCCAGCTCTATAAAAGAGCTGCTGCTGCCCAAGTATTTGCTCTGTTCTTATTTCACAATAAAGAGTTGAAGTCACCGTTTGATGTCTCATTTCTGTTCCTTGCGCCCATGCTCAGGACTTAACACTTTCATTCTTCAGTCATCTCTTCTATGGTGTGCAGTTTTTGTGGCTTCTTCAATTCTATTAACTCCTGTCATTCCTAAAAGGGATGCTGCTCTTTAACAAACATTTGAAGAATTACTCTGTTCATGAGAAGTGTTATGCCTGGGTTCCCCAACCAGGGTTAAGGAGACAAGCTAAACAGAATGTGCAGCATTAGTCAGATAGGCACAGAGATAAATGAGTGAGCTAAGCTTGTATGTTTGTTAACATACAGTAAAAAATAATAGATACGCTTGTGCTATCAAAAATATAGTTTATTCCATTATGAGTTCATAGCATAGTCAAAATAACAGTCCATTAGTCATGTATCATTTAGTCAGTCCATTCAAGGATATTCAGTTAGCAAAGTCCGTGTAGAAATATCCTATGTCAGTTCACTTACAAATCAGTCCTTTGTCTCTCTCCCGTTGGAGTAACGCAGTCTTGAGTCCATGCAGTAATTAGGGATCATCAAAGCCAGAGAGAGAGCAAGCTGTCGTCTTGCTTCTTTCAAAGTGCTTTCACAACCACTCCCCTAATTACATTCCATATTTAAAGTTGCAGACACTTTAACTTATAAACTATGATTACATATTTATTATTTTACCTAAACCAGTTAGGGTAAACAATGTTATCCCTAACATTCTCCCCTTTTAGGAAATAATAATAAATATAACTATTTACATCTTTAAATCATATTTGTTACAACTCTCTTTAAACTTGACTACTCCTTGAGCTTTTGTAAATTGGTCTGCAATGTTTTCTTCCGTCATGCAGTATTCCAATTTAATTAGCCCATTTTTTACAGATTCTCCAACATTTAAGTATCTTAAATCAGTATGCTTTAATCTAGTTTTTACAGCAATATTAGTAGCTAACTTTATGGATGCCTGGTTGTCCTCGTACACAATAATGGAATCTTTAACAATTATACCCATGTCTAATAATAGCTGTTTGTACAAAATTAAGTCAGTGCATAGTAATGACAAACATGAAAATTCCGCTTCCATCGTGGACAAGCTGATATGCTGTTGTCTGATTGACCTCCACCCTATTAGTGTTTTACCAAATAATATAGCCATCCCAGATGTTGATTTTCTAGTGTTTATATCAGTTGCAAAACTTGCATCTGCATAGGCACTAAGACTCAAATCACCCTTTGGTTCTATATACAATGCATGGTTCATTGTTCCTTTAAGATATCTTAAAATTCTCTTTAATGATTGCCAATGACATTGATGTGGATCTGAATTAAAACGTGCCAGCTGATTTACACTATAATCTATATCTGGCCTTGACCAATTGCTTATATATGATAAGCTGCCAATCAAAGATTGATATATGGACTTATCAAATTTGGGACTTTGATCATCAGTTTTGCAAACTTCCTGACTCATTGGAGTCTTTGCCAGTTTACAAAGTTCCATTTTATATGTTTTAATTAATTGGCAAATTTTATCTTCTTGAGATATCTTAAATCCATTTTTTGTTTTGTTAATTGTCAATCCTAGATACTTTTTAATTTCACCTAAATGCTTTAATTTTATCCTTTTAGCTAATAATGATATAATCTCATTAGCTTCATTATTAGTCTTAGTTATCAAAGCAATATCATCTGTAAATAATAACAATAATGACACCGTTCCATTATTTTCTCTTTTAAACACACATGGATCTGCTAAACCAGATTTAAAACCTATATTGTTTAATTCTTTCACAATATATTGATTCCACTCAAAGCCAGATTGTTTCAATCCGTAAAGACTCTTTTTGAGTTTCCAACAATCATTACTATTTAATTTATTGTCTTTTATAACAATTGGCTTTTTCAAATATATAGTGTGCTGCAATGGTGCATGCAAATAAGCAGTTTCTACATCTAAATGGTTAATGACATAGTTTTTCTTAGCTGCCCACACTAATGCTGCTCTCAAAGAAGTTGCTTTAAGACTTGGTGCAAAAACTTCATCGTAATCAGATGCAGTTTGATTAAATCTTTGAGCTACCAACCTAGCCTTATGGGTAACAGTCCCATCATTTCCAGTTTTTACTTTAAATATCCATTTGCACCCAATAGATTTTTCTCCTGGAGGTAATTTAGTATCTTCATATACTTTCATTACCTTTAATGAATTTAGTTCTTTTTCCATTGCCTTTTGCCAATTCTCCTGATCCTTAGCAGGATACATCCTAAGTTCATCTATACTAGTTGGAACTTTAGTTACTTGGCAAACTATATTTGCTTGATACCTATCAGGTGGTCTAGTTACACATGTAGTATGTCTAGGTATTACAGGACTTACAGGTGGACTTTCATTTATTAATTGTTCTTGATTATCTAACTCTTCCTGATCAACTGTTTCCTCTTGTTCTGATCCTATTTGTTCTTCGTGGACTTCTTCTTTAATTGGACTCTTCTTATAACTAGTCTGTTCTTTCTGCCTTTTGTAGGGTTCAATTATTACTTCATTATTTAAATCTTGCTCTAATCTATTCCATCCTACATGTTCTAGGAATTTAGCACTAGCACTGGTGTAAACTCTAGAAGTACCTGGTTCCCAGAATCTATAAGATCTATGACTAGATTTATATCCTACAAAAAATAATCTTTTAGCTCTATGCTGTTCTTTTTGTGTAAATTGTGTAGGGATCTGCACCCATGCTGGTGCTCCAAATGTGTGCATGTAACTTAAATCAGGTTTTGTACCATGCCACAGTGTGAATGGTAATTCACCTGTTGTTGAATTAACAACATTATTTAATATATGATTACCACACATTATTGCTTCTCCCCACAAATTGTCAGGTAATCCTGAATCAGACATCACAGTTCTTGTCATTGATTGCAGTGTTTGGCCTCGTCTCTCTATAAAGGCATTATGTTGTGGCCTATATGGTGCAGACTTTTTATGTTGAATACCTAACATTCTAAGTCTATTCTGGAATTTATTATTTGTAAATTCCGTACCATTATCTGTTATAAGAGTTACTAATTTCTTTTTAGTTTTCCTTTCTGCAAATTTTATCCAATTAAAGAAATTTTGATACGTTTCAGTTTTGCTCTTCATTAAATAGCAAAACCCATATCTAGAATAGTGGTCCATTATACTTAATATGTAACGAGCTCCTCCTACACTTGGTTTTTTTCAGACCTATTAAATTAGCAAATACTACTTCTAAAGGTTCTTTGGTTGTAAATCCATCAACTCTATTAGCCGGTGTGACCCTACTCTTGCTTTGATTGCAAGCATAACATTGCAAATACTTATTACAAGTTTTTAAACTTATTCCTTTAGATAATTCAACAGTTTTCTTAAGCATTTTAAAATTTAAATGCCCTAGCCGTTGGTGTAACAAGTGAATACATTCATCATGAGGTTTCTTATTGTCATAAACTGTGTTAGCCACCTTTAAACCATTATCATTTAACACATATAATTCACCTCTTAAAGATGCAGTAATTTTCTTATCTTCTTTCTCAATTTTGCAGTTATCTCCTTTAAAGGTAACTACATATCCTAGTTTAACCAAAATTCTAACTGAAATTAAATTAAACTTAAGTTGTGGTACATATAACATTTTTACATTCTCTTTTATAAAAGAACAATATGCTATACCTTGACCTTTAGCTTTCAGTTTCCAGCCATTTGGCTAACGATATCTGCTGTGTACTCTTGGACATTTTAATAAAATTTTTGTTATCATTTGTTATACAGTGGGATGTTCCACTGTCAACCACCCATAAATTATTTTTTACAGCTCCGTTAGTATACATGGCTAACTCTAAATTTTTATTTATCTTTTGATGACTTTTAGTATTCTGGCCAGCGTTCTGGCGCTTTGTTTTTTTCAAAATCTTGCCAAATGTCCTCTTCCTCCACAATTAAAACACTTTTTAATTGTGTATGCAGTAGGAGATTCATTATCTTCTTTTTGAAGTTGCTCCCTCCTTAAATGGTGTCTTTCAAGCCTTCTTCTGGCCTCTTCAATCAATCTGCCAGTTATATCAGTTAAAATTAAACTTTCCTTTGGCAATATTTCAAGGGAAGTAACGTAGTTATCATAATTTTCGTCAAGTGAAGATAGAATTATGTAGACTTGGTGTAGTTCAGAGAAAATAAGCTCTTTCCCGTGCAGTTCTTGAAAAATGCTTTTTATAGTTTTCAAATGACTCAGCATATCACCATTCGTCTGGAGATGCGTCCTGAAAAGCTTCCGTGTTAGATTTATGTGAGCACCAACATTATCTCGGACATAAATCCTCTTCAGCTTCTGCCAACATCCAACAGCTGTTTGCTCTCCACGGATATGAACAAGTTGTTGGTTAGACAGTGTTAATCCAATTATGCAAATAGCTTGTTGATTTTTATGCATAAATTCTTCTATCTTTAGTCTATCTTCATCATCCTCTGGGTCCCATTCCTCTATGTTTGGTGGATTTTCAATTATGTTCCACAAACCTTCTCTTCGTAGAAGCAGACTACATTTCATAGACCATGATACATAGTTTGTTCCATCCAGCTTGGATATAAGGGACAAACTTTGTAGATTGACTTGTGCCATGTTTTCTTATATGGATATAAAACTATAATTAATAAAACACAGCTGTCTGTTTACTGTAATGTATAACAACACAAACTCTCACTTTTTACATAAATCTGTTTTATCCTAGTTAAACTGACTTTGCAGCCTCTGGGCCCATAACCAGTGTTATGCCTGGGTTCCCCAACCAGGGTTAAGGAGACAAGCTAAACAGAATGTGCAGCGTTAGTCAGATAGGCATACAGATAAATGAGTGAGATAAGCTTGTATGTTTGTTAACATACAGTAAAAAATAACAGATACGCTTGTGCTATCAAAAATATAGTTTATTCCATTATGAGTTCATAGCATAGTCAAAATAACAGTCCATTAGTCATGTATCATTTAGTCAGTCCATTCAAGGATATTCAGTTAGCAAAGTCCGTGTAGAAATATCCTATGTCAATTCACTTACAAATCAGTGCTTTGTCTCTCTCCCATTGGAGTAACGCAGTCTTGAGTCCATGCAATAATTAGGGATCATCAAAGCCAGAGAGAGAGCAAGCTGTCATCTTGCTTCTTTTAAAGTGCTTTCACAACCACTCCCCTAATTACATTCCCATATTTAAAGTTGCAGACACTTTAACTTATAAACTATGATTACATATTTATTATTTTACCTAAACCAGTTAGGGTAAACAATGTTATCCCTAACAAGAAGTAAAATCCATTCAATTTGCCTACCCACAATGTTGTTATAAAATTTTGAAAAGCCTTTTGTGACTCACTTCATTCAAATAATTTCCTACTTGTGGCCCTTTAAGGTGACAACAGAAATATGTCTTCTACTATTCACAACAGCAAAAAATAAAAATATCCATTTGCAGATGTTATTCATTTAGGGTTGATAATCCAGGGTTCTAGGGAGTACAGGTAGTCATTACATGTAGTGTATGCCACTATTAACGGTTTAAGGAGCATCAATAGGAACGAGTTATTAATATGAACCCACGGAAGTCCTAACAAAGTTTAAACATTTGTTTAAGCATTAAAATAAAAACAAAAGCAGAAAGAGTAAGGCAAACCCAGCATGGCAGTTTCAATGGCCTATAAATGGGAAGCAGTGGAAGTATATTCATACTTGCATGAAAAATAATCTTATTAAGGAAACAAATTACTGGCTGCCAACATAATTTTGTCTGCCTTCAACTTCTGTCAGTGCCGTGGGCTTTTAACCCACTTCAAATGCAGAGAGTCTTTGGGTTTGCATAATTGGCCCTGAAATAATTCCTTTGTTTCAAGTTTGATAGAATCACTTGTAGCGCATCCAGCAACTGCCAGAAGATTAAGGTGGTAATGAGATTGTACCTTTCCTTATTCTCGTTAGTTTGTCGGGACGAATAATTGATGTGCCATTTTTTGCTCTTGCCTTGAGAATGGATTAACACAATGACATTTTCTATTCTCAAGAAGCTGTTTTTAAACATACTTAGCAAACTAAAATAGATCTGTTGGTCTCTGCAAAATGAAAACAGGAATTGCTGGTTATAATTGTTTTCTTTCCCCCTCCCCTTTCTTGTATAATTCTGAACTGTAGGATTTTAAATTGCTTTTAAATGTGGCTGTGCAAATCAATGCCATGGTGTGTTCCAAGCAGTCCTGCATTTATTGTGTTTGTTTGGCACTATACATAAAGATATTCTGGGGAGAGGGTCGGCAATAATATTAAAATTTTTAAAAGTAACATCTTACTGATTTACAGATTCTTTAATTATAGTAAAACCAATGAAAGATAGCTTCAAATTATAGATCTCACCATATTGGTTATGCTCATCAATGTTTGATTAAGCAGATTGGCTTCAGCCTGATGGAAAATATAATAGTTAATATCAACTTCTTCCTTTGATATAAGATCTTGCAGTCATAGCACCATTGCAGATATAAGTGCACAACACACAGAAGCAAATAGATCTCATTTGTTTTAGGCACTGAATATTTTAACAGAGATCAGTAATGGCTGATCCTATCAAGACATTAATTGGAACATTACAGATTTAAATAAAGTGTATATAGGTTTAATCAATATTGGTTCTTATTAAAGTACATGAATTCTTTTTCATGAATTTTATAAATAATTCATAAATTCTTGGTGAGTGTTTAAGTGAACAGATGACAAACTTATAATTCCAGAGGTACCTTGAACAGCTTGACAGCTCAGATCCACCAATAAAGAAGAATATTTGTAGCTCAGGATTGAACGAGGGTTGAAAGGTTTCATTCATTCTAGCACTGATGGGGTTACCTAATTTGGGTAATGAAACATCTGCAAGAAAACAAGCAAGCTCAGAGAGCACCAAGGATCCTTCAACTCAAATGCAGCTGGCCTGTGGCAGAGTTGCATCTTTATGCAATGTGGTGCTGTAAAATATGGTTGAATTGGCACCCCAAAGGGGCTTTCTAGAAACTCCAGTTGCCTCTTGAAAAAGCACCTTTGGGGCAACCATGACCTGGATGACTCCATAGACATTTAGCTTGAGTTGGAGGATATCTCAAAACATGACCCTGAGCAGTGGAAGAAGAAGAAAAAAAAGAAGGGGGGGGGACTGATAAAGAAATCCTTTCTTGATGTAACCTGAATATATTTAATCTTATATCAAATTTGTATAACCCACACATGATACAATGGAGGGAGAAAACCCAGATGACCAGAACTTATCACCTCTGAGAGGCACAGCCAGGAGATGAGAAGATCATAAAAAATTCCACAGTGAGATGTGTCCTGGGAATCTCTGGAAAAGTTTGTTCTAAAAAGAGGGTGGGTGAAAATTAGGTATGCCCTGGGAAACTGTGAAAAAGATCATTTCTACAGAAGGGGTCGGTGGGGGGGGAATTAATATACTGGCTTTTGTTTCACTAAATACACATCAACATAAGGGGAGGAGTTCTAATCTCCCTTATCTATCCCTGTATGCCTGAGGGACATCAGATGCTGCTTTGAATTCCTACATGAATTGCCTCAACTCAATAAAGGATTCCTTTTGATATATTTGGTTTTCATTCATTCTTGTTAAGTGAATGGGAAAAAGTTCTGTAGCCTGACAATAACATACATACCATAACATCCACGAGAAATTACAAAGACATTCATTAGCATAATCAAGAACTGGGCTTCATCACATACTTGGGGCTCTAGACTTGATCACAGAAATGTGTCTTGAAGGCCTTGTGAAAGGTCAACAGACTCAGGGTTAAACTGATCTCCAGATGGATGGAATCTAAAGGACAGGCATCACAGCAGAACAAACTCCCCTTCTGGTCTTCTGGTTTCTGTTTCTTCTACAACTTTATGAATAATTGCTTTGCAGCATAACTCAGAGAAAAGACTTGAACACATGTATAATAGATCGTAAATTGTGGAGATTATGTCGTTATTAACTTTAGTCAGCAACTCATATTAATTTTAGCTATATCCAGATGGAATCAGTAATTTCTTATTCCTGTGCCATTCACACACAAATAAAATTTTGATGAATTTCATTTTTACACATTACTAAATTTAGTATGTCTTTCTTATTTGAAAAATCAGTTTTCTAAGATTTTACATCTAAATTTGATAGAATATTATTTAAATTATTATTTTTATGAGAATTGGTTACAAAGTTATCTTTTCATCACTATCATAAATATGATTGGTTACTACAAAAAAAGGCAGACACTAAACAAGGACTATGTACATTTTTTCTTTATTGTTTTTGTTAGTGTATATCTCCCAGAGTCACATTTTTTTTAAAGTTGGGCAGCCTTATAAATCTAGTTAAGTAACATATTCAGAACTGGGCTTCAAAATAGATTAGAAGGCTGCCAAATCCTACCTTTTTAAGAATCAAAACAATTAATTCAAAAGGATTAGTGGTTGCTTGGCATAATTACTACTATAAAGTGAGTCAACAGACTTAGTAATAGCTGCTATCCTCCCATCCCATCCCAGTTTTAAGTTCATTTGCTTGCTTATTCATTCATACATTCATCCTGCCACAATGCAATGATTTGTCCAATTTGCAGTATGGCTTCTGGAATTAAAGAGAAAAGAAGACAGATAAAGAATGATTTAGAGATACCCTGCTTTTCAGTTCCTCTTTAGTACTTTGTATCTCTTCTGGAAGCAGAGAGAAGAGGGCTGTTAATGCTATATTACCCTTTTCAATTTTGTCCAAATGATATAGTTGACTGGACAGAATTATTTTAACCCCCAGTTGTCAGGGCTCTGCAAATGTCAGGAAATCCTAGCTTTGTGGAAATTATCTAGCTAAGAGAACAGGAATGGAGTGACTGTATACATTCATCCACCTTCAACGGTTGAAACAAGACTGAATGAGGAAAGGAAACTCAAAATCTTCATGGGAGAATGGGACAGTACTGTAAAAGTGTCCAGAAATATTACATGCCTGTAGCTTCTGTGTCCCCCCCTCCCCCCTCCCACACAATTCAGAAAATGTCAAATTTCTGATATGGCTACTGAATCACAGATGAAATAAATAAATAGTAAGTTAATTTTTAGCAATTAACTCTTGTCTGAGGGAATTGTACCTAGGTATGATCAAGACACATTTTCCCCCATGGTGCCATCTTTTTAAAGATCAAAATGATTATGACCAAGACCAGGAATGGGGCCCTTTTACAACCTGTAGACTTCAACCTCCAGAATTCCTGAACTAGAACGGCTGGCTTAGGAATTTTGGAGTTGAAGTCCACAAAGGCTGTAGTTCCCCACTTTTGATCTGGACTATATTTGGGAATTACATAATTTTGTTGACTCAAATGTGGGCAACTGCTGAATAGCATTTCTATCTAATTATTGACCTCTATTTCAAATTGCAACTGCAGGTCTTTTGTTAATTGCTGAAATATGGCTTGTTTGCATTTTGCAATACTGAGGCATCTGTCCTACTTTTTTTCATACTAAATATTCTGCATTGATCATGAGATCAGCAGTGCTGCAATGATAAATGTGCCAATCCCACCATGAGCAACTTTTCTTGTTCAATTGCCACTCTGAATGGTATGTGAAGCTCACAGCATCCGTCCACATCCCAAAAATGAAGTATTGAATCGCAGCTGGATTTTTCTCAGCAAAGAAAGTGCAAAGGCATCAAAATAAGCCAAGTTCTGTAAAGGAAAGAACAGTATTTATCAGAATACTTCTCAGATACAATTATTTCTCAGCAATGTTTTAATAGATAGTACAAAGGCTCAAAAGGATCCTGAGCTTCGACAATTCTTCAAGAGTATTGCTGGAAAAAAGTACTCTTCTGTTTCTAAGCACTCACTCATGGGTACGCCAAACAAGGCTTCAGAAGCAAAGAGACTCAATAAGTTGAATTGTCTCATTGCTGTACACCAAGAAGGTAGACTGCATCATCTCTGTAACATGTTCAGGAATAATGCCCAGTGGTGGGATTAAAAAAAAAAAATTGCTACCAGTTCTGTGGGCATGGCTTGGTGAGTATGGTTTGGCTTGGTGGGCATGGCTTGGTGGGTGTGGTGAGGAAGGATACAGCAAAATCTCCATTCCCACCCCACTCCAGGGGAAAGATACAGCAAAATCTCCATTCCCACCCCAAATTCCCTTCCCTTCCCTTCCCACCCCACGAACCTGCTTTCCAGCTCCGTTCTCCTGTGCAGGGCAACAAAAGAAGACCCAGCCGATAAGCTGGGACTTGGGAGGCAGAAAATAGATTGGGGGGGGGGGCAGTCAGAGGTGGTATTTGTCGGTTTTCCAAACAACTCAAAATTTCTGCTACTGGTTCTCCAGAACTGATCAGAACCTGCTGAATACCACCTCTAATAATTGTCCTATTTCCTACAAGTCTGTTTATAAGCAAAGCAAAATATCTAATATTGTATTATACCACTCCTATCAATGCCCTGCATTATGAATACTGTGCATTGTTTATGCTCAACAGTAAGCAATGAAGCAGTCTCTTAAGGAAAGCCATTAAATTTAATAGAGGAAGAAAAAAAATTGCTATTGTCAACATTGAGAAGTAGTAATACTAAATATCGACTGTAGGATGCTGAAATCAGTATGGTGATCCTCTGCTTCAGCATCATATGTTTGAAGGTTTCTGAATGCAACATATTTACAAACTGAATTCTCAGTGTTGGGAGAGAAAGGAAGAGAAAAGAGTTGCCTTATGGGGTAAATGAGTGGCATAAAAATAATTAATTACATAAATATAAACAAATAAAACAGGATGGTTGTAGATCATCAGAGGTAGTAATAAATACACCTTTCTAAACAAATAATGTGTCTGGAATATAATAACAGATCAAATTTTATTGCCCTTATTTACAGTAATTCCTGGAAATACTTGGATTATCCAACAGAAGTTTAATGAATATTGCTTTAATCAATATTGCTTTAAACAAAATCTAATCATACCATAAATACACTGGTTAAGCTATTACCAGACATTAACTGTTTTCATGGCCCCTTTTTGTTGAAAATAGTTAATGTCTGGTAATAGCTTATCCAGTGTATTTATGGTATGATTAGATTTTGTTTAAAGCAATATTGATTAAAGCAATATTCATTAAACTTCTGTTGGATAATCCAAATATTTCCAGGAATTACTGTAAGTGAGGGCAATAAGATTCCATCTTTATTATATTCCAGACACACTATTTGTTTGGAAAAGTGTATTTATTGCTACCTCTAATGATCCACAACCATCCTGTTTTATTTGTTTATATTTATGTAATTAATTGTTTTTATGCCACTCATTTACCCCATAAGGCAACTCTTTTCTCTTCCTTTCTCTCCCAACACTGAGAATTCACAGAGTTTGTAAATAGGTTGCATTCAGAAACCTTCAAACATATGATGCTGAAGCAGAGGGTCACCATACTGATTTCAGCATCCTACAGTCGATATTTAGTATTACTACTTCTCAATGTTGACAATAGCAATTTTTTTCTTCCTCTATTAAATTTCATGGCTTTCTTTAAAAGACTGCTTCATTGCTGTGAGGAATTGTTAGATCCCCAGGTTGCATCTGAACAGAAGCCAAACACAAGGAATCTACTACCAGGAAAAACTAGGAATGATTATCCTGATGATCACTTTTTTCTTCTTCTAGGTAGCAAGACATATATTACCATTTCTGTAATTTGCTTAATGGTGAGTTCTGTTATTTATGACAGCAGACATATTAAATAAACACAATTGAAAAGCTTTCAATATCTTCAATTTTGTACCTCTATTGTTCTGCAGACTGCCTGACTGAGCACACTTCCTGAACTGTAAAGTCCTTTCAAAACATTCCTTTCATGATGCTTTTCCTTGAAACTGACAGAAAGAGTAAGAATTTGGGAAACAAAAAAAAATCATGGAAAACAAATAAAACCGGTAATATTTATGCACATTTTTCAGCTCATATTTTACTAAGAGAAGTGCAGAAATGCTGTATATCAATTATGAAACATTATCTTGGAAAAATAAACCAAAAACATCAGTGTTGAGGAAATCATGAAAATGAATCTCATTTTATCTTGAAGCCAAAGAAAGATATGTGAAATACTTAGCAACTTTGGCCCTAACTTTGTTCCTTTGAGTTCCAGTTTCTTTGGCTATGTTTCTTTTGCACCACCCCATTTTTCAAAACACAAATTTGTTAGACATTTTCAAGGCTCATCATTCTAAGTTCTAAGGTCCTGTTCTAAGCTTTGTTTGTCAGTTCATGAGAAGTAAAATGGATTTATCCTTGGTAAAATCTCTCTGTGTAATAGCAAAGAGTAGATACCAACTTAATGATATGTGATCAATCAACATGAATCTAGGTACTATAAAAGCAAAAATTAGCAGATATCCATTATTTTGTAACTTTTGCCAGCCATTCTTCTTTATTTTTAGAACCAATCAAAAGACTTTATGAGATTAATCTATTCCTCTCCAACATATTTTAGAATCAGAAAAAAGAAGAAGAATATTCGCAAAACACTTGGGATCCATAAACAGAAGCTTGTAATGTTGTGATTCAACTTTGAAGCTGAGTAATTACCTAATAAAACTTTCATCTAGAAATAGTCCAAGGTTAGTGTAAAACCTGTAATTTACACTTTACAAGTGCAGTCCTGTTCGCAACCCTTAAAGAGGGAGAACAACTTTCCTTCTTTCTTTCTTGTCTTTACTATCAATAACCAGAGCAATCTGCTTTGGGCCCCTGATTTATTTGCTAACATAAAAATATAGTAATTTTATAGAACACTGGCAGAAACAATGAAAAAAGTCTTAGATCATAGCAGGAAACATAGTTAACATTAAGGCAATGTCTAAGATGTTAAATGAGAAAGCAAATAAAAGATTCTTTACTGTATTCTGTGGTCTAAATATTTATTTCCATATCTCCTTGTGAAGTTGTAGAGGTTATGCTCTGAAGGAAAACAGGGAAATAACTTATGAAATTAAGCCAGTTCACATATAAGCATTATATTGTCTTTAGAATCGAATTTAGTTTAGTTTGTTTATTGGTAGTAATTAAAAAGCAGTGCAAACTATTTTCAATAATAAGACAACAATTTAAGAAGAATGCATTAAAGTAGCAAAAGCATTACTGCAATTGGTGTTCATCATATGAAATAGCAGTATCTTGCAGCTTTTTTTACTTTTCTCAGCTGCTTAGAATCAAATGATGATGTAATGCATGTGTGAATGAGCCATCTAACGTGGTTCACATACATGCATCACATACAGCATATTGATTCTACTTATTGTCAACTATAAATAATGTCCTTGAAAGCTTTGTTGCACAGGATATGCAAATACAAGAGAACTGAACCTAAGAAAGTCAAGTTTTGGTGCATCTCAATGTATTAATTTTTACAGAAAATTTGTGAATTGATAATTTATAAACAAGAGGATATTCTTATTTTATTTCAGGTTGTTTGCATGTTAGAATATGTATGCAGGTGTATATTTCCTTCCTTCCTTCTCTCTCTCTCTCTCTCTGTCTTTTTGTCTCTCTCTCTCTCTGTCTGTCTTTCTCTCTCTCTCTCTCTCTCTCTCTTTCTCTCTCTCTGTCTCTCTCTCTGTGTGTGTCTTTCTCTCCCTCCAAAGTATCTTGAACTTCCAATGAAACTTCTTTATATTTCCAATTCCAAGATAAATGAGGTAAATTATTTTTACCTTTCAGCCAAAATTTCTTCTCTGTCCTGAATGTGTTAATGCATATAGCTCCCATGTGGTGAGAATATCATCAAAAGTATTTTGGCCCACAACATAGACTTTAAATGAGAGTTTCTAGATTACACAGTATAATAAATACATGCTTGGACTAAAATTGAAATTTGCTTGTGCTTGTAGCACACTAACCAAAATGTGTTAAAACTTATCCCTATTTATATTTGGTTGGTTGGGTTTCACATTTTTAGCTCATCCTTTCACTTTCCTTACATTAGAAAGGAATGATGTACATAAGTATGTCAAACACAATCCCAACTTAGCTTTTCTTTTCACTCCTGCTATGTTTCCCTTTCTATAAAAGAGGAATAAAAATATTCTTCCAGTCTTCATATGCAAATGTAGTTTTTATGCATGCCTGAAGTAATTTTCACAGCCATTCTGCAGACAATTTGCATCCAAATGTTACATGTTAAATTTCTCTAATAAAACTTTCTACATATTCAGCCTTATCATTGTCATAATGGTACTTCATAGCACAAGACTTCATTTTTATTCATTTTTCTTAAATGTATATCCATTTCATTAAACAATTGAAAAAGAAGTTCATTGAAATTAGAAAGCTAATAAACTTTAATAAACAAATAAACAAATATCACTATCATTTTCATACATCTAAAATTATATGAACAATACAATATTGCTTGGGTCATTCAGTTTGCTGGAGATTCCTTATGTCCATTTCAAAATATTTTTTAAAATATTTTCTTAAAAAGCAATCTTCAACATGAACTTAAAGAGTTTTGAGATCCTCCCATTATCTATGCAAAATAACAAAAAAACAAAAAAACAAAGCAGAAACATTTTATTCTATTTAATAGGACAGCTTTATAACCAACCATCTATAATAAATCCAGGACTTTATTATTATTATTATTTGGCCTTCCAGGTCTTATGAAAACAGGTCTTAAGTCAACTCTGGGTTTCTTTGTCCTTCTTATATCATTGCACTATTTTTCCAAAAGTATAATTGAGCATTTCAAAGTCTTTTTATAGAACAAACTTTATTAATTTTTTTTAACACACACAAACAAAACATTGGATGTAGTAACATAAAATATCTTTTTATTTAAAAAGAAGATAATTCCAAATTATCACACTTCTATATATATATTTATCTTATCTAATCAACTTCATATCTTTTCAAAACTTTTCTTTATTACTCCCTTTCATTCTATTTAGTCATATTACTTCTGTCTTAAAAAATATATACTCATTGAATATATTTTCATTAGTATTCTTCCACATCCTGTCAGACTTAAGCAAACATGACACAAAACATAAATACATAAAACTTCTTTTTGGAAGGCGGCTTATCCCGAGTTAACTCTTTCTATACAGACATCAATCAAAATTTATACTCACTTAATGTACTATCTCATATCTTATTTAACATTCTCTATTTTCTCTACTTCCGGTTTTGCGTGGCTTTGGCAGCAGCAGGAATTTGCTTGTCTGCAATTCCTGCTGTGCTTGCTGCCAAGGTGCCCCCGATCCAAATGGGTCTGGGGGATATGGCTGCCCTGTAGAGGCAGCTGAAGAGAGAGGGGATCCAGACAGGGGTTTGGGGGTGTCGCAGACCCCCTTCCCAGCCGGAAAAACCCCTTTTTCCCAAGGTGGTGGAGCGGCGGTCAGTGATGGCCGTCACAAAGAAGCCTGCAGCCAGGTAAGATTTGTGCTGGAGGTTGCAGGAACATTTGGCTGAGCCAAGACAATAACAACTCTTAATTACCCTGGAAACTGAACTGTTTGAATTGCCTGAGGATACATTGTTTCCCAAAGAAGACTGGAAAGCTGCGGTTAAAGCTGTTAAGGGGATTTTTTTTTTTCTTCTTAACTCTCCCTCCCCATAGAAATAGCAGACGGAGATCTGGAAAATCTACTTGGGCACGGAAGGTAACTCAATTTGAAATTTAAAGCCAAGGGATAAAGGATTTCTGGACATTGGATTTAAAAAGAAACAACAACTTAAAATTGATTTGGTTTGCTTTGTGACTTTGAGATCTTTGTGAAATTTTGTTTTTTTAAAAAAAGGGACTAAAGACATTAGGGTTGCATTAAAAAATAAAGAGAAAAAATGGCATTATCTTTTGAAGGATTACAAATGGAATTTCAAAAACTGAAAAATGAAGATAAGGGTTCGTTTGGATCTATCTTTTGCTTTTTGGAAATGGCGATTTCTACCTACCAAGAAATACTACAGGATGAAGGAGAAGAAGCCATCTTTAATGGACAAACACACTTAGTGGAGGAAGAAAAGCGGAAGGGGGCAAGGAAAAGATGAACTTAGAACTTAAAAAAGCAACCAAGAAAAAGGAGATGAAAAAGCGATATGATGTCAGAAAGCAACAGAAAAGAGAAATACAACAGAGAGGGAAGATTAAGAGAGTGAAATTGGAGAGATGGGGGGGTCAAAAAGTTAGAATGGAGAAGAAAGAAAGGGGGAAAGGAAAGAGAAGTCATAAAGGATTTAAACAAGATGCAAAAAAATGTGTTTTTTTTCAGAGAAAAGGGGTGAGATAATCTTTTTTTAAAAAATGATTCTGCAAAAGTACATAAAAATGCATTGTAGACATTAGTATTTGAAGTTGAGTTGGAAAATTAGAATATTATATGATTTAAAATGTATTAAAGTGAAGTCATGATTTAATTATAGAGTTTAATTTCTTAATTTCATAATAGTATGAAATAGTATTTTTATTGTTTAAGAATTAATAATAGAATTTAATTTCTTATGAAACATTGCTTTTACTATATTATAAATTTAATTTTTTTTTTACTTGTTCTTAGTTTTATTATTACTTATTAAACTCAATATTATTTGTTTGTTTTACTATTTTGAAATGTAATACTTTGAATGTACGGAGCAGAATCAGCACGGAAAATATGTATTATTTTAAGTGTTATTTAGGGGGAAGATAAAAAGTTGTCATACTTCAATCTGGGTTTACAGGAGAAATATTGTATTAGATAGAAAGGATAAGTAGGTGATTGAAAGAAAACAGACCAAAGATGCAAATATAATTATTTAATTGAGATGGAATAAATAAAATAGAATTAAAAGAATGAGTAGGAGAGAGAAAATATATGGAGCATTTCAAAGTCTTGAAGCCATTGTGGTCTCAAAGGCTTTTGGTGATGAAATCTGAAAAATGTTATTGATTTTTTTTTTTTTTTTTTTTTTGTGGCTTCTAAGGTCTCCACTATTTGTTTATGATAAGGTGATCTAACTTCTATTCTCTGGAGGTCCTCCTTTTGAAATAACTGCTGAATGGAGTTAAGAAAAAAGAGTACCAATCCAATGCAATACATATAATTTTGCATTATTGTTAGGACATTTAAGAAATATTTCTAACTAGAGTAAATGTTAGGCATTTAAGAAATATTTCCAACATGAGGGAACTACATATTGCATGATATTGCTATAATCACCAGTTACTCATTTTAAGTGCCTACATGATAATAGACTGCAGTATGAATTGTAAAGATTAATAATAAAGTACTAAAAATGCATTACTATCAATAAGAAATTACAAAACCACAACAATATTCTGGGATAACATAATCCAAATCATCAATGACAAAAATAAAATAAAATAATGTAGACACTTAATATTTCATATTGGAATTAACTGCAAAACTGAAAACTAAAGAAATCAGGGTACTTGAATGGGAGGCATTATGAACAACATGTATATCATATGTTGTAAGATTTGAATAATAAACCTAGCAGATTATTTAGGGCTATAGAATAGCTACTTTTTTAATTTGCTGAATTTTTAGATTGCCTTTAATTAGTCTGTAAAAGTACTACAGTAGTGACTTGACTTGTTTTCTTCTTCCAGCTGTATTGCCTCTGAAACCTCATATTATAGCCAGCTCTGAAATTTACATCTCAAATTTCATAAATGTTATGAATTTCAACTTCTAAGAAAGGTGAATTTGAATTTCTCAGTCCCGTGCAACTGGGAAATAAGTGCATGCACATAACATCATTATTAGTGGTTATCTGTTTTTAATTGTTCTTAGAATGCAGTATGGCAGGCTGACTCTGCCCATAGTTCGATCCTGACCAGCTCAAGGTTGACTCAGCCTTTCATCCTTCTGACATCAGTAAAATGAGCACTCATATTGCTGATTCTGTAAAACCACTTAGTACTGTAAAACACTATGAAATCGAATAAGTCTAAGTGCTATTACTAAGTGCTGTTACTATTATATTACTCTAAATATTTCTATGTTGTTCTGTAAACATCAGAGATTTGCTTGTTTTTTTTTTTCATGTAACTTTGTTAGCTTTCTTAAGATCAGCTGAATAAATGCAAGAATTAACTAATTAACATATTCTGAATCATATATTTCTTCATATCAGCTTTCCACTTTATACTATGTATCTGATTTAATTATTTTCAGCCAAACTAAACTATAGTTATGCACAATAAAACATATGCTAAAGGGGATTTTAAAAAAAATAAAATTTTTCATATGCATCAGGAAAGAACTTTCCACATTGACAAATGTGAAATGAAAACCACAATTCATCACAGTCCTTTCATTTATTATAATTTATTTTGCAACACTTAACACTTCTATAGAGCATACCTTTATCATTCTATTCAGGCAGAAACCTCTAAGCTCTTTTAATTACAAACAAAACATGCTTGATGAATTTAATACTTAGTAGCATAACTGATCATGGATGAGCTTTAAAGAGATTCCAGCAATAAGTCAGTGAAAAATGTATAAGTTGGGATTTGTTACTCAGTTCAATCATTACAAGAAGGGAAAGAGAGTGAAGGAGATTAAAGATTTGCTTTATAAGTTTCATTTAATGGAAACTAAACCTGAGACATTAAGACTTTTTAAATGTTGAAAGGAAAAAAAGTAACGGTTGGGTTCCTACATAATAAGCAAAATATGACTTGCTTGTTTATAGTTTATTGTGTTATATAAAACAAATTAATAAAGTTTTCAAACATGTTTATAGCTTAGCATGTTCTGTGAACTTAGCATGTTCTGTGAACTCAATTGCAATAATCAAATGGACCATGGCTACTCAAAAAAGAATTCAATATAGTGAATTAACATATCAATTGAGCTGTAAAATAAGAATGTTTGGTTTTTGACTTTGCAGATACGGAAAATGGGAACAGTGAAAAAGAGAAAGGAACTGAGTGACTCTCAAATTTATCTTTTAATCAATGATTTGCCAGGGGTTTCTCACTCAGTGTACAAAGGCAGCAACATTTAATTTTATAATCGGTTTTCTCCCCTTTCTCTATCTTATCTGAACAGAAATGTTTGTCGTACTGTCATGGAATTGATATAAGAAAAGACTGGCATGTTAGGTTTTTTTAAACATTCCCAAATCTCTTTTTTCCAATAAAGAATGTTTCATTTTGCCAATCCTGTTCCTAAAATATTTTCCCCTATTTTAATCTATACATTTACCCACTTTTAGAAAACAAAATCCATAAAATTCAATGGGACTCACTTATGAGATGTCAAATTTAGGATTACTTGTTAATGTATCTATTCATAAAAATCAGATTATAAATAATAATAATCCAAGAGATGTTTCTCTTCAGTCTTTTTGAAAATGAGGAAATTATATGTATTGATCCTTTTCCTAGTATTTTTATTTCTAGGTACAGTTTCCATGATAAATCTAATCTAAATCAGTATACATTTGGTTAAAGAAAGTGTGCAAAGAAAATATATATGAAAATATCTGTTTAAACATTGGATTTAGTCATTCTGCTGTCCCTGGTTATACAATATTTCTCAAAATCTATTTGGTTAGAAATTATATGTTATAGGCTTGATTTGTTGTTGTGATTGCCATGTATCTATAAAATAATAGTCTTCAGAATTTTGTCTTTTTCTAAGGGACATAATTCAGGACAGGCTTAATCTACAGAGTTTCTTAGAATTTGTACAGCTAGTGTGCCATCTACTGACAAACCAGCACAGAAAAAATATATTGCATGAAAATATATTTTACCAAAACATTTCTGTTCAATTGGAGTCTTAATTTCACACATACACAAACGTACATATCTGTCTATCTTTCTTTTGATCTGTGAAACAATTAAATGCAATTAAAGTTGTGAATTTTGTTGTGTGTATACTGTGTATATACATACAATGACAATAAAGAATTCAATGCAATGCAATAAGTAGACCTAATGCACACAGACCAAATGTAATCACAACTTTTCTGTATTTTATTGTCTTAAAAAACAGCAAAAGTATGGTTGATAAATTCCAGGTTTCATCTGCATAACTAATAACAATGAAATAGTGAAAAATAATACAAGTCACCCATAATTTTAGGGTTTCTTTAAGAATGGACAAGAACTAGTGCCTATTTCAAAGATTCTGAAAAGAAGTGTGCATCAGTCACCATGAAGTTTCATTTTTCAAAGTCTCCTACTTAGCTTTAGTTAACATCAGTGAGAAGTACTCAGGTTAGATCACATGACATCCAAAATATTTCTTGTCCTACATAGGCTGTCAAACTCATGGGCCATGGACCAGATGTGTCACACACTGGCCAAGCCTAGTTTAGTGAAGGGGAAAAAGTATTGATAAGTCATGTGACACCACCATGAAGACGTGAGTTGACACCCCTGTCCTGTAGCATAGAGTCAGTCTGGGTAATTTTGATCCATGGTATCTGTCTATGGCAGACTTTAATTTCCCAGAAAGCAGATGGGACTTACGTAGCTTTCATGTTGTTTTAAACACTTTAGCTGAGTATTTAGGAGCCATGGATGCTTCATTAAAATAGGGACTTGACTTGGTTCCACAGCTCTGAAGAGAAGGTTCAAATGATTGAGGCAATTGCCTTTTTCAATATGCCATTCAAAAGAGAAACCATGGACATGATAAAAATATAGATCAGGAAATCTTCCAAGATATTCTGAAATTCATTAAATTCCATATGTCTCTGGAGGGGAATCAAAAATAATACCTAGTAGTCTTTTACTTGGGATAATCTGATCAATCTTGTTTTTGGATTATTTAATTATGATAAAAACTGATAAAACCCAAAGACAGAATCACTTAAAGTATGATCTGCATCTAAAAGCAATTCAAACATGGCATCTACAACATCATGAAGCCTGGTTTGCATACTGAAATCTCGATGGCAGTCAAGGTAACCATAAACTCCAAAGCAATGAAAACTTAGCTTCTGTATTGAACTTTTCCAGCTTCATCCAACATCAAAACATCACAACTGCCTTTCTAATTCAAGAATATTGTGCAGGATAAAGGTACATCAGTAAGATCCTTGTTCTGAAGCCCCGGATACCATTCTAGAAATGAACCTTCAATTTTCAAAGATAAGATTCCGACTGATCAGTTCTATCCTTTTCTAACATGATCCTCCAAAAGCTATATTGCATTGTATTAAATATACTGGTGAACAACACTGTTAGAACACATACTCTAAATAAAGATTTACTCATACTTCGGAATTTAGACATGTATATCTGTCAGTATATTCATGAACTGGAATAGAGCTTTGTAAAAAGTCATCCATGAATGAATAGGCATAGTAACTAAATGAATGAATAGTAACTAAATGAATTCAGCCATGAATTAATAGGCATAGTAACTAAATCAGCCAATGAGGATAGTTTAGAAACTGAAACTAGAAGTAGCCTAGGCGTTGCTCTATGTTAAGCTCCACAACTCTGCAGCTATGTTAAGCTCTGAGTCTGTCTATTGCTTGCTTGCTGAAGATTGGAGCTTGCTTGCTTGCTGAAGACTGGAGCTCTGCTCTGAGCTTGCAATATGTTTCTGTTTGAGTTTGCTTCCTGTGGGAGAAATCTACAACTGGTTTGTAAAATCTACTTGTGTTTATAAAGATGTTAAATGAAGCATCAGCCATCTGTGTTTGATTTTTTGGTGCTGAATTATCGCTGCAAAACTGTCAATAACATCTGGTTTCCCTATTCATTCACAATCAAATAATCTCTCATGTATTATCAAGAACTAAGCTGTAATTTAGGAATAACAGAAATATCCTATTCTCAAATGAGAGGCTACTTTCTCATTTAGCAGCTGAAGTAACAGTAAAAATTCTTGTTTGAAGTCTATTTATGGTCCAAAAAAATTGTGTTTTTTCCCTAGATCCTCCTAGTGCATTCAAAGCATGCCACTATCTTTCCCTTTTTATTAATATACTATCGAGCTTTCTAACTACTTTCCCTTGAAACTTTTCCTAAACCAAAACCTCAAAAAACACTATAGAATATGGAATCAAAATGATGGAGTACTCTAAGAACAAGGAGCTACATGTTCTAAAGTCAGCTTTTCTGCTCTTATCATTCAATTGGCCACAATAGCTGTTGCTGTTGGACTGAATGCCAAATTCTTAAGATCAAATTAAATGCACCTTTTCATGTAGAATAGCTTTGAGCTTCTTTTAAATGAATTATTACATTAAATCAGACTGGATGAAGTCACATGGAATTATTTCCCATCTTTCTTGGGTGAATTTATGAGCCAGCCTTAAGTATGATTAATAATAAAGATGCTATGAGAGACTTAATGGCTGCTTCTTATGGTTTGGTGAGTTGAGCCACCTTGTAACTACTACTTTTGCAGCATTGTTTTGTGCGAGATGTGTTTAGAATAATAACATGAGCTTGACAAATTAATTATCACAGCACACTTCATTAACTGGAGTAGCTTGCACACATAGCTCTTCACTTGAATAGATTTGTTCTGAGGTAATGCATTGACTAACAATTCTAATTTCTTTTTTCTTTACTTGAAAAAATGTCAATGCATTGTAAAGTATAACAAGTTTTAGCTTTCCCTTTAGTTCTGAAATATGAGATGGATAAAACAAGTAGTATTATATGTGCAAAAGAAACAAGAAGTAGTGAAATACCATCTTCTTTGTGTGTTTCTTCCTCTCCCTTTCTTGGACAGCTGGTCAGACCCTGATGCCTCTCACTTATCATAAAGAAAGTTTGGAATTCCTACAACCAATTAGAAGAGCAGAATGTTATGAAGAAAGAAGATGGTTGATGACTCCCAGTGAAGGATGAGTTATGATAATCTAAGAAGCAAACAGAGGCACAAATAGGAATAGAGAAAACCAAAGAAGAAATGTAGAAATCAAGATTAAGATATGGAGAAAAAAAACACAGAAAAAATTCAAGAATAAAAAAGTAGAAAGAAAGAGAAATAAAAATATTACTTTGAGATAGGCAAAGTCAAGAAACAGAATCTCGGAATACACAATAAGTTTGAATATTGTAACAGAACCTCAAAAGGCTGTCATAGCTTCCTTCTGCTTCAGTTTAAACCGAACACAGTCAAGGTAGAATTATTATACTTTCTTTCTCATGCTGTCTATTTTCCCAGAATGCAAAAATATTTTTTCTTCAAAAGTTTGGTATTCTTTATTTTCTCTAAGTCAACTCATCATTTTATTATACAGAGGTTATATACAGAGGTTTATAGAAGATTCTCTCCCCCTTTAAAAAAATTTCAACACTAGCAACCCAAGAACTAACACACAATTTTTTACAATTCCATAAAAGAATGAGTTCTTAAAATACAGAAAAGCAAGAAATAAATCATCTCCAGCAATTGGCTTAATGTAATGTTACATTCATAAATCTGTGTAAAGATTGTGCTTTTCAGGCTATTAATGAACCTACAGAATCAGATTAAATATGAGATATGAGGATCAGGGATCTGCAAATTTTCACAAGTTGCTTTAATTCAATTAAAAGTGAATTAACTACACAATGCACTTTTGCGTAGTAATACACAAACAATAAACAAACAAACAAACAAACAATTCTTTGACTGATAAACAGCCAGTTAATATCTTTTTCATGTGCAGGAGCCCATTTTCAGTTAAAGGATATGTCATAAGAGGTGTTTTATATGTTGCAATGTGAAAAGGAAAAACACACAATAATATTTGGCTTTTAAAGACAAGGGAATTCACTATGACAAGGAAAAGAAAGTTGCCTCTGTGGTATGAATCCTTCTGCATTTTTCTTTAAAATCCCGAAATTTGAAGGTGAAATGAGAGGGAAGTTTAGCAGCCTGATTAGAAGAGCATCTCTGTAGGGAAGATAAGCTTGAAGGTCATCCACATTTTTCCATTACATAGAAAAGGTAAAGGTATCCCTGTCCAGTTGTGTCTGACTCTAGGGTGTGATACTCATCTCCATGTCTTGGCCAAGAGAGCCAGCATTGTCCAAAGACATTTTCTGTAATCATGTGTCCAGTATGGCTATACACCAAAGGTGCACGGAATACTGTTACTGTCCCACCAAAGCGGTACCTATTAATCTATTTGCATGTTCATGCTTTTGAATTGCTCAGTGGTCAGGAGTAGAGCAAAGAACGAGTGATCACCCATTGCATAGAGCTCAGGTCTCGAACCTGACAAGCTCAGCATCTTTACCTGCTGAGCCATCGCATCCTCAAGTGTTGCATAGCAGGAGGAGACAAAAGCTGTAGTGAGTAATGGGCTGATACAAAATAAATGAGGTTTTAACACACTTCTGACTAAAGGTAGAATTTTTGGGGTTTCCATGCTAGATATATTTCTTTCTTTCTTTCTTTCTTTCTTTCTTTCTTTCTTTCTTTCTTTCTTTCTTTCTTTCTTTCTTTCTTTCTTTCTTTCTTTCTTTCTTTCTTTCTTTCTTCTTTCATTTGTTTTTGGAAATAATTATTTGAATTGTTTCTTAAGTTAGTCCTCTTTTATACTTTTTATATGTTTATATCTAAAGGTGTCTACTTACCAAATGTCATAAATTTCCAAGCAGTGCCACATTTTTCAAAGTGCCAGTCTCGGAGCAAAACCCTGCCCCAGAAAAATCAGCTGAAATCAATAAACTTACTGACTTGATTAGTTTCTATTTCTCTTCTTCTTTTTTTCTCCCTCAGGACTTCATCTGGGCATTCTCATTTGAAGTTATTTTATAAATGGAAGATTTATCTTCTTCTGCTCCTGGAAGTATGATTTTCTGCAGCCAGTTGGGGGTAAAGGGAAACTGAAAACAACAATAAGAAGAAAAGAAAGATAAATTAACAAGCTGAGCCGATTTCTCCTGATCCTCAGTTAAGGACTGTGCATTCCTTTTGTATACAGAGTCAAAAATTCATAATTTATTTGTACATTGATTAGAACAGAGTTTGGTAGACACCAGTCATTAGAAAGCAAGGAATTGTGTTTTCTGAATGAAATCAGTGCTGTCTGATTCTGCTTATATTTTCTAGTTTAAGAAGATTGTGATCCTATTACATCCTTCTCATCTAAGGTAAGGCTCAGTTGGACCCACAGCTGAATAGGGATATAAAGGTTGTACTGAGCAAAAAGAAATTGATCCAACCTTCCATACAGAAAAGAAACCACTTATATGTTTGTATGAGGGATTTATTATGTAATATCCTGTCATGAAGCTACAATCTTCTGCATGTTTACAAGGAAATAAACTAGAATGAAGGTGGGAATCTTATTTCTGAAGAAGTAAAAAATACCTTTATGAAAAAGTATTACCAAGAAAATTATATAAGACTGAGTCATGATAAATGGAACTGATGCTGTGATCTTGAAAACCATCAGCCAAATCAGAAAAAAAATCTACATTCTGATGAAAACATAATGATTTAAAACAACGCTTCTCAAACTTTTTTCTTCATTATCTGAAACCTTTTATCAGAGAACCCTTTTTACATAATGTAGGTAAAATACTTTAAGTCAATTTAAATGCCCCTGTTGTGAATCAGTTTTTTGTGTTACTATCAAAAACAAAAACAAAAAACATTTTAACTCAATTTTGAGTAATTTGCCCTGGTTTGATTATGGTATTACCTAGTTAGGGTAATGAAATATCTGCCCAGGTTTGGCAAGCAATGGTTTAAATAAACATATAGCAAGATTTTGATCATTTGGTGGGGTCTAAATGAATATATATTTGAGAATTTAAATTAAGACAGAGGCTAAGTTCTGTTTCAGCCTCAGATTGTTTTGTTACTGTCAAGCAAGACAGCTATGCTTCCTGGATTACAATAAATATTTCTAGAAAACTTCTGCTTATTTGTGTTAACCTAAGTCATTCAGCCTCCATTTATGCATCTCTGGTACTTATTCTAGGACAGACTGGCAAACATATTTCCTTTCTTGTTGTTCTTTTGTAGTTTATCTTTTCAATTGCAATCTCTCAGGGGTCTCAGACTGACAATGGGTAGTCATGTTTAACCAAAATCTGGCTAAAATGTTGGTTTTTCTGTCTTTTTTCTATCACTTTTGCTTTCTGTGACTTCTCTTACACTTTTTCCCTATGTCTATCTAGTGCCCCCTGGGCTGTGAGATAAAGGACAGTTCTTCTTTGAAAGAGATTGGAACTGACAGCTTAAGGAAAAAGTTTGAAATTAGATTTAAGTCCATATGAGAAATAGTGCCAAAAACTCTTCTTTGCCAAACATATCTTAGTAAAAGAAGAGAACATGTAAATGTGTTCCATCAGATTGAAAATTTTAGAGGTCTCATGTTGAAATCAAATATCTACAATAGTTCAAAATTACTACATTCTAGTAGTTTTTAATACTATAGTATTTTGAATGTCTTTGTTCAGTGTTGATTTAATTCAGCTAAGTTAGTGTAGCTTGAGAACTTCCTTTCAAGAAATCTAGAATAAGATTGTATCCTGCTGGCTGAGTTTTTAACTGCTTTTGACTTTTTTTCAGTTTGAATATTAATAAACTTTGGACATTTTTAACTCCCTGAATGCTTCAACAAAATCTAATTCATGATTCTTAAAGAGATAATGAAAATATATCTTCAATTAGATGAAAGTTCATTTTCATCAAACCACACTATACAGAAAAGTTTAGCCTTCGATTCCCATCTATGCTTCTTAGAAAGTTAACTATTCTTCTCCATGTGCCTATTCCTTTTAAGCTTGATATGAAAGTGTTTCTCCATGCCCCCATTCTTTTTTAAAAAAATGTTTGCCTTCTCTGAATTCTGTGGTCCCAATGAAAATCGAAATAGATTTATCTATATTCCATTCTTTAAAACCTTTGTATAATAACACAGTTTGTTATTTGGCATGACGTTGTAAGTGTTCTGAATCTATTAATAGTATGTACTGTATTTTCTCAAAACTGACAAAACAAGAATCTAACATCTAGCAGCAAAACAGCTTCTTTTTCAGCTAATTGATGATATCATTAATATCATGCAAGCTCAGATTTGCCTAAAGTGCCTATTTTATTAAGCAACATTATACTATTAAGCTGACCTACTTATGTTTCTCCAACACCACTGCCATTTGGGCTGAATTCCTTCTGGGGAGCTATAAGAGGTCAATATGCCTGAGAAGTTATTATGCATCAAAGTGGCAGAATAATTGCCAAAATGCCAGATTTATGTACATTTTCCTACATTAAGCTCTAAAAAGTGGTACTTGAAGGTGACAGCTCTTTAAGAAATTTTGATTCCTGTAACAAACAGACTATATGAAAATCTTTCTGGACTAACTCAGCAGCAAAGATATCTTGTAGCAGTTTGAATTCAAAGAAGAGCTATAGCTAGCCTCATGAACATTTATGCATATATTTATCCCATTCAGAATAGTATCTAACATTAGGTTTTGACCTGAGCATCAACTTCAAAAAAGCAACCAGAAGAATTGTTTATTTTACTGCCTAAAGGAAGAAGAAGGAAGCATGGATGATATAGAACTGTGATTTGATGAAGATTTCTGAAAAGAAGAAAACTTGAGAGAGAGAGAAAGGTTTATGCTAAGAGACCTGTGGTCAGATAAGCTATATTGGTAGACCTAATTAGTCTTTGGAGCAAAAATTTTCATCCTGTTGTGATAAGCACTTTTGGCCTTTTTTGTAGTCTCTTTCAGGGGCAACCCAGAAGTGGAAGAGGGGCTTATTTTAAAGAAAGATCCACAGTGTCTAGTTTATTATTACTATTACTGAGACATAATTGTATGTTTTATCCCATCATATATTATAGGCTGTTAATCTTAGCAATATAATTAGATAGTCTGAAGTTACTCCATTTTTATATAATATGTTTTGTATCTCAAGGTTTTTACTTTTCCTGAAAATTCAGATACCTACTACATTGCTAATAAAATGCTGCACTTTTTTTCCATAGTAGCATTTTTCCTGCCTATTCAGTTGATAACTTACTGCTATCTCAATAGTGGGGTGATGAAAACTCACAAAGAAATGAACATGACAAATGGCATCCTGATTTAACAGATAATAATACTGATTAATCATCTTCAGTGAAAAGATTCCAAGTTCCTGATGGTGTAAAATTGAATAAATGATGTATCTGTATTTTCTTTAACATCTCTGGGGACAGGTACGATCTATGGGTGGTTAACTAAAGATGTAAAGAAAATCCAACAGAGAGCTTTTCAAGTGGAAAAGGAAATGCTGAAAGCAGAATACACTGAAGCACAAATAGTCCAATAATTCATAGAGTCAACACCTAACCATACCCTATTTTTTCTTCATTCAAAAACTACAAATAAAAATGCATATATTGATATAAGCTTTCATGGCCTGTGTCTATTCAGCAATACCAAACTTCAAGATTTGGACCATAGTCCCTAAACCTTGAACACCAATACTGCCCCATACTGTATATGGTTAAAAAATATTTATTAAATATGAAAATCACACATTTCTTATAATTGTAAGTACATAATGTTGTGAATGAATAAATATCAAATAAAGTTATATTGAGCTTGAAGTCAAGTGCAGGGTTCTGGCCCTGCACTTCTGATTGGCTGTTAAATGGCAAGATCAGATTGGTCCATTCAGGTGAATCTGATTGGCCATGAACAGGCCATTCTCATTGTTTAATGGAGCTAGCGCTCCTAGGTTGCTATTGGTTGAATAGTTAATAAGTTGCCTATATAAGGAAGGCTATAGCCTCCACCCAGGTTGAGCTGTCACACCATGTAAATAAAGAGTTTGAAGTTCACTGTTACCACCGGCTCATCTCCATTATTCGCACCCATGCTCCATACTTAACACTGGCGACGAGGGTGGGATGTGGAGACGTCAGAGCTGACTAAAACAACGAAGAAGACAACCAAGCACGTGGCTGAAATGCACAACGGCGGAACCATGGCCAGCAGCGTAGTACCACCCGCTCTGTTCAACCCAGTGCAAGAGGACTGGGAGTCCTACATGGACTGTTTCCAAATGTTCTTGGAAACATATAATCTGAAGGATGCCACAACCGGGAAGAAACGGGCGGTATTCCTGATGCACTGCGGGCTGACCATATTCAAGATGGCCAAGGCGCTAGCAAAACTGGCTGAAGTGAAGGCTATGGACTGGGACGTCCTCGAATCGCTACTACAGGCCCACTATGCACTGACCGTTCCAACACTCATAAGATGACATGAGTTCTATCAAAGAAACCAGTGGAAAGGAGAGAGCATTGCCGACTTCATTGCGGACCTCGGAAACTTGGGAGGCCTCTGCGATTTCGTTGACCTAGAAGAGGCTTTGAGAGACCGAGTAGTTCTAGGATTAGATGCGCTCAACGTGCAGAGCAAAATAATGGCAAGGGGCAACATTAGCCTTGCCGATGCCATCGCTGAGGCTTCGACAGCGGAAGCGACCAAAAAGTCGGCTGCCCAACTGCACTGAAATTGCACTCCGACACACCAATCAGCCTGCGAACTCTCACCTAAGCCAGAAGGACAGCTTCCGACGGCCCACCATGAGGACCTCTCTTCGTCGTCAGACAGTGACGAAGAAGAGGTCCATCGACTGTGGTCTGATCGGGACTGTTAGCCGAAGTCCCAGCAACCATGCGCTGGCTGCGGGGCCAACCATTACCGGTCCGACTGCAAATTCCGCGACGCGCTCTGCCATGAGTGCAGGAAACGAGGCCATATCGGACGGGTCTGCAGAAGTCTCCTAGGACCCAGCCAGACCTCAAAAGGGGCCAACTATCACCAATCGACAGGAAACCGTCCTGTAAGGCGAGAACCAGCAAACCACTCCTACAGAAACCGACCCATGAATCGCCTAACGAGGCGAGAAGAGGCTCACCAAACTATCATTATCGGTCACGCCTCTTCATTGGATGCCAAGAAAATCCGAGTTAAAGTGGCTATCGAAAATCGGCCTTGCCAAATGGAAGTCGACTCGGGATCATCCCTTTCGATGGTTTCATGGAAGATCCTCAAGCAACTCATCCCTGCTATCCGGAGCCAAGACCTTCAATTCCAAAGACTCGTACTTAAAGATTACCAGGGGAACCGGATTCCAGTCGTAGGATCCAGTCGAGTCCAGGTTTTGTTCAAAAACCACACAGCGTACTTACCCCTGACGGTGATCGACAAGGACCGGCCGAGCCTGTTAGACCTTTAGTGGTTCGCACCTCTTGGCATTGAAGTGGCGGGCATTAATCGAATCAGCGGCAGTGACTGGGAGGAGGACCTCGCCCACGAATTCAAGGACATCTTTGAGGAACAGCTAGGCGAGTACAAGGACACCCCGATATCTTTTAGCCTTAATCCAAAAATAGCTCCCATCTGCCTTAAGCCTCGTCGAGTTCCGTTCGCACTAAAGCCGAAAATTGACGAACAGCTTGATAAATTGATAGCCCAGAAGTGTTAAAGCCAACCGATCACTCCCCTTGGGAGACCCCAATCGTGACACAAATTAAGCCAGACGGCTCAATTAGAATTTGTGGGGACTACCGAGCCACCCTAAACCACGCCCTGCAGCAAAACCCATATCCGGTGCCGGTGGTGCAACACCTCCTCCATTCCCTGGGGGGCAGAAAAGTCTTCGCTAAACTAGACTTAGCTCAGGCTTATCAGCAACTGCCGGTTGATGAAAAAACAGCACAGGCACAGACAATCGTAACGCACCGAGGTGCCTTTAAATGTACGCGGCTCCAATTCGGAGTGAGTGTAGCCCCAGGGATCTTTCAGAGCCTAATGGAAAGACTCTTACAAGGGATTAAAGGTGTTGTCCCTTACTTTGACTATGTGTTAATTGCTGCCCCCACTCCAAAAATTTTAAAGGATCGTCTAAAACTAGTTCTCCAAAAATTCCAAGAAGCAGGCCTTAAGGTGAAGAAAAATAAGTGTAAGCTGTGTACAGATCGTGTTGAATTTTTAGGGTACCTAATTGACAGTCAGGATATTCACCCTACAGATAGCAAATTGAGAGCAATAACAAACACTCCCAGACCCTGGAATAAGGCCGACCTCCAGGCATTTCTAGGCTTCATCAATTTTTATAACGTATTCTTGCTGCACAAGGCAACTGTCGCTGAACCTTTACATCGCCTACTGGACAAAAAAGCAAATTGAGTATGGGGTCATAGAGAAGAGCAGGCGTTCCATAATGTAAAAAAGCTACTGACTTCTGATGCTGTACTAATGCAGTACAATGAAACCTTTCCCTTAAATATCACATGTGATGCATCGCCTTTTGGAATGGGCGCCATTTTGAGCCATGTATTGGCAAACGGTAGCGAAGCCCCTGTTGCCTATTTTTCAAAGATACTTTCAAAAACTGAGTGAAATTATAGCCAGATTGATAAAGAAGCCCTTGCAATTGTATCAGCTGTCAAAAGATTTCATGAGTATGTGTACAGCCGGGCGTTTACTATAGTGACTGACCACAAACCTTTGCTGGGGATAATCGCTGGGGATAAACCAACCCCCTATATATAATCTCCCAGGATGACTCATTGGTCAGAATTCTTGGCTGCTTATAATTATCAACTGCAATACTGCCCCGGAAAAGCTATTCCCCACGCCGACGCGTTGAGCCATGCACGGCTTCCAGAGACTATCAACGATCCTGCGCCAACAATGACAATGTTGCAGATTGAGACACTTCGTACACTGCCATTAACTGCCCGTGATATCGCGAGAGAAACAAACGCGACCCCACCTTGGCACGAGTCCTCACATGGGTGGAACGTGGATGGCCATTGGACCAAGTCTCAGATGACTTCGCACCATTCAAAACTCGGCAAACAGAGTTGTTTTCTCAGAAGGGCTGTATCATCTGGGGCGATAGAGTCATTATCCCAGAACAACTCGAACAGGCACTACTAAAAACCTTGCACGATGGCCACCCTGGCATTGTGTGCATGAAGGCCCTCGCACAAAGCTACACGTGGTGGCCAGGCATCGACAGACAAATCGAATTGTTGGTAAAAACTTGACATAGATGCCAAGAAGTAAGCAACGCTCCACCAAAGGCAATCCCAACCGAATGGGAGACACCGCGGGGGACCCGTATCCATCTAGATTTTGCTGGGCCAACCAAAGGCCACACCTTTTTGTTAACCGTCGATGCCTACTCGAACTGGCTCGAAATCCACCGAATGAGGAACACGACCACCGAAGCGGTCATCAAAAGACTAGAAAGACTGTTTGCAACCCATGGATTACCAAACGTTCTGGTATCTGACAACGGGCCCCAATTTACCGCGCTGTCTTTTGAGCAGTACCTGGCTGATTGCGGTATCCGACATGTGCTCACTTTGCCTGCGCACCCTGCAGCCAATGGTAGGGCTGAGCGCATGGTCCAATTAGTCAAGAAAATGCTACAGAAAATGACTATGACAACATCAAAGAAAAGATAAACCGAATCCTCTTTTTACAGCATATCACGCCTCACAGCGTTCACCAACAAAACTCCCGCCGAGCTGCTAATGGGATGAAAGCTCCACTCCTACCTCGACCAGTTGCACCCATTCTACGAACCGGAAAAACCACTCGGATCCAGCGGCCGTTGCTGTATCTTCCAGGTAGGAGATTCGATGTTTGCTAAAAACCTATCGGGTGATCTGCTGTGGGTAGAAGCGACTGTAATCTGTGTAACCGGCCCAAGATCATACCTTGTACAATGCCCTGACAATAGACTTTGGAAGCACCATATCGATCAACTACGATCAAGGCTGCAGTCAGGCAATTCCGAGCTCCCTAATAACCAAACTATGGGGGGGGGGAGATACAGAGGAAGACGAACCTCTACTAGAGGAAAACCTTTTTGAAAGGAACGATAGCGGAACAGGAACGTGAGAACAGGAACCAGGGATGGGAGTGAGTTCAACTCAGGGTGTTGCCGAAGAGTCTGGTGACAACAAAAATGCGAACTCTGAACCAGAGGTACTCCTTTCGCCAAATAATGCCCTACCTCAACAAGAATGCAGCCAAATGCCGGGCACACTGCGAAAATCAAAAAGACTAACAAAACAACCGTCCTACCTCAAGGACTACGTGACTGCGCCCCGTAAGCAGAAGCCGGGGGGAAGGGGTGTTGTGAATGAATAAATATCAAATAAAGTTATCTTGAGCTTGAAGTCAAGTGCAGGGTTCTTCCCCTGCACTTCTGATTGGCTGTTAAATGGCAAGATCAGATTGGTCCACTCAGGTGAATCTGATTGGCCATTAACAGGCCGTTCTCATTGGTTAATGGAGCTAGCACTCCTAGGTTGCTATTGGTTGAACAGTTAATAAGTTGCTTATATAAGGAAGGCTATAGCCTCCACCCAGTTTGAGCTGTCACACCATGTAAATAAAGAGTTTGAAGTTCACTGTTACTACCGGCTTGTCTCCATTATTCGCACCCATGCTCCATACTTAACACATAAATACACAAGAAAATGTTGTATACAACTGGTTATGTACTTAGGAAAGAGGTGTAGAAATTAAGGTTGTACCCAGTCTCAATCTGCATTCTCATATATTGTTTCTTTTTTCTGTACAAATAATATTTTTCCCCATGAGGAGTGAAAGAATTAAAATATCACAGCAGAAGGCAAAAGATATACATGCCTTATTAAGTGCATGAACCGGTTGAATAATTTCTCTTCCTTTCTAAACACTAAACTTGCTATATACAAGCACCTATAGCAGCATAAAATTATGCTATTTCTACAATTTCAAAAGCAGTATAAGTTTATTCTGTATTTCTGAAATGATCAGCTGGTCCCATAATGTCCCAGGAAGAGCTATAAAGAAAAAAGACCTATAAAAGTTTCTTTTAACTTTCTTATAAGAAGGAACAAACAGTTAGATATGGGGAACTCTTGGATGAAAAGGGTGAACTTAAAACGATCCTAAACTTAGAGGAACAAGGTATAAGGATGAATTGGTTTTCATATGCGCAAATATATTCAAGGTATGATGAAGATTCTAAAACGGAGGGATTCTATGACAAGCAGACTGATTTAGATAAGATCTGGATGGGTACTGATGAGAAGGTGATTAAAAAATTATATGGTTATTTACTGGGAATTAAATTAGAGGAAGAACAAGTCAAAGAAACTATGATTGTTTGGGGGTAGAATTTTGGATATGGGATTGATCTAGAGAAATGGCAGAAATTGTGGTCTCAAAATTATAAAATGACAATGTCAACAGCGTATAAAGAAAACTTGTATAAGATGTTTTACAGGTGCCACTTTCCTCCGACAAGAATAGCAAGAATGTTTAAGAACAAATCTGAAAAATGCTGGAAATGTCATCAGATACCCGGCTCGTATTACCATATGTGGTGGACTTGTGAGGATGCTAGAAAATATTGGACTATAATTCACATGTGGTTGGAAAAAATGACAAAGAAATACATAGACTTGAAACCAGAGATCTTCTTATTGGGAATTTTACCTAATATATATAGTAAAGATTTGAAGTACCTGATCGTAAATGTATTAACAGCAGCTAGGATTGTATTTGCTAAAAATTGGAAGAATGAGAAAATACCATTACAGGAAGAAATTATTAAGAAAATATTGGAATGTGCTGAGATGAGTAGATTGACATTTGAAATTAGAGAGCAAGAGGATAAACAATTTTATGAAATTTGGGATCTTTTTTATCAATGGCTAGATGATAAAATACGATAATAGAATATTTTAGAATGCTAGACAGTAAGGAATATCTTTATTTTGCTATTATTTTGTTATTTGACATTATATTTATAAAGGGTTTTTTAGGATTGATTTGATATGATTATATGATTTGTTATAGAGTAAACTGGTTTTAAGTATTGTTAGCTCATAAAGCATGAATGATTAAAAATATAGTCAAAAACTTCTTTTTTTAGTGATATTAGGATATATAAGTTTGGATTGACAATATGAGTTGTTATGTAACATAATTGTAATTGAGACTACAGAATGAATGCACAAAAATGATGAACCATATGATGTACATATGAGAGTTGATGTTTTTATATTTTGTTTGTCTTGTTTGTTTGTGGAAAATTAATAAAATCTTTTTCAAAAAAAAAGTTTCTTTTAACTTTAAAATTAATCCCTAAATAAGTTTGTTTTATTGGATAGGAGAAAGGAAATTATCTCGGAGGAACAATGTTTATAGGGAAATCAGAAGTTTCACTTACATCTTTACAGAATTTATTTGGTAGCAGCATTGTGCATCTATTTATATAATTGTTGTTCAGTCACTAAGTTATGACTGAATCTTGTTGACCCTATGGACCATAGCACTGCAGCCCCCCCCCCCCCCCGCTTTCTTCCATCTTCCAGAGTTTGCCCAAAGTCATGCCCATTTCATTGATGACACTATCTAACTATCTCATCCTCTGTTGTCCTCTTCAATCTTCAAATCAGGGTTTTTTCTAAAGAATCCTCTCTTCTCATTTGGTGGTCAAAGTATTTGAACTTCAGTTTCAGTATCTGTCCCTCCAAAGAACAGTCAAGCTTAATTTCCAAATCAGGATTATCTGATTTTATCTCCTTGAAGATCAAGGAACTCTCAAAGGTCTTTGTTAGGGATAACATTGGTTACCTAACTTAGTTTGGGTAAAAATAATATATAAACTATGTTAGTGAGTTTAAGTGTATGTATCACTTTAACTGCAAAACATGTATTTTGGGTGCGGTTGTAAAATCACCATAAGAGGGAGCAAGAAAGCTCACTGTTTGCTGGCTTTTACTGTAGCAACTGACAATGTTGGATTGATGGTGATAACTGCGTGTGTTTCCCTGCTGTTGCTGAGAGAAGAAAAGGGGTTTGATTTTCTTCATATCTCTGACTGCAAAAGAGATATATTGCTGGACTGATTATTTGTAAGTTTACTGACCTCTATTTTCAACACTGGACTTTGCAACTGATTAATCCCTGGATGGACTGAACTAGTTTATGACATATGGACTGTTTTGACTATGCTATAACTCTTGCTGGAATAAAAAAAACTATTTAATTGGCACAGTGTATCTGTCTTACTGAGTGTAAACTACAACAAAGTTTATCTCACATAATTTGCCTGCCTGCTAGACTGCTGTTGTACGTTCTGCTAGGGTGTGTATCCCTAACAGTCTTCTTCTGCCCCACACCATTACTAATTCAAAAACATTTATAATAATAGTAACAATTATTTATTAAATTTGTGTGCCACCCACTTCCTAACAATTCTGGGCAATTCACATCCATCAAACAAAGAAATTACAATAAAACTAATAAAGTTGACAGTGCAGATGGGATGAAGCAAGGTGTCTCATTTACTTTTATTAAAGTCTTGGGCAAAGAAACAGATTTTTCCATAGTTCTTCTTAACAAAAGCAGAGTGTGGGTCATCTAGTTCTCTGGAGAACCCTCATTTTAGCAGTTCCATGAAGCACCACTGATTTTAAAACTTATTCTGTTGTGATACTGCCGTTGAGATTTTTATGTAAAAAGATATTCCTGATTACCTCTTACCTAGAGAAGAACAAGCTCTCCTTTCAAATTATTGAAAATTTCTAAATAAATGCACATATAATACTATGCTATACTAATATAAATGTATATGCAAACAGCTCACCTAATATTTGCAGATTTTTATGTTTTTTTAAAAAAGCTGATGAAATTGACTATGCCTAAATACCAGCCCTGTGATTCAAGGAGCACAAAGGATCAAAAGCTGAAAAAGTTAACTTCTGCATTGTCCAGGTCACCACCATAAATGAGGTTTACTGCAGTTTGGTCCACTTATATAACACCTTACAATTGGTCTCAGACACCTAAATTGATTCTCTCCAGTCAATTAATCAAATCATGTCAGAGTATGCAATTCAGTGGAATTCCTGAGATGTTCACATTCCCAGGATGCATTTAGTCTACTACCACTCTCTGGTTAGGGACAGAATGAAAAAGAAACATGAATAGAAATCAACATGATGATTCATTTCCTTTCATCCCTTTATCATACTGCTACCACATGCTAAGATTCAAATGTGACTCTAACATCTAATACATAGCAAATCATAGTGACACGGTAAATCTTTGAAGATTCTGAAGGAAAATGTCTAACAGATACAAACAAATTGTGATCAGTTATTCTTCAAAATGTGCATTTCATCTAAGGATGTATTAGATCACTGAAATCAGTGATACCTCACTTTCAAAATTGGAAATAAACCAATTCCAACAAAAGTGATCCCTATATGAAAAACTTATCTGCTCTATCCTCTTTCTTTAAAACTAGGCATGTGATCTTAAAGGTATTAGCATGATAATGAAGATATATCCACATTCAATCTCTGAAGGAATATGGAGTTGGCATCTCTCAAGCTGACACTTCCTGAAGAGTTTCACTTATTGATCTAATTGATTCTAATTGATTGATCTAATTGATTCCCTCTGAGGCTTAAATGGAGATTGACAGATGTCTGATACATATCCATTATATCACTCAACTTTGGTATATTGTAGGGTGGTACTATACAGAATTTTAATTGTTTTCTTATTTTGTATAATAGCTCCAAGAACTTTTAAATTTTTCACTCCACATCAATATATCTTCTTTTTATGAATTTGCAACATATCTACACTAAAGCACAAAACCATATTTCTCTGCTCAGAACTTTTCTATAAATCATCTAACTGTTCTGAAAAAAACTATAAACATTTGTCTTTCTTAAGGAGGAGATATATAGAGGTATATTGCTTTCACATGTTATAATAAGGATACACTAAACTTTCAATCTTGGTACCACTTATTAAATATGGGGAAGGTAAAGTCATAAAAGGGATTGGATAGAGGTTATGTTTTTAAAGTACTTTTATTTTTAACATACATTGTTATATTATGTCATGCCCAGATAATTTTAATTAATATATGAACACCTAAATATATTATTCCCAAATTTAAACATTTTATAATGTTGATTGTATTCTGGTTTCATTGTTGCTGAATTAAACATAATGCTATGACCAGTGGTGGTATTCAAAAACTTTTACTACCAGTTCTGTGGGTGTGGCTTGGTGCACATGGCCATGTGACTGGGTGGGCGTGGCTTTTTATTTTTGCAGCCCCGATCCATTTTTGGGAGCTTCTTAGCCACAGAGGAGCCTCTGTGGGGGCATTTTTGCTCCCCTAAGGCTCCTCTGGGGTTCTGGAAGGCAAAAAAATGGAGGGGCGCCTGAGCTCCTCTCTCCATTTTTTGCCTTCCTGGGCCTCAGCAAGGAGAATCCCACCACAGTTGATCTTATCTACAGCTGATTATTGGGAGGGAAAAAAAAATACATACCTTAGGTGAATGGCAGGCAGGTAGGCGGAGTGAGTGAGCATCGAGTGGGAGGGCGACCGGGTGGGGGGCATAACCAGCCAGAACTTACTACCAGTTTGGTGACCCATGCCAAATTCTTGCTACTGGTTCGCCCGATCCGTTGCAAACCAGCTGAATACCACCACTGAATCAGACCCTAGATCAATAAGTTTAGCTTCACTATGCCCAATAAGTATTACAATAAACTTTTTTTTTAATTTAAATCCCCTTTTCAAATATCAGATTAGATGTGTTCTAAATGAAAACGTTTGAATTTCAGAAACATGATGACATTTTGAGTTTGAAGGATAGTTATGAAAAATTATTGCAAATAATTTTAATAACATAATAAATTTTCCAATTTATTTAATGGAAAATTTATGAGTGTGATAATAAGAAATTATTATCAAATGCATTAGAAAAAGATCTTAATGGATTAAATCTAATTCATTAAAGAAGACACAGGAAAGAGGTTTTTATTTTTGTTTTTTTCACATAGAGTAATTAAAAGGGTGTTTTTTTTTAATATAGGTTTATGCTGAACCAGGGGTGTCAAACTTGATTTCATTTAGGATTGTGTTTGAGCTTGGGGGTAATGGGATGGATGTGGCCAGGCAGGGCATGGCCAGCTCAACATCACTTATGTTGGGGGCGCCTATGGTGGCCCAAGTGTTCTGCCAGAGAAAATGCCCCCCCGAGCTCCATTTACGGCTATGATGGCCTCCTGCAACCATCTGACAGTGAAAACAGAGCTGGAGCGGGCTGCATGCAGGCCTCCTGAGTTCTGTTTTTACTGACAGAGACACCACAGGCCAACCTCTAGCTGTTTCCAGGGTAGCCCCACAGGCCAGATGTAAGCACGCCATGGGCCAGATGTGAGTTTGACAGCCCTGTACTAAACTGTATTGTTCAACCAACATGATTTAAGTAAAATAGATGATTTCATAGACATAGTTTAAAATCCTTCACTTATTAGAAGCTTATAGAATGAATCTAAATTATCTATTTTTATTTGAAAAATGAATTGAAAAGTAACTAAAGACCTGAAACTGATAATATTATAATTGCCTATTTTTTTAAAAAAAACATGAATGATTTTTTTCCCTATTAAAATCTTCCCTTTAATTCAAAGCAGTTATATCTTTGATACGTGGCAATATATTAAGTTAATTTAATAAGTATACTAAATTAAAATATGGAATTAATTGCATTCTGTATATATTTTTAAGATTTTTTTAAACAATTTTAGAAAGTTTACTTGTTTAAATTAGTTGAAAAGTACCAGATTACTTTATAAATCTTATTCATTATTTCTGTTTTAAATATTTTGCGTCAATTCAGATAAATTCATGGAATTTATTCTCTGTTTTAGAAAAAACAGAGTTAATAAAGAGGGTTGCCACTTTTACTGTTACTGTTTAGTATAAACAATTGTAACCTTTTCTTCAAATAATTAGAAATAATCAACATATCAAGACTTTGAAAATCAATGACAAGAAACATTTAATTTGTTTCTTTGCAGATGATTTGATGATGTACAATTATTTTTTGCCTGGAATATCAGTCCAAAAATGTGATTAGCTTTCAAGAATATATCAGATATATCATTTATTGATAGCAATAAATAATATGTTTTAATAGGAGATTAAAAATTAGGGAGAAAATAATTTTGAAAGGTGCTGGAAATTGTTTTGGGATCTTCCTATTAGCTTTTAGGACTGGAAGGTAGTGGGTGGACTGCAACACCAGTGGAGATTAGGCAGGAAGTAACTTTGTAGTAGTGTCATGCAGGAAAATATGGAGGGAGTTAAAGACCAGGACACTCTCAGGGAAGGCAAACCTGATACTAACCATTGTTGTTTTCTAGCCCTGGCAGATTTAAACAGCTAAAGATTGCATAACCACCAATACTACCGGCTGTGCCTGTCAGTTACTGTTGTAGTCTGCTGGCTGTCAACCTCTCCAGCAGTTAAATCAGATGAGGAGACATGTGGGAGTCAGCATTGAGGCAATATGAGGGGGAAGAGAGAATGGAGCTGTCAAAGATGGAGACACAGGCAGAGCCTGGGCTGTCCATCAGCCCTCAAATGGAAAGTCAACCCCAGGTATGAACGTGGCTGATGAGGAAGAGGAGGAACAGCTGCGTCCAGTGCCTGATATGTATATACTCAGTGACAGGAGAGGAGAACAGTGGAAATCTATAGGCTGACCCTTGGGATAGAAGAGCCACCACTGCTAATGAAACCCCACCCTAGCTGTGGGGATAAAAGACAGGGGGCAGATATTAATAGGTGTGGCAGACAACTATTCATCTCCCTACTGGACAGACTTGTTAGTCTGCTGTGAGAGAGACTTTCACCAGGGCTGCTGGCGCTCCTAATAAGGGACATTTATTTAACTACAGATGTTTCATTGTGTTTCAGAGCCGGATCAGAACAGTTACACTCATAATTGCTACCACTGCTGCCACCAATCTCACCTGCCAGCTGTGTTCCTTTTTCAATACTGTGGATAGCCACTGGTTATTCCTGCCCCACTCAATTGCAAAGGGCAGTTTTACTTGAAACAGCTTACATTCTGCAACAATAACCTTAACATTATTAAATAATAATATCTGCTTATCCCTGGTCCTTGTGAAAGACACAATAAGGGGACAAAATGCCGAATCACTCTAAATATCTGCATAACTGTGTGACCAACCAGTTGCTCAATATTAATCTTGTTAAATGTCAACATCTGCATATCCCAGATTTTTGGAAATGACTTGTTGAATGGACAAAAATACCAAATCTGTGTCAATTCTTAATGAAAAAATTTATAGCCAAGAAATGCTTGCTTGCTGCATTCAGTATAGAAAAGTATGTTATTCATAAAATGCATAGAATCAAGAATAATAATATTTACAATTCAGTAACAAGTAAAATATAATTGTTAGGAATCCAAAGTGCATGCATTTTTATTTTATATTATGCTTTCTTTTATTAAAGTTTTTTTTAAAGTTGTGTATATGTATTACACCATCTTACAAAAGCAGGATATAATATGGATGATACATAAAATATTAAACTAGGCCATTGTTAACTAGACATTAATGACTGGTGTTTCAAAAGGTTAAATATAAATATGGATAATTGCAGCTTTTTCATTGCAAGAAGTCATTAGCTTCATTCTTATTCATTATGGCTTGGATCCAAAACACCAATATAAAATAGAATTAAATATTTTATTCTACAGTCAAAATAGGATCTAGTTGGTTACAATTATAGTTGATATTTTTTTTTTCCTGAATACATATTTCTCAGAGTATTCTCAGCTGGGACTATGATTCCCCTATAATTAAGCCGTGCAGTGTTTAGTTTATATAACTAATAATTAAACTAGGATGTTAATGGTATCAAAATGCCATTTCATTTATTTTTAATATCAAAATTGTATTATGTGATTGCAATTCTGAAATATAGAACAGACAAAAAAATGTAATATAGAGGTAATGTTCAACTTATGACCATCACTGGGACCTGAATTAATAACCTTTGGTTTTATAACCTTTTTGTCACAGCTGTTAAGTAAATCACTTCAATTGTTAAGTGAATCCTGAAGTCATTGAGCAAATTCAACTTCCCACATTGTCTTTGCTAGTTGGAAGCCAGCTGGGAAGGTCACAAATGATGATCACATGCTCCTAGGATATTGCGACTATCATCATGTTGGTTACCAAATATTATGCAACTGTGAGGATGCTACAATGCTTGTAAATGTGAGGAACAGTTGTAACTTCAAACAGTAACTAAATAAATGGTTATAAGTCAAGGACAAGCTGTGTACAAAAGTATAGTAAGCCTGCAATTTCTATGGTACACATACTAAGAAATATTTAAACCAATTTTAAATTGATACAACCCTTTTTTTACAATCTTGATATAAACAACTAGCTTCTATTAAATACATATTTGATTTGCTTTTTCAAGTTTATAAACACTAAATGAAATATGAAATAGAAGAATCCTATTCTAAAACTTTCAATGCTTCAATAATGAGATCTATCAATTATTCAAAAAGTCATTAAATGTTAGGAATGTAAGTCACCTAACAGTTGAGTTGGAAATATATAAACCAGGATAGACATTTTAATAGTGTCTCTTTAAGGGAATGCTAAAATTGTAATTGGGTGTGGTTCCTCAAACGGCCATAAAATGGAGCCAGAAACCTGGGTTGTTAGTTCTGTCCTGAGTGTTGCTAGTTGCTAGTTGGGTGATGTTCACTGTTTTTGGTTCCTGGATTTCCCTATTGACTGTAACTAATCATCGTTCTTCTTGGGTTTGATGAACTGCTTTTGATACTGGACTTTGTTATGGATTATCCCTGGACTGAAAAACTAACTGCTATATCTGTGTATGACTTGGACTGCTTGTTGGACTTTGCTTAACCATTTACTGGAAGTAAAAACTTACATTTTACTATACAGTGTATCTGTCTGCTGGTTGTGTGTTATTCTTCACCACTCTCACTACATCTCCCTGTGTGCACTCATTCTCCTAATGGGGAATTACCTCAACATTAACAAAAACCAGCAAAGAGCATTTCTGACTTCTTTAAAAAATTATTATCGTTATATATACAACACAACACAATGAAATCATATTTCCCAGTTGTTTAACTGGTGTTGACCTTCATATACATCAAATTATTTCCAAGAATCTAGGGTGTTCTAATGCATCAGCATAATATATGTACAGATCCAAACAGTAGTCCCTATTTATTGGTCCTGGTTTTTAATAATAGGCCATAATGGTTTTTTTTTCTTGTGTGTAATTGTTATTCTTGCAATAATCCTACAGGCTAAGCCCTAGTTGCCCAGACTTCTGAGACTTGTTGCCCTCTTGTTGCGAGATGCCCAGGAATTCTACTATATGATGTGGTCCTTGTTGACCCAAGCAATGACTGATCCTGTATAGGATTTTTTTCCTGTTTTCTCACCATAGTTAATGGTTTGATGGATACCCTTTAGCTGGCTCTTCTACTGAGGCCTGTCTGGCATGAGTGACCCTTCTTGTACAATACATTACTGTTAACCTTGTAAGTCTTTCTTCTTCCTCATTCACAACTGGGTCTTCCTGAATCAATGCATTCCCAATTTCAGAAAAAGATGGATCAAGGAAGCTATTGGGAAACTAGAAAGCAGAATCTATTAATGACCTGTTGGAATAATGTTTTCTATTCTTTATTCTATTGCTTATAATGGGACAAGAAAAAGTAAACAAGGGATTCCCTCAAGGTTCTATTATTTCTTGCTTTCAATACTTTACCCTTGTGCTTCAGCCTGACTCTCATAGAAATAATTTAAAATTTCCTTATGTTTTCTCTGTCACAAGGATAAGAAAGATTAAATGGGAAATGGAAATTCAATTTTCAAATAGGAGATTTTGCTGATTAGTAGGAATGTTCAATATTGTAGTTTAAGGTCAGTGAAATCTGTCACAAAAGATGCTATGAAGTAACATTAAAGGAGAACAGTGACTTGTTATGGTGGAGGTAAATTGCTTATAAAAGGAACTTTCTGGGAAAGTGACCTTTCAAAAGGCTAAAACTGAAACAGTGGTCACACAAGATCTTTTTGAACTTGTGACATAGGAGAGTCAGTCATCAAAGCTCAAAGGCAGTACCTGATTTTGAGAAGGAAAATTTAGAAAAAAGCCTAAAGATAAATCATTATGTGGAATCTAAATGTATATAGAAGAGGAACTAAATCCACTTTCCTTCAACTTTGGGCAAGAGACACATCAGGTAGAGATTATTCTTCATGGTGAGGCATGGAGATTAAAACCCAAGAAGAGAACTGATGATTTTGGTATTTATTAAATACCTTTCCAAAAGTTAATTAAATTACTATTCACTTTTTTAAAAAGATAAAGCTAAATGCAGGAAAAATTAAAAAGATCGAAAGGTAGTAATTAGTTTGAGAAGGAAACCCTCACATTTTATGCTTGGATAACAGAGTGTAGTATACCTCATATGGAATACTGGCTCCCATTTTCTTCCCAGATTGTCCCTTCAAATAATGTGGAAATCAAACAAAGTGATACGGACGTCTGGAGTGTTTCTTTAGAAAATTGCACTTAAAAAATAAAAATGAAGGCATTCAATTTTCTTTCATTTTTAAATCTTCAATACAATTAGCTCCTACAAAAGTCTGTTCTAATCCACAGTTAGAGAGACAGTTTGAAATTGTGAGGAACATCTGTAACTTAAACTAAAGGTCTTGGTTCAAATTGTTTTTCATTATAAATTCTACTGAGTCCTATGTTGCTGATTGTCACTTGACGAGGTTAAACCAAGAATGGATTTGGATCACTTGCACCCTGTTAAGTATTCTGACATGGGTTGAAGTAAATTGGAGACAGTCTTTGTTGGTGAACTTTCAGCTCTTTATGACATAGTGATTTGTGAACATAACAGCAAACTCTGCCTTATATAGGCAACCCTTGTGAAAATTGACCAATAGAGAGCTAGGAACGCTAGCTCTTAAACCAATAACAAACCTCCGTTAAGGGCCAATCGGATTCTTTAGAACTGACCAATCCGATCTGGCCGCTTAACAACCAATCAGAAGTGCAGGGCCAGACCCTGTACTTTACCCCAAACTCATACTTTATTTCAACTATATACATACATAACACCCCTTCCCCCTGGCTTCTTAAACTATGGTGTGGTTATATAATCTTTAAATAGGATGGTTGTCTTTTGAGTCTTTCTGATTTTCGCTGGACTGGTTGAGTGCAGTCCTCTTGAGGTAAAATGTTGTTTGGCAGTGGTTCTGCTTCTCGCTCGGGTGCAGTTTCCAACGGTGCAAATAATTCTTCTTCCTGTTCCATTTCGTGAGTCTCGCTTGATTCATCGCTTGCTTCTAACAGGTTTCCTGGGACGTCGTCTTCTTCTGTTCCTAGGTTTCCTGGAATGTCGTCTTCTTCTGTTCCTCCCCCCCCCCCCGGGTTTGGTCATGGGGGAGTTGTTGATTGGCCGTTGTGAGTCGTGACCGTAATTGGTCGATATGCCGTTTCCATAGTCTACTGTCACAGCATTTTACAAAATAGGATTTGGGCCCGGTTACACATACTACCGTTGCTTCTATCCATACGTGGTTGCCTGATAAATTCCGTGCATAAACGTTGTTGCCTACCTGGAAAGTGCGATAGCGTCCACTGGATCCTATAGGCTTTTCTGGTTCGTAAGCAGGGTGCAAACGGTCGAGGCGGGAACGGAGTTTTCGCCCCATTAGTAGTTCTGCGGGAGTTCTGCCAGTGACGCTATGTGGAGTGATGTGTTGCAATAGAAGAATTTGGTTGACTTTATCATCGATATTATCATAGTCCAATTTCTGTAAAGTCTTTTTAACAAATTGGACTATGCGTTCCACTCGGCCATTGGTCGCAGGGTGCACAGGCGAGGTGAGCGCATGGCGGATGCCTTGGTCAGCGAGGTGCTGTTCAAATATTAGCGCTGTAAATTGTGGCCCGTTATCGGACACCAGGATGTCCGGCAAACCATGGGTTGCAAAGAGTCTATTGAGGACTTTAATCACTACTTCGGAAGTTGTGGCCGTCATTCGATGAATTTCTAACCAATTGGAGTATGCATCGACAGTCAATAAGAAGATATGTCCTTTGGTCGGCCATGCGAAGTCCAGGTGGATTCTGGACCAGGGTCCATGTGGCGTCTCCCATTCCATAGGCATGGCTTTTGGTGGAGCGTTGCTGGTTTGTTGGCACTTGGTACAGGCCTTGACCCATTGCTCGATTTGTTGGTCCATGCCTGGCCACCATGCATAGCTTGGTGCAAGTGCTTTCATCCGCACGATCCTGGGGTGGCCCTTGTGCAGGATTTGTAGTAGCGTCTTTTGGAGTCTCTCTGGAACAACGACCCTATCGCCCCAGATGACACAGCCTTTTTGAGAAAAAAGTTCAGTTTGTCTTGCTTTAAATGGCACGAAGTCATCTGGGACCTGGCCAATGGCCATCCACGTTCTACCCTGCCTAGGACTCAAGCTAGGGTGCAGTCTCGTTTGGTTTCTCTCGTGATGTCTCGGGTGGTCATAGGTGGCGAATTGAATGTTTTGATCTGCAACGTAGTTGCCATTGGTGCCGGATTGTCGAGAGTCTCTGGAAGCGGCGTTCTACTTAATGCGTCAGCGTGGGGAATGGCTTTCCCCGGGCGATATTGCAGGCGATAATTATAAGCAGCTAGAAATTCTGACCATCGAGTCATTCTCGGGGATAATATGTAGGGGGTTGGCTTGTTCCCGGCTATTATCCCAAGCAACGGTTTGTGGTCAGTTACAATGGTAAATGTCCTTCCATACACATATTCATGAAATTTCTTTACAGCTGAAACGATTGCAAGAGCCTCCTTATCAATTTGTCCATAGTTCCACTCTGCATGTGAAAGAGTCTTTGAAAAGTATGCAACAGGGGCCTCGTTCCCATTAGGCAGTACATGACTCAAAATGGCGCCCACCCCAAAGGGTGAGGCATCACAGGTTATAACTAATGGTAATGTCTCGTTATACTGCATAAGCACAGAGTCAGATGTAAGCAATTTTTTAACATTCCAAAATGCTTGTTCTTCCCGGTAACCCCAAACCCACAATGCTTTTTTATCTAATAACTGGTGTAACGGTTCAGCAACAGTCGCTTTGTGCGGTAAAAACACATTATAGAAATTTATGAGGCCTAAGAATGCCTGGAGATTGGTCTTGTTACGGGGCCTGGGAGCATTTTTTATCGCCTTTAATTTACTCTCTGTAGGGTGAATGCCCTGGCTATCAATACGATATCCTAGAAACTCAACACTGTCAGTATATAAGTGACACTTATCCTTTTTTACTTTAAGTCCTGCCTCTTGGAATTTTTTAAGAACACATTTCAAACGATCCTGCAAAAATTTTTTTGTTGGGGCTGCAATTAATACGTCATCAAAATACGGAACCACGCCCTTGATTCCCTGTAACAACCTTTCCATTAGGCTTTGGAATATCCCTGGGGCCACACTCACCCCGAATTGCAATCGAGTACATTTAAAAGCACCTCTGTGCATTACAATTGTTTGGGCTTGGGCCGTCTTATCGTCCACTGGTAACTGTTGATAAGCTTGAGCTAAATCTAATTTAGCGAAAACCTTTCCGCTCCCCAAGGAATGGAGGAGGTGCTGCACCACCGGAACTGGATGCACGTTCTGCTGCAGGGCATGGTTTAGAGTGGCTCAGTAGTCCCCACAAATTCGAATTGATCCATCTGGCTTAATGGGGGTTACAATAGGAGTCTCCCTTGGAGAATGATCAATGGGCTTCAACACCCCCTGTGCAATTAGTTTGTCGAGTTGTTCATCTATCTTAGCTTTAAGAGCGAAGGGAACTCGACGGGGCTTCAAACGGATTGGGGCTACTTTTGGATCTAAGCTAAATGAGATTGGGGTCCCTTTATACTCGCCTAAATGATCTGCGAAGACATTGCTGAACTCAGAAATAAGGTCCTCCTCCCACTCCCAATCACCGATTTGGTTCATGCCGGCCACTTCGATGCCAAGTGGCGCGAACCATTGGAGGCCCAACAAACTAGGCCTGTCTCTGTCGATGATCGTTAGAGGTAAGTACGCCGTATGCTTTTTAAAAGAGACTCGGACTCGGCAAGACCCGACTATGGGGATTCAGTTCCCTTGGTAGTCCTTGAGGATGAGGCGTTGTACTCGGAGATCTTGGCATTGGATTGTAGGGATGAGTTGCTTTAACGTCTTCCACGACACCATCGAGAGGGACGATCCCGAGTCGACCTCCATGTGGCAAGGTTGGTTCTCTATGGCTACCGTGACTTGAATTTTCTTAGTGTCCATGGCTGAGGCGTGACCTATAGTGATAGTATGATGAGCCTCTTCTTTTTTAAACGCTCGATTTCTGTAGGAGTGGTTTACTGGTTCTCGCCTTACAGGAGGGTTTCCTGTCGATTGGCGATAGTTGGTCCCTTTTGAGGCCTGGCTGGGTCCTGGTAAGCTGCGGCAGACCCAGATGATGTGGCCTCGTTTTCCGCACTCATGGCAGAGTGCGTCATGGAATTTGCATTCAGCCCTGGCATGGTTTGCTCCACAACCAGCGCAAGGGCGTAAGGGCTTAGGGCGAGGGTCCCGGTCGGACCGCAGTCAATGGACCCCTTCTTCGTCACTGTCTAACGACGAAGAGAGGTCCTCATGGTGCGTCGTTAACAGCTGCCCTTCTGAATTGGATAAAATGTCACCTGTCGGTTGAGTTGCCGGGTTGCGGCTCCGCTGTAATTGTGCAGCCGACTTTTTGGTCGCCTCTGCAGCCATAGCTTCGGCGATGGCGTCAGCAAGGTCGATGTCGCCTTTCGCCATCAGCTTGCTTTGCATGCCTAGTGCATCTAATCCCAAAATTAATCGATCTCTCAGTGCTTCCTCTAAATCTGCGAACCCGCAGAGGCCCCCTAAATTTCGGAGATCCGCCACGAAATCGGCCACGCTCTCTCCTTTTTGCTGGTTTCTCTGATAGAACTCGTGGCGTCTCACGAGTGTAGGAACGGTTGGCGCGTAATGGTCTCTCAGGATGGGTTTGAGGTCATCCCAGCTCATGGCCTTCACTTCTCGAGGTTTTGCCAGCGCTTTAGCCATTTTAAAGACAGCCGGGTCGCAGTGCTTCAGGAACAGTGCCCGCTTCTTTGCTGGTGTGGCGTCCTTCAAATTATTTGTTTCGAGAAACATTTGGAAGCAATCCATGTAGGATTCCCAATCCTCTTGGTTTGGATTGAACGGAGCGGGTGGCACAATGCCTCCGGACATGGTTCCGTTGATGGCACCATCTCAACACATGCTCAGTATCTCTTCCTGGCTTCTCAGATTCAAATGTCTCCAAATCCCACCTTCGTCGCCAGTATTAAGTATTCTGACATGGGTTGAAGTAAATTGGAGACAGTCTTTGTTGGTGAACTTTCAGCTCTTTATTACATAGTGACTTGTGAACATAACAGCAAACTCTGCCTTAAATAGGCAACCCTTGTGAAAATTGACCAATAGAGAGCTAGGAACACTAGCTCTTAAACCAATAACAAACCTCCGTTAAGGGCCAATCGGATTCTTTAGAACTGACCAATCCAATCTGGCCGCTTAACAACCAATCAGAAGTGCAGGGCCAGACCCTGCACTTTACCCCAAGCTCACACTTTATTTCAACTATATACATACATAACACCCCCCCTTTCCAATACACTGTTGAAAATTTAAAAAAGAAAGAAAGAAATAGCATTTTTGGAGACCTCACAACAATATCTTAAATTAAAAATTGGGATGAATTCTAAAGCATCGTGAAAATAAGATACAGGAGTAAAAACATTTTTTTCAGAGTAACACTTATGTTTTGAGAAGGCAGATTTTGGAACCCTGCTTTTTCACAATAGCACTATTATTGCTAGACACTGTCTTAGTTTATAGCTCCTATTTTATTATATTAATAGATAACAGAAATACTTATCTGGATTATATCACCGAGGACCACTGATGTCAGGGTGCATTATTCAGGGTGCTTTCTCATAAGCTTACTGTGAAAGCATAGGGCTTGATTACTCAGACTGTAGTAACTTTGTTGAAAGCAGAAGTTTTAAAAAGCATATTCCAGTAAATCAACCTTTGTAGGTGCTATAATAAGCCTGTTGATGCACACTGCCACACATTATAACTAGCAGCTTCTGTTGCTTTTCACATATCGTTACCCTCAGTAACTCTCCAGTGCATTTATGGCATTAGAAATGATCCAGGAACATCAAAACTGAGTGCTACAGCACAGTGATTTTAAGATGAATAGATGGCTCCTGGCTGGTTATTAACTATGGCAAATAGAATTATTTCCCATGTCTTCCTGGTAGGAGCTTGCTAAAGGGCATGACAGTTTAGATCTATAATAGAGATGTATATTTTAGGTCTGGTGAGCTAGTTATTATCTACTTGTGGATGTTCTTGTGGATAATACCTTGTGGATAATTCCACATCATTTCACTTCAAAAACCACAGATTATTTTAGTAGGTTAATTTGTACCCTAACTTGCTTGCAAACTAAATGACAGCAGCAGGAAATTATATCTTTCAGCATCTGGAATTCTAACATAACCAGTGTTGTTTCTGTCTGTCTGTCTGTTTCTTTTACCTTCCTATTGAAGTCGGTTTCTCTAGAGAATAAACTGCTAGCAACTAAGGTATCTAAGTGTTGCACAGAATACACAGAATTCCCAAACAATTATTTCTATAATATGGCCACTGAGAGAGTTAGTCATCCAGTGTGTAAAATAAGGGACGTAAGCTTAAGAAAAGGGATAAGTTGGAGAATTGCTTGAAAGTAAGGATGAGAAGGAAGTTAGGGCTATAAGAAATAATTTAGAAAAGAGTCTTCTTCCCATTATATATATTGCCCATATAATGGGAAGAAAAAACAAAATAAGATTAGCTTGAAATGGTGATAAATAAGTGGTGTGCCATATGAAAGCCCTACCTACTCTTCAGATTATCATTTATAAAAGTCCCCTGGAAACAACCTGCTAACTGTTGGAAAAAATATGGTAAGTTTGGGGGAGCCCAGAAATATAGACCAAGACTAAGAATGGGATAAAACACTCTCCTAAGAGCAGTAAGACAGTTCTTATTGGAGAAGATTGGGGAAATTGCTGAGCTGGATATAAGACAGGAACATTACACAGGCATTAGATAGCTCACTTCTTGAGGAGTAAGGCATAGTGGTAAGAGTGTGAGGGGCTGAAAGAAGTTGTGAGGAATTTGGCCATCCATGTTGTGAGCTGAATACCATCTTGATGGCGAAACTGAACCTATCTCAAGCAGGTTTTTCTCGGGGCATGGTAGGCAAATGGAAATTTGACACCTGTTACAAGAATTAAAATGTTGAGAGAGGTTGATGTAGCGTTTTACCAGATAAGAATATAAACAGGTAAAGAACCAAGCCAGCTGTTTGGAAGCTTCTTTCTTTGTGCTATCTCTGGGCACCTGTGTCCTCCTTAGTGTCTGTGCATCATCTGGTCAGAGTGCAACATGACAAGGGATTGTAAGTTTCATTCCTTCATATTTAAGTAGCTGTAATTAAAAACACTTTTGCAGAGTCTCTGTATGCCATATGTTCCATTGAGCATTTTGTTTATGCATATGATCCTGAAGTTCAAATCTGTTCTATATTCTTTTGCTTGATTCTCTTAGGAATAGAAACATTAAAATCCATGGAACTGCACAGATGGTTGGAGGGTGGGAGATTTTGTTTTCCTTTGTTTCTTTTTCCCCTCCTGTGATTTTATTCCAATTCTCATCTATCTATTCTTGAAGTATTTTTTTCTAAAAGTCAGTATTTAATTCTCATTATCTATTTGTATCTCTTTTGAGGTATATATTTAAATATCTTTCATGGAGTAATCATAGATGTTTAGACTTTCTTATTTGCTTCTTATTGTGAATAGAACTTTGAAAAAAATGTTTAGGAGTTTGTGTTTCTTCTTTAATAGGATATTTGGTCCGCCAAATGCTATGAAAACTTGTTCTAGTTGTGAGCATTACCTAGTTCATAAAGAAATGAAATAATAATCATCATCAAGACCTATACTTGAATACAGCTGATCAGTCTGGAACCAATATCATGTATATGATATTAACACAATTGAAAAACTCCAGAAATATTTCACAAGAAGAGCTCTCCGCTCCTCTACTCATTGCAGGATACCTTATGCCACCAGATTTGAAACTCTAGACCTAGAAAATCTAGAACTACGCTGCCTCCGGTCCGAACTAAATATAGTATATAAAATCATACACTGCAATGTCCTACCTGCAAATGAATACTTCAGCTTCAATCATAACAATAAAGAGCACACAAAAGATACAAACTGAAGGTTAACCACACCAAACTTGACTGCAGAAAATACAACTTCAGCAACAGAGTGGTCAATGTTTGGAATACTCTACCTGACTCTATGGTTTCTTCCCCAAACCCCAAAAACTTTAACCTTAGACTGTCTACTATTGACCTCACCCTCTTCCTAAGAGGCCTGTTGGGGTGTGCATAAGTGCACCAATCATGCCTACTGTCCCTGTACTATTGTTTTTTCTTTTTCTTATAAGTATCTATCTCGTGTATTCAAAACTATATTTATTCTTATACCTGTATCTTGTAAGCGATTGACAAATCAAATAAATACTAAAAAATATCAAACCTTTTTTAACAACCCCATATTCCCTTGCAGGTAGAGTCTGGGCAACTGAATGGAGCTGAGTGTTTACTGGCTGGATGCCCTTCCTGTCACCAATGTGAAATTATATTCAGCAGAATGTTAGAGTGCCAAGAGAGAGAAATCTGCCTCTATCTAGGATTGAAATCACAGCCTCCTGATTGTGAAGCAAGAGCTCTACCTCTAGGCGATTGCACCACTCAAGTGATGTAATAATACTATTGGTATTATCAGCATTATCAAACATTAAACATACTAGAGATTAAATTTACACAGTGCAAGAGACCTTCCTATCTAATTATACATCCAATGGTGAGAATATTATAGTTAAAACTATGGAATGCTATAAGCAACCATGCTATAAGCTTATTCTTTTGGTAACTTTTTCCATAACACCTCTCTGGATGCTAAAAGAGACTGAGCATTGAGTATGATGTGCTGTGAAATAAACCATCATGGAACTATTCTGGTTCCAAAATATATAAACAGAAAAATTGAATTAGAGCAAAAAATAAAAAATAAAATCCTAAAATAATAAAAAATATTCTAAATTCACACTTCTCTATTGGAAATGTGTGGGTTATCAATCATACCAACAATTTAGAGTATCCTTGAAATATAAACCCAAATTAACTTTTATAGTGGCTAATGACTTAAATAAGTTTCCAATAAGTCTTACTGTCAAAGTTCTGACTAATGAACGCAAGCAAATCAGAACTCTGAGTCTTGAATCCACTTCAGAAGAATTCTTTATTGAGTATGTTATATCGGCATAAATTAAAGAAAAACCAACTCTAACTATTTCCCATGGTTTCAGTATAATTAAAGTAGAAAATAAACCTACCCCAAGTGTCACAGGTCACTTTGGCCAATTAGGTCAATTGGCAGGCTCTCCAAGCACTCTTTCCCCAACCTTATCAACCACACATGGTTCCCTTGGTTCCCATGAGAAAGTTATTTGTTGTGTCTAGTAGGCTATTTGAGCCTTCTTACTCTTCTGTGTGGCAACTGAAGAACAGTAAAATGATTTCTGCAAGGTTCAATTCAAAGTTTATACTTACATGTATAATTTAATTCAATGTAATTAAACAAGTAGGAAATAAATCCATCCCCAAGTAGAAGAGCAACAAAGATGATTCAGGGATTGGATGCTAAAACATATGAAAAACAATTGCTGGAATTGGGTATGTCTAGTCTGATGAAAAGAAGGACTAGGGGAGACAAGATAGCAGTGTTCCATTATCTCAGGGGCTGCCACAAAGAAGACAGAGTCAAGCTGTTCTCCAAAGCACCTGAGGGTAGGCCAAGAAGTATGGGTGGGAAATTAATCAAGGAGATAAGCAGTTTAGAACTAAGGAGAAATTTCCTGACAGTTAGAACAATTAATCAGTGGAACAACTTGCCTCCAGAAGCTGTGAATGATATAACACTGGAAGTTTTTAAGAAGAGATTGGATAACCACTGAAGTGGTGTAGGGTTTCCTGCCTAAGCAGCGGTTGGAACTAGAAAGCCTACATGATCCCTTCCAACTCTGTTATTCTGTTAATCTGTTGTGTATGACTATGTACACTTGAAATAAGATTTGCTGCTTCATATCCAAATTTCTGCAGAACCTTTGTGTTTGTATATATGTGTGTGCATGAAAAGATTTATAATAGATTTATAATATATAATAAGATTTTGTAATATTTTGTTGCATGAATCACATTTTAAAATCAAAGAAAACTCTATTTTCTTTTAGTTAATCTTCCTCTGGTTTCTTTCAATAGGACATTCACCTATATTAAATCACATAAATAATCAGCTTTCTACAACTTCTTATAAAAATTTAGTTTGCCAGTTTAGCAACCCCAATTCAAACTTCCCAAATATTCAACCACTTCAAAAACAGCAGTAACACCTGGATTGAATAGACAAAATAACAAGTGCTTGAACTGAATGAACTGCCAAGAACACTTAATATAGATCCAACTGTTTTAATTCTATAGAAGCTTTAAAAACTGCTTCCTTAGAATTTCCAAATGCTCATCAAAACTTCACAAAATTGGATGAGATAGCAAGACCCTAGAATGCAGAATTGAAATTTAAACTGATCTTCAAGTTAAAAAACATAGGACTTTGATTTCAAAATATAAAATTTAAGAGGGGGGGATACAAAGTTATATATTTAGAAGTAAGAAATTAAATGTTCAGATACCTGATTGAGCAATGGTAATTTGAAAAAAACAACAAACTCAAAATGAATGGGAACAAAAAATAAATTCTTAATCTACAAAGTAATGTGTATAAATCATGGAAAATTAAAAGCCTCAATTCATTTTGCATTGCTCTGACCAAACAGGATTGTTTTGGACAAAACTAGTTAATGAATGATTAGAGCAGAAACTAAGCCTTATTCAGAAGGTTAAAGGAACTAAGAATATTTAACCTTGAAATGTAAGCACTAAGGAGAGCCATTATAACATCTTTTTGTTTCCTTTTTCATAACGACATCACACCCAAACCTAACTCTCTAGAGGATGCTGGAAAAGTGGAAGAAGTAAAGGATGACCAAAGTGGATAGGTTCAGACACAGCAACAATTGCTACAGTTTTGATAGTTTCTTTTTCTGTGCAAAGATATCACCCTTTATTGAAAATCGCATCTTGTCTTCATCGACACGTGATTTGGACAGACTATTTTACCTTGCCATGTTGGAAAGGCTCTATCATTGATTTATGGCACAATGTTATTTGAGCATCAAGAACCAATGTTTATAAAGGCTCAATTTGTCATTGTAAATTACTAAACATGTCATTTGACATTGTAAATTACTAAACATGTCCCTTGGAACACAAATTCATTTCCCATAACCCATTCCTATTGAGAGTTTAACAAGGACAGGAAATTGTATTGCTTGGAGTCTGCAGATTCAATTGTCATGTTTCATTCTATATAGTGTTATCCAGGGGTGGGATTCTACAGGCTTGCACCTACTCTCTAGAACCGGTTGTTTACATTCTAAGCAGTTTGGAGAATCAGTTGTTAGAAGAAATTACTGGCCTAATCCTGTAAGGAAGGCAGGAAGAAAACATTCTGGTGTTGCTTAAAAGAAACGTTAATCCAAATTACATTCTTGGCAGGACTAGACTTCCTGTCTCAGGAACTTCTCTGGAGTTTTTTTCCTCTCCTTTGCTGGTACTTTGCTTGTATGGAGTGACCATTCAAAGTTACAATGGCACTGAAAAAAGTGAGTTATGACCATTTTTCACACTTATGACTGCAGCATCCCCGCAGTCATGAGAGGCCAGGCAAGGAGATGCGTGCCTCGATGTGAGTGATGTTGAGTTGTTCATGCCCAACCAGTCACATGACCACCAAGCCATGCCCACCAACTAAGCCACACCCACAGAACTGGTTGTTAAAAAAGTTGAATCCCACTCCTGGTGTTATCATAGTGAATAGGTATTCATAGCATAGTGTTATCTACTCTCTTCAATGTAGTATTATTTATATAGCTCTGAGATCCATTCATTAATATAGTGAATGAAATCCAAAGATTGTCCCAGACTTCCAACTGAAGACATCTCTCTGAAAAGTAACAGTGGATCATGCATCTCTCTCTCTCTCTCATTCTCTCTCTCTCTGTGTGTGTGTGTGTGTGTGTGTTTTCATTTTAGCATGAACAGCTGTCTCCTATGTAAAACAGTGATTTCACACAATTTATTAGCACTTTATGTCAACAAAAGTGTCAAATGTGGAGGATTTCATTAGAGCTTGCCCGTATGGAGCCCATTTTTTCACTCATGCATCTATATTTTTATCAGATTAGTTGCTCCTAAGTGTAAATCCAATATTCTTTAAGCTATAAAAATGGAAAACCTGTAAGATTGTAGAAGATGGGATTTCAACTCATTCTGCTGTATAGAATTAAAAAAAAAAACATAAAACAAGTTTTAATGTGTCCCAATACTTTATCTTACTATATCCACTGTCAAAGCCAACACTTTTGATCACCCAGAATCCCATTAACCTTCCAAAACCTGCATTATGTTTTCAATTTCAATTGTATTTTCCAATTGTATTTTCTGATGATATTAAGTACATTTTTAACACGATGGGAAAGGAAGTTTCTCATGATGGTGCAAGGATATCAATCTAGATATATTGGTTACCTACAAATTTCTATAGATCTTTTGGGAGAATAAATCTCAACTAATTTAGATAATATGCAAATAGATATGTGCCGATGTATTTTATAATCCATTCTTCCTGCCAGAGAAACTTACAGCAGCTTTAAGAAAACTTTTTTTAACAAATTAAATAATTGACCCTTATATACATTCATTGGTAAACTCACTATTGAATGACTATCTTATGTGATATTAACTTTATACCCATTTGCTTTGTAATTGATAGAATTGCATCATAATACATTCATCAATGGACAGGCAAAACTGGGTACTATAATTCAATAAGAATTATTTTCAATTCTATTTACCATAATGGTTTTCTTTTTCTTCGAAGTTGTGTTCAAATGCTGGTTAATAAGATTTGCTTTTGAACATGATCATTGCTATACCTGTCATGTCGTCCTTGAAAAATAACTTTTGAAAGTAAGGTTGAAGAATGGAACTCTATTTATTGTAATTGCTACATGGAAGAAACATGTACATTTATTAAAAAGTCACTGTCAAATGACTACATTTGGGGACATTAACTTTATACCTGTTAAGCCTGTGTTCCCCAACCAGGGTTTAGGAGACAAGCTAAACAGAATGTGCAGCGTTAGTCAGATAGGCACACAGATAAATGAGTGAGATAAGTTTGTACGTTTGTAAACATACAGTAAAAATAACAGATACGCTTGTGCTATCAAAAATATAGTTTATTCCATTTAGAGATTATAGCATAGTCAAAATAACAGTCTATTAGTCATGTATCATTTTAGTCAGTCCATTCAAAGATATTCAGTTAGCAAAGTCCGTGTAGAATATCCAATGTTAGTTCACTTACAATAAATCAGTCCTTTATCTCTCTCCCGTTCCAGTAGGGAAAAACGCAGTCTTCATCCAGTAATTAGGGATCATCAAGCCAGAGAGAGCAAGCTGCAGTGCCTTGCTTCTTTTATAGTGCTTTTTACAACCACTCCCTTAATTACAGTCCTACAGTTAAAGTTGCAGACACTTTAATTATCAAACCATGATAACATATTTATTATTTTACCTAAACCAGTTAGGGTAAACAATGTTATCCCGAACATTCTCCCCTTTTAGGTAATAATAATAATATAACTAATAACTATTTACATCTTTAAATCATATTTGTTACAACTCTCTTTAAACTTAATTACTCCTTGAGCTTTTGTAAATTGGTCTGCAATGTTTTCTTCTGTCATGCAGTATTCCAATTTAATTAGCTCATTTTTTACAGATTCTCTAACATTTAAGTATCTTAAATCAGTATGCTTTGATCTAGTTTTTACAGCAATACTAGTAGCCAACTTTATGGCTGCCTGATTGTCCTCGTACACAATAATGGAATCTTTGACACTTACACCCATGTCTAATAATAACTGTTTGTACAGAATTAAGTCAGTGCATAGTAATGACAGATACGAAAATTCCGCTTCCATCGTGGACAAGCTAATATGCTGTTGTCTGATTGACCTCCACCCTATTAGTGTCTTACCAAATAATATAGCCATCCCAGATGTTGATTTTCTAGTGTTTATATCAGTTGCAAAACTTGCATCTGCATAGGCACTAAAACTCAAATCACCCTTTGGTTCGATATACAATGCATGGTTCCTTTAAGATATCTCAAAAATTCTCTTTAATGATTGCCAATTACATTGATGTGGATCTGAATTAAAACGAGCCAGCTGATTTACACTATAAGCTATATCTGGCCTAGACCAATTGCTTATATATGATAAGCTACCAATCAAAGATTGATATATAGACTTATCAAATTTGGGACTTTGATCATTAGTTTGGCAAACTTCCTGACTCATTGGAGTCTTTGCCGGTTTACAAAGTTCCATTTTATACGTTTTAATTAATTGGCAAATTTTATCTTCTTGAGATATCTTAAATCCATTTTTTGTTTTGTTAATTGTCAATCCTAGATACTTTTTAATTTCACCTAAATGTTTTAATTTTATCTTTTTGGCTAATAATGATATAATCTCATTAGCTTCATTATTAGTCTTAGTTATCAAAGCAATATCATCTGTAAATAATAACAATAATGACACCGTTCCATTATTTTCTCTTTTAAACACACATGGATCTGCTAAACCAGATTTAAATCCTATATTGTTTAATTCTTTCACAATATATTGGTTCCACTCAAAGCCAGATTGTTTCAATCCGTAAAGACTCTTTTTGAATTTCCAACAATCATTACTATTTACTTTATTGTCTTTTATAATAATTAGCTTTTTCAAATATATAGTGTGCTGCAATGGTGCATGCAAATAAGCAGTTTCTACATCTAAATGGTTAATTACATAGTTTTTCTTAGCTGCCCACACTAAAGCTGCTCTCAAAGATGTTGCTTTAAGACTTGGTGTGAAAATTTCATCATAATCAGATGCAGTTTGATTAAATCCTTGAGCTACCAACCTAGCTTTATGGGAAACAGTCCCATCATTTCCAGTTTTTACTTTAAATATCCATTTGCACCCAATGGATTTTTCTCCTGGAGGTAATTTGGCATCTTCATATACTTTCATTACCTTTAATGAATTTAATTCTTTTTCCATTGCCTTTTGCCAATTCTCCTGATCCTTAGCAGGATACATCTTAAGTTCATCTACACTAGTTGGAACTTTAGTTACTTGGCAAACTATACTTGCTTGATACCTATCAGGTGGTCTAGTTACACGTGTAGTACGTCTAGGTATTAAAGGACTTAGAGGTGGACTTTCATTTACTAACTCTTCTTGATTATCTAACTCTTCCTGATCAACTGTTTCTTCTTGTTCTGGTCCTATTTGTTCTTCGTGGACTTCTTCTTTAATTGGACTCTTCTTATAACTAGTCTGTTCTTTCTGCCTTTTGTAGGGTTCAATAATTACTTCATTATTTAAATCTTGCTCTAATCTATTCCATCCTACATGTTCTAGGAATTTAGCACTAGCACTGGTGTAAACTCTAGATGTTACTGGTTCCCAGAATCTATAAGATCTGTGATTAGATTCATATCCTACAAAAAATAATCTTTTAGCTCTATGCTGTCCTTTGTGTCTTAGTTGTGTAGGGATCTGCACCCATGCTGGTGCTCCAAATGTGTGCATGTAACTTAAATCAGGTTTTGTACCATGCCACAGTGTGAATGGTAATTCACCTGTTGTTGAATTAACAACATTATTTAATATATGATTACCACACATTATTGCTTCTCCCCACAAATTGTCAGGTAATCCTGAATCAGACATCATAGTACGTGCCATTGACTGTAGTGTTTGGCCTCGTCTCTCTATAAAGACATTATGTTGTGGCCTATATGGTGCAGACTTTTTATGTTGAATACCTAACATTCTAAGTCTATTCTGGAATTTATTATTTGTAAATTCTGCACCATTATCTGTTATAAGAGTTACTAAGTTCTTTTTAGTTTTTCTTTCTGCAAATTTAATCCAATTAAAGAGATTTAGATACGTTTCAGTTTTGCTCTTCATTAAATAGCAAAACCCATATCTAGAATAGTGGTCCATTATTGTTAAGCCTGGTTTCCCCAACCAGGGTTAGGGAGACAAGCTAAACAGAATGTGCAGTGTTAGTCAGATAGGCACACAGATAAATGAGTGATATAAGTTTGTATGTTTGTTAACATACAGTAAAAATAACAGATACGCTTGTGCTATCAAAAATATAGTTTATTCCATTATGAGTTCATAGCATAGTCAAAATAACAGTCCAATAGTCATGTATCATTTAGTCAGTCCATTCAGGGATATTCAGTTAGCAATGTCCGTGCAGAATATCCTATGTCAGTTCACTTACAAATCAGTCCTTTGTTTCTCTCCCGTTCGAGCAATGCAGTCTTGATTCCAAGCAGTAATCAGGGATCATTAAAGCCAGACAGAGAGCAAGCTGTCATCTTGCTTCTTTTAAAGTGCTTTCACAACCACTCCCTTAATTACTATCCCACAGTTAAAGTTGCAGACACTTTAACATACACACTATGATTACTTAGTTATTATTTTACCTAAACCAGTTAGGGCAAACAATGTTATCCCTAACAATTATACTTAATATGTATCGAGCTCCTCCTACACTTGGTTTTTTTCGGACCTATTAAATCGGCAAATACTACTTCTAAAGGCTCTTTGGTAGTAAATCCATCAACTCTATTATCTGGTATGACCCTGCTTTTGCTTTGATTATAAGCATAACATTGCAAATACTTATTACAAGGTTTTAAACTTATTCCTTTAGATAATTCAACAGTTTTCTTAAGCATTTTAAAATTTAAATGCCCTAGCCGTCGGTGTAACAAGTGAGTACATTCATCATGAGGTTTCTTATTATCATAAACCGTGTTAGCCATCTCTAAACCATTATCATTTAACACATATAATTCACCTCTTGAAGATGCAGTAATTTTCTTATCTTCTTTTTCAATTATGCAGTTATCTCCTTTAAAGGTAACTACATATCCTAGTTTAACCAAAATTCTAACTGAAATTAAATTAAACTTAAGTTGTGGTACATATAACATTTTTACATTCTCTTTTATGAAAGAACAATATGCTATACCTTGACCTTTAGCTTTCAGTTTCCAGCCATTGGCTGACGATATCGGCTGTGTACTCTTGGACATTTTAAAAAAAAATTTGTGATCATTTGTTATACAGTGGGATGCTCCACTGTCAACCACCCATAAATTATTTTTTACAGCTCCGTTAATATACATGGCTAACTCTAAATTTTTATTTATCTTTTGATGACTTTTAGTATTCTGGCCAGCGTTCTGGCGCTTTGCTTTTTTACAAAATCTTGTCAAATGTCCTCTTCCTCCACAATTAAAACACATTTTAATTGCGTATGCAGTAGGAGATTCATTATCTTCTTTTTGAGGTTGGTCCCTCCTTAAGTGATCTCTTTCAAGTCTTCTTCTTGCCTCTTCAATCAATCTGCCAGTGATATCAGTAAAAGTTAGACTTTCCTTAGGCAAAACTTCAAGGGAAGTGACATAGTTATCATAACTTACATCTGGTGATGATAGAATTATGTAGACTTGGTGTAGTTCAGAGAAAATAAGCTCTTTCTCGTGCAGTTCTTGAAAAATGCTTTTTATAGAATTCAAATGAGTAAGCATATCACCATTCGTTTGGAGATGCATCCTGAAAAGCTTCCGTGTTAGATTTATGTGAGCACCAATGTTATCTCGGACATAAATCCTCTTCAGCTTCTGCCAACACCCAACAGCCGTTTACTCTCCATGGATATGAACAAGTTGCTGGTCAGTTAGTGTTAGTCCTATTATGCAAATAGCTTGTTCATTCTTTTATTTAAATTCTTCTATCTTTTGTCTATCTTCCTCAATCTCTGGATCCCATTCCTCTACGTTTGGTGGATTTTCAATTATGTTCCACAGACCTTCTCTTCGTAGAAGTAGACTACATTTCATAGACCATGATACATAGTTTGTTCCATCCAACTTGGATATAAGGGACAAACTTTGTAGATTGACTTGTGCCATGTTTCCTTATATGGATATAAAACTATAATTAATAAAACACAGCTGTCTGTTTACTGTAACGTGTAACAACACAAACTCTCACTTTTTACATAAATCTGTTTTATCCTAGTTAAACTGACTTTGCAGCCTCTGGGCCCATAACCAGTGTTAAGCCTGTGTTCCCCAACCAGGCTTAAGGAGACAAGCTAAACAGAATGTGCAGCGTTAGTCAGATAGGCACACAGATAAAAGTGTGAGATAAGTTTGTATGTTTGTTAACATACAGTAAAAATAACAGATACACTTAAGCTATCAAAAATATAGTTTATTCCATTTAGAGATTATAGCATAGTCAAAATAACAGTCCATTAGTCATGTATCGTTTTAGTCAGTCCATTCAAGGATATTCAGTTAGCAAAGTCCGTGCAGAATATCCAATGTCAGTTCACTTACAATAAATCAGTCCTTTATCTCCCGTTCCAGTAGGGAAAAACGTAGTCTTCATCCAGTAATTAGGGATCATCAAGCTAGAGAGAGCAAGCTGCAGTGCCTTGCTTCTTTTATGGTACTTTTTACAACCACTCCTTTAATTACAGTCCTACAGTTAAAGTTGCAGACACTTTAACTAACAAACCATGATAACATATTTATTATTTTACCTAAACCAGTTAGGGTAAACAATGTTATCCCTAACAATACCCATATTTCTTTATAACTGATAGAATTCAGAGAAGAAACCCATACTGTTCTTCACCATGTATCTAATTATAACTTATCAAGAGCATAATTCAAAACAATAGTGGGTTTTCTATGTCAATTCTGAATAATTTCTAAGGAAGCCTTCTGAAAACACAACATAAATTAAGTTGAATATAAAAAGATGCAAATATATATTTTCTCTTATTTACAAATTCATTAAATGGAATTTGCCACTCAACTATGGCATTTTTTTTTCCTTTCAAGATCTTCCATCAGCTAAAAGGAATAACTTTTTATGTTTCTATTTGCTCATTTGTATAATTAATTAAACAAGTCTGATTAATGGCTGGAATAAAGTAATTTTATTTTTATTTCATAAATAGGATGTGTCGTGTCCGTCGCGGGAAAGGAGACTCGGGGCCAGTGACTCAGTTTTAGCTCTTTATTTGGTCCTGAGATCGGCTCGGGATTCAAGGGAAAAATAGCGGCTTTTATTCTCTGGCCACGGCCAATGGCACCACTTTGAATCTCCCACGATTAGTTTCCACCAATCACGGGGGATTCGTTATGGGCCAATCAGTGTGGCTCGCTTGGCCAATGAGATCGCCGTGCGCTTTGGCCAATCACAGCGCGGCGCTTGCAAGTATGCTAATGACTGTACAGAACACCCCTCCCCTCTTGTTACGGTCCTACGTAATGTAGTCCTGTAAGTAAGCAGGGCTTCGTACTTGCCTACTTGACCTGCGCAGGTTACTTGTTGCTTGGCTCCTGGCTGGTTCAGTCGGGTTCGGTGTTGCTCTCTGCCTCGTTGATGGAATCGCCTGGAAGGCCTCGCCGGGCCTTTTGTCGCAGCTCCCTCCCGGTCTACCCGGGCTGGTTGAGCTGCGGTTGTTGCTGCTCCCGCCTGGTCTTTCTGGGCAGGGTGAGCTGGCCTGGCTGCTTCTCCCTGGTGAGGCTTCGAGCTGGCTGCTTGCCATGAGTGTAGCTGGTTTCTTTCTATTGGTTTTTGGTTCCTGGGGTATTTCCTCCCCTCTTGGTTTGTGTTATGGGGGCTGTCTGTGTCTCTTTGCATGTCGGTTGTGTTTCCCGTGGTTGTTCTCAAACTTATTTGATCGATGTGGCATTTCCATGCTCGTCCGTCGGTTGTTTGCAGCCGGTACGAGTGGGGACCTGTCAGCTGGGTTATAGTTGCCGGTACCCAAAGTGGATCTCCGGTAAGATTCTTTGCGTACACTGCGTCACCTGGGGAGAATGTTCGGTTTTTGCTTGAGGAGTTTGGGGTTTTTTCTGGGTTATATGTGGGGTGCAGTCTGTCGAGTGGGGACTTTAATTTCCTCCCCATTAATAGTTCTGCTGGGCTTTTGTTGGTAGTCATGTTCGGGGTTATGTGTTATATAAAGAGCATTTTGTTTATTTTTTCTTGGATTTCCCCGTGTTCAATTTTTTGGATAGTTTTTTTTGTGAATTGAACCATCCGTTCCACCCTCCCGTCCACTGCCGGATGTGCCAGTGCTGTCAGTGCATGTCGTATGCCCCATTCCACCAGGAATTTTTTGAATTCCAGCGAGGTAAATTGGGGCCTGTTATCTGACACAATGACATCTGGTAGGCCGTGGGTTGCGAACAGCTTGCTGAGTTCCTTGGTCACGGCCTCCGTGGTGGTGGTTTTCATGTTGCTTACCTCCAACCAGTTGGAGTAAGCATCTACCGTGATAAGGAATATATGTCCTTTCGCGGGCCCAGCAAAATCTATGTGAATCTTGGAGCATGGTCCCCTGGGGTTTTCCCATTCCAGGATTGGTGCTGTGGGAGGGCTCGGTCTGGTTTCTTGGCAACGTTTGCATGTTGCCACCCAAGTCTCGATTTGCTTATCCATCCCTGGCCACCAGGCGTAACTCCTGGCCAGGGCTTTTGTTCTAACTATGCCCGGATGCCCCTCATGTAACAATTCCAATACCTTCCTTTGTAACCTTTCCAGAATAACAACCTTATCCCCCCAAAGTACACAACCTTTTCGTAATGAGAGTTCTGTTTGCCAGTTCCAGAATGTCCTGAACGATTCGTCGTCGTCCTTTTCTGGCCACCCCTTTTCTACCCAATGTAACACCCACGCCAGACGTTTGTCTTTATTAGTCTCACAGGCAATGTCTGACGTGGTTAAGGGTAGATCGGGCAGAGTCTCTATGCTCAGGGTGGTTGTCGTGGGTGCTGGGTCGGTGTCTAGGTCAGGTAATGGCATGCAGCTCAGGGCATCTGTGTGGGTGATTGTCTTCCCCGGTCGGTGTGTGAGCCGGTAGCTGTAGACGGCAAGGAATTCAGACCACCTTGTCATTCTAGGAGATAGAATGTTTGGGGTGGCCCTGTTCCCTGCCAGAATTCCCAGCAGCGGCTTGTGGTCGGTGATGATGGTGAACGTGTGGCTGTAGAGGTACTCGTGGAATCTCTTCACTGCGGCGATGATAGCCAGGGCCTCTTTGTCCAGTTGACTGTACTTTCTCTCCGGTTTGGTGAGTGTCCTTGAAAAGAAGGTGATGGGTGCTTTTTTTCCATCGGGGAGCGTGTGCCTGAGGATGGCGCAAACGCCAAAAGGTGAGGTGTTGCATGTGAAGGCAAGTGGTAGGGTCTCATTGTATTGGATTAGGATGGCATCCGAGGTGAGCAGGTCCTTGGTTTTGCTGAAGGCAGCTTCCTCATGTTTCCCCCAGGTCCATGTGGCCGCCTTGTCCAAAAGCCTATGCAAAGGCTCCACCGCAGTCACCTTTTGGGGCAGGAAAACATTATAAAAATTAAGCAGTCCTACAAATACCTGCAGTTCCATTTTATTCCGGGGCTTCTTTAATGGCTCTGATTTTTTCCGCGGTTGGGTGGATGCCGTGTCGGTCTAGGAGGTATCCTAGGAACTTGATCCACTCTGTGTACAGCTGGCATTTCTCTTTTTTCACCTTTAGCCCGGCCTCTTTTAATTTGGTTAGTAACTCCCTTAGACGACCCTCTAGTTCTTGTTGGTTGGCCGCTAACACCAGTACGTCATCGAAGTAGGGCACCATCCCATTAATTCATTGCAAGAGTCTCTCCATGAGGCTCTGGAAAATTCCTGGAGCCACGCTGACTCCAAACTGGAGTCTGTTACAGCGAAATGCTCCCCAGTGGGTGACTATGGTCTGCGCCTCGGTGGTTTCTGCATCAACCGGCAATTGTTGATAGGCTTGCGCCAGGTTGAGCTTCGCAAAGACCTTGCCTCCCCCCAGTGAGTGTAGAAGGTGCTGCACTACTAGGACGGGGTAGGCACTTTGTTGTAAGGTGCAGTTTAGGGTGGCCTTATAGTCCCCGCAGATTCTCACCGACCCATCGGGCTTGACTGGGATGACTATGGGGGTCTCCCACCGGGCGTGATCGATTGGTTGTAGGACCCCTTGTTTGATGAGCTTGTCAATTTGCTCATCGATTTTGGGCCAGAGTGCAAAAGGTACCCGCCGTGGTTTTAGGTGTATTGGGGGAATGCTGGGGTCTAGGCTGAAGGAAATAGGGGGCCCTCGGTACTTGCCGAGGGTGCCGTCGAACACTTCCCGGACGTCCTGTGCCAGTTGCTCTTCCCAGTTGGCATCTGCGACGTGGTCAATGCCCGTAACCTCGATCCCAAGTGGTGCGAACCACTGTAGTCTCAAAAGGCTGGGGCGGTCTCAGTCCACGATCGTCAGGGGAAGCTTTGCTGTGCGGCCCTTGAAGGTCACTTAGAACTGTCCGGTTCTGACTACCGGGATCTGGTTTCCCTGGTAGTCTCTGAGGATTAATTTCTGGGTTTCCAACCTCCTCTTGTGGATTTCCAGCACCAACCGCCTGATTTCTCGCCAGGCAACCATGGAGAGGTAGGACCCGGAGTCCACCTCCATTTTGCATGGTTCGCCTTCAATGCCCACTTCCACATATACCTTTCAGGTGTCTGTGGTTGATGAGTGGCCGATGACGACTGACTGGTGGGTTTCCTCTTTCTGCCGGTTTTCGCCGCTTCGTCGGTTCCGTCTGTCTCGGTTCAAGCGATTTTCAGCTTGGTGGTCTCTTGCCCTTGGGGGCGTGCCATCTTGTTTCCGGTTGCTGTGATCTCGCCGATGGGGGCTGTAGGCTTTTCTCAGTCAGCAGACTCGGGCGATGTGGCCTTTTTTATCGCAGTGTCAGCAAATCGCATTGAAAAAGCAGCACTCCGATCGAGGGTGGTCGCCTCTGCACCTGGCACATGCGGTCCCCGACTTACAACTTCGCCAATTGTGCCAATCTCATCCCGTCTGGAGCCGATGTATTTCTTCTTCCTCGTCTGTGGTGTCGGAGGCGGAGTGGAAGTTGCCATGATGGGTGGTGGTTTCCCGGTAGCTTGCTTTTGGGTGGGCCTTGGTCACCCGGCCCATCTCGGTGGTCGTGGTGCGTTCCCGGGTGTCCGGTCTCCACATTCGTTTCGCTGATTTCCAGGTTGCCTCGGCTGCAGTGGCTTCAGCGAGGGCGTTGGCGAGGGCGATGTTGCCTTTTGCCATCAGCTGGCTTTGTAGGACTGGGTCTCTGAGTCTGAGCACGACATGGTCCCACAAAGCCTCATCCATGTCCGAGAACCTGCACATGCCCCCTAGGCTCCGTAGATCCGCCACAAAGTCGCTGATGCTCTCACCCGATCTCTGGTCCCGCCGGTAGAAATCATGCCACCTGATGAGGGTGGGCACGGCAGGGGCATAGTGGTTTCGGAGCAACGGCTCGAGGTTGGCCCAGTCCATCTCCTTCACGTCCCTGGGTTTGGCAAGAGCTTTTGCCATCTTGAACATTGCGGGCCCACAGTGTGTTAGAAAGATGGCTCTTTTCTTCTGCCCAGTTGCATCCTTCAAGTTGCTACTTTCAAGGAACATTAGGAATCAGTCTGTGTACGATTCCCAGTCCTCGGTAGCTGGGTTAAAGGGTGCTGGCAGTGCGATGCTGGCCATCTTGTCGGTCTCGTTTCCTCAGGACACATGCTTGATGGGGGATAGTCTCGGGATTTCACCCTCATCGCCAGTGTTGTGTCCGTCGCGGGAAAGGAGACTTGGAGCCAGTGACTCAGTTTCAGCTCTTTATTTGGTCCTAAGATCGGCTCGGGATTCAAGGGAAAAACAGCGGCTTTTATTCTCTGGCCGCCGCGGCCGCGGCCAATGGCACCACTTTGAATCTCCCGCAATTAGTTTCCACCAATTGCGGGGGATTCGTTACGGGTCAATCAGTGCGGCTCGCTCAGCCAATGAGATCGTCGTGCACTTTGGCCAATCACAGCGTGGCGCTTGCAAGTATGCTAATGACTGTACAGAACAGGATGCATCAGGCTGTCAATCTAATAAATATAGTCATAGTAAAAGAAAATGAAAAGATCTTTTGCACTATATAATAAAAAATTAGCGCTGAAATTTCACCTAAATTTCCAATAGTTATTTTTATGGTATTGCACTTTCTTTTTTGTAATGTTCCTTCTCACATGGGATGAATAGTCCTGCAATATTAAGAGAAGGGAAATATATTCTGTTGAAAGTTAGAAGTGCCAAGAGATCGTTTGGCATTTCAAAAACCACATACAATTATATTTCTATAAATAAGAAGTTGTACTTACGGTGGTATTATACCTGCCAAATAACTCTGCCTCTAGATTGTGATACATTTAATACCATCCAAGTTTTATTAAAATATAAGAATATTAACAATTTGAAAGGATCATATTTATATCCAAAACGTAGCTTCAATATGTCCATTTCAAATGCAAATGTTCTAAAACAGAAGTCCTGCTATGCTTTAAGACAGACAAAGTAAGTTGTTATTATTAGCCTACATTTCCCTAAGACTCTTTGACAAAAGATAATTTGACTATTGTTTATCAAAATGTTAAAAAAATCCAAAGGATAGCTTTGTATATTTGAAATGTTTTTTTAATAAAAGTTGTATTTGATGGATTGTTGATTGTTTGAGGAGTCCTTGGTGCTCTCTGAGATTGCTTGTTTTCTTGCAGATGCTAGCACTGATGATGTTACCTTGTTAGGGTAATGAAAACATCAAATGAGGACCCCTCATTTTAACCCTGAGCTACAAATATTTTCCTTTGTTGATTGTTTGATTGTTTTTTTTTTTATAATCCAAGGCCTATTATCCAAACAAAGTTTATAAAGTTTATATTTTCAGAAATGGAAGTTCTTACTCCACCTGATTAATAGACTAAAATCTAATATTGATTTCCAGTAGAAGAAAAAGGATTAAGTCATTTTTTACTAACTTCTTTGGAAGTCAGTTACATTATTCTGAAGTGATCCCCAACTATTCATAATATATGTTCAAAAACTGTAGGAAGATGCAAGGAAAAAAAGCAGTGAAAATCAATAGTTTCTTATTAATTCACTTCCATTACGGAGATGTCTAGATATAAGCTATTGTGCACATTTTATAAGATCTCCCATACTAAAAGGAGAATTGGAGTTGAAAACATGCTTAACATTAGGGTGCTCCAATTCAGATCTGAATTTGATGACATGCTTGCAATATTTTGTGAGTCTTAAAAATTATGTTCCAATCATTTAGCTTCATTATGGAAGATGAAATTCTACTTATCTAAAAAAAACCTGAATGTATACATCAATGCTAACCAGACCATTACAAAGTGTTTAAGATCATTAGGAAATATTCTGCATTTTTTTGTTTAATAAACATTTTTATTTAAAAAAACTGAAAAGATTTAAAACTTATTTTAATTTATAAGATTAAATGTTTTATCCAACATTATAGCTATGTTTTCCTTGCATAAACTATATAAATATTACTCTTAGACCCATTATTGACATTTTATAATATGTTTTAAATCTAATATTTCAATTGTTCATAGGAACAATTGTATTTAATTGTTATTTAATTGTATTTAAAATATTTTAATGAAGGTGTTTTTACATGATTTTACAGGGCTTTGAATTGCTTTGGCAAAGGAAACATTACATAAATAGATACAGCAGTTTCTCCTTCATTCTTCAACAATCCCATGACAGAGCTTAGAACAGAGTGTTACAGCCATGAATTTAATAGCCAGTCAAAACAACTGATCAATTCTAAATGACAGCAAAAGGCTTTTAATATACAAACAGTTTCCAAACCATTTATGAAATTGTCCATATTTCTTCTAACCCAGAGGTCTTCAAACTTGACAGCCTTAAGACTTGTCGACTTCAACTCCCAGAGTTCCTCTTCCAGTCATGTTAGCTCAGTAATTCTGGAACTTGAAGTCCACAAGTCTTAAACTTGCCAAGTTTGAAGACCCTTGTTCTAACCAAACCAGTTGCAACTTCATGTTCCTTAACACCAGGAGGATACAATATCACTCCATTGCTTGCTATAGACATAAATGCCATGAATGGTATAGCAGTAATGGTAGTAGTAGTAGTAATATGTTTTAATATGAGTTTTCCTAAATAATTAGTTTTACATAAACTTTTTAATATTTTCTCCACTGCTTTTATTTTTTTAGATTTTTCTTTTCTTTCTTTTCTTTTTTTTTTCCTGAGGTAAACTATTAGACAATATGTAACCTAAAACCATCTCTAACTATTGGCCCCAATGGATTATGTGCATATATCTTTAAAAAGCTCTCCTCTGCCATAGAGGAACCCCTAAGCATTACATATGAGATATCATTCAGAACTAGCTCCTTACCAAACCTATAGTCCTTAGATACGGTCATCCCTATCTTCAAAAAAGGTGATCCCAGCCTGGTTTAAAACTACAGACCAATCTCACTGTGATGTGTCACATGCAAAGTCATTAACCAATTCATCACTCTCCACTTAGAATCAAACAACCTACTCTACCAAAAACATTTTGGTTTCAGGAAAAAATTGTCCTGCAATCTTCAACTCCTACACTGCAAAACATATGGACTACTCTACTTGAGGAGGGTAAAGCTATAGACTCAATTTACATAGACTTCTGCAAAGCCTTTGATTCAGTGGTACATGACAAACTATTGTGCATTTCCGAATCCCTTCATAAGTGGATTATTGTTTCTTAATTGTTTTCAGATCTCTCTTTCTACTTTTCTTTCTTTCTTCCTTTCTTTTTTCTCTTTCACATTTATGTATGTGTTGTTTGTCTGTTTCAATTGTAAAATTAATAAAGTTTATTTTTTATTTTTTTTAAAAAGTGGATTACTATGTTCCTGTCAAACAGGCAACAAATAGCAAAAATAGGATGCACCCTATCAAACCCTGCACCATTTAACAGCGGTGTCCCCCAAGGTAGCATTCTAGGACTCACACTCTTTATACTCTTTGCAATCACCTTATAAGCAACTGTGTCCTCTTTGCGGATGACATAAAACTATTCAATACCACCAACAATGCTACTGTCCTTCAAAGGGATCTTGATTATGTGTCTGAATGGTCAAACAATTGGCAACTCCAAATCTCGACTAACAAATGTTCTGTCCGACACATTGGTAAAAAAAAAATCAATACACCAAATAAACGCTAGGCGGATATGACCTCGTTGATGATCCTCACTCTGTCAAGGACCTTGGAGTTTTCATATCAAATGACCTAAGGATCAGAGCTCACTGTAACAGCATTGCCAAAAAGGCATCAAGAGTTGTAAATCTAATCTTACAAAGCTTCTCCTCCAGAAATATTGAATGCTAACTAGAGCATACAAAACTTTTGCCAGACCAATATTCAAATACAGCTCATCAGTCTGGAATCCACACTTGTATATCGGACATTAATACAATCGAGCAAGTCCAGAAGTATTTCACGAGAAGAGTACTACACTCCTCTGCTCACAACAAAATACCTTATATCACCAGGCTTGAGATTTTGAGTTTGGACAATCTTGAACTACGCCACCTACAGTTAGACTTACCTATTTCCTGTATTCTTACTCATGTTTATACTTATACCTATTATCTTGTAAGCGATTGACAAATCAAATAAATAAATAAATAAAGGCAAATATACCAAACATATGCACCTCATTTTTTGTATTCAGCTTTGAGAAATAATACTTTACAAACCAATCATTTTCTGGGCAGATTCTGAATATCAAGCAACAGATATTAATAGAGCTACTGAATGTCCATATGGTGGATTTGACAAAGATACTTCCAAAGAACTAATGGAAAATAGTTATTTATCTTGAAGAGTCAAGTGTCTTTAGTGTCTAAAATGTCTAAATTGTAAGGCTAGAAACTACAAGACTTCTACTTCCACTTTGGGCACAAAGCCAACTGAGTAGCCTTGGACCAGTCATGTATCTTAAACCTAGGAAGAAGTCAAGGGTAAGATACTTCTGAAATCTTACCAAGAAAACTGCAGGGACTTATCCAGGTCCTTTCTTGGAAAATCTTGCAAGACCCAAAAAATAAAGCCAGGATAGACTTTAAGGCCCCAGAAATATTAATTTATTTTTTCTCCATCCGAAACACTTTGCCACAGACAAGCATACAGGATACGCACTCTATGTATGAATGTAATCCTTATTCTTGGCCTCGTGCAACTTCTGACTTTCATCTGCAGTTTAATTCTGAAGATTAATCTGAACATAGGAGACTAGTTTCATATGCAGATCTCCTTTGCTATAATCAATCTTTCATAACTAAGAATGATTTACTTACTACCACAAGTTTTATTCTTGTAGAGTTGGGCAATCATTCTTTTTTGGTTATCATTCTCTGACAACAAATAATAAAAATAATAATAAATCCCTTTATGATGTGCAGAATTGCATTTGAAATGTCACCATGCTTTAGAAAGTATTATGAAATAAATAACCCACGTACATAGATTTTCTTTTCATACATATTTATCTCCCTCCTTGCTCTAAAATAATAAATAGACACTTCTGAATATGATCTTACCCCATAAAATATAATTATCCTTGCCTTGTATGAAGAACAAATACTAATAACTGAAATAAATCAGTAGCATACTAGGTTTCAGCAAAGATCAATTACACAAGAAAAGCAGGTATTTGGAAACAAAGTACAATTTTACTATATAGAAATCTATTTTTTTTTAGAATTCTCAAAATTCATAGTAAAATGTAATACATTTTAAAAAACATAATTAGGTATCAATTTAAAAGTATTTAACTACCTAGAAGCTTAACTCTGTTTATTTAGGAATTTGATGTAAATTAAAATAACAAGTGGATAAATATTTTCTGCTCATCCTTTGATTCCAGCAAACTTCCTTATGATTGATCATAAAAATCAAGTAACAATTTTGCATCATCTTCTGAGGAAATAAACTCTTGGGAAAATAGACTGTCAGGATGCTTTGAAAGAGAAAAACTAATTTTGTCATCTAACCAGTAATGAAAAAAATATGTTCTGTCAAACCTTAGAGAAAAGAAGGAATTTTCCACACACACACCCTTTGCTAAAACTTTCAAGAATACTGCTGTGACCTTTCAGCCAATAGGGACTTTAAAAAGTTGATTCATCTCTGCAATTCTTCCTTGGAGACGTAGCATTTATATTCATGCCATATTTTAATTTATTTGAGTTAATTTTGGGTATATGTTGTGCAAAGCTAATTTATTTGATAGTGTCGTGTCTTCGGAAATGATGCCAGGAGTCGGTGACTTTGTTTCAAGCTCTTTTATTGATGTGGGAACCGGACTGGCTCTATAGGAAAACTTCGCGGCTTTTATTCCTTTAGCCGCGGTGGCCGCTGCCAATGGCACCACTTTGAATCTCCCACGATTCGAACAGACCAATCGCAGGAGATTCCTAGCGAGCCAATCGGCGCGGCTCGCCTAGCCAATCAGAGTACCCCGCGCTTTGGCCAATCAAAGCGCGGGGATCTCAAGAATGCTAATGAGGGGACAGAACACCCCTCCCCTCTTGGTTTAGTCCTTACGTTGCGTAGTCCCGTAGGTAGGCGGGGCTCCGTCGTAGCCTACTGGACCTGCGCAACTCAGTCGTGGGTTGGATCCCGGCTGGTTCGGTCGGGGTCTCTGCTTCTCCGGATGCCGTCGTGGGAACCGGCTGGTCGGTCGGGCTGGGCCGCTCTCCGTAGCTCCCTCCTGGGCTTCCCAGGTTGGTTGAGCTGCGGGTTTCGCCGCTCCCGCTGGTCTCCCCGGGTCGGTCGAGCTGGCCTGGCTGTCTCTTCCTGGTGAGGGGTCGTGCTGGCTGCTATCCGGTAAGTATGGTTGGTTTATTCTTCTTTGGTTTTGGTCCCCTGGGTATTCCCTTCCCCCCTTGGTTTGTGTTGTGGGGTTTGGTTTTGCCTGCTTGTGCGTCGGTGGTCTCTTGGGTGGTCGTCCTCGATCTTAATTAGTCAATGTGGCATTTCCATGCTCGTCCGTCTGTTGTTTGTAGCCGGTACGAATGTGGGCCTGTTATTTGTGTGATGATGGCCAGTACCCATAACGGGTCTCCCGTCAGGTTTTTTGCGTACACGGGGTCGCCTGGTGCGAAGGTTCGGTGTTTGCTGGTTGAGTCTGGGGGCTTCTCTGGGTTATACGTGGGGTGTAATCTGTCGAGTGGGGACCTTAATTTCCTCCCCATTAACAGTTCGGCTGGGCTCTTATTCATTGTGGTATTTGGGGTTATGTGTTGGGTGAAGAGTAATTTATTTATTTTATCCTGGATCTCCCCGTGGTCTATTTTCTGGATGGTTTTCTTTGTGAATTGCACCATCCGTTCCGCCCTACCGTTCGACGCCGGATGCACCGGTGCTGTCAGCGTGTGTCGGATGCCCCTTTCCGGTAGGAATTTTTCGAATTCTAGCGAGGTGAATTGGGGCTCGTTGTCGGAAACGATGACGTCTGGGAGGCCGTGCGTTGCAAAGAGTTTGCCGAGTTCCTTGATCACGGCCTCCGTGGTTGTTGTTCTCATGTTGCTTACCTCCAGCCAGTTGGAGTAAGCGTCTACTGTTATCAGGAAGGTGTGTCCTTTTGTGGGCCCGGCGAAGTCTATGTGGATCCTAGACCAAGGTCCCCTTGGGGTTTCCCACTCTAGGACGAGTGCTGTGAGTGGGCTTGGCCTAGTTTCCTGGCATCGTTGGCACCTTGCTACCCATGTCTCAATCTGTTTGTCCATCCCTGGCCACCAAGCGTAACTTCTGGCCAGGGCTTTAGTCCTAACGATGCCAGGGTGCCCCTCGTGTAATAGTTCCAGAACCTTCCCTTGTAGTTTTTCTGGAATGACCACCCTATCCCCCCATAGTATGCACCCTTTTAATAACGAGAGTTCCGTTTGCCGGCTCCGGAATGTCTTGATGGACTCGTTGTTGTCCCTTTCCGGCCACCCTTTCTCTACCCAATGCAACACCCGCGCCAGACGTTTGTCTTTATTAGTTTCTCAGGCAATGTCTGACGTGGTTATGGGTAGGTTGGGTACAGTCTCTATACTGAGGGTGGTCGTCGTGGGTGCTGGGTCGGTGTCAGGTTCCGGTAGCGGTGAGTGGCTTAAGGCATCTGCATGGGAGATCGTCTTACCCGGTCTGTGTATGAGTCCGTAGTTGTAGGCCGCCAGGAACTCGGACCACCTTGTCATTCGGGGAGACAGAATGTTCGGGGTGGCCCGGTTCCCTGCAAGGATTCCCAGCAGCGGCTTGTGGTCGGTTATGATGGTAAATGTCCGGCCGTAGAGATACTCGTGGAATCTTTTTACTGCGGCAAAAATAGCCAGAGCCTCTTTGTCCAGCTGGCTGTAGTTCCGCTCCGGTTTCGTGAGGGTCCTTGAAAAGAATGCGATGGGTGCTTTTTTTCCGTCGGGGAGGGTATGGCTGAGGACAGCGCCGACGCCGAAGGGTGATACATCGCATGTGACGGCCAGAGGTAGGGTCTCGTTGTACTGTATAAGGACGGCGTCCGAAGTGAGGAGGTCCTTTGTTCTCTGGAAGGCGGCTTGCTCGCGTTTCCCCCAAGTCCAGGTCGCCGCCTTGTCCAGGAGCCTATGCAAGGACTCCGCCACCGTCGCCTTTTGGGGCAGGAAAACATTGTAAAAGTTAAGTAGCCCCAGGAATGCCTGTAGTTCCGTCTTCAATTTGGGTGTGGGTGCTTCTTTGATGGCCTTGATTTTTTGGTTTGTGGGGTGAATGCCGTGATGGTCTAGGAGGTATCCTAGGAATTCAACCCGTTCTGTGTATTGTTGGAATTTCTCCCTCTTTACCTTGAGCCCGGTTTCTTTGAATTTGGTTAGGACCTCCCTTAGGCGACCCTCTAGCTTGGCTTGGTTGGCTGCCAACACTAAGACGTCGTCGAAGTAAGCTACCACCCCCTTGATGCCTTGTAATAGCCTTTCCATTAGGCTTTGGAATATTCCAGGTGCCACGCTGACTCCAAATTGGAGCCGGTTGCATTTAAATGCTCCCCGGTGGGTGACTATGGTTTGCGCTTCTGCCGTTTCCTCGTCGACTGGCAACTGTTGGTATGCCTGGGCGAGGTCGAGCTTGGCGAAAACTTTGCCTCCTCCCAGTGAATGCAGTAGGTGTTGCACTACTGGGACGGGGTAGGTGCTTTGTTGCAACGCGCCCTTTAGGGTGGCCTTATAGTCCCCACAGATCCTCACCGACCCATCGGGCTTGATCGGGTTGACTATGGGGGTCTCCCACCGGGCGTGGTCTATGGGCTGTAGGACCCCTTGCTTGACGAGCTTGTCAATTTGCTCGTCTATCTTGGGTTTTAGTGTGAATGGCACCCGCCTTGGTTTCAGGCGTTTTGGGGGGACGTTTGGGTCTAGGTTGAATGATATAAGGGGCCCTCGGTACTTGCCTAGGTTTCCATCGAAGACCTCTTGGAATTCCCGGGCTAGTTGTTGCTCCTAGCTGTCGTCGGTGATGTGGTCGATTCCCGTGACTGCGATGCGAGCGGGGCGAACCATTGCAGTCCCAGTAGGCTTGGGCGGTCGCGATCGACGATTGTCAAGGGAAGCCTTTCGGTGCGCCCTTTGTATGTTACTTTGAACTGTCCGGTTCCGACTACCAGGATGCGGTTTCCCTGGTAGTCTTTTACGATTAGTCTCTGGCTGTCTAGGCCTTTCCTTTGGATGGTAGGCACCAAGCGCTTTATTTCTTGCCATGCTATCATGGAGAGGTAGGACCCGGAGTCCACCTCCATTTTGCATGGCTCGCCTTCGATGCCTACCTCCACGTAGACCTTCCGGGCGTCATTGGTCATGGCGTGGCCGATGGTGACTGTCTGATGGGTCTCCTCTCTTCGCCAGGTCTCGCCGCCTCGTAGGGATCATCCGTTCCGGTCCCATCTGTTGTCAGAGGGGCGATCTCTGGTCCGGGGTGGTGTGCTCTCTCGCCTCCGTTTGCTCTGGTCCCATCGTGGCAGGCTGCGGTTCTTTTTGAGGCGGCAGACGCGGGCGATGTGTCCCTTCTTGTCACAATGCCGGTAGATCGACTCGAAAAACTGGCATTCGGACCTGGGGTGGTCGCCTCCACAACTGGCACAGTTGGTCCTCGACTTACGACCCCGCCGGTTCCATGGGTCGCGGCCTGCCTGGAGGCGATGAATTTCATCCTCCTCATCGGAAGTGCCCGATGCCGAGTGGAAGTCGCCCTGGTGGGTGGTCGTCTCGGGTTGGGCCTCGGCCGACCTCGCAGGGTGGTTGTTCCCGCTGCGGTCCCCAGCGTTCAGTCGGCGCATGCGGTCGGCGGATGTTTGGGTCACTTCGGTGGCTACGGCTTTGGTGAGGGTTTCTGCAAGGGTGATGTTGCCCTTGGCCATCAGCCGACTCTGGAGGATGGGGTCCCACAGGCCGAGCACGATTCGGTCTCGCAGGGCGTCGTTCAGGTTGTCGAATTCGCACAGCCCCCCCTAGGCGCCGTAGTTTGGCGACGAAGTCGCTGAAACTCTCACCCGACCGCTGGTCCCGACGGTAGAACTCATGGCGTCGGATTAGGATGGGTACCTCTGGAGCGTAGTGCCGCCGAAGTATTGGCTCGAGGACGTCCCAGTCCATCGTGGTCACGTTGGCGGGTTTGGCAAGTGCCTTGGCCATCTTAAATACCTCGGTCCCGCAGTGGGTCAGGAAGACGGCTCACTTCATGCGGCCGGTGGCGTCCTTCAGGTCGCTGCACTCGAGGAACATGCGGAATCGGTCGGAGTACGATTCCCAGTCCTCGCTGGCGGGGTTGAAGGGTGCGGGGGGTGCGATTTTCGCCATCGTGGAGATTCGTCTGGCTTACGTCGGACACGTGCTTCGGTTCAGGATCTGGATCCCATCCTCGTCGCCAATGTCGTGTCTTCGGAAATGATGCCAGGAGTCAGTGACTTTGTTTCAAGCTCTTTTATTGATGTGGGAACTGAACTGGCTCTATAGGAAAACTTCGCGGCTTTAATTCCTTTATCCGCAGCGGCCACGGCCAATGGCACCACTTTGAATCTCCCGCGATTCGAATAGACCAATCGCAGGAGATTCCTAGCGAGCCAATCGGCGCGGCTCGCCTAGCCAATCAGAGTGCCCCGCGCTTTGGCCAATCAAAGTGCGGGGATCTCAAGAATTCTTATGAGGGTACAGAACAGATAGCAGTTGGTAAACTCAGAAAATGTGTTGATGCAATAATCAGCTTGCAATATGCCTTATTTAGAAATTCAGTACACTAGTGATATCAATTCCAAAAACATCTTGGAAGATATTTCTTATTTTAATAAATATTTAGTACCAAAATATGAAGTTACATAAGCACTTCAGTCCTTATGAAGTCAGAAGGATACAGGAACTGATGGCATACCCACTGAAAAATGACAAGCAGCAACAAAAGAATGAATAGAGGTTCTAATCACACTAATTATTACACAATATTCTTCATTCCTCATGCTAATCAAATAACGTTTAGGATTATTCAACACAGATTAGAGGCTACAGAAAAAAAAATAGATTCCAGTTTAGAAAAGGCTGAGGAATATCAAACATTATTGATAAGGCACACTTGAAAATTGAAAAAGAGAAACAAGTACATGTTTATAAAAAGTTCTTTGTTGTGTTGATCATGTCAAATTGTAGAATGTCCTTAGAAAAATGGTTATCCATTAATAAGAAAGAAGCCTACCAGCTTTCAGATATCCTATGGGTAAAGTTAACACCACCTGGAATATTCCTTTCAAAAAGGCAGCCAGCCACCTTGGTGATCCAACTATATTTTCATGGGTACAGGTATGCAGGTCTTGGTGTGCTCGGGTCTTTTCCCGTGTAAGACAGATTATCTTAGCAACGTTTTGGTGAGGTCCCACTTGCCATCTTCAGGCTGGTGCTTCCAGCTTCATGCTTGTGCAAAGCATAGTGACCATTCAAAGTTACAATGACACTGAAATAAATGAGTTATGACCATTTTTTTCAAACTGATGATTGTTACAGCATCCCCAAGATCATATGATTTACATTCAGATATTGGATAACTGGTTCATATTTATGACAGTTGCAGTGTCCTGAATTCATGTAATCATCTTTTGCAGCCTTCAAGCAAAATCAATGGGAAAGCCAGATTTACTTAACAACCATGCTACTAACTTAATAACTACAATGATATAGAAACAAGTATAATCCGAGCCTTAGATTTGGTAGTAAGGGAACTGGAGGTGTAATGCTAAGAATTTTCATGTGAGATTCAGGAGCTCATGATGAGAGAATACTGGATTTTTCATAACATTTTTATGTTTGTCTCAGATCTTACAATGTAATAAAATTTCCAGTTTATGTCATATATCTTGCCTCTTCATTCCTGTTGGGGATCAATATACCTCACCAACTTGATTCTTAAAATAAATATAACATTCAGCTATCAGCATAATCTTACTAGACACAAGGGAATAACAGAGCACGCTGGCTAGCTGAACCGCAGCTACAAGTAGGCTATTTTACTTTTATTTGTGATTTATAAAATGCTATTGAGTTGAAATCAAATAAAAATAATAAATGAATGGGGGAGGTAAGAAATGCCTTAGCAACAAACAAAGAAAACTTTATAAACATAAATCTGTAGAAAAATAAAACTGCAAACACTAGAAAAGAGTTTTAAAAAGGTTTTTTTCCCCTCAAATATAAAACAATTGTTTGCATTTTTCCTTAAAATATTGTTAATGATGATATTGAAACCTTCTCCATATAGAGGTTGCTGAAGGGAAACCTTCTGACATATAGGAATTTTTAGGATAGTTTCAGAGTTGGTATTCAGCAGGTTCTGACCAGTTCTGGAGAACCAGTTGTGGAAGTTTTGAGTAGTTCAGAAAACCAGCTTCTGACTGGAGATTTTACAGTATCCTTCCCCTGCCATGCCCACCAAGCCATGCCCACAGAACCGGTAGTAAAAAAAAATCCCACCACTGGATAGTTTGTAAGAGAAATCATACCTACACCTGTATGACTGTTTGGTGATGAGAACTTTTATTTCATAAGATAAAAGAAAAAATGGTAAAGTGTTATATTTTTTCATCCTAGAGTTAATTTAAGATTACCTTTCCAGGTTGAAGTTCATTAGTGAAAGCAAAGACAAGTACACATCACTCATCCAGATAATTGGGGGTGGAGATGGGAAAGTACTTGTGTAAATGTCCCTTTCTACTTTATCAAAGTTGTTGGCTAAATTGTTACTCCCAATCTGTTGCTTCAATACAAATGAAGCCAAAGAGTCGTATCAAATTGATGACTCTTAACAATGCAAAAAAGACAACACTTTAGAAAAAAATGTCACATCTATCTTGAATCTTCTAATGAGAAAAATTCATGATTTGTTCAGGAACAAGTCTTACAAGAAGCAGTGGAATCCCAGCCAATTGTCAATGTAAATATTCAGTTCCAAGAAAGCAGAAGAAATGATGTTTCTGACTGAATATTAATGACAGCCTTGAACTCAAGAATTGGTAGGACTTTAAAAAAAAAGGAATTAGTAGGACTAATTTTCCAATAGACTAATTAAGTAATCCCTAAAAGTGGGAATGTGATGCCTTCCTTTGTATATTTATTGCTGTCCAATACCTTGCTCGCAATGGACATTCTTCCCTAAGCTTGTTAGGAAATTCTCTTGAAACAGACCCATGTTCCAGAACTCTAGGATTATATCATGACTAACTGACCTTCAGCCAATGTATAGGACTTCATCAATTTGAGTTATGAAAGGCTTATCTATGAAAATTATATTGCCTTTTCTGTAAAAAGTGAGTAATCTCAAAAAAGTGAGTTATCTCAAAATTTTGAGTAATCTCAAAATTCTTAAATCCAGTTTCACTGATCTTCAACTTTGCATTAAATTAGCTACTCCAGTCAATAAAAAGGAATCAGTCACTGTTATGACTGTAGAACTGCCAAAAAAATATACTTCACAAAGGTTGTCAGTCTCCCAAGCAGACCAGATAGAAAACCCAAACAGATTGGTTAATTCTATTTTGTTATAAGGTTATGTTAATCAAATCTTGTAAGACTGAAAGAACAGTATACTGCCTTCTGTTTTTACTAACTGGTGTTTAGTTAGGGCAAATTCTTTCCAAATTTCTTTTTGTGCCTATTATTCAATTGCAGATTCACTCACTCACTCACACACACACAAACACACACACACACCTTTTATCTGATTGTTCCCTAGGCATTATTTCTTCCCCATCCTTCCATCTTCTTCCATGAACATTGTCACATTCTAACACAGGTCTAAAACTATCCTTCAGATATATGTTTTCATCTTTCTGACTTTTGTGACAAGAAAAAGAAGGGGGGAGGGAGGGAGGGAGGGAGGGAAGGTAGGAAGGAAGGAAGGAAGGAAGGAAGGAAGGAAGGAAGGAAGGAAGGAAGGAAGGAAGGAAGGAAGGAAGGAAGGAAGGAAGGAAAGCTATAGTATTTAAAAAATGGCACCTATTTTTGGAACTGTCCTTATATCAGAATCAGAATAGAGTGGAAGGGATCTTGAGATCTTCTAGACCAGTCCCCTGCTTAAGCAAGAGATCCTATGCCATTTCAGACAAGAGATTGTCCAGTCTCTTCTTAAAAACCTCCAGTGATGAAACACCCACAACTTCTGAAGACAAGCTGTCCCACTGGTTAACTGTTCTCATTGTTTTGAAATTTCTCCTCAATTCCAAGTTGCTTCTCTCCTTGATTAGTTTCCACCCATTGTTTCTTGTCCTGCCCTCGAATGCTTTGGAAAATAAATTGACCCTCCTCTTCTTTGTGACAGCTTCTCAAATTCTGGAATACTGCTATCATGTCCTCAATATTCCTTTTCTCTAGACTAACCAAACCCAAATCCTCCAACATATTCTTCATATGTTTTAGCCTCCAGGCCTTTAATCATCTTAGTTGCAAAGTTTTTCAAAATGTCTTTCCAAATATACTAATTTTGTTTAATTTGCTTTCTTGAGAATTCTTATTAAGAAAGTTAAAAATATAAAGAATGGATTAATAACCACTGATTGTGTGCTCTGACATGTCAACCCAATAAGCAAAAATATTTCCGATGTTTTAAACAAGTAATATGTATTCACCTTCTAAGGAAAAAGATTTTCCTTTTCATACTATCATTTTAAAAGTTGTAATTATATTTCTTTTAACTCTCAAAAGAAACAGCTATAAGCAGAATATGGAATGATAGAAACACTGTTGCTCCTAACAACAATTGCTGGTCTTTAACAATATGTTGTTTAATTACAAAGACTACTAAGTTCTTTGCTTAACTTTGCTTGACTGTTTTTCATTTTTGTCAAATCTGTTAGCAGGCTCCCTCTAGATTCTTGTTAAATATTCTTCTAGTTCTTCAATAGATTACATTTGTCATAGTAATAGTTTCTTCTTTGGGCATGTCTGAGAATGGAGGAAGAGGTCAAATACTTCCTTGTCCTTTCTTCTACAAATATTTGAATTGAACAAATGGCCCAAAATTCATCATGAATGTTGAAATGTGAAACACAAATAATGTCACTTTTTTTCTAGAAATAATGATCAGATTATTTAGATCTTGGTTAATGGAATGGAAATGAAATCTACATTTTTCTATGTATTATTTATTAAACAAATTCAGATAGATAGATAGATAGCTCTATGCATGTAGTATATATTTTAGGACTACATGAAAAAATAGAGGTACTATATATTGTTCTCATAGAAATATTATCATTGGATGACCTGAAAGTTCAGGTAAACTACAGATTGTTATGGAAAAAAAATCTATCCAGGTGGTTGCTATGAATTAAAAAATGTTTGACCACAGATAATCAATCAATAAATACACTTTTTGGAAGTATTTAAAAGACAGTCACATGCAAGCATCCAATTCCAAAGGCTATAAGCAGCATCAAAGAAAAAGATAATGCTGGTAGGCTGGGATAAAAGTAAAAAGGAAACTAGACATAGCTTAATTCAATCACAAGAGAGTTAATATTGCTTCTTTCCTCAGGTTTCCTAAATCCAAGTAGCTTAAATTTCATAGCATCATAAAATATATGAAGCAGTGGTGGGATTCAAAAAAATTTACTACCGATTCTGTGGGCATGGCTTGGTGGGCGTGGCTTGGTGGACATGGCAGGAGAATATTACTGCAAAGTTCCATTCCCTTCCCACCCCACTAACCTGCTTTCCAGCTCCATTCTCCTGTGCAGGGCAACAAAAGAAGACCCAGCCAATCAGCTGGGACTCAGGAGGCATAGAATAGATGGGGATGGGGCCAGTCAGAGGTGGTATTTGCCGGTTCTCTGAACTACTCAAAATTTCCACTACAGGTTCTCTAGAACTGGTTAGAATCCGCTGAATACCACCTCTGGTTGGAAGATATTGTTTGGCTCTTTCTTTAGTCTAACCATCTTCTCAAAACAGGAGCCCACTAAACCATCTCCTAAAGTGGCCATTTATCCTTCTTTGAAAACATCAAAAATTATTTTTAATTCATTTAAAATTGAAATGTGAAGTTAGCCCCACTCATTCCTTTATTCTTCTCTTAGCTATTTTTTAAATCACAGAATTGGTGCTCAGAAGCAAAGTTATGACATTGATTCCAAGTCTACCATCCTACATCTGATTTATAGTTAGAACAATTAAACAGTGGAACAGCTTGCCTTCAGAAGTTGTGGGCCTTCCATCATTGGAGGTTTTTAAAATGAGATTGTCTAAAGAACCACTTGTCTAAAATGATGTAGGGTCTCCTGATCGAGCAGCAGATTGTACTAGAATAACTCCAAGATCCCTTACATCTCTGTTATTTTGTTAGTTCTGATGAGCATACAGTGACACTTTATACAGAACTAAAAGGAGAAAATACATTATACATAGAAATTCACATTTTTCTTGGAGTAGATTTGGGTGAACTTTGATCAGGAACCATTCCACCCAAAGGAAAAGTTGCTCATTGTTTAATCTTCCCAGATGGCTGTAGAAGTTTCCACTTATACATCAACTAAAATTTATCAATTTCTCCCTGCATTTTACATGCCTATGTACAGAGCTTTCCGATTTATTTCCAACTCTTATTCAATCCAACAATGGAGTTCTAAAGAATTAAAACCTGCTGATTCAGGTAATGGTCTGGTACAATTGATTTTTTTTTTCTTCCAAGAAGAAGCTGTGTCATTATTGTTGTATTATCGATCTCCCTCAATGTCCGCGTTTGCTCAGCTCAGTATGTCTATATGTGTGCAATTGCAAACAATCAGAGCCCTATGTAACGTAATGATCCTCTAAGGATGGCAGGGAGAAAGGATATTTCACTTTTGTCTCTCTTTCTATTTTACTCCTACATCAAGGTTCCATGGGAGATGCATCAAAAGCTTACACACATTCATTTTTAATGCACTGGCTTCCAAAGTGATTGTCTCTCTAGAGTGTCCTTTTACAGCCTTGTCAATTAATATATAATTAGCTGAATTTACATGTAGACCAGTTGGGAATTTTGGAAATGGTTCCCTTTATTAATAGCATTGAAGGAAGTGAAAGGAAAGAAGCATTTTTAATAGTGTTGCTGAGTGTCTGTCAGGTGAGAAACAAAAGAGAAAGTCAAAGTAAGTCAAGTTTTGTACATATGTGGCAGTACAACAATTGCACTTATTTAAAAAATGAAGAACATTTTGACAGCTTATTTATCTTCCTGTAAAAAAGCTCAGACCCTGCCTTTCTAATATATATTTGTCTCTAAGCTTTAGTTCATACAATACAGTAAAAAAAAATCTTACAAGTTTAGGTTATTACCCTGCCTGGTTAATTAAATTAAGCTGTATGATTGTTGATGCAAATAAGCAACTAATACAGTCCATTTTAAATGAACTCTATATGTGTGCATAATCATGGTCTTCTTACTTTTGTAAGTACAACATCCAACCTGACACTGACTGTTTTTCCTGATAATTTTTGTTTGGAATGTTATGCTACCAATTGTGCTAAAAATATAATTTGCTTCCATCTCATTTTTCTAGAAAGCTTTGTTTAGTTTTTCTTTTGGGAGTAAATGAGTTTCTATATGAATCAGAATTTGAACTGTTTCTACTTGAATCAGTTAAAACTGCTCAAGAAAGAGCTTGTCACAGTCTCAATTATTGCTTCTTGGATGTTAACCCATTCATCAGAAAAATATAATTGTTGTCTCTGTATTGTGTTTGTCTGTGAGTCAGGCTTTCACAGCCGTTTCTGTTTTAAATTTGGTGCTGGCCTACGCTGTGCCAGAATGTTTTTTTTCTTTATCCTGATAGGTTGGGAGTCTTTGTCTGTGTTTATTGGTCTTGGAGTTTGCTGTGTTCTGCTTGATTGATGTTTCTAATTGGGATTCTTGGTCTGTGTGTGTGTGTGTGTGTTTGTGTAGATAGGTATATGTATATATGTATATATGTATACTATATAATACTTTTATAAAAAATAATTGGAGAGGTTCAGAAAAACCACCACACTTCAGAAAAACCACCAGAATAAATCTATGAATAAGTCATTTCAAAAATAGATCATTACCATCCTAGACAGAAAGCCCTCTATTATCTGAAGAAATGCATTTGGTATGACTTTAAAAACCTACACATGAATTAAATTTAGGAATATGCTTTCTATACTGATTTGTCTCTTTGTAACATGTTGAAACAACTTTTCTGTCAAAACATTACTTTGTATGTAATTATAGCATATCCTATGTGCCTGGTGCAGAGATGCAGCTGAAACTTAGTTAAATGCCGATTGGAAGCAGATACAGATACTCTTTGACTTACAACTATTTGTTTAGCCTCCATTTAAAGTTACAACAGCACTGAAAAAGTGACTTATATCCCCCCCCCCTGACAGAGAGAGAGAGAAAGAGAAAGAGAGACAGAGGGAGGGAGGGAAAGAGAGAGACCCCAAGAGAGACACAGAGAGGGGGGGGAGGGAGAGAAAGAGAGAGATGAGAGACAGAGAGAAAAAGGGGGGAAAGAGAGAGACAACACACACACACACACACACACACACAGAAAGAGAGAGACAAGGAAAGAGAGACAAGAGACAGAGATAGAGGGAGGGAAAGAGAGAGACAAGACACATATAGATAGAGAGAAAGAAATAGAGGGAGGGAAAGAGAGATAGACCAAGAGAGACACAGAGAGAGGAGGGGAGGGAGGGAAAGAGTGAGACGAGAGACAGAGAGAAAAGGGGGGGAAAGAGAGAGACAAGACACACACAGAGAGGGAGAGAGAGAAAGAGAGAGACAAGGAAAGAGAGACAAGAGACAGAGATAGAGGGAGGGAAAGAGAGAGACAAGACACATATAGATAGAGAGAAAGAAATAGAGGGAGGGAAAGAGAGAGAGAAGACAGACACAGAGAGGGAAGACAGACACAGAGAAAGAGAGACAGAGGGAGGGAGGGAGGGAGGGCAAGAGAGGGAGAGTCAAGAGACAGAGAGATGAGAGAGAGAGAAAGAAAAATAGAGAAAGAAAAAGATGAGAAAGACAGAAATAGAGAGAGGTACCTGTTTAAAAGAAAATAGAAAAATGGCTCTTTGGGTGTTTAAGGTTGAAGACCCCAGGTTAGGCAAACACCATGGTCATTAAGTGAATCTTGTCATTAATCAAACACTGTGGTTGTTAAACAAGTCAATTTTTCCCAATGGGCATTTTTAACAGGAAACCAGAAGGAATTGTTGGAAACTGGCAAAAACAGAAAACCCCAGTCACAAGACTGTTTGGGATGTTGTAACTGATCATAAGTGTGTGTGTGTGTGTGTGTGTGTGTGTGTGTGCATGTGTGTGTGCACATGGCTGTCAAAACACCAAAAACAGGTCAAGTAGCTCTAGGGAGGTTAGTCGTAAATTAGAACACTTGGAAAGCAACTGGCCATTAAGCGAGGACCACTTATATTTGGTTTGCTAGTCACATGGCCAGCTAGCCATGCCTACCCTAGTCATATGACCAACAAGCCATGCCCACCCAGTCACATGACCACCAATCCACATCCACAAATTAGGCCACCCCCACAGAACCAGTTACAAATACAAACCAGTTACATATAATATTTGGAATTCCTTAAATCTTAGTTGTTGGTGGAATACTATAATAATATATAAAATTGCATTTGCATTCCAATGCCTCATTGAAATTAATAAACCCAAATGGAATCAGGAAATTAAAAACAGAAAATGATCTGAAGGAGTTTTTTTTTATTTTTAACCATATCACTGGATAAATCATCAAGCTGTGTTTATTACTTTTCAACTATTTTGTTTAACTGAGTGAAATCAATGCTTTCCCTATATCAGTCTTGAAGTTTTAAACTCATATTTATTTTCAGTTCTACACAGATATTTTTACCACTTAATATCCCTATTTATCTGCACTATACAGCTTGAGATACTCCTATTATTTTCCTAAGAATAATTACATATAGATAAGAAACAAACCAACACTTTCATATTAGAACAATTAAATACATTTCTAAGTTGCCTGAACTGTGGGAGGGAAGTGATACAGAGACAATGTCTTTAAGACATATCCTTTATTATGATGATATCTTTGTATAGTGTTAAATAGATTGTGAGAACAAACCCAAATATGAGCCAGTCATTGTTGAGCCACATCATGATGGATCTACTAAAATAGCTCACTGTGAAAAAAAGAAAAGAAAAGAAATTCCAATATTTCACTTTGTTTGTAATGTCTTTACTTTCTAAACACTTTAGAATATATGTTCTGGCTTCTATTCTTGAAAGCAAGATGCAACATACTTTTCAACCAACAAACAAGCATTATTATTTTTTCCAGTGACTTCAATTGAAAAGAGATCAGGTCCTTTATTAGCATGAATTACCATAATAATAGGTAAACATAATATGATTACTTCCCAGTGTTTGATTTATTACACACAAGTAGGAAATTGAAAGTCAGGGTATATGCCTCTGTTTATTATACATATCTAAATATTTACTAATAAGAACCTACCCACTGTACTAAAATATTAAAGTCCTAGAAAAATTGAAAAAGTAGATGAAGTAGTTTGGGTCCTATGGGATACTAAGTTTAAATTAATTAAAGTTTGGCAGGTGGTTGAATCCAGAAATCCTGCTTGATTATATGATACATCCAAAAATGAAATGACAAGGAATTCTTTCTAATCAAATTTCTAAATAACTGAACACCCATGAAGACAAAGTACAAAATATATTCCAAATGAGTGTCAACACATACCTGGGCAATTTTCAATATATAAGGTAGGAGTATATAGCAATAGCACTTAGATTTATATATCACCCGTAAAAATGTAAAGGTTTACAAATGTCAGTATACTGCCTCTAACAATCTGGGTACTTATTTTACTGACCTTGGAAGGATGGAAGCTGACTCAACCTTGAGCCAATCAGGATCAAACTTCTAATGTGTGGGCAAAGTTAGCCTGCAGTAATGCACTCTAACCACCACAACATCACAGGTCTGACTTGTTTAAAACATATAGGAAGAACATGTATATTTTTATACATTTTAATAGAATCATTTAATATCCATGATTCATGGATAATCATTATGATCCATGCATGCTCGTAATTCTAGAAGGTTTGTTTGTTTGTTTGTACTCATGTTAGAAACACTGAAGTGCTTCCGGGTTGAAAGGATTAGCCAGTGACATCACCATTGCCTGGATACACCCAGTCGGAGGTTCCTTTTATATCCATGGCAGGAATGGGAGCAAAGAATGAGAGCTCACCCAACTTCATGGCAGCACTCAGGCTTGCTACCTCCAGCCCAGTGTCCTTACCACAAAAGCCACTGTGCTTTACTCTAGAAGTTAAATACAAATTCCTTTTGTAGAAATTTTGAAATTAAAAGTGTATGCTAAGCACATTAGAAATACAAATGCTTATGTGGTAGCACCTTCTAGTTTTCATTATAATACCACAGTCAATTTGTTACTACCTGTGCTACTCTTGTAACAAAAGAATTATTCAATTATTCACATGTAGGCTTTCCACATCCAAAGAATATACTGTATCTGTAACCAGTTGAAATAGTTAAGGAACAACAGTTGGGATGATGGTATCAGGCATTTTGATCATTAACTCCCACACCATTGACCTTGGTAAGTGAAGCTTATGATAAGTATAGTCAAAGAATCCAGAAGATACCAGATTGCCTATGTTGGGAAAAGCAAAGCTAGAACTACACTGAAATTTTGAATTGCCAATAAATGCCATAATCTGTTCAATTTCTGGTATGCTGCAGTACTAAATATAATTGTTTTCACTATTAATCCAGTTAAGGCCATGTATCTTTTTTTTTTTTTTTTTTGAAAAAGTTTTTATTAATTTTCTACAAACAAACAAGACAAACAAAACATAAAAACATCAAATCTTGTATGTACATCCAGTGTGTCAGTTGGTTCATCATTTTTGTGCATTCATTCTGTAGTCTCAATTACAATTATGTTACATAACAACTCATATTGTCAATCCAAACTTATATATCCTAATATCACTAAAAAAAGAAATTTTTGACTATATTTTTAATCATTTATGCTTAATGAGCTAACAATACTTTAAACCAGTTTACTCTATAACAAATCATCTAATCATATCAAATCAATCCTAAAAAATCCTTTATAAATATAATATCAAATAGCAAAATAATGACAAAATAAAGATAATCCTTACTATCTAGCATTCTAAATATTCTATTATCGTATTTTATCATCTAGCCATTTATAAAAAAGATCCCAAATTTCGTAAAATTGTTTATCCTCTTGCTCTCTAATTTCAAATGTCAATCTGCTCATCTGTCTAGTTTATATAATTCTAACTACAACTTAATATGAGAAATTCATTAGAAGAAATAATAACATTGACTGCCTTAACTTTATCCAATAAGTCAATTTGTTTCTCTCCACCTATTTAATGTTTAACCACTCATTATCCAGAGTGCTTGAATAATGTTCCTGATCTTTCTGTGTCTGAACCATGTTTACTGAAATACTCCTACATTTTGTTGAAATAAAATTTGTCTTATTGAGTTACCTACCTGTTAATCTTAATGAAAGAGGGAATAATTAGTGTTGTGCGAAGTTATGGATCTAGTATGAAACGTACAACTCTTCTTCTTTGAATGCTGCCTTACAGGGATTGTTCAACTTGTTTATTAAAGATACATCCCATCTGCTGCTTATATAAGCACTCAACATGACTTATAACAATAATACATCAATGTGACAGACTCTGCTATGTCAGTGAAGGAGATTCTTCTATCAACACTAAGAAGAACAAAGTATTTTAGTGTTCCAGAGCTTCCAATTGATTCTGATCTGAAAAGCTAAGCAGAGTTGGCTGGTTGGATGACAGACAATCTGAAATCTCAAACTGAAGCAGAGCTGATCCATGTGGCCTGTTGTTCAAAAGTAATGAAATTGACTGGAGAACCCATTGTTCTAGTGGTAGACCTCCTTCTGATAGTGGATTGAGCTTCAATTATCCTATTTGGCCATTTGATCCCATTATGTGTGCCACATTTTTTTCTTTATCTGTCTCCAGGTTTGTTGCAGAGTTATTTGGCCCTGTGGAATCTTTTGTGAATCTGTATTCATTTATTTTTGAGGTATTTTATAAAAAGAATCCAAGAAAACATTTCAATGCTGAATATGCCCCTAGTTGTATTCAGATAATCCTAGTTATAGAAATGATATCTATTTTTTTCTTGAAATATCAATACTGAAGATTTATCTGCTATTTTAAAACACTTTGTGCTGCCTTTGACACTGCCTATGCTTTTGACATCAACATTCCTCTTTATCTTCTTCAGTGATATTAAAAAATGCCACAGATTCTAATCCCTGTATGTATTTTAGATGACGATATAATATTGAACATTTCGTGTATCTCATTCTGTGGCATGGCGTCCTCGTACACAAGTCACTGTCATACTTCCAAACTTTACCAAGATTATGTTCTGGAACTCATATTTAAAATAAACATTCCTCTAAAGAAATCAGAAGTAATTTCCTCTGTTATTAGTGCCTGAACATTTTAAATGAAAATGACTCCTGAAGTTAACTTCTAAAGATGGAACAGTTGCAATTTACACAGCAAAGCTCAGAGTGAAAAGAGTGCCTTGCAAAATCAAGTAAAAAAAAATTCAGTTTCTCCCATGGAGTTAAAGAGGACAATGCCAAGGAATGACAGACAAATTACAACATGCTTGCACTACGGTATATCAACGCTTCCATTTCTAGAAGGCATACTGTCAGTAATTGTTAATAAAACTAGCCAACACCAAATTGTAGAATGTATCCTATGCATAGTTCTAGAATAGGGGTGTCAAGGCCTGGAGGTTATATCTGGCCCATGGGTGCTTAGATCTGGCCTGCAGGGCCACCCTGGAAATAACAAAGGACTGGCCTTTGGTGCCTTTCCCAGAAAAAATAGAGCTCCATTTTCACTTGCAGAAAGTTGCAGGAGGCCATGACACCCAAAAATGGAGCTTGGGTGCCCGTTTTGTCTGGCAGAGCACTTGGGCTGCCACAGGCGCCCCTGACACAAATAACATCGAACTGGCCATGCCCACCCTTGCCATGTCCACCCCAGTCCCCTGAGGTCAAAAACAACCCTGATGGGACCCTTGATAAAATTGAGTTTGACCCCCCTGGTCTAGAACATTCTGGGAGCTTCTACTGCAGAGAATCCAGCATTAAATACAAACCTTGGTAGAAACTTATTTTTATTGCTATTCTAAATGCAGCTTGAAATAATACTGTTGGGTTGTTTAAACTGCAAGCTGCAAGGCCTGAAAGGAAGATAAAACTGGCTAAAACATTTTTTTAAAAAAATGTTTTATAGCTAAAGTACGTTGCTTCATTTTAAAAAAATAAGTGCAATAGAATCTAAAAATAATTAAGGACAGAGATACTATAACAAATCTACATAATATACTATTATAATAAATGTGAAGCCTAAGTAATAGGATAGCACATTATACAAATGGTAGCATAAAACTGGAGACTTGAAAGATTATGAAAGAAGTAACATTAAATAGAAATCACACTTCCTATCTGGACAGAATATATAAGGGTCTATCTAGAGTTCTTATGTAGAGAAGAATATAATAGCATACAGCTTACAGGCTTTACTGAAGGGAGAGGCTTCTGCCTTTACTTCTTTGATTTGCCCTACAGACCAGTGGTGGGATTCAAAAAAATTTATTACCTATGTGGGCGTGATTTGGTGGGCTTGGCTTGGCTTGGTGGGCGTGGCTTGGTGGGTGTAGCAGAGGAAGGATACTGTAAAATCTCCATTTCCTCCCCACCCCATTAACCTGCTTTCCAGCTCTGTTCTCTGTGCAGGGCAACAAAAGAAGACCCAGGCAATCCGCTGGGACTTGGGAGGCAGAGAATAGATGGGAATGGGGCCTGTCAGAGGTGGTATTTGCCAGTTGTCCAAACTACTCAAAATTTCCACTACCAGTTCTCCAGAGCTGGTCAGAACCTGCTGAATACCACCTCTGCTACATGCACTTTAAGATTGGGTGAAGGAGGTATCAGTTTGCATGTTTGAAGTTTATGCTTACTTTGATCATAAAGCTGGATACAGAACTACTGTATATTGAATAAGGAAAGTATAAAGTGATATCCTAGGTTTATACTGGGTTTCAGAAATTAGGATAACTGTGATCATCATCATCTACTTTTAACGATCCCATAATCCCTGTGGGGTGGAGTCTGGACAACTGGATGGAACAAGCAAAGTGTTTTAATGGCCAGGTGCCCTTTCTGTTGCCAATGTGGAGTTTTATTCAGCAGAAATATTTTCATTATGCCCAGAGAGAGAAATATCTGCATCTATCTAGGATCAAACTCACAGCCTCCTGATTGGGAAGCAAGAGCTCCACCTCTTGGCCACCACACCACTCCTAGGATGACCCTGATGTTCAGAGGTTAATTAAAAAAAGTATTGTTCCCAAATTTTATACTATGAAATAGTGCTCTGTTTAATTTAATCTCAAAAAGGCATTTGTATCACAGCATGAGTATAAGCCCCCTTTGGCAACACTGCAAAGCGTGTTTTCCTAAGATTGTGTATTTTCCACCATGGGGTTGTGGTGAAGGATACAGATGGTTCACAGTATTGCAAACAGATGCTAATTTGTGCTTCTAAGCTCAGAATCCTTTGGTATGAATGTATATAATATAATATTAAATAAATAAACAAGCAATCAAGCAAGTATCTTTTAGAAATTGAAGTTGCACTATTATAGTGTGTGTGTGTGTGTGTTTGTATGTATATATGGTGCAGATTTCTTCATAGGAATATATTGATTGACCATTTGCAAAAATGTTCCATATTCAAAAAATAGCAAGTTCAGTCTAGACACTTTTAAAGGGGATGCTAATATAAATTTGATAAAGCTGAAAGGAAAATATATCCTTCAGAAAACAGCATTTTTAACAATAAGTTCATTCTGATCCCATATTATCGTATAAAGCAGTTGCAATTTTTTTTGTTTTTAGATTGGCACAAATGCATGAAAAAGAACTTGGCAGCATTTGTTGTTACAGAAATATTGTACTTACAGTCATGTAAGTTCTGAACCATTTTCAGATAGTATGTAATCCATCAATACTTGATCTAAATATTTGTCCAGAATAAAACTCAGTAGTGGCCAATCTCATTTAACAAAATTAAACCTGGCTTTTCATATAACTGTGGAGTATTTGTGCATCAACACAAAGTGCAAGATAATCTTGTTTTTCAATTTTGCCATCATTTTTAACAGATTCACTTCCAAAATTGTCATATAACACAAGCATATTTTAAAAATCTACTACTTCGTATGATATTGCAGAGCATCTTTTGTCTCAGCACATAACAGTGCAAATAACCAGGTCTGCCTATCATGGACAATAGCCTATTTGAATAAGAATAAAATATATCCACATTGACCTAGAAACCAGGCAGAGCTACTGAAATAACTTAGTTATTCATTTCTCATCCAAGAAGCTTCTTTAAACTGAAGAAGCTTCTTGGATAAGAAGCAAAACATCTTCAAGGAAAGAAAGTCCAATTAGCTCATGGAAAAGCTTCTTTGGGACAACCATGACCTGGATGACTGAGAATTTCCATAGACATCCAGTGCTTCAAATATCCTTGAATAACTTAATCAATTCTCAAATATTTAGGAATTACATATTCTTATACCAGAGGTACAGTACAATGAATTATAAGTGAACAACATGAGTTAAACTGATTATTTTTAAGTTGAAATGTTGAAGAGGTTGAGTATCCTTCTCCTGCTTTTCAAATAAATATTTCTGTATTTATTACCAAAGCATGAAAGTGATTGATTTCGCAATTCTAGTTTATTCCTTTTCAAAAATTTAAAGTATCATATACATTTATAGTCCAGCCTTGTAGAATTGTGGAAGATGACAAAATCCCAATAATGAAGGTGCAAAAGAGAATACATGCATTTGTTCATCAAGATGCCAGCCAAAACAGCAGGAGTCAGGCAAGTGTTATAAGTGCAGTTATAAGTGCAGTTATACACATAGTTGCTATCATAGAAAGTGAGGAATAGAAAAGCAGGCTGTGTGTATTTGTATACTGAGGTTTTTCTAAAGTTGAAGATGTAAAGCATAGTCAAATAGCCACAGCAAGGATTATGGTATTCTCTACATGAGGCCTGACACAAAATCATTATTTACAGTAAGATGAATTTTATTTTGGTCAGGAAGACAGGATGGGAGTCAAATGCCAAACTCATTTCCTAAGAGATTGAGATAGTTTGGTTTAAGTACCCTCTTGTTTATAGTCACATATGAATTCTTCATCTCAGTTACAGCAAAGTTGTTAACTAGTTACATCAAAGTTGTTAACATCAAAGTTCTAACTTGGGAGATGCATATAGGCAACCTTGATTATGTAAGTCTACCTTGAACAGAAAGATCCAGGACTGGCGAATTGCAGGACTGACTCAGTCAGAAAGGAGTTGGACAGTAAGCATCCTTCTCTTGGGTACCTCAAATGTATACAATAATAAAAGAAAGTGCCAAAGTGAAAATTTCTGGCAGCAGTATTGAACATGATTGATTGAAGGGTTGTTCCTTGGAATCAATTCCAAAACTGTACTGATTATCATCCCGCTTATTTTAGACTTAGAGCACTGCAAAATAACAAAATTAAAATGAGAAAAGAGGCATAGATTAAACATTCATACTGTTTGTAGATGTTTAAAATTGCAGATGTTTGTTCAACATCTTGATAAGTTTCCTTCTTTTGTTTCTTTTCTTATCTTCTAGTGCCTTGGGAAATAGTTTGACCCACTTTTCTTTGTGGCAGCCCCTCAAATATTGGAACACTGCTATCATGTCAACCTTGGTCCTTCTTTTCACTAGACTAGACAAATTCAATTCCAGAAACCATTCTTCATATATTTTAGTTTTCAGCCCCCTAATAATCTTTGTTGCTCTTTTATGCATTCTTTCCATATGTACTTGTACCACATGACATGATCCTTTTTTTGAGCAAAGCCCATCTGTTCCAGCTGTAATAACATGAATCACCAATTCACATTATCAAATGTCTTCTGTGCATCTAGAAAAGCCATTTGTTTTTCAGGATGTGCCTCATAGTATTCCAAAGTGTCCAAGATTACTCTCATATTATCTTTGTTTGTCTCTTTGGCAGAAATCCATTTTGATCAGGATGGATAAAATTGTTTAAGTATTTTTTAAGTCTTTCTGCCAATATTGAAGCAAAAGAAGTTACTATATATACTCGAGTATAAGCCGAGTTTTTCAGCCCATTTTTTGTGCTGAAAAAACCCCCCTCGGCTTATACTCGAGTCAGATTCCCCTCTGAAAAAAAAATGGTGTGGAGCTCTGGAGCTGGGCAGCCGCTTCCCTGCTTCCGTGTTTCCTTTGCAACTTGTAAGCATGGGGGTAATCGGAAGAAGAAAAGTTCTTGAGGATATATTGTTTTTTTTCTTTTTTTAACTGTTTTTAGGGGGGGGAAGACCCACCATCATGTGAGAATGCTCAGACACGAAATCTATCCTCCCGAAAATAAGTGTGTGTGTGTGGATGTTTAACAGAGGGAAGACGTAGGGAGAAGGCAAAAGCAATGGAAGATCCTTCTGGATAAACTGAGGTCCAGATGGTCCAGATGAGCCCCCTTCCCTGCCCCTAAGGAAGCAAAGGCAGCCAGCAAGGGCAGGCAAGCCCCACTTTGCAGACTCCATCCGTCCTCGCTCCCACCCAAAGCACGAAGTTCCCCAATTGCGCAGCCCAGATTTGCCCTTCCCTCAGGGGGCAGCAAGGATGCCTGGTGTTTCCTGAGACAAGAAGCTCCACCGTGCGATGAAAGTGCCCTGGCTCTAGGCTCACAGGCTCAGAAAACAACGCGAGCCGAGGTGGCTTCAGCTCTGCTTGGCTTCGTTTCCTCAGCCCCAGCTGCTTTCAGTCCACTTGGGAGGAGGAGGAGGTGGTGGTGTGGTGGTGGCTCGCATTGTTTTCTGAGCTCTAGGCTTGCAGGCTCAGAAAACAACGCGAGCTGCCGCCGCCGCCACCACATCCTCCTCCTTCTCCCGAGTGGACCGAAAGCAGCTGGGGCTGAAGAAATGAAGCCAAGTGGAGCCGAAGCCACCTTGGCTCGTGTTGTTTTCTGAGCCCGCGAGCCTAGAGCTCAGAAAACAAGCCACCACCACCACCTCCTCCTCCTCCTCCCGAGCGGACTGAAGGCAGCTGGGGCTGAGGAAAAACCAAGCAGAGCCGAAGCCAGCTCGGCTTGCGTTGTTTTCTGAGCCTGCGAGCCTAGCGCTCAGAAAACGAGCCACCACCACCACCTCCTCCTCTTCCTCCCGAGCGGACTGAAGGCAGCTGGGGCTGAGGAAAAACCAGGTGGAGCCGAAGCCAGCTCAGCTTGCATTGTTTTCTGAGCCCGCGAGCCTAGAGCTCAGAAAACGAGCCACCACCACCACCTCCTCCTCCTCCTCCTCCCGAGCGGACTGAAGGCAGCTGGGGCTGAGGAAAAACCAAGAAGAGCCGAAGCCAGCTCGGCTTGCATTGTTTTCTGAGCCCGCAAGCCTAGAGCCAGGGCGCTTTCATTGCACAGTGGAGCTTCTCGGGAAACACCAGGCGTCGTTGCTTCCCTCTGAGGGGAGGGCGATTCTGGGCTGTGCGATTGGGGGACTTCGTGGCTTAACGCGGGGATTTCTGATTCCCCTTATACATGCGTGGATATGCTGTGGGGCGTTTTCTTCCAAACGCCCCACTGGCAGAGAACACTGACTTTCATTGTGAGATTGTTTTCCAAATTAATTGATTCACTTATGATCTCTCTCCAGAATAGTCAAGCCCTTTCCAACACGCGCGATCCGCCCCTGCCGCTTTGCACCTTGCAAATGCAAAAACCCCGGGATTTTGCATTTGCAAGGTGCAAAGGGGCAGTGGAGGATTGTGCGCGCATGCTGTGGATGGCAGTGAAGACAGCGCTTTGTATGAGAACGACAGCAGTGATGATGATGACTGTGAACTCAGTGATGACGACAATGTCTATGCTGATAGCCTCACACCAGATGAGGTTGAAGCTCTGTTTGGACATACAGATGATGATGAGGAATCCAGTTTTGAAGGATTTTAACTCTTGTGTTTTAGCTTGGTTGCTGATTGAGCTAAGGTTTTTGTACTTTTAAAATTATTGTTGATACCATATTGGTTTTGTTGGCTCTCTTTTCCACTTACAGAGCTAGTTTACTGTTTTTCTTTGAAATAAATATTCAAAAACATTTAACCTACTGATGCCTCAATTAATGTAATTTTATTGGTATCTATTTTTATTTTTGAAATTTACCAGTAGCTGCTGCATTTCCCACCCTCGACTTATACTCAAGTCAATAAGTTTTCCCAGTTTTTTGTGGTAAAATTGGGTGCCTCGGCTTATATTCGGGTCGACTTATACTCGAGTATATACGGTATGTTAAAGAAGAAGATACCTAAATCATGGTCAGATACTTATATTACACTTGTCTCAAAAGAGGAGGCTGATCCATTACAAATCAAGAACTATAGACCTATTTCCTTACTAAACGCAGACTATAAAATTTTTGCTTCAATATTGGCAGAAAGACTTAAAAAATATACCTGGAACAGATGGGCTTTGCTAAAAAATGTATTCAAGCAATAGAAGCTATATATCATAACCAAACGGCAAAGGTAATGATAGAGGGAGAACTGACAGACTCTATTGATATAAGAAAAGGAACAAGACAAGGGTGCCCACTATCACCTTTGTTGTTTGTGTTAACCTTGGAAGTGTTAAACAGAAATATTAGAGAAGAAAAGGACATAAAAGGGATTAAAATTAAAAAGGAAGACTTTAAGTTGCAAGCATTCGCAGATGATCTGGTTTTCATTTTAGAAGACCTACTAGAAACAGCATCAAAATTGATAGAAAAGATTGAGGCATATGGAAAGGTAGCTGGTTTGAAAATAAATAAAGATAAGACAAAGATTTTGACAAAGAATATGCTATCAAGACAAAAGGAAGAACTGGCAGATCTATTGAAAATTCAGGTCACGAATAAGATCAAGTACTTGGGGATACATCTGACAGCAAGATGCAGTACACTGAAAGAGAATAATTATATCAAACTTAAGCAGCAGATAGCACTAGATTTGGTGAAATGGGAAAATTTACAACTGTCATTAATAGGGAGAATATCAATAATCAAGATGAATATATTACCCAGAATTTTATATTTGTTCCAAACAATTCCAACTAGGCTTGGAAAAGATTACTTCGAAGATTTAAATAAAATTGTGTTGAAATATATATGGCAAGGTAAGAAAGTGAGAATAAAGTTAAAACTTTTGCAAGATGCTAAAATAAGAGGAGGATTTGGTTTGCCTAATTTGATGTGGGTTAAGGAATGGATAACATTGGGGTGGCATGCTTTTCTATGGTATAAAGGAACTAAAACACAGGGGTATTTTAGAAGACATTATATCCGGGAGTCTCTGTGGTTAAACTGGGAGAAGACTAAAAGGCAATGTTATTTGAAAATTCCAGTCTGGCTATCGACTATTGAAGCATTTTCTTATCCTATAATATATAAAAAGGAACAAACAGTTAGATATGGTGAACTATTGAATGAAAAGGGTGAACTCAAATCTATACAAAAACTAGAGGAACAAGGTATAAAGATGAATTGGTTTTCATATACGCAAATACATTCAAGGTATGATAAAGACTCTAAAACAGAATACCATCACAGGAGGAAATTATTAAGAAAATATTGGAATGTGCTGAAATGAGTAGATTGACATTTGAAATTAGAGAACAAGATGATAAACAATTTTATAAAATTTGGGATCTATTCTATCAATGGTTAGACAATGAAATATAGTAATGATATATGTAGACTTTTAGAAAATAATAAATATATAAAGATGTATTCTTTTCTTATTATATCTACAAAATGATTGTAGGATAGATTTGAGATGATAATATGAACTGTCATAAAACAAATTAAGTAAAATATGATTACTTCGTAAAACTTGAATGAATAAAAGTATAATCAAATGATTGATTAATAATGATATTAATGTATAAAATACTTGATTGAAAATACAAGAATATATATAATGTAATTGTAATTGAAGACTATGAAATGGAAGCACAAAATAATTTGTAAATCAACCGGCATACTGTATGTATATATATGGAAGATGGCTTGATGTTTTTATGTTTTGTTTGTTTATGTTCATTTTAAAAACCAATATTTTTTTTTTAGAGAAAACTTGTGGTATCATGAAAGCTCTTTTCATTATTTACTCACATTTCCCTCTTACTTTCTCCTTCTGCAAATACCTTACATTTTTTCAAAGTTACAGTCAGCTTTTGTTTATGGTAAGTCTAATTGTTATCACACTTTTTTCTTTCCTTTTCTCATTCATCAGCCAGTCAGTGAATAGACTATGTCATGCTTGTTAGGGATAACATTGTTACCCTAAATGGTTTAGGTAAAATAATAAATATGTTATCATGGTTTGTTAGTTAAAGTTTCTGTAACTTTAACTGTAAGAATGTAATTAAGGGAGTGGTTGTTAAAAGCACCATAAAAGAAGCAAGGCACGGCAGCTTGTTCTCTCTGGCTTGATAATCCCTAATTACTGGATGGATTCAAGACTGCGTTTTTCCCTACTGAAATGGGACAGAGAAAGGACTGTTGATTTATCAATTGAGAGAAAAGACTGATTTATTGTAAGTGAACTGACATTGGATATTCTACACGGACTTTGCTAATTGAAAATCCTTGAATGGACTGACTAAAATGATACATGACTAATGGACTGTTATTTTGACTATGCTATAAACTCTAAATGGAATAAACTATATTTTTGATAGCACAAGCATATCTGTTATTTTTACTGTATGTTAACTAACATACAAACTTATCTCACACATTTATCTGTATGCCTATCTGACTAACACTGCACATTCTGTTTAGCTTGTCTCCTTAAGCCTGGTTGGGGAACACAGGCTTAACAATGGTCATGCTCGCTCAGATGCTCAAGTTAGATCATTGTTGCTGTCACTCCTGCGCTCTGGAATATCAACTGGGACCTTCTATGGTGTTGATTCCTGGATATCAGCTTTGGGATCCTATCTATAATACAATCACAAATGAAACAATATTGTGTAAAGGTCCCAGAATCATTGTTCGTATTCATATTCACAAAATCAGTCCTAACTATGAAATTATATTCCCCAACAATGATTTCTCCAAATGAATTTTAGAAGTGTTGGTTCTTGTCCACAATGTTGAAATGCGAACAACTCTCTGACTTTCCTCATGACTGACCAATAAAGAAGAAAATACAATATAATAATGTTAGTAGTACAGGTAACTAGAATTCTCACGATAGGCGTGCATCAGGAAATGCCTTGCAGTTAAAAAAAGGAATTGAAACCTTCTCATATAATTGGAACATAGCCATTCATTTTAACTTCTTTTGAAAAGATTGAGTTAAATGACCTTTCTGGAGTCCTTCTTTTCTTTTCTTTTCTTCTGACTCTTTGCAATATGAATCTTTTGAAGCAGAATTGAATGTGGGAAAAGTAGACTGCTTTTTTGTATGCACATACACATACACTTTTACTGAAAGACTTATTTAAAAGTATGTGCTTCTTACAACTTTAGAATAGCAATTTGAAGAGTTATTTATTGCTCTAATTAAAAAATAATCACATTAAGACAGGAATCTCATGTTTCTGCCATGAGATAATGAAAACCAAATAAAAACTACAAGTGCTTATAGACATATATGCTCACGTATTCCCTCTTCAAACATACACTTATTGCATTGCTTATCACAAGGTTTTGAATGTCCTCTGAGATGCACAGAAAAGATTGAGAAAATATTAGAAAAAGGTAATAGCTGCAGAAGTAACTTGGCATAAGAGTACCATGACAGTGGAAAAGCTTGTCTTCAGACATTGTGAGTGCTTCATCACTGGAGGTTTTTAAAGAAAAGGCTGGAGAGTTACTTGTTTGAAATGGCATCTCCTGATTGAGCAAGGGCTGGACTAGAAGACCTCCAAGGTCCCTTCCAACTCTATTCTGACTCTGAGGTAAATATAAAAAAAGCTAGTCCTACTTTTAGGCCTTTAAAAGCACTTAAACCGAAGAAGTAAGGAAAGATGGAAGGCTCAGTCCACTGTTGGCAGTGGTCAGAGTTAGCCTGCTAGTCTGCATTCCAACCACTGTACCACACTAGTTTCTTGATTTTCCTTTTCCCCTTCTTTACCTTTATCTATGTTACCAAAAGTTCTATTTCTTTAGCAAGTGTCTAAAAGAAGACAGATACTTGTCACTTTAAGAATTCAACCAAAAAATGAAAATATTTTTCTCAAAGATTTGTAATAACTACAAAATGGCATAACCATTTCTCTTATATATATATTTTTATCAGTGTCTGTATGTATCTAGCATAACTTTTTCTCTCTCATATATTTGTATGTGTGTGAGAGAGAGTGTGTATGTATCTTTATATATAGGGAGCCATGGACGTGATGTTGGATAAGGTATCCAGAAGATGTAAAGGCAACAATAGGTTCAGAAGAAGTATGTATTAAGACCAGGGGTGGTAAAGTATTGTACAAAGATCCTGTGGTACAAGAAAGAAGAGAAAAGATGGGTAACAAGATTCTGTAACCGTCACCTATCTCAATAAAGTCTAGCAAAGGCCAGGAGAATTAGCTTCTCTTCTCTTCCCTCCCCTCCCCTTCCCTCTCCCTCCCTCCCTCTCTCTCATACACACACACACACACACACACACCATAAACAAACACATCACATCAAAGTTAAGATAAAGAAATTTACTTTGGAAAATGATGGGAATGCAGATGTGATATGGCTCTCTGAAGAAAAAAAAAAGCAAGAGAAGAAAGTCTAATACTTGAGTGAGGGAAATAAATCTTCCTCTTGCCGATTCCAAAAAAGTGGATACTGAATATTACATTAAGCAAAAATTTATGATATAAAAATTTCCAGAAGTTTTGTACTGCATATTTTCATTCAGAAAGGTGAAAGGTTTGACATATCCCTGAGTATGCCTAAAAGTGCATATTAATCATACAGTAAGAATTTGATGATCTGGAAAGCGGACATTCTTTGCCATCAGTTTTCATAAAATATTACCCATGGGATACTTTGCAGCACAAGGATTTTAATATACCAAGAAATAGGATACTGCTTGATCACTTAGAAGACAACCATTTTTGGAAGATCATAGTAGCTTTTGCCTAAAGCATAACATATAAGTAATAAAGTCATCTGAGATATTGTAATTTTTTTCAAACATATTCAAGAATATTTTAATAGCATAAAGGAAGGGAGGGAGGGAGGGAGGGAGGGAGGGAGGGAGGGAGGGAGGGAGGAAGGAAGGAAGGAAGGAAGGAAGGAAGGAAGGAAGGAAGGAAGGAAGGAAGGAAGGTTTACTGAATAATCTTTTTCTTTGGGAAGGGAAACAAAGTAATTTTAAAGGAATGTCACATTTAAAGTCAAATGTGACATTAACAAGTAGGAAACAGTTAACAGTTAAGAAAGCACGTTCTGGTCACATTTTACTCGCAGATTATACTCTCTTTCCATCACTTTTTCATACAATCTTTCACATAGCTTCTTGCATAATGAACGGCTAAAGTATATAGAAAAAACTATAACAGAATGCATATTAAGAGTCACTCCTCATTTTAAATAACATTGGTTTCAAAGTAAAGATTAGGTAAATATTATTCTACTGATATTAAGAACTTTTAACAATGCTTGATCATTTGTCTCCATTTAAATTATTATTTTTTCTACTTTATAATGTAGCATCAAAGCAATGAATGTTCCTTGCAACAAATAACCTTAAGTGGGCTTATTATTTGATTACTTAAAGAAAACCTTAAAACATCATCATCTAGACCTGGTCAAAACATTTAAATTTTCTAGAAATAACAACCAATCTATTTTAACCTTGATCAAATAAACAAATTTGATATTCATTCCTCTTGCTCCCAATAATTTTAATTTTTAGTCCCTTCAAATAATGTCCAGGCACTTTGCATTTTCTCTTTTTTTTTTATAACCTTAACAAATCCCTATTCTAACTCTAATATTAAAAAATATGAAAATCACTCTACCAGTCTTTAAGAAGTCCTTTTTGTAAATACAATGTAAAAAGGTTATCCAAGTTATTCATCTGATCTATTATTTTGTATATCTTTTTATTAGAATTATTACAGCATCAGCCTATTTGCATAGTCAATAAATGGGCCTATTTGCATCATGAATACTTAAGTCTTTTTCCATGTATTTCTTGTAAACTGTCATTTTTTTAGTCAAAAATTTTTCTAACATCAACTAACACTCTCTTTTGCTGTTACTTTTGAAAATAGATAGATAGATAGATAGATAGATAGATAGATAGATAGATAGATAGATAGATGGATGGATGGATGGATGGATGGATGGATGGATGGATGGATGGATGGATGGATAGATAGATAGATAGATAGATAGATAGATAGATAGATAGATAGATAGATAGATGATAGATAGACAGACAGACAGACATATAGATAGATCACACTTAAAACTTGTCTTGTAGTGAACTGAATAAAAATCATCCACTGAAATACAGAAAAACGTACTATCCTGAAAATTGTCAATATTAAAAAGCAATAGTAAGTTGAATATAAGATGATTTTAAAGATCAGCTGAACTTTGAATAATCAAAGACTGCATTATGACTATAGGTGTAATGCTTATAATGTAATCCTTGACTCTGGCCCCTTAATTCATGAGCCAACTGCAAGAACTTCCATTCCTGAACTTTACTTACAAGAAGCAGCTGTCTGGTGAAGAAGGCAGAGCCTCCTCACTGACGGACTGTAGATCGTGACTCTCTGTGGCTGTGGTCCATGCTCTTTCATTGGAGAGCCCTGATCATTATGATTAGGGGCTGAAGCTGCCTTGGAGGGGAAGCGGAGTGAGGGGAAGCTACAAGCCAGGTTGAGAGGAGCTGCATCTCCCCTCCTGGGCTTGGCCTTTTTCCCCCCAAAGATGACTGCAGTGGTGGTTTAAAATGGCCACCCCGAAGAGGAGGACTCAGCTGGATTAAGCTTTGTGCAGGAGGGAAGAAAAAGGTGAATAACATCTGAACCGGGACAATTGGGTGATACAACTAAACAAAAGTACCCCCGTATTAAGGTAACATGGAATTTTTAAGAAAAGAAAAGTGAGCGGTGAAATTAGAAAGAAAAAAAAATAAGAAAATATTTTTGACAGCTAAGCGGGGCTTCAAACCAGGAAAGGAAGAAGCTGGAACTAAAGATTTAACTAAATTGGACTAAAATATTTTAGCAATAAACAGGCATAAAATAAAGCTGGACTTAAGATTGTCAAAAGTAATAATAATAAAGTTTACAAATTGGAGACTGGACTGTGCTGGAATGTTGAGGTTCGAAAAACCCTAAATAAAAAAATAGGGGGAAAAGATGAAGACTTTGTAAAACAGAGAGTGCCACATTTTGACAAAAACTTGAGCTCAAACAAAAGGGAAAGCATCTTGTTTCTGAATGAACTTGTGTGGATATAACATTAAATAAATATTGAAACAAAGTAAGAATCTTAGAAAGTGAAAGCAGAACCAGAATTTAAAAAAAAAGCAAGGAAAGAATCCAAATGAAAAGATGTAATGATTATTATTGTAACTTCTTAAAAAGAATGGTTTATTGGGAATAAAGATGAGGGAATAAAGATATATTTTAACCTTTGAGGTGTCATACTCAAAGCAGTAAAAGGAGGGAAACCTGTACTTGTTTTTTTCTTGAGTGTTAAAACTTGTATTAATCTAGAATTTATAAAAATAATGTGTAATGGAAAGGGAATATGACAGACTGAAGAACCAACTAAATTAATAAGTTAATATAGACTATTAAAAGCAAGGAGAGACATTGGTAACATGATGATGATGATGATGATGATGAAGATGATGATGATGATGATGCAAATACATATTGTTTATCTTTATTTTTAAAATAAATATCAAAGGATTATATTTGAAATAATTGAAATGAAACAAAAAGATGTTTCGATTGAGATTAATGAAAGAGGCTAGAATTAATGTGTTTCTTTCCTTACTGAAAATTTGAAATGGAAAAGGTAATAATAGAATTAAGTACGCATATATGAATGTATAATTGTCATATTTGTATATAAAGATGAGGACCTGGAAATATGTTGTCCACTAAAAAGAGATTTTTGTTTTTATGTGGAAAAACTGAATAAAATTTATTTTAAAAAAAGAAGCAGCAGCAGCTGTCTGAAGTGTGTGAGGGCTGCCTCACAATCATCCCTTTTTCCAGAGATTTTTTTTTGGTCTGGATTCTAAATCCAGCTACAAATTTCAGCCATAATGTCATCCCTATTTTTTTCAGAGAAGATGTTGGGAAACACCCAGCCAGCAAGACAAATATTTCAAGTGGGAAATTAGGCTTTAATTTATGCACAGTCAGAATAGAGATTTCTCTAAAGCTCCATAGAGCTTAATCTTTCTGGTGTTAGACAAAGTTTGACAGTCTTGGGAGATGATAAGCAGAATATAATACAGTAGTTGACTTGAACTTTACACATGTAAATCTGGTTGCTTGCACCCTGATAGACGTCTTTATTTTGCCATATCCTCATCAGATGTATACACATTGATTTCTCTTGAGATTTTGATCTTTCAAATAATTTCTTGAATTTTCAAGTATTAATCTACCAAAATTGCATTAATAATGAATTTCTTGGTCCTAACAGTTAATGAAAGACCCAAGTCAATCTCATTCTAGTTTCTGCCTAAGGAACCATGCTTGTTCTATTCCCCATCCAATTACTGTTTTTACAAAGTATTCTATATATGCTAACTGACTGAAGGGTGAACTAGAGTATAAAATTTAATTTAAAAAGTGACTTATTCATATATACACAAAGGCATGCAGTAAAGCTATTTGAAAAGAAATAGCCATATAATGTAACTGCAAAGATTTTTAGAGCTTGTGCAAGGCTTCAGATCAAGGTTTCAAAAAGATCAATCAGTGTAAATGGGAATTAAAATGTAATAGATGTCTATAACTCTAGAGAGCACCCATATCTTTTCCTGAGATTGGCCGGCTGCTTCAAGGAACTGCAGACAAATGCTATTGCCACAGTTAGCATCTTTTGGAAACTACTGCAAAGTATTCACAGTCTTAATGGTTTTTATCATACTATTACAAACTTGATTTGTGCTAGTAGTAGGGTTGATGTTTGATAGAATGAGAATTTCCAAAACTGTATGGAAAATGTTGATCAAATTCAAAGAATCGTTTTCTCCTTTGAGAGACATGTTTTTTTTTTAATTCTTTCATTATCAAAAAGTACTCTGAGCAGAATGTAAAACACTGTCATATGTCAAAACATGTGCAAACTTCAAAGCCAAACAATAGTATTCACTATCATAGTTATTTCTGAGAACTGATCCATTACCCAACATGAGGCAAACAAGATTTAAATAGTTCTGGATTATATTACATCCTTTCAGAGCCCAAGATTTTTCTCTCACTTTCAGTCTCTTCTTGGCTCCTCTGAGCACATTTGAGACTCCACTCCAATTAATGGCAACTAGCACTTAAGGGTTAAGTACTTTCTCACCATTGTTTCCTTCATTGCTACTTCAGTCCTTCTCAACAGTATGATGTTAGGTCCCAAGACTCATGAAAGACATATGGGCTTAAAAAGTAGTTTATTTTATTGTTGTTTACCTATAGACAGAATCTCGCCTGACTAAAACAACTATTTGCATCGCTACATTCTAGGAAAAGCTAGGGACAACCTGTTTCAACCGTCCTTCTGCTGACCAAACTTTCCAAACTCCACAGCCTCTTTGCCCTCTGGAAAGCAGCACTTCCTTCCTTGGGAGCTTCTCTTCTCCTAATGTTTGTTCTGTCATCAAATTTAGTTTATTTATTTATTTTGCTTCTCCGTATTTGGCAGTCATTTTTCACATTAGAGAACATTGTTCTTTAATTGTGAGGTTCAGGATTTGAATCAGTTTCCAATGTTCTCCTTGAAACTGATTGAGATCATAACATAGAAACTATATGGATTTCTTATTTATTTTAACTTGGAATTTTCAAGAGAAGTATGTCACTGTTCTGCAGTCATTATCCAGGCAAATCTTTGATGTTATAATTGAACTCTTCCAGTTCCTTTTAGCCATAGTATAGACAATTAGGTATTTATCTCCATCTTATGCTGTCCATTGATATAAACATTATTTTGGTTGTTTAAAGATAGTGTTAGCTATGAAGAAATAATTGAACTGGAAAAAAATGACAAGTCCTTCTCCTTTACTATTTTGGCTTCCTAAACCAATTACATACTCCTCCTTGATATTTTCAACATTGGCATTCTAGTCTCTAATCACAATAATTTTCAGCCAATTTCAAATTAAACTTGACCATCAAGCTTATCAACCTCCTCTTCTTCTGCATCATTGGTTCTAGCATAAACTTGAATGAACATCTTATGTAATGATTTATAACAAAATATAATTAATATTACTTGGTTATTAATTGCATTGTAGCCCAAGTTTCTTGCTATAGTCTTCCTAACAATAAAAGCAATCTCTCTCTCTCTCTCTCTCTCTCTCTCTCTCTCTCTCTCTCTCTCTCTCTCTCTCTCTCTCTGTGTGTGTGTGTGTGTGTGTGTGTTTTGTGTCTGGAGTAATAAGTGTGTAATATTCTGACAGAAAACATCCAATCCCAATCAATCTCAATTTGCTGAAGCCTAACGTCACAATGATTTATTTGATGTTGTATAGTGTTGTGCTTTCCTATGTTCATGCCACTTACATACCAAGTTCTGTTTTGTAATTCTGCCTTTGTAGCTTTAGCTCTCCTCTTCCTGCATGGCAACATTAGAAACCAGAAAGGCTTTAATCAAGCCACATCATAAATGTCATTAGTACTCCAAAAGATCCTCAACTATGTCTCAGTACATGTTGAGTGACATTTGTCCTGAGAAGCCTCATCATCTAACATGATTCTGTTAATCATTTTATATTTTCTATGGTTATTATTTTCTTGTTAAAAATACAAAACTGCCTTCTCTCACACCTTTGTCAGTGTAACTAAAGTGATCAACTACAGCCAGCATCTTTGTGATGGAATGTTTACCTGGAACAGAAGTGAAGGAGAGTTTTGGTCACACAGAGCTTTCTCAAAAAGCTTTGGGCTAAAAAAATAACTTTCTCAGATTAAGAGACTACAGACCCCCAAAAGGTAGGAAAGTGAGTAAGAGGTTCAGCATAGCCATACCCTACAATCTGTCAGGATATAATTAAGTTATAGCCTTCATTTGGCAAGGTTCTGTCAATTAGGTACAAGCAAGAAAAGGACTGAACTCAATTGGACTTTGCTATGTCACTGCTGATCCAGATTCTTATAACTCTAATGATTCGTTTAATGATTCCTATATTGAAATGACAGAAATAAGAGGCAAGCCTTAGCAGGCTTTTTCAGATTTGTGGAAACCATGATAAAGAAATCACTAGTTTAAAGCTAAACATGTATTCATTACTACAGAATATGTGCACAACTCCTTCCAAACCCACAGCATAATATTTGTAAATGGTTCTTACAATAAGTATTTTAAATCAACATTATTATGTTTATAACTTCTGCATCTTATCTACCATGAGCTGTGTTTCCTGTTATGTTAAGTGAAACTATGTATGCTTGTTTCAAAATGCATTTAAAGTTCTTTCAGCCTTATGGGAAGACACATCTTTGTCCAGGTCTGAATAATTGTGTAACTTAGAGAGAGAACTTGGACTCTGTCTCATTGTCCATGCCAAGCCACACCGGCTTTCCTCCCTAGAATCATCTCTGGCTTTAGGGCTGACAATTCTCCTACATTGCTGCTGCCCAAGATAAAATGCCTCCAAGCAGGTGTGTGATTTTACTGTCTCAGACTGGTTCAGTAGAACTGGTTGTTATGATTCTGCAGAGTTCAGAGAACCAGTAAATTGCGTCCCTGGCTAGCCCCACCTCTTCCTGCCTGCCAACTTGCCCCACCCGACCTAGTCATTCCTCATCTCACCTGCCATTGCTAACCTGCTTTCCACCTGCCTTCGGCTGCATTCTGCTTGCTTTCCACCAAAGCCCTGATCTCCCTGGGTGAGTGGACCTACAAGCAAGCCCCAGACAAGTTGACCCCTGGGCCAGTCTAGGCTGCTGTGCTGTCCCTCCCCCATCCCCAGGCTGGCCTGGATTGCTTTGTGCAACCTAGCTAGCTAGCTGCCTCTCTCCACTGCAAGGCCATGGCTGCGCTGCCTGGGACAGAAGGGAACATTCTCCTTCTCCCCCCAGTGCTGCTGAATCCAGCCGGCGGGATGCCCCAGTGTTCTCTGCTGCTGCTGCCACCAAAGCTGCCCAAGGAAATACCCCATGACCAGTAGGTTTGCAGGATGCACTGCCACTTCTCTCTCCCCCTCTCTCTATCTCTCTGTGTGTCTTCCTCAAAGCTGAGGCTGAACCAAGCAAGCAAGCTCTCCTTGGCACTCTTCGCTACTTCTTTCATTTCTTCGTTTTGGAATCCACACTGGCTCAACAATGATCGCCAGCCACAGTGGAAGTGTGAACGACCTTTCTCCTCCTCCTCCTGTCATGACCGGTGCTGTGTTCAAGGACTAGCAGCAGTCCTCCCTCTGGTCTGCCGCCCATGTGGGAGTGCCGATCGCTCCCATTGGCTGATGCCGTTTGACAGCTGGCTATAAAAGGAAGCTGTCAAACGGCATCAGCTGTCGCCATCAGCTGGCTGTCGGATAGCCTTGGCAGCCACAGTGACCCTTTATTCATTAAGAATAAAGCTTGTTAGCTTCAGCCTGGCTCCGTCTCTCTCTGTAACCGCTGCTCCACAACACTGATGATGAGAGCGGAATGGAGCAAAGATGACCAGGCAAGACAATTGAGCCGAAGTCACAATAAGAAAGAGCTGAAGCCGCTACAAGCTGATCGAAGTCACCACCGCTTTTGCCCTCCAAAGAGCGCAAACTTTAAAGCTCCCCAGCTGAGGAGCCGAACGCTGCTGACAGGCGCAGCCAGAAACACTTTTCTAAAAGTGAAAACTCGAAGTTCCCTCAGTCAAGAAAACCAATGCTGCCACTCTAATGGCCTCCAACCTGACTTTCCCTCACTTCCAGCCAGGGGCAGAGACATGGGAATCATACATGAACAGATTCTAATGCTTCCTAAATGCCATTGATTTGTCTGAAGCACTGACCTGAGGAAAAGGTCCTATTTTTTAAGATTCTGTGGGGCTACAGTCTTTGATACAGCCTCTGCACTAGTGTCCCCATGCTCTATAAAGGCTATTCCCTGGGATGAGTTGAGGGAAATCTTGTCAAACCACTATTCCCCCAGACCCTCTCAGATAGCTAGGAGATTGGCTTTTAGGAGGAGAGTTCAAACTGAAGGGGAAACTGTGAGTCAGTACATGGCAGCCTTAAGGTCAGCTGCCATACACTGTGGATTTAGGGATTACCTTGAGGACATGCTGCTTGACCAAATTGTGGGAGGAGCTAGGGACCTAAAGCTTCAGAGGCGGTTACTGGCTAAAAAAGATTTAACCCTAGCCTTAGCTATTGAGGAAGCTCATGCTGCTCAGTTGTCAGAACTATCAGCAGCTGAAATTCAGGGAAACACCTCAAAGCAAGGGCAGGCTACAATCCACTTTGATGAGGTCCCCCAAGAAGAAGAAGAACCTCTGGAAGTAAACCACCTCACACATCCAAGACCCCCCCTCGGGCCACCTAAGAAAAACAACAGCCAGACAACCAAACAGCAACCCCAGTGTATGAGCTGCGGGGGCCATAGATCAACTTGCAGGTTCAGAAACGTTATCTGTCTGAACTGCCAGAAGAGAGGGCACATAGCCAGGGTTTGCCAAGCCGAGCAGGCCTCAACTCAAAGACCTCAAGTTTCTGCCTCCTTCCAAAGGCAAGTGGAAAATTGCTACACGTGTTACCACGCAGACAATACCACCCCTAGGTCTAACAAAATAAGCATTTCTCTTTTTATAGAAGGTAAGCCATGCCGGACACCGGGTCAACCCTATCCATCGTCTCGTGAGCCACCCTGAAGAAGTTGCTGCCTTCACTCTCAAAGAAGAAGCTGATCAACTGCCACCTGACTCTTCGAGACTACCAGGGGAAGACCATTCCAGTCTTGGGTAAGGGAAAATTCCTCATTCAATTCCAAAACTTTAGGGTCATTTGCCACTGGTGGTTGTAGATGGTGCCCTTCCTAACTTGCTAGGACAAGATTGGTTCCCTGCCCTAGGCCTTAACATTACAGGGATTCACTCTGTGGTAAATTCTGAAGTAGATGCCCTTTTCAGGGACTACTCTGATGTTTTCAGCAGTGAACTAGGTTGTTATTCAGGCACCCCCATATCTTTCAATGTGGGTCCACAAACCACCCCAATTCGTTTAAAACCTCGAAGGGCACCCTTTGCCATTCGGCTTAAATTGGATGTGGAATTAGACAAACTTATTAAACAAGGAGTACTGGAGCAAGTAGATTTCGCCAAGTGGGAAATGCCCATAGTCACCCCCTTAAAAAAAGATGGCAGCGTGAGAATTTCTGCTGACTATAAAATGTCCCTCAACCGGTTCCTCCAAATTAATGCATATCCAGTACCTGAAATCCAACACCTGCTCCACTCTTTTGAACCAGGCATAATTTTTGCAAAGTTAGACATGTCCCAGGCATACCATCAATTTCCTATGGACCAACACACTTCTGACCTACAAACTATAGTTACACACAGGGGCGGTTTTAGATGTAAATGTTTACAATTTGGAGTTAGCGTGGTCCCAGGCATTTTTCAATCGCTCATGGAAAGAATACTCCAGAGCCTACCGGAGGTGGTTCCATACTTCGATGACATTTTGGTCTCTGCCACCAACAAAACACAATTGTTACTGAGCTGTTTTCACATGTAAATAAAGAGTTTGAAGTTCACTGTTCACCGGTTCGTCTCCATCCTTTGCGCCCATGCACAGAACTTAACACTGGCGACGAGGATGGGATGTGGAGACGTCAGAGCTCACTGAACGACGAAGAACTATAACCGAGCACGTGGCTGAAACACACCAATGGCGGAACCATGTCCGGCAGCGTCATACCACCTGCTCCATTCGACCCGGCACAAGAAGACTGGGACTCATATATGGATCACTTCCAGATGTTTCTGGAGACCAACAATTTGAAGGATACCACTACCGGAAAAAAAACGAGCGGTATTCCTAACTCATTACAGGCCAACCGTTTTCAAGATGGCCAAGGCACTAGCAAAACCGGCAGAAGTAAAGTCTATGGACTCGGATGTCCTCGAACCCCTGCTGAGGGCTCACTATGCACCGACCGTGCCAACGCTCATTAGAAGGCATGAATTTTATCAGAGAAGTCAGCGGAAGGGCAAAAGTGTTGCTGATTTCATAGCCGATCTCTGGAATCTGGGAGGCCTATGCGAGTTTGCCAACCTAGAAGAAGCCCTAAGAGACCGAATAGTCCTGGGATTAGATGCACCAGGCACTCAGAGTAAACTAATGGTGAAGGGTGACATTAGCCTTAAAGATGCCATAGCTGAAGCTACTGCAGCAGAAGCAACCAGAAAGTCGGCTGCCCAAATGCGCCACGCCCACGTCCCATTTTGACAACGCACCTGCGAAATTTCACCTCAGTCAGAGGGACAGCTTGAAACAGCCCACCACGAGGACCTCGAATTGTTGTCAGAAAGCGATGAAGAAGAGGTCCATCGACTTCAGTCCGAACGAGACCAACGCCAGAAATCGCAGTACCAATGCGTCGGGTGTGGAGCAAGCCACCCCCGGTCAGAATGCAAATTCCTTGACGTGCTCTGCCATGTGTGCGGGAAAAGAGGCCATATCGGACGGGTCTGTAGAAGCAAGCTAGGACCCAGCCAGCACACAAGGGGGGCTAACTATCGCCAACCAATGGGAAGTCGTCCCGTGAAGCGAGAACCCGTGAAGTGAGAACCTGTGAACCACCAATGGAACAACCACTCCTACAGAAGCAAAACCCGAAACCACCCAACGAAGCGAGAAGAGGCTCACCAAACGATCACAATCAGTCATGCCTCATCTCTTGATGCCAAAAAGATCCAAGTGAAAGTGGCCATCAAAAATCAGCCCTGCCTGATGGAAGTTGATTCAGGATCGTCCCTCTCAATGGTTTCCTGGAAGACCCTCAAGCAGCTCATCCCCACTATCCGGAGGCAAGACCTCAGATTCCAAAGACTCATACTCAAGGACTATAAAGGTAATCGAATCCCAGTCGTTGGATCCAGCCGAGTCCGGGTATCGTTTAAGAACCGTACAGCATTTTTACCCCTGACTGTAATCGACAGGGATCGGCCTAGTTTGTTAGGCCTCCAATGGTTCGCTCCACTCAGAATTGAAGTAGCCGGCATTCAGCAAACCTGCAGCAGCGATTGGGAAGAAGACCTCGTCCACGAATTCCAGGACATTTTCGCAGAAAAATTAGGCGAGTACAAGGGGACCCCGATATTATTTAACCTCAATCCCGAAATAGCTCCCATCCGCCTTAAGCCTCGTCGAGTTCCATTTGCCCTTAAACCAAAGATTGACGAGCAGCTTGATAAATTAATAGTCCAGGGTGTGCTAGAACCAACCGATCACTCTCCCTGGGAAACTCCAATCATAACACCCATCAAGCCGGATGGATCGATAAGAATTTGTGGGGACTACCGAGTCACCCTGAACCACGCCCTTCAACAAAACTCTTACCCAGTACCAGTGGTGCAACACCTCTTCCATTCCCTGGGGGGTGGAAAAGTCTTCGCTAAACTAGACTTAGCCCAGGCATACCAACAACTGCCTGTTGACAAAAAAAACGGCAGAGGCCCAAACGATCGTTATACACCGAGTTGCGTTTAAATGTAACCGACTCCAGTTCGGAGTGAACATAGCCCCGGGAATCTTTCAAAGCTTGATGGAAAGGCTATTACAAGTGATAAACGGCGTTGTCCCATATTTTGATGATGTGTTAACCGCTGCACCAACTCGGAAAATACTAAAGGAACGCCTGAGGTTGGTTCTCCAGAGATTTAAAGACTCAGGTCTCAAAGTTAAAAAAAAACAAGTGTCATTTATGTACGGATCGTGTAGAATTTTTGGGATATTTAAGGTATTCACCCCACCGATAACAAACTTAGGACAATCAAGAATGCCCCAAAACCCCGGAACAAGGCCGACCTCCAGGCTTATCAATTTTTATAATGTTTTCCTGCCTCACAAAGCAACTGTAGCTGAACCCCTACATCATTTATTGGACAAAAAAGCAACCTGGGTATGGGGACACAGAGAAGAACAGGTGTTTTGACATGTGAAAAATTTATTGACTTCTGAAGCTGTTTTGATGCAGTATAACGAGACTTTGCCTTTAACGATCATGTGTGATGCATCCCCATTCGGAGTGGGCACCATTTTAAGCCACGTTTTGCCCAACGGTAGTGAAGCCCCTGTTGCCTATTTCTCAAAGACGTTATCAAAAGCAGAATGCAATTACAGTCAAATTGATAAGGAGGCCCTTGCTATTGTGTCCGCGGTTAAGAGATTTCATGAATATGTGTATGGCCGAGCCTTTACCATAGTGGCTGACCACAAACCTTTGCTGGGAATCATAGCGGGAGACAAGCCAACACCGTATATATTATCTCCCAGAATGACTCGCTGGTCAGAATTCTTGGCAGAATATAATTACAAGTTGCAACATCGCCCGGGGAAGGCTATTCCCCATGCTGACGCATTGAGCTGCACACCACTTCCGGAGACCATTGATGACCCCGCTCTGACGGTTACAACACTGCAGATCAAGACACTTCAAATGCCACCATTAACAGCCCGAGATATCGCGATGGAAACAAAACGCAACCACATTTTAGCACGAATCCTCAGTTGGGTCAAGTGGGGATGGCCATTGGACCAGATACCTGATAACTACGCCCCATTCAAGAATCGACAAATGAAACTATTTTCCCAGAAGGGCTGCATTATCTGGGGTGATAGAGTTGTCATCCCAGAGCGGTTGCGACCAGTGATACTAAGGACCTTGCACGATGGCCACCCCGGCATCGACAAGCAGATCAAGACATGGGTAAAAGCTTGTCACAAATGCCAGGAAGTAAGCAACGCCCTTCCAAAAGCAACCCCGACTGAATGGGAAACACTGAGGGGACCATGGTCCTGTATTCATCTGGACTTTGCGGGACCTACCAAAGGACACACATTTTTATTAACGGTTGGTGCCTACTCGAACTGGCTTGAAATTCATGAGATGAGGAATAAAACAACCAAATCAGTCATTAGGAAACTAGATAGACTCTTTGTGACACATGGATTACCAGATAATTCTAGTATCCGGCAACGGGCCCCAATTTACCACGCTGTCCTTCAAACAGTACCTGGAGGACCGCGGTATTCGCCATGTGCTAACTTCGTCAGTGCATCCTGCGGCCAATGGAAGGGCTGAGTGCATGGTATAATTCGTCAAGAAAACCTTGCATAAAATGGACTGTGGCAATATAGAAGACAAGATTAATTGGATGCTCCTTTTGCAGCATATCACTCCGCACAGCGTCACCAATAAAACTCCCGCCGAGTTGTTAATGGGACGGAAGCTCCGCTCCCACCTCGACCGTCTGCATCCATCATATGAACCTGAAAAACCGCACGGCTCCAGAGGGAAATACCGTAACTTCCAGGTAGGTGACTTGGTTTTCGCTAGGAACTTTTCGGGCGATCCGTTGTGGGTCGAGGCAACTGTAGTCCAAGTAACCGGCCCCAGATTGTACCGCGTGAAATGTCGCAACGATAGAATATGGAAGCGCCATATTGATCAGCTGCGTTCAAGGCTACAGTCGGGGATCTCCGAGCCCCCTGATTTCCAAACCGAGGGGGGAGGAGATAGCGAGGAAGCTGAATTTGAAGTGACAGAAATTTTAAGCGGAAGTAACGACCACTCTGAGACAACACGTGAAGGATCCGGAATGGGGGTGATCTTGCCTCAAGGAGATGCCGAGCGCATTAGCAGCAACGAAAATTCGAATACGGAACGGGAGGCACCCTCTTCACCAGAGAACGTCCTACCCCAACAAGACTGTAGCCAAATACCGGGAGAACAACGCAAATCAAATTGACAATCAAAACAACCTGCCTACCTCAAAGACTATGTGGCCGCACCCCTTAAATGGAACCCGGGGGGAAGGGGTGTTGTGAATCAATAAATACTTAAATAAAGATTATTAAGAGCTTGAAGCAAAGTGCAGGATTCTGGTCCTGCACTTCTGATTGGCTGATAATAGCGACATCGGATTGGTATGTTCAGGAGAATCTGATTGGCTATTAACGAGCCTCTCCCATTGGTTAATGGAGCTAGAGCTCCCCATGTTTCATTGGTTAAATAGTTAAGAGTTTGCTTATATAAAGGGGCCCATTGCGGCCATTGAGCTGAGCTGTTTTCACATGTAAATAAAGAGTTTGAAGTTCACTGTTCACCGGCTCGTCTCCATCCTTTGCACCCATGCACAGAACTTAACACCTGCCCCTGGTTTTAGCCTCTGATGCCTCACCCTTTGGTATAGGAGTAGTATTGAGCCATAGGCTCCCCAATGGATCTGAGGCACCCATTGACTATTTTTCAAGAACTTTCTCTGCTGCAGAGAGGAACTATATTCAGATCGATAAGGAGGCCTTAGCAGCTGTGGCTGCTGTAAAAAAATTCCACGAGTTTCTCTTTGGCCATTGTTTTGAACTTGTAACGGATTACAAACCACTATTGGGACTGTTAGCTGGTGATAAGCAAACCCCACAGGTGCTATCCCCAAGAATGACCAAATGGACTCTGTTTCTGGCTCTTACTCATACACACTGGTACATCACCCGGGGAAGAACCTGTGCCATGCAGATGCCCTCAGCAGATTCCCCTTGCCAACACCAGTCGAGGACCCAGCTCCCATTCACGCAATCTTCAACTGCAATGAACTTGACCTGCCAGTCTCAGCTGGGGATATTGCTGCACACTCCAAGAGAGACCATGTTATTTCCCAACTCCTGGACTGGGTGGGGAGGGGGTGGCCTGATATTCAGTTCACCCCTGAATTCATGCCATTTAAGACCTGCAGGCAGGAGTTGTCTTCACTACAGGGCTGTCTGTTATGGGGGACAAGGGTGGTCATACCACCCACCTTGCAAGAACCAGTTTTAAGGGCACTGCACGAGGGTCATCCTGGCATCGTAAGGATGAAGGCCTTGACCTGGAGCTACGTCTGGTGGCCTGGATTGGGTGCCCGGATTGCCAACTGGGTTAACACATGCCAGCCCTGCCAGGAACAAGAGCAGCCCCACTAGCAGCTGCCCCAACCAAATGGGAAGATACGGGGGCCCCTTGGGCCAGGCTGCATATTGACCTGGCTGGTCCCATGCAGGAGAGGACATTTTTGGTTGTTGTAGACTCATTCTCCAAATGGACTGAAGTAGTCTTGTTGCCCTCCACCACAACATTGGCTGTCACAAGGGCCTTGACCAGACTGTTTGTTACACATGGACTTCCTGACACCCTAGTCTCAGACAATGGCCCCCAATTCAATTCTAATGAGTTCTCCATCTTCGCAGCCAACCTGGGCATCAGACATGCTCTCACAGCCCCCTTTCACCCTGCAAGCAATGGAATGGCAGAGAGGGCTGTTAGGTCTGCCAAGGAAGTTTTGGCCAACCTGGGCCAAGCAGACTGGCGCTCAAAACTGTCTACTTACCTACTCACGCAACACGCTACTCCATGCCCCACAACCAACAAGTCCCCTGCTGAACTTTTGATGGGCAGACGCCTCAGAACCACCTTGGACAGGTTGCACCCCCACTATGCTCCTGGCACACCACTGGCTTCTGACAGCTATATCAGGGAATTCGCCCTGCAAGACTTGGTTTATGCCAGGAACTATGCAGGGCAATCCTTATGGCTGCCAGGGCAGATAATTTCTGTTACAGGGCCCAGGTCTTACAGAGTCCTCCTGGGAGACGGTCAAATTTGGAGAAGGTACGTGGACCAGCTAAGGAGACGCTGGAACAGTCCTGCCACTGAAATCCTGGTCAGCCAGCCGCCAGACGACCTGGTTTACTCGCTGCCTGCCGCAGCCAACCCACCGAAGGGCCTGGTCTACCAGCCACCACCAACCCAACCAACCGACCTCCGCGAGAGGACTCACCCGAGCAGCAGCCAGACAGCAGGTCTAGGATGGCCGACGACCCTCTACAGGCTCTTGTCGCCGCCCGGAAGGAACAGGACTCGGTAGCAGCCAACAAGTCCCTGGAACTTCGAAGATCAGGCTGGGAGCGAAAGTGGCTGTCCCAGCTACAGGACTACGCATGCTCGTGGCCAGGGGGAAGGAGTGCTGTGTTCAAGGACTAGCAGCAGTCCTCCCTCTGGTCCGCCGCCTATGCGGGAGCGCCAATCGCTCCCATTGGCTGATGCCGTTTGACAGCCGGCTATAAAAGGGAGCTGTCAAACGGCATCAGCTGTCGCCACCAGCTGGCTGTCAGATAGCTTCAGCAGCCGCGGCGACCCTTTATTCGTTAAGAATAAAGCTTGTTAGCCTCAGCCTGGCTCTGTCTCTCTCTGTAACCGCCACTCCACAACAACTGGTGGCTCTGGTGATTGCATGTGTGCAGGGATGATCCTCAAGCGAGTGCCAAAGCACAGAAAAACTGGGCATGGGATGGGCAGCCACTCATTTGAGGAGTGGTCCGTGTGTGGGAAACCCCCTGTCCCAACACAGCCGCTGGTCATGAGAGGAGAAGGAGATGAAGGGTTGCCCAAAGGGACACTTCCACCACAGCTGGCGATCATTGTTGAGCCAGTCTGGATTCCAAAATGAAGAAATGAAAGAAGTAGCGAAGAGTGCCAAGGAGACCTTGCTGGCTTGGGCCAGCCGTGGCTTTGAGGGAGACATACACACACACAGAGAGAGACAGAGACAGAGACAGAGAGACAGAGAGACAGAGAGAGGGGGGAAGAGAGGGGAGGATAGGCAGAAGGGCAGAGAGAGAGACACACCAAGAGAGAGAGATGGGGAGAGAGAGAGCCATAGAGAGACACAGAGACAGGGAAAGAGAGAAAGGGACAAAGAGAGAAAAAGAGAGAGAAGAAAAAAGAGAAAGAAAGAAAAAAGAGAAAGGAAGTGAAAGGGAAAAAAGGGATAGACAAAGAAAGGGAGAGATGGATGGAAAGAACAAAGAAAAAAATGAAAGAAAGAGAAGGAGGAAGGAGGAAGTGAATGAGATACATGAATGGATATATACATGGAGGGAAGGAGGGAGGGAGGGAGAAAAAAGGAGAGGAAGGACACAAACCCTGGCTTCAGAAGACTCTGAAACAGCATAGCAATCTAGGGTTGGAAGGGATCTCAGAGGTCAACTTCTATCTGCTCCAGTAGGAGATCCTTACAAAAATCATAGAATTGCAGGGTTAGAAATATGTGTGTGTGTGTGAGAGAGAGAGAGAGAGAAAGAGAGAGAGAGAGAGAAGAAAGAGCAAGAAAGAAAGAGGAAGGGAGAGAAAGAAAGAAAGAAAGAAAGAAAGAAAGAAAGAAAGAAAGAAAGAAAGAAAGAAAGAAAGAAAGAAAGAAAGAAAGAAAGAAAGAAAGAAAGAAGGGGGAAGAGAGAAAACTGTGCTATTATTTTAATTGTACCATTTTTTATCATATATTAATAGTTTGCACTGTACCTACATCTAGAGTGATTTTACTGCCTTTCTTTTGCCCAGATATTTTTCAGGGTTTACATGTCTATAGTTCAGAGCATAAATACATGTGTGTTTAACAGAGTTGAAAGTGACTATGGAAGTATCCTAGTCCAAACCCATGCTCACGCAGGAAAACTGAGGATGCCAAACTATGAGTAGAGGTTCTGGGAAAAGTGTCAGAATAACAGAATAACACTTAGAAGGGACCTTGGAGAGAACCCTGTACCATTTCAGAGAAAAAACCTCCAGTATTGGAGCACCCAGAACTTCTGGTGGCAAGCAGTTCCACTGGTTAATTGTTCTCACTGTCAGGAAGTTTCTCCTTAGTCTTAGTTTGCTTCTCTCTTTGTTCAGTTTCCATCCATTGCTTCTTGTTTGCCTCCTGGTGCTTTGGAAGATACATTCCCCCTCCCCTCTTTCTGGCAGTCCTTAAAAGCCTGTTGCCTATCACACTCTTGAGCAAAGTGTGTGAGCCATTTCCTTTTTTCAGTGGTCCATGAAAGTACATCTATAGTATGTAGATAATAAAATCAAAAATGGTTGAACAAAATTTTTACAGAACTATAAAGTTGAGGCTGGGTATGACAAGGAATGGCTGGGAGGGGAGGGGCAGGGCAAGGCATCCCTTGACATGAGTGACATTGAGTTGGTCACACCCATAAGGTCACATGACCACCAAGCCATGGCCAAGCCAGTCATGTGACCACCAAGTCATGCCCAGCCAGCAAGCCACACCCACAAATTAAGCCATGCCCACAGAACCAGTTGTTAAGAAATTTGAATCCCACCCCTGTCTCCAAACCATGAGAGACCTTGATGAGGATATATATTCTTAGTGTATATTTTTGACATTCTTCACTTCTCAGGAATACTTTCCAAGAATAGATGGAAGGGGACACTTGGTTCATCCTGGCCTTTAAATGCTAACCTAAGAATCTAAAATAGTAGTGGGTAAAAAAACAAGAATTGATTTATTTCATTTAAATATCAATGCTTGATCGATTCACTCAATTAATTGCCTTTTCTGTGAAATTAATTAACTGTCCCTTTTGCCACATTAAAAATTAATTCAGAGGCAACTTTTGGAAGAGGTTGAGGTCTGCACCTGAAGCTTTTAGGAGGTAATATGCAGATTTAGGACTAAATATTGTGGCTCTCAGTGATGAAAGATGAGAAGATATTGCAACTTTGATATTTTATATATAAACACCAGCACACAGAAATAGCTGGTAAATTAATTAGAGGCCAGTGGAGGGAAAAAATTACAGGCTGGAATAATATACTATAAAACTTCAGGCATTATTTTAAAAATGCTATCCTCTATGGGCCTATTTTCAAGGATTTTTCAGACATATTTAACCATCATTCATTAAAAGATAGGATTTAATTTTTAAAAAATACATTGAAGGGGGAGCATGCTCTAAATGTCAGCATTGTGGATATAGATGATGATACATCATTTATACAATGAAATATTAAAATACCCAGCAGGAGCCCTGAAGGTCTTTTCAATTAAAAAAACCCCTGCCTAATTTACAAAGGTAAAAAAAAAAAAGAATATCTGAAGAGTATAAACTTACTGTTAACTCCTTCCAAATCTACAGCATTATAATATTGTGAATGGTACTTTATAATAATATATTTTAAATCAACATTAGTTGTTGGGTTCTCAAGACATCTATTTGATCTTTATCTATTTATATATAGATAACTCTATCTATCTATCTATCTATCTATCTATCTATCTATCTATCTATCTATCTATCTATCATCTATCTATCTAAGATCTCCTGCTTTAGCAGGAGTTTGGACCAGAAAACTTCTAAGGTCTCTTCCAGCTCTATTCTGATTGACATCTTCATGTACATTATTTGTTAGCCATCCAGGGAAGATTAATATCCCATAGATTCTGTTACCTTTACTAGGCTGCAGATGTAATTTTTGACAGCATTATCTCTGAGTGAATTCTGAGAAACATATCAATTATGTGGGAAAAGTGAATAAATAGAAGCAACACTTCCCCCTCCCTTGGATTATTAGTTTTCTGAACAAAATTAGAAAATCCTATGAACCATGGCATTCTAACTCCAAATTGTCTAATGCAGAAGGAAAATGTCAGCCATTTTTAAGCCTAGAGGACATCAGAGGATAGATATCCAGGCAGCCATCTGGTGTAGGACAACCTATCTAAAGCCAAAAATAGATGTCTCTGCAGAAATTAAAAAACTCTTCAAGTGTCAGTGTTCTCTGATTTGTTTGTTTATATCCAAGCATTTCCAGTGGCAGGAAAGCACATATACCACATCACATATTCAAGTAGAAATCTGATGAAACCCAATTCCATAATATCACACAGTAGCCTCTTGTGCATGTTGAATAGGTGTAAAGAAATCATTGAGATTTCAGTGCCACCCAATAAAGGGGCTTAGGAAGATGGAAAATAATAATACAGTTCCATCCACTGTGAACTCTCGGAGATGGCTTAGGAAATCACTGATTATAAGACAGGTGGTATTGAATAGTGGCTAGAGATCATGCAGATACCAGGTACATTACACTACGTTATCCTGGTTCTGCCATAGATCATTCCCATGTTGAGCATGGGCCTAAAATTGGAATGAGATAACCCCAATTTCCTTCACCATCCTCTGCAATTGCAAACCAATTGCTTTCTCAAAAAAGAAATGGTTGTATACATATCAATAATAGTCTGTATATCTGGATTGAGGCAGTGGTGGTATGCTACCAGTTCAGCTGAACTGGTAGTTAAAAAAAGCCTCCAATAATCAGTTGAGAAGAGAAAGAAGTAAAAAGTGCAGGATCAGCCCTCTCACCCACTTCTGTGCTTTTCTTTTCTTTAGCCTCTCAGCTGATTGACACTGCAGGCCTCAGCTGGTATGTGGTAAGCTGCATGTGTGCATTAGGTGTGTTCATGTTAGATGCGTCTGTGCCACTGGTGGGATTCAAATTCTTTTGCTACCAGTTCTGTGGGCATGGCTTGGTGAGTGATAGTGTAAAATCTCCAGTCAGAGGTGGGATTTGCTGGTTCTTTGAACTACTCAAAATTTCTGCTACCAATTCTCCAGAACTGGTCAGAACCTGCTGAATACCACCACTGGTGTGTGCGATTACCAAATTGGTAGTGGAACAGGTAGGATCCCACTGCTGGATACTCTTGGTTACATCAGTGTTTGTCAACTTTAGCAATGTTAAGGTATGTGGAATTCAACTCCCAGAATTCTCCAGCCAGATAGGAATTTTGTGGATTTTAGCCTACATATCTTAAAGTTGCTAAGGTTGAGAAATCCTGGGCTAGAAAATTTGCAAAGTATAAAACTTATTGCTCCTAAATAATTTTTCTCTTGAGGGACTATGTACAATTATATCTAAATGCAAAAATATTTTGGGGTGCATCTTTAATTAAAGTGAAATGCCTGCCAGCTTGTTGACTATCACTTTCAAGTTCCTTAAACAAATGGAACCAGCTCCTTCTATGGCTGAGAATTGCAGGAGATTATTAAAGAAAAGCAAGCTGTCTTGAGGAATAGCAATAACACTTAGATTTATACAACACTTTATAGTGCTTTACAGTCCTAAGTGATTTATAGAGTCAGCTTATTGGCCTCAATAATCTGGGTATTCATTTTATTGTCCTTGGAAAGATGGAAGGCTGAGTCAACCTTGAGTCATTCAAGATCGAACTGCTGGCAGTCGGCAGAATTAGCCTGCAATATTGCATTCTAACCACTGCGGCACCACAATTCTTAAGGAAACTTGAATCACCATTTTAAATTATTTAATGCTATTCTACTGCATGGATTTGCAGGATCAAAAATGGGTTTTTACATTTGGAGCTCATCTCTGCCTTGTGGTGCAAGCTGCTCATCTGTATGTCTATGGTGCAACTTGTTTGTCTTTTGTACCCAGGCAGGCTCTTACAGTCAAATAACTTTTTGTAATATTAACATTTCTCTCTTCACAACTGGGACTGATGAATATATCCATTGAATGCTTGGTTTTAAATATACCTATGTGGGGGGGGGGGGGAGAGTATTCCACTTCTACCTCTACCTTGAAGCTTTTGTATATTCAGCAGAGAAGTCCCAAAGTCACTGTCTTGAGTCTTTAAAAACTTTTGCTTCATTGATTGCTTTAAAATGGGTCAGTTTTTTCCTCCATTACCCATGTACACATGGAGTCCCAGCTGTATAAGCCTGTGAATAGGTAATTAAAGTTTCGCTGTGATATAGCCCTTTAGGTTTATTTGAATCGATCCTCAAGGTCCTTAGGCAATGTACTGCCATGACACAGTGGGAGTCTATTATTTTCTTTTTATATCTAGTATGTTCACTGGGGACACAGCCAGAAGCTTTACTGAGGCAATAACAATGCTGCCACTTTAAAATTCTAATGGACTCAGAGATCCCACCAGATCTGGTCTCTCTTATATCTACCCAGTGAGAGAATTAATTATATTGTCTTCTTTAAAAGCTTCTCAAAGGGTACACCTGAATTTCACCTTATTTTTGTTTTTCACTTTCCACTCTGGGATGATGTTTATTTTACATCAGGAATAAAGGGAAAAGTTCTTACAGTGCTGTAGCAAAAGGACAATATGTAAACTAAGTAAAATATTAATCAAATATGCACTCAAGGCTTTGTTATTGTCTTTTGATGTTCTGATGGTAGTGGAGCTCTACCACTAAACATCAAACTCTGAATGCTTGGGGCAACTTTCCCCCTAAACTATGCTTTCCTTTGAAATATAAAACTATGGAAAATGCAAAGCACCACTAGAGTTCATTTCAGATCCTCCTTTGTGAAATATCTTGTTTGGTGAAATTCTGCATAGCATTGTGAAAAGTGGCAGCTGTTTGCTTTTATGCTGTGTGTTATGAACTAATAAAAGTGCTTAAATAAAGTTTTAACAAAGCTTAAAGAAAAAGCAGGGTTCTAATCCTGCACTTCTGATTGGCTGATAATAGCGATATCAGATTGGTCCGTTCTGGAGACTCTCATTGGTTCAAGGGTTTAACATTTCCATGTTCTCATTGGCTAATAGATCAGCAGCCTGCCCTATAAAAGGACTGCTATTGCCCTAGGTTTTTTGCTCTGTTCAGAATGATTAATAAAGAGTTGAAGTTCACTGTTCACTGCCTCGTCTCCGTTCCTTGCACCCATGCGCAGAACTTAACACTGTGCATTGAGACAATGGGAATCCAAAATAGAGAGATAAAGGGGCCAGGATACAAATCTAACATTAAAATTCTTCAAAAACAAAAAAAGCAATATATTAATCATCAGAATTAGGAAAAGACCAAAATGGTTGACCACTTCATAGGCAAACTGAATTTTCTCATCTGGTGCTACTTATCTATTGCAGGGGTGAACAACTATGGCAATTTTATGACCAGTGGACTTCAACTCCCAGAATTCCTAAACTTGTCTGGCTCAGGAATTCTGGGAGTTGAAGTCCACAGGTTATAAAGTTATTATAGTTCCTTTCCACTTCTGTTTATTGTGTAGCATTAGTTTAGAAAATGGGCCTTTTTATTTCATAGCAAACCATCTATGAAGGCTAATGATTCTTTAATTGGAAAATATAGCCCTTCTTCTTCTTATTTCCACACTTTGGCAAGGTCCGCTGGAAAATATACCTGCTCAGAGAGAATATAAATTGATACCTTGTAAAGCATATATGAACAGATAATCACATATCTTACAAGTATCTTACATGCATTTTGAATAAATTATGTCCATTACTTAATGTACCCTTCAGGACATTTGGTTATTCAGTGATGTGATACATGATTCTCACACAAGTGCTGGATTTAGCACAAAATAACTAATGATATTTAATTATCATTTTTAGACACTTTCAAAAGTAAAGTTTCAAAAGTGCATGTTTCCATCTTTAGTGATGTCACTGGTATTGCTTTATTTTCTAGACATGTTCTATTCTTGGATTTCCAGAGTGAAAACTATTCCCACTGCTACCGAAGTTCGAGGAGTACAAACAGGCAATGCAATAACATTACTGTAATACTATTTCCACAGCAGAGTTTTTGGACGTATAATGAATATCTGATACTTGCAGTTTACCCAGAGGCATATTTGGATAGCCTACTGCTAATGGAGTTGTGATGAGTATGCCAGCCAAAACCAAACTGAACTGCAAACTTAGCTTCCTTATCTCTCCATTTAGAAATCTTTTACTATAGAAATAGGAATGGATGAGTAATTTGAAATCTGATATCATTTTTTTTCCCTGTCACTGTGGTAGTTTTCTTCAGACCTAGAATGCAGGATCATTCTTTGCAGCAACACGACAGGTAAAATAAGCCATAACCTTCAAAACAAACATTAAAGAAACAGTGAAGTTTATGCTCCCCAGTTGAGACAAAAGCAGTGACAAAGCTGTGAGCAATTTTCACAAATTACTAGCAAGTAATTCTTATTAGTCTTCAAGCATGTTAGCTCAATTGTATTAACAAATTCCTGGCTTCAACAACAGTGACATCCCACAAAAGGGACCCCTCAGAAAAGCCATGTCATATGAAGAAGCTGTACAAAAATAAAAGTAATAGAAATAAGGTACTCCCTTGTGATTGATTCCTCTGCATCAGGTACAGACACTCTGACATGCTTAGTTATCTGTCAAATGCACTTCTTTGTTTCCCTCGCTCCTTTTTATTTCATCTCATTGTTCCCACATAGCTTGAAAGAATTTCATATGCTTCACTTCCTTTATGAATACAGCTAAACTGGAGCTTGCCTAATAGCACTAACTTAACACAGGTATGGTTATCTTCTAAAGGTTGTACCACAACCCCCACAATTAGCATTATTGATTATTATTGTTAGATTAATGGAACTAAGTCTAAATTACCTGGACATACCTAATTGTACATCCTTGAGATAAATTAATTAATGGTAATGTAATATGATGAGAGGCAGTTTGGTATAGTAGTTAAGTAGACCATGAGTTTTGCCCCTGCCTAAGGCATTAAGCCAGCTGGATGGTCTTGGGCTAGTAACTTTTCTCCATGCTAAAAAGGAGGGAATGGCAAAACACTTCTGAAAAGCCTTGCCAGGAAAATCTCAGAGACCTGTCCAGGTATTATATGAGAATTGGACACAACCGAATGGGGGAAAATATGTAATATGGCTTTGTAAAATTTGAAATCACTTCAGTTCAATAAATCTTCAACCAAATAAATCTTCAACTTTTGAAGCAAAGTGCTAAACTTCTGAAATGAAAAGTTGCAACTCAACTTGAGTTACAACTCAAACAGTTGTATTGTTTTATTCTGGACAATACAGAGCCTTTTTTACAAATGCATGTAAATTACATTTACATATTTTTTAAAAATCTGGATCATAGTGCTCATTGAAACAAATCAAAATGACTCACTTTTTCAAAATGAAGCTCTGCTTTAAAATGGATTGTTACTGATCTGCACAACTGTATAATGTAACAAAACTGTATTCTATAAACAGCAAGATATCAACTGAATTGTCTTTTGGACACAGAGGAAAATATAATAACAACAAGAACTCCAGAGGAGTTCAGACTCAAATAGTGTCACACAAAGACTCCTGAAATAACACATTTAATTGAAATTAAAAGCAGGAGGAAAAGAGCTAAACTACCTAAGGCATGAACAAAGTTATATCACATATAGAATATATTGATTCTAAGTTAGAGATATTACTAGGCCTTTACAGAAAACTGAAATTGTTTTTATTAAAGTAAGCAAAATGAATAGCTATAATGTTGAGTGTGCCCCTGAAGGAAAATTTGAACTAAGAACTTCTTGAGTTAAACTTCTATCAATTAAGCTGCTGTACACCATGTGGACTTCCAGTTCACTTGTATTTTTTTAAAAAAGGCATTCTCAGAGCCTATTTATGTTAAGTATGGTTGGGGGTCCCATGAATAGACGAGGCTTGAGTAGTGAACAACAGCTCTTTATTTAACAGATAGATTCTGAGACCAAAACCCAGCATGCGGCAGCTCTTCTTACAGAGCTGGCCGTGGCTAGGCAGCCAATGACAACTCTTTTGAGTTTGTTGTGCTTGGTTTCAGCCAATCACGGCAAACCCTGTATGAGCTAATCAGGAATGTTCAAGCCATCCAATCACGATCCAGCTTTTCTGGACCAAAAGGAACGCAGGGTTTTAAGCCTGCTAATATGGAACACCTCTCCCCTCTTGGTTCCATCCAAGGGGCGGGGTAACATAGTCACGTAAGTAGGTGGGTCTTCGGACCTGCCTACTTGACTTGCATGGTTCATAATGTCTTTGGTCATCGTCAGGTTCGGACGGGCTCCACATCGCTCTCAAGCTTCTCGATGGAACCGCCTGGAAGGGTGAGCCGGGCCTATAACTGCGACTCCTGCCTGGTGTATCCAGGTTGGTTGAGTCGTTCGCTCTATCGCTCCCACCTGGATTCTCTGGGCTGGTTGAGCTTGTTCGGCTGCTACTTCCAGGTGAAGCACCCATCTGCCTCGTTTCCCTGTTTGTAGGTAAGTATTGCTGGTTTAATGTTTGATTTTTATTTAATGTGTGTGTGGGGTATTCTGCTTGCGCAGATGCTGGTTCTATTTCTGAGCTTGAGGTTCCCCCCCCTCTGATTCCTTGGTAAGAGTCTGTGAGGGGAACAGTGGTCAGCCTAGACCGTAGCTGGTCAATGTGTTGTTTCCAGCTCCTCCTGTCAGTGGTCTCAAGTTGGTAGGACAGGGGGCCGGTGACTTGGGTGATCTTTGCAGGTAGCCATAGGGGATCCCCAGTAAAGTTTTTAGCAAAAACAGTGTCTCCCATGTTGAAAGCTCGGTGTCTGCTAGTGGATCCAGGGGGTTTCTCTGGAGTGTAAGGAGGGTGCAAATGGTCTGGAGGTGACTGGAGCCTTCTGCCCATGAGCAATTCTGCTGGACATTTGTTCGTGGTGGTGTTGGGTGTGATATGTTGTATTACAAGCAGTTTGTTGATTTTTTTCGTGAATGTTGCCATGTTCAATTTTTTGGATGGTTTTTTTTTGTGAACTGAACCATGCGTTCAGCTCGCCCATTCGCCACCAGGTGAGCAGGCGATGTCAGTATGTGTCAGATGCCATGATCTGCCAAGTATTGCTCAAATGCCAGTGCGGTAAATTGAGGTCCATTGTCAGATACTATAACATCTGGCAGACCGTGGCGAAAAGTTTATTTAATTTTTTGATAAAGGCTTCTGTGGTGGTTGATTTCATTTTGCTTACTTCGAGCCAATTTGAGTAAGCATCAACAATGATTAAAAAGGTATGTCCTTTGGTTGGTCCCGCGAAGTCAATATGGATTCACGATCAGGGGCCTCTGGGGGTTTCCCATTCTAGCGGTAGAGCTGCAGGGGGAGTCAAGCGAGTCTCTTGGCATCTGCTGCAAGTGGCGACCCAAGTTACTATTTGTTTGTCCATGCCTGGCCAAACGTAGCTTCTGGCCAGGCCTTTCATTCGTATAATGCCCGGGTGCCCATCGTGCAGCATGTCTAGAACCTTTTTCTGTAATGTGTCTGGTATAACCATCCGGTCTCCCCAAAGAAAAAAGTTCACTTTGCTGGTTCTTAAATGGCTTAAAGAGTTCATTTTTTCCGCTTTCTGGCCAACCCCTCTCCACCCAGCTGAGGACTTGTGCCAAGAGTTTGTCCCTTCTAGTTTCGCGAGCAATGTCTTGTGCAGTCAGTGGTGGTGTGGTTACTGTTTCTATTTGTAAAATTGATAATGTGGGTGCTGGGTCATCTTGCATGTCTGGTAGGGAGATCGGCTTAAAGCATCAGCGTGCGAGATGGTCTTGCCGGATCAGTGTGCTAAATGGTAATTATAAGCGGCAAGAAATTCAGACCATCTCGTCATCCTAGGTGATAGGATGTTTGGAGTGGCTTTGTTCCCAGCCAAAATGCCTAGTAGGGGTTTGTGGTCTGTAATAATTGAAAAGGTCCTACGATAAATGTATTTGTGAAATCTTTTAACTGCGGAGACAATGGCTAGGGTTTCTTTGTCCAGCTGGCTGTAGTTCCTCTCCGGCTTGGACAGGGTTCTTGAGAAGAATACGATGGGAGCCTCTTTCCCATTTGGCAAGGTGTGGCTTAGGATTGCTCCACCACCAAAGGGTGATGCGTCGCATGTGACAATCAGCGGCAGGGTTTCATTATACTGAATAAGGACTGCATTGGAAGTTAAAAGGTTTTTTATTTGTTGGAAAGCGTGTTCCTCTCGCCTTCCCCAGATCCAAGATGCCGCTTTATCCAGGAGCCTATGCAAGGGTTCCATGACAGTCATCTTCTGGGGTAGGAAAATATTATAGAAATTGTTGAGTCCAAGGAATGCTTGGAGTTCCATTTTATTTTTAGGTCTGGGGGCTTCCTTGATGGCTTTTAATTTTTTGTCAGTAGGGTGAATTCCATGTTTGTCTAGGAGGTACCCCAGGAATTCAACCCTTTCAGTACATAGCTGGCACTTCTCTTTTTTTACTTTGAGGCCGGAGTCTTTAAATTTTTGTAAGACCGCTCTTAGCCGTTTCTCCAATTGTTTTTTATTGGGGGCTGCAACTAGCATGTCATCGAAATAGGGTACGACTCCTTTAATTCCCTGCAGCAGTCTTTCCATTAGGCTTTGGAAAACCCCAGGTGCGACGCTGACTCCAAATTGGAGTCGGTTGCATTTAAATGCCCCTCGATGTATCACGATTGTTTGTGCCTTGGCGGTTTCAGCATCGACCGGCAGTTGTTGATAGGCTTGTGCCAGGTTGAGCTTCACAAAGATTCTGCCATCCCTAAGTGAGTGTAGGAGATGCTGGACTACTGGCACAGGGTAGGCACTCTGCTGCAGGGCATGGTTCAGGGTGGCCTTGTAGTCTCCAGATATTCTCAGGGAGCCATCTGATTTGATGGGGGTGACAATGGGTGTTTCTGATAGGTTCTAATACCCCTTGCGCGATGAGCTTATTTAATTGCTCGTCTATCTTAGGCTTGTGTGCAAATGACACTCGGTGCAGCTTGAGGCAGATAGGAACGATGTCTGGGCTAAGATTGAAGGAGATTGGGGACCCCTTGTACTTGCCTAAAGTGTCATCAAAGACCTCCTGGAAGTCTCATATGAGCATCGCCTCCCAATCATCTTCGTTTGTGTGATTGATGCCTGCCATCTCGATTCCTAGCGGCGAGAACCATTGTAATACAAGTAGGCTGGGGTGGTCTTTTTCCACAATTGTAAGTGGTAGAATATTGGTGTGGTTTTTGAAGGTGATCTTGAAATGCTTGATGCCAGCCACTGGGATGCGGTTCCCTTGGTAGTCCCTCAAGATCAATTTCTGGTCACTTAGTTCCTGGCGGTGTATGCTGGGTATTAGACGCTTTATGGTGTGCCAGGTGACTATGGAGAGGTAGGAGCCAGAATCTACCTCCATGGTGCATGGTTGGTCTTCGATACCAACCTCAATGCGTACTTTCCATCATCTATTGGTGAAGAATGGGCAATGATTCCTGTTTGGTGTGTTTCTTCTCTTCACGGTGCCTTGTTGAATCTTTTGTTTTGGCTGTCCCAGCTCCACTGGCTGTCAGTCAGGCAGTCCCGGTTTTTGGTAGGGGTGCCATCTTGTCTTCTCAGGCTGTTGCCTCGACGCCGGGGGCTGAAGTTTTTTTTATTGTGGCATACTTTAGCGATATGCCCCCGCTTCTCACAATGTCGGCAAACAGTGTCCAGGAACTTGCATTTGGAACACGGGTGATTTCCTCTGCAGCTGGCACACTGGTACCCCAACTTACGACCCTGCCGATCTTGCCGATCGCGTTTTGACTGAAGTCGGTGAATCTCCTCTTCTTCGCTGTCAGAAGGGGATTTGACGTCGCCATGGTGGACGGTGGTTGCGAGTTTTTCTGGTATGGTAGTTGCCTCGCTGGACAATTGACGATCGGTTCCGTTTGAATGCCGCATTCGGGCCGCTGATTTGTGAGTAGCTTCGGCTGCGGTTGCTTCGGCTATGGCGTCGGCGAGGGAGATGTCACCCTTGGCCATTAGTCTGCTTTGGAGTGCTGGGTCTTTCAGACCGAGAATGACCGCACAAACCTTCAAGGTCCTGCAGGTCGGCCATGAATTCACCGATGTTTTCACCCTCGCGCTGGTCTCTTTGATAAAAATCATGCCTCCAGATAATAGTTGGCACAGCCGGAGCATGATGGTTTCAGAGGATGGGAGCTAGGTTGCCCCAATCCATTGTTTTGACATCTGCGGGTTTTGCTAACACCTTGGCCATTTTGAAAACGGCGGGCCCGCAGTGCATTAAAAATTCCGCCCATTTCTTGCTGGCGGTGGTGTCTTTCAAGTTGTTTGGATTCCAAACACATTTGGAAACGATCAAAGTAGGACTCCCAGTCCTCGCTGGCTGGGTTAAATGGTGCGGGTGGTGTGGCACTGCTGGCCATTTTGCTGGTTGTCTCTGCACCGTTGCCACATGCTAGTTAGTCTTGTTGTCTCAGAATCCCATCCTCATCACCAGTGTTAAGTATGGTCAGTGGGTCCTATGAATAGATGAGGCTTGAGTAGTGAACAACAGCTCTTTATTTAACAGATAGATTCTGAGACCAAAACCCAGCGTGCGGCAGCTCTTCTTATAGAGCTGGCCATGGCTAGGCAGCCAATGACAACCCTTTGAGTTTGCCACGCTTGGTTTCATCCAATCACGGCAAACCCTGTATGAGCCAATCAGGAATGTTCAAGCCATCCAAAGCTTTTCCGGACAAATAGGAACGCAGGGTTTTAAACCTGCTAATATGGAACAATTTATAAACAATATTTATTAATATTATTAGCTCCTTTCTTGTTTTTCTTTTCTGTCTGATTTGGAAATGTAGGTTATTAAGCTCCATGTTCCATAGGAAGATAGAAATGTTTCCCATCATGAATATATAATGTTGTGTGTACAATATAGCAATATAGTGGAACCCAAATATTACTGAACTCTTAGTCACAGTGTATAGGACTGCAGAGAGTTATAATTTAGCACCATCTAAATAGAATACATATTTGTGAATCTGTATGTTATAACTTGTACACACAAAGTACAATATAGTACATAGATTAATTACTATGTACTTAAGTACATAGTATTTGGACTATTTATTTTGTTGGACATTTTATACCATAATAGCAAATTACGGTTTCAATAGTGACTTGGAAATGATAGCTTTGATAAGACCTGCTATCTGAGGGACTGCCTCTTTCTGATTACATCAATCTGCCCTGTTAGATCTGGTAGAGAAGGCATGCTGCAGTACCATCAGCTAAAATATTTGGAAGGTTTCAGGAGATATGCCTTTTCTGCTGTGGGTTTTGCCTTATTAAGCCTTTCCCCCAAAAAATTAGATTAGCCCCATTCTTTTGAAGTTGGAAGGCCTTCAAGACTTGGTTAATCATCAGGCCTGGTTATCCCAGGACAGTAAAGACACACTTAGGTGGTTGTTAAGCTGGCAATTTTTATTCTCCCTTTCCTTGGAGTGTGTATATTTGTTTTTTACAATATTTATTTTTTTAATATGGATTTTTTTTATACATCTGTTGCTGTCTCTGACTGTAGTGTGCCACCCAGAGTCACCTTTTGTGACATGGGTAGCTGTATAAACTTGATTAGAAAATAAATACATAAAGAAATAAAAATGTAAGGAAATATTTGTTGCAAAAAAGATTCTTGATAATAAGGGCTGAACTTATAAATCAGTTGGACAATCCTAGGACTGGGTGCCCAAGAGGAATTCAAAATGGGCAAGACTTCTTTATGGATTCTGTTTCAGGGTCTGAATTAGTCAAATACAGGAGGGTTTGTATGCCACTTCAATTTGCATAACTATATTCCTGCTTTATGGGAGTTATATGAAGGGCTTTCAAAGGACAGTCCTCTATTTCAAATTGGGATGATTTAGTACGTACAAAGAAAATACTTTTCAGATATAGTTGAATGAAATAATTTACTGCTAAAAGATGTAGTGCTTTTCATCATTCTATATGACTTTAACAGTGGATCATGGAGTATAATGCTGTTAATTGCTACTAGCCTTGATGGCTGCATGATGCTTTCAAAACCTTTCTATATCACTTGCAGGATCTGAAGCAGGAAGGAACTATTGTCCTCATTTGGCTGGACAATATGGAAAAGAATGATGGACTACGTAGCCACCTGATCTAATCAATAACAACCCTAATGTTCTTGGTATATTCCATGCCATCCTGATATTCTATTTCAGGAATGTCCAAAGGATTCCATGGACTTATAAAATTTATAGAAAGAGACTTCAAAGAGTTTAGAGTAGGCTACAGAGACTAAGAAGACTTGCTTTAGTCTTGCATTATAGCTTTTTTTGTAACACTGTAAGCAATAATGTTCAGTAAATGTATAAGTAGATTGTTAAAATGATGTTCTGGCAAATTCCTCATTTAGACCCCAATAGAAAAGTATTGAAACCCAATGATGGAGAAAGTAGTGTGAATAAAGTCAATTCTATCTTGATCTTGACTGCGTAGCAAGATCAAGTTTATTGCAAAATACATTTACTAAATATATTCAGATGGGCAAATGGCACTGAATTTGGAGCATTTGAGTTCTAGCATATTCTGTAAATGTGGTTTAATTTATTTAAAATTAAAAATAGGATTGTTGTCTACTACGAACATGACATACACTAATAGTGGTCGCTGAAGAAACTTTTAGGATTTCTATGGATGTCTCAAGAACAGTATTGGACCAATACCACAGAGGTCCACATTCCTGAAAGTAGAGAATAGTTTGTGAAACACAGTGTAAAGAAACAATATGGAATTCTTAAGCAGATTTTCCTGGATGATTCATAGCCAAAGTTATTTTTAATAATGTGATTTTAAAGTACTTAGCATCCATTTTTTTATTCTTATAAATAGTTTTGTTCAGTGCACACTACACTCAAAGAACCATAAATATTAACTGTAAATCCTTGCCTTCAAGGCATAAAAGGATATTTCTTGTCACAGGAGATTATCTCATACTTTCTCCATTTGTTATACTGTCAAAACATATGCCTTATTCTACAGTTCATTTCTGCAGTACTTTAGAATTTCCACAAGGCTGACTAATATGATCAAACTGAAATTTAAAGAGAATTGTCATTTAAAAATCTCCCCTACAAAAAAGGACTTTTGAAGTCCTAGTTAAGAAATGTGTTCTTTAAAGAGAGCCAGAGGGAAAAGAGAATTAATTCAGAAAGGCATCCAGCTTTTTACAACAAAGTGAACCAAACAACAGTCAATGCAATTAATTAACTCATCTCAACATTTACTTGCGGATAATTTCCATTCAGTGAAACATCCACACTACTTCTTTGATCAGTATTCAGAACTGAGAATGGAGAAAACCTAAACCAGATTAGAAAACCCATAAAATTCTCTCTTATTTAGTTTGAGGATATGTTACACTCTAGCCAACTTGCCAAATAGGACAGCTGCTTTATTCTTCTTCACTGTCCATGTATCTGATGAGATGAAGCATATCCACAAAAAATAAAACTCTGTATTGTATAATGAAATGCCTTTAGGACTTCTGCTTCTATTGCACGTGCAAAAGATTAAAATATCTGATTTCTAAATGAGTCAGTTTTCCTTGTTTTTGAAGTTGTGCAGAATATTGTATATAAAAAGGTAATTGGACATTTATGCATTTTGTTTAATGCATCAATATATTTGATTTTGCATCCTAATGTATCCATCTAAATTTCTGAAATTTGTCCACTGGGATGTATTTTTCTCTTTTCCCATTCTTTCTTTATGAGTTTATTCTCCTTTCTCCAGAATCACAATAAAGATGTAAGTAAAATCGAGCTTTTTGAGCTTTTATGGACCCACAGATAAACCCCTGGAAAGCCATTTTCTCTCTTTTGTTCTCTAGACAGCTTAGTACAGGTTTTCTTTTTTTAAAAAACCAATCAGATTAGATTTCTTAAAATATATAGGTTTTTTTAATGTATAGTAATAATTGTTTTATATTTGGCTATTTGATGTATACTTAATTCCACAAATCAGTAAACATTTTTAACATAAATGTTAAAAAAATAAGATTTTTTAAAATAAATCAACAACACAATTTACGTTAAAGAGAAGAATCTGTGCTGAATTACAACTCCTAGCATTCTTCCCCTTTAGCTATCTGGGCTGGAGTAAATTTCAGCAATAAACCAACAAACATTCCTAGCCTTGACATCAATTAGGCCAGGTACCTTCCTGCACTGGAAAACAAATTAGAAATTGGCTTTATGATAATGCCACAATTTTTTTCCTCTGATTGAACTGACATAAAGGAAGTGACAGAGGCCCACCTATTTTAAGAAGTCTATTCACCAGAATTTAATGCAACTCTTAAAACAGTGCCACCTTTTTCTTTTGTCATACTCACATGGGAGTTTCAGAAAAGTCAGCCTGCTTTAAAGAAAATCAGAAAGAAGTTGTACTTATATGAGGTCTGTCCAAACCACTTTTTCTGAATAATTTTTGAAGTCTTCACTGCTTTAATATATATCAGTAGGACAGCCTTCAACTATGAATGCCCAGAAGACAGGACCTTTCTCTAATGCACAAAGCCTCTTTGTATTGTATAAATAACACAGCCTAACAAGAATATTATTCTGCAAACCTTTTCTTCTAAAATATGCCATTCAGCAGCTCTTGGGAGTTTATGACAGTTAAGCATTCTGTATCCTAGATTAAAAGAGGAAAAGCTTTGCAATCTACAATATAGAAGAGACCTTTACAGGAAAGCATTGTGTTTACTCAGAGACATTTGCCCAGTCTGAGAAAAAATTATACTCAAGGTTTTTGTTCCTCTAAGAATCACCTTTTATATATCCTCCACTGTTCCATTTTCCAGCAATCAATATTGTATGTGAAAGGTTTCTTAAAATATGATCACGTCAATTATTATTAGCATATGGCATTGTTACAGTAGCCAGGACACCGCAATGTTATTGCAGAGTTTGGCTTGCCAAGATCCAAGCCCTGCTATAGGAAGCGCTCTCATACTTCTCAAGGTGCATCAACAAGAGGCCAAACTGGCTTCTCAACAGGGAGAAAGACAAGTGGCTCTTCCAGCAATGTCATCCAATTCTCTCTCCCTTCCCGGAGCTGCCTCTCAAGTGGGTGCTAATCAGGAAGGTTCAGAATCGACAGGAATCTGACTGACTGCACAGAGCAGCAATTCATCTCTCCACCAAAGTAATATCTTTGGTGGAGGTGGATAGAAGCTAAGGTGAGTGACAGGAGCTCATCCTGCCATCCAAAGGTAGGGCTTGAACTACCAGAGCTGAAACCATCTCCAGCGTCATTAAGCCACTGAGCCACCATGGCTCATCATTTCAGTTTGACAGACCTTATTTTCCATATTGTAGGAACCAGCTCAGAATCCACAACATTATGAGCCACGGTGGTGCAGTGGTTAGAGTGCAGTTACTGCAGGCTTCTTCTGCTGACTGCAGGCTGCCTGCAATTTGGCAGTTAAAAACTCACCAGGCTCAAGGTTGATTCAGTCTTCCATCCTTCCAAGGTGGGTAAAATGAGGACCCAAATTGTTGGGGGCAATATGCTGATTCTGTAAAGTGCTTAGCTGTAAAGCACTGTAAAGCGGTATATAATTCTAAGTGCTAAGTGCTATTGCTATTATGGTCATAGATTGCCATATACTACTCATATACAAATTAAGTTCAAAACATATTCAAATAACTTTGTGCAGCTTTTTAAATGTGTCTATATTTATTGTTTCTGGGTAACCTCATCTTGCTATCATGCTGATTTACAGGCTTCCAACTTCTTGATTCAATTCCTTTAGTTCCTTCAGAAATAAAAAAAAGTAACTGTTTTTAAATGCTCTGTTTAAATTATGAATGCCAGCATAGATTCTTCTGATCTTCTTTTGCATTCTTTGCAAGTGTATTTTTTAAATCACTTATATCCTTCATCTCATAAATCGTCTCTTCACTGCTGATAACTCTAGAGATTCTGAAAATGGGAAGTTATCAGTCATGCTTCTCTGGTTATGCTTCCCACAAGAAACTTGCCCCAAGGAAAAGTTTGCTCAACTCACTTATTCCCAATTTCAGACAGATGGATATACACAAACAGATTGCTATGTGCAGTTTAGGTGGTCAACTTTCAAGGAGGCTTTTTTTTTAGAAATTTAAGAAAAATATTTGAAATGTATATTGCAACTTAAAAAAACTCTTGCCTCTGTTATGAGATTCCAGGCTATAATGTTGTATTTATAATCTTCTTCATCACCTAGAAGTCTATAGAATATGATATGTTTGTGCAAGAATTCAAAGGAACTCAAAGTCAAATAGAAGACAAACAGGAAACATTTTTAAAGATGAGCAGTTTATATCCTATTCATTCCAAAGGGAACAAAAATTAAATGCCTAGATATTTTTTCCATAAACACATTTAAATCACAGCTTGGTTATATCCTAATTGTTTACTCTGCATTAGAATGAAACTTAGTTCTGGAAGCTGCTATACCTTCTTCTTCTAATGAGTTTTTCTATTAAATTTCACTGATTAAATCTTAGTTTCTTATGGGTACCCTGACCAACAGATGTAAGTACAAGTTCAGAGCCATTGCATTAAAGAAAGATTAAAAGCTATATATTTTAGGGCAAATTTATAAATTTACCTATGTTATACAAAAAAAAATACGATATACATTTTATTAATCTACTTCTATCATTGCAAAGCAAATTTCTGTTCCCCAACATTCTTTAATAACTTCAAAAAGCTAAGCCAATCAATCATAATTATTTATTACTAATATAAGTTGTACAATCATTTCTTGAGGGACAAGAAAGAAATTGCAAATGTATGGAAAAGATAGAGTTACCTGGAGGTGTCTTTTTTCCCTAAAGGGTAATTAATTTAATATAGAATTATTTCTCCCTAAAGGAAAATTAAAGTTACCTTATTACCTTTTTCCTTTTCCATTTCCTTCATTTTTCTCTGTTTTATGAATGGTAGATCCCAACTGTGCACAAAAGAACTTCTCTGAAATAGAAAAATGTTACAGACAACGATCAAGGTTAATTCTACTCATAGTGGTCTATCAGGTGCATACTTTAGGCACATAGCCAGTTGCAAAAAATAAAAAAAATCCTTTGATTCATCTGCAAGTGAGTACACAGGTTTTGTAAGGAAAAAAGAATAAAAGAAGCCAGACCAGATAAACAGGGTGGGTGAGTGGGGAAGAAGGTTTTAGATTTAGCAGGAAATGCTACTGGAGTGACAAGGAAAGGCATGAAGTGACGAGGAGAGCCAAGGGCCAAATGATCCATCTTATGGGAGAAAAGTCAGAAAAAACCCCGAGGCAGATAAAGCGAAAGAAGGAATCTGCAAAAAGTGAGCAGAAAAGAAAACAGAGTCTTGGGGTATAGATGGTTCACAGAAAACTCCAAGTAGTTTAGCTGCTGGATACTTGGACACAGATATGCTAAGGAGATAAGTGATTAGCTTTGCCAAGGCCATGTTGTACAGTTCATGCATTCATGCAAATGTTTTCTGCTAACTTCTCAATTAAAAAAAAATATGAAAGCAAAGCACAATGTAGTTTCCCTTATGAAAATATTCCATAGGGAGTAGGTGCTGAGCTGGTAGTAATCCTGCCCTACTACATTCCATCACAGAATTCAGAAAAGCCAGTCACATACAAATTTGGATTCACTCTAGAAGCACAAAGCAACCACTATTCAACAGAGTAAAGGAAAGGAATAACTTAATTACAATAAAAAACTAACAAACTAATCAACTAAAGAATAAAAATAAAAGCTGCAGAAAAGAAAAACTAGAGAAATTTGAAAGAAAGAAAGATAGGAATTTAGTAAATAAAAATAAATATGATTTCATCATAAGTATAAACAACTTTAATAAGATAGCACCTTCTCTTAAATACAACAAATGATTTATGCCTTCCAGTTCCATATCCCAGTTCTTTTTAATGAACATTTCCATAAATCCTGATATCAGGTAAAGTGTATTAATGGTTATCAGAGATTAAAAAAAAAAAAAATTATTTCAACCTTGATCAAATAAACCAACTTTATATTCTTCCTTTCTGCTTCTAAAATATTGATTTTTTTCATCACATCAATGTTGTAGAACTTTATTTCTTTTCATTTTGTTTCTTTGTTCCCTCTCACAAAGTTCTTCAAAAATTTAACAAATCTCTTTTGTAAATCCAATGAAATATATTCAGGTTATTCTCTTGGTTTGTTGTTTGCATATCCCTTTTAAGTATTAAGTCATTCAACATTTACTTTGATATGTCCATGTGATGTCCCGGGGTGTGGCACAAAGGCAACAGAGCCAGATAATAAGTAGGAATCCCTACTTATTAGCTCCAAACTTTGCCCTAACATAGTGGTTACCTTCTGGTCTGGAGAAAAACTCTCTAGGAACAGCCTTTGGCTGCAGAGATTCAAGTCCAAAACATTGTCAATAGAAAACTTTAACTATAAGCCCAATCAAGGCAATATGAGGTAATTAATCCAGCAGGACAAGATAAGGAGTTCCAGAAGGGAAATAGCACAACAGTAAATCCAGTCCAGTTGGGAAGATGCCAGGAATGCAAATAACCACAATCAACACAAGATAAATTCATGTTTGTTCCCAGCAAATGCAGCTTTTAGCTGCCTCTCATTTAAACGCTTTTCCCAGGTGTGCCTAGTGAAGGGAATCAGGGCCCTTTCCTCCCCTGTAAGCCACACAATCCACATTGCTCTCTTCTCCATTCTTCCCTGTATGCCTAGAATGAAGAGGGAGGGCCCGGGTCTTCCTCTAAACTCCCTCTCCCTTATTCTACCTCTATCCTGCTCTGCCCAGTCTGACTTTGCCCTTCCCCAATTTTCTCCACAGCCAACGGAGCCACTTGTCAGCTCTTCGTCTTCCTCCTCAGATTCAGACTTCAATATGGGCATGACAGTCCAGTATAATATATTTTCCATATAATTCTTGTAAATATTACACCTAATTTAAATATTTTATTTTGCTTTAAATAAATTGTCCCTTTTCTCTCTTTAAATACACATGATATATGCAAAGGTGACAGGTGAATTATAATGTCAGAAAAGAATCTAAGTAAAAAAAGTACCCTTTTGTATGATACCTGGTTTCTACAAAAAGAATGAATAAATGAAATGTCATTTATTCCAAATAAATCTTTTATAAAGCTGACAGCCAAGTATTTTGCTCTAGTATTTCATTTATAGAAATATTTTGTTTATTTTAATGCCATTATTATTTATACATGATTTTTTTGCAATTATAAGAGATTTAATTTCTGTCATGAGTACATGATGTACTGAATTTACTAATTTACTGAAGCAATTGCAAATGAAAAGAGGATAAGAAAGAAAATAATGGCAATAGTATGAAATATGACATTAAGATTACTTAATTTCCTTAGTTGGCATTAAGCATAAGATAACTAATAAGTTTACTTTTGAATATACATTTATTTTATTGTGAGCACAATTTCAATATAGGTAGTCCTCAATTTACAATCACAGCTGAGCGCAAAATTTGTGTTGCTAAGCAAACCATTTGTTAAATGAGTTTGTCCCATTTTATGACTTTTGTTGCAACAGTTGTTAAGTAAATCATTGCATTTGTTAAGTTAGTAGCAATAGCAAAAGCTATGACCAGGTCTTTGCTTCCATACGGTGAGCTTGTACATGCTAATAGCAATAGCACTTACATTTATATACCACTTTACAGTGCTTTATAGGTCTCTTTAAGTGGTTTACAGCAGTGGTCCCCAATCTTTTTTGTACCAGGGACCAGTTTCATGCAGAAACACTTTTTCAAGGCCCCGGGGGGGGGGAGTCTGAGTTTGGTGGTTTGCTTGCAGATGTTTCATTACCTGACTAGGTATGTTACCTAGTCGGGTAATAAAACATCTGCCAGCAAACCACCAAGTTCAGGGAGCGCCAATGCCTCCTCATTACAACCCTGAGCGACAGATATTCTCTTCTATTGGGACATTTAAAAGGGAGGGTTTCTCCTGCAGATTCAGGAACTGCGCCTGGCTGAGAAGCACCTTCAAAACTGAACACTGGGCGGTGGCGGCCCACAGCAATCTCTGCAGCTCAGGACAAGTACCTGCAGGACGGTTGAGAAACCCCGCCTCTCGGCCCTGCCTTCCTCAGCCTCCTCACTCAGGTGTCTCCCTCCTTCCCTCAGCCTCATCCCTCAGGTGTCTGCCTCGTTCTTCTCTCAGTCACTCTCTCACTCCTCCACCAGCCCAGGAAGAAACTGCTTCAAAGAAGCCGGCAGGGTGGCTTCCTGTCGGCACAGCTCCTCCAAAGCGCCTGTTCACCCCCACCCAGCCACCCGTGGTGTAATCCAGTGCTCCGTTCTGCCTGCCTTCATTTCTTGTTGTTTCGGAGCAGCTTCGGCTGAGAAAAAGAGGCAAATAGTTATTATTCTCAGCTGAAGCTGCTCTGAAACAACCAGAAATGAAGGCAGGCAGGCAGGCAGGCAGGCAGAACGGAGCACTGGATTGAACTGTGGGCAGCTGGGTGGGGGTGAATGGGCGCTTCAGAGGAGCTGCGCCGACAGGAAGCCACCCTGCTGGCTTCTTTGAAGCAGTTTCTTCCTGGGCTGGTGGAGGAGCGAGAGAGCGACTGAGAGAGGAACGAGGCGGGAGGAAACTGAAGCCGCTAAGCCAGAAAGCAGGAAAGGCTTTGGTTGCTTCCTCCCTCCCCTTCTTTCCTTTGTATTCTTGATCCCTGATCCCAGCAGCATTCACTGAAGGCGAAGAAAGCTGCCATTTTTATTTTATTTTTTATTTTTTTGCGGCCTGGTACAAAGTGACCCATGGACTGGTACTGGTCCAGGGCCCGGTGGTTGGGGACCCCTGGTTTACAGAGTCAGCATATTTTCCCCAACAATTTGGGTACTCATTTTACCCATCTTGGAAAGATGGAAGGCTCAGTCAACCTTGAGCCTGATGAGATTTGAACTGCCAAATTGCAGGCAGCTGGCAGTCAGTAGAAGAAGCCTGCAGTACTGCACTATAACCATTGTACCACTGTGGCCATAGTAACATGGTTGTTAAGTGAATCTGGCTTCCGCATTGACTTTGCTTGTCAGAAACTGATCATTTGACTCCTGGATACTGCAACCGTAATAAATATGAACCAGTTGCCAAGCATTGCAATTTTGATCATATGACAATGGGCATGCTGCAATGGTTGTAAGTGTGAAAAACAAGCATGTCACTTTTTTTCAGTGCAGTTGTAACTTTGAACTAAATGAACTATTGCAAGTCAAAAATTAGCTGTATGAGGATTTTAAAAAAGAATTGTGTCAATGGCATAGCAGAAGAAATGGATGCATTGTAAGATTTTTAGATGGGATTGGTTTTCTTAATTTTTTTCTGAATGTCCTTTGAAAACTCATAACATATCCACTTTCTAAGAATTTGATCAATGAAGAGAATGGTCAAATTGTAAAATATACATGTCTAGATCCCAACAAAATCTGATATTTTGATATATTGACAATATATTGTTTTTAATAATAGTGTCTCAGACTAATCATAGTTATTTTCATTGTTAAAATGAAATTATTAGACTTACTGTCAATCACAGTTCCCTAGAACCTGACAATATTTCATTTTGTAGAGAGATTAGTGTCTGCAAGCAGCTCAGGCTGTAGTTACTGCAGGATTAAAATGAAGCTCACAGGAAAAGGCAACCTACAATTTTTAGAGATAAATCTTCACCAGCACTAAGCTGGTATCGATGTGTTTTCCAGATGAGCCTTTTTAATGTCAGATTTTATATTGAGACCACAATCATTACATCTCTAATTGTTGGAATATATACTCATTGATACTCTGGAAAAATGTCTCTAAAGAAGATCTAATAAATCTTTAATAGCAAAATATTTCAATTAGATATATTGTTAATTTGAAAAATCTTGCTTTTTTCCAGATTTTTAATTGATTAAATGTAGTCCTTCAAAAGTGTTTGTAAGGTCCTTCATTAATGAACTGACCCTGTCTATTCAACTGTTCATATACTTAATGTTATAGGACAAGCAGGAGAAACAATCAGATCTTTGGCAAAGACTGCTAGAATGTGTTGCAATTAATTTGTTCAGCATATTCCAGCCTATTTCCTGATTAAATCCTTTGTAGCATACCAAGTTAGGGCTGGTTATGATGATCTTTTGTCAGAGACATCTGTCTACCAAAAACTGGCTTGAGACAACCAATATTTTAGTCAGGTTGCTGAACAGCACACATACTGTAATGAATTTCACACAGCTGCTTAGAGCTTTGACTTCATATGGTATATTGAATTTAATATTCCCTTATGTAGTCATATAATCAATTTTGAGACTCCAAAATTTATTACCTCCTGTCAGCAGAGTAATTTTCCTGTGTGGTGAGGAACACAGAGATAGAATTTAGACACTGCTTTCAACATTCCACTCCCCAGCTGTTATTTTTTTGGTTCAGAATGCTAAATTTCTCTTATGTAAATAGCTCTAGATTGAAAGACATTCCCAGAGAAAAAGTGAAAAACGAATCCTTGTTGTACAACATTGAAATGCCATTAAGGGCCCCTAAATAGTGAAAATAATATTTACATGCTTAGTGCAATACTGTGGAACACCTCAAGAAAGGAAGTTCATATGTTTGTAGGATGAGATTTTATTTAAGGTGGGAGATTTTTCTGAAACCTGAAACACAGATTACTCATTTAAACAACAGCCAATAATCAGTGGAGAAAAAACAAACGTCAACTTTCCCCAAAATAACATTTGAAACGTATGCAAAGCTCTATCTACTCTTTTTAAATGAATATATTTTGTTGCAACAGGTAGTATCAGTTAGTCAACCTTCTCTCAACTTATCCCTTGACCAGGATCATGACTGGTTAATATTTGAATACCAAGGAATACAAGAGCTATAAGCAAGACTAGAAAATAATAATAATATAAAAAAAAACCTCCTAGAAGGCCCATAGCAAATCATTCAGACTGTTGCCAAGAAAACATTATGAATATGTACATTACTCATGAAATCAACAGCTTGTCTCAGAGGAGATTTAATGTTTTTATATATTTGTCAAGTAGCTGAACAAATTTAATTTCTCAAACACTGAATTCATTTTTAATTGCATTGACTCATAAAGAGACCTTAAGCTTCCAGCCCCCTTTTTCCATATGAAAGTGGAATGTGGGGGTGCCAACTACATCAGTAAAATCCTTCAAACCTCTTTTCACCCAGTTGCCTTTCACAAGAAATTAAGAATGATTCCACCCTTCATCTTAGCCAGATAGATGATCCAATAAATTTCCATGAGATACACTGAAAGCTAACTGAAATACATCATTATGAAAAAGCAAAAAGTTGTGATTTGATGTTAATGCCTTATTTACTGCAACAGAAAGAGTTGAAAGTCAGTGCTTCTTATTCTTTCTTTTTTTCTTATTCTTCCTCACTTCTCTTCCCCCTCTTCCTCCCATTGCGTTTCTAATTACTTTTGTCTTTTACAATATTTTATAACTCAATAAAATGTTAAATTGGAAGGAATAATAGAGGAGTACTTTTTGCTAGTTTTCATCACTTTCTGTTGCTGTGGTTAGTGTCATTCCCTGAGAAGCTGGCCCCAGAAGATAAAAGAGAAGTTGAAGGTATGGGAAGAGGACAAAAACTAAAGAAACTAGAGGAAGGAAAACAGTTGATGGATGAGGTAGTGGATGTGACCAAAAAAAGGACAGTTTTGTGGAGCACTTAGAAAGAAAGTAATGATAAATTGAAGAACGAGTAAAAGGAATCTCAAGGGAGAGTTCAACAATCAAAAGGAAAATGGGTGACAAGTTCCTTTCCCCAAAACTTTCTCCCTATATACAAACTAAGCAAGTAAGATGCAAGATGGGGAAGTTAACTTTTATAGCAGAGATTACCAGACATCATTTTATTTATTTATTTATTTATTTATTTATTTATTTATTTATTTATTTTATTTTATTTGTTTGATTTGTCAATTGTTTTCAAGATCATTGGTATAAGGATAAACAATAGTTATGAATACAAGAAATAAGTACATATAAGAAAAATAAAATAAAAGAAACAATAGGACAGCAACAGTAGGCACTTTGGTACGCTTATGCACACCCCCTACAGATCTCTTAGGAAAGGGGTGAGGTCAATAGTAGAAAATCTAAGGTTAAAGTTTTTAGGGTTTGGGGAAGAAACCACAGAGTCAGGTAGAGTATTCCATTAGCTGAAACATGTAAACCATTTAGGAAATAAAATATAGAATCAATGCAAATAATACTTCACCATTATTACGGAAGGAAAGAAGATCCAACCATTTGTCCTTATATGTACTAATTTTGAGAAAATGTAAAAGGAGAACCTATTTCATGCCGGAGTTCACACAGAAACCTGTCTCACTCTCTTACACACACAAATACACATACAAAGTCTCACCAAAAGTCTCTGCTACTGTATTAGGTTGAACAATAGAAACAGCTGTCTTATTCTTGATCTTCAAATAGTGTTGAAAGAACAGGACATCCATTGCTAACAAATTATATTGAACAGATGGTTTGCAGTTCTTCCTGTCTACAACAACTAAAAATATAAGTCCTTCTGGGACATAAACCAATAAAACAATCCAATTTGGAAATTAGTTCTTAGTGATTATTGTTGTCCATATGGACAATACTGGAAATCTTGTTGAATGAAAGGGGAAAAAATGATGCTGCATGGCTGCATATTCCTATATATTTAAAATGGCAATAACAATATTTCCTGTGAAAATCAGAGAGTAGTAGAGGGCTCCATTACTCCTGTTATAGCAAATTTTGGAAAACAGTATTTCATAGTTAGGACCCTGGACAAAATTTGTGTCAATCTAATAGAAATTTGCAGAAGACCTAAGATGTGCATCATTGTATCCACAAACTTATCTATTTATTTGAATTACTGGGATTTGACTGCAGGACTATATCATGAAACTAACAAAGCATGAATATAAAATACACTGTATTTATTCAGCACTATGACAGTGAAAACATTTCATTCCTATTTACAATCTTGCATTCTAAATGAAATCACCAAAATATTTTTTATTAATACAACTCCAGAGTATTCCTCAATAAATCTTCAGTACCTATGAACAGAGCTTTTCTTATATGAAAATTGGCCAAAGAAACATTTCTATCTCTATGTGGTTTATTAAAAGGCAGTAGCAGTAGCTTTTTGCTCAGTATGTAAGACACCAGTTCCATACCTGAGTTAAATTTAACCACTAACGCAATGAAGTAGCAGTATATACACATTTCTCAAATCATTGGGAAACTATCCAAATATTTCCCCAAAGTGTAAAACAAATTTATTGCTTAAAACTTTTTCTCCCCAATAAACTCGACAGTTAGATTATTTACTGGTTAGAAGATTTCATGAGCAACATCAACTATAAATAAAGCAGATTGAAAATTGACTTATTTTGAAATTGCATGAGATCACAGATTATAAAACGAGGAAAGTAAGGAAAGATGTCAGCAGTCTCCATCTTTACTATAAGAATTATGGAAGAATTATCGGAGATTTCAAAATCCTTAGAATGGCAAAGGATATGCTTCCTTCACATGAATTTGCCATTTAACCTCATAACATTCTCATCAACAAGAGCATTTTAATTATCTCTCTGATTAATATCCCATTTTTTTGTTCTTAAAGCCCAAGATGGCATTCTTCCACCAATTATTTCTCACAACAACTGGTAAAGCAGATGAATTAAGGATTAATGAATGACCCAAAGTCATACAACTGAGATTTCATGGAAGAAGGTGATGTTCGGTTTGGTTCTCATTAACTTGTAGACCTCTTGTGTGATAATGCTGCTCCTAGAAAATCAGATTTCACACAGCTGCAACTACATCAACAGGGTGCCTTGCATTCAGTCCTTTCAATTTTGTGTTTCTGTTCTAATGTTTTATTTTCAATTGAATGAAATGTTTTCACTTTCAAATTTAGAACATCATTGCTGTATTTGGCAATATTCACATTTACCATAATAGTATGAATGTCTTTACAATTAATAAAACATACCCCAAGTGATATCATGTTTTTCTTTATCTAAATCGTAACTAAATAAAGATACTTATTCCTACCATGTACTTTTTTTTCTTTTATGACACACCCACCCAAAATGCATTTTGAAATCTATAACTTGGTAAAAAATTGTTCAAATGCTCCTGAGAAATTATTACTATTACTATTTAGATTGCTAATTATTCACCTATAGTGACTCGAGGCAGCTTACAGAATGTAAAACCATATTTAAAATGAAAAAAAAAAACAATAAAATCTAACAAAAAGAATTAAATAAATTAATAAAGTACAATAGAACAAAATCTGGGGAAAATAAATAAATAAATCAACCCGACCCCCAACTCCCCTCCACCCTGATGACAGCAGATGACACAACCCATTTGATGGGCTTTATCCCGCTCTGGGCTCCACATACCCACTGGCAGAACCAGGCCTTCAGTGTCTTCTGGAAGAGTATCAGTAAGGGGGGCATTCTAATATTTGGGGGAATGATATTCCAGAGAGAGGGAGTCACCACAGAGAAGACCCTTCTTCTGGGTCCCACCAAGTGCATCGCCCTCAGGGATGGGATCCGCAACATTCCCAGCCTCCCTACTCTAATGGGTCAGGTAGATGTGACTGGCAAGAGATGTTCTCTCAGATAACCTTGTCCCAAGCCATGAAGGGCTTTAAAGGTGACAACCAGCACCTTGAATTGCACCCGATGTCAGGTTTCCAAGTGATGAAATTCATTTAAAAAGAAAAATACAAAGTCCATCTTCAAAAAAGATTTCTTTTATTTAGGAAAGCATCAAATTGGCAAAGTCCATGATAATTCTGGATCTGACACAACCCGGAATTACTCCACAATATTACAAGTTAGAAACAACCCCAAAAAATCACATTCTCCAATAGAAATAATTCAACGATGCTTGATGTCATAAATCTCCACCTCAAGAGGCGCAAACAAGGACAGCTCGTTTCCCACAGGAAGGAAGATCACCTAACCAAAACACTCTCTTTATCTCCACTCCTCCCCCCTTAGGAATGTGGTGAGCCTGATACCCTTCCCCCATGACTGCCACAGAGAAAGTAAGGAAAAGAATATATATTAAGCCTATCTAAAATGGCTACACATATGTCAATTTCAGGCTTGACAGGCTGCCCTCCCTTATTCAAAAAGAAATCCCTGCAACGACATAAAATACACAAAGATTGAAATTAGGTTAAACACAATCATACAATGCACATTTTAACCTCCTCTGCCACCTACAGAATTCAGTTTTGGATTGTGTGGATATTTTTCATGGAATTTCCCCACCAATCTATCAGCATTTACTTTCCAGCTATTAATTCAAGTTGCTTGTGAAATTGGACAGCCTTTCCAATAAATTAAATATTGTAACTTCTCCCTGAAAATCCTAGAATCCAAAATTTTCATAACTTCATCATGTTCATGCCCTGCAATAACCAAAGGCTTCAGGGGTGCATGTTCTGCTGGCCTCAAGGAAGAATCAACAACTGGCTTTAATAAACTACTATGAAACACCAGATGTACCTTCCCCAATAACCTAGGGAGATTTAGTTTTACAGTTACTGGGTTTATTACTTTAATCATCTGAAAGGCCCTATAAATTTTGGACTTAATTTTCTAGAAGGTAAATGTAACTTTAAATATTTAGTTGACAAATAAACTTTATCCCCCACTTTAAATTGTGGCTGCTGGGAACAGGGTTTTAAATTGGGTTCCTGTGCGCAATGCCTTTTTAACAGTTCAAATGGCTGAATCCATTTCTATCCCCTGAGTTGAAATGTGGTAGCCAAGATAATCCAAAGACTCTTTATGGAACCCTTTACATACAGTTTTGCATCTAACAGTCTTTTTAATACTTTTCTCACTAACTTAATGTGTTCTTCTAGAGTTTCATTGTAAATGAGAATGTCACCAAGTAGACCAGGATTCCTTTGTATAAACATTGATGTAAGACTTCATTTATGAGCTGCATGAAGACCCCTGGGGCTTCTTGTAGTCCAAATGGAATGACTCTGAACTGAAAACTGTCTAAGGGAGTGTTGACAGCAGTCTTCCATTCATCTCCTCATCTGATGCGGATTCTGTTATATGCTTCATGGAGATCTAATTTGGTAAACACTTTCCCTTTCACTAGGTGTCCTATCATGTCTTTCATGAGTGGTAGGGGGTATGTGTTGTGAATACTCATGCAATTAAGCCCCTTGAAATCAATACAAAGATGAAAACCCCCATCTTTTTTTTCTTTAAATAGTACAGGGCAGCCACTCTGGATTTTGCAGGTTGGATGAAGCACCTGGCTAAGTTTATGTCTATATAGTTTCCTAGCTCCTTCATTTCCTTAGGAATCATGGAGTACATTTTTGGTTTTGGTAATTTCATCCTTTCTATAAACTCTATGGCACAGTCAGTGTTGTGGGGGGGAGGGGGGGTTAGCACATTGTATTCTCCCTCATTGAAAACTTGAACCAGATCATGGTACTGGATTGGGATTTTGGGAATCCCTGGGGATTGATCAGCCAATGATACTGTTCTATCCTCCTGGCTTTTTTGTATTTCCAGGCTGTCAGTTTGGCTGTTATCTTGTTCAGGAGGTGGCTTAGGACCAAGTGCTAATTTGATTCTCCTATAGCCACCCTCCCAGCTTATATTCGGCCACCATTTGTCTAGCCAGGCGAGACCTAGGTTTACTGATTGGGTCATCTTTGGGACTACTGTGAATCGGATTATTTCTCAGTGTTCCTCTATGATTAGCTTTACTTTTTTCAGTGACTTGCATAGCTAGACTTCCCCCTACCATGGATCCATCTACTTGTTGGAATCAAATGAGGGTAGTTAACATTTTAGTTTCCATACCTAGCCTATGCACAGTCTCAGGACTGATAAGACACCATGTGTCAATGATAATGTCTATGGGCCCTTTTAAGCCCATGTGTGTAACAGTCCATGTCCCTTCAATTTTAAAAGGTAGAATGGTTCCACTTACCATCAGGTAATCTACTTCACTGTCTGCATTGTTCTGTCCGCGAAATGATGCCAGGAGTCGGTGACTTCAAATCATGCTCTTTTATTAAAGTAGGAACCGAACTGGCTCTTCGCAAAAGGTTCGCGGCTTTTATTCTTTCAGCCGTGGCGGCCGCAGCCAATGGCACCGCTTTGAATCTCCCGCGATTCGAATGGACCAATCGCGGGAGATTCTTAGTGAGCCAATCGGCGCGGCTCGCCTGACCAATCAGAGTGCCCCGCGCTTTGGCCAATCAAAGCGCGGGATCTCAAGTATGCTAATTAGGGACAGAACACCCCTCCCCTCTTGGTTCAGTCCTTACGTCGCGAAGTCAGGCAGGTAGGCGCGGCTCCGTCTGAGCCTACTGGACCTGTGCAGCTCAGTCGTAGGTTGGATCCCGCCGGTTAGGTCGGGATCTCTGTTGCTCCTGATGCCGTCGTGGGAACTGGCTGGTCGGTCGGGCCAGGCTGCTCTCCGTAGCTCCCTCCTGGGCCTCCTGGGTTGGTTCAGTTGCGGGTTTTGCCGCTCCCGCTCGGTCTTTCCGGGCCGGTCGAGCTGGCCTGGCTGTCTCTTCCTGGCGAGGGGTTGTGATGGCTGCTTTCCGGTAAGTGTGGCTGGTTTATTCTTCTTTGGTTTTGGTCCCCTGGGTATTCCCTCCCCCCTTGGTTTGTGTTGTGGGGGTTAGTTTCGCCTGTTTGTGCATCGGTGGTCTCTTGGTTGGCAGTCCTCGACCTTAATTGGTCGATGTGGCGTTTCCACGCTCGTCCGTCTGCTGTTTGTAGCCGGTACGAGTGTGGGCCTGTTATTTGTGTGATGACGGCCGGCATCCATAGTGGGTCTCCCGTCAGGTTTCTTGCGTATACGGGGTTGCCTGGTGCGAAAGTTCGGTGTTTGCTGTTTGAGTCTGGGGGCTTCTCCGGGTTATACATGGGATGTAACCTGTCGAGTGGGGACCTTAATTTCCTTCCCATTAATAGTTCAGCTGGGCTCTTATTCGTTGTGGTATTTGGGGTTATGTGTTGCGTGAAGAGTAGTTTGTTTATTTTCTCCTGGATCTCCCCGTGGTCTATTTTCCGGATGGTTTTCTTAGTGAATTGCACCATCCGTTCCGCCCTACCGTTTGCCGCCGGGTGCGCCGGTGCTGTCAGCGCGTGGCGGATTCCCCTTTCCGCTAGGAATTTTTCGAATTCCAGCGAGCTGAATTGGGGCCCGTTGTCGGAAACGACGACGTCTGGGAGGCCGTGCGTTGCAAAGAGTTTGCACAGTTCCTTGATCACGGCCTCTGTGGTTGTCGTCTTCATGTTGCTTACCTCCAGCCAGTTGGAGTAAGCGTCTACTGTTATAAGGAATGTGTGTCCTTTTGTGGGCCCGGCAAAGTCTATGTGAATCCTAGACCAAGGTCCCCTTGGGGTTTCCCACTCTAGGACGGGTGCTGTGGGTGGGCTTGGCCTAGTTTCCTGGCATCGTTGGCACCTTGCTACCCAGGTCTCAATTTGTTTGTCCATCCCTGGCCACCAAGCGTAACTTCTGGCCAGGGCTTCAGTCCTAACGATGCCAGGGTGCCCCTCGTGTAGCAGTTCCAGAACCTTCCCTTGTAGCTTTTCTGGAATGACCACCCTATCCCCCCATAGTATGCACCCTTTTAATAACAAGAGTTCTGTTTGGCGGTTTCGGAATGTTTTGACGGACTCGTCGTTGTCCCTTTCCGGCCACCCTTTCTCTACCCAATGCAACACCCGCGCCAGACGTTTGTCTTTATTAATCTCTCGGGCAATGTCTGACGCGGTTATGGGCAGGTTGGGTAGAGTCTCTATGCTGAGGGTGGTCGTCGTGGGTGCTGGGTCGGTGTCAGGTTCTGGTAGTGGCGAGCGGCTTAAGGCATCTGCATGGGAGATCGTCTTACCCGGTTTGTGTATGAGTCCGTAGTTGTAGGCTGCCAGGAACTCAGACCACCTTGTCATTCGGGGAGACAGAATGTTCGGGGTGGCCCGGTTCCCTGCAAGGATTCCCAGCAGCGGCTTGTGGTCGGTTATGATGATGAATGTCCGGCCGTAGAGATACTCGTGGAATCTTTTTACGGCAGCAACGATAGCCAGAGCCTCTTTGTCCAGCTGGCTATAGTTCCGCTCCGGTTTGGTGAGGGTCCTTGAAAAGAACGCGATGGGCGCTTCTTTTCCATCGGGGAGGGAATGGCTGAGGACAGCGCCGATGCCGAAAGGTGATGCGTCGCATGTGACGGCCAGAGGTAGGGTCTCGTTGTACTGTATAAGGACGGCGTCCGAAGTGAGGAGGTCCTTTGTTCTTTGGAAGATGGTTTGCTCGCGTTTCCCCCAAGTCCAGGTCGCCGCCTTGTCCAGGAGCCTATGCAAGGGCTCCGCCACCGTCGCCTTTTGGGGCAGGAAAACATTGTAAAAGTTAAGTAGTCCCAGGAATGCCTGTAGTTCCATCTTCAACTTGGGTGTGGGTGCTTCTTTGATGGCCTTGATTTTTTGGTTTGTGGGGTGAATGCCGTGACGGTCTAGGAGGTATCCTAGGAATTCTACCCGTTCCGTGTATAATTGGCATTTCTCCCTCTTGACTTTGAGCCCGGTCTCTTTGAATTTGGTTAGGACCTCCCTTAGGCGACCCTCTAGTTCGGCTTGGTTTGTTGCCGATACTAGGACATCGTCGAAGTAAGGTACCATCCCCTTGATGCCTTGCAATAGTCTTTCCATTCGGCTTTGGAATATTCCCGGTGCCACGCTGACTCCGAATTGGAGTCGGTTGCATTTAAATGCTCCCCGGTGGGTGACTATGGTTTGCGCTTCTGCCGTTTGCTCGTCAACTGGCAACTGTTGGTATGCCTGGGCGAGGTCGAGCTTGGCGAAAACCTTGCCCCCTCCCAGTGAGTGCAGTAGGTGTTGCACTACTGGGATGGGGTAGGCGCTTTGTTGTAGCGCGCCATTTAGGGTGGCCTTATAGTCCCCACAGATCCTCACCGACCCATCGGGCTTGATTGGGTTGACTATGGGGGTCTCCCACCGGGTGTGGTCTATGGGCTGTAGGACCCCTTGCTTGACGAGCTTGTCAATTTGCTCGTCTATCTTGGGTTTTAGTGTGAATGGCACCCGCCTTGGTTTCAGGCGTTTTGGGGGGACGTTTGGGTCTAGGTTGAATGATATAAGGGGCCCTCGGTACTTGCCTAGGTTTCCATCGAAGACCTCTTGGAATTCCCGGGCCAGTTGCTGCTCCCAGCTGTCGTCGGTGACGTGGTCGACTCCCGTGACTGCGATGCCAAGCGGGGTGAACCATTGCAGTCCTAGTAGGCTTGGGCGGTCGCGGTCGACGATTGTCAGGGGAAGCCTTTCGTTGTGCCCGTTATATGTGATGTTGAAGTGTTTGGTTTCGACTACCAGGATGCGGTTTCCCTGGTAGTCCTTTACGATGAGTCTCTGGCTGTCTAGGTTCCTCTTTTGGATGGTAGGCACCAAGCGCTTTATTTCATGCCATGCTATCATGGAGAGGTAGGACCCGGAGTCCACCTCCATTTTGCATGGCTCCCCCTCGATGCCTACCTCCACGTGGACCTTCCGGGCATCATTGGTTATGGCGTGGCCGATGGTGACCGTCTGATGGGTCTCCTCTCTTCGCCGGTTATCGCCGCCTCGCAGGGATCGTCCGTTCCGGTCCCACCTGTTGTCCGAGGGGCAATCTCTGGTCCGGGGTGGTGTGTTCTCTCTCCTCCAGTCGGTCTGGTCCCATCGGGCCGGGGTGCGGTTCTTTTTTAGGCGGCAGACACGGGCGATGTGTCCCTTCTTGTCGCAATGCCGGCAGATCGATTCAAAAACAGTTGGTCCTCGGCTTACGACCCCACCGGTTCCGTGGGTCGCGGCCTGTCTGGAGGCGATGGATGTCCTCCTCGTCATCGGAAGTGCCCGATGCCGAGTGGAAGTCGCCCTGGTGGGAGGTCATCTTGGGTTGGGCCTTGGCCGACCTCGCAGGGTTGTTGTTTCCGCTGTGGTCCCCAGTGTTTGGTCTGCGCATGCGGTCGGCGGAAGTTCGGGTTGCTTCGGCGGCTGCGGTTGCGGTGAGGGTGTCTGCTAGGCTGATGTTGCCCTTGGCCATCAGCCGGCTCTGGAGGATGGGGTCCCACAAACCGAGCACGATTCTGTCTCGCAGGGCGTCGTTCAGGTTGTCGAATTCGCAGAGCCCCCCTAGGCGCCTTAGCTCAGCGACGAAGTTGCTGAAGCTCTCACCCGACCGTTGGTCCTGACGGTAAAATTCGTTTCGTCGAATCAGGATGGGTACCTCTGGAGCATAGTGCCGCCGAAGTATTGGCTCGAGGACGTCCCAGTCCATCGCAGTTGCATCGGCGGGTTTGGCAAGCGCCTTGGCCATCTTGTATACCTCGGTCCCGCAGTGGGTCAGGAAGACGGCGTGCTTCATGGGGCCGGTGGTGTCCTTCAGGTCGCTGCACTCGAGGAACATGCGGAATCGGTCAGAGTACGATTCTCAGTCCTCGGTGGCGGGGTTGAAGGGTGCGGGGGGGGGTGCGATTTTCGCCATTGTGGTGGTTCGTCTGGCTTCCGTCGGACACGTGGTTTGGTTCAGGGTCTGGATCCCACCTTCGTCGCCAGTGTTGTGTCCGCGAAATGATGCCAGGAGTCGGTGACTTCAAATCATGCTCTTTTATTAAAGTAGGAACCAAACTAGCTCTTCGCAAAAGGTTCGCGGCTTTTATTCTTTCAGCTGCGGCGGCTGCGTCCAATGGCACCGCTTTGAATCTCCCGCGATTCGAATGGACCAATCGCGGGAGATTCTTAGCGAGCCAATCGGCACGGCTCGCCTGACCAATCAGAGTGCCCCGCACTTTGGCCAATCAAAGCGCGGGGATCTCAAGAATGCTAATTAGGGACAGAACATGCATCTTGCACAATGGGTACTCCTGCTGCCAGAGTTCCCTCTCCTGTTGTTTGTTGGGGGTTGGGGACCTCGATGGTTTGGCATACAAATTTGCTTTTTGCAGGAGGTTTTCTAGGTGCCCTTTTCCATTTGGGGGAGCGGGTGCTGTCCCTTGAGGTACTGGGTCTGGTGCTAAGCATTCTGATGCTCGATGCCCTTGCTGACCACAATGGAAACATTTTATGGAGGTTGGAGGGGCTGCTGTTTGAAATCCTTCCCCTTGGCATGGAAATGAGTGTTGTGTGAATTGTCTTTTTGGTTGTCTCTCAGCATTGCTCTTCCTATGCTGTCTAAGTGCATTGTCCATTTTTATGGCCATCCTATACCACTCATAGGTTCTATCTTCAGGTAACCCACGGCATAGGCAGATTTTAACAACTCCTCATCCAGGCTTTCTTGGAAATACTGCACAAGTAATCTTTGAGACCAGTGCCTGAGACAAGTGGCCAGGCATCTGAACTCAAGCACTTAATCCTTGGTGGGTCTAACCTTCTGCCTGATGCTTTTTATTTCAGCTTCTGATTCTTGTGCTAGGGAAGAATCCTCAAAATGTGAGTGGAGCTCTCTTAGGAAGTCATCCACATTATTTAGTTCAGGGGCTCCTTCATCATTGATTTGGATGAACCATTCAGATGCCTTTTCCTCCAAATTATCTCCAAGGAATTGGACTAGTTCTGCTTCATCATGGAACTCATTTCCATGTCTCCTGATGTAAGACCATACTCTATTCATGAAAAATGCAAGTTCACTTGCAGTGGTTTTAAAAGGTGTTGGGGCATTCGCATGTGGAGCTGATTGTGGTGGGGGAGGTGGGGGAGGCAGGGCTGCAGCCTGGGCTGACCTCATTTGAGCTTGTTCCCGAACCCATCCTCTGCCTGGATAAAATGCCCATCCCGGCGGGATTTTGTCATCTGGATGTAAACAAGGTGGGGGGAAGGGCTTGTTCCTTGAGGGATTCTTCGTGGACTCCCCCTCCTGCTCACCCCTCTGTGTTCGACTCTCAGAGGCAAATGATATATTGGTGGAAGGTCTCCCGCAGCTGTAGATCGCCCTCTTCTGGAAAGAGATTATTTTCTCAATAACTGGGTTAAACCAAAAGTTGATGGGCTGGAAGCTCTTGTTTCACAATCTCTCTGGATGGGAATTTGCCTTCTTTGCTGGCCCCTGCCTTCGCGTCTGATCACAAGCTGTTCCAGCTGGTCAAGTAGATCCTCAAAGGTTTGGCTGCACACTGCCATTTGCTATTGCCATTCAGCCGACTTATTGTGGTCTCCCATAGGTCCTATAGGTCCTGTTGCAGCTCTCCACTCTAAGATAGTGTCTCGAGACTCCCTGGCTGCCGTTAATGGCTGATCGATGAGTGGGTCTGGAAGGGTTGCTTGGCCAAGTAGGTCTCTTTCCATATGCTGGATACTTGTGCTTCCAGACCATTCACTCAGAGATTTTGGATGGGACCTTAGTTGGCATGTAATATCCTCCACAACCGCCATTACTCTGATGGTCTCCTGGGGAATTCTTTGGGAGGCTTTCTGCTCAACTGGCAACTTAATACAAGCCCCTCCCCCACAGAGTTTGCATTCACATTCTGGCACCCCTGGATCCCATCCTTCTGCCATCTTCCCTGAGTCTTTACTGCTACCCAAATTGCCAGGTAAGCACCCAGGGCTCAGAACCCTGAATAACTACCCTTTATGGTTTTTGAGAGATCCAGAATAACGTCAGGTTTCCAAGTGATGAAATCCATTTAAAAAGAAAAATACAAAGTCCATCTTCAAAAACGATTTCTTTTATTTAGGAAAGCATCAAATTGGCAAAGTCCATGATAATTCCAGATCTGACACAACCCAGAATTACTCCACAATATTACAAGTTAGAAGCAACCCCCAAAAGTCACATTCTCCAATAGAAATAATTCAACAATGCTTGATGGCATAAATCTCCACCTCAAGAGGCCCAAGCAAGGACAGCTCGTTTCCCACAGGAAGGAAGATTACCTAGCCAAAACACTCTCTTTTTCTCCACTCCTCCCCCTCATAGGAAAGTGGTGAGCCCAAAACCCTCCCTCCATGACTGCCACAGTAAGGAAAAGAATATATATTAAGCCTAACTGAAATGGCTACAGATATGTCAATTTCAGGCTTGACAACCAGAAGCAAATCAGCAACCAATGCAGCTCCCACAGGAAAGGTGAAACATGTACACACTGGGGACTGCACAAAACCATGTGGGCTGCTGAATTTTGCACCAATTGGAGCTTCTGGATGTTCTTCAAGGGCAGCCCCATGTACAGTGCATTGCAATCATCAAGATGGGAAGTGACCAGGACATGAGTGAATGTGGGTAGGGACTGTTGGTCCAGGAAAGGGAGTAACTGATGCACAACCCTTAAATAGAAAATGCAAATCAATAAATTGAACATTTATATAAAGAAACAAATCATAATTAATTTAGTATGATTATTTATAAAGACCAATGCAATATTCACAAGTGTTTCTTCAGCTGCTTAAAACAATATCTCTAATTACTTTTATTGTTATATAATTCTATTTTTATGTGCCAGGATGTGCTACAATTCCCAATCATTCTGTGATTGAAATAGTGAAGGAAAACAGATAAACAATAATTTATTTTGCATTGTTTATGTAAATACATTATTCTATCTGCTAGAGACATTCTTTCTAAATAATATCTTATTCTGATCACTTAGCGGAAATTACCAGAGTTTTGCAGAAATTCTATCAAAGCTTTGTCTTAGTCTTACTTCTCAGTAACGTGTTCTACTGATGGCAACAGATTCCAGAAGGTAAATGGCATGACGACATTCAGATCATGAATTTCTTCCATTTATACCCATCTTGAACTAATTTATTAAAAAATTTGGACCACCAGCATCAAGCATCCTTAGGCTAGAGAACTAGTTTTCAAACTTTGACCACACTTATATTTTATTAAAAAAAATAGATCCTGTTATTCCCTTTCAGCTGGCTGATACTTTTCTCCTTTTTCTTCTTATAAATATTATTCTGTTCTTACTTTTACTCAGGAAGAAAAAGCTGGACTCTAAAGACATCTTACCCAAGTTTTTCTTAATTGCTCTCCACTGTAAAGGAGAATAATGCACAACAGAAAACTTTATAGATACAAAGTTAAAAGTGTATGGCTTGCTGTGATGATACCTATCATACAGGAAAGCTTATGCATCACTTCTAAGTCGCCTTCCTCTTCTTTAATCAATTGGATCATATACATAAATTTAATCCTTATAAGGCAATTAAGGGTCTCAACTGTAGCACTGGCACAGATTCAAATGATTACATAGTCCAACCTCCTAATATTCCATCCAATCTTTTCTTAGAAACCATCTACAAGAATCTTTCATATTTTAAAAGCCACTCTTACAGTTCAGGAGGCATAATCCATCAAAAATCAATCACACTATGTTCCACTGAGTGCTGCAGAATGATGATGAAGATTAAATAAATTACTCCATTCAAACTCAAAGATCATGTCAGTCTGTGCTCCCTTTAGATCCCAAGAAAGAAATACTCAGACTCCATGGTGTAGAGCAAAGTTATCCTTTTACTGGAAAATAAAGTGGAAACTACAGATCCAATTCCGAAACTGAGAAATTGGCGGGTAGAACATTTATACAAAGGAATAGAATTGCTCCCACCCACCCCCCAACGTACAAATGATTCTTTTAATTAAAATTTCTGAATATGATCATATGGTCATCTTCCGGTGGTGATGAGCCTTCTTGTCAATTAACCTTGACATATTTTGATAAAAGTTCGCAGTTGTGCAAAAGAGGACAGAGGTTAGCCAAGAAATGGAAAGTTAAAGAAAAGAATCCCCCCTCCCTTTGCTAACCCAGCAAAGGAATGCAGAACACCTCCAGCCTTCTTCCCCTCCAAAGTCCCCCCTCCCACCGTTGTCTTGACAGCTGAAAGAAGTAAAATTTGCATAGCAGCAGAGAAGCAACAGTGGAAGATATCTTGAGGCTGACATTCGGACCCCCTAGAGAAAGGACATTAGTCCCTATAAGAAAAAATAACATAATCACATGTTAACATTGATTTCTATAGTTTATCAGGGTATTTGGCATAAAAATTCTTGAGCAGTTCAGGAGCTCTAAGGTCTTTCTCATTAACCCATTCAGCATGGGACGGAGGAAAATGTTTCCAAGCTACAAGATATTGGATATGATCCCTCCACTTCCTAGAGTCTAGAAATGTTGTTCACCCTCAATCAACAATGGTACGGGGGAATCAGACTGGGTCGGTCTCAAGGTACTGGTACGTTCGGGTTTCAACAAACTGACATGGAAAACCGGATGAATACGACGAAGAGTCTTTGGTAAAGTCAGTTGAACAGTCACAGGATTTACAATCCTCTCAATGGGAAAAGGCCCCAACATACTTAGGACCCAATTTCTTCAAATTTTGGGTAGTTTGCAAATACTTGGTCGAGAGGAATACTTTATCGCCCACTTGATACGACATTTGCGGGGCTCGCTTTCTGTCAGCAAATTTCTTATGAGACTGGTATGCCTCATCCAAAACTTTGCGGGCGACCGGCCAATTAAGTTGAAGTTGAGATATCCAGTCACTCAATGACTGGACACTTGATTTTTCACCAGGCAGTTCAGGTATGGGCACAAAATCTTGCCCCGTTGCTATTTTGAAAGAAGTAAACCCTGTACTGCTGTGAACAGAGTTATTGTATGCTACCTCCCCAAAAGGCAGTAGATCCACCCAGTTGTCTTGCTGATAATTTATGTAACATCAGAGGTATTGCTCTAGCACCCCATTAGTCCTCTCACAAGCCCCATTAGTTTGGGGATGGTGGGCGGAGCTTAAGCTTTGGGTGGAGCCTATTAACTTCAAAAATTCCCTCCAGAAATTCGAGGTCTCAATTCCTCCAGCTCCCCTGGTGTCATCGAATAGAGCTTCGGTTTCGGGAGCGTCACCCCTGGTAGGAATTCAATACTACAATCAGTTGACCGATGAGGGGGGAACTCGTCGGAAGATTCTTCACTAAACACCTCTCTTAAGTCCCAATACTCCTTCAGGATTTTCTCCTCCCCTTCCATGCGTTCGGCACCTGCGGAAGCTGTCTTGGCCGGAACCTGGGACTTTGGATGGGATTTCTCCTCCCCTTCCGGATAGGGTTGCTCCTCCCCTTCCAGTGGCCAATCGGTGTGGATACATATCCACCCCTCTCTCCAGTTCACATGGGGATTCCACTTCCGAAGCCAGGGTAATCCCAATATTAGAGGCTGTTCCATCCCAGGGGCCACAATAAAACACAAGGTCTCATGGTGGTTTCCCATGGTCATTTCTAAAATGTGTGGGGCAACCTCCCGCCACAGATCCATCCAGTTGGCAGAAAGATATGGGCATTCTTAAAGTTCTCAGTCCGATGCCCATACCCTTAACTACTTTCATGTTAATTACACACCTCGTGCACCCTGAGTCCAATAAGGCCAACATCTCTCCCTCAGTCCCAGAGGTGGGCTGCCTTAACTTTATTGGGATGGTCATGGGCCCTTGGTTAGGATTTACTGGGACGTCATCTTCTGAGTCAGTCTCGCTCTTGTCGAGTGGGGTTGGAGGTCCCAGCTCCTCTCCCGCCGAAAGGGCGACCTCTACAACCTCTCTTGTCTTCAGCCCGGTCTCACGAGGCTTGGTTGAGCGGTTTTCGGGCTTCCTCCCTGGGCCCAGTGCTTTCGCTGGGTCCGTCTTGACCCAGCAATCTGCCATCTGGTGGCCCTCCTTCCCACAACGGAAACATGCCGTGGTCTTGGCTCTTGCCACCATCCCTCCCTTTTGGGGGGTTGAGGTCTCTCGGAGATGTGGGGGGAGAAGTTTTCTCCAGGTGGGACCTCCCCTGCATCTGCTTTGGGTTAGATCAATGTCCACCTCTTCCGCCAGCAAGTACCACGACTGTAAATCACGTGGGTCCCTTCTGGAGATGCACGTGTGGTATACATCTTCATTTAAGCCATCTTTGTAGATTTCTACCAGGGCCCCTGGGACCAACCTCGGATGTGGTATGCCAGCTGCTTGAATTCTTGGGTGTAGTCTGCCACTGATCTCCCCCCTTGGACTAGGGTCTTCATTCTAATCCTGGCCCTTCTCTCTGCCAGAGGGTCCTCAAACCTTCTCCTCAGTGCAGTCATGAAAACATCGAGGCTTCGCAGTTGGGGAGAGTTATCATTGTACAAAGTCACCACCCAGTCTGCTGCCATCCCTTCCAGGGTTCTGGTAACACATCTCACTTTGGCTGCTTCAGAGGTGAACTCCTGTTCAAATTCTGCCATATAGCTCCTGACTTGTACCAGGAAAAACCCCAAATCTCTGGGATTTCCTCCAAACTTCACATCTAGGGGGGGCAGGTGGCGTCTTCCAGGAACCACACCTATTGCTGGGGCTCCCCGGGTGGCAGCGGGTGGCTGCGCTGGCATAGGCTGGGCAAGGGGGGTGGGGATAGCTCGACTTCCCCAGGCTGACCTCGCTCCCTCTTCCCCCTCATACCTTTGAGCCGTGCTGGGCTTCTCAGAAACATCCATAAGGAATTTCCCGGCTGGATCCAGCCTGCATTCCATCTCCTCCCCCTCTTGCCACAGCCGTTCCCTCGCACCTTTTCGTCTTACAATGATTCTGGGAAGAGGGGAGTCTTCAGAGTCTCTCCAACCAACCCCCAATGACCATCTGGGCATCTCGGCTGGGGTTTCTTCCAGAGTCAAGTCGGCCAGCAGGTCAGCAGCCAGCATCTCCGGTAGCAGCATCGGCTGCCTCCCCCCGCAGCTCCCTGGTCATCTTCATCGCTGGCTGGAGACGACATGAGATGAAACCCCCTCAGAAGAAAAGTTGCTGTTTTCGCCGGGTGGGTTGATGTGGGAGTTTTGGAATAATGTCAGTCTGTGCTCCCTTTAGATCCCAAGAAAGAAATACTCAAACTCCATGGTGTAGAGCAAAGTTATCCTTTTACTAGAAAATAAAGTGGAAACTACAGATCCAATTCCGAAACTGAGAAATTGGCGGGTAGAACACATATACAAAGGAATAGAATTGCTCCCATCCCCCAACGTGCAAATGATTCTTCCAATTAAAATTTCTGACTATGATCATGTGGTCATCTCCCGGTGGTGATGAGGCTTCTTGTCAATTGACCTTGACATATTTTGATAAAAGTTCGCAGTTGCGCAAAAGAGGACAGAGGCTAGCCAAGAAATGGAAAGTTAAAGAAAAGAATCCCCCCTCCCCTTGCTAACCCAGCAAAGGAATGCAAAACACCTCCAGCTTTCTTCCCCTCCAAAGTCCCCCCTCCCACCGTTGTCATGACAGCCGAAAGAAGTAAAATTTGCATTGCAGCAGAGAAGCAACAGTGGAAGATATCTTGAGGCTGACAGATCAACTTAAAAAGGTACTGCTATTCATATCAGGTCTACTAAATTGAATGGACCTCAGTCCCAGAGTAAGTTTAGGATACACCAACTATTTGGAGCTCATTGGCCTGTTTGATTTGTTGAAAAATGTTATCACTTTGCTCCCATGGCAATATAGTTAATTAGAAAACTCTGTACAGAACTCATTCTCTCCCTCCCTCCTCCCCCCGTCTCTGTCTCTGTCTCTGTCTCTATCTCTCTCTGTCTCTCTCTCTCTCTCTCTCTCTTTCTCTCTCTCTCTCTCACACACACATACACACACAGAGAGAGAGAGATTAGCTTGGATTATAGCAATTATCATTTTTTTGTTCAATAATGCCTCATTGTTTTTTGTCAGTGTCAAAGAGCATTGGAGCAAATGGTTATCATCAGGAAATTTCTTAGCAACATTTTTGGAAGTGGTTTACCATCACCTAAGAAAGAATCAGTGGCCCAAAATCAATTAGCTGATTTCATGTCTAAGGCAGGACTAGCATTTCTATTCCATTTCCCATTTTAGTCCAGTTCCCTTAATCATTACACTAATGTCAGCATTCCAGGAAAACAAACTCCCAACACCAAAACTCTGAGACAGGCATTTTCTTAAAGTTCCATTTTATCAGAGTTGTCTGGGAAAACCCAAATCTAAGAGTTCTGGGTTTTCATCCAATAATTAAAAATAAAAAAATCCATCCCCTGCACCCATCATTCCATCACATGGCCCAATCACCCTCAGTTCCAACTTGAGACATTCCTTAAACCACCCCATCCAGGTGCAGGAATAACATGACCTTGACTGTAAAGAAGAATACTATTATGTGTAACCACAATCACTCTACAAAATTCCCAGGCACAGGAATGTAGCAGCATAGAAGCTTCTGGTGTTAATATAGCTTCCAAAGCTGACAACCAAATTGTCTCTGTATTGCCAATTTTAATATTCTTCAAGATTCTTCTGCTTTAAACTTAAAATGTACTTAAAATGTAAAAAAAAAAATAGAAACTTTAAACTCAAAATTATGCCTATAAAAATGGTCATTTTAAATCTTACTGGTGCTTTTGAGGCTGCAGTTAAGGTGTTAGGGACTCCATGACTCACAGAAAACACAAAAAATGTTTGGTTCATTTCTGTAATGTATTGAATATATATAGTTGTGTTAAGCCCTGATAAAGTGAAGCTAACCTAGTTAACTCCAACTGTTGTGGAGGGAAACATAGAACATACATATTTGGGCAGGCTTTTTCAAGTATTATGATTGGCTAAGGTTTTGTGTGCCTAGAGTATAAATTACATGCATTTGCCTGCTGTTCCTTAGTTCCAGATTTGAGTCAATAAATGCTGTTGTAGCTATGCTGATCTGCTTCTTGCCTACTGAAGCCCACTGCACAATATTTTTTTTTATACTGTGATCTATATATAATTTAGAGAAAAAAATGCTTGGCTTGCCTCACCTTTCTAAATCCTCTGAAAAGAGAAGTAGACATGAAATAATGGCAGAATTGTTCTTAATGTTAGTTTCTTCCTCAAAGGATCTCAAAACCTGCTTGAATAATCACACTGTTGAATGAAAAATATGTTCTAAACAGACAAAGACAATAGAGACTAAACAATCAGGCTTTGAATTTAGGAGAAATAATAAAAAAGACAGGTAACAAGAAAACTTCTTGGTTTTACTACCAAAAGGAAGAAAGCTGATATATTCATAAAGACACTTTCATTAATTCTAACTCTGCCATGAGGAGACTTTCCAGGAGAAATATAAGTTGCTGCTAAATACCCAGACATACAGTTACAAATTGTTTTTCTGAAAGTGTGTTCTAGGATCTACATTATAGATAATTCTTGATATATGGCCATTCATTCAGTGATCTGTTTAAATTACAATAGCAGCAAACAAAGGGATTTACAGCTGGTGCTTTCGAAGTTACAACTGTTGCAGCACTCCACAGTCACATAATTGTGATCTGAGTTCTTGGCTACCAATTTGCTCTTAAGTCGTGTTTCCAAGCCCTTTGGGATCATATGTGTTAGATCTGCGGTGGATCGGTTCGACAGAGACGCGAGACCATTCAAGTGATTTCAGCTCTTTATTAAGAATAAGGAATAGTCTGGGAATTGAGCCACGGCAGCCCTTCATATAGGGCTGGCTCGCGGCTCGGTGGCCAATGGCAGCACTTTGAATTTCCCATGATTGGCACAGCCAATTGTGGTAGATTCCCAGTGCTCCAATCATGGCCAAGTCTTCGACCAATTAGGTTTCCGCCTGTCCGGACCAATCGATTGAGAGGGTTTTGGAGTATGCTAATATCATACACCCCTCCCCTCTTGGTTTCATCTGTCGGTGCGTAGTGATGTAGTCACATAGGTAGGCGGAGCTTCGCACCTGCCTACTTGACCTGCGCGGTTCAGTTCTGGTGTGGTCGTTGACCGGTTCAGATGCCTTCTTTGTCGCTCCGGTTCCTTGGGATGGAACCGCCTGGAATGTTGAGCTGGGCCTTTCGTGGTAGCTCCCTCCCGGTCTACCGAAGCTGGTTGAGATGCTGCTTCTGCTCCCGTCAGGTTTTTCCTGGCCGGGTGAGCTGGTTTGGCTGCTCCTTCCAGGTGAATATTCCGGGGTTTCGTGTTCATTGGTCCTGTGTCTACAGGTGAGTAGCATCGGTTTATTGTTTTATCTATTGTAGGTGGGGGGTGTTCTGCTTGCGTTAGTTGGTTCCCTTTGGTTCTTTCTCTATCGCTTGCCGATTCCCCCCCCCCTTCTAGTTTCTTGTTTGGGTGTCTGGCTGGTGGTGACGGCTATTCTTGATCTAAGTTGATTTATGTGCCATTTCCAGTTTTTCCCATCGCTTGTTTCCAATCGGTATGACAGGGGCCCAGTTATCTGGGTGATTGTTGCTGGCACCCAGAGTAGTTCCCCTATGAGGTTTTTTTGTGTATACTAGGTCCCCTATGTTAAATTTTCTGTGTTTGCTGGAGGAGCCTGGGGGCTTGTCTGGGTTATATGTTGGGTGCATTCTGTCTAGTGTTGAGCGTAGTTTCCTGCCCATCATTAGTTCCGCCGGGCTTTTATTTGTGGTTGCGCTAGGTGTAATGTGTTGAATGAGGAGCATTTTATTGATTTTGTCCTGTATATTGGTTGTTTCTATTTTCTGGATAGCTTTCTTAGTGTATTGGACCATGTGTTCCGCCCGCCCGTTCGTCGCCGGATTTGCCGGTGCGGTTAATGCATGGTGTATCCCTTGGCCTGCCAGAAATTGTTCAAATGCTAGTGCGGTGAACTGGGGGCCGTTGTCCAACACTATTACATCTGGCAGACCGTGCGTAGCAAAAAGTTTACTCAGTTTCCTTATCACCACCTCCATTGTGGTTGACTTCATGATGCTTACCTCCAACCAGTTGGAGTAAGCATCTACTGTGATAAGGTACATATGTCCCTTGGTTGGCCCCGCAAAATCTATATGAATCTTAGACCATGGACCTCTTGGTTTTTCCCATTCTTGGGTTGGGGTGGCGGGAGGATTGGATCTGGATTCTTGGCATTGTTTACATTTGGCAACCCAGGTTTCAATCTGTTTATCCATTCCTGGCCACCATGCGTAACTTCTGGCCAGGCTTTTCATCTTAACCATCCCCGGGTGCCCCGCATGCAACATTCCCAATATGTTTTCCTGTATTTTTTCCGGAATTACCACTCTGTCCCCCCAAAGTATGCAGCCCTTCTCGGTAAAGAGTTCAGTTTGTCTGTTCCGGAAGGGTCTGAATAGTTCGTCTATGTCCCCTTCCGGCCACCCTTTTCCCACCCAGCTCAAGATTCACACCAGCTGTTTGTCTTTATTTATTTCTCTGGCAATGTCTGGCGCGGTCACGAGTGGGTTGGATATTGTCTCTATTTGGAGTACCTCTGCTGTGGGTGCCGGGTCGTCTTCCCAGTCTGGTAGGGATGACCGGCTCAGGGTGTCTGCATGGGCGATGTCCTTGCCAGGTCGGTGTATCAGCTGGTAATTGTATGCTGCTAGGAATTCAGACCACCTTGTCATTCTTGGCGATAGAATGTTTGGTGTGGCCCTGTTACCCGCCAGGATTCCTAGCAGCGGCTTGTGGTCTGTGATGATTGTAAAAGTCCTACCGTAAAGGTACTTATGAAATTTCTTGACGCCAGTGACGACTGCTAGGGCCTCTTTGTCGAGCTGGCTGTAGTTCTGCTCTGGCTTTGAAAGTGTCCTTGACGAGAAAACGATGGGTGCTTCCCTCCCATCTGGTAGCTGATGACTGAGGATGGCGCCGATCCCAAATGTTGACGCATTGCAAGTTACTGTCAATGGCAGGGTCTCGCTGTACTGGATTAGTACCGCGTCGGATGTTAGCAGGTTCTTTGTGTTGTTGAAGGCGCTCTCCTCCCATGCTCCCCAGGTCTAGGTGGCTGTTTTATCTAACAGTCTATGCAGCAGTTCCACCAGGGTCACCTTTTGAGGTAGGAAGACATTGTAAAAGTTTAACAGTCCCAAGAAAGCCTGTAATTCTGTTTTGTTCTTTGGTCGCGGTGCTTCCCTTATGGCTCTCAGTTTCTTTTCTGTGTGGCGGATCCCTTGTTTGTCTAGGAGGTACCCTAGAAATTCGACCCTTTTGGCCCATAGCTGGCACTTCCCTTTCTTGACTTTAAGTCCCGAGTCCCTGAATTTCTGCAGTACCTCCCTCAACCTGGCTTCTAGTTGTTTCTCATTTTTCGTGGCCACCAAGAAATCATTGAAGTAGGGCACAACCCCTTCTATTCCCTGGAGGAGTCTTTCCATAAGGCTTTGGAAGACCCCGGGTGCCACGCTGACTCCAAATTGGAGCCGGTTACAGCGGAAAGCTCCTCAGTGTGTTACAATGGTTTGGGCTTCTGCTGTTGTGGCGTCGACTGGCAGTTGCTGGTAGGGTTGTGCCAGGTCGAGCTTTGCAAAGATCCGGCCTCCCCCCAGTGAGTGCAGAAGATGCTGGACTACTGGGACGGGGTATGTGCTTTGTTGGAGCGCATGGTTTAGGGTGGCCTTGTAGTCACCACAAATTCTCACTGACCCATCTGGCTTGATGGGGGTGACAATTGGGGTCTCCCACCAGGCATGATCGATCGGTTCCAACACCCCTTGCATGATGAGCTTGTCAAGCTGCTCATCGATCTTAGGCTTGAGTACAAACGGCACTCGCCTGGGCTTAAGGCGGATTGGCACGATACTCAGGTTTATGTTAAATGAGATAGGGGACCCCCAGTACTTGCCTAGGCTATCATCAAAGACTTCCCGGAAGTCCCTCATGAGCGCCGCTTCCCAGTCCGCCTCTCCGATGTGGTGTATGCTGGTTACTTCGATGCCCAGGGGTGAGAACCACTGTAGTCCCAACAGGCTCAGGCAATCTTGGTCGACGATCATCAGGGGTAGCACTTCTGTGTGGCCCTTGAAGGTGATCTTAAAATGGCCCCTGCCAGCTACAGGGATTCGGTTCCCCTGATAGTCCTTGAGGGTTAGTGTTTGGTCCTCCAGTTCATGGCGGTGGATGGCGAGAACCAGACGCTTGAGTGTGTGCCAGGAGACCATTGAGAGGTAGAACCCGGAGTCCACCTCCATTTCGCATGGTTGGTCTTCTATTCCCACTGTCATGTATACTTTCCTGGCGTTGCTTGTGGAGGAGTGGCCGATGACGATGGTTTGGTGTGTCTCCTCCCTTTGTCTTGTCTCCTGGAGTCACCTGTTCCAACCTTTTCAGCTCCATCAATTCTCCGTCTGACGATTGCAGTTTCTGGTGGGGTGCTCTCTCTCCGTCGAGGGCTTCCTTCTCGTCGTCGCGGGCTGTAGTGTCTTTTGTTCCGGCATACCTTGGCGATGTGCCCCCGTTTCTTGCAATGCCGGCAAATGGCATCGAGAAAACGGCAGTCCGCCTGGGGTGATTGCTGCCACAGCCGGCACACTGGAACCTCAACTTACAACCTCGTGGCCCCCGCTGTTTCCGTGCTGATTGGAGGAGGTGGATTTCCTCCTCCTCGTCCTCAGTTTCCGAGAAGGAGTCGATGTTGCCGTGGTGCGTGGTTGTGTCTCAATGCTCAGTTTCTGGTCGCTTCTGGGGGTTTGATGTTGTTTCTCCGGCCGTCGGTCGTGGCATGATGCTCGATTGCCGCATCTGAGCCACTGATTTCTTGGCCGCCTCAGCTGCTGCAGCCTCGGTGAGGGCATCGGCGAGGGAGATGTTTCCCTTTGTCATGATGCAGCTCTGGAGGACGGAGTCTCAGAGTCCTAGGACGACGCAGTCTCGCAGTGCCTCGTCCAGGTTAGCGAACTCGCACAGACCGCCCAGGTCTCGTAGTGCCACTATGAAGTCGCCAAGCCCCTCGACTTCGTGTTGATCCTGCCTGTAGAATTCGTGCCGCCGGATAAGGATGGGCACGATGGGGGTGTAGTGGTTCCACAACAGGGGCTCGAGATCGCCCCACTCCATTGTCTTGACGTCCTCTGGTTTGGCCAGGGCTTTGGCCATTTTGAACACTGCGGGGCCGCAGTGTGTGAGAAACACAGCTCGTTTCTTGTGGCCATTGGCATCTTTAAGATTGCTACTCTCGAGGAACATCTGGAACCTATCGGTATAGGATTCCCAGTCTTTGGTAGCAGGGTTGAAGGGAGCGGGTGGTGAGTTGATTCTGGCCATTCTGCTTGCTGCTGTGTGCCGCCTCGCCACGTGCTGGATGGTCTCCTTGTCTCACGATCCCATCCTCGTCGCCAGTGTTAGATCTGCGGTGGATCGGTTCGACAGAGACGCGAGACCATTCAAGTGATTTCAGCTCTTTATTAAGAATAAGGAATAGTCAGGGAATGCGAGCTGTGGCACCCCTTCATATAGGGCTGGCTCCGGCTCGGCGGCCAATGGCAGCACTTTGAATCTCCCGCGATCGGCACAGCCAATCGCAGCAGATTCCTATGACCATCCCTTGCAATCTTTTTTTCCTCAGAAAGTCAAAAGGGAAGGTTGGAGGAAAAGTCCCAAGCCACTTCCTTTGTCCAGAAAGACCTCTAATCTATATCAGGGAGGGGAACCAGCATGCTGTGTCAGAGAAAGGAAGATCAAAATACAGGATACTGGTTCTCTCTTGCACATGGAGATGTGAGGAAGACCTATAGTGGGCCAGCAAAACAAACATTTCTCTGGTCCATTGAAAAAATCCCCTTTGTGCATGGAGGGGAACCACCTGCCATTTTTGGGCAGGCAGCTCTTTTACTCCATTTGTTTAATAACTTCATCTGAGAGAGCTGGGATAGTGGTAGTTAAGTGAGCAATCATGTGGATGCCTCACCTTGTTTATTTATTTATTTATTTGATTTGTCAATCGCTTACAAGATAATAGGTATAAGTATAAACATAGTTATGAATGCATGAAATGGATACTTATAAGAAAAATAAAAGAAACAATAGGACAGGGACTGTAGGCATGTTGGTGTGCTTATGCATGCCCCCTACAGGCCTCTTAGGAAAGGGATGAGGTCAACAGTAGACAGTCTAAGGTTAAAGTTTTTGGGTTTGGGGAAGAAACCACAGAGTCAGGTAGAGCATTCCAAACATTGACCACTCTGTTGCTGAAGTCGTATTTCCTGCAATCAAGTTTGGTGCAGTTACCCTTGAGTTTTTATCTATTGTGTGCTCTTGTATTGTTATGGTTGAAGCTGAAGTATTCATTGACAGGTAGGACATTGCAATATATGATTTTATATACTATACTTAGATTGGACCAAAGGCAGTGTAGTTCTAGGTTTTCTAGGTCTAGATTTTCAAGTCTGGTGGCATAAGGTATTCTGCAATGATTACCTAATGAGTGTAACAACTTACAACTGTAATGAACAGGTTCCATTATGGTCATAAGTCAATGACTACCTGTATACCTTTATTTATGTATTTAGAAATTTTATATGGCCACCAACTCACTCTCAGTGACTCTGGGTGGCTTACAAAAAATAAGATCCCAATATGCAACAGTAAAAACAATAACAATTTGTTGTTGGACTGTTTTAAGTACTACTAGTTGCTCAGAATTGCATGTCACAAAACAGGGCAGCCATTTAACTTTTAAACAAAGTAATAAATAAAGTAGATAGGTACAAGTATAGATAGATGAACCATGATATGTTTAAAGCATTAAAAATATCATCATGTGACCAGACCAGATTTAACAATCATTATCATGTTGAGTGAATTGCCATGGCCCTTAGACAAATCATATGGTCATTAAGTGAATCCAGCTTTAGAGGAATTTATCCAGATTTTTCTTTATATTGTATACAGTTTTGGTAATCATACCTGGGAAAAATTATTACTGTTTTCAAAATGATAAGATGTATTGATTGATCTCACAAAGCGTAGTATAATCCAATTTTGTTAGCACTTGGAATAGAGTACTAGTGAATAGACATTTTTTATTCTAAAAAGTATTTTTCTAAAAGAACAAGAAAACTACAGTAAAGGCAATAGCAAACCATTTCCATTTTGTTGCTAATAAAATACACGGATACTTTAATTGAGTTATTAGATGTTGACATCACCTCAAAGATTTTTACTGTATTACCGTGACATAGTATTAAATTATTGCTATCAACAACAGGTCTTAATATCAATCATAGATTAATATTGGTTGGCAAACATCAGGTCCTTGAGACACTAATCATTCCCCAGCCCAATTTTAAATACTTTCCTGAATCACTTTAAGGAAATACTCAAAAACCATAACATAAACCTTAAGCTAAGCAGGCATGCAAGCAGACAGGACCCAACTAATCCATTAAAATGCAGGGAAAAAATCCTGAATCTACATATGGAAGATGCTCTTGCATCTTGTAATTGCTTTGATGGCTACAGTACTATCATTCCCAGTGGCTCAAGCAATAAACTTATAAATTGACATCCACGGTCAATACAATCTTACACACTATCAAAGAAAGATGAAGACCTCATTGATTAGATCGAGGCTTACTGCCAAAGCTGAGTATAATCTGACTTTTTTTTAGCACTTAGAAGAGTACTAGTGAATAGACTTCCATCAGTTGTCCTTGTAAGAAGCTGCCAGCAGGCAAAGTGTAAGGAAAAATACATATGGCTGATTGTATAAACAATAATAAGATTTGTTCTCAGTGTTCTTAATTAGGTTTTAACTCATACAAGTTTGACATTTGAAGAAAAGTAGCACTGCTTTTGTCATGTAATTAAATAAGTCACAATTAAATGTTAATTGTGGGCAAAAATTAAGTGAAGTAGAAATCAGGGCTTCAGTAGCCTGTCCTTGTTTGTAATGCTTATTTCCAGGAAAGCTTGATTTTAATAAGCTTTCTTAGATAGCAATTTCTAATAAACATTCTAATTAATATCCAATAATACTATTTCTGTGATTAATGCAGTTGTCAATCACCTAAACTCAACTATACAATAATGATTTCATTCAACATGGTAGTGTAAAATTGTTTCCTTTTGCTCTCTAATCATACCATTTGTTTCGAATCGAAAAATCATGATCTGACAAAATCCAACTTCAAACCTACACTCATTGCCATTGATGATTATGTATAGTTGGGTAATGAAATCTCTGCATGCAAATAATCAAACTCAGAGAGCACCAAGAACTTTACAGGGAGCCAATGACGGTATATATTATCTCCAATTGAAAATCTAGCTGTATAGTATATATCTAGAAAATGTTATTAATTATTTTGGGTGCCATACCAAAAAACATCTTAAACAGCATATGCAGTATGTAGCAGACTCTGAACTCATTGTTGTGGTCTGCCAGCAGCCTGGGGAGCTGGCAGCAGAGTCAGACAGTGGGGAGGAACATGAGTCAGTTCTGGAGTCTGGGGAGGGCTCAGACAAGGGGTCTGCATCCGACACAGAGATGGGGCCAGGGCCATCTGAGAGTTATGTGCGGATTCTGGAGCCTCCAGAATCTGATATCAGCAAGGCAGAGGAACAGGGGGAACCGGTTCCCAGTGTGCGCTTGCATAGAGCTGCCAGAAGGCAAGAACAGTTAAGACAAAAGGGGCGACTCAGGAATAAGGCTTGGAGGTGATTGGCCCCTCCCATAAGACATAAAGGAGGAACAAAGGGACATGAGCCTTTGCAGGAAGCAATTTTGTTCCTTGTGGTTGGTTTACATTCTGAAGCTCTGTGTTGACTATGTGCTCCGATGGCCTTGTACAGGTAATTGGCCATTTAGACATTGGCAGGCTTTCAAGGGAGATAAGGTGGGTGCTTATCAGCCTTATCCCAAAAGACTGTGGCAGACTTCTGTTGGACTAGTCATAAACTGTTTTGGGACTCATTATGGGCTGTGAATGCATATAATTCACTGCCTTTGAAATAAAACAAAAGGTTTTTGGGAACAGCATGTGATAGTTATTGTCTCAGGAAGTCTTGGTCAGAACACTCATAGACTTCTGGTTTCCAGGTCAGCAGCTTCATCAACATACCAAAGTGGCTCTATTTTAGCATCTTTTACAATTTTTTTTTAATATTTAAACCTTCAGCTCGTGCATTTATATTCTGTTTCAGCTATGTCTTTATATTTAAAAATTAATATTCTGAATTTTAATATTTTATAGATTTAGCAGGTTAGCAATCAAATCATTTAAGGGTGAAGGTTCATTCTCTGAGCTTATGGGTTGGTTTCTGAACATTTTGTTACCAGGCTAAGTAGTATCAACAGAGTTTATTTTGCATTTTGGGTGACCTTAAACCAATGTAAAGAGACTTAATTTTTGCTTTCCCAATTTCTTCAATAAACCAAACTTTCTTTTCTTTTCTTTTCTTTTCTTTTCTTTTCTTTTCTTTTCTTTTCTTTTCTTTCTTTCTTTCTTTCTTTCTTTCTTTCTTTCTTTCTTTCTTTCTTTCTTTATCTTTCCTTCCTTCCTTCTTTTTTCTCCTTCCTTCCATCCTTCCTTCCTCATTTCTATTGCTCGTCTCCTTTATTCAGTTTTAGCATAAGCCACGTGGACATAAAATTGTATGACTATTTAATTTGTATGTGTCTTAATAGGATATATGTAAATAAGCAGTTACTGTAACATAGCAATGGAAGCATAATGGGGGTGGTGGTGGAACAAATTGCCCACAATTTTTGGCCTTGTCTACTATTTTTGTTCATTTTATAATGTTTTCAATACTGTGCAAACCAAGTCAAGAACATTTCTTGATGAGAATGACATGACTATTCCAAACAAAATCAGTGATCCTATTAAGGAACCCCTTCATTTATTTCTAAAAAACAATTATTTAAAGAGATACACTTTATCAGTTTTCATTGAAGACATCACTTTATCAGCAATAAATCTGACATGGAATTTATAGTGGTTACATTCAAAATATGGCAATCCCACCTATAAATTCTATATTGTTTAATCTGGTTAACAATAAAAGAGCAGGCATCTGAAAGAAAAGAGAAGGAGAGGCAAGTGAAAGAGACATTTTGTGTGTGTTTTAAATGAAAATGTTATTTCTCCCACTTCTCCTACTAATGGAAGGAATTTGCTTAATTTTTCCCTAATTAAGTTTTTTCAGATAGTAGGATATATTATTTAAGGACAGAAATAAACTGACTTGCTTTTTAATGAGAACTTGTCTCATTTACACTTCTCAAGCCTATATATAAAACTCAGTTGCAATTATATCTCATTATCTACATTTTTCTGGCTTTTGTGATGCATTTTTTCAAGCACAATTTTTATTTAAAAAACATGTTAGGGAAATTAATAAAAAAAACACAAATAAGGAAAGTATGTGTAAAAATATGTCTGTTAATGAAATTAGTATACATAATGGTAAAAATGCTTTATACATTTAATGGTGAAAATGTTTTATATATTATAAAAGTCTCATAGAAAAGCAGTAGCACTTTCATTAAAGCAACATGTTAGAGAAACTAATGTAAAACAAACAAATAAGGAAAATATGTGTAAAATATGTCTGCTAATGAAATTAATATATAAATTGGTGAAAATGTTTGCAGTAAGTGCACATTTTAAAAAATCTCATGGAAAAGCAGTAGAATTTTCATTAAAACACCATGTTAGGGTGTTAAGCCTGTGTTCCCCAACCAGAGTTAAGGAGACAAGCTAAACAGAATGTGCAGCGTCAGTCAGATAGGCACACAGATAAATGAGTGAGATAAGTTTGTATGTTTGTTAACATACAGTAAAAATAACAGATACGCTTGTGCTATCAAAATATAGTTTATTCCATTTAGAGATTATAGCATAGTCAAAATAACAGTCCATTGGTCATGTTTCTTTTAGTCAGTCCATTCAGGGATATTCAATTAGCAAAGTCCATGTAGAATATCCAATGTCAGTTCACTTACAATAAATCAGTCCTTTCTCTCTCCCTTTCCAGTAGGGGAAAAACGCAGTCTTCAATTGATCAAGTAATTAGGGATCATCAAGTCAGAGAGAGCAAGCTGCCGTTGTCTTGCTTCTTTTATGGTGCTATTACAACAACTCCCTTAATTACATTCCTACAGTTAAAGTTGCAGACACTTTAACTAACAAACCATGATAACATATTTATTATTTTACCTAAACCAGTTAGGGTAAACAATGTTATCCCTAACATTCTCTCCTTTTAGGTTAATAATAATAATAAAACTATTTACACTTTTAAATTATAGTAGTTACAACTTTCTTTAAACTTGACTACTCCTTGAGCTTTTGTAAATTGGTCTGCAATGTTTTCTTCTGTCATGTAGTATTTCAATTTAATTAGCCCATTCTTTACAGATTCTCTAACATTTAAGTATCTTAAATCAGTATGCTTTGATCTAGTTTTTACGGCTATATTAGTAGCCAACTTTATGGCTGCCTGGTTGTCCTCGTACACAACAATGGAATCTTTAACAGTTACACCCATGTCTAATAACTGTTTGTACAAAATTAAGTCAGTGCATAGTAATAACAGACATGAAAATTCCGCTTCCATCATGGACAAGCTAATATGATGTTGTCTGATTGACCTCCACCCTATTAGTGTCTTACCAAATAATATAGCCATCCCAGATGTTGATTTTCTAGTGTTTATGTCAGTTGTAAAACTTGCATCTGCATAAGCACTAAGACTCAAATCACCCTTTGGTTCTATATACAATGCATGCTTCATTGTTCCTTTAAGATATCTTAAAATTCCCTTTAATGATTGCCAATGACATTGATGTGGATCTGAATTAAAACGAGCCAGCTGATTAACACTATAAGCTATATCTGGCCTTGACCAATTGCTTATATATGATAAGCTGCCAATCAAATATTGATATATGGGCTTATCAAATTTGGGACTTTGAGCAACAGTTTGGCAAACTTCCTGACTCATTGGAGTCTTTGCCAGTTTACAAAGTTCCATTTTATACATTTTAATTAATTGGCAAATTTTATCTTCTTCTTCTTCTTCTTTTTTTTTTGGTAAAAGTTTTATTGATTTTAACAACAGACAAAAAACATATAAGACATAAAACATGACATAAAATATAATATATAATATATAATTTTTCTTGGTTTTGATAATTTTTAAGAATATTTGATAAAGATAGATTTGGTATGATTTCATGATTTGTCATAAAATAATTTAACTTAAGTATAGTTATCTCGCTTAAGTATGAATTAGTAAAATTATAGTCAAATGAATGTTCAATAATGATATTGGTATATTTTATTGATGATTGATAATGTGAGTTATTATGTAATATAATTATTCTGATGACTATGAAATGGATGCACAAAAGGGAGTGCTAAACCAACCGATACACTGTAAATTTATGAAGAATGTTATAATTTTTTTTATTTTTTATTTTTTTTATGTCATGTTTTATGTCATATGTTTTTTATCTTCTTGAGATATCTTAAATCCATATTTTGTTTTGTTAATTGTCAATCCTAGATACTTTTTAATTTCACCTAAATGCTTTAATTTTATCTTTTTAGCTAATAATGATATAATCTCATTAGCTTCATTATTAGTCTTAGTTATCAAAGCAATATCAACTGTAAATAATAACAATAATGACACCGTTCCATTATTTTCTCTTTTAAACACACATGGATCTGCTAAACCAGATTTAAAAACTATATTGTTTAATTCTTTCACAATATATTGGTTCCACTCAAAGCCAGATTGTTTCAACCCGTAAAGACTCTTTTTGAGTTTCCAACAATCATTACTATTTACTTTATTGTCTTTTATAATAACTGGCTTTTTCAGATATGTAGTGTGCTGCAATGGTGCATGCAAATAAGCAGTTTCTACATCTAAATGTTTAATGGTATAGTTTTTCTTAGCTGCCCACACTAATGCTGCTCTCAAAGATGTTGCTTTAAGACTTGGTGCAAAAACTTCATCGTAATCAGATGCAGTTTGATTAAATCCCTGAGCTACCAACCTAGCTTTATGGGAAACAGTCCCATCATTGCCAGTTTTTACTTTAAATATCCATTTGCACCCAATGGATTTTTCTCCTGGAGGTAATTTAGCATCTTCATATACTTTCATTACTTTTAATGAATTTAGTTCTTTTTCCATTCCCTTTTGCCAATTCTCCTGATCTTTACCAGGATACATCCTAAGTTCATCTACACTAGTTGGAACTTTAGTTACTTGGCAAACTATACTTGCTTGATACCTATCAGGTGGTCTAGTTACACGTGTAGTAGGTCTAGGTATTACAGGACTTACAGGTGGACTTTCATTTACTAACTGTTCTTGATTATCTATCTTCCTGATTCCTCTTGTTCAGGTCCTATTTGTTCTTCATGGACTTCTTCTTTAATTGGACTCTTCTTATGTTCTTTCTGCCTTTTGTAGGGTTCAATAATTACTTCGTTATTTAAATCTTGCTCTAATCTATTCCATCCTACATGTTCTAGGAATTTTGCACTAGCACTGGTGTAAACTCTAGATGTACCTGGTTCCCAGAATCTATAAGATCTGTGATTAGATTCATATCCTACAAAAAATAATCTTTTAACTCTATGCTGTCCTTTTTGTCTGAGTTGTGAAGGGATATGCACCCATGCTGGTGCTCCAAATGTGTTCATGTAACTTAAATCAGGTTTTGTACCATGCCACAATGTGAATGGTAATTCACCTGTTTTTGAATTAACAACATTATTTAATATATGATTTCCACACATTATTGCTTCTCCCCATAAATTGTCAGGTAATCCTGAATCAGATAACATAGTACGTGCCATTGACTGCAGTGTTTGGCCTCGTCTCTCTATAAAGGCATTATGTTGTGGCCTATATGGTGCAGACTTTTTATGTTGAATATCTAACATTCTAAGTCTATTCTGGAATTTATTATTTGTAAATTCCGTACCATTATCTGTCATAAGAGTTACTAATTTCTTTTTAGTTTTTCTTTCTGCAAATTTAATCCAATTAAAGAGATTTAGATCCTTTTCAGTTTTGCTCTTCATTAAATAGCAGAACCCATATCTAGAATAGTGGTCCATTATACTTAATATGTATCGAGCACCTCCGACACTTGGTTTTTTCGGACCTATTAAATCGGCAAATACGACTTCTAAAGACTCTTTGGTAGTAAATCCATCAACTCTATTATCTGGTATGACCCTGCTTTTCCTTTGATTACAAGCAAAACATTGTAAATACTTTTTACAAGGTTTCAAACTTATTCCTTTAGATAGTTGAACAGTTCTCTTAAGCATTTTAAAATTTAAATGCCCTAGCCATCGGTGTAACAAGTGAATACGTTCATCATAAGGTTTCTTAATATCATAAACCGTGTTAGCCACTTCTAAACCATATGTATAGCCTACATATGAGGCAAGTATCCACATTATTGAATATGATTATAACATATTGGCAGTAATTCAAAGAACTAAACTGACAGATGTGACCTATTAAGAATCTTCTGTCTAATGTTGACATCAACCACATAAACAAACAAGTGGATCATCAAATAAATTACAGTTCTCACTCAAGTTGTAAATAACTAGGCTCAAAGTATTCTATTTTGAACATATTATGCAAAGAACTATTTTCTGGAAAAAGACATAAAGATGGGAATGGTGAAAAAGAAAGTTGGATAGACACAGCAGTGATATTCATCATTGGAAAACCTGAAGGAACAAATTTGAGAGTTATCTTCATTGAGAAAATTTATCTATGGAGAAACAATATTTGGTTGCTAAGAGTTAACATTGATCTTCTGGCACATAAAAAATCAATTATTGTTGAGATATGATAGAATGCAGCTGTGAAAATTATTTTGATATGGATGAATGGATTCAAATAGGGGAAGGTAGGAAGCACCACTAAGTGCAACTTGGAAATTAAAGATGGCAGGGGAGCTTTACCACTGTGGACAAATAATAAAAGAACTAGATACTTTGCTAACATTATACTATCCTGCATGATATTTTTCTAGGTTAGTTCAGACAAGTTCTCATTAGTTTTTCTTCCTTCTTTGAAAAAGCAGCCTTTTTAAAAAAATTCTGAGTCATGACTTCCTTTTAAATTAAATTTAAGATTTGTGTTCAAATACACATGTTTCTGTGTATGAACATTTTTTAATCCTGCCAAGGCATCTGTACATGTAATTTGGATGGCAAAATATAGGAAAGATAACTATATTGATCATTTAATGATGCTTTGCCTAGAACCATATAATATACTTCATCATGAAACACAGTGGCCTCATAGCTGATTCTCCAGAATTTAATCGTTAAAATTAAAATTAACAACAGAATGATTAATCTGATTTTAATATATGGATTATTCAACATATCTGATTCCAGATTATTAAAACAACCAAAAATCAAGAAATAATTGAAAAATATCCATTTGATGGCATACACACACACACACACACACTTTTCTGATACTTTAAGGAAGAAAAGAGCAGCTTGATGCATTAGGAGGTTTTGCTGGACAATGGTCATAAATTATAATCAACAGTATTATTGACAAGAAATGTTCTGAAACATATGCCAGCAATTTCTCTACTAATGCTTTAGTTGATTATACATTAAATCCATGGCAATCAATCAGGGTAGATGTGTATATGAAATCTTAACTGAATATGCTTATCTATTAAAAGAATCATAATTAATTATTAAATACTGAATGATAAAGGAATAATAAAGCAGAAAGTTTGAAAGAAAATGGATGTTTTGGGGGACAATTATAAGCTTCCTCCTCTGTATTGTTAACAAGCAACTAAAAGTCATGGTCCCCTATTGCTTTGTAATTCACTCTACAGAAGCTCTACAGAGAAATAAAATTTCTCTCTTCTATTGCTAATATTTCCACTTGCCTTTCTCTCATATACCATGAAAAAGCTCATCATTCTAAGAGTGCAAATATTTGAACATCAATCAAATGACTACATTTCAATAGATTGAAGTGCTCCTTCCCTTATTCACAAAATGCATGACTTTAGATCCAGGAAGGCATCAAATAACTTATTCTGTGCAAGCAAAGGGATTCAAGAATGACCATTTGTATGTATGTACCTCAATCAATATCACTAAGATTAATGGGAAAGCAGTGAAAGGCTGCCATCTCTCTTCTCTTTGAAAAGCATGTTCATTCTGTCATTGGTATCATTCCAAATAAACATAAGGCCAAGCTAAACAAATGTACAAAATAATTCCAGCAAATGTGAGGAGTTGGAGCATTATACTTAAATACTGAATGGGTTTGTACTACTGGTAAAGTTGAGAATACAGTTGAAAAAGTCAATTATTATCTTGTTTGGGCTGTCATTTTTATTTGCCATGCATCTGTTTAACTAGCACAATAAAAAGTAACCATTTATCCATCTGTTCCTGGGTCAGCTATAAATGCACACTATGAGCCTTTTTTGATTCATTTGTATAAGCAAGCCTGCTCAACATGAATATATCCAAGTTTTAACATATGCTATCAAAATATGAGCTGATTCTCAGAGAATGGAGAGATTGAGTCTGATGAACTTATTGAAGAAGAAGAAAAAAACCAGTGAGCATCTGAATGCCTGGAACAGACCCGATTTTCTTAAAATGATACTTTATAAATGAATTTTTTGAATACAATTCCTATAAAGCATAGCCTCGGAATAAAGGATGGCAATGAAGGGTAAGAATTTGCTTTAAGGACTATACATAGAATTCTATGGTTAGCAAACTCTAAAACCAATCTATGTGGGATATCTAAAAAGGCTAATAATGAGAGGAAGCCCCTTTTCACTCCAACTTAAATTGCTGCTAATACACAATATATTTTTTTAATATTTAACTAAAACTTCATCTGCTGACCTCTTTCATGCTATATGAGATCAAATGCACTTTGGATCTTAACAATATTTGGAAACCTTAAAGCAGTGTGTCCAACCCTTGGCTTGTGAGCTTCCCTGGGTAGCTATTAATGGGACCCCAGAGGATTGTAAACTTTTAACATTATGTGATGTTATTGTCAACTCATAAAATATTCCTATGCCTGTTTTTGAATTGCCATAAACAAGGAGGGGAATTGAAAGACCAGTATGGCAGTTTAAAACCGGAAGTACATTCCACACATATATTACAAAGATTGTAGCTAAGCTACTGGATCTTCTGCCCACAAAAATCCTTCATTGGAGAACATGATTGATGACACCCAGCCCGTGAACATGCTTCATTGGAAAATCTGATTTATGAAACACCCGGGGGGGTTGGGGTGGAGTGTAACAGGTGACTGTAAATTATGTATGCCAGAGTTGGCTTCATATAGGTTAATGCCGACATGTTGCTCCTAATAAATATTTTGGATTCTTTTGAAGCTTGGCTCAAGGCTCATGATTAAAATAGGGCAATCTCCAGATCCCTGACATTTATACTATAAAACTATATGATATATTTTATGTGTGGCCCACAGCAATTTCTCCTTAATCAATGCATCCCAGATAATCCAAAATGTTGGATACCCAGACCTTAAAATGAAGTCTACAAGCTTAGTGTCTAACACTAACACTAATTGTGATAAAGCATCATAGTATCCTCGTCTTTCCATTATTTTTTTATGGCTACTTTACTTCCAGCAGAAAATCCTTCTCTCTTCCTTTCCCATTATGTTTTTTGCCTTTTTGTGACACAATCATTGCAAATCTGATTTTTATGCAAAACACACTGTTACAGTACCTTATTATTGCTCGATGTGGAATATAACTTTGTTATTCTTTTTTTTTTCATTTTATTGAATGATGAATGTACATAAAGATGATCTTCTACTTTGATACTCTTTCAGCCCTAACTGAATTTTAGGAATGATGGAAGTTTTAATCCAAATATATGTTGAGAATCACACATTACTAATCCTATTTTAAAATGAATGCATGTATTTCCCATCATTATCATGAATAGTGAATCTTTGACAACCAATAAATTATATAGAAAACCAAAGTAAGCATTGGTGGCAGTGATACAGAAACTAAATTAGGCTACTCGTATGTAGAAATAAAATAAATTTTGAACTGAAAAAATGCAAATTATTTATCCAGCAGCACTACTATGTTCATAAATAGCAGTCAAGGAATCTGTGATTGACTGGGTTTAAAATAAAATTAATCTCATAGTGTTATTGGGGGTTGTATTCTTATGGTTTTCATGGATCAAGATGATAGAGTGAAGCCATGCAGGAATAGCAATAGGACTTAGACTCACAGTGCTTTACAGCCCTCTCTAAGCAGTTTACAGAGTCAGCATATTGCCCCCGACAATTTGGGTCTTCATTTTACACACTTCTGAAGGATGGAAGACTGAGTCAACCAGAAGCAAACAGAAGATGTTGTGTTGTCTTGAATGCACAAAATAATATATAAGGGCAATATACAATGCATAAAGTGCAAGGAAATCTCCATTCAGTTTGACCTGGTTGCATTTCTCAGCCTAAATTTAACGAGAATAGGATAAAAATACAATAACAGATAATAAACTGCTTTTTATCTAGACAGCATGATGGAATTTCTAAGCATTTACTTTCTTAATTTAAGATTGCTGCATCCAGAGTCAGGAATTGGAAAATTGGAAGGACTCTGAGCACTTGCAAAAGTTCAATTTCTATTTTATCAAAATTCTTGTTCTTAGGATAGAATGCCAGGAGAGAATTTGCCTAAAACAGCCTGTGCCTAGTTCCAAACTCCTTTTTGTACAATATTTATCAACAAAAATTATAGAAAAATAATTAACACTCATTTCTGATCCGTATCACTTTTAAACATACAGAAATGTATTTTGCTCTGCGCCAGCATTCAGTTTATTAATCTATATGCATACATAAATTCTTATTAACACTCTCTCCAAAATAGTTGCAGAAATTCATTTTTTAAGCTGAGAAATGCACCTGAGCATTTGGATAATACAAAGAAAATATTACCCTGAGCCAAACTTGGTATCTGATGACTATATGGGCATGACCATTTAATTTTTTAGCATTCCATGGAAGTGGTTTGCATCTGACTTCTTCCTAGAAGTTGGTTTCGTTTTTAACTATTTACTGTGATAGCAGGGAAAAATGGTAGAAAATTAAGTAATGAGTTCCCTTTAGTCCAAAAAGAACTGATCAGATCAATCTGCACCAGAAATCCCAAATATTAGATTCCTTCATAACTTTAGAAATAAGCAAGGATTACAGGGAAAAAGTGCTCATTTTAATATACACTGATTAACATTACATTTTGCTAGGTGACTGAAACATAATTTGGCTTTTCATTTTTTGTACTCAGTGGGGATATGGTTGATTTTAAAAAGTACATTAATTGGTGTACAAAAGAACATAGGAGAAGTAACCACGAATATGCTTTAAAATTGAAAAAAAGCATGACTGAAAACTGATGTGGAATTAGCGGAAACAAAAAATGGCTTGAAAGAATGACAGAGTTAAAAGAAGCTCAGTAGATAAATTAATCAATCCCTTTGTATTACACATATCCAAGTATTTTTCTTTAGAGAGTTTGAATCTGAAGTCAAATTTTGAATTTGTGGACCAAAATTTGGAAGTAAGTTTCCATCCTGAAACAATATTGACTACAGGTTGAACCTTGTTCTTTCATTTGCAGAGAAGCCTCTTTGCAGGAAAAATAATAATTGTTATTCATATTCTTTTTCACAACAATACAGCAAATAATTAACTTCTATGTTTGGAATTAAATATTGTGAAGTACAACTATCATCCATGCAAACTAGTTTATGCTTTTTGCAACAATGTTGCATTTTAAACATTACATAAATTTAGCAGGTGGACATACACTTTCCTCCTCCCCATTTTTGCATAAGGTAGACTTCAATTATATTGATTGTGGGAGGGTAAGATTTTGAAATTTTCTTCCCAATAAAGAGCTTATTTATATCAATTGAGATTGTGGCACAAGAACTACTAATGTGTAAGAAATGTGATAAGTATGGCTCTCACTTGTATTACACCTAGTAAGGGACTGTAATCCTTTTCATAGACAAGCTAGCCTAAGGAATTCAGAAAGTTAGCAGAGTGGAGGAATGAAAGATCTTTCAAGTAAGTAGGAAAATAAAATAAAACTGTTCTATCTGAAGAGTGTGCGCAGCAAGATTTTAACTTGAAAGAAATTTTAAATTGTTTGATAAGATTTTGGAATGACTAAGACAGAAATATATTTCTGGAATTACAGTATAATATAGCTAAATCAATCTTGGGGGGAAAATGTCTGGAAGGAAAACTCAAGTATTTACTCTGGAATAAGAAAGTTTAATTATAGTAACAGTGATTTTAAAAAATCAAATGTTGTAAAAATATACCCTAAAAACAGAAGTTCTGATAAAGAAAATTGTGAGCAACTCTGTAACCATATGTGTTCTGTATAGTTAATTTGCATTCTTGTAAATACACTTTCCGATTGGCTAAGACGCGCGGCAACCCGATTGGCCGAGCAGGACGTGGCTGATTGGCCACGATGAATCCCCCGCGATTGGAGGAAACCGATCACGGGGAATTCAAAGCAGTGTCATCGGCCGGCTAGGTCAATATAAGCCATGGTCTAGCCTAGCCACCCCGAGCCAATCTCGGGACTTAATAAAAGAGCTGAACTAAGTCATGGGCTCCCGAGTTTCCTTCCAGCGATGGATGTAACACTGGCGACGAAGGTGGGATTGTGGAATTGAAACCCACCGAGCACGTGGCACCGCAGACAAAGAAACCAGCAAGATGGCCAGCATCGCACCACCCGCACCCTTCAACCAAGCTACTGAGGACTAGGAATCCTACATAGATCGGTTCCTGATGTTTCTAGAAAGTAGCAACCTCAAGGACGTGAACAGACAGAAAAAAAGGGCCGTTTTCCTGACACACTGTGGGCCCGCAGTGTTTAAGATGGTGAAAGCTCTCACAAAGCCCGAAGATGTGAAAGAAATGGACTGGGATGATCTTGAGCCTTTGTTGCAAAGCTACTACCCACCCTCATCCGGCGGCATGACTTTTACCACCGGGATCAGAAGGGGGGTGAGAGTATCAGCGACTTCGTAGCCGACCTCCGAAACCTGGGGGGCATGTGCGGATTCACTGATATGGACGAGGCACTCCAAGACCGCATCATCCTCGGGCTCAGGGACCCATTTCTACAGAGCTGACTGATGGCCAAGGGTGATATTTTCCTCGCCAAGGCCATCGCCACTGAAGCGACCCGAAAATCCGCGGCCTGAATGCGGAGACCAGGTACTGGGGATCTAGCCATGACAACTGAGATGACACCAGAAGCAAGCCACCAACTCACCACCACCCGCCATGGTGACCTCGACTCTACCACCGACACCACGGACAATGAGGACATCCACCGACTCCAAACAGAATGAGACCGGTGCGTCCGACAGGATCGTAAGTCGAGACTCAACTGTGCAGAGGTGACCACTTGCAATCGGAATGCCAGTTTCTCAACACGATCTGCCGGCACTGCGACAAAAGAGGTCACATCGCCCAAGTCTGCTGGCTCAAGAAAACCTACAGCCCCCGAACGGCGAGACAACAGCAACCGGAGATGAGACGGCACCCCCCCCCCAGGCCCAGGGACCGCCCAATCGAGAATTTTTGGAACTGGGAAGGATGGGGTCGACGGGATGGCGAGAACCAGCAGAGAGAGGAAACCCACCAGACGGTTGTCATCGGCCATTCATCAAGCGCAGACGCCCGAAAGGTATATGTGGAAATGGGCATCGAGGGCAAGCCATGCAAAATGGAGGTGGACTCCGGGTCCTACCTCTCCATGGTTGCATGGCAGGAAATCAAGCGCCTGGTGCCCGACATCCATAAAAGGGGGCTGGAAAGCCAGAAATTAATCCTCAAAGACTACCAAGGAAACCGCATCCTGGTAGTCGGAACAGGACACTTTAAAGTGACCTTCAAGGGGCACACAGCAAGGCTTCTACTAATGGTTGTGGATAGAGACCGCCCCAGCCTTTTGGGACTACAGTGGTTCATGCCGCTCGGGATCGAAGTAACGGGCATCGACCACGTCGCCAAGGCAGACTGGGAAGAACAACTCGCAAGGGACTTCCAGAAAGTGTTCAACGGCACCCTAGGCAAGTACCGAGGGCCCCCTATTTCGTTCAGCCTAGTGTTCCCCCCATACGCCTAAAACCACAGCGGGTACCTTTTGCACTCCAGCCCAAGATAGATGAGCAAACAGACAAACAGGGAGTCCTGGAGCCAACCGATCACGCCCGGTGGGAAACCCCCATAGTCACCCCAGTCAAGCCTGATCAGTCGGTGAGAATCTGTGGGGACTATAAGGCCACCCTAAACTGTGCCTTACAACAAAGTGCCTACCCCATCCCAGTAGCGCAACACCTCCTACACTCACTAGGGAGAGGCAAGGTTTTCACGAAGCTCGACCTGGCACAAGCCTACCAACAATTGCCAGTCGATGCGGAAACCGCCGTGGCGCAGACCATAGTAACCCACTGGGGGGCTTTTCTCTGTAAGAGACTCCAGTTCGGAGTCAATGTGGCCCCAGGAATCTTCCAGAGCCTCATGGAGAGACTCCTGCAAGGAATCAAGGGGTGGTGCCCTACTTCAACGATGTACTGGTGTCGGCAGCCAACCAAAAAGAACTGGAGGGTCGCCTGAGGGAGGTAGGACTGCTTAACTTCGAAAATGTTTTCCTGCCCCAGTAGGTGACCGCGGTGCAGCCTTTGCATAGGCTTTTGGGCAAGGTGGCCACGTGGAACTGGGGGAATGCGAGGAAGCCACCTTCATCAAAAACAAGGACCTGCTCACCTCAGATGCCATCCTCATCCAATACAATGAGACCCTACCACTAGCAGTTACATGCGATGCATCACCCTTCAGCATCGGCGCCATTCTCAGCCACATGCTCCCTGATGGAAAAGAAGCACCCATCACCTTCTTTTCCAGGATCCTCTCCAAACCGGAATGGAACTACAGTCAACTGGACAAAGAGGCCCTGGCAATCATCACCGCAGTGAAGAGGTTCCATGAGTACCTCTATGGCAGGACTTTCACCATCATCACCGATCACAAGCTGCTGCTGGGAATCCTGGCAGGGAACAGGGCCAGCCCGAACATTCTATCACCAAGAATAACAAGGTGGTCCGAGTTCCTTGCCACCTACAGTTACCAGCTCACGCACTGACTCAGTAAGACAATCACCCATGCAGTTGCCTTGAGCCGCATGCCGCTACCCGACCTGGAGACCGACCCAGCACCACAACATCCACCCTGACCATAGAGACTCTGCCCGATCTACCTGTAACCGCGTCAGACATTGCCTGCGAAACTAATAAAGACAAGTGTCTGGCGCGCGTGTTACATTGGGTAGAGAAGGGGTGGCCAGAAAAAGATGATGATGAAACATTCAGGACATTCCAGAACCAGCAAACAGAACTATCATTACAAAAAGGTTGTTTACTATGGGGAGATAGGGTTGTTTTTCCAGAAAAATTACAAGGGAAGGTATTGGACTTGTTACACGAGGGGCACTCGGGCATCGTTAGAACAAAAGCCCTGGCCAGGAGTTACACCTGGTGGCCAGGGATGGACAAACAGATCGAAGCTTGGGTGGCAGCATGCAAACAGTGCCAAGAAACCAGGCCGAGCCCTCCCACCACACCAATCCTGGAATGGGAAACCCCCAGGGGACCATGGTCCAGGATTCACATCGATTTTGCCGGGCCCATGAAGGGACACACATTCCTTATCACGGTAGATGCTTACTCGAATTGGTTGGAGGTAAGCAACATGAAAACCACCACCACGGAGGCCGTCACCAAGGAACTCAGCAAGCTGTTCACAACCCACAGCCTCCCAGACATCATCATATTGGATAACGAGCCCCAATTCACCTCACTGGAATTCAAAAAATTCCTAGCGGAGCAGGGAATACGGCATGCACTGACAGCACCAGTGGTGAATGGGAGGGCGGAGTGAATAGTTCAATTTAAAAAAAAAAACAATCCCAAAAAATAGAAACTGGGGAAATCCAAAAAAAATAAAATAAAATGCTTTTTATACAACACATAACCCCAAACACGACAACCAACAAAAGCCCGGCAGAGCTATTAATGGGGAGGAAATTATGGTCCCCACTCGACAGACTACACCCCACATACAACCCAGAAAAAACCCCAAACTCTTCAAGCAAACACCGAACATTTACACCAGGCGACGCGGTATATGCAAAGAACCTTACCGGGGACCCACTCTGGGTACCAGCAACCCACTCTGGGTACCAGCAATAACCCAAGTGACAGGTCCCCACTCATACCGGCTACAGACAGCCAAAGGACAAGCATGGAAGAGACACATCAATCAATTAAGATCGAGAACCTACATGGTAAATACAACCGTTACGCAAACACACACAGAAGAAGAAACCTCAGGAGGAAGGGGAAACTCAGATACCAACCAAGAGGGGAGGGGGAACCCAGAAAACCAAAACAACCACCTCCCACAAAAAGAAAACCAACCATAATCACCAGCAGAACCACCGACGAAGGACCAACTCGAAGCCTCGCCTGGAAGGAGCAGCCCAGCAAGCTCAACCAGCCCAGAAAGACCAAGCGGGAACAGCAGGACCAGCAGCTCAACCAACCCGGGTAGACCGGGAGGGAGCTGCAGCGAAAGGCCGGGCCCAACCTTCCAGGCAGTTCCATCAGGAAGGCAAGGAGCAACACAGAACCCGTCCGAACTGCTCGCAGATCAGACACCAACTTACCTGTGCAGGTCCAGTAGACAAGTACGGAGCCCCGCCTACTTACGGGACTACGTTACGTAGGACCATACCGAGAGGGGAGGGGTGTTCTGTATAGTTAATTTGCATTCTTGTAAATACACCTTCCGATTGGCTAAGACACGTGGCAACCCGATTGGCCGAGCAGACCGCAACTGATTGGCCGCGATGAATCCCCCGCAATTGGAGGAAACCGATTGCGGGGAATTCAAAGCAGTGTCATTGGCCGTGGCTTGGCCAGCTAGGTCAATATAAGCTGTGGTCTAGCCTAGCCGCCCCAAGCCGATCTCGGGACTTAATAAAAGAGCTGAACTAAGTCACGGGCTCCCGAGTTTCCTTCCAGCAACGGATGTAACAATATGTATGTCTTAAAGAAAGAAAATAATATTATTTATTGTCACTTTGATTAATTTTAATAAAGGCAGCTTTGGTGGGAGATCCGATTATTGGTCTTTGATTAATAAGTTCATACCTAGTTCTCTTACTAGTTGATAAAATAATATCCCTCATATGGAACTAAAGTATTTCTAAGTAGGCAAGTTATAAAAAATAAAATGGATATCTATTGAGCTAACAAGGAAAATTGATCTAAAAGGACGAAAACTGTTCTGAAGGGACAATTTGATTAAAGGGGCATCTGATTGCCTCATTTTCCACATTAATACAGTTTTACCACATATACAAGGGATATAAATTTAACAAAAAATAGCAAATTTCATAAGAAAGTAAATGGATACCTCTTTATTAATGTTACACTTTTTATGTGCTGCCATATAGTATCAAGCTAGAAAAAAGTGGAATAGATAGCACCACCACTAGATGGACTCACAACTGGCTGGCAAACCATACTCAACGAGTAGTCCTTAATGGGTCTAAGTCTATATGGAGGGAAGTAAGCAGTGGGATGCTACAAGGTTCTGTCTTAGGCCCAGTACTCTTCAATATCTTCATTAATGACTTAGATGAGGGAATAGAAGGGGAACTTACCAAATTTTCAGATGATACTAAGCTGGCAGGAATAGCTAACACCCGAGAAGATAGGCTCACGATCCAGATGGATCTTGACAGACTAGAACACTGGGTCGTATCTAACAAAATGAAATTCAATGTAGAAAAAAGTAAAGTCCTACACCTAGGCAAAAAAAACCAAAAGTACACATATAGAGGGATCTCGGAGTCTTAGTGGACAACCAGCTAAATATGAGCCAGCAGTGTGCAACAGCCAAAAAAGCTAATGCAATCCTAAATTGTATTAACAGAGAGATACAGTCAAGATCAAGGGAAGTACTAATACTACTCTATAAATCCTTCGTAAGACCACACCTAGAGTACTGCATCTAGTTTTATTCACCACGTTATAAAAAAGACGTTGAGACTATAGAAAAAGTACAGAGAAGAGCAACCAGGATGATTAGGGGACTGGAGGCTAAAACATACAAAGAACGGTTGCAGGAACTGGGCTTGGCTAGTCTAGCGAAGAGAAGGACCAGGGGAGACATGATAGCAGTCTTCCAATATTTGAGAAGCTGCCACAGGGAGGAAGGGGTCAAGCTATTTTCTAAAGCACCTTTAGGCCAGACAAGGAATAATGGATGGAAACTGAACAAGGAGAAATTTAACCTGGAAATAAGGAAAAACTTTCTGACAATGAGAACAATCAACGAATGGAACAGCTTGCTCACAGAAGTTGTGGGAGCACCATCACTTGAGACTTTCAAGAAGAGATTGGACTGCCATTTGTCAGAAATGGTGTAGGGTCTCCCACTTGGGTGAGAGGTTGGACTAGATGACCTACAAGGTCCCTTCCAACTCTGATTATCTGTTAAATCTGTTAAGTATACATATTGCAGTAAATCTTGAGATTTTGAGCAATATTATCTAAAATATAGATGGCTTTTTATACTGATAAAAAATCCAAAGCATCTACTGGCTCTCCTTTGCTCTGAACAAAGAAAATGTCCACTGATAAGGCTAGGAACAGAAGTCTATTGGAATACATTTTTTGGATTGAAAAGAAGTTAAGTCTCTTTCCAGGAGTTTATTTAACAGCTTCTGCAAATTAAACACAAAAACATTCTTTCAAAAGTGTGTTCATAGTTGGCAAAGTATGAGAAATAGTGGTTCAAAGCACCTCTGACATTTTAAATGTTCTATATAATTACTTCTTTTTAACTTGCAGCCTGTGGGTATAAATACATGCATAATTTTCAAAATTGAAAAGACCTACTAAGTCACCTCAAGTTCCTGACAGAAAATTATGCTGTTGAGACAGTCCAATATACAGTTTCATTGACATTGGACAAGGTTTGGAGGGCTGAAAGCTTGTAATAGAAATTTAATTTCTTTATTTCTCGTCAGGAAGAAATATTTTTGCCATAATCTTCAATTCAATATTTTTTGCCAATGGAGAGAGAGAAAGCACAGGAACACAGAAAGCACAGTTGAACTCAGTGAAAAACTCAAGACTGCTTCCACATTTTTTTTCCAATCAGTATATATCTTAAGCAGTCTGCATCAAAGTTTTACAGTATGTCCTATGATTTTCTTTTGAAACTACTTGAGAATGAATGACAGGTAGGTGATTTAGGCATCCTATCTCCATTTAATAGAGCATGGGCATATAACCAAGAACTTTGGCTTTTTGATCATCATGCTTGATCATCAAATGGCATGTCAGGAATCATGCTCTGAAAGGTGAAGGGACTATTTCAAAGAAGTAGATATTTGGGATACTAAGAATTTCATTTCATTTCATTTAAATTTTATTTTTCAATATAACAACTGTAGGAGGTGTCCAGACTGAGCCTGACAGAGTGGTCCAACACATCATCAGTCTCAAGTCTCTTCGTACCCGCAAGAGATCTAAGTCCAGACCACCTTGAATTCCTTTGATTTTCATCTGTTAGTAGTTCAGATTCTTGTAGACAGCTTAATCTTGCAATAAATCTTTACACACATGAACTCTTCATGCATCTTAAATTTCCTTTCACCAAGCATTTTAATTAGCATAAATGTAGCTTTTGTTTCAACTACTGAAACTTAATTTATTAATATAAACTTAACATATTTCCATATTGCATTTATCTGAAAAGAACTGGTCCTTCATATAGGACAATTCTATATCAGAAGGAAGAAAAAAGAAGAACATTATAAATAGAAAAAAAATCCTGGAAATCCTTGGAAGAAACTCGCCTAGGAAACTTAGAAAAAAGGAAGTTTGTTTAGGGCTTACAATTAAGAATTATAATCACCATACAAACAGTTTTTCCTTGGTTTCCAAAATAATTTTCAAAGGCAGGCATGCTTTTCAGCAGCAATGTTTGCCATCACATCAATTAATACCTACTAACTTATTTTAATGTTTTCCATTACTCTGAAGGATATTAAGTTACTTGTAGGAGAAGAGCAGCCACAGGTAGAAAGTGGAGTAAAATGTGTCATCAGTTTGGAATCATTGCTTGTCACAAGAGACCAAAGTCCATTGTGAATTCTACTGACTTTTAGTTGGCTATTATATAGATAGCAACAATACATTTTAAACCCTATGAATGCTCCTAGTTATTTGTGTCTGACAAGATTCATCCTATGCACATGTACTTATTTATAGAATATAAATTTGTCTTCCTTTTGGATAAATACGGTGTATAAAAAATAAACTAAAGGCCTTGGAATCCTAAGCAATAGCACTTGGTCCCTTGGTGTGCTAGTAACCTCTGCATAAACAAAGTGAAGCTTATTCCAATCTTGTGCATTTTGTAGTTTATCATTGTATTGCTGCATGTATCTTTGCAAAAATAATAATTTCTATTCCATTGAGAAGTGCAATTATGCATAGACTGACTTTAATATCAGTAGCTATTTCTGTTTCCACTTCTTTAAAGGTCAGAAAGCAAGAATTTACTGAGAATCTGCATGGCAGAATGGGGCTGGGGACTGAGATTGCCTGGGTTATCATTTCTCAGAATATATTTTTCTAAATTTAGACAGGTTTGAGGCAAAAGGTTGAGCTTTGAAGGGCACTAGGGTATAATTTGATGAAATGTCTTCTAATACTCATTACTTATAGTAATGATTTCAAATATGCATAATTCTACCTATTATTATAAGAATGGAAAATTATTATTTCAGTATTTGTAATAATTGTACTGTTATTCTATATCTAGGTTTGTAAACATATTGAAAGCATAATTTTCTCAGCATTTGGTGGTATCTCAATCAGAACAATGCTCTCAAGACTCCAAACAATATCCTGATTTAATATTTAGTAATAAGCTTTTATATTATTTATTTTAACAGATCAATAACTGAAGAATCAAGAGGGGTAAAAAGAAGTAAAATATATAATTTTTTTATATTTAGCAATTTTAAGTTTTAATTAGACATAAAATTATCTGAAATTGTTGTCTTTGAAATCTATTTATTAAAGAGAAAATTAGAAATAGAGGTCCAAAATTCATATAATTAGGTTTACATGTATATGCTGTTCAAAAAGGGGTTTATGCAGCACATATGTGGAAGGAACTTCATTAGAATTAAATTGTATTTTAATTTTTAAAAATCTACATTGTCTTAATTTACAATAACTTAAAGTACATGGCAGTTCATTCGTGATGGTGAGTTGGATGTTGAGTTGTGGGTTGTGTGACTTACTTTTGATACAATCAGCATGGTAGTCAATGTATAGTACCTTCTCTCCATTGTCTAGATATCTTTTGAGTTTTGTGTGGAGTTCACAGGAGTGGATTCTTTGCAGTATGGATAAGTCTGGTCTTGAGTGAAGTTTTTTATGGTTGGGATTGGTTTTTACAATGGTGTTTATTGTATGAATGAATCTACATTTGCTGGACTCATTTTTGCAAACAAGTCTCCAAAATCTTGGAGCCACTGAGCTGTCATTGTATTTGAACTCAGGGCTATCTCTGGTTATTTCAATGATATCTTCAGGAAAGATGTTTGTTGTATTTGAGTTGCTTATGATATTGCAAACTTTGGTGATGTTGTCTTATTCATTGGTGTTTTCAAGACCAAATAAGATGGCATTTGGATGTTTCTGATCATGTTCCATGATGTCTCTGATGAGTAAGGGGATATCATTTGTGGAATCATTTGATGGGATAGTAATTATTTGTGGATGTGGTTTGGTGGTTATTTTTGGTTATAATAGTTATTATAGTTGAGGTAGGCATTGTGGTAGTGGTTGTTGAGTTGGCATTTGATTTTGAGCTGATTAGTATTCGCTTATCTGTGCTGTATTTTTTTTTAAGAGAGATTAGGCTTGCTTGTATAGTTGTTTCAAAACTTGTTGCTAAGCGTTCTTCTATTGAGTGAATGAGTGATTCTATGCTATCAACTCTATCAGGCAGGGTACTTAGTTTGTTTAGCTTAGGAAAACATGGTGGACATAGACAAGGAAATATATCTGATGATTTTAGGAGATCAGCTAGGCAAGGTGGGCTTGATTGTCACAAAGATGGCATTTGATGTTATTTTCTTTGGGCTTTGAATTTAAGCTTCTACTCCTGTGCAAGAACATATCTTTTAATATTCTATTGGCTGTTGTCAGATTCCTATGGAGTCTTGTAGGGTCATGTAGGGGTTATAGCTGGCTCTATAGGCAAAAGAGGAAATGCAAATCCTAGGTGCTTGTCTGAGCTAATCTGGTCAACCTCTGGGTTATTGTTTATCTAATCTCCCAGGTTTCTGTGAGTTTGAAGTTTGGACTGCAATGAAGGGGCTTGTGTTCTGAAAGGGTGTTTGGGCAATTCCTATTGTGGCTAATGGCTTTTGTCTGCGTTGGATCTTGGGTGAGGAGTTACTTATTAATCCTACCAATCTGTGAAGGAGTTTCTAAATAAATTCTTGAATGGATTACCAAATCTGTATTTCTAAAATCAGTTTCTGCTTGGGAGCAGGGAAATTGGGGCTGGTTTAAGAGCATGTTTCTCCATTTGTCCCTTTGGGGAAATATAATATCTTGCCTTTTTAATATTCCTCAAAATATTTTATTCTTCTAGTGGGGAGGGGGACTTCTCACACTTTATTTTCAGGTCCTTCAGAATCTATTTCCTGATAAGAATTCTATCTTTGTTAGTTCTTGAATATTCAGAGAAACAAGCAAGACCTCTAACTCTGGCTTCTTGGAATACCCCAAAATTAGCATGTAAAAAGATTAAATTAGGAGAAATGGATATCAGAAAAAAGTGCTACTGTTGTCACTCAGTTTAACAATGAAATGAAGCACAAAAGGTAATTGCATTATTTTAGTACTTGAAAAATTGGAAATGCAATGATTACATTGGTTTGCCTGCTTTTAAATTTCATTAATATAAAAAAGCTTATATGGTCACACATACAAAAGCTTTTTCCTGGTTACATTGCTCTGCAACCAGTTTGTTCATATCCAGTGGCTTTCTGGTAATAAAATATTCACCATGCCTCTGAAAATGCCAGTCACAGCCGCTGGCAAAACATCAGGAAATCTGTTATCTAGACCATAGTCACTGAACCTTGAAGCCCAACATTGCCTAACAATATTAGGTCATATTCACAAAGTAGCATTTCCTAGGTAAACAAATATCCCATATAATAGGGATGCTTCTAATTTATAAAATACAAAAGTAATTATCACTGAGGAAATTTAATTTATTTCTTATGGGAACTAAGGGATAATACTAACAATTTTGCAAGCAACTGGCTTGCTATGGTCTGTCTTGGGTTTTGTTTTCCCTTAGCTAAATGCTAGATTACTGAGGTAAAAAATAAAAGCATGTATTATACCATGCAAATATCAGTCATCAGTAATCTTGTCAAGCTCATGTATATTTCTGATTCATTTTAGTGAAATACAGTAAGAAAACCAGTTATATGACTGTGTCCCTGGTTATATTCTCTACAACATACAATGTCCTACACTTAAAAAGAAAGATACGATGACTTTCACATTCATCTGTATTTGAATATTGAAATCATACAAAATTAAGTTGGCCTTGGTTTCATTACATATTCAGACCAAGTTTGTAGAAAGGTTTTTTTTCTGATTCATAAATCTTGCAAGCAAGCCCATTCTGATCTCTGATTTTGCATCACAGTCATGCAAAATTCATTACTTTCTAAAGATGCTTGACACAAAAGTATGTAACAGTAGATAATTTTACACATTTTGGATTTCAGAATTGTAGGTAAGGATAATAACTGAAATTCAAAGTAGAAACCACAAGAATTTGATTTAAAATATTCACCTGCCTTAATATACATTGATATATTTAAAACTTTGGTAAATTGAAATTGTATGAATGGCTAACAATTTCTACAGTCTCTCTGTAACTGCCTAGTAATATATGCCAAGGTCAATAACACCATAACCTTATAGGAGTAAGCAAGGTGAAAAATCTATATGAAACACTATCTGGAACACATACATGTCAATGTCTACAGAAAGAAAATAATATAAATGCAACATGTGTTTCTTAAGTATGGATTTTTAGTTTAAATATGCCTACAGTTAAATAAAGGCAATTGTAGAATCTAATATTGAAAATTATCTGAAAAAAAGATTAAGTAGAAGTAAGTTTAGTAGATCCATCAGCAAGAATCAAGCAGAAAAGAGTGAATAAAAAGGACAAACCTGGAGAAGGCGGAGCTTCGTTTCGGCGATACAGCTGTGATCTCGGGGCTCTGAGATCGCAGCCGATATTTTCACCCCTGGTCAGTCCCAGCAGACCTAAACCGTCCCGTAGAGATGGGGATTGAGAAGGGTACTGTTCCAGGATCCCAGAGATATCGCAAAATCTCTGGTTTGATCCGGAAGAAGCCCTTTTGCTGGCGGCGGAGAGGCAGCCTCCATAGCTGCTGAAATCGGGACAGCTCCAGAAAGAAAGTGGCTGGAGTGAAAGTGTATCGGCTGGGTGAGAAAAACTCTTTTGTGTTGTAAATTCGCTGAGGTTGGAAAGGACATCCTGAACAAAGAAGAAATCTGTGAGACTTTTTTTTTTTTTGACTGAAATTGTCTGAGCGGCGTTTTTTAAAGTGATGTCAAATTGAGGCTTGGGTTTTTTTTTTCTTTTCTCTATATTTTTTTGGGGGGGATTTTAGTGTGACTTTGTAGGTAACCGGATTGAATTTTCTCTTATATATATTTTTATGCTCCCTTTGATTTTTTGACTTTCTTTAGGATAGAGGCTCCCTTTGGCTATTTTTTTTTTTGTTTCTGTATATATTACTCCTTTTTTCTGGCTGGGGGGGGAGGAAGAGCATTAAGAAACTTTGCAACACTGCCAACTAGAGGCTTGAAAATATTTTATTTGAATTGGAGAGAATTGCAAAAAGACCTCTTCTCAAGGACATTTTAACGTGATAAGATAGAGGTAGAGCACAGAAAAATATTATTGCAGGTGCTTTCCTGGACTGTTATCAAGAACACTTGAGGTTTGGCTTTGAAGCTGCTGGAGAAGAGAGTCATAACAAGAGCCTTGGATAAATAAATAAAGTGCAGTGTGCTTTCTTATATATACCCCATTCGCTAGCCTTTTTTAAATTTCAATTCTAGTAATATTTTTATTTCTGCCTTATTTTTTAAAGGGAAAGCCTCAGAGTTTTTTCTTTATTTTTCTTTTCTTTTTTATTGGGACTTTTTTGCTTTTCCTATCTATGTTTTTGGACCACTTTGTTGTTGTTGTTGTTTTTTGATTATTGAGACTTTTCAACTGGATTAAGGTGTGAAGAATCTGGGAACTTTTTGTTTTTTCTCTTTTTGCTTTTTTTTTTTTTTTTTTTGCTCTTAATCAATATTATTATTTTTGGATTTGTTTGTTTTTCTCCTTTCTATTTTTTCCTTTTTATGGTGGACTACTTCGTAATTGGATTAGGGTCTTGAAGAACCTGAAGATCTTTCTTCTTCCTTTTTTCCTGTTTCTTCTTTGGTTTTGTGTCTTTTACTATTGGAGTTTTCCATTTTGGATTATAATTGGCTGCTCTACCAGTTGGATTAAAAGTCAAGAAGAATTTGAAGCTTTGGAAGCATTGAAATGAGCAGGAAACCAATACCATCTGGCATTTCTGCTTCTACCTCTGCTTCCCCACCAGCTGGAGGACAACGTTTAATTCAGACAATGTTGAAGCAGGATAAGGAACAAGAAAGAGTAACTTTACAGATGATTATGCAAGAAATCCAAGATTTCAAGACAAAATCAGACATCATTGAACAAAGAACAGGAAATATTGAACAAAGAACAGAAAATATTGAACAAAGAACAGAAAATATTGAACAAAGAATAGAGAAGACTGATGAAAAAGTGGAAAACATTAAACAAATGATGGTCAAGTATGAGGAGAGATTTCAAAAAATTGAGGAAGAAGGAAAACAAAGAAGATTGGAAATATTGACAGTAGATTAACAGCGGTTGAACAAGAAAAAGGTGGGATGTTGAGGTGGGAGATGGAAAGGTCAGAATTTTACCTCAGATTTCAAAATATAGAAGAGGAAAAAGGAGAAAACTTGGCAGCGGTAATGATAGAAATTTTGGCAGATGCTTTGGAAATTACAGAGGAAAAGATGATAGATGGAATAGATGAGATATATCGAGTCTATACAAGGTATGCGATGAGAAATAAATTACCCAAGGAAGTCCACATTAGATTTACCAAAAAATCCATTAAAACGCAAATATTACAAGTAGTAAGAGAGAAAACATTGAAATACAAAGGTAAAGAGGTTGTGGTTTTAAAACAAATACCCAGAAGAGTGAGAGAGATTAGAAGAGAATATCGATTTCTGACCAAAATGCTATTGGAAAACGAAGTGAATTATAGATGGCTGATTCCAGAAGGACTAATGTTTAGGTGGCAAGAGCAGAGATATAGAATTGATTCAATTGAGAAAGCAGAACTTTTCCATGCAGAATTTTTTGGAGGAAGAAGAGAGGAGGCAGAGAAAGAGGTCTCATTAATTGAGTTTCAAGAGGAACAACTGGAGACTGAAAAAGAGAAAGGAGCAATAGGGGGACAGATGGATAGCAAAGAACAGCGTGAAGTGAGATCCACGAGAGCGGTTAGACCTAAATATAAAGCATAATCATGGAAGAAAAAAAAACTGATTACAATGAATATAAATGGGCTTAATTCAGCTGTTAAAAGAAGGAAAACTTTTCATAAATTAGAGAAATTAAAATTTGATATAATTTGTCTACAAGAAGTTCATATTAAAAAAACAACATGAACAATTGTTAGTACAGCCAAAATTGGGGAAAATATTTACTTCTTTGACTCAATGTAAGAAAAGAAGAATGGTTCTATACATTAAAGAGGCTATCCCAGCAAAATTGATTTACACGGATGAAGATGGAAGAGTATTAATGGTGCAAATAATGGACAATAATATAAAAATACTCTTGATTGCAATTTATGCTCCGAATGATAATCAAGAAGAGAATGGATGGAGAAGGAATTGGCTTTTTTCTTCAGAGAAAATAAAAAAGAAGATACTTCAACGCAGAATGTGTGGGATACAATGAAGGCATACGCTAGAGGTTTGATAATAGATTATACAAGAAAAAAGAATATTAGGAAAAGGCAAGCTTCTAAGGCCTTGGAAGATGAGTATAAAATTCTTGAAAAAGAATTTCAGAAAATGCCACAGAAAAAAGATATTATATTGAAGCTGGATGCAATTAAACATAAAATGGAATTAATAGAGAAAGAAGAACTGGCACAGAAAATCAGAAACTCTAAACAGAATTATTTTGAAGATGCAAATAAACCAGGTAGATGGCTAGCATATAAACTGAGAAAAGAGAAGGAATCAAGAAAAATATTGAAGTTAATAGATGAACAAGGCCAAGTTTGTTATGGGAATAAGGAGAAAAAAGAAATTATTCGAGATTTTTATGGGCAACTATATAAACAAGAGAATATTGATGAGGAAAAAGTCAAACAGTATTTACAGGAAGCTAATTTACCGAAGATACCTAAAGAGACTGAAGAAATGCTAGAAAGCAATATAACAATGATGGAACTAAATGAAGCATTTAAGAGACAAAATAATGGGAAAGCACCGGGTCCAGATGGGCTTCCAGCAGAATTCTATAAAACATTTCAAGAATCATTGAGCTTCTCATTGTTAGAAGTTATGAATGAAGTTATGTTAAAAAAGATGATACCCAAAACATGGTCAGAGGCTAATATTACACTTATACCGAAGGAAGAGACTGACCCACTGCAAATTAAGAATTATAGACCTATTTCTTTATTGAATGCAGACTATAAAATCTTTGCTTCAATCTTAGCAGAAAGACTTAAAAAATATTTAAATAATTTTATTCACCCCGATCAAAATGGATTTCTGCCAAAGAGACAAATTAGAGACAATATGAGAGTAATCTTGGACACTTTGGAATACTATGAGGCTCATCCTGAAAAGCAAATGGCTTTGATATTCCTAGATGCTCAAAAAGCATTTGACAACGTGAACTGGAGATTTATGTTATTATTATTGGAGCAGATGGGTTTTGCTAAAAAATTTATTCAAGCAATAGAAGCCATATATAATAAACAGACAGCAAGGGTAATGATGGAGGGGGAACTTACAGATTTTATTAATATAAGGAAAGGCACAAGACAAGAATGCCCCCTATCTCCTTTGCTATTTGTGTTGACCTTGGAAGCGTTGAATAGAAATATTAGGGATGATAAAAGCATAAAAGGAATGAAAATTAAGAAGGAAGAATTTAAGCTACAAGCTTTTGCTGATGATTTAGCTTTTATTTTGGAAGACCCGCTAGAAACAGCTCCAAAGTTATTGGAAAGGATAGAGACATATGGAGAGGTGGCTGGTTTGAAAATAAATAAAGATAAAACAAAGATTTTGACAAAGAATATGCTATTGAGACAGAGAAAAGAACTGGCAGATCTTTTGAAAATTCAAGTTACAAATAAGGTTAAGTATCTGGGGATATATTTGACAACAAGATGTAGCACAATAAAGGAGAATAATTATATTAAACTTAAACAACAGATAACTACAGATTTGAAGAAGTGGGAAAACTTGCAATTGTCATTAATAGGGAGAATTTCAACAATTAAGATGAATATTTTACCTAGAATTTTATTTTTGTTTCAAACAATACCAATTAGGCTTGGAAAAGACTATTATGAAGATTTAAATAAAACTATGTTGAAGTTTATATGGCAAGGTAAAAAAGCGAGAATAAAGCTAAAGCTTTTGCAAGACGCTAGAATTAGAGGAGGTTTTGGCCTGCCTAATTGGGAATTGTACTATCAAGCTGCAAGTTTGATGTGGGTCAAAGAATGGATAACATTAAGGAAACATAGGTTATTGACATTAGAAGGGCAAGATTTGCTGTTGGGCTGGCATGCTTTTTTATGGTATAAGAGAACTAAAACACAAGGTTATTTTAGAAGACATTATGTACGGGAGTCTTTGTGGTTAAATTGGGAGAAGATAAAAAGACAATGTTATTTGAAAATTCCAGTTTGTTTATCGACCATTGAAGCATTTTCCTATCCTATAATCTACAAGAAGGAACAAACAGTTAGATATGGGGAACCTTTGGATGAAAAGGGTGAACTTAAATCGATCCAAAATTTAGAGGAACAAGGTATAAGGATGAATTGGTTTTCATATGCACAAATACATTCAAGGTATGAAGAAGATTCCAAAACGGAGGGATTTTATGATAAGCAGACTGATTTAGATAAGATCTTGATGGGTACTGATGAGAAGGTGATTAAAAAATTATATGGTTATTTACTGGGAATGAAATTAGAGGAAGAACAAGTCAAAGAAACTATGATTGTTTGGGGGAAGAATTTTGGATATGGGATTGATTTAGAGAAATGGCAAAAGTTGCGGTCCCAAAATTATAAAATGACAATGTCAACAGCATATAAAGAAAACTTGTATAAGATGTTTTACAGGTGGCACTTTCCCCCGACAAGAATAGCAAGAATGTTTAAGAACAAATCTGAAAAATGCTGGAAATGTCATCAGATACCCGGCTCGTATTACCCTATGTGGTGGACTTCTGAGGATGCTAGAAAATATTGGACTATAATTCGCAAGTGGTTGGAAAAAATGACAAAGAAACAGATAGACTTGAAACCAGAGATCTTCTTATTGGGAATTTTACCTGATATATATAGTAAAGATTTGAAATACCTGATTGTAAATGTAGTAACAGCGGCCAGGATTGTATTTGCTAAAAATTGGAAGAATGAGAAAATACCATTACAGGAAGAAATTATTAAGAAAATATTGGAATGTGCTGAGATGAGCAGATTGACATTTGAAATTAGAGAGCAAGAGGATAAACAATTTTATGAAATTTGGGATCTTTTTTATAAATGGCTAGATGATAAAATACGATAATAGAATATTTTAGATAGTAAGAAATATCTTTATCTTGCTATTTTGCTATTATTTTGTTATTTGATATTATATTTATAAAGGTTTTTTTTTAGGATTGATTTGGTATGATTATATGATTTGTTGAATAATCTGGTTAAAGTATTGTTAGCTCATAAAGCATGAATGATTAAAAGTATAGTCAAAAACTTTTTTTTATTTTTTTTAGTGATGATAGGATATATAAGTTTGGATTGAAAATATAAGTTGTTATGTAACATAATTGTAACTGGGACTACAGAATGAATGCACAAAAATGATGAACCAACTGACACACTGGATGTACATACGAGAGTTGAATGTTTTAATGTTTTGTTTGTCTTGTTTGTTTGTGGAAAATTAATAAAATTTTCTTTAAAAAAAAAAAAAAAAGGACAAACCTAGATTTGAACAAGAGAGAGCAAAAGAAAATTCTGACTCAATCCACTTATTTGTTGTCTGTATTAAACCTAAACCTTGCCAATAAATTCTTGTATTGCCTTCATGCTTTAATGGCTTAATAGCCTATTTTATGAATGAAATGGAGTTATTTATCTTTGTTCTCACTTTTGTTAAACTAATGGACATGGGTAAAGCTGCTGATCTAGTCTGCTTTTCAGTTTTTTTTCTTCTGTTCAATCATGTCCAGTTCTCCAAGATTGCTTCAGCAAGCCCCTGCAGCTTACTTGGCATGGTTTTCCAGAGGTGATATGCGATTACCTCCTTCCTAGAGTTGGTTAAAGCAACTACAGGTCTTAATTATTTTTCTAGCTTGCAATTGTTTGGGGGAGAAAAACTCCTTGAAATTTCTCATTATTGTTGTTGTCAGGCCTATAAGGTAGGAGCTGACAATTGTTGATCAAACATTAAGTCATGTTTGGCTCTTCATGACCCCATAGACCAGGGATGTCAAACTCACATCATCACAGCAGCATCACGTGACATATTGGGACTTTCCTCCCCCCTTTGCTAAACAAGGCATGGGTGTGGCCAACATGTGACACATCCGTCCCACAGGCTGTGAGTTTGACAACACTGCCATAAACCATAGTTTGCAAGGCTCCACTATTCTCTATTGTCTCCTGGAGATGTCTCAAATTAATGTTCATTGTTTTGATGACACTCTCTAAGCATCTCATTCTTCATTATCCCCTTCTCTTTTTTCTTCAATCTTTTCTGTTGTGAATAAATAAAAGTGCTTGAATAAAGATTGTTGAAACCTTAAAGTAAAGTGCAGGGTTCTGGCCCTGCACTTCTGATTGGCCGATAATAGTGATATCGGATTGGTCCGTTCAGGAGAATCTGATTGGCTATTAACAAGCCTTTCTCATTGGTTAAAAGAGTTAACGTTCCTGTGTTTTCATTGGCTAAATACCCAAGAGCTTGCCTATATAAAGGGGGCTGTTGTGGCCATTTTCAGAACTTTTGCACCATGTTAAATAAAGAGTTGAAGTTCACTGTTCATCGACTCGTCTCCACTTCTTGCGCCATGCACAGAACATATCACTGGCGATGAGGATGGGATGTGCAGACGTCAGAGCTGACTGAACACTACAGAGCGATAACTGAGCATGTGGCTGAAACGAACCAACAGCGGAAAAATGTCCGGCAGCGTCATACCACCTGCTCCATTTGACCCAGCACAAGAAGACTGGGATTCATATATGGATCGCTTCCAGATGTTTCTGGAAACCAACAATTTGAAGGATGCCACTACTGGAAAGAAACAGGTGGTATTCCAAACTCATTGTGGACCGAACGTATTCAAGATGGCCAAGGCACTAGCAAAACCGGCAGAAGTGAAGTCCATGGACTGGGACGTCCTCGAACCCCTGCTAAGGGCCCACTATGCACCGACCGTATCAACGCTCGTTAGAAGGCATGAATTTTACCAGAGAGATCAGCGGAAGGGCGAAAGTGTTGCCAATTTCATAGCTGATCTCCGGAATCTGGGAGGCCTATGCGGTTTGTTGACTTCGAAGAAGACCCGAGAGACCGAATAGTACTGGGATTAGATGCACCAGGCATGCAGAGTAAGCTGATGGCGAAAGGCGACATTAGCCTTACAGGTGCCATCGCTGACACTTCTGCAGCAGAAGCAACCAGGAAGTCGGCTGCCTGAATGCGCTGCACCCACGCCCCACTTCGCCAACTCACCCACGAAGTTTCACCTCACTGAGAAGAACAGGCAATGACAGCCCACCACGAGGACCTTGAATCGTCATCAGAAAACGATGAAGAAGAGGTCAACCGGTTCCAGTCTGAATAAGACCAACGCCAGAGATCGCAATACCAATGCGCTGATTGTGGGGCAAACCACCCCCAATCAGACTGCAAATTCCTCGACGCGCTCTGCCATGTGTGCGGGAAAAGAGGCCACATCGGACAGGTCTGTAGAAGCAAACAAGGACCCAGCCAGCCCCTGAGGGGAGCTAACTATCACCAGTCTACAGGAAGCTGTCCTGTAAAGTGAGAACCCTTGAACCACCAATGGAACAACTACTCCTACAGAAACAGACCCCTAAACCACTCAACAAAGCAAGAAGAGGCGCACCAAACTATTATGATTGGTCACGCCTCATCACTGGATGCCAAGAAGATCCAGGTGAAGGTGGCCATTGAAAACCAGCCTTGTATGATGGAAGACGATTCAGGATTGTCTCTTTCGATGGTTTCCTGGAAGACCCTCAAGCAACTCATCCCTACCATCCGGCAACAAGACCTCCGATTCCAAAGAATCATACTCAAAGATTATCAGGGAAATCGAATTCCAGTCGTTGGATCCAGCCAAGTCCGTGTCTCATTTAAAAATTGTACTGCATCTCTACCCTTGACTGTAGTCAACAGGGATTGGCCTAGCTTGTTAGGCCTCCAATGGTTTGCTCCACTTGGAATTGAAGTAGCCGGCATTCACCGAACCAGCAGCAACAACTGGGAAGAGGCTCTCATCCAAGAATTCCAGGATGTCTTTGCAGATAAACTAGGCGAGTCCAAGGGGACCCTGATATCATTTAACCTCAACCCCAAAATAGCTCCCATCCATCTTAAGCCTCCTCGAGTTCCATTTGCCCTTAAACCAAAGATTAACGAGCAGCTTGATAAATTAATAGCCCAGGGGGTTTTAGAACAACCAATCATTCTCCCTGGGAAACCCCGATCGTGACACCCATCAAGCTGGATGGATCGTTAAGAGTTTGTGGGGACTACCGAGCCATCCTGAATCACTCCCTGCAGCAAAACACTTACCCGGTACCGGTGGTGCAACACCTTCTCCATTCCCTGGGAGGCGGAAAAGTCTTCACTAAACTAGATCTAGCCCTGGCATACCAACAACTGCCTGCAGACAAAAAAACGGCAGAGGCCCAAACGATCGTTACGCACCGAAGTGTGTTTAAACATAACCGACTCCAATTCAGAGTAACCGTGGCCCCGGGAATCTTTCAAAGTTTGATGGAAAGACTATTACAAGGGATAAAAGGCATTGTCCCCTATTTTGATGATGTTTTAATTGCTGCTCTGACTCAAGAAATACTAAGGGAGCACCTGGGGTTGGTTCTTCAGAGATTTAAAGACTCGGGTCTCAAAGTTAAAAAAAACAAGTGTCAACTATGTACGGATCGAGTAGAATTTTTAGGATATTTAATAGATAAACAAGGCATTCACCCCACCGATAGCAAACTTGGGGCAATCAAAAATGCCCCAAAACCCCACAATAAGGCTGATCTCCAAGCTTTCCTAGGCCTTATCAATTTTTATAACGTCTTTTTGCCTCACAAAGCAACCGTAGCCAAACCCCCTACATCGTTTATTAGACAAAAAAGCAACCTGGGTTTGGGGGCACCGAGAGGAACAGGCGTTTCAACAAGTAAAAAACTTATTGACCTCCGACATGCAGTATAATGAAACTTTGCCTTTAACTGTTACTTGTGATGCATCACCCTTCGGAGTGGGCACCATTTTGAGCCACGTTTTACCAAACGGAAGCGAAGCCCCTGTTGCCTATTTTTCAAAAACGCTATCAAAAGCAGAACGCAATTACAGTCAAATCGATAAGGAAGCTCTTGCTATTGTATCTGCTGTTAAACGATTTCATGAATATATTTATGGGCGAGCTTTCACTATAATAACTGACCACAAACCTTTACTGGGAATAATAGTGGGAGATAAACCTTATATATTATCTCCCAGAATGACTCGCTGGTCAGAATTCTTGGCTGCCTATAATTATAAGTTGCAACACCGCCCGGGGAAAGCCATTCCCCACACTGATGCATTGAGCCGTGCACCACTTCCAGAAACCGTTGACAACCCTGCTCCGACCGTCACAACACTGCAGATCGAGACACTCCAAAAACTGCCTTCCCCAACAAGACTCTGGACAAATACCGGGAGGACAACGTAAATCAAATAGACAATCAAAACAACCTGCCTACCTCAAAGACTACGTTACCACACCCCTTAAACGGAACCCAGGGGGAAGGGGTGTTGTGAATTAATAAAAGTGCTTGAATAAAGATTAACGAGCCTTTCGCATTGGTTAAAAGAGTTAACGTTCCTGTGTTTTCATTGGCTAAATACCCAAGAGCTTGCCTATATAAAGGGGGCTGTTGTGGCTGTTTTCAGAACTGTTGCACCATGTTAAATAAAGAGTTGAAGTTCACTGTTCATCGACTTATCTCCACTTCTTGCGCCACGCACAGAACATAACATTTCCTAACATCAGAGTCTTGGTAATCTTTGGTAATTAGCATTACCAAAACTTTTGAGCAAACAACTACTTTGCTATTGTCTATTTTGAACTTAATTTTCCCTGAATTAAATGATGCATTACTGAGGTAAGAAATGATAAAGATGGAGTGGGAGGGGGGAATCTTCAATATCATCTTAATTGAATAGAATATAATTGAATTATAAGTCAGAAACCGTTAAAGCTTTATGTTTTGTTTATTATGTACATTTCTGTGATAATAATATAATATGTCATTGTAGATTTTCATTGCCTCAAATTAAAGGTATGTTCAAACCAGTTTTCTACTTTAGAGAAAAAAATCAGAGTATTTGTTCTTTCATCAGTGACGATGGATAGATGATATATATTATTTGTCAGGACTACTGTTCTCATATGTCACTTGCTAGTGACAAAGATTGACAAATTACCATGATTTTGATGGTTTAAATAAGTGCTTCTTTCAGTGTATAAAAACCTGATTTGTCTTCTGCTTATCCAGAAGTTTATTAATCCCAGGATTATTTGTCATGCAAAATAATGTCAAACATTAACCAGTGGGAATTAAACATATTTAAGAGTTTTCTTCAATCTCCATTTAATTTTTATCCAGTAATATTTCTATGAATAATATTGATATTTTAGGGGATCTCCTCCACCTTCCAAAATAAACAGTTTTGTAGATAATTGTGCAAACTGGGTTTTCTTTTCTTGAGGGAAGAGAAATATTTTATGTGAAGTTTTGATTCAGTTCTCGGTTCTATTAACATGACATGTTTGATTTAAAAAAAAAATTCTCTTAACTAAAGCCTAGTAAGAAAATTCATATAAGTGATGCCTAGATGCCTAGATATTAAGATAAATATATGTAGTTATAGGAACCTTAGTGGCACAGTGGTTAAAGTATTGTACTTCAGGCTATTTCTGCTGACTTTTGGCTGCCTGCAATTTTGGCAGTTCAAATGCCACCAGGCTGAAGGTTGATTTAACCTTCAATCCTTCCAAGATGGGTAAAATGAGGATCCAGATTGTTGGTTGACTCTATAAAACCACTTAAAGAGGGCTATAAAGTGGTTTATAAGTCAAAGTGCTATTGCTATTGTTAGGTCCAGGACTCCATTTTAGAATATGATTCATCTGACAGATTTATTTTACCTTCTTTTGTACATGTTCATGTCACATGCATGTATAAATGACAATTTAGTCATGCAACTATGATTGCTACCTTGCCTGCTCCTTGTTGTGCTTGCTGCTGACACTGGGTTTAATTCCATTCTTTTCCAAGTCTCTTTTCCATAAATAAACTTTGAACTCAGTTGTAATCTTTGGCATACAAAAAAAAAAAAAAAAGGTTCATGTTATTGCATTTTTTGCTATCATTGAATGGATACTACCACCATTGAATATTCAGATATTCTGCATGTTTGATTGGACAATCCTTTATTATCCAAATTTCTTGATCAAATAGATTCCAAATTATCTTAGAGAATAAGGAGGCTGATCTTTATGGAAATGTTCAAGATCCTTCACAAAAAAGAGAGTGAAACACATTTTAAGTCCACTGTAGAAAGAAAATATTCAGAGGCGGATTAAACATAACTGTCCCTATTTCACTGAACCTAAAGGAGGAGGAGGAGATACAGCATAATGAGGCTTGCAAGATTGATGTCAGCCCCCTAAGGAGACCAAATCAAGAAATCAACTCCACAGGAAAGCTAAAACTGCTTTTATTGAGACTGGGTATAATAATTAACTCCTCATGTGGATTGAGGAGATATCTGTCTGAATCACTTGGCATACCTTCTTCTTTTGGACAAGCCATGTTTTTTCCCCTTGTTCCTTTAGTAATGGATGTAGTCCAGCTCTGTCAAGGTCATCTTCATTACTCTCTACAATATGAGCTTCATTATAGTGTCATCTATTCTTTTTTTCCACAACTAGTACTATCACACCAATGCAATAAAAAAGAAACAATTTCTGGATGGAGCATAGATAGACAATATTCTTAACTTTTTGATCCCGTCTAGTGGTCATTCAGATTTTTGCAGACCTACTTCACTCCTGGAGTATATTGTTTAACTCCCAGTGACTGTGGGTGGTTTATAGGTGAAATGTATAAAAGCAATAATAAATGTACCATATGAAAGTAAAAGAATAAAAGATGGTAAAGATGAAAACTCTGGGCAGGAACAACAATAACAACCATAAAAACAGAGCTATGCAACCTAAAGGAGATTTCATTTGTCCTTGACAGATGCTTAATTCACATGAGGACTTCATTATTATACCCAGTCTCAATAAAAGCAATTTTAGCTTTCCTGTGGAGTTGATTTCTTGGTTTGGTCTACTTAGTGGGTCTACTTAGTGGGGACCATCTTATGGGTAAGTTTAATATTACTGGCAAGACATCATAGTTAATCTTTTCCTTGGAGGTTAATCACTGACAGCCTAGAGAGGTTAATCCCACTACTCTAACGGGCCAAAACTTTTCAAAGGTTATGTGATATCTGTTAAAATGCCTTCTTTCATCTAATTTCAGAAAAAAAGAAAGGAGAGAATGCTAAATACATTCTGAATTCCCAGAGAAAAGGTAGAAGATATATTAAAAAATATAATAATTCATAATTATTTTTTAATTGTAGGTGGAATAACATTCAGGCTGAATAATATACCATAGTATGCAGGTGCAGAATTTTAAAGTAAAATGCTCTTTTCCTGAAAAAAGAAAACTATGATATTAGGAATGTAATTGTCAAGTGCCAGGGAAATCAGGAGATTCAGGCAGTTCAAATGAGTACAAAGTTTTATTCCAAGATTAAGCTCTCTACAAGAATCTGAGCTACTAACTATTAAGTTCTGTGCATGGGTGCAAGGAACGGAGACGAGGCAGTGAACAGTGAACTTGTTCAACTCTTTATTAAGCATACTGAACAGAGCAATCAACTAGGGCAGCAGCAGCCCTTTTATAGGGTTGGCTGCTGTCTGATTAGCCAATGAAAACATGGAAGTGTTAAACCCTTGAACCAATGAGAGTTGGTCCGTTAACAGCCAATCAGACTTCCCAGAAAGGACCAATCCGATGTCGCTCTTATCAGCCAATCAGAAGTGCAGGATTAGAACCCTGCTTTTTACTGAAGGTTGTTAAAAATTTATTAAATGCCTTTATTAGTTCATAGGTTCCCCCTAGGTTCCATTTGGGGCGCGCGGTGACGTAATCCCATAGATATGCAGGTTGTTTCAACTGTCTATTAGATTTGCGCTATCCCACCAGTTCCTGTCTGTAGTCCGGTTTCGGTGGAACATTTTTTTTTTAACAAGTTTTATTTTCAAAACAAACAATACATAAATAGACATAAACACAAAACATAAAAGCATAAAAAATCTCTTTTCTGAAAGTTGCTTAGTCCTGGGTTAAAACTCTTGATACAGACACAAATTCAAATTCATATTCATTTTACATACCATTTCATATCTTATTAACATTTTCAATTTTCTATATAACTTCTTCTCTCCTTTAAATTTTCTCAATTTTATTTTATTTTATTTATCTCCTCTCAATTCATATCATAATATTTATTATTCTTTGTCTGTTCTATGCCAGCCAACCATTTATTTTTCTTCTTTAAAAAAAAGAAGTAGTATTTCTCCTGTACACTATATGGAGTATGATGCCTTTATCTCTTTTCCCTATATTGATAATACTTAATATAAAACACATAACATACCTTGGGATTCCATCTGGTACATTTTAAAATTATATTATATTATCAAAAATAATACAAATCTATTCATTAGTATTGATATTCATTCATATTTTAAACATTTAACTCATTGCTTTTCAATTAAATCACATACTCTTATGGGAGCCCTATTTTCCATAATTATCCCCCCCCCCACATCACATATTATAGCTATATTTCATTAAAATGTTCCTCCTCCTTCTACTTCAAATCTCATTTCACGAAGATTTTGCTAATCATTAATATTAACAATCATTTATATCTTGAACATTTTATCCATTTCAATAAGATATCATGCCTTTGTGGGAACACTTATGCTTTCCAAAGATTATTACCCCTCCCTCCACATCACAATCTTAAATCATGTTTCATTACAGTACTCTCTTTTCTTAACCAAAAATTTCAGTAATTTATGTTAAATATTTTATCACATTTTAAGTTACATATTATTTCTAATTTTCTATGATTACTTCTAAATACAAGTATAAGAATGCAGTCTTATGTACCTTTCTATAATCTCTTTAACAATAAAATGTATCCATTATCTCTAAAAAAACTTTTGCTTCTTAACATCTTGCTCCCCACCATTAGGACTTCTCATCCCTTCCTTTCTCCCTTGCTTCTTCTTCTCCTTGTCCTCTTTAACCCCTTGTCTCTCCACTTCCCTTTTGTTCTGCTTTCCCCCTTTCTGTTGTTTCTTAACACAATGTCCCCTTTTCACCTTATTCTTCTCTTTTTGGGCTGTTTTTCCAGATCTCAAAGACCTTTTTTCCTTTTTCTCTTGCTTTTTCCCTTCTCCAGTCAAAGTCATTTGTTCATCAAAGATGGCTCCTTCTTCTTCTTTGTCCCCATCATCCTCATTCTGCTTCACATAAATATAAACCACCATTTCTAAGTGTTGAAAAATAGTGCCAAGACCATCTTCCCCTCCTTGTTTTTTTCTTTCATATTTTTGATATATAAGTTTCAATTCATCCATAGATGATGCCATTGTGTAGAGAAAAAGTTTTCCCAAACAACCACCCAGATGATTTAATCAGAAGTAATTTCCAAAGGTTCCAAAATCACCAAACAATCCAAACAGACTGTTTCTTTTAGATACCTTCTTCTTCTTCACTTTCTGGGGTTAAAGTAGTCACAAATCCTTTTCAAATATATTTTTTGGAAGTTTTTAAACTCTTTGCCATTCTAGGCAATTTTCTCCTTATTTTCAAATTTGGCTCTTATTTTTTTCACTCTCCCTTCCCACTCACAGCCAAAAGGTTTTTTCTTTCTTTCTTTTTCCCCGCTGTCACTTTAGGAAAGAGAGTAGAACAAGGAAAAAACTTTCCCTTTTAGAGTATTTGCAGCTTATAACTCTCACAAGGAACAATATATACTTATCAGCCTTCCAGGTTCCAAGTCACTTTCTCCCGTCTTGTCCCGGTTAGAAGCAGCTTTCACTTTTCTTCTAGCTTTCTCCCTCCTGCACCTGCTTACCTGGCTGCAGCTTTCTTCGTGGCGGCCATTGCTGACCGCCGTTCCTCTGCCTCGGGAAAAGGGGGTTTAGCCAGCTGGGGAGGGGGTTTGTGACACCCCCAAACCCCTTGCCGGATCCCCCCTTTCTTCAGCTGCCTCTACGGGGCAGCTATATCCCCCAAATCCAGGTGGATCGGGGGAACCTTGGCGGCAAACGCAGCAGGGATCGTGCGGTCGCAAATCCCTGCCGCCACCGAAAGCTTGCAAAGTTCTCAGTGGAACGTTTTTTGATTTCTCTGGTACAGCGGTTCCGCATCCTCACAGGACGACTCGGTGCAGCTGATTCTGTCATTGTTGTCCTCCAGTCTCTGCGGGCTCGCCTCTCTTGGGGTATTTCTCTATGGCGAGGCAACCCCCATCCCTGATTCTTCTTCAGGTGATGCGCCGGGCTGCTGACTTCCATCGATTTCATCATCCAGCATCTCGAATTCAGTTCCCTCGACATCCCCTCCCCCCTCAGTTTGAGGGTCACAGGATTTGTGGGAACTGGGTTGCAACGTAGAGCGAAGCTGATCTATATGGCATTTCCATATTTTCGCATCCCTCATTTGTACGCAGTACGATCTGGGCCTGGTGGCTTGGGTTACGGTTGCTTCATCCACAACGGTTTGCCGCAAAGATTTTTAGCGAAGACTAAGTCGCCTTCGTTGAGTTTGTGGCACTTTCCGCTAGATCCACAGGGTTTCTCTGGCATGTAGGCCGGGTGGAGATGGTCGAGGTGAGAGCGAAGCCTGCGTCCCATTAACAGTTCAGCTGGCATTTTGTTGGTTACGCTGTGCGGGGTGATGTGTTGGAGTAGGAGTATTCTGTTCAGTTTGTCGTCGATGTTCCCATGGTCCATCTTGTGGAGAGTTTTTTTAAGAAATTGGACCATGCGCTCGGCCCTTCCATTGGCCGCAGGGTGCACCGGCGAGTTTAGCACATGGCGGATGCCCCGGTCCGCTAAGTATTGTTCGAACACAAGGGCCGTGAACTGGGGTCCGTTATCAGAGACTAAAACATCTGGCAGTCCATGTGTTGCAAATAGTTTATTTAATTTGTGGATGACTGAATCGGTTGTAGTAGTCTTCATCTTGTGGATTTTGAGCCAGTTGGAATAGGCATCCACTGGTAGGAGGAACGTATGTCCCTTAGTAGGTCCCGCAAAATCAATGTGGATGCAGGACTACGGCCCCCGGGGGGTTTCCCACTCCATTGGAGTTGCTCTAGGTGGGGCACTGCTGACTTCTTGGTACTTTAGACAAGTCTCCACCCAGGCTTCGATCTGCTTATCGATGCATGGCCACCACATGTAGCTTCGTGCGAGCGCTTTCATACGCACGATGCCGGGGTGACCATCATGCAATGCTTTCAAAACAGCTCGTTGTAACAGCTCTGGGACAACGACTCTGTCTCCTCATAGGATGCAGCCCTTCTGCAAGAAAAGTTCTGTTTGCTGGTTTCTGAAAGGGGTGAAGTCATCAGGGGTTTGTTCTAGTGGCCATCCTCGTTCGACCCAGCTGAGAACTCGCGACAGGACAGGATCTCGTTTCGTTTCGATAGTGATGTCTCTGGCTGTTAGTGGTGGTGAATGTAGGGTTTCAATCTGGAGTGTCGTGAGGGTTGGAGCTGGGTCGTTGACGGTTTCCAAAAGTGGGGCACGGCTCAATGCATCAGTGTGGGGAATGGCTTTCCCCAGGCGGTGTTGCAATTTATAATTGTATGCAGCTAAGAACTCTGACCAACGAGTCATTCTTTGTGACAGTATATAGGGGGTTGGCTTGCCTCCCGCTATAATCCCCAGCAAAGGCTTGTGATCAGTAATAATAGTAAAAGCTCATCCATACACATATTCATGAAATTGTTTCACAGCAGATTTGTGAGCAAGAGCCTTTTTGTCAATTTGGCTACAGTTGCGTTCAGCTCTCAATAAGGTCCTTGAAAAATAGGCAATAGGGGCCTCTCTACCATTTGGTAACACATGACTTAAAATGGCTCCAACTCCAAACGGTGATGCGTCACCCGTAATGGTTAAAGGCAAAGTCTCGTTATACTGCATTAAAACAGCATTGGAGGTTAGTAAGTTTTTCACTTGTCAGAATGCGTGCTCCTCTCGGTGTCCCCAGACCCAGGTGGCTTTTTTGTTGAGAAGTCTATGTAGGGGCTCAGCTACGGTCGCCTTCTGGGGCAAGAAGATGTTGTAAAAGTTAATGAGCCCCAGGAAAGCTTGGAGGTCTGTCCTATTCTTGGGTCTTGGGGCGTTTTTGATCACTCTTAGTTTGCTATTAGTGGTGTAAATGCCTTGCTTATCGATTAGGTACCCCAGGAACTCTACTTTCTCTGTACACAGTTGACATTTATTTTTTTTAACCTTTAGTCCGGAATCTTTAAATTTCTGGAGAACCAATCTAAGATGCCTCTCTAGTACTTCTCTATTCGGGGCCGCAATTAAAACATCATCAAAATATGGCACAACCCCCTTGATCCCTTGTAAAAGTCTCTCCATCAGACTTTGAAAAATGCCTGGGGCCATGCTTACTCCGAATTGGAGTCGGTTGCATTTCAAAGCGCCTCGGTGCATAACGATCATCTGTGCTTCCATGTTTTTTTTATCTGCAGGCAGTTCTTGGTACGCCTACGCTAAATCCAATTTAGTGAAAACTTTTCCGCCCCCCAGGGAATGGAGAAGGTGTTGAACCACTGGCACCGGGTAAGCGTTCTGTTGAAGGGCGTGATTGAGGGTGGCCCAGTAGTCCCCACAAATCCTTAATGATCCATCCGGTTTGATGGGTGTTATGATTGGGGTTTCCCAACGGGCGTGGTCAGTTGGTTCTAAAACACCCTGGGCTATTAATTTATTGAGCTGCTCATCGATCTTTGGTTTTAGGGCAAAAGGGACTCGACGAGGCTTAAGGCGGATAGGGGCTACTTCAGGGTTAAGGTTAAATGATATCGGGGTCCCCTTGTACTCGCCTAGTTTGTCTGCAAAGACGTCCTGGAATTCCTGGATGAGGGCCTCCTCCCAGTCGTTGCTTCTGGTTTGGTGAATGCCGGCTACCTCGATCCCGAGTGGGCGAACCATTGAAGGCCTAACAAACTAGGCCGGTCGTGATCGATGATGGTCAGTGGTAATGACGCAGTACGATTTTTGAATGCTACTTGGACTTGGCTGGATCCAATGACCGGAATTCGGTTCCCCTGGTAATCTTTGAGTATATTTCTTTGGGCTCTGAGATCTTGACACCAGACGGCAGAGATTAACTGTTTAAGGGTCTTCCAGGAAACCATTGAGAGTGACAACCTGAGTCGACTTCCATCACGCAAGTTTGGTTCTCAATGGCGACCTTCACTCGGAACTTCTTTGCATCTAACAATGAAGCGTGACCGATGGTAATGGTTTGGTGTGCCTCTTCCCATCTCGTTGAAGTGGCAAGTGTTTTATTTCTGTTGGAGTGTTTGTTCCATTGGTGGTTCAAGTGTTCCCGATTCACAGGACGATTCCCTGTGGTCTGGCGGTAGTTGTTTTCTCTCTGAATTGGACTGGATTCTTGCTTGCTTCTACAGACCTTCCCGATGTGGCATCTTTTCCCACAGGAATGGCAGAGCACGTCAAAGAATTTGCAATTTGATCATGGGTGGTTTGCCCCACAACCCGCGCATTGGTGCGGTAGTCTTTGGTTCCGCGGGTTGCATTGGTCGCGTTTGGACTGGAGCTGGTTGACCTCTTCCTCATCACTTTCTGATGGAGATTCGAGGTCCTTGTGGTGGGCCACTGTTGTGTGACTCTCTAGGCGAGGTGAGGTATCATTGGCGAGTTGATGGAGCGGTGCGTTGGTGCGGCGCATTCGGGCGGCCGACTTCCTGGTTGCTTCTGCTGCAGTAGCATCTTTGATGACATCGGCAAGATCAATGTCCCCTTTGGCCATGATCTTGCTCTGCGCCATCTGGTCATCTAATCCCAGAACTATTCGGTCTCTCAGAGCTTCTTGGAGGTCTGCAAACCCACAGAGGCCTCCCAGATTCAGGAGGTCCATGATGAAATCTGTGATGCTCTCTCCTTTCCGTTTGTCCCTCTGATAAAACTCATGTCTTCGGACAAGCGTTGGTGTGGCGGGTGCATAGTGGGTCTGTAGAAGGGGCGCGAGGATGTCCCAGTCCATGGATTTCACCTCAGCCAGTTTCGCTAGTGCCTTTGGCCATCTTAAAGACTGCAGGCCCACAATGGGTCAGGAACACTGCTCGCTTTTTCCCCGTAGTTGCGTCTTTCAAGTTGTTGGTCTCCAGAAACATCTGGAACCGGTCCATGTACGAGTCCCAGTCTTCTTGTGCCAGGTCAAATGGAGTGGGTGGTATGGCGCCGCCAGACATGTTTTCTGTTGTCGATGTGCCTTCAGCCATGTGCTCTGTTTGGTGCTCTGTGAGTGTTCAATCAGCTCAGATGTCTCCGCATCCCACCCTCGTCACCAGTATTAAGTTCTGTGCATGGGTGCAAGGAACAGAGACAAGGCAGTGAACAGTGAACTTCAACTCTTTATTAAGCATACTGAACAGAGCAATCAACTAGGGCAGTAGCAGCCCTTTTATAGGGTTGGCTGCTGTCCTATTAGCCAATGAAAACATGGAAGTGTGAAACCCTTGAACCAATGAGAGTTGGTCTGTTAACAGCCAATCAGACTTCTCAGAAAGGACCAATCCAATGTCGCTATTATCGGCCAATCAGAAATGCAGGATTAGAACCCTGCTTTTTACTTAAGGTTGTTAAAACTTTATTAAATGCCTTTATTAGTTCATAACACTAACAGTCAATGAAAATTCATGGGAGTTAAGAATCGAAAGGAATTCAAGGTGGGCTGGACTTAGATCTCTTGTGGGCCAAGGGATTTGAGATTGATGACTCATTTGATCCCTCCCTTGGGCTCAACTTGGTCATCTCCTACAGCAAACTCAAGATCCAGGGGCCCAATATGACCTGTGGGGTGCTTAGATGTGGCCTGCAGGGCCTCTCTGGAAAGAGTGAAGGATTGGCCCATGGTGGCTTAGCTCGGCCCTCAAGAGCACTGTTTTCACTGTCAGGGTGCTGTAGGAAGCCATCAGAGCAGAGAATGTAGCTTGGGAGAGCTGCCCGCAACCCTCCCAAGCTCTGTTCTCACTGGCAGAAGATTGCAGGAGGCCATTGCAGCCAAAAATGGAACTTGAGAGCCCGTTTTCTCTGGCAGAGTCCCTGGGCCACCACAGGTGCCCCTGATATGAGTAACATCCAGCTGGCTACATCCTCCCTAGCCAAGCCTGCTGCCCCCAGGTCAAACATAACCCTGATGTGGCCCTTGATTAAATTTAGTTTAACACCCCTGTCCTACAGTAATAACAGTTATTTTCTTAGTCTGTTATTTCATTGCTAATTAGGTGCATAGAATTTTCTAGATTCTTTGCCTCTTATGTATACCAATAAATTATAGCTGAATATATGTGCATATAAGAGAAAAAGAGATGTGTGAAAGAAAAAATATGTCAGTTGTTAAGTATTATGCAGGTAATCTCTTGTTCTATTGGTCAACAAATTTATCATTTTTTGCAGCTTTTACTCAAGAGATACTGGAATACATTGTTAAAATGTGTACTGTAAAAGAAAGTACTTTTTAAAACAAATATATGCATTATACATCTACTATAAATAACTATAATGATGTATTATACATCTACATTCAACATTTTGTAAAGACATTTTGGTATGAGAAGTCTAAATACCTCTCCATACAAATTGTTATTGGATTCCATTTTGTGTGTTATTTGTGATTTTTCCTCTTATTAATAATTGTTGCATAACAACTGCTTTCCTAGCTAACATCTGAAAACTATGTTCAACTAATTCTAGTCACAGATCTTTCTTAAGGAATTAAATTTTTTTTTTTTTTTTGAAAAAGTTTTTATTAATTTTCTACATACAAACAAGACAAACAAAACATAAAAACATCAAATCTTATATGTACATCCAGTGTGTCAGTTGGTTCATCATTTTTGTGCATTCATTCTGTAGTCTCAATTACAATTATGTTACATAACAACTCATATTGTCAATCCAAAATTATATATCCTAATATCACTAAAAAAAGAAATTTTTGACTATATTTTTAATCATTTTTGCTTAATGAGCTAACAATACTTTAAACCAGTTTACTCTATAACAAATCATCTAATCATATCAAATCAATCCTAAAAAATCCTTTATAAATATAATAGCAAATAGCAAAATAATGACAAAATAAAGATAATCCTTACTCTCTAGCATTCTAGATATTCTATTATCGTATTTTATCATCTAGCCATTTATAAAAAAGATCCCAAATTTCATAAAATTGTTTATCCTCTTGCTCTCTAATTTCAAATGTCAATCTGCTCATCTCAGCACATTCCAATATTTTCTTAATAATTTCTTCCTGTAATGGTATTTTCTCATTCTTCCAGTTTTTAGCAAATACAATCCTGGCCGCTGTTAATACATTTACAATCAGGTATTTCAAATCTTTACTATATATATCAGGTAAAATTCCCAATAAGAAGATCTCTGGTTTCAAATCTATATGTTTCTTTGTCATTTTTTCCAACCACATGCGAATTATAGTCCAATATTTTCTAGCATCCTCACAAGTCCACCACATATGGTAATACGAGCCGGGTATCTGATGACATTTCCAACATTTTTCAGATTTGTTCTTAAACATTCTTGCTATTCTTGTCGGAGGAAAGTGCCACCTGTAAAACATCTTATACAAGTTTTCTTTATATGCTGTTGACATTGTCATTTTATAATTTTGAGACCACAATTTCTGCCATTTCTCCAAATCAATCCCATATCCAAAATTCTTCCCCCAAACAATCATAGTTTCTTTAACTTGTTCTTCCTCTAATTTCATTCCCAGTAAATAACCATATAAGTTTTTAATCACCTTCTCATCAGTACCCATCAAGATCTTGTCTAAATCAGTCTGTTTATCATAAAATCCCTCCGTTTTAGAATCTTCATCATACCTTGAGTGTATTTGTGCATATGAAAACCAATTCATCCTTATACCTTGTTCTTCTAAGTTTTGGATCGATTTAAGTTCACCCTTTTCATCCAAAAGTTCCCCATATCTAACTGTTTGTTCCTTCTTGTAAATTATAGAATAGGAAAATGCTTCAATGGTCGATAACCAAACTGGAATTTTCAAATAACATTGTCTTTTTATCTTCTCCCAATTTAACCACAAAGACTCCCGTACATAATGTCTTCTAAAATAACCCTGTGTTTTAGTTCCCTTATACCATAAAAAAGCATGCCAACCCAACAGCAAATCATGCCCTTCTAGTGTCAACAACCTATGTTTCCTTAATGTTATCCATTCTTTGACCCACATCAAACTTGCAGCTTGATAATACAATTCCCAATTAGGCAGACCAAAACCTCCTCTAATTCTAGCATCTTGCAAAAGCTTTAACTTTATTCTCGCTTTTTTACCTTGCCATATAAACTTCAACATAATTTTATTTAGATCTTCAAAATAGTCTTTTCCAAGCCTAATTGGTATTGTTTGAAACAAAAATAAAATTCTAGGTAAGATATTCATCTTAATTGTTGAAATTCTCCCTATTAATGACAATTGCAAGTTTTCCCACTTCTTCAAATCTGTAGTTATCTGTTGTTTAAGTTTAATATAATTATTCTCCTTTAATGTGCTACATCTTGTTGTCAAATATATCCCCAAATACTTAACCTTATTTGTAACTTGAATTTTCAAAAGATCTGCCAATTCTTCTCTCTGTCTCAATAGCATATTCTTTGTCAAAATCTTTGTTTTATCTTTGTTTATTTTCAAACCAGCCACCTCTCCATATGACTCTATCCTTTCCAGTAACTTTGGAGCTGTTTCAATCGGATCTTCCAAAATAAAAGCTAAATCATCAGCAAAAGCTTGTAGCTTAAATTCTTCCTTCTTAATTTTCATTCCTTTTATGCTTTTATCATCCCTAATATTTCTATTCAAGACTTCCAAGGTCAACACAAATAGCAAAGGAGATAGGGGGCATCCTTGTCTTGTGCCTTTCCTTATATTAATAAAATCTGTAAGTTCCCCCTCCATCATTACCCTTGCTGTCTGTTTATTGTATATAGCTTCTATTGCTTGAATAAATTTTTTAGCAAAACCCATCTGCTCCAATAATAATAACATAAATCTCCAGTTGACGTTGTCAAATGCTTTTTGAGCATCTAGGAATATCAAAGCCATTTGCTTTTCAGGATGAGCCTCATAATATTCCAAAGTGTCCAAGATTACTCTCATATTGTCTCTAATTTGTCTCTTTGGCAGAAATCCATTTTGATCTGAGTGAATAAAATTATTTAAATATTTTTTAAGTCTTTCTGCTAAAATTGAAGCAAAAATTTTATAGTCTGCATTCAATAAAGAAATAGGTCTATAATTCTTAATTTGCAATGGGTCAGTCTCTTCCTTTGGTATAAGTGTAATATAGGCCTCTGACCATGTTTTAGGTATCATCTTTTTTAACATAACTTCATTCATAACTTCTAACAATGGGATGCTCAATAATTCTTGAAATGTTTTATAAAATTCTACTGGAAGCCCATCTGGGCCCGGAGCTTTCCCATTATTTTGTCTCTTAAATGCTTCATTTAGTTCCATCATTGTTATATTGCTTTCTAGCATTTCTTCAGTCTCTTTAGGTATCTTTGGTAAATTAGCTTCCTGTAAATACTGTTTGACTTTTCCTTCATCAATATTCTCTTGTTTATATAATTGCCCATAAAAATCTCGGATAATTTCTTTTTTCTCCTTGTTCCCATAACAAACTTGGCCTTGTTCATCTATTAACTTCAATATTTTTCTTGATTCCTTCTCTTTTCTCAATTTATATGCTAGCCATCTACCTGGTTTATTTGCATCTTCAAAATAATTCTGTTTAGAGTTTCTAATTTTCTGTGCCAATTCTTCTTTCTCTATTAATTCCATTTTATGTTTGATTACATCCAGCTTCAATTTAATATCCTTTTTCTGTGGCATTTTCTGTAATTCTTTTTCAAGAGTTTTATACTCATTTTCCAAGGCCTTAGAAGCTTGCCTTTTCCTAATATTCTTTTTTCTTGTATAATCTATTATCAAACCTCTAGCGTATGCCTTCATAGTATCCCACACATTTTGCGTTGAAGTATCTTCTTTTTTATTTTCTCTAAAGAAAAAAGCCAATTCCTTCTCCATCCATTGTGTAAAATCTTTCTCCTTTAAAATAGTATTATTTAATGTCCATCTCGATCTTTTTTTTTGTCCCTTCCATTTAATTGTCATTGGGCTATGATCTGCCCAGGTACTTGTTTCAATGCTTGTTTCTTTAATATTAGATATTAGTTCTGTTGAGATCCAAATCATATCTAATCTGGACCATGATAAATGTCTATTTGAATAAAAAGTATATTGTTTAGCTTTAACGTTTCTTTCTCTCCAAATATCTTTTAAAGTTAATTCATCTGTCATTTTAAAAAAAGACCTTGGGAGAACCTTTCTATTTTGCTTTGTTGTTGTTGCTATATAGTCCAGTTTATTGTCCACAATTCCATTAAAATCTCCCATCATAATTATATTAACATAGTCCAGTCCAATTATTTTCATGTGCAGTTTTTTATAAAACTCTTCTTGTTTATCATTCGGAGCATAAATTGCAATCAAGAGTATTTTTATATTATTATCCATTATTTCTACCATTAATACTCTTCCATCATCATCCGAGTAAATCAATTTTGCTGGAATAGCCTCTTTAATGTATAAAACCACACCTCTTTTCTTACATTGGGTCAAAGAGGTAAATGTTTTCCCTAATTTTGGCTGTAATAACAATTGTTCATGTTGTTTTTTAATGTGAACTTCTTGTAAACAAATTATATCAAATTTTAATTTCTCTAATTTATGAAAAGTTTTCCTTCTTTTAACAGCTGAATTAAGTCCGTTTATATTCATTGTAATCAGTTTTTTTTCCTCCATGATTATGCTTTATATTTAGGTCTAACAGCTCTCGTGGATCTCACTTCACGCTGTTCTTTACTATCAATCTGTCCCCCTATTGCTCCTTTCTCTTTTTCAGTCTCCAGTTGTTCATCTTGAAACTCAATTAATGAAACCTCTTTCTCTGCTTCCTCTTTTCTTCCTCCAAAAAATTCTGCATGAAAAAGTTCTGCTTTCTCAGTTGAGTCAATTCTATGTCTCTGCTCTTGCCACGTAAACATTAATCCTTCTGGAATCAGCCATCTATAATTCACTTCGTTTTCCAATAGTATTTTGGTCAGAAATCGATATTCTCTTCTCATCTCTCTCACTCTTCTAGGTATTTGTTTTAAAACCACAACCTCTTTACCCTTGTATTTCAGTGTTTTCTCTCTTGCTACTTGTAATATTTGCGTTTTAATGGATTTTTTGGTAAATCTAATATGGACTTCCCTGGGTAATTTATTTCTCATCGCATATCTTGTATAGACTCGATATATCTCATCTATTCCATCCATCATCTTTTCCTCTGTAATTTCCAAAGCATCTGCCAAAATTTCTATCATTACCGCTGCCAAATTTTCTCCTTTTTCCTCCTCTATATTTTGAAATCTAAGGTAAAATTCTGACCTTTCCATCTCCCACCTCAACATCCCACCTTTTTCTTGTTCAACCGCTGTTAATCTGCTATCAATATTTCCAATCTTCTTCTCTCTTTGTTTTCCTTCTTCCTCAATTTTTTGGAATCTCTCCTCATACTTAACCATCATTTGTTTAATATTTTCCACTTTTTCATCAGTCTTCTCTATTCTTTGTTCAATATTTTCTGTTCTTTGTTCAATATTTTCTATTCTTTGTTCAATATTTTCTGTTCTTTGTTCAATATTTCCTGTTCTTTGTTCAATAATATCTGATTTTGTCTTAAGTTCTTGAATTCCTTGCATAATCATCTGTAACTGTAAAGTTATTTTTTCTTGTTCCTTATCTTGCTTCAACATTGTCTGAATTAAACGTTGTCCTCCAACTGGTGGGGAAGCAGAGGTAGAAGCAGCAATGCTAGATGGTATTGATTTCTTGCTCATTTCAATGTTTCCAAAACTTCAAATTCTTCTTAACTTTTAACCCAACTGGTAGAGCAGCCAATTATAATCCAAAATGGAAAACTCCAATAGTAAAAAACACGAAACCAAAGAAGAAACAGAAAAAAAGGAAGAAGAAAGATCTTCAGGTTCTTCTAGACCCTAATCCAATTACGAAATAGTCCACCATAAAAAAGGAAAAAATAGAAAGGAAAAAACCAACAAATCCAAAAGATAATAATATTAATTAAGAGCAAAAGAAAAAGGAAAAAGCAAAAAGAGAAAAAACAAAAACAAAAAACAAAAAGTTCCTTCAGGATCTTCACACCTTAATCCAATTAAAAAATCTCAATAATCCAAAAAATAATCCAAAAAAGGAAGAAGAAAAATTAAAAAAAAAAAAAAATCAACCACAACAACAGAATAATCCAAAAAGATAAATATGAAAAGCAAAAAAGTCCCAATAAAAAGGAAAAAATAAAAAATAAAGAAGAAAGGAGAAAAGACTCTGAGGCTTTCCCTTTAAAGTAAAAGGCAAAAATAAAAATATTACTAGAAATTAAGATTTAAAAAAAAAAAAGCTAGCGAATGGGGTACATATAAGAAAACACACTGCACTTTGTTATTTATCCAAGGCTCTTGTTATGACTCTCTTCTCCAGCAGCTTCAAAGCCAAACCTCAAGTGTTGATAACAGTCCAGGAAAGCACCTGCAATAATATTTTGCTGTGCTCTCCCTCTATCTTATCACGTTCCAAAGTCCTTGAGATGAGGTCTTTTTGCAATTCTCTCCAATTCAAATAGAATACTTTCAAGCCTCTAGTTGGCAGTGTTACAAAGTTTCTTAATGCTCTTTCTCAGCCCCAACCGGAAAAAAGAATTAATATATACAAAAAAAAAAGGGAAAAAAAAATAGCCAAAGGAAGCCTCTATCCTAAAAAAAATAAAAAAGTCAAAGGGAGCCTAAAAGTATATATAAAAGAAAATTCAGTCCGGTTACCTAAGTCACAATAAAATCTTTCCCATGGAATATAGAAAAAAAAAAAAAAACACCCCAAGCCTCAATTTGACAGCACTTTAAAAACGCCGCTCAAACAATTTCAATCAAAAAAAAAATCTCACAGCTTCCTCCTCTCTTCAGAATGAACTTTCCAACCTCAGCGAGTTTTCAACACAAAGAGTTTTTCTCACCCAACCGACACACTTCAATCCAGTCACTTTCTTTTCGGAGCTGTCCCGACTTCAGCAGCTATGGAGGCTGCCTCTCCGCCGCCAGCAAAAGGGCTTCTTCCGAATCTAACCAGAGACTTTGCGATGTCTCTGGGATCCTGGAACAGTGCCCTTCACGATCACCGTCTCTCCGGGACGATTTAGGTCCGTTAGGACCGACCAGGGGCGAAAATATCAGCTGCGATCTCAGAGCCCCGAGATCGCAGCTGTAACGCCGGCACGAAGCTCCGCCTTCTCCTTAAGGAATTAAATTTTTGAAAACAAAAATTAAAGTTTCACTGAGACTGCACAATATAGATTGAGCTGTACTTATAGGTTCCACAATTAGCAGTTAATAACATCTGTCGATGATGTTATAAATTGTCCATATTCTTTGAATCTGTAAATGAAAAGTTGAACCTTAAGTACCCAAAATAAATGCTGACTCTTCTTCTGTTATGCAGTTGCAGAGATGATTGTATATTTTTCTTGGCACTTATACAATCTCTATTTCAGTTCTGTCAACATGTGCTGGTAAATCAAGTCATTACTGAGAATCCTGGTGTTATCTTGACATGCTGATTATCTAGAAATCCTTCATTTCATGATTCATGATATCTGACAACAATAGCACAATTCCTCTATTCATTTTCCAGATCAGTTCTCAATGTTCTTATTCAGAAATATGTGCCTTCAATGGGATGCACTTTCTTGTAAATATGCTTAGAATTGCAGTCTCAGACCTCGATTATGTTCCATCTATTTATCTGATATATTTCTATACCATTTCCCACACAACTCTATCTTGAAACAATTTGTAATAAGACTGATCAACTACAATAATATAAAACAATAAATGTAAGCAACTTAAAAACATATTCATTAAAAATTACGAAAAAAAGAGGAAAACTAAAATAAGAAATAATTATTTGTTTAATATTTAAATGATGGCATAGTGGTTAAAATGCAGCATTGCAAGAAACTCTGCCCACAGCCACGAGTTCAGTCCTGATGGGCTCAAGGTTGACTCAACCTTGTATCCTTCTGAGGTTAGTAAAATGAGGGCCCAGATTGCTGGGGACAATACACTGACATTTTAAACTGCCCAGAATGCCGTAAAAAACTTTGTACGGCATCTATGTTTTGGAATCTATTCCCCCAGAGATCAGTTTAGCTTTAATTCTACTGCATTTTCATAAAGCTTTAAAAACTTTTGTTACTGAGGCTGACGATCCAGATGTGTGGCCCAACTCATGCAAAAGTTGTGTTAACTTATTGGTGGTAATTTTTTAAAAAAACATCTTGGTGCAGATAACACGTCTATTGCCTTTTCTTTTTATGTTTTTCTCTATTGCTGTTAGTCGCCAAAAGCCACAAATGTCCTCAACCATGCTGAGAAAAAGCACAATTATTTTTCACTGGGAGGACATGATAATTGCAGAATACTCTGCACCCACTCAACAAAAATAATACTTCTCCCACAAAAACGAATAACCCAGATAGAGACCCTGAGAATTAAAACATTGTAATGTTTATGTTTATCTTCATGGACTGATAAATCTGTACAAAAATAGAACAGGCTCTTCAATACAAGCATCATTACCATCTGCTGTCAGGATAAAATCATCAACACACAATAAAATTGCAGATTTACCCAGGAGCAAAAGGATAGCAGGAAGTACAGATGCAGACAATATGGGAGTCTCTGTGTAGCTGTGAAAGATTTTGGTCCATGTGAGTTGCTGGTAAAAGCCAACAGATATTTAAAATTAACAGTGTAATGAAAACAGAATATAGATTTACAATTGTAACACAGGGGACTGTTTGAAACTGGGTTCAAAATTGTAGCTGGTTAGGATGCAACAGGAAAAGTTGTTCAAGTAATAGCTTTGTAACATCTTACATCTTGAACCAGACTAGTCCCTCTCCTCTTTCTGGTATGACTTTTTAACAGCAAGGATAGGACTGTTAATTGAAGTGGAAGTAGCAGGTGCCAAAATATCTTACTATTTTAGTTCAGTAATAATGGAATGAGAGCTTTCTTTAATCAGAACTTACTGAATTTGAAGAAGAAACAGTTGGTCATGCTGATTTGACCAAACCACTTTCACATTTTGAGGTGGCTTATAAGGCTAATTCTACATAGGCAAGAGTAGAATGTGGGGATAAAACAAGAAAGAAGAATGGATAGAGGCCAGGCAAGAATGAATTATAGTGTTCTTCTGGGATCTGCGAATGCATGCATTTTTCTTACCAGAAAACAGTGCATTTAAGCTTAGAAAGCAAATTGCAAATTGCAAACAAATTTAAGGCAAGTTAGTCCCCAAAGGAAAAGCATATTTTTCACACAAGAAACTGATTTTAGGAGTTAGCAGGTAGTAACCTAATGAGCAGTGGTACCTAGCAGGTCTTAGCACTAAGAGAAGTAGCTGGGAGAAAAGAAACAGACAACACAGACACTAAAAGTCCAGTGTCCACCAAAAAGAAATTTTCCTCATTTACTGAAAGAAAAATAGAACATCTAACTCAAGCAACAAAAAGCAAATAGAAATATCTCTTGTTGTACAAAAACAATAATAACAGTGTTGACATGTTCCTAAATAATTGTTTTATATGGACTGAGAAATTATTGCCCCATAATTCAAGATCCTAATTCCAAACATTTGGTGCTAAAAAGAAAATGTGTTGATGTTTCCAAGCAATAATATTGCAAAACCAAAGCATTTCTAATGACATTCCTTCACAATTTACATGTTTCTAAATTAAGCTTAATTGAAATATCCCTAATTGTAGTGCGGAAGAAAAATTAAGTTAAAAAAGAAAATTTGTTCATGCCTACCTTTTGAGTTTATATGTTTATGTATTTGTTTTCGTAGATTTTCACAGGTACAGGTATGTAAGTCTAGGTGTGTTCAGGTCTTTTCCCATGTAAGAGTAAGACTATCTTGGTGATGTTTCGGTGAGGTCCCATTCACCATCCTCAGGCTGGTGCTTTCAGCTTTGTGCCGTGCAAGCAGTGTGTGATCGGAGTTGCCATCTCTCTATAAATACTGGGGGAGGGCTGGTGTGTTGGGCTGGTTGGCAGTGATGCTGCCTCTTGATTGGTTGATGGAGTTGATGATGGTATAATGGGCTGTGTGATGGCCTTGTGAGTTTTGTTGTGGAGATATCCTGGATCTTGTGCTGTAACACCAGCCCCCCTCACCAGTATTTATAGAGAGACAGCAGCTTCGATCATACACAGCTTGTACTGGCACGAAGCTGAAAGCACCAGCCTGAGGATAGCAAGTGGGACCTTACTGAAATGTTGCCAAAATCTTAATCTTACATGGGAAAAGACCTGAACACACCTAGATCGATCTATCTATCTATCTATCTATCTATCTATCTATCTATCTATCTGTCTGTCTGTCTGTCTGTCTGTCTGTCTGTCTGTCTGTCTGTCTGTCTGTCTGTCTGTTTTCTGAGGTTCTCGCGGGTATTTGTATGTGGATCTTTGGTTATTCGGGTTTTCTCCTGCGTAAAATTGGAAGTATCTAGGCAACGTTTCGATGAAGTCTCATTCATCATCTTCAGGCTTGTGTCTTCGGCTCTGTGCTTCTCTGTGCTTACTCTGAGAAACACAGAGCCAAAGACACAAGCCTGAAAATGATGAATGAGTCTTCATCGAAACGTTGCCTAGATACTTCCAATTTTATATATACACATACACATTTTGCCTGACACCTTGTGCTCAGAGATACTGCCTTATGCAGTCACTACACATGAGTAGAAATGTTATTGCATGTGATCTATTAAGATTTACAAGGGTCAGTGCAAACATAAGTGTCTTCCTGGTTGGACTTAATCTTGCCTGAAAACATGCTAAAATATTTTTTCTCAACATCACAAGTGTAAAATGAGCGACAAATTAGGAAATGGATTTTGGCTTAGCTCGTGGTCATGAATAATCTCTGAATAAACAGTACTGTTTACAAGAGAAAAACATTTACAATAATAACTAAACCAAAACAGAGGGAAGCTGCTGACTGGTCTTTCAGAGATCATACACTTTTTGACCTCATAGGTATTTCTATGTTAATGTCACCAGTAAAAGGACATTATATCAAAGGAGCTATGTTTAATGTCACTGATTAACAATTCTGAAAATTTAATATAATACTTAGAAAACTGTTTAAATTGAATATGAACACACACACGCACACACAGAGAGAGTTTCATACAACTTCAAATTGTTACAAGCAACACAAAACTTAATTCTTTAAAGAAAACAGATATTAATTCTACTAGGTCTTCCCCCTATAAAAATGACTTATAACCACATAAAGGCCCTGAAAAATGGAAAGCAAAGAAACTGCAGCAAAAAACTACTGTAACTCACCTCCTCCCTTTGCATCACCAGAGAAAATGTTAAGGAACAGTGGACATAATGTAATGACATATGTCATTTTTAGTTAGGGAAACAGTCATTATTACAAAAGAAACAATTTATTTGATTTCCCTCATATGGTCCTTTTTCCTGTTATTGTACCCAATTGACAACAAAGATGCTTTGGGGTGCAAAACTGAGATGGGTGGTTAAAGCAATATTCTTATGCAGTATTAATAAAATTCACTTGTTAATGTTCAAGAAGAAATCTCAAGTAGTTTTTTTTAGGAGATCCAGGAATCTTCTGCACAACCTGCTAATCATAAGAGATGCTTCATCAACCTTAGAGTATATATTGTAAGTGGATAAAATTACCTTCAAGACAGTTTAGATCTATCACAGAAGTGAGCTGTTATGCAGAGATAATGTTAGGAGCAGGAATCTGCTCAGCTTCTATAAGAAGTCTGATGACGTAGGATGCAGCTCCTCAAATCCTACAGCAAGGAAACCTGCCTATGCCAGCCCAAGCAAAGCAGGAGGAGCAGCACTTGATAACAGTAGGTGCATTTTTGATTCCTGTCCAGTGGTGGGATTCAGCCAGTTTATACCAGTTTGGGTGAACCAGTTGTTAAATTACCCACCCCCTGCTATCAAAGTGGATCCTGGATGCTGTGCTGCAATGGAGAAAGGGCAACATAGCGAAGGGAAGGAGGAGGTCACTTTTCCTCTTTCTTCTCCCTGATCCTCCTCCTTCCCTCATGCTGGCCACTCCATTGCCCATTTCTCCACTGCAGCGCAGTACAGAACAGTGCCCAGGATCCACTTTGATAGCAGGGAGGGAATTTACCAACCAGCTTTCCCAGAGTCAGGTTGGCCATCATGTGAGGTTCATCCCCCATGTGTAGTGGGGCTGAGAATGGGCACCTTATATGGCAGCCAACCTGAACCTGGTTGAACTGGTTATTAAATTATTTGAATCCTACCACTGCTGCTGTCCACAGATTTCCAGAACTGCATACTCACTGATAGATTAGATAATGCAAAGGAAGTAGCTCTAACTGTAGGTAAGAAAGGAGGAACAAGTCTTCTGTTGCTGTCAATTCTTTGATCCTCAAGACATCAGTGAAGTAATAGCAATAGACTTGTGGATCTTTTGCTGCTAGAAGTGACATCTAAGATGGGGCTCCCAACCTTGCTTTGCTCCTCCTACTTTCTTTTATCATGCAATTAGGGATTTGTAAATTTACTCAACACATTTTCTTCCATTGGAAAACAGCACTCTGATGCTGTCCTGTGGAATTGCTCTTAGGTTGAAATATAGATGAAGAAAGCTTAGAGTGTTTGCAGCATGACTATTATTATGAGACAACCCAGGAGCAAAACACAGCACACAGAGGCTTAGACATTTAACAGTGGTTTATATACAACAGTTATATACAGAAATATTCATGGTAAGCAAAATATCTTATGAGCAATCTTATTTTTCTCTGCACAGAGACCTCTGTAATGAATACCAGACACAAGGAGAGAGAACATGCCCTCTAATGGCTGCCTTTATATAAAAACCTCTTAAAGGGGTAGAACCCATCTCCAATCTTACAGGAAATACCCATGCTATACTGATTCATTCTTATTGCATCAGCCACATCTAGTCAGCTTCACTGCTGGTTGGTTCTTAAATCCCAAGACCTTAACATTAAGGCTCAGTGTCAATTTAAACAAAAAGTTTTAAAATCTCAAGACTTGCTGGGGTAGTGGTAGTGATCATGTTGAATGGAGTTGATGAGCAGGTCAAAGAAAGAAGTACCAGTGACGAAACTAGATATTCAAAACCTTATGGATAAGGAGTAGAAAGCATATGTTTGCTCCTCAGGAGGACACTGCAAGACAAACATCTCCCATGAGTTTGAGTGCCATGAGATAATGGAATCAGTCACCATGCTCATAACTGTGAAGGAAATAAATATATAAAATTATTACTTTTAATATTAGCCTTATCTTACTTCTTTTTTTTTCTTTTTTTCTTTGTACTTTTTATTCTTTTTATTTTTCTGAGTTTAGTGTATATTGCTTTTACTTCTACTACTACTTTTTAAAATCTTCAGTACAAATATTTTTTAAAAAATAAAGTATCAGCCAATACAAAGCCACTTATTTCTTCTTTTGCATATGAAAATTCTGACCTTTCTCTTTTTGTTTTGTGTCACTGATGCACACTGGATTATAATATTAAAAAAAAGAATGGAAAGGTAATATTATAAGGAAAGATGTTCATCTATTTGTACAGGTTTTTTTATTTTTGAAAACAATTTTATTGATTTTTTAAAAACAAACAAAATATAAAAACATCAGCTCTCTTCCATATATATATATATATATATATATATATATATATATATATATATATATATATATATATATACAAACAGTGTGTCAGTTGGTTCATCAGTTTTGTGCATTCATTTCGTAGTCTCAATTACAGTTACATTACGTAATAACTCATATTGTCAATCCAAACTTATATATCCTAGTATCGCTATGAGAAAATCATTTGACTATAATTTTATTCATTCATACTTTATGAGGTAACTATAATTTAAATGGTTTATTCTGTAACAAATCATATAATCATACCAAATCTATCCTAAAAACACTTTATAGATATGATGTCAAATAACAAAAGAAAAAGAAAAAGCAAAGAGAGGAGAAGATTGGAAATATTGACAGCAGATTAACAGTGGTTGAACAAGATAAAAGTGGGATGTTGAGGTGGGAGATGGAGAGGTCAGAATTCTATCTCAGATTTCAAAATATAGAAGAAGAAAAAGGACAAAACTTAGCTGCAGTTATGATAGAATTGTTGGCAGATGCTTTGGAAATTACAGAGGAAAAGATGATGGATGGAGTCAATGAGGTATACCGAGTTTTTACAAGATATGCAATGAGAAATAGCTTACCAAGGGAAGTCCATATCAGATTTACCAAAAAATCCATCAAAACGCAAATATTGCAAGCTGTAAGAAAGAAGACGTTGAAATACAAAGGCAAAGAGATTGTGGTTTTAAAACAAATACCCAGAAGAGTGAGAGAGATGAGAAGAGAATATTGATTTTTGACCAAAATGTTATTGAAAAAGGAAGTGAATTATAGATGGCTGTATCCAGAAGAATTAATGTTTATGTGGTGAGAACAGAGACATAGAACTGATTCAATTGAGAAAGCAGATCTTTTCCATGCAGAATTTTTTGGATGGAGAGAAGAAGAGGCAGAGAAAGAGGTTTCATTAATTGAGTTTCAAGAGGAACAACTGGAGATTGAAAAAGAGGAAGGCGCAGTAGGTGGACAGGTGGATAGTAAAGAACAGCGTGAAGTAAGATCTACGAGAGCTGTTAGACCTAAATATAAAGTATAAACATGGAAGAAAAAAAGTTGATTACAATGAATATAAATGGACTCAATTCAGAAGGAAAACTTTCATAAATTAGAGAAATTAAAATTTGATATAATTTGTCTCCAAGAAGTACATATTAAAAAAAAAAACATGAACAATTGTTAGTACAGCCAAAATTAGGGAAAATATTTACTTCTTTGACTCAATGTAAGAAAAGAGGAGTGGTTCTATACATTAAAGAGGCCATCCCAGCAAAATTGATTTATACTGATGAAGATGGAAGAGTATTAATGGTGCAAATAATGGACAACAATATAAAAATACTTTTGATTGCAATTTACGCTCTGAATGATAAACAAGAAGAATTCTATAAAAAATTACATATGAAAATAACTGGACTGGACTATGTTAATATAATTATGATGTGAGACTTCAATGGAATTGTGGACAATAAACTAGACTATATAGCAACAACAACAAAACAAAATAGCAAGATTCTCCCTAAAGCTTTTTTTAAAATGACAGACGAATTAACTTTAAAAGACATTTGGAGAGAAAGAAATGTTAAAACTAAACAATACACTTTCTATTCAAATAGGCATTTATCATGGTCCAGATTGGATATGATTTGGATCTCAACAGAATTAATACCTAATATTCAAGAAACAAATATTGAAATAAGTACTTGGGCAGATCATAGCCCAATGACAATTAAATGGAAGGGACAAAAAAAAAAGATTGAGATGGACATTAAATAATACTATTTTAAAGGGAAAAGATTTTACACAGTGGATGGAGAAAGAATTGGTTTTTTTCTTTAGAGAAAATAAAAAAGAAGATACTTCAACACAGAATGTTTGGGATACAATGAAGGCATATGCTAGAGGTCTGATAATAGAATATATAAGAAAAAAGAATATTAGGAAAAGGCAAGCCACTAAAGCCTTGGAAGATGAGTATAAAAGACTTGAAAAAGAATTACAGAAAACGCCACAGAAAAATGATATTAAATTGAAGTTGGATATAACTAAACATAAAATGGAATTAATAGGGAAAGAAGAACTGGCACAGAAAATTAGAAATGCTAAACAGAATTATTTTGAAGATGCAAATAAACCAGGTAGATGGCTAGCATATAAATTGAGAAAGGAGAAAGAATCAAGAAAAATACCGCAGTTAATAGATGACCAAGGCCAAGTTTCTTATGGTAATAAGGAGAAAAAGGAAATTATTCGAGATTTCTATGGGCAACTATATAAACAAGAGAATATCGATGAGGAAAAAGTTAAACAGTATTTACAGAATGCTAACCTACCTAAGATATCAAAAGAAACTGAAGAAATGCTGGAAAGCAATATGACAATGATGGAATTAACTGAAGCACTTAAGAAACAAAATAAGGGGAAAGCACCGGGTCCAGATGGGCTTCCGGCAGAATTTTATAAAACATTACAAGAATCATTGAGTATTCCATTGCTAAAAGTTATGAATGAAGTTATGTTAAAGAAGATGATACCCAAAATATGGTCAGAGGCTTATATTACACTTATACGAAAAGAAGAGGCTGATCCACTGCAAATTAAGAACTATAGACCTATCTCTTTATTAAATGCAGACTATAAAATCTTTGCTTCAATTTTAGCAGAAAGACTTAAAAAATACTTAAATAATTTCATTCAATCAGATCAAAATGGATTTCTGCCAAAGAGACAAATTAGAGACAATATGTGAATAATTTTGGATACTTTGGAATATTATGAGGCACACCCTGAAAAGCAAATGGCTTTGATATTCCTAGATGCTCAAAAGGCATTCGACAATGTGAACTGGAGATTTATGTTATTCTTATTGGAACAGATGGGTTTTGCCAGAAAATTTATCCAAGCAATAGAAGCCATATATCATAAGCAAACAGCAAAGGTAATGATGGAGGGAGAACTTACAGACTTTATTAATATAAGAAAAGGCACAAGACAAGGATGTCCCCTATCTCCTTTGCTATTTGTATTAACTTTGGAAGTGTTGAATAGAAATATTAGAGATGATAAAAGCATAAAAGGAATGAAAATTAAAAATGAAGAATTTAAACTGCAAGCCTTTGCTGATGACTTAGCCTTTATTTTGGAAGATCCATTAGAAACAGCTCCAAAGTTATTGGAAAAGATAGAGATATATGGTGAGGTGGCTGGTTTGAAAATAAATAAAGACAAAACAAAGATTTTGACAAAGAACATGCCACTGAGACAGAGAGAAGAACTGGCAGATCTGTTGAAAATTCAAGTTACGAATAAGGTCAAGTGTCTGGGGATATACTTGACAGCAAGATGTAGCACATTAAAAGAGAATAATTTTATTAAACTTAAACAACAGATAGCTTTACATTTGAAGAAATGGGAAAACTTACAATTGTCATTAATAGGGAGAATTTCAACAATCAAGATAAATATTTTACCCAGAATCTTATTTTTGTTTCAAACAATACCAATTAGGCTCGGAAAAGACTACTTTGAAGATTTAAATAAAATTATGCTGAAGTATGTATGGAAAGGTAAGAAAGCGAGAATAAAGCTAAAGCTTTTGCAAGACGCTAGAGTTAGAGGAGGTTTTGGCCTGCCCAATTGGGAATTGTACTACCAAGCTGCAAATTTGATGTGTGTCAAGGAATGGATAACATTAAGAAAGACTGGATTGTTGACGCTAGAAGGTCATGATTTTCTGTTGGGTTGGCATGCTTTTTATGGTATAAGGGAATTAAAACACAGGGTTATTTTAGAAGACATTATATATGGGAGTTTTTGTGGTTAAATTGGGAGAAGATAAAAAGACAATGTCCCAAATTTCATAAAATTGTTTATCCTCTTGCCCTCTAATTTCAAATGTCAATCTACTCATCTCAGCATATTCCAATATTTTCTTAATAATTTCTTCCTGCAATGGTATTTTCTCATTCTTCCAATTTTTAGCAAATACAATCCTAGCCGCTGTTAATACATTTACAATCAGATATTTCAGGTCTTTACTATATGTATCTGGTAAGATTCCCAATTAAAAAAACTCCGGTTTCAGATCTATGCATTTCTTTGTCATTTTTTCCAACCACATGCAGATTTTAGTCCAATATTTTCTAGCATCCTCACAAGTCCACCACATATGGTAATATGAGCCAGGTATCTGATGACATTTCCAGCATTTCTCAGATTTATTCTTGAACATTCTTGCAATCCTCATCAGGGGAAAGTGCCACCTGTAAAACATCTTATACAAATTTTCTTTATATGCTGTTGACATTGTCATTTTATAATTTTGCGACCATAATTTTTGCCATTTCTCTAAATCAATCCCATATCCCAAATTCTTCCCCCAAACAATCATAGTTTCTTTAACTTGTTCTTCCTCTAGCTTAATTCCCAGTAAATAACCATATAATTTTTTGATCACCTTCTCATCAGTACCTGTCAAGATCTTATCTAGATCAGTCTGCTTATCATAAAATCCCTCTGTTTTAGAATCTTCATCATACCTTGAATGTATTTGCGCATATGAAAACCAATTCATCTTGAAACCTTGTTCCTCTAAATTTTGTATCGATTTAAGTTCACCCTTTTCATCCAATAGTTCCCCATATCTAACTGTTTGTTCCTTCTTATAAATTATAAGATAGGAAAATGCTTCAATAATAGATAACCAAACTGGAATTTTCAAATAACATTGTCTTTTTATCTTCTCCCAGTTTAACCACAAAGACTCCTATATATAATGTCTTCTAAAATAATCCTGTGTTTTAATTCCCTTATACCATAAAAAGCGTGCCAACCCAACAGCAAATCATGACCTTCTAGCGTCAACAATCCAGTCTTTCTTAATGTTATCCATTCCTTGACACACATCAAATTTGCACCTTAGTAGTCCAATTCCCAATTAGGCAGGCCAAAATCTCCTCTAATTCTAGCATCTTGCAGAAGCTTTAGCTTTATTCTCGCTTTCTTACCTTGCCATATATACTTCAGCATCATTTTATTTAAGTCTTCAAAATAGTCTTTTCCGAGCCTAATTGGTATTGTTTGAAACAAAAATAAGATTCTGGGTAAAGTATTCATCTTGATTGTTGAAATTCTCCCTATTAATGACAATTGTAAGTTTTCCCATTTCTTCAAATGTAAAGCTATCTGTTGTTTAAGTTTAGTATAATTGTTCTCTTTTAATGTACTACATCTTGATGTCAAGTATATCCCCAAATACTTGACCTTGTTCGTGAGTTGGATTTTCAATAGGTCTGCCAGTTCTTCTCTTTGTCTTAGTAGCATATTCTTTGTCAAGATCTTTGTTTTGTCTTTATTTATTTTCAAACCAGCCACCTCGCCATATGTCTCTATCTTTTCCAGTAGCTTTGGAGCTATTTCCTTTTTTTTTTTTTTTGAACAAATTTTATTAATTTCCAAAGACATGCAAACATAAACACACAAAAACACAAAACATAGAAACATAAAAAACCTCTTTTCTGAAAGTTGCTTAGTCCCAGGTTAAAACTCTTTTTACAGACACAGACACAGATTCAAATTCATATTCATTTTGTATACCATTCCATATCTCATTAGCATTTTCAATTTCCTATATAGCTTCTCCTCTCTTTTAAGTTTTCTTAATTTTATTTGATTTATCTCATCTCAATTCGAATCATATTTGTTATTCTTTGTCTGTTCTATTTCCAGCTATCCATTTATCTTTTCTCCTTTGAAAAAAACTTCTCCTGTACACTAATTGGAGTATGACGCCTTTGTCTCTTTCCCCTATATTTATAATACTTAATATAGAATACATAGCTTACATTGGGATTCTGTTTGGTACATTCTAAAAATATACAATATTATTAATACCGATACAAATATATTCATTAATATTAATATTTATTTATATCTTAAACCCTTAGCACATTACTTTTCAGTTAAATTACAAACTTTTATGGGAGCATCTGCTTTCTGTAGTTATCCCCCCCATCACATATTATAAATCATTATTTCATTAGAATGTTCCCTCTTCTCCTACTTCAAATCTCTCATTTCACAAAAAAATTCACTAGGATAACATAGTCCAATCATTAATATTGTTAAGCCTGGTTTCCCCAACCAGGGTTAGGGAGACAAGCTAAACAGAATGTGCAGCTTAGTCAGATAGGCACACAGATAAATGAGTGAGCTAAGCTTGTATGTTTATTAACATACAGTAAAAATGACAGATACGCTTGTGCTATCAAATATATAGTTTATTCCATTATGAGTTCATAGCATAGTCAAAATAACAGTCCAATAGTCATGTATCATTTAGTCAGTCCATTCAGGGATATTCAGTTAGCAAGTCCGTGTTAGAATATCCTATGTCAGTTCACTTACAAGTCTGTCCTTTGTTTTCTCTCCCATTCGAGCAATGCAAACTTGTTTCCTTGCAGTAATCAGGGATCATCAAAGCCAGAGAGAGAGCAAGCTACAGCCTTACTTCTTTTAAAGTGCTTTCACAACCACTCCCTTAATTACTATCCCACAGTTAAAGTTGCAGACACTTTAACATACAAACTATGATTACATATTATTATTTACCTAAACCAGTTAGGGTAAAACAATGTTATCCCTAACAAATATTAACCATCATTTATATCTTAAATATTTTATCCATTTCAGTTAAATATCATGCCTTTACGGGAACGCTTATGCTTTCCATAATTATCCCCCCCCCTCACATCACATATCTTAAATCATTGTTTCATTAAAGTATTCCCCTTTTCTTGACAAAAATTTCACTAAATTATACTAAATATTTTATCACATTTTAAATTTCATATTGTTTCCAATTTTCTAAGATTATTTCTAAGTATAAATGTAAAAGTACAATTTTATGTACCTTTCCAGAATCCCTTTTCAATAAAGTTTACCTATTATCTCTAAAAAAACTTTTGTTTCTTTGCATCTTGCTCCCCACCATTAAGGTTTCTCATCCCCTCCTTTCTCTCTTGCTTATTCTTCTCTTTGTCCTCTTTACCCCCTTGTCTCTCCACCTCCCTTTTATTCTGCTCTCATCCTTTCTGTTGCTTTCTAACATATTATCCCCTTTTCACCTTATTCTTTTCTTTTTTGGTTGTTTTTCCAAGTCTTAAAGTCTTCTTTTTCTTTTTCTCTTTCTCCTTTCTTTCCCCAACCAAAGTCACTTGTTCATCAAAAATGGCTTCTTCTTTGTCCCAGTCATCCTGTTGCGCATTCAGTTTTACATAAGTACAAACCGCCATTTCTAAAAATTGAAAAAGAGTGCCAAGAGAGTCCTTCCCTTCTTGCTTTTCTTTTTCATATTTTTGGTATACAAGTTTCAATCCATCCACAAGTGATGCCATTGTAAAGAGAAAAAGGTTTTCCAAACAACCACCCAAGTGCTTTTAATCAAAGATAATTCTCAAAAGTTCCAAAATCACCAAGCAATCCAAGCCAATTGTTTCTTTTAGGTACTTTCTCCTTCTTCACTTTCTCTTTCTGGGGTTAGAGCTTAGTCACAAAGTCCCATTTAAAATATATCTTTTAGAAGTCTTATTGATGTTTAATAGCTCTTTAGAATTCTAGGCAATCTTCTCCTTATTTTCAAATTTTGCTCCAATTTTTTTTCCTCTCCCTTCTGACTCACAGCAAAAAAGATTTTTTTTTTAATGTTCAGAAATCCTTATCCCTTCAGCATTTAATTACCTCCAATGCAGGTTTTTTGATTTCTCTTATGGTTCCATCCGCTGTCACGTTAGGAAGGAGAGTGAAAAGAAAAAAAAACTTTCCCTTTTAAAATTCCATTCGCCGCTTATAACTCTCTCTGGAAACAATGTATTTTTTGCAACTTTCAAAATTTTCCTGGTCAAAAACAACTTTCACAGCTCCTCCAACTTTCTTCCTCCTGCACAATCTTGTCCGGCTGCAGGTTTCTTCGTGGTGGCCATTACTGACCACCGCTCCTCCGCCTTGGGAAAAGGGGGTTTTGCCGGCTGAGGAGGGGGTCTGTGACACCCCCAAACCCCTATCCAGATCCCCCTATCTTCAGCTGCCTCTACAGAGCAGCTATGTCCCCCAAATCTACGTGGATCGGGGGAAAACTTGGCAGCAAGCACAGCAGGGATCGCACAGTATCGCGAATCCCTGCCGCTGCTGAAGCCTTGCAAACCGGAAGTCTGCTTTGGAGCTATTTCTAAAGGGTTTTCCTAAATAAAGACTAAGTCATCCGCAAAGGCTTGCAGTTTGAATTCTTCCTTTTTGATTTTCATTCCTTTTATGCTTTTATCATCTCTAATATTTCTATTCAACACTTCCAAGGTCAATACAAATAGCAAAGGAGATAAGGGACATTTTTGTCTTGTGCCTTTTCTTATATTAATAAAGTCTGTAAGTTCTCCCTCCATCATTACCTTTGCTGTTTGCTTATGATATATGGCTTCTATTGCTTGGATAAATTTTCTGGTAAAACCCATCTGTTCCAATAATAATAACATAAATCTCCAGTTTACATTGTCGAATGCCTTTTGAGCATCTAGGAATATCAAAGCCATTTGCTTTAATAAGGAAATAGGCCTATAGTTCTTAATTTGGAATGGAACAGCCTCTTCTTTTGGAATAAGTGTAATATAAGCCTCTGACCATGTTTTGGGTATCATCTTCTTTGACATAGCTTCATTCATAACTTCTAACAATGGAATGCTCAATGATTCGTGTAATGTTTTATAAAATTCTGCCGGAAGCCCATCTGGACCTGGTGCTTTCCCATTATTTTGTTTCTTAAGTGCTTCAGTTAATTCCATCATTGTTATATTGCTTTCCAGAATTTCTTCAGTTTCTTTTGATATCTTAGGTAGGTTAGCATTCTGTAAATACTGTTTAACTTTTTCCTCATTGATATTCTCTTGTTTATATAGTTGCCCATAGAAATCTCGAATAATTTCCTTTTTCTCCTTATTACCATAAGAAACTTGGCCTTGGTCATCTATTAACTGCGGTATTTTTCTTGATTCTTTCTCTTTTCTCAATTTATATGCTAGCCATCTACCTGGTTTATTTGCATCTTCAAAGTAATTCTGTTTAGCATTTCTAATTTTCTGTGCCAATTCTTCTTTCCCTATTAATTCCATTTTATGTTTAGTTATATCCAACTTCAATTTAATATCATTTTTCTGTGGCGTTTTCTGTAATTCTTTTTCAAGTCTTTTATACTCATCTTCCAAGGCTTTAGTGGTTTGCCTTTTCCTGATATTCTTTTTTCTTATGTAATCTATTATCAAACCTCTAGCATATGCCTTCATTGTATCCCAAACATTCTGTGTTGAAGTATCTTCTTTTTTATTTTCTCTAAAGAAGAAAGCCAATTCTTTTTCCATCCATTGTGTAAAATCTTTTCCCTTTAAAATAGTATTATTTAATGTCCATCTCGATCTTTTTTTTTTGTCCCTTCCATTTAATCATCATTGGGTTATGATCTGCCCAAATGCTTGTTTCAATATTGGTTTCTTGAATATTAGATATTAGTTCTGTTGAGATCCAAATCATATCCAATCTGGACCATGATAAATGCCTATTTGAATAGAAAGTGTATTGTTTATTTTTAGCATTTCTTTCTCTCCATATATCTTTTAAGGTTAATTCGTCTGTCATTTTAAAAAAGGATTCAGGGAGAATCTTTCTATTTTACTTTGTTGTTGTTGCTATATAGTCCAGTTTATTGTCCACAATTCCATTAAAGTATCCCATCATAATTATATTGGCATAGTCCAGTCCAGTTATTTTCATGTGTAGTTTTTTATAGAATTCTTCTTGTTTATCATTCGGAGCATAAATTGCAATCAAGATTATTTTTATATTGTTGTCCATTATTTCCACCATTAATACTCTTCCATCTTCATCAGTATAAATCAATTTTGCAGGGGTAGCCTCTTTAATGTATAGAACCACTCCTCTTTTCTTACATTGAGTCAAAGAAGTAAATATTTTCCCTAATTTTGGCTGTACTAACAGTTGTTTATGTTGTTTTTTAATATGTATTTCTTGTGAACAAATTATGTCAAATTTTAATTTCCCTAATTTATGAAAAGTTTTCCTTCTTTTAACAGCTGAATTAAGTCCATTTCTATTCATTGTAATCAGTTTTTTTCTGTTCCATGATTATATTTTGTAGTTAGGTTTGGCAGCTCTCGTAGATCTTGGTTCACGTTGTTCTTTAATATCCACTTGTCCACCTACTGCACCTTCTTCTTTTTCAATGAAGGAAATAAGTATATAAAATTATTACTTCTAATATTAGCCTTATCTTACTTCTTTTTTTCTTTGAACTTTTTATTCTTTCTATTTTTCTGAGTTTAGTGTATATTACTTTTACTACTACTACTTTTTAAAATCTTCAATACAAATATTTTTTAAAAAAATAAAGTATCAGCCAATACACAGCCAATTCTTTCTTCTTTTGCATATGAAAATTCTGACCTTTCTCTTTTTGTTTTGTGTCACTGATGCACACTGGATTATAATATATATAAAAAAAAGAATGGAAAGGTAATATTATAGGGAAAGATGTTCATCTATTTGTACAGGTTTTGTCTATTTGTATTTATTACTCAGTTCAGTTTTCCTGGAACTTAAACCTCCATAAAAGTTATAATCACAAAATAAGACCCAGTCAAAAATATTTCCAATGGGTTATAATGCAATTCATTCTAAGTTTTTCAAAAATGTATAATTAGCAATCTATCTATCCTGCCAATTTAGGTGGATCTCTTGGATTCATTTTAGCATTTAAAACATACATATAAACTGACATTTTATCAGAAAGTATGTTTTTTTTTCTTTGGCATTGCATTGCCATTGCAAAGAAAACACATATATTACAAAGCTGAGCTTTATATATTGTGTAAGATAGATCCATGGGACCAAAAGTGGTATTTAGCAGGTTCTGACCAGTTCTGGAGAACCAGTAGCATGATTTTTGAGTAGTTCAGAAAAGCGGCAAATACCACCTCTGTCTAGAGATTTTACATTATCCTTCCCCTGGCACACCCACAAGCCATGCCCACAGAACTAGTAATAAAAAAAAAAATTAATCCCACCACTGCATGGGACATATGTACATTAGTGAGAATTAAATATATGACCATTGAACTCAATACAATAACTGTGGTCATGAAACATTTTAGATCAACTGCTGCTTATTAGCTATACAGGATTTTCTTATTCTACAAACAGCTGATCAGCAGGATTTGGGCTCTTTACAAAAGGTTGTGCATGGACTTTACTGGATTTTAACCACATATTATATATACTCACAAGAAAGCAGGACCAAGTTGATTGTGAATTTCTGAACTGGTCAGCATTTACTTTTTAAAAGCTTTTTAATGAAGATAGATCACTAAAGCTTCCTATAGAAAATAGCTTAACTAGGACACCTTAAAGTCTGTGAAAATCCATATAAAATAGCTATCTTCCAAAATTTTCCTGCTGTTGATGTTATTTTCTTAGTAGCTGCAATTTTGATAAATCCAGTTTGAAACTGGTTCACCATGTCTAGTTGAGAGGGAAATTTGTTATGGACTAAGCCAACGCAGCGGTACAACCCTAAACAGCTTAACTTTACAGCAGCTTGTAATCCTGCACTTCTCATTGGCCTGCGAATAGCGAGTTGTGATTGGTCGTTTCTGGCCAGTCTGATTGGCTGTTAATGGGCCCCTCTGATTGGACGCTTGTGAAAGCGGTAAACTCAAATCATTGGTTGTTTTGACAGCAGCCAGCTCTATAAAAGAGCTGCTGCTGCCCAAGTATTTGCTCTGTTCTTATTTTACAATAAAGAGTTGAAGTCACCGTTCAATGTCTCGTCTCCGTTCCTTGCGCCCATATTCAGGACTTAACACTGGCGATGAGGATGGGATGCGGAGACGATAGAGCTGACTAAGTACACATCGAACAAGACAGAGCACGTGGCATCTTGCAACAAATGGCAAGATGACCAGCGGCGCCATACCACCCACTCCATTCGACCCAGCAACCAAAGACTGGGACTCGTATATAGACCGTTTCCAGATGTTCCTAGAGACCAACAATTTAAAAGATGCTACGCCTGGCAAGAAACGAGCGGTGTTCCTGACTCATTGCGGCCCCGCCGTTTTCAAAATGGCTAAAGCACTGGCAAAACCGGCAGAAGAGAAGACTATGGATTGGGATACCCTCGCCCCAATCCTCTGGGCCCATTACGCACCCACAGTGCCTTCACTGATACGAAGACACGAGTTCTACCAGAGGGACCTATGGAAGAACGAGAGCATTGGGGATTTCGTAGCCGACCTCCGGAACCCAGGAGGCCTTTGTGGTTTTGCAAACCTCAAGAAAGCCCTGAGAGATCACATAGTTCTGGGATTAGATGCACCGTATGTGCAGAGTAAACTTATGGTGAAAGGAGACATCAGCCTTACAGATGTCATTGCCAACGCTACTGCCGCAGAAGCAACCAGGAAGTCAGCCGCTCGAATGCACCAAGCAAACGCACCGCTTTGCCAACTTGCTAACGATAGCCCACTTGCCACTGAGAAGCACACTATCACCACCCACCACAAAGACCTCGAGTCATCCTCTGACAGTGAGGAAGAGGAGGTCAACCAGCTCCGCTCAGAACAAGAGCAAAGGAACCAGAGACATCCGCGCCAATGTGCTGGTTGCGGGGCAAACCACCCGCGATCAGACTGCAAATTCCTCGACACACTCTGCCGTACCTGCGGGAAAAGAGGCCACATCACAAAGGTCTGTAGAAGCAAGCGGGAGTCCAGTCCCAGCCGAAGGGAGAACAACCTCCACCAGGAGACAGGCAAACCTCCTGAGAATCGGAACCGCCTGAACCACCAATGGAACAAACACTACTACTACAGAAATCGAGCACCTACCTCTTCAACAAGACGAGAAGAGGCCCATCAAACCATTATTATCGGCCACACTTCATGGTTCGATGCAAGAAAGATCCGTGTAAGGGTTACTTTTGAGAATCGACCGTGTGTGATGGAAGTCGATTCGGGATCGTTCCTATCGATGGTATCCTGGAAAACCCTCAAACAGCTGATCCCTGCCATCTGCCACCAGGACCTCAGCACTCAACGAATCATCCTAAAAGACTACCAGGGAAACAGAATTCCAGTTGTCGGTTCCAGCCACGTCCAAGTATCTTTCAAGGACCGCACCACGACACTTCTCCTGACTGCCATCAATCATGACCGACCCAGTTTGTTAGGGTTACAGTGGTTCACCCCACTCGGGATTGAACTAGCCGGCATACACCAAACCAGAAGTGACGACTGGGAAGAGGCCCTCATCCAGGAATTCCAGGACGTGTTCACAGGAACATTAGGCAAGTACAAGGGGACCCCTTTTTCATTTAATCTCAGCCCTGATGTAGCTTCCATTCGGCTTAAGCCTCATCAAGTGCCTTTTGCCCTCAAGCCGAAGATCGACAAGCAGCTAGATAAACTGATAGCCCAGGGAGTATTGGAACCGATTGACCATGCCCATTGGGAAACTCCAATAGTAACGCCCATGAAGCCAGATGGTTCCTTAAGAATTTGTGGGGATTACTGGGCCACCCTAAATCATGCTCTTCAACAGAGCGCTTACGCAGTACCGGTGGTCCAACATCTTCTTCATTCCCTGGGTGGCGGAAAAATATTTGAGAAATTGGACTTAGCTCAGGCGTACCAGCAACTACCTGTAGACGCGACAACTGCAGAAGCCCAGACAATAGTTACACATAGAGGCGCCTTCAAGTGAAATAGACTCAAATTCGGAGTAAGCGTGGCGCCTGGCATTTTCCAAAGTTTAATGGAGAGACTATTACAAGGCATAAAAGGCATTGAGCCTTATTTTGACGACGTCCTAATAGCTGCCCCCACTAAAGAGTTATTAGTACAATGACTCAGAAAGGTTCTTCAGAAATTTAAAGACGCTGGTCTGAAGGTAAAAAGGGACAAGTGTCAACTTTGTACAGAGAGAATGGAGTTCCTGGGATACCTTCTCGACAGACAGGGAATCCACCCCACTGAAAAAAAACTAACCGCAATCAAAAACGCCCCGAGATATAGGAATAAGACAGACCTCCAAGCCTTTCTGGGACTCATTAACTTTTATAACATCTTCTTGCCCCAGAAGGCGACTGTAGCCAAGCCCCTACATAGACTTCTCGACTAAATGCTTCCTGGATCTGGGACGGTGTGAAGAAAGGGCATTCCAACAAGTAAAAGACCTCTTAACCTCCGATGCAGTATTAATGCAATACAACAAGACTCTACTCTTGACGGTTACCTGTGACGCCTCACCATTTGGAGTGGGAGCCATTTTAAGCCATGTCCTACCAAATGGGAATGAGGCACCTACTGCATTCTTTTCAAGAACTTTGTCTAAGACTGAAAGGAACTATAGTCAACTTGATAAAGAGGCTCTCGCTATTGTATCCGCAATTAAACGTTTCCATGAATATGTGTATGAGAGACCCTTTGCCATAATTACAGACCACAAGCCACTACTTGGTATTTTGGTGGGAAACAAACCAACTCCCCATATCTTATCACCAAGAATGACAGATTGGTCAGAATTTTTAGCCACCTACGATTACCGATTGCAACACCACCCGGGAAACCATTCCCCAGGCTGACGCTTTGAGCCGCTCTCCACTACCAGATGTCATAGAGGACCCAGCTCCAACTTTAGCCATATTGCAAATTGAAATCCTCAAATCGCCACCGCTGAACGCTCGAGACATCGCCTTAGAAACAAAAAAGGACTCTGTTTTAGCACGCGTCCTCAGCTGGGTGGAACAGGGTTAGCCGGTCAGCACAACCAATGACACGTTCAAGACATTTAGGAAACGACAAACAGAGCTATTCTCCCAAAAGGGCTGCATCGTGTGGGGAGACAGAGTTATAATCCCGGAGAAATTGCAACATAGGGTATTAAAAATGTTGCACGATGGACATTCAGGCTTCGTGCAGATGAAGGCATTGGCCAGGAGTTATGCATGGTGGCCTGGGTTAGACAAACAGATAGAGACCTGGGTAACAAATGCAGCAAATGCCAGGAGACTCGCTCTACTCCTCCAAAAACTCCCCCAACTCAGTGGGAAACACCTCGAGGTCCTTGGTCCCGTATCCACATCGATTTTGTGGGACCCACAAGAGGACACACTTTCCTCCTAACAGTGGATGCCTATTCAAACTGGCTCGAAGCCCACAAGATGAAAAGCACCACCACAGAGGTGGTCACTAAAAAGCTGAATAAGCTATTCGCTACCCATGGATTGCTGGATGTCCTGGTCTCCGATAATGGCCCCCAATTCACTGCCCTGCCATTTGAACAGTACCTGGCAGATCGGGGCATCCGCCATGCCTTAACATCGCCAGCTCACCCTGTGGCCAATGGTAGGGCTGAGCGAATGGTTCAATTTGTAAAAAAGACTTTGCACAAAATGGACCACGGCGACATTCACGACAAAATAAACCAAATGCTTCTCCTCCAGCACATAACCCCAAACAGTACCACGAACAGAACCCCAGCTGAACTCCTGATGGGCCAGAAACTTCGCTCGCATCTCGATCACCTCCACCCAAACTATATGCCTGAACAACCCCCAGGATCCAGCAGCAAGTGTCGGGCATTCTAGGAAGGTGACCTTGTGTTTGCGAAAAACTTCTCGGGCAACCCATTGTGGGTCCCTGCTACCATAACGCAACTTATGGGACCCCAATCCTATCACCTACAAACTGCAGATGGTAAGATGTGGAAGCGCCGTATAGACCAACTCCATTCCAGATTAGCACCTAGTCCTATCTCAGCCCCAGAATCTCTAGCTGGGGGGGAGGAAGGAACATTGAGGAGGCCGAAAAAGAAATAACAATCAAAACCCAACAGTCTACACAACCAACCAGGGGATACTCACTGTCAGAAGGAGAACCGAGCCAGGGAGTGGCCTCGCCGCGTGACAGCACTGTGATGGAAACAGATCCAGGGAACCCGGAAGACAGCACTGGTGTAAGTAGGGAAAGCAGCCCAGGGCCACAATTTTCACCATCCAACCCAGCTAGCAGCCCACCAGAACCAGAGCCAGGACAGAAACCGGTGGAACAGCGCAGGTCAAGCAGACAGGTGAAGCGACCTGCCTATTTACGAGAATACGTCACCCCACACCTCAGATGGAACCTAGGGGGGAGGGGTATTATGGACTAAGCCAACGCAGCGGTACAACCCTAAACAGCTTTACTTTATAGCAGGCTTGTAATTCTGCACTTCTCATTGGCCCGTGAATCGCGAGTTGTAATTGGTCGTTTCTGGCCAGTCTGATTGGCTGTTAATGGGCCCCTCTGATTGGACGATTGTGAAAGCGGTAAACTCAAATCATTGGTTGTTTTGACAGCAGCCAGCTCTATAAAAGAGCTGCTGCTGCCTAAGTATTTGCTCTGTTCTTATTTTACAATAAAGAGTTGAAGTCACCGTTCGATGTCTCATCTCCATTCCTTGCGCCCATGCTCAGGACTTAACAAAATTAATTCTCTCAAACTCTCAAATTGGAAGCAGCCAAGATGACAAAAGTTTCCCCTTGCTTTTGATTGTTTAGCTATCATTTCTGTGCAGAAAATTAAACATTATGAAGCTTATTTTAATAGACTGAGTAGTTTGTATGAAAACAAATCAATAGCATATTTCTTGGTGTGCTCAATAAATTAAATATAAACGTTCCAAACCAATTTCAATATGACACAAATTAGATAAACAAAAAATATTTTCCTTAAAATTTAAGCTGAAAGAATAAGGACTAGGTTTTGCATCTATCACATAATTTTATTGCTTTGTTTTATTACTGTGGGCTGTCAACCATTAATTCAAACAGTTTGGAGGGTGAAGGCTTTAGACTTTTCCCAATCTTGGATTGAATTCTTTCACCCTGAACAACTATTGTTAGTTGTTTGCTATTTGAATAGCAAATTCTGTTTAAAACGCTGCCTATAAATTATACCAATCTGACAGCCTTATTTTGTTTTATTTTGTGCCTAGATCTTTCTTTTAGAATTAAAAGGATATGAAAAGACCTTCTGGCAAAATGTTTCATGATTATTATATATGAGATATGTGGGAAAAATAATGTTTTAAATTAATAATGCATTTTAGTATTACATTTAATTCTACTAATATTCTTTTAGTATTCCATAATATATGACTAAGGTGTTTTTTTAAAGAAAATTACTGTTTCATTATTGGCATACAAATGGATGAGCTTCAATGGTAAAGCTATGCCCATCATTTGCCTTTTTTTCTTCCTTTTTGTGGATAAATAGGCAACTGAGGAAAACTAAAATCTAATAAAGATACCCAGCAGTTGTGGTAGAACCCTCCTGCTTTTTGTATGAGATGAACTTATAGGAACTGCATTTATAATCTAACCATTCAATAGTGATGAAAGCAGTTACAACAATCCCATGCAAAGCGTTGGCTAGGGATAGCGCTATACAATAAATACTTTTGTGTAAAATTACCTTGTATTTTATGCTATTGTATATAAACTGGGAGCCAACTCTACAATCACTAGCACTGATGATGTTACCTAGTTGGGTAATGAAATGTCTGCAAACAATCAATCAGGCACAGAGATCACCAAGGACTCCACAAATTAACTTGCTCCATTATAGGTCTGGCTTAGTTGTGAAGATACTAGGAAAGAATTTTTTCTGTAAGTGGAGATTTACACAGCTATGCTCTGCTCCCACGGAACCAACAACCTGCCACATACAGTCCTTAGTCTAATTTTGTGAAAACCTCTGACAAAACTGGCATTTTCCTCATCTGTTACACAAATAACAGAGAGAGAAAGAGAGGGTGGGAGGGAGGTGGAAGGAAGGGAATGAGGAAGGGAGAGAGAGAGAAGAAGAAGAAGAAGAAGAAGAAGAAGAAGAAGAAGAAGAAGAAGAAGAAGAAGAAGAAGAAGAAGAAGAAGAAGAAGAAGAAGAAGAAGAAGAAAAGATGATTGTTAGTCCCTCCCACTACTTCCATGACTGTCAAGTATTCTAACCCCATCCATTTTTAGCATGTGACCCAGTTCAAACAGTCTTCTTAGAATATGCTGGGTGTGTGTGTGTGTGGGGGAAAACGAAGGTTCCACAATTTTTCTGAACCCATCAGTCCTTTTGAATCACTGTAGGTCAAAATACATAAATTATGTGGTATAGAAGCTTCTTATAAGATTTCTCTGCCTTTTCTTTTAGTATTCCAAAAACCCAAATTCCTGAGCTCAGAAATAATGAAAGACTTTCCCCTGAGGCTACATATCCCAAAAGATTTATATCACAAAGACAATGTTCTTTAGAGGATATATTGTGTTTTGACTGTGTTTGTTCAGAAGTATAGACAACAATCTGAGGCATTTCTCTTCATTTGCACACATTCTGACTCAAGTTTGAAAAGCAGTTAATCAAGGATCACCCCATCCCATCTCTATTTATGTGAGAAATGGCAGTAAAATTAAAGACTTCTGTCACAGTTCTAATTTTACCTCAGTAAACAGTGTGATGCCACATTTATCAATTCACTGAGTCAGTATTTGCAACAGGAGTTCAATTATCAAGAGCTGAGCAAACAGCCAAAATAAATATGTTGCTTGCCTCCAGAGGAAGCAGAAGACATATTGTCATTCTTGTGAGATCCTTGGGAAGGAGATTGCTTAATTTAATTTCATACCCAAAATATTTTACCTTTGAACAAATATCTTAGATAATATTACTAATTTAATTTAAAGCAACTTAATAATCACAGGTTTTGTGGGATACTTTAAATGGTAACAAATCTGCACATTTTTTAGAAAGGAAGTTAATAATCTAATTTCAAGTTAATTCAAATCTTTATGAAATGTACCAAATATTGCAAGCCTCTAAGGGGCTAGCCAGGCTCAATGCATTGAAGAAAAATCAAATTCAATTTTATTTTCTCAGAATAGACCTCAAAATACTATCAAGCAAGGAGCCTTATTTACAGATTCTGAGCTGACATGGGATATTGGAGGGCCAATAAAGCTAATATGTTCACTATACATCCAGCTTTATTTGTTTTTTTAAAAAAAGATATGAAAGATGTCCAAACTAAATTTATCCAGCTCTATATATGAGGCACAACTTAAACAGAATGATCTTGTAATTCACATCAGTAGCTTATATTTCATGAATGATATGCTAATATTTCACTGCCTTTTAACCTTTGTTGAAAGAAATTTCCATCTGGGTTCAATTCCAAGTAAGGAGAAAGACACTGGAAACATGGAGGCTGTTTGGAAGGATAGTTTAATGTTGAAGCAGAACCACCAAGTATGTGTGATTCTGGGTAGATGATCACATGGAGTGCATCTAGAGCAGTGTTTCTCAGCTGGAAAGTTGCTATTGCTCTCTTCATTCAAGGGCTATTCACTATATTCTTTGTAATTATGTATGATTATTGCATATTATTGAGCAGAATAAATGCCTTTTTTTTTCTAAAAAACATGGTTTTAATTTTTAATGGCAGTTCCTCACTGTGCCATCCAATGTTGAAGGTGCACTTTCTATTTTGAAGAAAAAAACACAGGATTTTGTATCATAAATAGGTTGTGCCATAAACTTTAAAATTATCTTTAGGTAAAGTACCTTTAACTAATTTCAGCTTAAAGTGACTTCACAGAAACATCCAATTTTTCTGACAGAGTAGAAATTGCTTGCTATCATTTTATTGAGAAATGTTATGCCTTCCTCCACACATAAAGCCCATACACACATGTCCTGTTTAATATTATCAAGTCAACCTGATTAATCTCATCTATTAAGGAAAAGATATCCTTGATTTAAATAATAATTCCTTTAAATCAGGAAAAAACATAACAATAAAAAAATCTTACTCTTTCAATCCATGAGCATGATGAAGTCCCACCTATTTGATATAAATTACCTTCTTGAATGTGATAATACCAATGATGCTGAACAACCCGAGAATAAGAGGTTCAGAACAACATAAACTAATTTGTCCTGTTTGCCTGGAATTGCTGAATGAATAAATAGGGTGACCTGCAGCATAATGCATAATACATGACCACTACGTTGTGTTCAGATTGACAGTTCACAGGATTTATATCAGAGCAATTACACAAATCTAATACATTTTTTTTTCTGAGAAATCATGGATAAGGTATGTCTAAGTTAGTGTTTCTCAACCTTAACCATTTTAAGATGGTTAATTCCCAGAATTCCCTGGCCAGCATGCTGCTTTGTTTGCAAATGTGCCAACTTGCTCAGGGGGGTAAAAGAATTGGTGGAAGCTAGCAACCTTATTAATAGTCTTCTGAGAAACAGCTGTTTTGTTATTACCCATGGAGGCCATTTTGTATACAAATTTCAGTTGTGTCAACTGGATCACTTCCTCTATGATGCCTATGATTATCATACTGTGTAGGAGCTTGATAAAAGAATCATATATAACATCCATCCATTGTCAGCTTTAAAATGCCACATTTTTTAAGAGAGTTGGAAGAGTTGAAAAGTTCATGGTTATTCTGTATGTTGTATTAAGATATTCCAATGGCAGTTAATTGGTTCTCGTGATTTAGAAGTGGAAGGCGATAAGGGAGCAGAGAAGGTGGATTCTGTGTAATGCGTGAAAATAATTTCATTTGGGAAATTGCCTTTGACATGCCAGATCTGTTTCTAAATAAATCAATTGGAGAGAAATGTCTTGGAGTGATTAATATCATGGATACTTTCTGGATGCCTTAAACCCATTTTCAAAATGTAATAAGTTATTTAATTGTCTGAAATATTAGTATCCATTCTAAAAATAATTGGCGTATTGTCTGAAGGTGAACTTTACATAAAAAATTCTCAGGAATTTCTGGATATGAGAGCAATCTGACTATGATGTTTAGAAAGAGCAAGTTGTTCTTTCCTTCACTTCCCCTTCAGAAACCTGAAAAATTCTTGAGAAAATGTGACATATCTCTGTTCTATCCCTTCCTGCCAGTCAGTGTTAAAAGAAGCTAACACAGAAAGAGGGGAGAGAGGAAGCTGAGTACTGTGAAGCGTTTGTACTAATGTAAAAGAAAGGCCAGGGAAGATGGTGACTGGTGAGGTGATTGTCTGAACACAATGAAAACAAGAAGAGCTTGTTTCAAGCAGCTTAGTTAGAGAGAAAATAGACAAATTCATCAGTAAAAAAGGGATAGAAATGCAACAGCCTGGTAAAGCTAGATAGAGCTAAAGTTTCCACCAAGTGAATCTTCCAACAAACAGAGGCAAAACAAATCTGCAGGAGAGAAGAAAATGATCTCCACACACTGGTAGAAGAAAAGACCAAAGGGATTTGGATGCTATCAGATAAGACAGTAGATGAGTGTACTCAGCAGCATTTAAAGTTTTTTTATATATATATTTTGCAATACCAGTGACATAGCTTGCTTCTTAAGAAGTTTTCACTTTTCCAGACTGCAAGCTGAAATAGGGAAAGGAAAGCAGGAGATTTAGAACACAAAACTAAAAGAAAAATTGTTTACTTTGTTAATAAATGATTAAAGTGTAAGAAATAAATATGGAGATTAGGCAATTATGATAGCACGGAACAGGAACAGAGTGGGTGGGGAAATTTTTTGTAAGAATACTGTTCCGGACTAGCAGGCTCATAAACCTGCAAACTTGGTCCGCGAACAGCGGGTCGTGATTGGTCACTCTGGGCTAATCCAATTGGCTGGTTAACGGGCTGCCGCGATTGGACAACCCAAGCGTGGCAAGCTTAAATCATTGTCATTGGATGTTTAGCCGCAGCCGGCTCTATAAAAGGAGCTGCTGCAGCCAGGCTTTTTTGCTCTGATCAGAAGTCACTAATAAAGAGTTGAAGTTACTATCCAAGGTCTCATCTCCGTTATTGCGCTCATCCTTCCAGATACAATACTGGCGACGAGGATGAGATGCGGAGACGATAGAGCTGACTGAGCACTCACAGAATATTGACAGAGCATGTGGCTAATGGCGCACAGACTTCAGCAGAATGGCCAGCAGCGCTATACCACCCGCCTCTTTTGATCCAGCTAGCAAAGACTGGGACTCGTATATGGACAGGTTTCAAATGTTCCTGGAGTCCAACAATCTAAAGGATGCCACATCTAGCAAAAAACATGCGGACCTGCATTGCGGACCCGTCGTGTGGATCTAATGGATTGCGGACCCGCCGTTTTCAGAATGGCAAAGGCACTTGCCAAACCGGCTGAAGTCAAAACGATGGACTGGGATACCCTTGCTCCCATCCTTCGTGCCCATTACACTCCAGCAGTTCCAACCCTCATTCGAAGACACGAATTTTACCAGAGGGATCACTGTGAAGGTGAGAATATCGGGGATTTCGTAGCTGACCTAAGGAACTTGGGTGGATTGTGTGGCTTCACAAATCTAGAGGAAGCCATGAGAGATCGGATTGTCCTTGGTTTAAGAGACCCAACTGTCCAAAGCAAGATTATGGCAAAAGGAGACATCATCCTCGCAGATGCCATAGCAGATGCCACTGCAGCTGAAGCCACCCACAAATCAGCAGCACAAATGCGCCGAGTGAATGGGGCCAGCCTCCAACCCACCAGTGATACAGCAATATCATCAGAAAAATACACATCGACCACCCACCATGAAGACATCGATTCCTCATTGGATAGTGAGAAGGAAGAAGTCAACAGACTCAGGTCAGAGCGCGAGCAACAAGACCAGCAGGTCGTAAATCCAATTTCCAATGCACTGGATGCGGGGGAAACCACCCATGATCTGAATGCAGGTTCCTAGATGCAATCTGTCGTTCCTGTGAGAAAAGGGGGCACATTGCTAAAGTGTGCCGGAACAAAAGGTGATCCAGTCCCAAGAGGAAAGAAAATATTTTCCAACAATCAGCAGGCACCCCACCCACAAATTGGGACTGCCCAAACAACCAGTGGAGCCAGTACAGCAGAAACCGGATGTTTGCTGGCATAACCAGACAGGAAGAGGCACATCAGACCATCACCATCGGCCACGCTTCATTGTTAGATGCCAAGAAAATCCGGGTAAAGATCACCATTGAAAATCATCCATGCATCATGGAAGTGGACTCCGGGTCTTCCCTATCCATGGTCTCCTGGAAAGCCCTTAAGCAGCTGATTCCCGACATCCGCCACCAGGTTCTCAGCACCCAGAGACTTATATTAAAAGACTACCAGGGCAACCGAATCCCGGTCCCTGGTTCCAGTCACATCCAGGTCTCCTTCAAGGACCACACCGCAATACTATCTCTCACCATCATTGACAGAGACCCGCCCAGCTTATTGGGTCTACAGTGGTTCGCGCCATTAGGAATCGAAATGGCAGGCATCAACCAGATTGTAGACGAAGACTGGGAGGTGGCTCTCATCCGTGACTTTCAAGAAGTCTTCACTGATGAATTAGACAAGTACAAAGGGTCCCCCATCTCATTTAATCTCTGCCCTGATATCGCACCCATTCGCCTAAAGCCACGCCGAGTCCCCTTTGCTCTCAAACCAAAAATTGATGAGCAATTGGACAAACTAATTGCACAAGGCATGTTAGAACCCATCGATCACGCCCGATGGGAGACCCCAATTGTAACTCCCCTAAAACCTGACGGATCTTTGAGAATCTGTGGGGATTACAAGGCTACCCTCAACCATGCGTTACAGCAGAGCACCTATCCGGTATCTGTGGTCCAACATCTCCTTCACTCACTTGGGGATGGAAAAGTATTCGCAAAGCTTGACCTGGCTCAAGCTTATCAACAGTTGCCAGTAGACGCAGAAACTTCAGAAACCCAAACCATAGTTATGTTGGTGCATTCAAATGTAACAGACTCCAGTTCGGAGTAAGCATAGCACCAGGCATCTTTCAAAGTTTGATGGAATGGTTGTTACAGGGCATCAAAGGGGTCGTGCCCTACTTCGATGATGTATTGATAGCCACCCCTACAAGAAGTCAGTTAGAAAAACGCCTGAGAACTGTTCTACAAAAGTTCAAAGATGCCGGCCTCAAAGTTAAGAAGGAAAAGTGCCAGTTATGCACTGAGAGGGTTGAATTTCTTGGTTACCTTCTTGACAAACAAGGAATTCACCCTACCGGAAAGAAATTGGCTGTCATTAAAAATGCCCCAAAACCAAAAAACAAAACAGACCTCCAAACCTTCCTGGGACTTATTAACTTTTATAACATCTCCCTACCCCAGAAGGTGACCATTGCTGAACCCCTGCATAGACTCCTCGACAAGAAGACTTCCTGGTTTTGGGGACGATGGGAGGAGCAGGCTTTCCAACAAGTAAAAGACCTTTTAACTTCAGATACAGTACTCATCCAATATAATGAGACACTTCCATTAACTGTGACTTGTGACGCCTCACCTTTTGGGGTAGGAGCCATCCTGAGTCACATCCTACCAAACGGTACAAAGGCGCCTATTGCATTCTTTTCAAGAACTTTGTCTAAAACAGAGAGAAACTATAGTTACTTAGACAAAGAAGCTTTCGCTATTGTATCTGCCATCAAAAGGTTCCATGAGTACGTGTATGGAAGATCCTTTTCCATCATCACAGATCATAAGCCATTACTTGGCATCTTGGCAGGTGACAAACCAACTCTACACATCCCATCTCCGAGGATGACATGATGGTTGGAGTTCTTAGCCACCTACAACTACCAGTTGAGACACCAACCAGGGAAAACGCAGGCAGATGCTTTGAGTCACTCTCCACTGCCAGAACTTCTAGATGACCCAGCTCCCACACTATCAATACTACAAATTGAGACGCTTCCCTCACCTCCACTAACAGCACAAGACATCGACTGGAAACAAAAAAAGACTCATGTTTGGCATGGGTTCTTAGCTGGGTGGAGAGGGGATGGCCAGAAATCAAACCCAATGACACCTTTAAACCCTTCAGGAACAGACAAACAGAACTTTTCTCCCAAAAGGGGTGCATGTTGTGTGGAGACCGAGTGGTCATACCAGCTAAACTACAAAAAAAAGTTCTAAATTTACTACACGATGGGCACCCGGGCATCGTATGAATGAAAGCACTGGCAAGGAGCTACGCCTGGTGGCCAGGTATGGACAAACAAATTTAAGCCTGGGTTGCCACCTGTAGCAAATGCCAAGAAACACGTTCGGCCCCACCGAAAGCATCACCAGATGAATGGAAAACGCCCAGGGGTCCATGTTCCCACATCCACATCGATTTCACGGGACCTACAAAAGGACATACCTTCCTGATAACAGTAGATGCCTACTCTAACTGGCTAGAGGTTAACAAAATAAAGACTACCACTACAGATGCAGTCATCAAGAAATTGAACAGACTTTTTGCAACACATGGGCTACCAGACGTCTTGGTTTCCGACAACGGCCCTCAATTTACCGCCTTGGCTTTTAAACAATACCAAGCAGACTGTGGAATATGCCACGCCTTGACATCACCTGCTCACCCGGCGGTCAATGGCAGGGCTGAACAAATGGTTCAGTTCACCAAAAAAAGTTACAAAAAATGGAACAAGGAAACATCCATGACAAAGTCACCAGGATGCTCCTTCTCCAGCATATTACGCCAAACAGTACCACAAACAAAAGCCCAGCTGAACTCCTGATGGGCAGAAAACTCAGATCACATCTAGACCGCCTACACCCAGCATACACCCCGGAAAAGCCCCTGGGTTCCAGCAGTAAACACCGCTCATTTAAGGTAGGAGACCCTGTATTTGCAAAGAACTTTGCAGGTAACCCATTGTGGATCCCTGCCAAAATAACGCAAATAACAGGCCCCCGCTCCTACCGATTAGAAACCACAGATGGGAGACTGTGGAAACACCACATTGACCAGCTGCGCTCAAGGCTGACCACAACTCCCATCACTAACCCCGAAGCCAGAGGGGGAAGGGAAACCGGGGGTTCTGAAATTGAACCAACACCTGGCACAGAAGACCTAACCCCACAACCAGCACAGCAAAGCCCACTATATTCATCAACTGAGGAAGAACCTTGGCATATGGTCATCTCTCCTGGTAACAGCAGCCGAACAGGGTCAGCAAATCATGAGAACCCAGATGGCAGCAATGAAGGAGTCGTTGCAGGTATCCCCGGATCACCTGTAAGGAGACCCAGCGTCAAAGCCAGTTCACCACTCCAGACAATCCCAGTGAGCAGTCCGTCGGAACTAGAAACCAAGCAAAGACCTTTTGAACAACGCAAATCAGGTAGACAGGTGCGAAGACCCGCCTACCTGCGAGAGTATATCACCTCACCCCGGAGAAGGAACCTAGAGGGGAGGGGTGTTCCGGACTAGCAGGCTCATAAACCTGCAAACCTGATTGGTCCGCTAACAGCGGGTCGTGATTGGTCGCTCCGGTCTAATCCGATTGGCTGGTTAATGGGCTGCCACGAATGGACAACCCAAGCGCGGCAAGCTTAAATCATTGTCATTGGACGTTTAGCCATAGCCAGCTCTATAAAAGGACCTGCTGCAGCCAGGCTTTCTCTCTCTGATCAGAAGTCACTAATAAAGAATTGAAGTTACTATCCGAGGTCTCGTCACCGTTATTACGCCCATCCTTCCAGACACAACAAATACAACTTTACTTTTGTCATTTTCAGCACCCCACATGAGTAAAAGAATCCTTCTCAGAAGCAATTTGTGCCTGACTTAGTATGATTTCTATGCATATGAAATAAAAATATAGATCAACTGCATATGCCTGGCAATTTATGCTCAATGAGCTCTTTTTATTTCTTTGGCTTCTATCACTTTTCTCAGTGATAGAAATCTTCCTTTTTCTTTCTTCTGAAAAAGAGATGGCCCAATCACTTGATGACAAAAGATTTGGAATACTAATAGTCTATTAAGGAAGTCAACAGGTGTCTTTTAAACCACAGGTGTTTCTCAACTGTGGCAGCTTTGAGTTGTGTGGATTTAACTTCTAGAATTCTGGGATTTGAAGTCTACATATCTTAAAACTGACAAGGTTGAGAAACGCTGTTCTACACAATATCTAACACTCCCTACAATACAGCAATTGACTTTTGATGAACTCAAAACATGTACATATTGAAATTTTTGGATCATAATGGGACAGATAAATAGTTTTTAGCAGCTGTTCTGGTCAGCTATTTCGTCTATCTCTTCTGTACATAGGGCCCTGCATATTGTGGGGACGTAGACAAGACCATTTAATTCAGAATACAATAGATTATATTCTTATTAATACACCATTTTAAAATAACTTATTAGTTATAAACTACTTCCAGGAGCCAATAAGAACAAAGAAGCTAAAATGAGGACAAATCTGGAGAAATCTTAAAATTGATAACATGCCACAGCTAAGCTAAAAGTATAAGATAAGATAAAAGTATAAAAAATGGATTGACTTTATTATGAAATAAATAGAGGAAAATCTAACAAAAAATTGGTGTGAATTGAAGTTTGAGGATTGCTAGTGATATATATTATTATCAAAACAAAATCAAGATGTAAATATATAAAGAAATTATTTCTAAAATTGCTCAGGATTTTTTTTAATGTGAAAACTAGTTGAACCTGTAACAATATGAATGTGGATTTTTATGCATGTTTAATTTACCATAGAAATAATTTGATGGAATGTAGCAAGGCACATTGCTAGATATATTTAAAGCCATAGGTATGAATAACAGATACACATAACATTAGGAATTTATCTTGTAGCTAAACAGCAGCTGTTAAACAAGAAAGAAAAACAAAACAAATGCAAACATTTGATAGAATGCAACAATTAATTATTATTCTTCCTGCTTAACATATTTTCTGAAACTATATTCAAAAATGTTTAAAAACATCAAGTACATATAGCAATGATAAACAACATACATTATTTCCTCAATCTATTAGCAAGTATTGAATTAAGTCTACACAGAACACTCATGTATATCAGTCAAATAAATCCTATTGGCTAAATATAAATCAAAAGAAACAAAAACAATAGATAAATAAAATGCTGAAATAAATATGTTGGTATAGGAAAATAGGTGCAATGGATTGAAAGTATCAGTACTTTGGAATTTTCAGGGACGTATCAAAACTGAAGATAGCTCTGAGAAATCAGAGAGACAAAAACCATGGCAAAGATGAAGGAATCAGTGATGGAACTACTTTGATGGAACTTCTCCAGATAACAAGAGAATGGCAGTTCACCCATATGTTCTATTGGCAACTGCCCCTCATGAGGACATTACAAAACAGTAAATGGGGGGGGGGGGAGGTTTCCACAGATTTAAGCATTTGGATGTTTTGGTCTTTTTGTTTCCCTTATAGTTTTTTGATTGTCTCTCTCTCTTTTTTTTTAATAACAAATTTTATTAATTTTACAAAAACAATACACAATCCAGGCATAACAACTTGAAAAATCTTTTCTAAAAAAAAAAATATATATATTAAAGAGAGCCAATAGAACATACAAAATAATTCCAAATTGTGATATCAATATTTACATTACCTATTTAACTTCATATCTTATCCAGACTTCTCCTTTTATCCAAATTATATTTTTTGCTTATTAAAATTTTATTGCCTTTCATAAACATACAAAACACAGAACATAGGAAAAAAAACAAAAAACATCTTTTCTGAAGGCTGCCTGATCCCGGCTTGAAACTCTTCTCACAGACACAAATTCAAACATCATATTCACTTTATATATCCTTCCATATCTTATTATCATTTTCTTTTTTTTTTATAAACCAATTTTATTAATTTTACAAAAACAGTGCACAAACAATCAAGGCATAACAGCTTATAAATTCTTTTCTAAAAAAAATAGTGATAATTAAAGAAGAAAACCAATAGAACATAATGATTCCCAATTATAATATCAATATTTACTTTATCTATTTAACTTCATATCTTATCCCAACTTCCAAATTATTTGTTAATTAAAATTTTATTGCCTTTTATCAACATACAAAACCCAAAAAAACATAACAAAACCTTTATATATCCTTCCATATCTTATTACCATTTTCAATAACATTCTTTGTCTGTTCTATTTCCAACTATCCATTCATCTTTTTTCTTTTACTATACTTCTATACACTAATTGGAGTGACGCCTTTAACTCATTACCCTAACTTAAAAATACTTCATATAACACTTAATTTATCTTGGGATTCTGTTTAGTAGATTCTAAAATTACACAATAAATTTTATACTCTAAATACACATATAAAAACACAATTTTATGTACCTTCCAGAATCCCCCTTTTATCCTTAATTAGATTCACCCATTGTCTCTAAATAAACTTTTTTTCTTTAGATCTTGCTTCCCACCATTGAGGCTTTTCCTCCCCCCCTTTCTCTCTTGCTTATTCTTCTCCTTGCCCTTTTTACCCCTTTGTCTCTCCTCCTCCCTTTTCTTACTCCTTTTCCTTTGTTTTCTAACCTTGCATCCACCTTTCCTCTCATTTTTCTCTTTTTTGGTTGTTTTTACAAATCTTAAAATCCCCTTTTTCTTATCCTCTTTCTCCTCCTCCCCGGAAAAAACCCATTGTTCATCAAAGATGGCTTCTTGTTCCTCTTTTTCTTTGTCCCAGTCATTCTGCTGCCTAATCAACTTTTCGTAAGTACATAATGCCATTTCTAAAAATTGAAATAAAGTGCCCAAAGTATCTTTTCCATCTTGTTCTTCCTTTTTATATTTTTGATGTTCAATCTTTAGTTCATCCACAAGTGATGCCATCTTGAAAACAGAAACTTTCCCCAAAACAACCAACCAAGTATTTTTAATCAAAACTAATTCAAAAAAAGTTCCAAAAGTTAATACTTTTCTTCCTTCTTCTATTTCTCTTTCTGGGGTTACTGTTTAATCAAAGAGGTCCAATTACCATATATCTTTCTTTGAGATTCTAGGCAATCTCCTCCTTTTTCCACTTCTGCTCCAACTTTTTTTCCTCTCCCTTCCCACTTGCAACATCAATTTTTAAATGATCAGAAATCCATACCTCTAATAAGGGTTTTCCAATTTCTTAAATTTTTAAGTCCAATGTCCAAGAACTCTTTTATCCCTTAACTTCAACTTTCAGAATAGTTCACCTTCAGTGCCCAAACAAATTTCAAATCTTCATCTGCTGTTTCCATGGGGTGGGAGAGTGAAGAAAAAAAAGTTCCCTTTAACAGCTTCTCCACCGCTTTCGATCTTCTTAGGGATACAATGTATCCTCCAGCAATTCAGACAGCTCAGTTCCAGCGAATTTAAAAGATGTTGATTGACCCAGCTCAGCCAGCACTTTCACTTTTCTTGCTTCCTCCAGCACAATCTTACCCGGTTGCAGGCTTCTTCATGGCGGCCATTGCTGACAGCCGCTCCACCACCTTGGGAAATACGGGTTTTTCTGAATGAGGAGGGGGTCTGTGACACCCCCAACCCCCTGTCCGGCTCCCCTCTCTCTCCGGCTGTCCCTCTTTGGATCGGGGGTGCCTCGGCGGCAAGCGCAGTAGGAATTGCGAACGGTCGCAAATTCCTGCTGCCATCGAAGCCACGCGGAACCGGAAACCTTGATTGTCTCTTTTGAATGATATGTAGATATTATCTCTATGTGCTTATTGATGGCTGATTTGTCTGAGTGTCAAGCTTTTAGGAATTCCCTAGCATTTTTGGATTTAGTTTGATCTAGGATGCTCAGTTTCTCAGTTGAAACTATGGTTAAGTCTGTCCATCTGTTGTGAAATTAAGGAGTTTTCATTATGCTTGTCTTCTGCCTGTTTGTCCTATATGGTGGCTCTTATAGCCCTGACACTCTATGTTGTAAATGAATTTCAACCTACTGGAGATATTGACTCTTTTGGTTTACTTAATAAGTTTTGAGGCACTTCATTTGATTTGTGTGCTATTATGATGCCATGTCATTGTAAAAGTCTATTTATTATTTCTGAGATGATATATGGCAGTGTTGTCATTTTCATAACTTGGTTTGTTGTGCTGTAGTGAGTTGAGTGATACTTTTAGATAAAGTTGTATTGGTGTCTATTTTATAGGAAGATGTATAGATGATCTGTTTCCTTTTCTGATATTCAGAGTTCCTACAGTGTGTTTATTTTCTTCTAAATAGTCTTCTTAGATAGACTCTCTTGTGGAAAGATGGGTTGTAATTTAATAGTGAAACATTTGGTTAATATGGGTATTTTTTATGATAGACTTGTATTTCTAATTTGCTACAATTGCTTCTGCAGATGAGGATATCCAGGAAGCACAGTGTGTTGTTTCTTCTTCCCTTGTGAATTTTATTCCCTCAAAGATGTTGTTGATTGTTTCATATATCTTCTCTGGTTTTTCCCTTTTTATTATAACAAACTACAGAACTATACTGGTTGCAGGTGATGGAGTGCTATAAAATGTGGACATTGAATATAGTTTCTCTATGAAAATGGTATTCCCATGAATGTTCTTCTGATTTGTTGATATAATTTCATTAAACTGAAAGTAGGTAGGTAGTAATGCAAAGGGTTAGGATTGAAGAGGTTCATGATTCTTGGTATCTCAATCTAAGTGTATTTGGTTAGGTCAGATTTGTTGTGTAGTAGTCCTGCCATGCATTCTTTTGCTGATTCTAGTCTTTGGAGGTAAAGAGTGCTCTGACATTGGATGAAATGTCATCTTCTTCTATTATCAGATCTTTATTTTTTTCTGAGACACTGTATTGGTGATTTGATAGAATATTTTCTCTTCTCTATAGAATGTCCAAGCTTTTCTTGCAGTTTTTTAGTGGTGTTGTAGATTAGGGTCCCCAACAGTGATACAATTGAACCAGTGGTGTTATTCTACTGGTTCGGCCTAGTTTGACTAAACCAGTAGCTCCGAAGATCATTTGTGAGCAAATCATTTCACTCCCATGATCAACTGGTGAGCCCACTCGCCTGCCCCAGTTCTTTATTTTCTGGTTTGCAAGCTTAGCTGCTTCACATGGCACAGCAGATTGCTGCACATCAGCTGTTTAAGACACAGGGAGATTGCAGGATTGCAGGAGGTCAGTAGCAAACCTTCTGTGCACACACACAAGACATTCGTGTGTGTGCAAAGCATGTGCTTACCAAACCGGTTGTTACACCAGTTGAATCACACCCCTGAGCCAGGGCCACCAAGCCATGCTCACAGAACCAGTAGTAAAAATGTTTGAATCCCACTATTGAATTGAACAGAGAGTTATGTCAGAATTGTGTATTATAAAAGCATGGAAAGACAAGTTCTGCTTTTATCCACCACTGTTCTATTTTCTGATATAGCCTTTCTTGGTAAGGTTGCTAAAGATTCTCTTGATCTGGTTGTCTAGTTTCTGTACTGGACTGGTGTTAACTAAGATTTCTTTGTCTTCTAGTAATTCTTTAGCTTTTTGTACATTGTAATATGTCCTTTATCAAGATTAATACCAGACCAAGAATCAAACTGTGAACAATACTCAAATCAATGAATTACCAACTCAGACAAACAATAAACAAAAGCCTAAGTAAGGAACTACCAAGAAGAAAAGAACATTCCCATCAATACTGACAAGACAAGCCACTGCATATAAACAGAAAGCAAACCCCACTCTCTTCTGGTGCTAAACATGTTGCCTACTTGAATAATGAAACATCTGCAAGAAAACAACAAAGCACAGAGAGCACCAAGGACTCCATGGAATAAAGAGTCCTGCTATCTTTTGACTTTTTATTGTACAATAACTTTCTTGCTAAAGAAAACATGAGTAGTATCCATCATTTTCAATAAAATGGAGGCAGCATATTTAGGGATGTAAGTTCTGAAATCAATGTTTGAACTTCGTGCCCTGGATACAGTTTAGATAGTTATGACAATTTTCTTCTAAGAATGATTTCCCAATTGGATTTTGCAATTACACATTGTTTGCTTGTGCAGGCATGTGGATTGTGTTGTCTAACAAATGCAGCTGAAAGGAAGCTTTTGTTGAAGAAGATGAAATATTTTCCCAATTTTGCATCCAGAGTACAGGGAAGAATCTTTTCTCTCAGACCATGAGAGAATTAAATTGAATATTCATAGTTACTTTTTAAACCATTGAATGCAACTAATTAAAATAACCCTCAATAGTAACTGCAAAATACTCATTCATGTTTATTATTTGAAAGATGCAAAATAAAATATTAAACATCCAAACAGAAGTATAGATAAGGAGCTGTGTTATATACCCCCAAGTTTGGTTTTTGTATAAATCAATGTCAAAAGTTTATATTTGGGTTTGTTTGTTTTTTACATTTTATTCCTCCTATCTTGATTTTTGGTGTTGTCATCCCTAATTAGGTATTGATATTTCAAAGAGGAGATTCAAGTTAAGATGTAAAAATATAAAATTGTTGTAATCACTCAGAATCTGTAACAAAATTTGGTATCAATCTTAGTTTTATAGCACCACATTTGCAATATTTTTTTTTTAAAAAAAATGTATTCTAAGATTCCCTGACACTTACTGTTCATGTGTAGATGGGCACAATCTACAAACAGTAATGATAACAAATTAATATTAAGAATACCACCTTGCCATAGATTTACAATTGATTAGGTTCCCCCCAAATGTTTGCATGAAAGAAATTCAGTTAACATTTTCCACAACTAACAGGATGTAGTAGAGCTAACCAAGAGTTCCTTAAATTGGAACTGAATTCCTTTCTCTTGATGAACTTGCTGGAAACTTGCCTTCATTTGAATGTTTGACACATTGCATAGTGTGAAGGACATGGCACAGGAGAGAGAAAATCAAAATTATCTCTTTCTTGCATTCCCTTAAGTTCACTTATCCTGGCTTCTATAACACTGCATTCATCAATAACTCTTGAATATGGTATAGTAAATAGCTGCTAATTCTTAAAATTGACCAATATAGACTATAACCCTATGGACAAACCTTTATGGACTACAGCAAAATACAATGAATAGTAATATGGATGAATATCTGACAAGTCTAAAGAAAAGGAGAATTAGGGGTGACATGATAGCAGTATTCCAGTATTTGAGGGGCTGCCATAAAGTAGAAGGGAATCAAATTATTCCCCAAAGCACCAGAGGACAGGAGAAGAAACAATGGTTAGACACTAATCAGAAAGAGAAGCAATCTGGAATTAAGGAGAAACAATTACCAATGGAACAGCTTGCCTCCAGAAATCATGGGCGCTCCAACACTGGAGATTTTTAAGAAGACACTGGACTGTCACCTGTCAGTATAGGTTCTCTTGCTTGAGCCTGGACTCTTTCTATTCTATTCTAAATTCTAAATATAATAAGCTAGCTCAAGGTCTTCTGTAAGTATATTTCTATGTTTGTTTGGGGTACGTGTGTGTGTGTGTGTGTGTTTGTGTGTAACAATACTTAACATAAAAATAACAGGCTGAAAATCAGCTGGGGTAATGTGACAGTAGACAGTAGGTCCTTCCAGCTCTATTCTATTCTAATATAATTGCTTCTCAATTGTCATGGAGAAAATGTTCCTCTCTGGCCAGACTACGTGATTCAGAGCAGTTTCCATTTTTGTTCCTGAGATTATTTCTGAAAGAAGAAATATTAAGAAACTTACTGTTTAAAATATAGCACTGGGAAAAGGCCTGGAACATACATCTGTTCCTATTACGTACATTTGAGATAATTAATCAGATACATGAAGGTAACAAGAATAAGTACTGCACATTTATTCACAGTCAGGGAACTACCCACTGTCTGTCTGCTTATTGCACACTTCTGAGTAAAGTTTTTCCGTAACTAGTATCAGATTAACTAGTAAATGTGATGAAGAACCATTTTGGTAAACTTTAATGTCCTCCATCTGTAAAATATGTAATGTACCATCTGCCATGTTGCAAGAACTTGATTCTGAGTCTTATTTACTTGTGTGTATATACTAACCTTTTATTCTCAGATGATCAAAAATTCTTCAACCAGATTCATTTTCTTTCCCTTTCCTTCTGTTCTCTCAGTTGTATTGGATGGGGAGATTGTAGGCATCTGTTGTCAATTTATTTATTTTTATAAACATATATGTATTACATTTCCAACCCATGTTTCTATTTATATAAGCACTCAAAGAAGTTGATAACAATAAAGCAAAATACAAAATGTAACAGTAAAAAATCAATACATCTAAAATCACAACTGAAGACAAGGTTATCATAATCAGTTAGCAGTAAAAAAACTTGAAGCAATGATAAAGAAAAACAAATCTGATACCATTATTTGAAGGTTCTCCATAGAGTTCCATTTTATTTTCTGAAACCAACTAGTGGATAAAATGATGAGCTCAGAATAGCAATGTCCTACTTGTATTCTGATATCCATAGGACTTTAAATCCTAGAATTGTCATTGGCCCAGAAAAATATAATATGCTTATGTTGACTTTCATCTGTAGCCTCATTAATTTATCTCAAATAGTTCCATACAATTGACTGCCTACTTACAAATTTCTTCTGCTAATTCAATTATCTTTATGAAGTATCGTATTTTATTGCAGTGGCACATGTTACTAACAAGTTCTTGGCTGAGTAAATGCAATATTTTTTGGGTATGCTTGCTTAGAGTTACCAATCAATTTGAACAGTTTGTAGAACCTTGGAACATGGGGGGGGGAGGGGGTAGTCCCATTCAAATTGTCAAGATCTCACAAGATTTTATTGAGATCCTGTAACCTGACAGATTTCAATGAGATTTCATGCTGTCTCATAAAATGGCAACATTTTGATAGAGAATGTTCTAGGATAGGGCTGTCAAACTCCTGGTCTATGAGCCGAATGTGTCATGCGCTGGCCATGAACACGCCTGGTTTAGCGAAAGGGAAAAAAGTACATCACGTGATGCCATCATGACAAAGTGAGTTTGACACCTCTGTTCCAGGGCATATGCTACACTGTTGGCTGTTATACTATGTTAATCGTACAATTGAATAGAACCAGGAAAAGGAGGCTATTTGGAAAGAAGGAGATAATAGTCTGCTGCCATTTGTGTGTGTTGTTGTCTGTTTGTCTGTGTGTCTATGTGTCTGTGTATGTGTGTGCATGCATGCATACATATATTTATATGTTAAAATATTAGATAAAATATAAAAGGGAAGTTTTAAATAAATGTAGAAGTCATTCAGATGTTTTAATTGTTTAAAATTTAATCTAGTTGTAATAATACTTAATAAAATATTTATTGGAACACTCTGGGAGACATATTTTGGAACAGGTAGCCTTGAGTGAAGTTCTTTTTCAGGCAACAGCATGATGTTAATGCAAAAAGAATAATGTGTTTAATGGCACTATGCAAATCAAACCAAATACCTGCAGCAGATTTTAATTTGTCCAGTTATAATTGCTGCCAAGTGAATTGCCACATTATTTTTTCAATTGCTTTTTAAGCTAATGGGCTATATAGCAAATCAACACCCAAAATAAACACATAGGAAGCAATTCATACAGAAGGAAAATTTTGAAATATTTTTAAAGACTGTTTTTTTTTACCTCTCTTTCTTTCTTGTCTGAAATTTTTAAAAAATAATCATGTAGGCATTAGAGCATTTCATCACTATGTTCTATCTCCCCACAGAAAACGTTATTTCATACCTTCTTATAGACTGTGCTATAAGAAAAGAAAAGCATGTAACCCCCTTAGCTTGAAATTTTAGAAATTATACCCCAATGTATCTGGAATATTTCAGTCAAGTCTACAACTATTTAGCAGCTAATTCCCCAATGTTCAGACTGAGAATTTCTACAGCTCTAATTATACAAGCTGAGGAATGAACCTAGGATGTTTTCCCACAGAGTGTATGCTTTGCTACTTAGCTATCAACCTTCCTGCTCTGTAAAATATATATTTTGAGTTACAGTGGCCAAAAAGATGTTTACCGACTGACAGCTGGAAAGAAGTGAATTTATGTAGCACGGCCATAAATTCACTGCCTTTGCAGAGGTTAATTAGCACTTTCCTAAATGCCTGTAAATCAGCCACATTGTAAACTCTGTTACCAAACAATCTTCCTTCAATTTAGAAGCCTTATGTGGTGTTTTCCTGTTGCTCGACGTGATGCTAATTATCCCTTTTGGAAGATGATGAAAATTATTCCTCAATCTTCTTTTGTGTGCAATATTATGCACTTGTATCATGTGGGCATCTTGAAAATACATGTTTCATAGAAAATATTTAGTGATATTTAGTCCCAATTTTATAGTCTTTTTTGCTCCAAGTGTTAGTGAGACATCACCTGATTATAATTTGTGACTTTCCCTGCCAGTTTCCCTATTGACTTTGCTTGTTGGGAGTCAGTTTGGGAAGGTTGCAAATCATGATCCCATGATCCCAGGACATTGCAACCATTATAAATGCAATCTGGTTGCCAAGTTGCCAGGATCATGCTGATATGATCTTGGAGACACTGCAATGATTGTAGGTATGAGGACAGATCAAAAGTCATTTGTTAATGCTTTTTTCAATGGCTGTGAACAATTGCTAAATGAATGATTGTAAGTTGAGGATAACAAAGTTGGTGAAGAACATGAAAGCTAAATTTTATGAACATCAGTTAAAGCAACTGGTATGTTGACCCTAAAGAGAAGGCTAAGGTAAAATATAAAAGTGTTCTTCTGATATTTGAAAGGCTGTCACAGAAAGAAGATTTAGATTTATTCTGCATCATGGCTGGAGGCAAGAGAGAACCAGCGGGTGGAAGATTTACAGAAATAGCTCTAAACATGGAAAAGAAATAGTTTTATGACCCTGAAAGTAAGAGAGTAAAGCTCCTAGAGTCATGGATGCTGCATCACTGGTGGTTTTCAAGCAAAGGTTGGGCAGGCATTTGTCTGAGATGGCATGAACGTTCCTGCTGTAGACATAAATTAAATTAGAAGACTTCTAAATTTCCTTTCTACCCTATAATTGTATGCAAGTGCCCAAATCACAGCTCAAAATAAATCCCTGTTATCACATTAAATCCCTCACCCTCTAATCATACATGAAATATAATGAAAAATGCATGTTACATGTCATTGATATAGATGTCAATACTACATATACTTACAGCTGGTACCAAAAGCATACAATATCCATTAATATGTAATACCATCCCATAATCTATCTTATCAAAGCATTATTAACATTCCTGTTTTATCATGCTAGCTGAATCTAAGCATGGTATAGAGAAGCAAAGTGGTGGGTGTTCTGCATTTCCAAAGCTCTTTTGATTCATGTCAAGACATGATATATATTTTTATTGGTTGTGCAAAAGGTGCTAACCCATAACAACATTAATAATGAAAAGTTTTCTGAAAGCAAAATGTGATGCCAAAAGAAGACTGAACACTGGTAAATGGCAAGCAAGAAGAGGAAACACAATGAGCACTTCTATACCAGTGATTTATGACATCCACCAACCATTATGGCGGCTGAATAAAAGCTGTTTTCATTAGAGATATATTGCTACAGCAATGGCTAGATGATGCTATATATCTCAAGTGAAGAAATGTACATTTATTTTATCTTGTTTTTACTCCTGGTTGTGAAAGATCTTTTCAAAATTTCTTCTTCAATAAAACCAATGGATGGAATCAGCATGCCAATTCAAGGATCATAGTTAAAGAATCAACTCCCAAGGCATTAAAACACAAAGTGTTGTGTAGCAGATATCTATAGTTAGGTTTAAGCATTACAAATTAAAAAAAAAAAAAGCAGGAATAATAAGACCCATCTAAGTATAGCAATAGCTTTCATACATTATGCCCATGACATTTAGATTTACCAGGTAAAAATCTATGCTTTGATTCAGTCAGAAGAGTATACTAGTAATCAATGTAAATATTCTAAAGGGGTAATGGGGCTTCAGAAGATATTTTTCTTTCAGTATCCTAGCTGGTCCACTTTATCTCAAGCAATTAAGATGGATTTGGGGGACATGACTTTATACTCAAATAAACTAGGGAAAACTTTTTTCATCCAATCCATCAGGCATTTACCAATCAGCTTGATTTAGAAAGACTCAGAAACTATAAGACTTATAATGCTGGGCTCAACTTAAGAAACTACTAACCTCATCTTCAGTCCTTTGTCAACAAAATAAATAATTTGAAATTGTTACACTTGCTCAAAAGAGAGAGAGCTTCCTAGTCCTCTGTATTGTGTAGGTAGAAGAAAGTGATCCAACCCTTAATTTCACCATAAACAGAGCTTACATTTCATACTTAGCACTTGCAAGAATTATTTCTTAATAGTTTCATTGATTTCACTGCAATAAATCTGCAGGCCAGGGCCTTAGAAGTCTATTTCTGAATTTTTTTGCCTGACTAATGGAAAGAAGACTCACACTACATTTTTGGAGCAACATGGAATAGCTGGAACATACAGAGGCTGTTTATCAATTTATAAATGAATATTCTACTTTTCTGTTTATAAAAATACAAATATAGAATATAATATTAACAACATTAATTCAGTTAATTCAAAATGAAAACTAATTATTAAAATAATTAACTGTTAAACAATTGTTGAAAGAGGTCATGTTTGTACCAATTTCCTAAGCATTGAAAGAGAAGTATCCTTATTCCTAGAGAAAGTTATACAAAGAAAAGCACTTTCCCATATATTCAATATTCAAGTTTCTGATGAAATATAATGAAAAATGCATGTTACATGTCATTGATTTAGAAAAAGAAAAGCACTTTCCCATATATTCAGTATTCAGTTTTCTGATAGCAGGATCCTATCCTCCAGTGGTGGGATTCAATTTTTTTTTACTACCGGTTATGTGGGCGTGGCTTGGTGGGCATGGCAGGGGAAGGATACTGTAAAATCTCCAGGCAGAGGTGGTATTTCCTGGTTCTCCAAACTAGCTTCTCAGCTATCCAGGTCATGGGGTCCCAAAGGTGCTTTTTCCAAAGGCAATTGGACTTTGTTTTTCCTTGAAGACATTTTGCTTTTCATCCAAGAAACTTCTTCAGTTCATGAAACTGAAGTTTCTTGGTTGAGAAGTGAACATCTTCAAGGAAAAACAAAGTCCAGTTGTTGTTTTTGAAAAAGCACCTTTGGTCCAACTGTGTATAGTTACCAAAAGTCAAGTTTTTTCTTTGTGCTATGAATTAGGCCATTACTATTCTAATACATGATTCAGAACAGTTAAATCAGAAATACTTGATTTTAGGTTTTGTGGACATTTGAGATACATCTGGAGTTGCAGTTGTACACCAATCACCATTTCCAACAATTTCTTTCCCGGGAGCATTGCTGCCAAAGTTTTTTCCTGAGCTCATAAGTCTTCAATTAGAAAGACAGGGAGAATGTGCCAAAGCAAAATTAGTAAGAATTTCATATTTACTTTACTTAAATAGAAAAATCATGAGCGTCATTTTTCCAAGGTCAAAAGGTCCATTAAAAAAGTACTTGATACTGATTATAGGGTTGATTAGAGAACTTGTGTTGATTATGTGAACAGCCTATGATGTTATCCATAAACACTAACTGCAGACTGCATTCATTAATTTTCAGCAAAGGTTATATCTATTATTCAAAAAATAATGAGGATGGTGTAAGAACTCATTTTCAGAAAATTGGGTGTGATTATATATCATGTTTGTTGTTTCAGTTACTATGTTTTTAAAAAGAGAATCTGTGCTTATGGGCTGATATATGATATAAGTTTTCATTAGCATAATTATACTAATTTCAGGGAAGATTGTTGTAAATCAATGGGAATATATGAAGTTAAATTATTGGTCAACCATCACAGTTCTGTTCTGAAATCCCTGTCATACAATACCCAAAATTAGAAAAAAAGAAATAAAGCTATAAATTATAACTTATAACTTATACTTAAACAAATAATGGGAGAGTTGAAATTGGCTGTTGGTACTCTTTTTGTATATAGAACCAGTGCCTAGGTGAAATAAGTAGGATCATATCAACAAACGTAATCAAATATTATGTATGTTATACTGTCAATACCAGCTTACACTAGTGTTATAAAAAAATGTGGCCTATGGCCACAACATTATAATTTTTATGACCCTCTGAGCATCCCACAATAGTACCCAAAATTTGGCTTTTCTGCATTTTAGGAAGTTTAAGTGACAAAAAATGTGACAAAAAAGTGAGAACCTATCTTTTAATTTGGTGCCATTTCTTGCCATATCAAGGAAGAAAATAGACAAAAGCTATATTATATATCCTAAAATATATTTAATGTTGTTTTTAAATGGACAAATTTCTTCTCTATATATCAATTCCTCATTCATAGCTGCATATATGAGTAAAAGAACAGTAGGAGATAAACTCTACTGAATACAAAAGAATTTACATTGTGTTATATTGATTCAGTATTGTATTGGATGTCAATAATTCTGGTTCTAAGTAACAATGAACACAAAGAGATAAATTTCCATATAAACATTTGTATTACTGCAAATAGGTGTCATTACTTGGATCAGGTACTGTGATTTCAAGAATCCCATACCACTGAATAACCACTTTCTCTGTTTTGTCTGGTCAATTAAAACTCTATTCCCATTTCCTTTATTACTCTATGAATAACTGTCACAAATTTCCCTTTTATTTCAAAGCAACTTCAATACAGTAGTATTTGCCTTGCTGCCAGCTGCTAAGCCTGTGTTCCCCAACCAGGGTTAAGGAGACAAGCTAAACAGAATGTGCAGCGTTAGTCAGATAGGCATACAGATAAATGTGTGAGATAACTTTGTATGTTAGTTAACATACAGTAAAAATAAGATACGCTTGTGTTATCAAAAATATAGTTTATTCCACTTAGAGTTTTATAGCATAGTCAAAATAACAGTCCATTGGTCATGTATTTTTTTTAGTCAGTCCATTCAAGGATATTCAATTAGCAAAATCCGTGCAGAATATCCAATGTCAGTTCACTTACAATAAATCAGTCCTCTCACCATTGATAAGATCAACAGTCCTTTCTCTCTCTCGTTCCAGTAAGGGAAAAACGCAGTCTTCAGTCTGTTGTAACTATCAGTGCAATTCTGTACCATCCTAGCATTGTAACGATTTAGCTTTCTTGTGTAAACATCAGACTCCTGTCTGCATTGTATCTTTCTCATGTAAACACTAGACTCCTGTCTCTTCAGTGATCTTTGCCAGGCATGCAAAAGAGAAGAGGAGTTTAAACAGCTGTCAATACAAAATGATGTTCCAATTGACCTGAATTGCTATAAATTACGCTTTCGGATACCCTGTTGTCTTTACTAACCTGAGCTATTATAAATCTTATGTATTTCCTGCTGACCTAAGCTATTATAATTCATGAATGTTTTGTTTACCCTGGGCTTTGAAGAATTTCACCCCCCTGTGAAAAAGCATAATAAAAGAGCCAGTGCCGAGGCATTTGGCGCGCGCTCATCCCGAGGAAACCTCGTCTCGTGTCGTTTCTCTCTCCCTTGCTCCCTTTCATGAGGCGCCCATCTAATGCGGGATGGCAGATACCGCATCAGTCTATCCAGTAATTAGGGATCAAAAAGCCAGAGAGAGCAAGCTTCCGTGCCTTGCTTCTTTTATGGTGCTTTTACAACCACTCCCTTAATTACAGTCTCACAGTTAAAGTTACAGATACTTTAACTAACAAACCATAATAACATATTTATTATTTTACCTAAACCAGTTAGGGTAAACAATGTTATCCCTAATATTCTCCCCTTTTAGGTAATAATAATAAATATAACTATTTACATCTTTAAATCATATTTGTTATAACTCTCTTTAAACTTAATTACTCCTTGAGCTTTTGTAAATTGGTCTGCAATGTTTTCTTCTGTCATGCAGTATTCCAATTTAATTCGCTCATTCTTTACAGATTCTCTAACATTTAAGTATCTTAAATCAGTATGCTTTGATCTAGTTTTTACAGCAATATTAGTAGCTAACTTTATGGCTGCCTGGTTGTCCTCGTACACAATAATGGAATCTTTAACAATTATACCCAGGTCTAATAATAACTGTTTGGACAAAATTAAGTCAGTGCATAGTAATAACAGACATGAAAATTCCGCTTCCATCGTGGACAAGCTAATATGCTGTTGTCTGATTGACCTCCACCCTATTAGTGTCTTACCAAATAATATAGCCATCCCAGATGTTGATTTTCTAGTGTTTATGTCAGTTGCAAAACTTGCATCTGCATAGGCACTAAGACTCAAATCACCCTTTGGTTCTATATACAATGCATGGTTCATTGTTCCTTTAAGATATCTTAAAATTCTTTTTAATGATTGCCAATGACATTGATGTGGATCTGAATTAAAACGTGCCAGCTGATTAACACTATAAGCTATATCTGGCCTACACAAATTGCTTATATATGATAAGCTACCAATCAAAGATTGATATATAGACTTATCAAATTTGGGACTTTGATCATCAGTTTGGCAAACTTCCTGACTCATTGGAGTCTTTGCCGGTTTACAAAGTTCCATTTTATATGTTTTAATTAATTGGCAAATTTTATCTTCTTGAGATATCTTAAATCCATTTTTTGTTTTGTTAATTGTCAATCCTAGATACCTTTTAATTTCACCTAAATGCTTTAATTTTATCTTTTTAGCTAATAATGATATAATCTCATTAGCTTCATTATTAGTCTTAGTTATCAAAGCAATATCATCTGTAAATAATAACAATAATGACACCGTTCAATTATTTTCTCTTTTAAACACACATGGATCTGCTAAACCAGATTTAAAACCTATATTGTTTAATTCTTTCACAATATATTGGTTCCACTCAAAGCCAGATTGTTTCAACCCAGAAAGACTCTTTTTGAGTTTCCAACAATCATTACTATTTACTTTATTGTCTTTTATAATAACTGGCTTTTTCAAATATATAGTGTGCTGCAATGGTGCATGCAAATAAGCAGTTTCTACATCTAAATGGTTAATGACATAGTTTTTCTTAGCTGCCCACACTAAAGCTGCTCTCAAAAATGTTGCTTTAAGACTTGGTGCAAAAACTTCATTGTAATCAGATGCAGTTTGATTAAATCCTTGAGCTACCAACCTAGCTTTATGGGAAACAGTCCCATCATTTCCAGTTTTTACTTTAAATATCCATTTGCACCCAATGGATTTTTCTCCTGGAGGTAATTTGGCATCTTCATATACTTTCATTACCTTTAATGAATTTAGTTCTTTTTCCATTGCCTTTTGCCAATTCTCCTGATCCTTAGCAGGATACATCTTAAGTTCATCTACACTAGTTGGAACTTTAGTTACTTGGCAAACTATAATTGCTTGATACCTATCAGGTGGTCTGGTTACACGTGTAGTACGTCTAGGTATTACAGGACTTACAGGTGGACTTTCATTTATTAACTGTTCTTGAATATCTAACTCTTCCTGATCAACTGTTTCCTCTTGTTCTGGTCCTATTTGCTCTTCGTGGACTTCTTCTTTAATTGGACTCTTCTTATAACTGGTCTGTTCTTTTTGCCTTTTGTAGGGTTCAATAATTACTTCGTTATTTCAATCTAGCTCTAATCTATTCCATCCTACATGTTCTAGGAATTTAGCACTAGCACTGGTGTAAATTCTAGATGTTCCTGGTTCCCAGAATCTATAAGATCTGTGATTAGATTCATATCCTACAAAAATCTTTTAGCTCTATGCTGTCCTTTGTGTCTGAGTTGTGAAGGGATATGCACCCATGCTGGTGCTCCAAATGTGTGCATGTAACTTAAATCAGGTTTTGTACCATGCCACAGTGTGAATGATAATTCACCTGTTGTTGAATTAACAATATTATTTAATATATGATTACCACACATTATTGCTTCTCCCCATAAATTGTCAGGTAATCCTGAATCAGACAACATAGTACGTACCATTGATTGTAGTGTTTGGCCTCGTCTCTCTATAAAGGCATTATGTTGTGGCCTATATGGTGCAGACTTTTTATGTTGAATACCTAACATTCTAAGTTTATTCTGGAATTTATTATTTGTAAATTCCGCACCATTATCTGTTATAAGAGTTACTAATTTCTTTTTAGTTTTTCTTTCTGCAAATTTAATCCAACTAAATAGATTTAGATACGTTTCAGTTTTGCTCTTCATTAAATAGCAAAACCCATTTCTAGAATAGTGGTCCATTATACTTAGTATGTATCGAGCTCCTCCTACACTTGGTTTTTTCAGATCTATTAAATTGGCAAATACTACCTCTAAAGGCTCTTTGGTAGTAAATCCATCAACTCTATTTGCCGGTATGACCTTGCTTTTGCTTTGATTACAAGCAAAACATTGCAAATACTTATTACAAGGTTTCAAACTTATTCCTTTAGATAGTTGAACAGTTCTCTTAAGCATTTTAAAATTTAAATGCCCTAGCCATCGGTGTAACCAATGAATACATTCATCATGAGGTTTCTTATTATCATAAACCATGTTAGCCACCTCTAAACAATTATCATTTAACACATATAATTCACCTCTTAAAGATGCAGTAATTTTCTTATCTTCTTTTTCAATTATGCAGTTATCTTCCCTAAAGGTAACTACATATCCTAGTTTAACCAAAATTCTAATTGAAATTAAATTAAACTTAAGTTGTGGTACATATAACATTTTTACATTCTCTTTTATGAAAAAAACAATATGCTATACCTTGACCTTTAGCTTTCAGTTTCCAGCCATTGGCTAACGATATCTGCTGTGTAGTCTGGGACATTTTGTTATCATTTGTTATACAGTGGGATGCTCCACTGTCAACCACCCATAAATTATTTTTTACAGCTCTGTTAATATACATGGCTAACTCTAAATTTTTATTTTTCTTTTGGTTACTTTTAGTATTCTGGCCAGCATTCTGGTGCTTTGCTTTTTTACAAAATCTTGCCAAATGTCCTCTTCCTCCACAATTAAAACACTTTTTAATTGCGTATGCAGTAGGAGATTCAATATCTTCTTTTTGCAGTTGCTCCCTCCTTAACTGATCTCTTTCAAGTCTTCTTCTTGCCTCTTCAATCAATCTGCCAGTTATATCAGTTAAAGTTAAACTTTCTTTAGGCAAAATTTCAAGGGAAGTGACGTATTTATCATAACTTTCATCTAGTGAAAATAGAATTACGTAGACTTGGTGTAGTTCAGAGAAAATAAGTTCTTTCTCGTGCAGTTCTTGAAAAATGCTTTTTATAGTTTTCAAATTACTAAGCATATCACCATTCATTTGGAGATCCATCTTGAAAAGTTTCCGTGTTAGATTTATGTGAGCACCAATGTTATCTCGGACATAAATCCTCTTCAGCTTCTGCCAACACCCAACAGCCATTTGCTCTCTGCGTATATGAACAAGTTGCTGGTCAGATAGTGTTTGTCCAATTATGCAAAGAGCTTGTTCATTCTTCTGTTTAAAGTCTTCTATCTTTTGTCTATCTTCCTCAATCTCTGGATCCCATTCCTCTATGTTTGGTGGATTTTCAATTATGTTCCACAGACCTTCTCTTCGTAGAAGTAAACTACATTTCATAGACTATGATACATAGTTTGTTCCATCCAGCTTGGATATAAGGGACAAACTTTGTAGATTGACCTGTGCCATGTTTTCTTGTATGGATATAAAACTATAATTAATAAAACAGCTGTCTGTTTACTGTAACGTGTAACAACACAAACTCTCACTTTTTACATAAATCTGTTTTATCCTAGTTAAACTGACTTTGCAGCCTCTGGTTCCATAGCCAGTGTTAAGCCTGGGCCCATAACCAGTGTTAAGCCTGTGTTCCCCAACCAGGGTTAAGGAGATAAGCTAAACAGAATGTGCAGCGTTAGTCAGATAGGCACACAGATAAATGTGTGAGATAAGTTTGTATGTTAGTTAACATACAGTGAAAATAACAGATACGCTTGTGTTATCAAAAATATAGTTTATTCCACTTAGAGTTTTATAGCATAGTCAAAATAACAGTCTATTAGTCATGTATCGTTTTTAGTCAGTCCATTCAAGGATATTCAATTTGCAAAATCCATGTAGAATATCCAATGTCAGTTCACTTACAATAAATCAGTCCTCTCACCGTTGATAAATCAACAGTCCTTTCTCTCTCCCATTCCAGTAGGGGAAAAAACGCAGTCTTCAATCTATCCAGTAATTAGGGATCATAAAGCCAGAGAGAGCAAGCTTCCGTGCCTTGCTTCTTTTATGGTGCTTTTACAACCACTCCCTTAATTACATTCTTACAGTTAAAGTTACAGACACTTTAACTGACAAACCATGATAACATTTTTATTATTTTACCTAAACCAGTTTGGGTAAACAATGTTATCTCTAACACCAGCAATAAATTCCATGGTGCTGTTGTTGATCTTTTGATGTTTGTTTGCTTATTGCAAATCTGATGCCATTCAAGTCAAGCTTTTTGTTTTTTAGAAGTGATTTTTTGAAAGGTTATAATTAGAGAAGATAATATCATATGCTTCAACAGATTAAGATGATGTCATCTCTTAACAGAATGCAACAATTGTAAGAAAACAGTTGAGAAAATTTTCAAAAGGCAAGTCTGGAAGAATTTGACTCAGCAAAGGACAACATTAAACTAAATGTGAGATGTTCAAGGAATCATGGTGTTGTTCAAATAAGGAGTAAATTGAGTGAATGGTGTCTTGCAAGATAAAAGTTAGTGTGCAGCACTAGCATCACAATTTCATCCTAAAAGTCTGACAAGAATATTGATGAAGTCTAGCTCCTGAATGAACAAAAGTCAAATCCACGGTCAGAAATATATACGTGACTCCAACTTCATTGAATTCAGGAGTGATTATTTTGAAGACCTATATTTGCATCTGCTTTGTATATATATATATTTCATTTGAAAAAGTAGGGAACAACATATTGTATTTGCATAATCAATATAGAATAGAATAACAGAGTTAGAAAGGACTTGAAGGTCTTCTATTCCAACCCTGCTGTCTAGATAGGAAACCCTACACCACTTCAGACAAATGGTTATCCAACATCTTTTAAAAAACTCCCAGTGTTGGAGCATTTACAACTTTTGGAGGCAAGTTGTCCTAGAATTAATTGTTCTAACTGTGAGGAAATTTCTCCTTAGTTCTATCCTTGATTAATTTCCATTCATTGCTTCTTGTCCTGTCCTCAAGTGCTTTTTGAGAATAGCTTGACTCCCTCTTCTTTGTGGCAGCTCCTGAGATATTTGTAGCAGCCCCTTCTTTTCATTAGACTAGACATACGCAGTTCCTGCAACTGTTCTTCATATGTTTTAGCCTCCAGTTCCCTAATCATCTTTGTTGCTCTTCTCTGCACTCTTTCTAGAGTCTCAACATCTTTTTTACAACATGGTGACCAATGAATATTCATTCATTCATTCATACATACATTCATTCCATTTAGATGCTGTTTAATTCCAGATTGATTCTGGACAGGTCACAATGCAAGCACTATACAAACAACAACATACATAATAATAAACAGATGGCATATCTGGCAAATAGATGAGACAAACATCATCCACCCACAAGGTATCAGACAGAATTTCACATGGATGGCTAAAGCAAAATGATCTACTTTGAATTCTATTTCCAAAAAGGCTATAACAGAAAACTAATTTCAGCTATAGAAATTCTCTAAACCATCACTAACTGTTCTTCCCCTAAAAAAACTTCCTATCAAAGTAATGCACAAATAGTACATTTTAAGAATAGTCTGTATTATAGAGAAACTGTACTGGACATAGCAAGCAACTGGAGATTTACTGAAACAGTCCAGAACAATGCCTTTTCTTTATTTCTAATTCCTTTTACACCAATATTACAATACTACACCAATGATTTTTAAAATAAATTATATTTCAAAGCAACCAAGACATTATTAAACATATTTTAGTTATTTTTGTATTTGCATTTCCTTTTAGAGAACAATACTCATATCTAGGCTTGGAAAAGCCAGTTAAATTTTAGGAATAAATTAAAATACAGTAGTGTTCCTGTTTATTCAAATAATTTTTGCAGCAAGAAAAAAAATATTAGCAAATTTACTTCAGGGCGTGGGAAACCTGCCTAAGGTAAATCTAAAATGAAGATGGAAATATCAGTCATATTGATCACTAACACAGGAGAAACTTTCAGACCAGAAAAAGCATTTTTCTAAACAGCATTTTCAGGAAAGCAAATTGGCAATAAGGACACTAAATTGATGTCATTATATTGCAGAATAAAAATTACTCTTGCATTCACTAGTCCTTGGCTAGCTTGTTAGTAGTGATTTGGTCAGTTTCAACTTATAGTGACTGCATGAATAAATAACTCCTAGTTCTTCCAAAAATATACCAGGAATTTCAGTTGTCAGACATCTCACAAAGTTTGTTTCAATTCCTTGAGGCTTCATCAGTGTATACATCTCAATACTGTCCAACTATTTACAAACTCTGCATTACTATTACTATTAATCTTCTCATTACTCCTTATCACCCATCCCTCCCACTTGCGACTGTATGACTGTAACTTTTTTCCTTGTATCCTGATGATCTATATTGACTGTTTCCTAGTATGATTTGATTTTATTGTACCTATGACTATTATTGAGAGCATATGCACCAAAGACAAATTCCTTCTGTGTCCAATCACATTTGCCCAATAAAGAATTCTATTCTATTCTGTCTAGATTAATGCTTATCTTTTTGTCTGACTTTAATCATGGTCACAACTATTGAGCCTGGATTCATGTACTTCCTTGATGAGTAGATATGGTACTTTACTGCAGATAAGATCCAGCAGAAAATAAAAATCATGGCATTTACATTTATACACATGCATAGTAAAAGTATGTATCTTCTCCAGAGTTTAAACTCATTCTTCGTGTGATCTCAAATTTGGTCTTGAGATTCAGGGCCATGCGCTCAATATTTACATCACTTTCTGTATGTACTGTCTAACCTGGCAACAGGTTTCCTGCTTTAGCCCTTACATACTCATCCACTTTATCAATTGTGTATTTTTATTATCTATTGTATTGTATTTGTTATAGCCATACAATCCAGTGTACTTGGATGACTACAATAAATTTATTGAAATAAAATAAAATATAATTGCTTTCTGGTCTCAGTATGGCTTCTTCCTCCTGCTATAACTCAATATTAAGATTTTTCAACTGTCTGTCACAAATGAATAGGTTTCAACTCTTCTGATAAGTATCTCTCCCCCCCCCCCCCAATATCTATAACTTATCCATTATAGGTTACATGAAGCAACACCAAGTTTGTAAATTTAAAAGTAAATTTAAATTTACCTTGACTGTTCAAGTTGTTCTATTTTCCGTAGCCTTCTTTGATCTCAATTCTTAGGAATGGCTATTGCTATGGAAGGTGAAAACAAACAGATTTCATTTCAGATATAAAATAGGTCATTGAAGAAGGCAATTAACTGTTGTCAGAGGACATAAACCACAGTGGCACAGTGGTTAAAGTGCAGTACTGCAGGCTACTTCTGCTGACTGCCAGTTTCCTGCACTATGGCAGATCGAATCTCACCAGGCTCAAGGTTAACTCAGCCTTCCACCTTTCTGAGGTTGGTAAAATGAGGACCCAGATTGTTGGGTTCAATAGGATGATATTGTAAACCACTTAGAGAAGGTTGTAAAGCACCATAAAGAGGTATATAAGTCTAAGTGCTATTGCTATTGCTATCTCAGGAATTCTACTGTAAAGTTAATTATGTAAAGTTAATATGATCACCTCTTGTGCATTTAATCTTTTTCATCTTCTGTCAAATTAAAGCTAACAATATGGTCTCAATTTTTGAAGAACTTAATCCAAAGCTTTCAGGTGAGTATATAGCCTTGAGAACCTTGGGTAATTTAACCTTAAGTTGTGAGCATAAATTTCCATCTTTCTTTTCATGACTGCTCAAAATAGCAGATCATAGAAAGAAAGAAAAAAACTATTATAAATATATAGGGTAGAACAGGAGGACAATTATAAACTCTCTGGTACTCAGGATTTGCCTTATACATAATAAAACAGTGTTTCTCAACTTTGGCTATGTGGACTTCGATTCCCAGAATTGCCCAGCTTACTGTGCTGACTGGAGAATTCTGGGAGTTGAAGTCCACACATCTTTAATCTGCACAGGTTAAGAAACACTGCTGGAATTGATCAATCCTAACTCAGTGTTTTCTCAAACTTGGCAACTTTAATGTAGGCGAACTTCATCTACTAGATGTTAAAATCCACACATATTAATGTTGCCAAGCTTGAGAAACAATGGGATGGCTCAACCTAGCTACATTGAGAAACATTTCATTTTCATAACTCTCATCCACACTAGTACATACCAGGATCAAAGTGGGGATTTTTGCATGCAAAACGTATGCTTTACTATTGAGCTATGTTGTTAACTTAAAACGAAGTTAGGAATAGGTAAAACAAACCAATGCAAAAATTTTATTGAGGCTCAATCAATCATCATGAGATGGGGCTACATAAAAGATGTAAAATAAATAAATAAAATTTCTATTTGTAGAAGCAATTCTCCTTTTTATATGTTGAATATTTGTTGACAGATTTGGTGAACTTTGAAATATATGGTATATATGGTAGCTTCATAAATATACTGGTAGCTTCATAAATAAAATGAGATTGCATTAGCAATTAATATCATATAATTTATTTGATTTAAAGGGCATATAGAAAGGAGGAAAAAGTGTACACTTTCTATCATTGCTCATTACTGGATACTTCAGGCCTATATTGAGATAATTAGGTGTTTTTTATTAAATATTAAATTTAATTCATATAATATTAATCAATAAAATCAAATGTTGGATTTGAGAAGCAGGTCTTTTGGCTGAAAATCCAATCTCTCTTTTTTTTTTTGAAACAAATTTTTATTAATTTTAAAGATAAAACAACACATCATTAACCATTAAATACATAAACACATAAAACCTCTTAACATTGTAAATCCTTACAAGTCAAACAAAACATTATTTTTATACAGCATAATTCCAATTTATCCCATCTCCATATGGACACACAAATATCTTTCAGCAAATTTCTCATTATTTCTCTTTACTCCTATTCAGTTTCATTTCTCTTCCATATTTATCCATTTTATAGTCATCATATTCTTTTCTTTCTGGCTTGTTTAAATTATTCTCATCTAACATTCCTCCAAGGTTTTATTGATTCTTTTTTCCTTTTTTTTTAAATAAAAAACAAATTTTGTTAGTTTTACCATAAACACAATACACAAACATACAAACACAAAACATAAACAAAACTAAGAGATCTTTTCTGAAGGTTGTCTGTTCCCGGGTTAAAACTCTTTACACAGACACAAATTCAAACATCATATTCAACCCATATCTCCTTCCATATCTTATTATCATTTTCTTTTTTTTATATATATATATAAAAACCATTTTTATCAGTTTTATAAAAACAATGCACAAAGAATCAAGGCATAGCAGCTTATAAATTCTTTTCTAAGAGAAAATAATAATAAAAGACCAATAAGGCATAACATTTCCAGATTATAATATCAATATTTCATATAATATTAACTTCATATCTTGTCCCTACTTCTCTTTTCCATCCAAATTATTTATTAATTAAAGATTTTATTGCCTTTTATCAATATACAAAATCCAAAAAAAAAAACACATATATATCCTTCCATATCTTATTACCATTTTCAACAACATTCTTTGTCTGTTCTATTTCCAATTATCCATTCATCTTTTTTTTTCTTTTACTATACTTCTCCTGTACACCAATTGGAGTGATATCTATAACTCATTACCCTAACTTAGAAATACTACATATAGCAATCTTTCTTGGGATTCTGTTTAAAAGATTCTAAAATTACATAATAAATTTTATATTCTAAATATACATATAAAAACACACTCTTATATACCCTCCAGAATCCCTCTTTTAATCCAAATTAAATTCACCCATTGTCTCTAAATAAACTTTTTTTCTTTAGGTCTTGCTTCCCCCCATTAAGGCTTCTCCTCCCCCCCTTTCTCTCTTGCTTATTCTTCTCCTTGCCCTTTCTACCGCTTTGCTTTTTCCCTTTGCTTTTCTTACTCCTTTTCCTTTGCTTTCTAACCTTGCCTCCATCTTTTCGCTCATTTTTTCTCTCTTTTGGTTGTTTTTATAATTCTTAAAATCCCCTTTTTCTTATCCTTTTTCTCCTCCTCTCCGGGATGGACCCATTGTTCATCAAAAATGGCTTCTTCTTCCTCTTCTTCCTTGTCCCAGTCCTTCTGCTGCGTAATCAACTTTTCAACAGAACATAACGCCATTTCTAAGAATTGAAACAAAGCGCCCAAAGTATCTTCTTTTTTATATTTTTGATATTCAATCTCTAGTTCATCCACAAACAATGCCATTATAAAAAGGGAAACTTTTTCCAAAACAACCACAAGTATTTTTAATCAAAGACAATCAAAAGCAATTAAAAAAAAAAAAAAGTCCAAAAATTAATACTTTTCTTCCTTCTTCTCTTTCTTTTTCTGGATTAATTTTTAATCAAAGAGGTCCAATTACCATATATCTTCTTTTGGGATCCACAAAGACGTTCTAGACAGTCTCCTCCTTTTTCAGCTTCTGCTCCAATTTTTTTTCTCCCTTCCCACTTGCAATGACAATTTTAAATAATCAAAAATCCATACCTCCAGCAGAGATTTTCCAATTTCTTAAATTTTTCAATGTCCAAAAATCCCTTTGTCTCTTAGCTTCAGCTTTCTAAGCAATCCACTTTCAATGTCTAATATATCAAAATATTTCTGCTTTTTCCGTGGGGTGGGAGAGTAAAAAAAAAAAAAAAAAAGTTCCCTTTAACAGCTTCTCCGCCGCTTTTCACTCTTCTTAGGGATACAATGTATCCTCCAGCAATTCAAGCAGCTCAATTCCAGGCAATTTAAAAGGTGTTACTTGACCCGGCTCAGACAGAACTTTCACTCTTCACACTTCCTCCAGCACAGTTCTTACCCGGTTGCTGGCTTCTTCGTGGCGGCCATTGCTGACCGCCGCTCCACCGCCTTGGGAAAAAGGGGTTTTCCCGGAGAAGGGGGGGGTCTGCGACACCCCCACCTCCCTATCCGACTCCCCTCTCTCTTCAGCTGTCCCTACAGGGCAGCCATATCCCCCTGACCCATCTGGATCGGGGGTACCTCGACGGCTAGCACAGCAGGAATCGTGAGCTGTCGCGAATTCCTGCTGCCCCGAAGCCACGCAAACCGGAAGTCCGAAAATCCAATCTCTCTTTAGCAATCTCCGTCTCTCTTCTTTTCTCTCTTGGTATGCTTTGGAGCATGGCAAATGGAAGATGATAAAATGATGAAGTTTGGGTCAAAGGAAATTCATTAACTACTCATTCTCAGACTGATACATGAATGAATACATATGGTTAATATTTAAATATAAGAACCTGACACATTCTTTTTCTTCCTCATTTTCACAGTACATGTTACCTGAAGTCATTATTTTGAAGAAGGAAATAAGGAGAAATGGTAAAAGTGGGGATGCAGCAGTCTAGGTCACATATGAAATTTTATTTTTAAGAAAACTTTGAGACTACAGATATGTCCAGCATCAAGGGAAGGTATGCACCACTTCATAAATCAGCTTTGTGGATCAAATCATCAAATTAAATTTGTAGGAATTGTTTAATTTAATTTATTTTCAGTTAAACCAGAAAATTGAATCAAATCCTGCTACAGAGTTGATTTTAATTATTGGACTGATTTACATAGTCATGTAAAGTTTTGAATTGGAAAGTCAGTTATCGTGCAAGTAAAATTATCCCTGCTGATAATTTTCATTATGTTTAACATAGGCCACATGGCAAAATTATTTTTCTCTATAACAAATGTGGAAGTAAAAATTGCAAACAGTATGCTTTGCAGAAATATAGTAGGTATCCAGTATTTTCTCATGACTAATTAACACAGAGATGTACAAAGATGATATTAATCCTACTATGTCCACATTTTTCTTTCATTGGGGGAGGCGGGTAGTGATGGAGAAGCGTTAATAAATTGAGCAAACCTAACTCATTTGGTTCATTTATAGTTCTCTATAACACAAATACAGAAAAAACACAAGTTCAATTACCATTTGCAAAGCACATTCCCCAATACTAGGAAATGTATTAATAGTGGATAAAGTATTTAAAAACGTATATTTATGACACAAACGGATGGGAGTTAAAAGATGCATTTTCCTAGTAATGAATAAAAAGTCTGCAACAACTGAGACAAACTGGTTCCTTTTCTCTTGTTACATAAACTTAATTCAGGTTTGATTTAGATATATGTCACAAAGTCTATAAAAATAGCATAAATGCTAATGGAACATATAATGCTATGAATCAAATCAGCCTTAACATTAATCAAGCTTAGAATTTGCTAAGAGACCTCTTAAACTGATCTGGTTTAGGATGCAGAAAAAAAAATCCAAAGTTTCAGTATTATGCCAAGATATGTTTCTGACCTTCCCTGGCTTGCCTGAAATCCTATCATGAATTAATTTGCAATCTGTGAGGGAGATGAGCAGAACAGAATAACAAAACAATAGAGTTTTATTTATTTTATTTGGTTTGTCAATTGCTTACAATATAATAGGTATAAGTAAAAGCATAGTTATGAATACATGGGTACATATAAGAAAAATAAAAGAAACAGTAGGACAGGGATGGTAGGCATGTTGGTGCGCTTATGCACGCCCTTTACAGACCTCTTAGGAAAGGAGTGAGGTCAATAGTAGAAAGTCTAAGGTTAAAGTTTTTGGGGTTTGGGGAAGAAACCACAGAGTCAGGTAGAGTATTCTAGACATTGACTACTCTGTTGCTGAAGTCGTATTTCCTGCAATCAAGTTTGGTACGATTTACCTTGAGTTTGTATCTATTGTTTGCTCTTGTATTGTTATGGTTGAAGCTGAAGTATTCATTGACAGGTAGGACATTGCAATGTATGATTTTATATACTATATTTAGATTGGACCAAAGGCGGCATAGTTCTAGATTGTCTAGGTCTAGAATTTCAAGTCTGGTGGCATAAGGTATTCTGCAATGAGTGGAGAAGTAGAGAACTCTTTTTGTGAAATATTTATGGACTTTCTCAACTATATTAATATCGGATACGTAATGTGGGTTCCAGACTGATGAACTGTATTCAAGTATTGGTCTAGCAAATGTTTTGTATGCTCTGGTTAGTAGTGTAATATTACTAGAGAAAAAGCTACATAAGATTAGGTTAACAACTCTTAATGCCTTTTTGGCTATGTAGGTACAGTGGGCTCTAGCACTTAGATCATTGGAGATGAGTACTCCAAGATCCTTGACAGAGTTTGGATCATCAACAAGGTCTTGACTATTCAGCCTGTATTTTATTTTCTGATTTTTTTTGCCAATATGTAAGACAGAGCATCTATTTGTTGAGATTTGTAGTTGACATTTGTTTGACCATTCTGATACATAGTCAAGATCTTTTTGAAGGGTAGCAGTGGTGTTGGTGGTGTTGAATAGTTTTACATCATCAGCAAAGAGAACACAGATGCTCTTAATATGATCACAGAGGTCATTTATGTAGAGTATGAAAAGAGTTGGTCCTAGAAACTGCCTTGAGGGACACCATTGTTGACAGGTACAGAATTTGATAGGATGCTCCCAATTTTGACCATTTGTTGTCTGTTTGACAGGAATGCTTCTATCCAGTTATGCAGATGTCCAGAGATACCGTAAGATTTTAGTTTTAGGAGTAGTTTGTCATGTACCACTGAATCAGAGGCTTTACAGAAGTCTATGTAGATTGCATCTATTGCTTTGCCCTGATCGAGTTGTGTAGTCCATATGTTTTTGCAGTGTAAGAGTTGCAGATTGCAGGATAGTTTTTTTCTGAAACCAAATTGTTTATTAGAGAGTAGGTTGTTTGTCTCCAAGTGGACGATAATGGATTGGTTAATAATTGATTCCATGACTTTACAGGTGACACAGCATAAAGGGATTGGTCTATAATATTCAATTAGGCTGGGGTCTCCCTTTTTGAAGATGGGGATGACCATGGTTTGTGACCATAGTTTTGGCAAGGAGCTAGACCTGAAAGATTTTTCAAAGATTACGCTTAGAGGTTCGGCTATGGCAGTGGATCGCTTTTTTAAGAAGTAGGCACATATTCCATCCAGTCCAAAAGATAGAGATGGTTTTAGATTGCATAGTGCTTTTTCAACATTGTCTTCTGTAAAATTGATATGTATTAGATCATTGTAGTTGTCTGTGGTTCAACTAGGAAATACAGGGCATGATCCATTGCTGTTTACAAATACTGAGCCAAGAATGTGTTAAAGAGATTGGCTTTAGTAGTGTCATCATTGCAGTCTTTACCATTAGGTCCTTTCAGGGGTGGGATGGACCTTGAGTCTTTTAGTTTGTTGTTTACAAAATTGTAGAAAGTGCGGGTGGAATTGGTGCATAGAAGGTTTTCCTCTTGTTTAATGGTGCATTCAGTCTTTATCTGGTGGCATAAATTTTTGTATCAGCTTTTGAAGTTGTCAACATGACCAGATTTGTTTTTCCGCCAAAGTGACCTCTTTTTGGATTGAAGTTTCCTTATTGTTATGGGTAATCTGTTTTTTTCTGGTTTTTGGAGTTGTTATTGGTACATATAGTTTGATGACTCTTTCAACTTCAAGTAAAATATGTTGTAATGGTCTTCAATAGTATTAGAAATTGCAAATCAAGGGATGAGAGATCATTGTCTATAAGATCATAGTTGCCTTTTTTGAAGTTATAATTGGGATTTATGTCATTGTGATGATTTTTGTGTGGGCGTATGTTGAGACAAAAGTCAATCATGCTGTGGTCACTGTTGGAAGGTTTCTTTAATTTGTATTCCATAAATTGAATTCAAACTATTTCAGAAGATGAGATTGAGGCAGTTGTTAAGTCTAGTATTATTGGTTACTAGTTGTTCCAGTCTCAGGTTTGTTACAGCATTGTAGAAAGTTGCATGAATGGGTTCAGTTTTATATTCATTTCGGGTCCAGTTAATGTGAGGTAGATTGATGTTACCAAGAAAGATGTGTGTGGGCAGGATGTTGCCCATGATAGTAGTGAATTAGCTTGTTTACATGTTCGATGTCATAATCAGGGGCTTTGCAATATAGTAAGAATTGAAATGTGATATTTAAGGAAAGTTCATAGACAATGGTCTTAGGAAGAGCAAGTTCCTGGGTAACTTGGATGTTTTTTAGATGTAAGGACTTTTTATAGAAAATAGCAACACCACCTCCTCTATGGATTTCATGATGTTTCACAGACAAATATGATGTCAAATTTAGCCATATTTAGTAAGAGGAGAAATTCAGGTATTGTATTCACAAGGCTTCTTGCATTGAGTAGTTTGCATTTAAGGCCAGCTGAAGTTGGAATTGAGGTAGTTAGGGGCGTGTGTGCCTAGTTTTGAGTGATGGTGGGTTGGATGAAGTAGGGTTGGATGTCGAGTTGTGGGTTGTATGACTTACTTTTGATACAATCAGCACGGTATTCAATGTAGATATCCTTCTCTCCATTGTCTAGACATCTTTTGGGTTCATTGCAGAGTTCATGGGACCGAATTCTTTGCAGTATGGATAAGTCTGGTCTTGACTGAAATTTTTTGTGGTTGGGATTGGTTTTTGCAGTGGTGTTTATTGTATGAATGAATATGTGTTTGCTGGAATTTTGGAGGTCTAGTCTAACCTCTTGCTCAACCAGAAGACCCTGTACATTTCCAGACTTTAGATTTTATCCTTTCTAAAACATCAGTTATGCATGGATCTTAGTCTGTCATCTTCCTTTCCTTCCTTTCAGCTTGGTTATCAGTTTGTATCATCAACCACTCAGCTTGATTCTTAACAAAAGGAAGGCATAATTGTTCTCAAGATCAGTACCACCATCAGAAATCATACTGAAAAGTTAGTTCTTCACTCATGCTACTGCTGGGCTTCTGATGGCTTCTGATATTTCTCTCAGCTTTTCAACCAGTCAGCTTTTCAACCAGTAAGAGAAAATTTCTGGATAAGAAAATTTAGTGGGTTTGTACCTGTCTTTTAATATACAGGTGTTGCATTTATTTTTTTGTTTTTCTGACCAGGTAAACAATAAAAGCTATTTGGAAAATCATGACCAGTCTGTTGTGTCTATCTGCAAGATGGTTGACATAAACCAAATCTTAAAAAGAAAACACTTATTTAGGAGAGGAAGGATGAAGAGAAGCAAAGATACTTGTCACAGTAATAGCAAAAGCACACAGAACATATCTATTGAATCATAATGCACTGCATATTAAAAACATTACACATTCTCATTTGCACATATTCAACACAGAGAAGCCTAAATTCATATTTCTTAGATTCCTCTATTGCTGTTCAAGTATGAGTTTATACTTAGTTTCTCCCTTTCTGACAAAATATATTATAAATGCCATAATATTACACTGAAGCTATAAACATTCCATTTGCATTCTTTCTTCCTGCCTAATATCATGTTGTGCACTTTATAATGGAAACTGATTACAATGAAATCTAAGCCAGCTGTGTTTTATATTTTGCAGTTTTCCTTCCTTCCCACACACTCTCCTACTCATCTGTGATCATCTGTCTTTGATGCCTAAAGAATGACAGATATTTCCTTCAGTAAAAATAACCTGATGAATACTGTATTACTTACACAAAGACTAGGTAGCAACTAAAATCATTGTTTACATCCATACATAGATTACCTTTATCTGCAACTGTTGTCTACAGGCTACTTATTAACTTATATTGTGACAGCTAACGCAGCAATTGTTTTCTTATTGTTCTCAGTTGGCTATAAGGAGTAAAATAGGTGTGATGATAAAAAAAAAATTAATGCATCCATTTCAGTCCTTAAGCAAATGGAAAAGTGGCTGAAACTTGTCCCTCTCCCTGGTGACATTACTGTTTCATACATCAAGACTCTCAGAAGCCTTTGGAGACAATAAACAAACTGCTTGAAAATTCAAATTGCAGCTTCCAATTGCAATTGTTCATCCTTCCTATGCATATCTACTTGGGTGAAAACTCCATTTAGAGGTTTTGGAAACTTTGTAAAATGCAGTTCTCTCAGTATCTCAAATTCCCACATTAACTCATTTTCTTCCATTGATATGGCAGTGTGTTGATCATTATGAAAGTAGCGTTCCCCAGAGTTGCCATGAACCCAAAGAAGTGTTCTGACCCAAGCCTCGTTCAAATCAAACAAACACAAAACAGAGATAAAAGTAAAACCTTTTTAATGTGTCTTTGTGAATTCCATTCACTCACAGTAAAGTGTTATTAAAACTAATTGTTCCAGATAAGAGCAAGCCCTGTCAAGATTGTGCAAGGCTGCCAAGAATACAAAATAAATTGCCATATTCAAAGCCAAAAGTCTCCAAAAACAAACCAGGATAGACTGAACTTCCATGATAACTTGAAGTGCAAGAACTTATTTGTTTCCTGCAAAGAATCCCACCTCTGAGAGCTGGCTTTTATCCCTTAAGGGAGGGCCATAAACTTGCAGCCTTACTCCTGAGTTGCCCGTGCTGCTGCATCTGCTCTTTCCTCCGAACAGCCCTGCACGCATGCACACTGGTCACAGGTTCCTCAGGCTCCTCTGCATCACTGCTGCCAGACTCCACAAGCTCCAAAAGCAGCCTCCCACTCTCTAATAGTCCCGGCCCCATCCCTGCATCACACGTAGGCCCCTTATCTGAGTCCTTGCTCTCTGAGACCTCAGCCGTCCGAACCTGCTGCCAGCGAACCACAACAAGGAGGCTTATAAATTTGATGGATAAATAAATAGACTTCTCATCAGAGGAGAACATTATTGGGATGAATAAAACACAATGCAATAATCCAGAATCCCAAAAGACTATCCCTACAACTTATGTAACAGATAGTCATGCAATGTCATTAAAATATGCCCAGCTATACAATACATTGCAATGGAATCATCACCATCCATCAAAAGGCTAATTCTCCCATCCATCAAAAATAAATGTGAGAAAACCAAAAGACTAATAAAACCTCCTGGCAGCTCACAAACCATCAAAATCCCATTGCTGTGGTTAAGAACAGATACTTATGTAAAAGATATCAGCTTGAAATACAGAGAGTACCCAAGCTGATAATATAAATTATTATGGATAACTAATTGTTTTTGCACCACTGTAATCTGCATTAATGCTGTCATCATCTACTTATTTTCCTACATTGGTTTCCTACATAATAAGCCTACATTGTCAAGAGTCCAATGAAAATGCAGACTTTCATAAATTGTTACAAGAAGGGAGGCTATTCAGAGGCAGTATGGAAGCTATTCATTTCCTTATTTTATTGCTGGAGACTTTGCATGTTCTGTGTTAGGGTCTTCAATATATAGTTTTCTTCCAACAGTTTCAGGGAAATCGAACATTTCTCCTCCATCAGCATCCCAACTTTCTAGTATTGCAAAACTAGAAAACATGAAAACTCATGCCACAGATTCTTAGCTTCTGCCAATCTCAAAAGACCAAGAACATGAGCGGTAACCATATGAGCCAAACTGTGCTCACCTCTTTTCTTCTAGGCTATTGGAGAAAGAAGACTTTCATCCATTCTTTGCTATTACCAGCTTTGAAGCAATAAAAATACTGCTGTATTGCTTTTCTTTTCTTTCAGTAACCAGCCTGGGTGGATCCAAATGTTAAATGTTAAATTTACTTGACCAGGTTTTTTTTCTCTTTTTTTGCACACTACTTTTTTTTTCTTTTGTTGTTGTTAGGGTTGAATGTATGCCTTTGTTTTGTTTCATTCTGTTTGTTTTATTGCTTTCTATTTTATTTTCTATGATAAAACAATATTGTTTGCTTTATAATGCTTTGACTATCTGTCACTCTCCACAAAAAGTAAACAAAATAAAACTCTGGCACTAACATCTATGGTTTCAGTACATGTATTTGTATCATCTGTCCTGTAGCTTATAACATAATATGAAAGGTTGCTGTGATGGAAATTTATTCAAGGATAAGTTAACAAGAAAATTAGAAATTGAAACATTTAAATTGTCCCAAGGATTCACTTCCCACTTTTTTTTATCACCATATCTGTTTCATTTAGAAGTCCCGTATGTTTTGAAGGAAAAATGTTAGCATGATGGCAATTGTACATTTAGATGTTTTTCCTAAAAACACCAACCATGGTTAGATTCTGCTACAGTAGCTGGGTTGGGGAAGGGAAGAAAATGAGCTCTAAACAATATATATATAAAAAGAAACAAGCCCTAAAAGTTAGATATTGATACCTAGGGAGTGAAAAAAATAATGACAACTTTGATCCAAAGGCAGGATACAAGAGTTTCTGCAGATGAGAAAATGAATTACGAAAACAACTACCAAACTGCTGCAATTCAAAGGATAATCCAAATGCTAGACCTTTTGTGTTCTCTGCACAAATAAAAAAAAAAAATATGCTAGATAACATGTGATTCAGAGCACTTTTTTCAAAGCAGCACAACTTTATCATTTTACAAGACTTGTGTGGCTGCTTTAGAAGATGCTCCCAGCAATCATTGCCAATGAAAGAAAATGAGATTCATGCTCACATAGAGGCAACTTCCAAAGCTCTTCAGCAAGAGACCGCATTAAAAAGAGCTATTTTCAAAAGCTTTTGCGTGGCCTGATTTTCTAATAAACCTGCAGCAGAGAAAGAAATAAGTTGATTCATCTCTCCCAAACTATATGAGACCACAAAAAAAAAAGCAGAAATGATCCTGATGCAAATCAGCAGTGCTCCAAGATTACAGAGGACATGAGGTAGTCATCATCAGTTTGAACAGAGCTTTATTTGTTTATGTGATGTGGGAAAGGAGACTGATATCATTACTAAAAGATCCAAACCTTTTGAGGTCATTTAGAGACTTCCGTCCATGTTATTCTCACAAATTAACTTATTTGTGTCTTTTCTATAATCGGGTATAAATTTCACAGTTTGCAATATAGTTCTATAAAGCATTAAAAATATGGAATTGGCAGATGAGTTCCTATGTCAACAAAGAGCTTTTTTATGGGTTTTATTCGAAAGAGCAGCTGGCTCTTCACTGAAGACTTTATGGTGGTGAAAGTAGTTTTGAACTGAGAATGAGGCATTGAATTTAGTCATTTGCCAGAATGAAAAGGCTGATGATGATTTTGTTTCTTTATGTTGCAGGAAAAATTTAGTCCAGCTGTATCACTATCATATGGTAGCCTAATCTTTTTTTGTACCATCACATGATCATTCAAAATGGCCATTGAATGAAAAAAAAAGTGTCTTTCCTACAGATGATGTCCATGTGAGCAACGGTGCTGTCTAAAACCTCAAAGAGTCATCATCAATCAACCTATATAACACTTGCTGATGGCAAGAGGACTAAGGCAATCATAGAATAGATTCCACTTGATAAAAAGTGTCCACAAAAGAGAGCAACAATATTAGCAAGTATTGTGGACCTGACTAGCAAAGTAAAGCACAAGACCGTATTGGTTTTTTTTTTTAAAAAATAAAATTTTATTTCAGTTTTCCACATATTAAAAACATCTTTTTTTTTTAGTAAACAGCATGATTCCAGGTAATCACATTTCCATACAAACATGATTATAATTTTATACTTATCTTTCACATTCATATCTTACCATTACTTTACATATTTTGTATTATTTTTATCAGATCCGTTCCTCCAGCTTATTTTATATATTTTTTTCAATTCATTACTTAACCTATTTTCTTGAACTTTAAATAACTCTCATATCTTTCTACTCATTCTACTTTATACTTTTATCTGTCAAGTTTACAATTTCATCAAATATTCTTATTTCATTGGTCCAAAAATTCCATCTCAATTCAAACATTTCAAAAAGTTTTCCCCACAATTACCAATTAGAATGTGCCACCTTTATAGCTTATATATCATTTAATTAATCACCCTTTAAATTCCAATAATTATTTAACTAATCATCTAACAACTATATAACTATCTTTTGGGGCCAAAAAATGTGTGCACTTCGTGTGCTTGTGTGCTCGTGCGCCAGCACCCAGAAGGCAATGCACACACCCAAATCCCCTGTGCATGTGCACGCAATCTCCCCAATCCCCCCTGTCCACCCTTACCTGCACTGTGCCACACAGATGATTTTCAGCTGGTTTGAGGCCTTTTTTGACCTCCCAGAAGCTTGATCCAAAGGCAAGCTTCTGGGAGGCTGAAAAAGGCCTCAAACCAGCTGAAAATTAGCTGTGAGGTATGAGCATGCACAGTGAGGTAAGTTTGCCTGCAGCTCATGAGTCAGCACTGTTAAGTACTTGGACATGGGTTGGAGTAAATGGAGACAGCCTTTGAATGTGAACTTTCAGCTCTTTATTGCATAATGACTTCTCAAAACAATAACAGTGAACTCTGCCTTATATAGGCAACCCTTGTGAGAATTGTCCAATAGCGAGCTATGAACGCCAGCTCTTTAAACCAATGATAATCCTCTGTTAAGGGCCAATCGGATTCCTAAGAACTAACAAATCCGATCTGGCTGCCTAACAGCCAATCAGAAGGGCAGGGCCAGAACCCTGCACTTTACCTCAAGCTCATACTTTATTAACTATGCTACATACCATGGCTGCCAACTCTCACGCAATCAGCATAAGACTCACGCAATTCAACCAATTTTGACTGTCTCACTCTGATAAACGAAATCTCACGCTAAACCCCCAAAATGGAATGAACAAAAATAAATATATCTCTACATTCTCTGATATTCCGAATATCGATATGCCCAAGCCCAAAGTTTCGAGAAGTGAAGCCTCTGATCCTGGGCGGCTTCAGAGGGCGAACAGAGCATGTGCGAGAGGACGTTGCCCTCATTGATTTCTGTACTGGGGTGAGGAGAGAATTCCACGCTGCAGGAAGCGGTTGCTCCTTTCCGCTCTAGGATGTCACAACTCTCTGGGCTTAACCCTTGCGCTGCACTCTGCTCTGGCAGGCGGAGATGAGAGAGACGAACTCTCTATCCCCCATGAAGTACGACTACAGGGCATCCCTGGGCCTTTCTCGAGAGCTGAGCTCCCATCATCCCCTCCCCGCACCCGTCTGGTCTCAAGGCCGCTGGGATTGGGGCGCAAAGGCGTGTCCCTCTCTGGCCTCTCTCTCGCAAGGGGAGCTGCCGTGGCTGGCCTCTTGCGCGCCTCGGCTTCTCTCGCTCCCCAGCCTGATGGGAAGTCCCTGGAGAGGGAGGGGGAAGAGGGGGGAGGGCTCCTTCCCGGGTACATTGTGTCCCTCCCCCCACCCTTTGCACCTAGATATGCGCCCCCCCCAGCCTCCCCTGGGTCCAAGAGGCTGCAAGAGGGTCTGGCAGGGAGGAGCCTCTCCAGGAAGGGGGTCCCGCCAGAGGGCAGGCTGGAGCGGGGCGGGGGGGGGCTCGCAAGGAGGGGGGGTTCCTGTCCCCTCCGAGCCCTAATCGCAGCCGGTGCAGGAGTTTCTCTCTTTTTAGGCTTCTTTCCCCACTTGATGCCAGGAACGTTTGGATGCTCTTTGGGAGCCCCTGGGAAGGAATCTCGCCTTGAGGGGTCTCCCCACAAATGCCAAGCAAAGGGGGGGGAGTGGCCACTGTCCTCTCCTCTCCTCCCCCAGACAATCCAGGACTTCCCTGCAGGGGAGCAGCTGATGGCAGCATTGCTGGGGGTCCCATGCACAGACTGGGAGGGGGGCGTTTGGGGAGTGAAGGACACCAGCCTTCCCCCCCCATTCTGTGTGTGTGTGTGTGTGTGTGTCCATCTGCCTGCCTGGCCCTTTCCGACCCTTCAGCTGGACTGTGAGGCTGGTGGGTCCAAGTCTCAGCCTGGATCCCCCTCCCCTCCACAGGTGGGAGGCCCAGAGGGTGGGAGAGGGCTGGGAAGGGCCGTTTCTGCCCAGCTCCAAGGCCGGGAACCCTGGCAAGGCCCCCTCCACCCCCGGGGCCATGTGAGGGAGGCTTCTGTGGCCCTGAAGAGGCAGCCTGGAGGGGCCGGATCCCAGGCACTTGGGACGCCCCTCTCAGCCAGGGACCCTGGAGGAGGAGGAGAGCCGGAGCAGCCCAAAGGGACGGAGCAGATGGGCAGAGGCCCAAGAATGTGGACCCTTTCCGGCCAAGATGGTGAGTGAACTGCATTATTAATATCTTACAAATCCAGTTCAAGTACATTGGTGCTGCTTGCATGTATGTATGTATGTATATGTCCAAATCATGACTAAAGTATGCATCAGATTGCACCATTTAAAATGTAAAATTGTCAAAGCTCCCTACCGTGGAAGGGGGGACACCCCCCTTCCACACCATCCCCCCCTCGGTCGCTTCGCTCCCTCGCAGTGTCTCACTCCGAACTATCACTCAAGGTTGGCAGCCCTGCATACACAACACCCCCCTGGCTTCTTAATTACGGTGTAGTTATATAGTACTTTAAATAGGATGGTTGTCTTTTAAGTCTTTTGGATTTTCGTTGGACTGGTTGATTGCAGTCCTGTTGAGGTAGATTGTTGTTTGGCAGTGGCTCTGCTTCTTACTCAGGTGCAATTTCTTGCGGTGCAAACAATTCTCCTTCCTGCTCCATTTCCTGAGTCTCACTTAATTCGTCGCTCCCTTCGAGCAGGTTCCCTGGAACGTCATCTTCTTCTGTACCTCCCCCCCCCCTCGGTTTGGTCATGGGGGAGTAGTTGACTGGCCGTTGTGAGTCGTGACCGTAATTGGTCGATATGCTGTTTCCACAGTCTATTGTCACAGCATTTCACTACGTAGGATTTGGGGCCGGTCACTCGGACTACCGTTGCCTCTATCCATAACGGATTGCCTGATAAGTTTCGTGCGTAAACGTGGTCTCCTACCTGGAAGGTGCGATAGCGGCCACTGGATCTTATTGGCTTTTCCAGTTAGTAAGCAAGGTGCAACCGGTCGAGGTGGGAATGGAGTCTTCGTCCCATCAGTAGTTCTGCGGGAGTTCTGCCAGTGACGCTATGTGGAGTTATGTGTTGCAAAAAGAGAATTTGGTTGACCTTGTCATCGATATTGTCATAGTCCATTTTTTGCAAAGTCTTTTTAACAAATTGGACCATGCGTTCCGCTCGGCCATTGGTCGCAGGGTGCACAGGCGAGGTGAGTGCATGGCGGATGCCGCGGTCAGCAAGGTACTGCTCGAACATTAGTGCCATAAATTGGGGCCCGTTATCGGACACCAGGATGTCAGGCAATCCGTGGGTTGCAAAGAGTCTATTTAGGATCTTGATCACTGCCTCAGAAGTTGTGGCCGTCATACGATGAATTTCTAACCAATTGGAGGATGCGTCAACTGTCATCAGGAAAGTATATCCTTTGGTTGGCCCCGCGAAATCCAGGTGAATTCTGGACTAGGGTCCACATGGCGTCTCCCATTCAGTAGGCATGGCTTTTGGTGGAGCGTTGCTGGCTTGTTGGCAATTGGTGCACGCTTTGACCCACTGCTCGATTTGCCGGTCCATGCCTGGCCACCATGTGTAGCTTTGTGCAAGTGCTTTTATCCACACGATGCTGGGGTGGCCCTCATGCAGAATTTGTAGCAGTGTCTTCCGGAGTCATTCTGGGACAACGACTCTATCGCCCCAGATGACACAGCCTTTCTGGGAAAAAAGTTCAGTCTGTCTTGCTTTAAATGGCATGAAGTCATCTGGGACTTGGTCCAATGGCCATCCGCGTTCTACCTAGCCTAGGACTCGAGCTAGGGTGTGGTCTCATTTGGTTTCTCTCGCGATGTCTCGGGCGGTCATAGGCGGTGAGTTGAGTGTTTCAATCTGCAACGTGGTTGCCGTTGGTGCCGGATTGTCGAGAGTATCTGGAAGCAGTGCTCAGCTTAATGCGTTGGCGTGGGGAATGGCTTTCCCCGGGCGATATTGCAGGTGATAATTATAAGCAGCTAGGAATTCTGACCATCGGGTCATTCTAGGGGATAATATGTAGGGGGTTGGCTTGTCCCCGGCTATTATCCCTAGCAACGGTTTGTGGTCAGTTATAATGGTAAATGTCCTTCCATACACATATTCATGAAATTTCTTTACAGCTGAAACGATTGCGAGAGCTTCTTTATCAATTTGTCCATAGTTCCGCTCTGCTTGTGAAAGAGTCTTCGAAAAGTATGCAACAGGGGCTTCGTTCCCATTAGGCAGTACATGACTCAAAATGGCGCCCACCCCGAAGGGCGAGGCATCACAGGTTATAACTAATGGTAAAGTCTCGTGATACTGCATAAGTACAGAGTCAGATGTGAGCAATTTTTTAACATTCCGGAATGTTTGTTCTTCCTGGAAACCCCATACCCACAATGCTTTTTTATCTAATAACCGGTGTAATGGTTCAGCAACAGTCGCCTTGTGCGGTAAAAATACATTATAGAAATTAATGAGGCCTCAGAATGCCTGGAGATTGACCTTGTTACGTGGCCTGGGAGCATTTTTTATTGCCTTTAATTTACTTTCGGTAGGGTGAAGGCCCTGGCTATCAATCTGATACCCTAGAAACTCAACACTGTCAGTATATAAGTGACATTTTTTTTTTCACCTTAAGTCTTGCCTCTTGGAATTTTTTAAGAACACATTTCAAACGATCCTGCAAGATTTTTTTGGTAGGGGCTGCAATTAATACGTCATCAAAATACGGAACCATGCCCTTGATTCCCTGTAACAACCTTTCCACGAGGCTTTGGAATATCCCCGGGGCTACACTAACCCCAAATTGCAATCGAGTACATTTAAAAGCACCTCTATGCGTTACAATTGTTTGGGCTTGGGCCGTCTTTTCATCCACTGGTAGTTGTTGATAAGCTTGAGCTAAATCTAATTTAGTGAAAACCTTTCCGCCCCCCAAGGAATGGAGGTGGTGCTGCACCACCGGAACTGGATACGCATTCTGCTGTAGGGCATGGTATAAAGTGGCCCGGTAGCCCCCACAAATTCGGATTGACCCATCTGGCTTAATGGGTGTTACAATAGGGGTTTCCCATGGAGAGTGATCAATGGGCTTCAATACCCCTTGAGCAATTAGCTTCTCGAGTTGTTCGTCGATCTTAGCTTTAAGAGCGAATGGAACTCGATGGGGCTTCAAGCAAATTGGATCTACTTTTGGATCTAGACTAAATGAGATTGGGGTCCCTTTATACTTGCCTAAACGGTCCACGAGGACGTTGCTGAACTCAGAAACAAGGTCTTCCTCCCACTCACAACCACCAACTCGGTTCACGCCGGCCACTTCGATGCCGAGTGGTGCGAACCATTGGAGGCCTAATAGACTAGGCCTATCTCTATCGATGATCATTAGAGGTAAGTACGCTGTATGCTTTTTGAAGGAGACTCGGACTCGGCAGGACCTGACCATGGGGATTCGATTTCCTTGGTAGTCCTTGAGGATGAGGCGTTGAAATTGGAGGTCTTGGCGTTGGATTGTGGGGATAAGTTGCTTGAGTGTCTTCCAAGACACCATCGAGAGGGATGATCCCGAGTCGACCTCCATGTGGCAAGGCTGGTTCTCGATGGCTACCGTGACTCGAATTTTCTTAATGTCCAAAACTGAAGCGTGACCTATAGTGATAGTATAGTGAGTCTCTTCTTTTTGCGAAGCTCGATTTCTGCAGGAGTGGTTTATTGGTTCTCGCCTTACAGGACAGTTTCCTGTCAATTGGCGATAGTTGGCCCCTTTTGAGGCCTGGCTGGATCCTGGTAAGCTGTGGCAGACCCGGCTGATGTTGCCTCGTTTCCCGCACTCATGGCAGAGTGCGTCACGGAATTTGCATTTGGCCCTGGCATGGTTTGCTCCACAGCCAGCACAAGGGCGTAATGGCTTAGGGCGAGGGTCCCGGTCGGACCGCAGTCGATGGACCCCTTCTTCGTTGCTGTCTGACGACGAAGAGAGGTCCTCGTGGTGCATAGTTGCAAGCTGCCCTTCTGAGTTGGGTAAGATTTCGCCGGTCGGTTGTGTTGCTGGAGTGCGGCTTTGCCGTAATTGTGCAGCCGACTTTTTGGTTGCCTCAGCAGCCATGGCTTCAGCGATGGCGTCAGCAAGGCTGATGTCACTTTTTGCCATCAGCTTGCTTTGCACGCCTTGTGCATCTAATCCCAGAATTACTCGATCTCTTAGTGCTTCTTCTAAATCGGCGAACCCGCAGAGGCCCCCTAAATTCCGGAGGTCTGCCACGAAATCGGCCACGCTCTCTCCTTTTCGTTGGTTTCTCTGATAAAACTCGTGGTGTCTCACGAGTGTAGGCACGGTTGGCGCGTAATGGTCTCTCAGGATGGGTTCGAAGTCGTCCCAGCTCATGGCTTTCACTTCTCGAGGTTTGGCGAGTGCTTTCGCCATTTTAAAAACAGCTGGGCCGCAGTGTGTCAGGAACAGTGCCCGCTTCTTTGCTGGTGTGGCGTCCTTCAAATTATTCGTCTCAAGAAACATTTGGAAGCGATGCATGTAGGATTTCCAATCCTCTTGATTTGGATCGAACGGAGCGGGTGGTACGATGCCACCGGACATGGTTCCATTGTTGGCGTCGTCTTTCACGTGCTCGGTATTGCTTCCTGGCTTCTTAGGTTCAGACGTCTCCAAATCCCACCTTTGTCGCCAGTGTTAAGTACTTGGACATGGGTTGGAGTAAATGGAGACAGCCTTTGAATGTGAACTTTCAGCTCTTTATTGCATAGTGACTTCTCAAAACAATAACAGTGAACTCTGTGTTATATAGGCAACCCTTGTGAGAATTGTCCAATAGCGAGCTACGAACGCCAGCTCTTTAAACCAATGATAATCTTCTGTTAAGGGCCAATCGGATTCCTAAGAACTAACCAATCCGATCTGGCCGCCCAACAGCCAATCAGAAGTGCAGGGCCAGAACCCTGCACTTTACCCAAGCTCATACTTTATTAACTATGGTACATACACAAGAAGCACAAATGGCTCTGTGCCACCTGTGCCATAGGTTTGCCATCACGGATATAACATATATACCTTTTAATTCAGATTCCGCAAGTTTTCCCTTTAATTACATAAAAAATAAATATGATTTCAAAAAGAAAAATTAATCTATTCGATTCATCCTAAAGACTAATATTATTCTCTTTACAACAATCCTCATATTTCATTTCAGTTGTAGTCTATAAATTCACTAAATGTAGTTAATAAACTTATTATAGTTTTTCTTTTTTCACATCCCTTCCATTTAACTTTGTATATTGTTTAATAAAAAAGCCAAACATTCCAATAACAAAACAATATCAGTTCCAGTTTTTCATTTTAATAATCTATATTTCCCTCTTTTCTAATTAATTTGTTACTTCTAATGCATTTATATTATTACCTCTCAACTTTCAGTGTCCCCTTTCTTAATTCTTAATTAACCATTATCTCTATGTCTTTTTAACAAACAATTTCCTTTCATTTTTATTTGATTTCCATATTTCTTTGTTTCCTGGTCCTGTTTCTTATTGTCTCTTTTCCCCTTCATTCTTTCCTTTCTTTTCTTTTACCCTGATTTTTGTCCCCCTCCCTCTTTAAAACTTCCTTCTGGATTTCTCTTTTGTGCCTTTTTCCTTTTACTTTGATAGTTTTCAAAATTACCTCCCCAAACCTTCAATTTTTAATTCCCATCCCCCCCCTTTGCTTTAATTTTTGTTGTTCCAAATGTTCATTAAAGATAGCCTCTTCTTCAATCAGTTCCTCTTCTTCTGGCACTCCTTGTTGTTCTTCATGCTCTAACATTGCCATTTCTAAAAGTTGTAAGGCAGAGCAAAGCAATTTACCTTCTTCTTGTAGCTTTTCCTTCATGTTTCTAAGTTCCATTTTTATTTCCAAGAACATTTCTGCCATTTTTAATCCACTTCTGTCTAGTAACTTAATTCAACCAGTGTCTATGAAATTTATTTTCAACTACCAGCTTTTATGAATTCTTCTTTAGGTTTATCAGATTCATCCAATAGTTCAGTGTCCATAGATTAAAGTTTATATCCTGGTTAGCTCTTTCTCTTCATGGTGGTCATGTTTGACCACTGCGACAGCCATCTTCGGAGCAGAGTAAAATGCCAAGCCAGGGAGAGAAGATGTGGTTCCCCTTGACCCAGCTGGCAGTCTCCCCTTTCTTCACTACCCCTACAGGGTAGTTCTGGCCCCAGATGCAGATGATCAGGGCCCTCCGATGGAAGAACAACGGATCGAACCTGCGGACAATCGTGGTCTCTGGTCCGTCTTTGAGGAAGTCCAACCAGACGTTCCAAGACCATATTGATTTTGTAGCCCTGCAGTGGGTAGACAATGGCAAAAATGATAGTGATGAAATTGATTAGAAACTTAAATGTACACATTTCCACTCAACTGTAATGAAATATGTAATAGATCCTGAGATAATGAAGGAAGAGATAGGTCAATCCAAAGGAGGAAAAGAGTGTGACAAAGAGAGCAACTTCTCACAAATGAAGGCAAATATACATGACCTCTACAGTAACATCTCCTTTACATCTCCAACATATATGTATGTTGAATGCAAGCATTGCTTTGCATTAACCTTTCCAGAAATTACACACTCTTTCCATAAATTCAAGTGTTTCCTCTTTCCTGACTTGAACCAGCCTCACAGAGCTTGTCATCAACTAAAGCTTCCTCGAGTTCATAGATGCATTTCCACAATTCTTTAGATTCTGTTCAGTGACTCATTAGCATATATATAAACAAAGGGCTATCAATATATCTGATCCCTCCTGTCCACATCCTTCTGGTCTTAGAGGACAACATTTCAGCTCTGAATACCCTCTGGTGATGCCTTTTCTCCCAAAGCTGTTTGTTATTCACTAGCATTCCATAACTGCCTCTTCTGATTTACTGATTGTCTTGCAGCCATTTAGGTTTACAAAGGAACAGGCTATTGTTTTGATAAATGGTACAGTTTAGGAGCAATAAAGAAAGCTATGATAGGAGAAGCTGCAGATCTACTTTTTCTTCTTTCATTTTCAGTTTTTCCTGTAGGCCATTGCTTGAAACATTAGGAGAGGTGGATAGGTATGGCAAACTCTCAACAAGCATTCACAAAAGGAGATGCTGGGACTTTCTTCATTTGAAGAACTCCATTCTCTGATTTTGCTGGAGGGGGAGGATTATAATGTAGAGCTTTGCACACCAATTGATGCAATTATAACTTTGTCTTTATTTCTCCTAAGCCTACATGCTTTGATAAAAGAAGTCTCCCCAGAGCTTCCATTATATTTTTTGAGAGTTTCTTCACTCAGAATAATGGAAAAATGTAGCACTGATAGTCAATAGCTGTGATTTGAATAGGCTTCAGTATCACCAGAATATTTTGAGGTTCACATACAATCATACAATTTATCCCTACTTTAGAAATTCATGAAAAAATATCACCCACCAATTCCAGTTCACCTTCAGAAAAGTGTTCAGAGAACTGTTTCATCCTCCTCTGAGTTGACATTGGGAGAAATATATGGAGAAGCATATGGGGGAATCATCAGATGGTCAACTATCGAAAAATATAATTTAAAAAATGATCCTTGATAAAATGAAAGAAAATCAAGTCCTGAGTAATGATTATCAAGATATAGATGGGAATTAGCAGTATAGGGATACAGTAATACTGTTCTGCTTGTGTCTTCTAATAATTCTGATTCAGACCCATATTGATATTGAAAGTCATTTATATCTAAGTTTATTTGGCCTACCTTCCATGAATGTGGCTAAACTATTTCAATGTTGTCCAACTGGCTGGCATTTGGCAGTAGCAAACACTATTGTTTTACTATGTATACCATAGACAAACACTTTCCTTAGTCTAAAATACTGGAATATATTTCAATGAAAGAGTCCTTCTAACTCTGCTGCCCTTTTCTATAGTTCCTCTAACTCTGTATCATAAATCAAACTGTTATGTATGGAGCATGGGCGAGAAAGAATGTAGACGAGCCTCTGGAACGGTGAACTTCAACTCTTTATTTACATCGTGACTGCTGCTCAAACTCCATGGCAGTTATAGCCCTCCTTATATAGGCAACCCAATAACTATTAACCAATAACAATCTAGGAGCACTAGCTCCCTTAACCAATAAGAACGCTCCGTTAATGGCCAATCGGATTCCCCGGAACGGGCCAATCCGATCCTGCCGTTAACAGCCAATCAGAAGTGCAGGGCCAGAACCCTGCACTTGACTCCAAGCTTAAGATATCTTTATTAAGGCCTATGCATTCACAACACAAACATCTAAGAATGAATATGAATTAATATTTCAGGACTGTGTGTGCGCATGCATAAAATCAATGGTCCATCTCCTTTAAGAAAGCAGTTAGGTTTCTTTTATTTGTTTTTCTGTTTTATTTAATGAATATTTCTAAATGAAGATAAATAGCAAACTATTTCCTTGGTGGACTACTTCTACCAGAACTTTGACAATGCAAATTAAAAAAACAAATCCAAAACAAAATAAATTCAAACTACATTTTTAATAAGTGATATTAAGATAAGATTTATTTTCTTCTGTTAAAAGAACACTTTGAAACTGTCCTGGTTCATAAAGTGAGGCAGAGATTCCAGCAAAAGAAAGCATAAGTTGAAAAGCGAAATGTTTCATTTTAACAGAAAGAGGGAATAATATGGTTGGTGTAAATAATTTACTGCATCTTCATTCTGCAGGGAGTTGAAAGAAGCATGCAACCATCATTAATATTCAATACATTATTCAGCCTTTTCACTTTCTATTTTATCATTCTATTCATGTGGCTTTCAAAGATGCAGGCCCATATTCTTGTGCTAAATTGTAAAGATGTTAAATGTCTTGTCCCTATGCAACCAGAACAGTAAAACATAATGAATCTTTGGATTGCTGTTTTTACAGCTTTCTTCCCTTACTCTTTTTAATGGCAAACCATAAAGCTTGCCAGAGCATTTGGGCTAGAAACATTATAATGTGTGTGTGTGTGTGTGTGTGTGTGTGTGTGTGTGTGTGTACGTGTACATGCACGCACGTGTCTTTGAGTCAGTATTGATTCCTGGCAAATATCTAGAAAAGTCACCATAGTTTTCTTGGCAAGATTTCACAAGCGAGATTTCATAAGCGGAAAGAGGCTGACTGGCAAAGCTCAGCTACCTGGCTTCGTGTCTAAGGTAGGATTAGAACTCCAGATCTCCTGGTAATTAGCCTAGTACCTTAAACACTAAACTGGCTCTTGTTACAATTATTAGCAATATCTAAATTTTGGGGATAAGTTTATAGGTCAAGGAATTTCCATACCTAGAATTTCTATGGATAAAATCTGATTAGTTTCAAACTAACCTAGAATACCTTTGGTAAAAATATATGATGCATTTAATTTCATACTTTTAAGCTTTTCCAAAGAAGCTTAATTTCGTGATGTTACCTAACTCAGTAATAAAATATTTATAAGCAAACAACCAAGTTCAGAGGCACCAAAGACTCCACAGTTATGTGCTATGTATACTCTTTACTTTTGTAAATCTCTTAATTATACACAATTCATAATAGATAGATAGATAGATAGATAGATAGATAGATAGATAGATAGATAGATAGATAGATAGATAGATGATAGACAGACATACAGACAACCTGAAAGTTTAACAACTGTATAATGAAATGAATCTAAAATTAGTTATGCTCATACTGGCTTCATTATGTGAACCAAGTCATTCCAACCTGTTGAGGTAATTCCCCGTTAGGAGAATAAGCGCATACAGGGAGAGGTATTCGAGAGGAGTGTTACACATACAGCACACAGATACACTGTACAGTAAATGTAGGTTTTTACTTCCAGAAACGTTAAGCAAAGTCCAAAATAGGCAGTCCAAAGTCATTCACAGGTAAAATCAGTCAGTTTTCATCCACGGATAATCCAAATATCAAATTCCAATGTCAAAAACAGTTCAGTATCAGACTTACATTAAATCCAGTAATATCAGTCAATTAGAAGAAATGGAGCAACGGAAATACTTTCCAATAGAAGAAAACAAGAGATACACTCACATTCTCTTCTGAGACTCAGACTAAGACTAAAAGAACCCAGGTTTCTGACTCCATCTTATGGCCGTTTGAGAAACCACACCCAACTACAGTTTTGCATTTTCTTAAAGATACAGTTTTAAAATGTCTATCCTGATTTATATATTTCTAACCCAAATACCTGTTATGTGACTTATATTCCTAACACAACCTATTCAACAAACTTTAGTTAAGTAAGCCTTGATGTGACTACCCAACCATTAAAATTAGTAGGATTTCAATGTTTTCTTCATGGTGGACAGAACAGATCTTTATTTTTCAAACCAAATAAATGGTACAAGAAAACACAAAATATGCAGCTAGCTGTCATTGTAATATTTTAAATACTAAATAATCTGGCATTCTTATCTGGACTGAAATCATCTTGTGATGATTTATTGCTCCCACTCAGGCTATTTGTTTTGCAAAATACAGGCACACATCCTATGCATATGGTACTTTGCCCAATAGGTAGCAATTTGGAATGAAAAGGGTTTTTTTTTCCTGAAACATATCATGGTCTCAAGTCTCTATACACTAACTACAGAGTAAATAACAATTACAAGGACAGCTGTTTTCTATTTAACAAAATATACAATATAATTTTAAAGAGTAGAGTTCTATTTATCTATATATATAAAGGTACTAATTAGTCAATGGTACAATAGCTAAGGACAAAAGACAATCACTGTCATCAAACTGGAATATTACAAAAAGAAGGTGAAGATCAGCATACTCTGTGTCCAAGATCCCATTCCTAACAAAATGATCACCATTGGGATGGTTTCCAAGGGTGAAACATCAATTTATTTAGATTTTGGCTTTCCCAATTGCATTAAGAATGTGCAATTTGATCATTTGGCAAAGTACACTTGGCAAAGTAGACTTGGCAAAGTACACTTAAAACAGTTCTCATAATGTGTGCATACACTGCTGTTTAGTTTAAAATATTTACTATTTAGTTAAGGATGGGTGGAGAACTCAATAAATAATTTTTAAAAGGTGATAAGCAAAAGAATGGTCCAAATACCAAAGAACATTATGGTATGCATTGTTAATTATAGTTTGATGGAGAAAACTCACTCCCAAATATAAAAATATTGGAGAAGATATAAACTATCCTTTTATAGATTCTACCTGTAGCAGGTAACAGCAGGTCACTGCCCTCTAAAAGCAAGAGCCACAAGTTTAATAAATAGATTTTATTCAGAATATTGATCAAAGACAGTTCCAGCATCTGTATATATTAGATTAAGATTTTCAATCCAGAAATATTTTCTTTATAACTGATAAAAAAAATAAAGGGTAGTGTAAGAAACAAGATCAGTAAAGTGAGATATGCATGTCCTTCATGGTGTGAGATTATTAGAGATATATTCCTAGAATGAAAGCTTTGATAGAAGAGTTGAGCCAAGACTCTAATTGTTAATCTAACAGACTTGACCCTATGTTAATAGCAGAAGAGGAAGGAGGTAAGGAGACACAGCAGCATATATCCTTGAATTTAGCCTCCCTACAGGCATGAACCCTACACCCTAGTAAGCCCTTATAGCTAGGCATACATTGGCACAATAAAAAGCTAAAACTGCACTAAGACCTTTGCGACAACCTGCAAATGTAAACATATGTCACACCATATTTATATAAGAAAGAGAAAGGAGGGTTAATTCCACCTGAGTTCTTAGTTATTCCAGTTCTCTATGCAGTTGAATATTTCCTAGGTAGAATGACACAAAGGAATTATTACATACTTGCTCAGGTCACTAGAAAATGTTATGATTATGCATCTCCACATAATTGAAAAGACAGATGTATGAAGGATATTGAGTTTTCTGAGATCATCTGTTTTATATTTTTCAGTTAGTTCAGCACATTACTTTTGAGTGGCTGCCTGACAATTTCTAATGCCAATGCACAATATAAGAGTAATTATTCCTAAATCAATGGCACAGAGGGGTTCATTTTAAATCACATTCTTCTCATTGGATTAAAGTAGTTATCTGTTGTACAGCCAGACAGCAATTACTCAACCTTAATTATTTCTAGAGGTGACAAGAAGTGATAAAACATGCTACTGTAGCAATAATTTTCAGAATCTTTTCCTAAGCAATTAAGGTTATCGGAATTTCAGTGCAATTGTTCAGATATTTTATCTCCTTTGTTTTTATACTTAATATATTAATATTCTTCTTTTTAAAGAAAAAGTGTATACCATTTTAACTGCTTTGTGTAAAGTGACATATGAGCTTTTTAAACAAAGAGAGAAAATTATGAAATGCAAGTCATTTAACAATGGAACAATTGTTATTAATACTTTTCTAATAATACAATTTATGATCTGATTTCACTACCTCATCATATAAACAGAAGCAAAAAAAACCCACTCGGAATATTTCCAAATCAACTGTTACAGAGAAGAAGAAATAACTTAGTAAAAGAAAACTCTCAACTGACACAGGAAAAAATGGAAAATGTATGTATAGTAAATTTCACATGTACCCACTGTTACAAAAGCTCAGCAAGCAATCAAAATGTAGAATTTATCTATATTTTGTTGTGGTTTGTTGCATAGTCCACCAGATTTTCTGATTTGTTTGGTATTTTTATTTACCTATTGAGTTCTTTCCTGAGACCTGGACAGGCAGATATTGATGATTTAGAATTAGAATTAGAATTATTTTTATTGACCAAGGATTCAAGCGACAAAATTACAGTCATACAGTCGCAAGTGGGAAGGGGTGGGTGATAAGGAGTGATGAGAAGATTAATAATAACAGTAGTGCAGACTTTGTAAATAGTTGAACAGTGTTGAGGGAATTATTTGTTTAGCAGAGTGATGGCGTTCGGAAAAAACTGTTTTTGTTTTTTTTTAAAAGAATTTTATTAATTTTCTACAAACAAACAAGACAAACAAAACATTAAAACATCAACTCTCATATGTACATCCAGTGTGTCGGTTGGTTCATCAGTTATGGGCATTCATTTTGTAGTCTCAATTACAACCATGTTACATAACAACTCATATTGTCAATTCAAACTTATATATCCTAATATCACTAAAAAAAAAAGAAATTTTTGACTATACTTTTAATCATTCATGCTTTATGAGATAACAATACTTTAAACAGTTTATTCTGTAACAAATCATATAATCATACCAAATCAATCCTAAAAACCCTTTATAAATATAGTGTCAAATAATAAAGGCAAGTAAAACAAAATAAAGATATTCCTTACTGTCTAGCATTCTAAATATTCTATTATTATATTTTATCATCTAGCCATTGATAAAAAAGATCCCAAATTTCATAAAATTGTTTATCCTCTTGCTCTCTAATTTCAAATGTCAATCTACTCATCTCAGCACATTCCAATATTTTCTTAATAATTTCTTCCTGTAATGGTATTTTCTCATTCTTCCAATTTTTAACAAATACAATCCTAGCCGCTGTTAATACATTTACAATCAGGTATTTCAAATCTTTACTATATGTATCAGGTAAAATTCCCAATAAGAAGATCTCTGGTTTCAAGTCTATGTGTTTCTTTGTCATTTTTTCCAACCACATGTGAATTTTAGTCCAATATTTTCTAGCGTCCTCACAAGTCCACCACATATGGTAATTGTTAAGTATGGAGCATGTGCAAGAAAGAATGGAGACGAGCCTCTGGAACGGTGAACTTCAACTCTTTATTTACATAGTGAATGCTCAAACTCAATGGCAGTTATCGCCCTCCTTATATAGGCAACCCAATAACTATTAACCAATAACAATATAGGAGCGCTAGCTCCCTTAACCAATAAGAACGCTCCGTTAATGGCCAATTGGATTCCCCGGAACGGGCCAATCCGATCCTGCCGTAAACAGCCAATCAGAAGTGCAGGGCCAGAAGCCTGCACTTGACTCCAAGCTTAAGTTATCTTTATTAAGGCCTATGCATTCACAACACCCCTTTCCCCTGGCTTCTGTTTACAGGGCGCAGTTACATAGTCCTTTAGGTAGGACAGTTGCTTTATTAGTCTTTTTGATTTTCGCTGTGTGTTTTGCATTTGGCTGCAATCTCGCTGAGGTAGATCGTTGTTTGTCGACGGGGTTGCCTCTGGTTCAGAGTTCACGTTTCTGTCATCACCAATATCTTCGGCAACTCCCTGAGGTGAATCTATTCCCTTCTCTCGTGCCAATTCCTGTGTCTCTATTCCGCCATCGTTCCCTTCGAACAGGTTTTCTTCCAATTTGAAATTCGTCTTCTTCCGTATCTCCCCCCCCCCTCAGTTTGGTCATAAGGGAGTTCAGAATTGCCAGACTGGAGCTGTGATCATAATTGATCGATATGGCGTTTCCATAGTCTATCGTCAAGGCATTGTACAAGGTAGGTTACACAAACTACTGTCGCCTCTACCCACAGTGGATCGCCCGATAGGTTTTTTGCGTATACCAAATCACCTACCTGGAAGGCACGACATCAGCTGCTGGATCTTAGTGGTTTTTCCGGTTCATAAGCTGGGTGTAACTGGTCGAGGTGGGAGCGGAGTTTTCGTCCCATTAGCAGTTCGGCGGGAGTTTTGTTGGTGACGCTATGAGGTGTGATGTGTTGTAGAAAAAGGATTCGGTTGATTTTGTCGTCAATGTTATCGTAGTCTAATTTCTGCAAGGTTTTCTTAACAAATTGGACCATGCGCTCAGCCCTGCCATTGGTCGCAGGGTGCGTAGGCGAGGTGAGCGCATGTAGGATGCCGCGGTCAGCCAGGTACTGCTCGAAGGACAGCGTGGTAAATTGGGGCCCATTGTCGGATACCAGAACATCTGGTAATCTGAGGGTTGCAAACAGTCTTTCCAATTTTTTGATAACCGCTTCAGTGGTTGTGTCAACGGTTATAAGAAAGGTGTGGCCTTTGGTCGGCCCCGCAAAATCCAGTTGAATACGGGACCAGGGTCCCCGTGGTGTCTCCCATTTGGTAGGGATGGCTTTTGGTGGGGCGTTGCTCACTTCCTGGCATCTAGGACAAGCTTTAACCCAATTTTCGATTTGCTTGTCAATGCCTGGCCACCATGCGTAGCTTCGTGCGAGGGCTTTCATCTACATGATACCGGGGTGGCCATCGTGCAAGGTTCTCAGTACTGCTTTTTGGAGTCATTCTTGGATAACGACTCTATCGCCCCAGATGACACAGCCTTTTTGAGAGAACAACTCCATTTGTCGAGTCTTGAATGGTGTGAAGTCATCTGATAATTGGTCCAATGGCCATCCACGTTCTACCCAGCCTAGGACTCGTGCCAAGGTGGGGTCACGTCTGGTTTCTCTCGCGATATCTCGAGCGGTTAATGGCAGTGAGTGGAGTGTTTCAATTTGTAACGTGGTTACTGTTGGTGCGGGATCATCGAGAGTCTCTGGAAGCGGCTCAATGCGTCGGCGTGGGGAATGACTTTCCCCGGGCGGTATTGCAACCAATAATTATAAGCAGCCAAGAATTCTGACTAGTGAGTCATCCTGAGGGATAATATGTAGGGAGTTGGCTTATCTCCAGCTGTTATCCCCAATAACGGTTTATGGTCAGTCACGATAGTAAAAGCCCAACCATACACGTACTCGTGAAATCTTTTAATGGCCGATACAATTGCGAGGGCTTCTTTATCGATTTGGCCATAATTTCACTCAGTTTTTGAAAGTGTCTTTGAAAAATATGCAACAAGGGCTTCATTACCATTAGGCAGTACATGGCTCAGAATGGCGCCCACTCCGAAGGGCGAAGCATCACATGTGATATTTAATGGCAAAGTCTCATTGTACTGCATGAGTACAGAGTCAGAAGTCAGTAGTTATTTTACATTACGGAATGCCTGTTCTTTATGACCCCATAACCAATTTGCTTTCTTGTCTAGCAAACGATGTAACGACTCAGCGACAGTTGCTTTATGTGGTAGAAATACATTATAAACGTTGATGAGGCCTAGGAATGCCTGGAGATCGGCCTTGTTCCGAGGCCTGGGAGCATTTTTTTATTTCTCTTAATTTACTGTCGGTAGGGTGAATACCCTGACTGTCAATTAGATACCCTAAAAACTCAACACTATCTGTACACAATTTACACTTATTCTTTTTCACCTTAAGACCGGCGTCTTGGAATTTTTGTAGGACCAACTTTAAACGATCCCGTAAGATGTTTTTTGTAGGTGCAGCAATTAATACATCGTCAAAGTAGGGGACCACACCTTTAATCCCTTGTAGTAGCCTCTCCATAAGGCTCTGAAATATCCCCAGGGCTACACTGACTCCGAATTGGAGCTGGGTACATTTAAAGGCACCTCGGTGCATCACAATCATTTGTGCCCGTGCCGTCTTTTCATCAACAGGTAATTGCTGATATGCCTGAGCTAAGTCTAATTTGGCAAAGACTTTTCCGCGCCCCAGGGAATGGAGGAGATGCTGCACCACCGGCACCGGATATGCATTTAGCTGTAGGGTGTGGTTCAGGGTGGCCCGGTAGTCCCCACAAATTCCATCCGGCTTAATGGGTGTTACGACTGGGGTTTCCCAGGGAGAGTGATCGGTAGGTTCTAGCACCCCCTGAGTTATTAGTTTATCAAGTTGTTCATCGATTTTCGGCTTTAAAGCAAACAGAACTTGATGAGGCTTAAGGCGGATGGGAGCTATCTTTGGATTAAGGCTGAACGATATTGGGGTCCCCTTGTACTCGCCTAATTTTTCCACGAATACGTCCTTGAATTCATGGATGAGGTCCTCCTCCCAGTCACTTCCGGTGACTCGGTTTATGCCTGCCACTTCAATGCCAAGTGGCGCGAACCATTGGAAACCTAGCAGACTAGGCCGATCTTTGTTGATCACAGTTAGAGGTAAGTACGCTGTGTGCTTCTTGAATGAGACCCGGACTCGGCAGGAATCAACAACAGGGATTTGATTCCCTTGATAGTCCTTAAGAATAAGTTTTTGGAAGCGGAGGTCTTGGCGCTGGATCGTGGGGATGAGTTGCTTGAGTGTCTTCCAGGACACCATCGAGAGGGATGATCCCGAGTCGACTTCCATGTGGCAAGGCTGGTTCTCGATGGCCACTGTAATTCGGATTTTCTTGGCATCCAAGACAGAGGTGTGATCGATAGTGATAGTATGGTGAGCCTCTTCTCGCTGCAAAACTCGGTTTCTGTAGGAGTGGTTTACTGGTTCTCACCTTACAGGACGGTTTCCTGTTGATTGGCAATAGTTAGCCCCTTTTGAGGCCTGACCGGGTCCTTGTAAACTTCGGCAGACCAGTCCGATGTGGCCTTTTTTCCCGCACTCATGGCAGAGCGCGTTGCGGAATTTGCATTCGCACCTGGCATGGTTGGCTCCACAGCCAGCGCAAGGGCGTAGGGACTTCGGGTGGTGGTCCCGGTCGGACCGCAGTCGATGGACCTCTTCTTTGTTGCTGTCTGATGATGAAGAGAGGCCCTTGTGGTGTGTCATTGAAAGCTGCCCTTCTGACTTGGGTAAAATTTCGCTTGTCAGTTGGTGTACCGGAGTGCGGTTGCGGCGTAATTGTGCAGCCGACTTCCTGGTTGCTTCTGCTGCAGTAGCATCGGCGATGGCATCGGCAAGGCTGATGTCACCTTTCGCCATCAGCTTGCTCTGCACGCCTGGTGCATCTAATCCCAGAACTATTTGATCTCTCAGTGCCTCTTCCAAATCGGCAAATCCGCAGAGGCCTCCCAGGTTTCAGAGGTCTGCTATGAAGTCGGCGACGCTTTCTCCTTTTCGCTGGTTTTTCTGATAGAACTCGTGCCGTCTCATGAGCGTGGGCATGGTCGGTGCGTAATGAGCTCTTAGTAGGAGTTCGAGGTCATCCCAGTCCATCGTCTTCACTTCGGTAGGTTTGGCTAGTGCTTTAGCCATCTTAAATACGGTTGGACCACAATGCGTTAGGAATACCGCCCATTTCTTCCCGGCTGTGGCATCCTTTAAATTGTTAGTTTCCAAAAACATTTGGAAATGATCCATGTAGGACTCCCAGTCCTCTTGCACTGGATCGAACGGAGTGGGTGGTACGACGACGCCGGACATGGTTCCGTCGTGTAGTGCTGTCAGCCACGTGCTCGGTGTTTCTTCTTAGTTCAGTCGGCTCAGACGTCTCCACATCCCATCCTCGTCACCATTGTTAAATATGGAGCATGGGCGAGAAAGAATGAGACGAGCCTCTGGAACGGTGAACTTCAACTCTTTAGTGACTGCTCAAACTCCATGGCAGTTATAGCCCTCCTTATATAGGCAACCCAATAACTATTAACCAATAACAATATAGGAGCGCTAGCTCCCTTAACCAATAAGAACACTCCATTAATGTCCAATTGGATTCCCCGGAATGGGCCAATCCGATCCTGCCATAAACAGCCAATCAGAATTGCAGGGCCAGAACCCTGCACTTGACTCCAAGCTTAAGATATCTTTATTAAGGCCTATGCATTCACAACAGTAATATGAGCCAGGTATCTGATGACATTTCCAGCATTTTTCAGATTTGTTCTTAAACATTCTTGCTATTCTTGTCGGGGGAAAGGGAAAAAACTGTTCTTGTGTCTAGTTGTTCTGGTGTGCAGTGCTCTTTGGCATCATTTTGAGAGAAAGAGTTGAAACAGTTTATGTCCGGAATGTGAAGGGTCTGTAAATATTTTCACAGCCCTTTTTTTGACTCGTGCAGTATACAGGTCCTCAATTGAAGGCAGGTTGGTAGTAATTGCTTTTTCTGCAGTCCTAGTTATCCTCTGAAGTCTGTGTCTGTCCTGTTGGGCCCCAGAACCAAACCAGACAGTTATAGAGGTGCAGATGATAGACTCAATAATTCTCCTGTATGCTGTTAAAGCAGAATGTAAGCTGCGTTTTGCAATTGACTAATGCTGATTTTGTCAATGCCAATGGTCTTCAAGCAGTGCTTACTATTGGTGCTACCTTTGTGTTCTTTCACTCCATTTGCAAATATTTGTATTTTGTTAACCTCTCCAATTCTTTCTCTTCTCTTCTGCTGTCTCCAAGTATTGCCACATTCACTTTCCTAACTTTTTGTCTTTCTTATCTGGTGTGCTATGTAGCTGCTGCCTGTCTGTTTGACTTCTACAATTGCAGAGCAGTTTAGCTTTTTTATTTTTTATTACTTTATCTATTTTGTGGTCCCACCAGTTTTTGCCTGCAGGCAAATAGTATTTTTGTAGATCTTCCAATGCACCATAGTTGCTACCTTGTCATGCTGTTCTTTGTAGTGTGCCTGTGTGATTTTCTTGCAATAGCAACCAGGTTTCTTCAGCTTCTTTGAAGAGGTGACGTTTGCTGCCAGTTGCTCTCTTCTCAATTCTGGCTTTGTATGCATTTGTTTTTTAGACTTGCTCTTGTGCAGCCAGAGTTAACATATCTTGTCTCTTTTTTTCAACTTTCCTGCTTTCCTAGCCATTTCCAGGTCTTGGCATTATCTACTTTGCTTTTTTTTTTTTTTTTTTTTTTAGTATTTGCCATGCCACACATTGTCTTGTTATGTCTCTTTTCTATTCTGCATTTCTGGTTTTTCTTGTAAGTCACTAATCTCTTCAGTACTCAGTAAAAAATCCTGGTATACTAGCTTCAATGCATCTACTTCACTATTCTTCAGATAGTTTTCTTATACCTTTTTTTTTCCTTCAACCATCTGATGAACTTGCACCATTCTATGTCCACCTATTTTTCTTGGTAAGAAAAGTCTATCAACATTGCAGTGAATGAAGGACATGATTTATTTATTATTTTATTATTTCTAGTGTTTCCTTAATCTTCCTGGTTTCTAGGTAATATTTGTTAATCAGGTATTCTTTGGTCTTCTTCTCAACTTTATCTATTCTAGCTTGTTTTGCATCTGAAATTAGTATTTCCCAATGTGATCTTCTATTTTGGTAGCGCATTATTTGGATTTTTTCCCCTATTTGTTGATTTTGCATTCCAAGCTTTCAGTTATAACTGCAGCCATGCTGTACATGAATTAGTTTGTTTCTTGCAGTGAGCTGGTCCTTATATTTATTAATACAGTATTGGAATCTTTTAATGCCTGTGTTAGCTGTTTCTTTGGAACAAGCTTCAACACAGGCAACACTTATTCTGTTGCTTTTGTGCTGTTTATATACTCAGTTATTTTTTGTTACTATTCTTCAGTTAAAAAGTTTGGTTCCATCTGAGAAAGAGAAGAAGGTACCTGGTTTCAGAATGAAAACAGTTGTGCTGGCTTTCTCTACTGCCGAGTTTCCTGATTTGCCTCTAAGCTTAATTACTTCAGGCAAGGCTTTCTTCTCTTTGCCATTTCTTTGCCATTTTTCCAATTCTGCTTCTGTGAACCATTCTGTTATTATTTCTTTGTTTTCTATCTCTGATTATTTGCAATGGCTAAAATACCTTGTCTTCCACTAGTTCTGAAACTGCTGTCCCTGATTGGTCAGCCAACAGTCCTGAGTCTTGCAGCGCCTTTTTTTCGCCAGATGTCCACGAACTCCAACACCTAGCATGGTGCTTGTTGATCAAGGTGATGACCAAACTAGTATGGGTTTATGTAAATTACATCTCAGCATATTGTTTGTGAGAAAGACTCTCTTTGTCTGACCCTATGATGGGACCTGTCCAGTATGGATGAACCTCTTGCATAGCTTTCATCTTCATCACAGCACATGAATCCCACAACCATATCAGGCTGGTTGTTCCTATGCCAATCCAGAAGATTAGATGCTGTCTCTATTTTCTAGGTATAATATTTATTTTAAAACCTGTTATGAAAGTAATGTAAACTGTTCCTTAACTTTGCTCATAATTTCTTTACATTACCATATGAGAACCTCAAATAAGTGGTGATGTCATGTGTTAAATCTCCTATCATTTATATTACTTAAATGTATAAACAAAGATGTTTAAAAAGTTGATTTAGGATTTTGACATTTCTCTTCTTTACTATTATAATTAATAAGAATGTGGTATGAGCCCTTGAAGAATTTCTGCCAAAGATTCACTTTCATGAATAAAATTGTGTAGTACAAACCTCCAGTTTTTGCAGATTGTTAATATTTTTTGTAGCTCTATTAATAAAACCATGTTTCATTATCCAGGAACTCCAAGCATCCTTGCCATGATTAGAACCTATTGTTGGATGATGCCTGTGTCCTTACAATTCTATGCTAGCTAGATTTAGTATGTGTTTTATTATATACATTATGCTGTACACTGTCAGGAGTCTGTTAGAGCTGAGGAAGTATATACATAAATAAATGAGGGATAGTTGAAAGCAAAACACAACAGCAAAGTTGCTAATCAATCCAATGTACCAAGTCCATAGTAAGTTTTTAATAAAAGATCTGCAGTGGATGCCCAGTCCAACTAATCAACTTTAACCAACTAACCAAGGCCAGTTGTTTAAAGGCCTGACTATATGAAAACCTTATGTTTCCATTACAAACCTATCCAACAAGAAGATTTACAGGAAAGATAGAGGCTTAAAAATGGCATATGGGATTTTTTTTCCTAAAATTACTCCCATGCTTTTGACTCCAATCACTGGGGAGTTTCATTTAGTCCAAATCCTTCTTACTTTTAAAGGGTAGCCAAGGTAAAACTCTTTTACCAGTCTATTTTTTTAAAAAGGAATCCCTGTGGATTTTATTCTACTAGTTATTACCAACTATAGGAGACAGTGCTTATCACCATTTCAAAGCCATTGAGTCAATGCCAATGGTTCTGAAGAAATTTTAACAGTTATATGGCCAGCATGACATCATGGAGTGCTATTATTTTCCCACCAAAGTGGTAGTTTTTATCAAATCACATTTGCATGCTTTCAAACGTCTAGGTTAGCAGGAGCTGGGGCAAGGACTGGAGCTAAACCCCAGCCAGAAAACCAGCATCTTAACCACTAATCCACCATACCATTCCACCTGGCTGTTAATTCCTAATTAATTAAGTATTAATAGTAACATAAAGTTTCACTATTAATTTTATTATCTGCATTTGGATCATTGTTAGTCAGTTTCAACAGTTGCTTGAACTGAGAGGCTAACATAAAAGAATAAGTTACAGCAAATAGATGTGCTTAGCTGATTTAAAAAAGGCTAAGCAGGGTCACTGCTGGTTAGAATTTGGATGGTAGCCATCAGAAAATCTAGGACTGAAACTGGGAAATAAGAGGAAAAAATCTGGAAGAAGGCAAGGGCAAACCTTTCCCATACTGTTGCCAAGAATGTGGGTTTTATGCATAGATATCAGAAATTAAGATTTAGTTTTAAAGACAATAAATGAATAACTACTGGGGATAAAGTGTTTGGAGAATTATATCTGTTTATTTTACAGTACTTAAACTTATCAGGTTGAGAAAGAGAGAGATATGTGTAGTGGTGAAAGCACCAAAATGAAAGATTAGAAATTCTAGCCCTGCTTTGGTCATAAAGCCAATTGGATGACCTTGGGCTAGTCACTTTGTCTTAGTTCTAAGAAGGAGATAATGGCAAACGACTTCTGAAACACTACAAATGGAACTTAAGGGACTTGACCCTGCAATACTTACTTGAAAGTGATCTCTCTCTCCCTCTCTCTCCCCCCCCCGCACACACAGCCCAAAGAACTCTGTGCAGCAAAATATCAAAACAAAGACAAAACATAACTCAAGAGCTAAATGCAACTCAATACTAATATACAAATGCAAATTTAAAACCCAGGACTGATTACCCACAATCTGTCAGCCAGGACACAAATAATTTAATGTTATTAGAATCACAGTAAGGTGGGAGCTAGATGTGATATTTGATAAGGAAGCATTTCACAAAGTGATTGCTGTTATAAAGAAAACTAGTCTTTTTACCCATGCCCTATATACCTTCAAAAGACTTTCAGCAGTCCTTCTCTAAGTGACTGTGTTTTAAGAACTGAGTATCAACATAATATGCTGTACCCTAACTATTATATTTTAATCAACTCAGAAAATTATTAACAAATTAAATACTATACATCATAAGCATGCATGTTGTTCAGGTCCTTTGCACTTATTCAAAATGCTGATTGCATCTTCATTTTAGACTTCCTTATAACTCTTTTACTGATAGAAAAGAAAAGCATCATTAATATTTTGAACAGAATCAAATTCATCTGAGAGTGGGAGGAGAACTAATGGAGCAATCAGTAAGGAGGGTAGCACAGTTATAAATTCAGACTTGTTTGAGGTTGGCTTGAATATAGAGGTAAAAATAGAACCCATGTTTGTTGACATATTTTATTATTAATTTATAGTGCTCTTTAATATAAAACAGCAAAATGGTGCTCACTGTATTCTGGAGAGAAAGGTCATATTATTTCCAATTTATGTTGGGCTCCTGCAGCTGAAATACAGTTAGCTTGAAGCCAGGATTTGTGATTGTGCATAATTTTAAGTCTAGATGTCCCAGGTTGAAGAACTGACTGCTCTTCATATATATAATCTGAGGAACTAGAACAAATTGATATTACAGGTAACAAAGTTCTAGAATGTACTGACCAACTGAAAGCAAAATAGATGTTATATGTTCTTATATCCTAAAGGCAACACAAATGTGACATTGCTGATTTATTTTCCAAGGAACAGATTTTGCATATCTAGAAGGTTGTCTTCCAGGGAACTGGAAAGTAGCCAATATAAAAGCTAATCAGTTTTTGCAGAAAAGGCTGTAATCAGTTTGTGGCACTCACTGCCAATAAATAGCCTGCAATGAAAGTGGAAACCAACTTTCAGATGTTTCATATACAATTTGTACATGTGCCACTCGTGCATTGAGTGACCTTGGGTTGAGAAATGCCTTTGTATTTCTCTACAACAGAATAAGAAGACTCTTCTCACTGTATTAATTATCAACTAATGGTGTTGTTTCAACATATGGGAAAAATATGTAGCAATCTGTGTTCATAAATTGAGTAATTAATCAGGGGAGGTAAGGTTCCCGGTGCAAGTTCTATTGAAATGAATTTAAAAGAAAATTATAAGGTAACTGACCTTATGGAACTTAATTAGGGTGAAATGCAAATATACATTATACTCATCCAAATATGTTTGAAGATTATTAGGTGTAAATTAAATTCATAGAAATGCCGTATCTCCAGTGAGAAGAAAGTGAAAAATATAACGTGATAATCTTATGACTAAGAGTAGATATAGTGATTAAATCAGCTTTGCGCAGTCTTTAAGGTTTTGAATTTGGTGACCTTCATTCCACTGTACCATTCAGTCATAGGGATGTGAACCTTTTTGTAAGGATAAAATCAACTGAAAATGCATTGGTAGGATGCACTGGTAGGAATTTTTGAAAACCCACTACGGATTTCATTTTAAATAATATGATCTGCCCACCAAAAGAGAATCTGAGATGCCTACTGGAAGCCACAGTGCTCCTAAAATGTATTAATGCATATGATTACACAAATAATACAAATTATTGTTTGATGCTATTATGATAGTGATACCAGTAGCACTTATATACCACTTCATAGTGTTTTACAGCACTCTCTGAGTGGTTTACAATATCATCATATTGTCCCAACAATCTGGCTCCTCATTTTTCCAAGCTTGGAAGGATGGAAGGCTAAGTCAACTTTGAGCTCAATGAGGATCAAATTCCAGACTGTGGGCAGAGCTAGGCTGCAATATGTATTCGATCTACTGTGCCACCAAGGCTCATGGTACATGATACACATGATGTCACTTTCCCTTATGTTGATTCCCCTGTGAACATCAAGAAGATCGTTTTTGCTGGAAAAGTTCACATGAGGCAGCTGTACTCTTGAAAGTTACATACAAATCAGTATGTATGTTTGCATGCAGGGGTGGGATATGGCAGGGTTAACTACCAGTTTGGGATTTACGAACTTCCCTGCAGGCTGTGAGCCACGTGCCTGTAAATCAGCAGCAACAGCTGCCTGCAGAGAAGCAGCCTTTGCAACAGCGCTCTTTTCTTGCTTTTCTAATTGCAGCTGTACCTTGTTCAGCAGCTGAAGTTGAAAAATCAGGAAATAAAGATCAGGTAAGAGCCCAGGTGGGTGGGTGGGCAAAAACATCAGCATAGAACTGGTTCTATGTCTGCTGCTCTTCAGAGCTACCAGCTCTACAGAGGTAGACAGAACCGGTAGAAACCCACCCCTGTTTGCATGCATGTATGTAAGTACATACATACGTGTGTATGTATGTATGTATGTATGCATGCATTATATATGGTCAAATATACATATAAATTCAATGTACATTTGAACAAGTTGTGTAAAAAATTAGTTTGGAGCTAATTGTATTTCATTACACTAAAGATGCACTGAATAAAGTAGTTATAGGATAGTTGTGCAAAAAAACCCATTAATTATGAGTATTTACATAATGACTGAAGGCAAATACAGTATATGTGTTCCAGGATAATGCTGCAGGATCTAATCTGGGTCAGTCATTGGGATCAGAGGCTTTGTCTTCTGAACTTTCGGATTCATGCTGGAGCTCATCCTCAGGGACAGGGGTTGTCAACCTTTTGGACGTCAGGGACCACCAAACTCATAATTTTAAATCCCACGGACCAGACACCCTGGGAAAATCCCCAAAAAAGTCTGCAGGAAAATCCCTCCCACCTTTTCCTACCAATCAATCATTCTTTACTTGGGATCACAGGATACCGTCTCCAGCTCCATTCTCAAGGGGAGAGAGAGAGAGATTTTTGGCTTCATGCAAGGAAAGCAGCAGAAGCACCAGAAATGAATCTTTACTGGCGCAGCCTTTTGGAGCAGGATGCCTTGCAGGATCCCAAAGACTCATTTCTGGTGGAGTTTGGGGGAGAGAAAGAAAGACTTTTGCTGCTTTTCTTGTGTGCAGCCAAAAGCAGAAGAAAGAAGTGGAAAGAAGCAGCCCAGTGGCCAGGTCCATCACTACTTCATGTTGTTTGCAATGCAAGCAACACAAGTCTTGTGTTCCTGCGGGCCATGTGGGCAACACAGCCTTAAGTTCTCATGCAGCCTGGATTAATTGCTTTGGGGGGTGCTTTGGGGGTGAAATTTCTCTGTTGACCACCAAAATTTTCTTGTGGACCACCACTGGTCCCCAGCCCACTGATTGATGACCACTGCTCAGGGAAGTTCTCTCTAGCAGATAAAGAGAAGTAGAGAGAAAAGTTCCCTGAAAATAGGTTCCAGCATGAGTCCAAAAGCTCAGAAGACAAAATTTCTGGTCCTGGTGACTGACCCAGATTGGTTCCTGAAAATTACATAATAGATGGGGATATGATGGCTAAGCAGTTAAAGACGCTGAGCTTATCAGCTCGAAAACTGATAGCCTGGGTTCAAGATCTGAGTGTGGCATGATGGATGAGCTCCTGTTACCTGTCCCAGCTTCTGCCCAACCAGCATTTCAAAAGCATGTGAGTGTGAGTAGAAAAATAAATACCACTTTGGTGGTAAAGTAACAGTGTTCTGTAAACTTTGGCATAGAGCCATGCTGGCCACATGACCATGAAAATGTCTTTGAACAAAACTGAGTCTTTTGTAGTGGTGGGCTGCAATTTTTTAACAAGCAGTTCTTTGGCTGTGTAGGTGTGGACAGTTGGTCATGTGACTGGGTCACATAACCAACTGGGTCACTCATCAAACCCAGCACAGTCTCCTGGCCACTTGCCACTTTTGTAGCAATTCTTCAGTAATAACAAAATAACAGAGTTGGAAGTGACCCTGAAGATCTTCTAGTCCAATTCCCTGCTCAAGCAGGAAATTCTATACCATATTAGACAAATGGTTGTCCAATCTCTTCTTAAAAACTGCAACGTTGGAACATCCATAACTTCTGAAGGCAAGTAATTTCACTGACTAATTTTTCTGATTGTCAGAAAATTTCTCATTAGTTCTAGGTTGGTTCTTTTATTGATTAGTTTCTGTTCATTGCTTCTTGTCTTGACTTCAAGTGGTTTGGAGAATAGGTTGACCCCCTCTTCTTTGTTGCAGTCTCTTAGATATTGGAAAATTGTTTTCATGTCTCCCTTAATCCTTCTTTTCATTAGACTAGACATACCTAATTCCTGCAACTGTTCTTCATACCTTTTTTTTGAGGCTTTTAATCATCTTCTCTGCACTCTTTCTAGAGTCTCTTATGTGAAGACACAATCAGGACAAATTTCCATATGATGCAACAATTTGTTATGGTAAAGAACCAAATCATCTTTACCTGCTTCTCAGTCAACAGAAGAAATTAGAATTCCTCTGACTGACTATTAGACCAGATATCTAGCCTTGTCACTGGATTGTTGCAGTTCAAATATGGTAAGACTTTCTTCAGACATTATTATACATTAGTATCTCAGGAAAGGACCCCTGACCTCAACTATGACACTGAAATAACATTAGATTTATGCAGGCATCATGGTGATGTGGATAAAATGGTATAGCTTGTTAGAATGGTGGCATATGTGGAAGTCTAGTTTTTTGTTTCCCCTTACAGTACACTCTTACCAGGAATGCATTGATAGTAGTGCCCACAAGTAGCCACTACCATTACAGCCACAGTGATGAAATATTACAGGCTAACTCACTGTTCACTACCAGCATTCAATTCTGACCCTGTCAATGTTGACTCAGCCTTCCATCCTTTTGAGGTCAATAAAATGAGGAACCAGACTGTTGGGAGCAAAATGTGACTCTGTAAACTGTTTAGAAAGAGCTGCAAAACACTTATGAAGCAGTATATAAATCTAAGTGCTATTGCTACTGCTATTACCATAACATCAGTGGGGAGTGGAGCTACACCAGAATACAAAGTCGGTACATATTCCATGATGAGTAATACTGGAACTGGATTCTTGTCTTCTGGCAGTTTGATAACATTTCTAAGCTTAGATGTGTAAAAAGTGTTTGAAGATACACCACTGAAATAAAATGATATTTAAAAAAGAAAAAAAGAAAGAAAGAAAGCCCTTAGTTTTGGTTAAGCTTTGTCCTTCACTTTGTGTAAAACTTTTAAATTCACAGAGCATTCAAGTGTGTAAAACATATTTCAATTGATAACCTTTATTTATGTAATGAAAGCCATCCAAGGCCAGTGAAAACAATTTCACAGTCAACTGGGAATAAGGTTGGAAGATCCAATAATGACTTGAAAGGTTTTAAAGTAAGTAAAATATAGAGTTGAGTTCATGCAAGCTTATGAATCTTTTATGAAACAGGATTAGTCAACATGATTATAACCATTGTATTGTGTGTCAGTAGAATTACATAACCATGAGTTCTTTATTCACTTGAGGATTTTACTTTTAATCCATTGTTCTTAAATTGTGCCCTTTGTTTTTAAATTGTGCCCTTTAATCCATTGTTTTTAAATTGTGCCCTAAAGTACCCATTTTAGGCAGAATAGAGATAGAACATCTGCTTTGTAGAAGGGCAACAATTTGCTATTTGTTCCAAGATTATTTTCTCCAAAAACACCCCCACAAGACTGAATTTTTAGATGCACCAAGAACCCAAACTGAATTCACTTTACTAAACATCTGAATATCCATCATCACCTAAACAATGTTAACTGGCAAAAATAAAGTCTGTTTCAAAGCACACAGGAAAAGCTTCATTGTGAAAAAGGATACAGGGGCTCTCCCCAAACTGGTGCTTTTCAGATATGTAATTGCATGACTCCCAGGTTTTAAAGGCAAGATGGCAGAGAGATACAAATTTAAGAATATGTAGATGTTTAATAAGATGAACAGAAGCCATGTTCATTTGATCAAGCATTTTTCCAACTAACCCCCCCCCCGCCCCAAATAGGCTCTTTCTCTTGACTAACAGTATTGACTGTAAGCATATTCGCACACTGCCAGATTGCCCCATTATTGGAGGACAAGAATAGGTAAGTTCATCTTTTACACATTCTCCAACCATCTGCAAATGCCACTTCAGCCTGTGTTGTACTGTTTCATGACAAAACTAGGTTTAAGTGTGTCCCTTTCTGTACAGACTCATTTAGGACCTAGGTCCCTGAACCTCCAATTTATTCTTATTTGAATTGGTGAAATTCTTCTTTTTTGTAATAAATTCATTACTAAAGTAATGCCTTACTTTTCCTCAGTACACATTTTACTAAATAATTAATTGTTCCTTCTATCATTATTTCTTTTTTTTTTTTAAACAAATTTTATTAATTTTACAGAAAACACAATATACAAAACACAAAACATAAACAAAACTAAAAGATCTTTTCTGAAGGTTGTCTGATCCCGGGTTGAAACTCTTCACACAGACACAAATTCAAACATCATATTCACTTTATATATCCTTCCATATCTTATTATCATTTTCTTTTTTACATATATATATAAACCATTTTTATCAATTTTATAAAAACAATGCACAAAGAATCAAGGCATAACAGCTTATAAATTCTTTTCTAAGAAAAAATAATAAAAGAAGAAAACCAATAGAACATAACAATTCCAAATTATAGTATCAATACTTTATCTATTTAACTTCATATCTTATCCCAGCTTCTCCTTTTCATCCAAATTATTTCTTGTTAATTAAAATTTTATTGCCTTTTATCAATAAACAAAATCCCCCCCCCAAAAAAAAAACACAACAAAACCTTTATATATCCTTTCATATCTTATAACCATTTTCAATAACATTCTTTGTTCTATTTCCAACTAACCATTCATCTTTTTTCTTTTACTATACTTCTCCTATACACCAATTGGAGTAATGTCTATAACTCATTACCCTAACTTAAAAGTACTTCATATAACAATTTTTCTTGGGATTCTGTTTAATAGATTCTAAAATTACACAATTAATTTTATACTCTAAATACACATATAAAAACACAACCTTATGTACCCTCCAGAATCCCTCTTTTATCCTAAATTAAATTCACCCATTGTCTCTGAATAAACTTTTTTTCTTTAGATCTTGCTTCCCCCCACTGAGGCTTCTAATCCCCCCCTTTCTCTCTTGCTTATTCTTCTCCTTGCCCTTTTTACCCCTTTGTCTCTCCTCCTCCCTTTTCTTACTCCCTTTCCTTTGCTTTCTAACCTTGCATCCACCTTTCCGCTCATTTTTCTCTTTTTTGGTTGTTTTTATAATTCTTAAAATCCCCTTTTTCTTATCCTTTTTCTCCTCCTCCCCGGAAAAAACCCATTGTTCATCAAAGATGGCTTCTTCTTCCTCTTCTTCTTTGTCTCAGTCCTTCTGCTGCATAGTCAACTTTTCATAAGTACATAACGCCATTTCTAAAAATTGAAACAAAGTGCCCAAAGTATCTTCCTTTTTATATTTTTGATATTCAGTCTTTAGTTCATCCACAAGCGATGCCATCATGAAAAGAGAAACTTTTCCCAAAACAACCACAAATATTTTTAATCAAAAATAATTCCAAAAAAAATTCCAAAAATTAATAGTTTTCTTCCTTCTTCTCTTTCTCTTTCTGGGGTTAATGTTTAATCAAAGAGGTCCAATTACCATATACCTTTCTTTGGGATTTTAGGCAATCTCCTCCTTTTTCAGCTTCTGCTCCAATTTTTTTTCCTCTCCCTTCCCACTTGCAACATCAATTTTAAATAATCAGAAATCCATACCTCTAATAAGGGTTTTCCAATTTCTTAAGTTTTTCAATGTCCAGGAACCCTTTTGTCCCTTAGCTTCAACTTTCAGAATAATTCACTTTCAGTGTCCAATATGTCCAAACATATCTGCTGTTTCCATGGGGTGGGAGAGTGAAGAAAAAACAAAAGTTCCCTTTAACAGCTTCTCCGCCGCTTTCGATCATAGGGATACAATGTATCCTCCAGCAATTCAAACAGCTCAGTTCCAACAAATTTGAAAGATGTTACTTGACCCGGCTCAGACAGCACTTTCACTCTTCTTACTTCCTCCAGTGCAATTTTACCCGGTTTCTGGCTTCTTCGTGGCGGCCATTGCTGACCGCCGCTCCACCGCCTTGGGAAAAAGGGGTTTTCCAGGATGAGGAGGGGGTCTGCAACACCCCCAACCCCCCGTCCAGCTCGCCTCTCTCTTCGGCTGTCCCTACAGGGCAGCCATATACCCCTGACCCATCTGGATCGGGGATACCTCGGCGGCTAGCACAGCAGGAATCGTGAGCAGTCACAAATTCCTGCTGCCCCGAAGCCACGCGAAACCAGAAACCCTATCATTATTTCTTGAAGGGTTGAAATCAAATATAAGAAAAGGAGGAGGTATGTGGTATGTAGGAGGAGGAAATGAGATGGATATGTGGAGGAGAAGACAGGAGGAGGAGAGGGGGGAGGAGAGGAGGAAGAAATAGAATAGAATAGAATAGAATAGAATAGAATAGAATAGAATAGAATAGAATAGAATAGAATAGAATAGAATAACAGAGTTGGAAGGGATCTTGGAGGTCTTCTAATCCAATCTCCCTGTCTAGGCAGGAAACCCTACACCACTTCAGACAAATGGTTATCCAACATCTTTTTAAAAACTCCCAGTGTTGGAGCATTCAGAACTTCTGGAGGCAAGTTGTTCCACTGATTAATTGTTCTAACTGTCAGGGCATTTCTCCTTAGTTCTAAGTTGCTTCTCTCCTTGATTAATTTTCACCCATTGCTTCTTGTCCTGCCCTCAGGTACTATGGAGAATAGCTTGACTCCTCTTCTTTGTGGCAGCCCCTGAGATATTGGAACTCTATTCTCATGTCTCCCCTAGTCCTTCTTTTCATTAGACTAGACATACCCAATTCCTGCAACCATTCTTCATTTTTTTTTTTTATGTTCTGATATGTGAGCTCTGCTCTTCTTTATTCATAAATCTCAAACTAAAACAGAACCTTTCAAGGGGACAGAGCAAAGGGTGTCAAACTCACCTTCTCATGGCAGCATCACGTGATGTATCAGAACTTTTTCACCTTTGCTAACCTGGGTGTGGTCATGGTCATGGCCAGCACAGGACACATTGAGCCCACAGTCCATGAGTTTGACAGCCCTGGAATAGAGGAGGGAGGGAGAAAGAAATATGGCCAAATGGCAAGATCCCAATTTTCACTTTGAGAATGAGGACATATTTCTCTCCCTTCTAGAGGAGTGGAAAAGACTCCAGATATCTATTTTTCAGACAGTCTCTCTAGTTTGTCTCAGTGACTTTGAGGAGAGAAGTGAAAAGAGGAAAGAAGAGGTTTACCATATGGGTACAGACAACATATCCCTTGTACGAATGTCTGGTGAGGGGGGAGGCACAGGAGGAGAAGAATTGTTCGATATGGTGCATTTAAGTCTAGTGCAGTCCAGTCTGAATGCCTGGATAACCACTGCTAAAATTTTCTAATTCAGATTAATTGTTCTTAACCAAAGTGTACTTTTTCTGGACTTTCTTGTTTTTTAACAAGAAAAAAATTAAGGAATTTTCATCATCCTTAATTTCACAACATATAGACAGATTTAATAGTGATAGTTTCAATTGGGAAAATCATCATGGACCAAGCCAAGTCCAAAAATGCCAGGGAATTTCTAGAACCTTGGCACTCTAACAAATCAGCCATCAATAGACAGATAGACATTAATAACATCTATAGACTATGCAAAAGAAACTATCCACCCAGCCCAAAAAGCAACAAATGGATAATGAAATGTCTGCAAGAAAACAAGCAAGCTCAGAGAGCACGAAGGACCCCTCAAGAGCAACTTAAGGCTGCAGTGTGAAATCGCCCTTGGATAGTTTGCAAGTTTGCAAACTTGTCATGGGTCTTTTCCACCATTGCTTTCATTGTTCTCAAATGAGTTTAACTGCTTCGAGGCACAAACATCTCTAGGATTTTCTTCAGTCTGATTTTTAAACTGTGTTCTCCATTAGAGATACTTCTCAGATAGAAGTTTTACATTCTTATTTATCACAAGTATATTGACTTTAGTAATAAAAAGAATGAACAGGGAAGCATATTGCATGCAATACAATATTTATTAAAACATTAAAAAGAAATAAAAGTATCAAACAATAACATCAGATTAAACGGATAACTCATTTTACAATAAAAGCTATACATTACCCAAGTCTGGAGACTTTTCATAAGAGTAGTTATGGGAGAGACGTACCATACAATTTAAAATGCAATCTCAGCATATGTTTTGTGAATATTTGTTGCATAAATCAAACAATAATATTACCCTAGGTTGCTAGCATAAGCTAAATTCATAAGCTTACTTTTTCTAAACTTTCAACAAAAAAATTTGTTTCTTTGTGCCCTATTTGCTTATGCCTTCTAGTTTAGCACACCTGCAATTTAATGGTCAATCTGCCTCCAGCCACTTACTCTTTTGCAATGTTCATTGTAAATCTCTCTCTTAGTCGACAGGCCCAAAAATGCTGAGTTCCATTTTGGAAGAAAGTAGGTACTTCTCTAATATAATTTACTGTATAAACTTGTCAGTTCAAATTGTTCTTGCTTATCTCTCTTGCTTTGCCTAGGCCTATTACAGCTGTGCAGTTTCTAACGTGGTTTATCCCGTGATAACTTCTAATCTTTCACGTGGTGGTGAAAACATTGTGAAGTTGTGTGGTGGTCTTGTGAAATATATCCTTTAGTGTAAAAGATCTCGTCTTTAGTTCTTGAGAATATCAAAGAAATTATTATTGCAGAGTTAGATGTTTCCATACCTTTAATCTTAAAATACATTTTTCTAAGCTAATATGTATATTGTTGTGTATGTACCATAGTTAATAAAGTATGAGCTTGAGGTAAAGTGCAGGGTTCTGGCCCTGCACTTCTGATTGGCTGTTAGATGGCCAGATCGGATTGGTTAGTTCTGAGGAATCCGATTGGCCCTTAACAGAGGATTCTTATTGGTTAAAAGAGCTAGCGTTCATAGCTCACTATTGGACAATTCTTACAAGGGTTGCCTATATAAGGCAGAGTTCACTGTTGTTGTTTTGAGAAGTCACTATGCTAATAAAGAGCTGAAAGTCACTATTCAGAGGCTGTCTCCATTTACTCCGACCCATGTCCAAGTACTTAACACTGGAGACGAGGGTGGGATGTGGAGACATCTGAACCGAAAAAGCCAGGAAGCAATACCAAGTACGTGATAGACGACGCCAACAACGGAACCATGTCCAGCAGCATCGTACCACCCGCTCCGTTCGATCCAAACCAAGAGGATTGGGAATCCTACATGGATCGCTTCCAAATGTTTCTTGAGACGAATAACTTGAAGGACGCCACACCAGCAAAGAAGCGGGCACTGCTCCTGATGCATTGAGGCTCAGCTGTATTTAAGATGGCTAAAGCACTTGCCAAACCTCAAGAAGTGAAAGCCATGAGCTGGGACAACCTCGAACCCATCCTGAGAGACCATTACGCGCCAACCGTGCCTACACTCGTGAGACGCCACGAGTTTTATCAGAGAAACCAACGAAAAGGGGAGAGCGTGGCCGATTTCGTGATGGACCTTTGAAATTTAGGGGGTCTGTGCGGGTTCGCAGATTTAGAAGAGGCACTAAGAGATCGAGTAATTCTGGGATTAGATGCACTAGGCGTGCAAAGCAAGCTGATGGCGAAAGGCGACATGAGCCTTGCTGACGCCATCGCCGAAGCCACGGCTGTGGAGGCGACTAAAAAGTCAGTTGCTCAACTACGGCAAAGCCGCACTCCGGCAACACCACCGACCAGCGAAATCTTACCCAACTCAGAAGGGCAGCTCTTGACAACGCACCACGAGGACCTCTCTTCGTCGTCAGACAGTGACAAAGAAGGGGTCCATCGACTGCGGTCCGATCGGGACCCTCGCCCAAAGCCCTTACGCCCTTGAGCTGGCTGTGGAGCAAACCATGCCAGGGCCAAATGCCAATTCCGTGACGCACTCTGCCATGAGTGCGGGAAACGAGGCCACATTGGCCGGGTCTGCCGCAGCTTACCAGGACCCAGCCAGGCCTCAAAAGGGGCCAACTATCGCCAATCGACAGGAAACCGTCCTGTAGGGCGAGAGCCAGTAAACCACTCCTACAGAAATCGAGCTTTGCAAAAAGAAGAGGCTCACAATACTATCACTACAGGTCACGCTTCAGTTTTGGACACTAAGAAAATCCGAGTCACGGTAGCCATCGAGAACCAGCCTTGCCACATGGAGGTCGACTCGGGATCGTCCCTCTCGATGGTGTCTTGGAAGACACTAAAGCAGCTCATCCCCACATTCAATGCCAAGACCTCCAATTTCAACACCTCATCCTCAAGGACTACCAAGGAAATCGAATCCCCATTGTTGGGTCCTACCGAGTCTGAGTCTCCTTCAAGAAGCATACAGCGTACTTACCTCTAACGATCATCGATAGAGATAGGCCTAGTCTATTGGGCCTCCAGTGGTTCGCGCCACTCGGCATCGAAGTAGCCGGCGTGAACCGAGTCGGTGGTTGTGAGTGGGAGGAAGACCTTATCTCTGAGTTCAGCGATATTTTCGCGGACAGCTTAGGCTTAGAGTATAAGGGGACCCCAATCTCATTTAGTCTAGATCAAAAGGTAGCCCACATTCGCTTGAAGCCCCATCAAGTTCCATTCGCTCTTAAAGCAAAAATCAACGAACAACTTGACAAACTAATTGCTCAAGGGGTGTTGAAGCCCATCGATCACTCTCCATGGGAAACCCCTATTGTAACACCCATTAAGCCAGATGGGTCAATTCGAATTTGTGGGGACTACCGGGCCACTTTAAACCATGACCTACAGCAGAATGCGTATCCAGTTCCGGTGGTGCAGCACCTTCTCCATTCCTTGGGGGGAGGAAAGGTTTTTGCTAAATTAGATTTAGTTCAAGCTTATCAACAACTACCAGTGGATGAAAAAATGGCCCAAGCCCAAACAATTGTAACGCACAGAAGTGCCTTTAAATGTACCCGATTGTAATTTGGAGTTAGTGTAGCCCCGGGGATCTTCCAGAGCCTCATGGAAAGGTTTATTACAGGGAATCAAGGGCGTGGTTCCTTATTTTGATGACGTACTAATTGCAGCCCCTACCAAAAAATTTTTGCAGGATCGTTTGAAATGCGTTCTTAAAAAATTCCAAGAGGCTGGTCTTAAGGTGAAAAAAAATAAATGTCACTTATATACTGACAATGTTGAGTTTCTAGGATACCGAATTGATAGCCAGGGCATTCATCCTATCGAGAGTAAATTAAAAGTGATCAAAAACGCTCCCAGGCCATGCAACAAGGCCGATCTCCAGGTGTTCTTAGGCCTCATTAATTTCTATAATGTGTTTTTACCGCACAAAGCAACTGTTGCTGAACCGTTACACCGATTATTAGATAAGAAAGCATTGTGGGTGTGGGGTTACCGGGAAGAGCAAGCATTCCGGAATGTTAAAAAACTGCTCACATCTGACTCTGTACTTATGCAGTATAACGAGACTTTGCCGTTAGTTATAACCTGCGATGCATCGCCTTTTGGGGTGGGCACCATTTTGAGCCATGTACTGCCTAATGGGAATGAAGCCCCTGTTGCATATTTTTCGAAGACTCTTTCACAAGCAGAGAGGAACTATGGACAAATTGATAAAGAAGCTCTCGCAATCATTTCAGCTGTAAAGAAATTTCATGAATATGTGTATGGAAGGACATTTACCATTATAACTGACCACAAACCATTGCTAGGGATAATAGCCGGGGACAAGCCAACCATCGACATATTATCCCCTAGAATGACCTGATGGTCAGAATTCTTAGCTGCTTATAATTATCGCCTGCAATATCGCCCGGGGAAAGCCATTCCCCATGCCGATGCATTAAGCCGAACACCGCTTCCAGAGACTCTCGACGATCTGGCACCAACGGCAACTACGTTGCAGATCGAAACACTCAACTCGCCGCCTAGGACCGCCTGAGACATCGCGACAGAAACCAAACGAGACCACACCCTAGCTCGAGTCCTAGGCTGGGTAGAACGCAGATGGCCATTGGACCAAGTACCAGATGATTTTGCACCATTTAAATCTCGACACACTGAACTTTTTTCCCAAAAAGGCTGTATCATCTGGGGCGATAGAGTCGTTGTCCCAGAACGACTCTAGAAGACGTTGCTACGAGTTCTGCACAAGGGCCACCCCGGCATCGTGCGGATGAAAGCGCTTGCACGAAGCTACGCATGGTGGCCGCGCATGGACTGCCAAATCGAGCAGTGGGTCAAAGCATGTGCCAATTGCCAACAAGTCAGCAACGCCCCACCAAAAGCCATGAATGGGAGATGCCACATGGACCCTGGTCCAGAATCCACCTGGATTTCACGGGGCCAACCAAGGGCTATACCTTTCTGCTGACAGTTAACGCATACTCCAATTGGTTAGAAATTCATCGTGTAACGGCTACCACTTCTGAGGCAGTGATCAAGATCCTAAACAGACTCTTTGCAACCCACAGATTACCTGACGTCCTGGTGTCCGATAACGGGCCACAGTTTACAGCACTAATGTTCGAGCAGTACCTCGCTGACCGCGGCATCCAGCATGCGCTTACCTCACCTGTGCACCCTGCGACCAATGGCCGAGCAGAATGCATGGTCCAATTTGTTAAAAAGACTTTGCAAAAAGTGGAGTATGACAATATCGATGACAAGGTCAACCAAATTCTCTTTTTGCAACACATAACTCCACATAGTGTCACCGGCAGAACTCCCGCCGAACTACTGATGGGACGAAGACTCCGCTCCCACCTCGACCGGTTGCACTCTACTTACGAACTGGAAAAACCAATAGGATCCAGTGGCCGCTGTTGCACCTTCCAGGCAGGAGACCTTGTTTATGCACGAAACTTATCGGGTGATCCGTTATGGATAGAGGCAACAGTAGTACGAGTGACCGGCCCCAAATCCTACGTAGTGAAATGCTGTGACAATAGACTGTGGAAACGGCATATCGACCAATTACGGTCATGACTCCCAACGGCCAGTCAACTACTCCCCCATGACCAAACCAAGGGGGGGAGGTACAGAAGAAGATGACGTTCCAGGGAACCTGCTCGAAGGGAGCGACGAACTAAGTGATACTCAGGAAATGGAGCAGGAAGGAGAATCGTTTGCACCGCAAAAAATTGCACCTGAGCAAATAGCAGATCCACTGCCAAACAACAATCTACCTCAACAGGATTGCAACCAACCAGTTCAACGAAAATCCGAAAGACTTAAAAGACAACCATCCTATTTAAAGGGCTATATAACTACACCGTATTTAAGAAGCCAGGGGGAAGGGGTATTATGTTTGTAGCATAGTTAATAAAGTATGAGCTTGAGGTAAAGTGCAGGGTTCTGGCCCTGCACTTCTGATTGGCTGTTAGATGGCCAGATCGGATTGGTTAGTTCTGAGGAATCCGATTGGCCCTTAACAGAGGATTCTTATTGGTTAAAAGAGCTAGCGTTCATAGCTCACTATTGGACAATTCTTACAAGGGTTGCCTATATAAGGCAGAGTTCACTGTTGTTGTTTTGAGAAGTCACTATGCTAATAAAGAGCTGAAAGTCACTATTCAGAGGCTGTCTCCATTTACTCTGACCCATGTCCAAGTACTTAACATATATCCCAAAAAGAAAATTCAATTAAACTTTCTTCAATTTATTAACCATGTGCATAAGATATTTTGGCAGAGGTAGATATCATGTTTTTCCCCCCAAGGATGTTATAAAAATAAAATTGGCTCAGTAACACTGTAACACAAAAAATACAAGTTTGAATAATGGGCTGTTAAAATACAAATTTGTGCCATAATTTCCTTTGTTAGGCTTTAAAGGAATTGAAATAGGGTTGTTGGGGTTCTGACCAATGCCCTAATAAAATCAGGAGCCTCAAACCATTTGGCAAGAGAAATCCATTCATTTATTAGGAGCAGCATGTTGCCACAAACTAAATAAAGCCAGCCCTGACATCTCCCAGTTCGTGTCTTGCTTCTGACCCTGTTGCTTCTTCTCCCAAAGTGTGTCATTAGTCACATTCTCTGATAAAGCAATTTCCCCGGTCATAGAAGTCACTCCCCTCAACCATTTCTGGTCTCTCTGAAGATGGCCTTGACTTCAGGTGGCTAGGATGTGTTTTATTTTGACTGAGGTGTGACTTCCTTGGGGCAGCTGTGAGGTGTGATTTCCCATCCCCCTGCCTGTGGCAACTCGGGAGCAGGAAAGGAAAGTGATATAGTTTGAGGCATGGGTTAACTGAATGGAGACAGTCTTAGTTGGTGAACTTTCAGCTCTTTATTACATAGTGACTTAAAAACTTTAATAACAACGACCCTGCCTTATATAGGCAACCTTAATGCGAAACAACCAATAGGGAGCTGGAAGACGCTAGCTCCAGAACCAATAAGAGTCCTTCGTTTAGGGCCAATCGGATTCTCTGAGCCCAACCAATCCGATTGAGCCGCTTAACACCCAATCAGAAGTGCAGGGCCAGAACCCTGCACTTTACCCCAAGCTTGCTTTTTTTTTAACTATTTACATACATAACACCCCTTCCCCCTGGCTCCTCAATTATGGTGTGACTATATAGAATTTCAAATAGGACGATTGTCTTTTGGGTCTATCAGATTTTCTTTGGACTGGCTGTGTGCAGTCCTGTTGAGGTAGGCTGTTGTTTGGCAGTGGCTCAGCTTCTCGTTCGGGTGTGATTTCCCTTGGAGCATATGACTCTTCCTCCTGCTCCAATTCCTGAGTTTCACTTGTTTTATCGTTTCTTGGAACAGGTTTCCTGGAATGTCGTCTTCTTCTGTTCCTTCCCCCCCCCTCAGTTTGGTTGTAGGGGAGTTGTTGGCTGGCCGATATGAGTCGTGACCGTAATTGGTCAATATGTCATTTCCACAGTCTTTCATCAACACATCTTACAATATAGGATTTGGGCCCAGTCTCGCGTATTATCGTTGCTTCAATCCAAAACGGGTCGCCCGATAAATTTCTTGCATAAACGGGGTTGCCTACCTTGAAGGTACAGTAGCGTCCGCTGGATCCTGCAGGCTTTTCTGGCTCGTAAGCAGGGTGCAATCGGTCGAGGCCGGAATGGAGTTTTCTCCCTATAAGAAGTTCGGCGGGAGTTCTGCTGGTTACGCTGTGCGGAGTGATGTGTTGTAGAAGTAGGATGCGGTTTATTTTTTCGTCAATATTATCATAGTCCACTTTTTGCAAAATCTTTTTTACAAATTGGACCATGCGTTCCGCTCGGCCGTTGGTAGCAGGATGTGCAGGTGAGGTGAGCGCATGGCAGATGCCATTATCAGCAAGGTACTGTTCAAACATTAGCGCTGTAAACTGTGGTCCGTTATCGGACACCAAGACGTCTGGCAATCCATGAGTTGCAAAGAGTCTATTAAGGACTTTAATGACTGCTTCGGAGGTTGTATTGGTCATTCGATGAATTTCTAACCAATTAGAGTATGCATCAACAGTCAACAGCAATGTATGTCCTTTAATCGGCCCTGTGAAATCCAGGTGGATCCTGGACCAGGGTCCGCGTGGCGTCTCCCATTCGGTCGGTGCAGCTTTTGGCGGTGCGTTGCTGGTTTGTTGGCACTTAGTGCAGGCCTTGACCCATTGCTCGATGTGTTGGTCCATGCCTGGCCACCAAGCGTAGCTCCATGCGAGTGCTTTCATCCACACGATCCCAGGATGTCCTTCGTGCAAAATTTGTAACAGCGTCTTTTGGAGTCGTTCTGGAACGACGACTCTATCGCCCCAGATGACACAGCCTTTTTGCGAAAAAAGTTCAGTCTGCCTTGTTTTAAATGGTGCGAAGTCATCTGGGACCTGGTCCAATGGCCATCCACATTCTACCCAGCCTAGGACTCGAGCTAGGGTGTGGTCTCATCTGGTCTCTCTCGCAATATCTCGAGCAGTCATAGGGGGCGAGTTGAGCGTCTCGATTTGTAACGCCGATACTGTTGGTGCCGGATCATCGAGAGTCTCTGGTAGCGGTGCTCTGCTGAGTGCGTCGGCGTGGGGAATGGCTTTCCCCGGGCGATGTAACAATCGATAATTATAAGCAGCTAGGAACTCTGACCATCGAGTCATTCTTGGGGACAATATATAGGGGGTTGGTTTGTCCCCAGCGATTATCCCCAGTAAAGATTTGTGGTCAGTTACAATGGTAAATGTCCTTCCATATACATACTCATGGAATTTTTTTATGGCTGACACAATTGCAAGAGCTTCCTTATCTATTTGTCCATAGTTACGTTCTGCATGGGAAAGAGTCTTCGAAAAGTATGCAACGGGGGCCTCGTTTCCATTAGGCAGCACATGGCTCAGAATGGCGCCCACCCCAAACGGTGAGGCATCACAAGTTATAATCAATGGTAATGTTTCATTATATTGCATAAGTACAGAATCAGATGTAACTAAATCTTTTACATTTCAAAATGCTTTTTCCTCTCGGTAACCCCAAACCCACAATGCTTTCTTATCTAATAACCGGTGTAATGGTTTAGCCACAGTCGCCTTATGTGGTAAAAACACATTATAGAAATTGATAAGGCCTAAAAATGCCTGGAGATCTGTTTTGTTACGGGGTCTGGGAGCATTTTTTATCGCCCTTAATTTACTCTCAGTAGGGTGAATACCCTGACTATCAATGCGATAACCTAGAAATTCAACACTGTCGGTATACAGATGACATTAATCCCTTTTTACTTTCAGTCCCGCTTCTTGGAATTTTTTAAGAACACATTTTAAACGATTCTGCAGAATTTTTTTAATAGGAGCTGCAATTAACACGTCATCAAAATACGGAACCACGCCTTTGATTCCCTGCAATAATCGTTCCATTAAACTTTGGAATATTCCCGGGGTTACACTCACCCCGAATTGCAATCGGGTACATTTAAAAGCACCTCTGTGCGTTACTATCATTTGAGCTTGGGCTGTTTTATCGTCCACGGGCAATTGTTAATAGGCTTGAGCTAAATCTAATTTAGCAAAAACCTTTCCGCCTCCCAGGGAATGAAGGAGGTGCTGCACCACCGGCACTGGATATGCGTTCTGCTGGAGGGCGTGGTTTAGAGTGGCCCGGTAGTCCCCACAGATTCGGATTGACCCATCTGCTTAATGGGGGTTACAATTGGAGTTTCCCATGGAGAATGATCGATGGGTTTCAGTACCCCTTGTTTAATTAGTTTGTCAAGTTGTTCATCTATCTTGGCCTTAAGAGCGAACGGGACTCGACGGGGCTTTAAATGGATCGGAGCGACCTTAGGGTTGAGGCTAAATGAAATTGGGGTCCTCTTATACTCGCCCAAACGATCTGCGAAGACATCGCTGAATTCAGAAATAAGGTCCTCCTCCCACTCGCAATCACCGACTCGGTTCACGCTGGCTACTTCGATGCCGAGTGGCGCAAACCATTGGAGGCCCAACAAACTAGGCCTGTCCCTATCGATGATCGTTAGAGGTAAGTATGCCGTATGCTTTTTAAATGAGACGCGGACTCGACAAGACCCAACCACAGGGATCCGATTCCCTTGGTAGTCTTTAAGGATGAGACGTTGCATTCGAAGGTCTTGACGTTGGATGGTAGGAATGAGTTGCTTTAATGTCTTTGACGACACCATCGAGAGGGATGATCCTGAATCGACCTCCATGTGGCAAGGTTGGTTCTCTATGGCTACTGTAACTTGAATCTTCTTAGCGTCCAGGGCCAAGGCGTGACCTATAGTGATAGTATGGTGAGACTCTTCTTTCTGCAATGCTCGATATCTGTAGGAGTGGTTTGCTGGGTCTCGCCTTACAGGACGGTTTCCTGCCGATTGGCAAATGTTGGTTCCCTTTGAGGCCGGGCTTGGTCCCGGTAAACTGAGACAGACTCGACCGATGTGGCCTCGTTTCCCGCACTCGTGGCAGAGTGTGTCGCGGAATTTGCAGTCTGCCCTGGGATGGTTTGCCCCGCAGCCAGCGCAAGGGCGTGAGGTTTTAGGACGAGGGTCCCGGTCGGAACGCAGTCGATGGACCCCTTCTTCGTCGCTGTCTGACGACGAAGAAAGGTCCTCGTAGTGCGTTGTTGTCAACTGCCCTTCTGAGCTGGGTGAGATGTTGCCTGTCGGTGGGTTTGTGGGGTTTCGGCTTCGCCGTAGCTGCGCTGCTGACTTTTTTGTTGCCTCAGCGGTGGTGGCTTCGGCGATGGCGTCAGCAAGGCCGATGTCGCCCTTCGCCATCAGCTTGCTCTGCACGTTTAGTGCATCTAATCCCAGAATTAGGCGGTCTCTCAATGCTTCATCGAAGTCTGTGAACCCGCAGAGGCCTCCCAAGTGCCGGAGGTCTGCCACGAAGTCAGCCACACTCTCTCCTTTTCGTTGGCTTCATTGATAGAACTCGTGGCATCTCATGAGTGTGGGTACAGTTGGCGCATAATGGTCTCTCAGGAGAGGTTCGAGGTCGTCCCAGCTTATTGCTTTCACTTCTCGAGGCTTCGCGAGGGCTTTAGTCATTTTAAAGACAGCCGGGCCACAGTACGTCAGGAACAGCGCCCGCTTCTTGGCTGGTGTGGCGTCCTTCAGGTTGTTCGTTTCGAGGAACATCTGAAAGCGATCCATGTAGGATTCCCAATCCTCTTGGGATGGATCGTACGGAGCGGGTGGTACGATGCTGCCGGACATGGCTTCCGTTGGTGGCGCCGTTTTTTACACATGCTCTGTTTTCTTCCAAGTTCCTTAAGATCAGATGTCTCCAAATCCCACCCTCGTCGCCAGTGTCAGAGATTCAGGCATGGGTAGAATGAATGGAGACAGTCTTAGTTGGTGAACTTTCAACTCTTTATTGCATAGTGACTTCTAACTTGTATAACAACAACTCTGCTTTATATAGGCAATGCTAATGTGAAATAACCAATAGGAGCTGTGAAACGCTAGCTCCAGTACCAATAAGAGTCCTTCGTTAAGGGCCAATCAGATTCTCAGAACCCGACCAATCCGATCTAACCGCTTAACACCCAATCAGAAGTGCAGGGCCTGAACCCTGCACTTTACCCCAAGCTTGCCTTTATCCAACTATTTACATACATAACAACATACATAACAGAAAGCTTCATGAGTGGACAAGGGCTACAATAATAGAAACTTTAGTTGTTTGTTTGTTTATATTTGTTTATATTTCTTACTAACCAATAACCAGTGTTGCCCGGGTATTTATTTATCCAAATCCTGTATTAGACAAGAAAATCCTGTAGTTGGGATTTACGCTGTTGTACTGTCTCTTGCGCAGCATCACAAGTCTTCTATTCCTCTCCTCAGGAGTTTCTTGTCTACGCTGGTGTTTCATTTTTTTTATTGCACTTGGCCAATCACCTTACTCCATCTTGTGGAGTACTTGTGAAGCCATTACCATGGCAAGTCCACTATGCTGTACAGTAGAAGCCATTTTAAGGTACACACGCACCTCAGGGAGTATTAGGGGTATCTTACCCCCACAGTATTTTTTGCCACAGGGTAAGTCATATGTGTACCAAGTTTAGTTGAAATTGCTCGAGGCATTCCAGAGTTATTCTGGAACATACACACACACACACACACACACACACACACACACACACACACACATACACACACACCCATTTTTATAAATATAAAAGATTTCTAGATTGCCTATCTCCCTCAAAGAGGGAGTCTTTGCTGATTTATTGTATGGACAAAGAAAAGATCAGCCAGGAAGCAAAAAGGCATATCAAAGTAGCATGCAGGTTTGGCAAGAAGTTTTCCTCTAATGGTTTACCTACATCCCAAAAGCTCTTTACCAAGAGAAGATGAAATCTAAATAAACATCAGAACTTCAGAATATTTAGTGCATTTCTGTAATATAGAAACAAATATCATTCCCAAAGTACAACTGCAATTAGTTTTATATTTTCTTTAGTTTCTGCTTGTAAAAGAAACAAGTGGGTTTTAATAGACAGAAGTGCATATGTTGAACAGCTATAAATATTTTTTTTAATTATTATTTTTTAGACTTTAAGCTATATGTATACTTCCTTACACCTTCCTTACTGCCTGGGTGCGCTGTTTTGAAAATATTCAAAAAGTTGACAGACATTGTGCAGTTTTCCAGAATATATCACTCATACATTATTCTTTGAAAACAATAATCCAATAAAGTACATTGCTGGGAACAGAGACAAAATACTTACTTTGGTATTTTGCTTGTGTTATCCATTTGGTACTTATTTCATCAATGGCCATAACTGCTAAGTTTCACTCTGAAAAATTCAAACTCTTTTTTAAATTAATTTTTGAAGAAAAGCCGTTATCTTCCTGCAGATGATCTTTTAAAATATTCATGTCAAAAATATTTGATTTATATTTGAAATTACATTAGTTTCTTATTATGCACATTTAGCTCAATAAAAGGAGTAATTATCAACTCACAATGGCCAGCAGAACTGATACCTGCACTAAAAAAAATACTGTCAGTTTTTTTGCCTTGAGACAAGAGGGAATTTTTTTAGGAAAACTAAAATGTAGCCCTAGTAGTTCAAACTGATTATTCACATGTTATTGGAAGACAGAGAAGGTTTTTTTGAGTTTGTGTTTTAGTTTCAGGTATAAACTCAGTGAGTACAGATTGCTACAAATTTATGATGGAATATACTGAGTATAATGCTACAAAACTTAGCCTTACATTTTGGCTTCCTGGCATCTAACACAGATATTTAAGCTCCACGTTTTACATCATGATTCATTCTTTCTAGATCCCTATTTGTATTTTAGGGAATTTTATTGGTTGCTTGGTTGATTATGTGACGGGAAGGCTTCAAAATTTTTAGCAATGGGTTCTCTGCTGGTTGCTGGGTGGGTGTGGCCATGGTAGGTGTGGCCTAGTTGGCCTCCTGCACCATGGCAAGGGGGGAATTTTGTCCTTCCAGGCTCCAGAGGCCTCCTGGAGGGCAAAACTGGCCTCCCTGGGCTCTGAGACTCTCTGGAAGCCAGAAACAGGCATGCTCCAGCCTTCCTGAACTTCCGGGAAGCCCATTTTTTGCCTTCCCTGAGTCTCTGCATGTGCCCTCCACTTACCTGCATCCAAAATGGGCCATGTGGGGACTCCTGGGAGGGATGAGCAGGGTGGGGCCAGGAAGGGGATTTGGGGGTTCTCCAAACTGTGCAGAATCTTAGCTAGAGGATCTCCCAAACCCTTGTGAACCCCCCACAGCCAACCCTTGATTATGTGCCATCAAATTATTTTTTTACTTCTAGAAGCCCCATAGATTTTCTTCATGATCATCCAAAACCTATTCTTTCAAGTATCCCAACAGGGCAGAATAACAGAATAGCAGGGTTGGAAAGAACCTGGGAGGTCTTCTACTCCAACCCCTGTCAGGATTCTGGCAGTTACCCCAATTAAATCATGAGTCTCAAGCCAGACTCCCAAAACTTCAAAGGATTTATTGGAATTCAACATATCGGCATGACCTGGGTGTAGTTGCAGTTATCTAATCAGTCTCTGAAGAAAATATGAATGGAATATACTTTTGATTCCACACTGTTACCTGCTCTTTGAAACTCCCCTCCCTTCTTTCTGTTGACAACTATAAAACATGTATAGAAAATGTTTTATGAGTTGACAATCCCCTGCTCAAGCAGGAAATACTATACCATTTCAGATGAATTGTTGTCCAATCTCTTCAAAATCTCGAGTAGTGGAGTACTCACAACTTTTGAAGGCAAGTTGTTCCACTAATTAATTGTTCTGTTAGGAATTTTCTCCTTAGATCTAGGTTGGATTCTCTCCTTGAATGAGAGAACTCATTAAATGCACTCATTGCCACTAATTGAGTCCATTCATCTTTCTCCTGAGCATACTTTTTGTTTCTTTTCTTTCACCCCTCCCAACATTAGAGTCTTTATCAGATAGTTTGGTCTTCACATAATGTGTCCAAAGTAGGATGACTTCAGCCTGATAAATTTATGCATCAAGGGAAAACTTTGATTATTGATTTATTCAATGATCCATTGCTTTCAATCCTGCTTCTTTATATTCTAACTTTTGCTTCCATAGAGACTTAAAGAGAACACCATGGTTTTCAGGATTCTCATCTTTGTAAGTATAGACCAGGAGTGTCGAACTCATGGCCCAGGGGCTGGATCTGGCCCATGTGATGCTTAGATCTGGATCACGGGTCTGCCATGGAAACAGTGAAGAGCCATCCCACAGTGCCTCTGCCATGAAAACAGAGCTCAGGAGGGCCATCCATTGGTGGATTCAAATTTTTTTGCTACCGGTTCTGTGGGTGTGGCTTGATGTATGTGGCATGGCTTGGTGGACATGGCTTGGTGGGCATGACAGGAGAAAGATACTGAAAAATCTCCATTTCCACCACACTCCAGGGGAAGGATACTGCAAAATCTCCATTCCTACCTTACTAACCTGCTTTCCAGTTCTGTTCTCCTGTGCAGGGCAAACAAAAGAAGACCCAGCTGCTCAGCTGGAACTTGGGAGGCAGAAAATAGATGGGGACAGGGCCAGTCAGAGGTGATATTTGCCAGTTCTTTGACTCAAAATTCTCTACTCAAAATTTCCACTACTGGTTCTCCAGAGATGGAAAGAACCTGCTGAATATGACCTCTGGCCACCCACAACCTGCCCAGGGTCATTTTTGACTGTGACAGCCTCCTGCAGCCCTCTGCCAACAAAAATGGAGCTCAAGGAGACCAGGTTCTGTTTTTAGCTGCAACAGCCTCCTGCAACTCTCTGCCAATGAAAATGGAGTCTACCAAATACAGAGCCTTGATGAGTGATGTTGAGTTGGCCCTGGCCATGCCCAGGCCATAGCCACCTGAGGTCAAACACAACCTTGATGCGGCCCTCAATGAAATTGAGGTTGCCAGTCCTGGTATAGACATATTACATTTCTTTTCCATGTCTTCGTGGTTCCAAATAATAGTCAGTAGTGTATTTCCTGACTACTTGTTCCTTTCTTATTGATGGATGATCCTAAAAGGCAGAATTTATCCATCACTTTAATATTTTCACAATCAATTTTAAGGCTGGTTAGTATTTAAATAGCTAAAAGACATGTTTATCTGCTATTGCTACTGAATCTGTGAAATATATTACAATAAAACCCTCAGGAAGGGTTGTTTTACAATAATATTGTGCAGATTTGCTCAGAATAGTTATCTGAAAATTGAAAGAGTATCAGTCTTTTAACAAGGACCATTTGGTCTCTTGGGTATTCATTAAGACTCCCTGGTATTCTCGAATGAATGCATCTTCTTCACTATCCTTCAGATATTCTTCCAAAGCTCTTTTTTCTTCTTCAACTATCTGGCATACTTGCAACATTCCATGTCCACCTATGCTAATTGGTAAGTAGAGTTGCTGAGAGCATGAAGGACATGATTCATTGCCATTAATTTTTCTGGTCTTCTCTATTCTGTTATTATAATTTTAAATGTGTATGCTACCAGAATCCCGATGACTCCATTAAATGTTTGATAGTAGAAAAAATAATTTTCAGGCGGTAAAAGGATTAAACCATTCTATCTCTCATGGCAAATTTCCAATCTACATTTGGTTCCTGATGCTGAAGACCTACAAATGAAAAGCTTGCTATCATTATTTTTTTTGCATCGCTTTCTATGTAAACCTGCACTATCACATTCAGTTTCTTTCTGCCATCTATTATAGTTTTCAATTCAATTCAATTTATTACAGTCATAGACCAGAGACAAGAACAAATAAAAATACTCAGTATATACATTTAAAAATTATCAGACTGAAATAATAAATAACAGATAAAATCTATGATAAAATCCATTGTGTCTACTACATCTGGTCTACCATACTCAAATTATAATCCATAAACTTTGAGTCTTATTATAGTAGTTTAAGTGTTGGACTAGGACCAAGCTCTATATTATCATATGTGGTAGACATGCCCAAATGCAAAAAAATACTGGACTAAAATATATATTTGATTAGAAAAAATGATAAAGCAGCACATAGATTTTAAACCAGAAATATTCTTGTTGGGTACCATATTTTTCAGTCTATAAGACACTCCAGATTATAAGATGCACATTAGCTTTTGAGGAGGAAAACAAGAAAAAAATCTGCCTCTGCCTCCCAGCAATTTGTCTCTTTGCAGCAAACAGCAAACAGCCTGGTCAGTTTCAGCACAGCCTGATTTAGCAGGAGCAACTGATTTGTGGTTGAATACCACCCATCAGCTGTTTCAGGCTGCGGAGATCACTTCAAACATTGCCACTCATTGCTGCTGCTACCTATTGCTGCCTCCTCACACCCCATTTTCGGCCTCTGCATGTCCTGTTTTTGGCCTCCACGTGTCCTGTTTTGGTCCATTCAAGGTGGCGGGGATCGAAGGCTGAGTCAACTCAAGGTTGAATCAGCCTTCCATCCTTTCAAGGTCAGTAAAATGAGAACCCAGATTGTTGGGGGCAATATGCTGACTCTGTAAAACCGCTAAGAGACGGCTGTAAAAAGCACTGTGAAGCGGTTTATAAATCTAAATGCTATTTGTTGTGAATCAATAAATGCTTAATAAAGATCATTAAGAACTTGAAGTAAAGTGCAGGGTTCAGGCCCTGCACTTCTGATTGGCCGATAATAGTGACATCAGATTGGTCCATTCAGGAGAATCTGATTGGCTATTAACGAGCCTCTTCCATTGGTTAATTGAGCTAGCGCTCCCTGTGTTTTCATTGGTTAAATAAGTTAAGAGTTGCCTATATAAAGGGGCCCATCGTGGCCATTGGTTGAGCTGTTTAACATGTAAATAAAGAGTTTGAATTTCACTGTTTCACTGGCTCGTCTCCATTCTTGCACCCATGCTCAGAACATAACACTGGCAACGAGGATGGGATGTGGAGACATCAGAGCTTGCTGAACAACGAAGAACCATAACTGAGCATGTGGCTGAACACACCAATGGCAGAACCATGTCCGGCAGCATCATACCACCCGCTCCATTCGACTCGGCACAAGAAGACTGGGACTCATATATGGATCGCTTCCAGATGTTTCTGGAAACCAGCAATTTAAAGGATGCCACTACCGGAAAGAAACGAGAGGTATTCCTAACTCATTGTGGGCCAACCGTATTCAAGATGACCAAGGCACTAGCAAAACCGGCAAAAGTAAAGTCTATGGACTGGGACATCCTCGAACCACTACTATGGGCTCACTACGCACTGACCGTGCCAACACTCGTGAGAAGGCATAAATTCTATCAGAGAAGTCAGCGGAAGGGTGAAAGCGTTGCTGATTTCATCACAGATCTCCGGAATCTGTGAGGCCTTTGTGAGTTTACCGACTTAGAAGAAACCCTAAGAGACCGAATTGTTCTGGGATTAGATGCCCCAGGCACTCAGAGTAAATTAATGGCAAAGGGCGACATCACCCTTAAAGATGCCATAGCTGAAGCTACTGCAGCAGAAGCAACCAGGAAGTCGGCTGCCCAAATGCGCCACACACACGCCACGGTTCGCCAACAAGCCAGCGACATTTCACCTCAGTCAGAGGGACGGCTGGAAACGGCCCACCACTAGGACCTTGACTCATCATCAGACAGCGACGAGGAAGAGGTCCATCGACTTCGGTCCGAATGGGACCAATGCCAGAAATCACAGTACCAATGCGCCGGGTGTGGAGCAAGCCACCCCCGGTCAGAATGCAAATTCCTCGATGCGCTCTGCCATGTGTGCAGGAAAAGAGGCCATATAGGATGGGTCTGTAGAAGCAAGCCAGGACCCAGCCATCCCTCAAGGGGGGCTAACTATCGCCAACCGATGGGAAGTCGTCCCGTGAAGCGAGAACCCGTGAACCACCAATGGAACAACTACTCCTACAGAAACAAAAACCTAAACCACCCAACGAAGCGAGAAAAGGCTCACCAAATGATCACGATCAGTCATGCCTCGTCACTGGATGCCAAAAAGATCCGAGTGAAAGTGGCCATCGAAAACCAGCCCTGCCTGATGGAAGTTGATTCAGGATCGTCCCTCTCGATGGTTTCCTGGAAGACCCTCAAGCAGCTCATCCCCACTATCCGTAGGCAAGACCTCTGGTTCCAAAGACTTATACTTAAGGACTATCAAGCAAATCGAATCCCGGTTGTTGGATCCAGCCAAGTACGGGTATCATTTAAGAACCGTACAGCATTTTTACCCATGACTGTAATCAACAAGGATCGGCCTAGTTTATTAGGCCTCCAATGGTTCGCTCCACTTGGAATTGAAGTGGCCAGCATTCACCGAACCTACAACAGCGTTTGGGAAGAAGACCTCGTCCACGAATTCCAGAACGTCTTCGCAGAAAAATTAGGCGAGTACAAGGGGACCCCGATATCATTTAACCTCAATCCCGAAATAGCTCCCATCCGCGTTAAGCCTCGTCAAGTTCCCTTTGCCCTTAAACCAAAGATTGACAAGCAGCTTGATAAATTAATCGCCCAGGGAGTGCTAGAACCAACCGACCACTCTCCCTGGGAAACCCCAATCATAACGCCCATCAAGCCGGATGGATCAAAAAGAATTTGTGGGGACTACCAAGCCATCCTGAACCACGCCTTTCAACAAAACGCTTACCCGGTTCCGGTGATACAACACCTCCTCCATTCCCTGGGGGGCGGAAAAGTTTTTGCTAAACTAAACTTAACCCAGGCATACCAACAACTGCCTGTGGACAAAAAAACGGCAGAGGCCCAAACAATCGTTATGCACAGAGGTGCGTTTAAATGTAACCGCTCTAGTTCGGAGTGAGCGTAGCCCCGGGAATCTTTCAAAGCTTAATGGAGAGGCTATTACAAGGGATAAAAGGTGTTGTTCCATATTTTGATGATGTGTTAATCGCAGCCCCAACCCAGAAAATACTAAAGGAACACCTGAGGTTGGTTCTCCAGAGATTTAAAAACTCCGGTCTCAAAGTTAAAAAAAAACAAGTGTTATCTATGTTCAGATCGCTTAGAATTTTTGGGATATTTAATTGATAGTCAAGGTATTCACCTCACCAATAACAAACTCAGGGCGATCAAGAACGCCCCAAAACCCTGGAATAAGGCCGACCTCCAGGCTTTTCTGGGCCTTATCAATTTTTATAACGTTTTCCTGCCTCACAAAGCAACTGTAGCTGAGCCATTACATCATTTATTGGACAAAAAAGCAACCTGGGTATGGGGACGTAGAGAAGAACAGGAATTTCGACATGTAAAAGATTTATTGACTTCTGACTCTGTCCTGATGCAGTATAACAAGACTTTGCCTTTAACGATCACGCGTGATGCATCCCCATTTGGGGTGGGCACCATTTTAAGCCACGTTTTGCCAAACGGTAATGAAGCCCTTGTTGCGTATTTCTCAAAGACGTTATCAAAAACAGAACGCAACTATAGTCAACTTGACAAGGAGGCCCTTGCTATAGTGTCCGCGGTTAAGAGATTTCATGAATTGTGTATGGCCGAGCATTTACCATAGTGACTGACCACAAACCTTTGCTGGGAATAATCATGGGAGATAGGCCAACACTGTATATATTATCTCCCAGAATGACCCGCTGGTCAGAATTTTTGGCAGCATACAATTACAAATTACAACATCGCCCAGGGAAGGCCATTCCTCACGCCGACGCAATGAGCCTTGCACCTCTTCCAGAGACTATTGATGACCCCGCTCCAACAGTCACAACGCTGTAGATCGAGACACTTCAAACGCCACCATTAACGGCCCGGGATATCACGATAGAAATGAAATGCAACCCCATTTTAGCACGAGTCCTCAGTTGGGTCGAGCGGGGATGGCCGTTAGACCAAATATCTGATGACTACGCCCCATACAAAAATTGGCAAACGGAACTATTTTCCCAAAAGGGCTGCATTATCTGGCGAGATAGAGTTGTCGTACCAGAACGGTTGTGACCAGCAATACTAAGGACCTTGCACGATGGCCACCCCAGCATCGTGCGTATGAAAGCCCTCGCACGAAGCTACATGTGGTGGCCTGGTATTGACAAGCAGATAGAGGCATGAGTAAAAGCCTGTTGCAAATGCCAAGAAGTAAGTAACACCCCGCCGAAAACAACCCCAACCAAATGGGAAACGCCAAGGGGACCATGGTCCCGCCTTCATCTGGACTTTACGGGTCCTAATAAGGGACACACATTCTTACTGACAGTGGATGCCTACTCAAACTGGCTTGAAATCCATGAGATGAGGAATACAACGACCAAAGCAGTCATCAGAAAACTGGACAGACTCTTTGCGACATATGGATTACCAGACGTTCTAGTATCTGACAAAGGGCCTCAATTTACTGCATTGTCCTTCGAACAGTACCTGGCGGACCGCGGTATCCGACATGTGCTGACTTCGCCGGTACACCCTGTGGCCAATGGAAGGGCCGAGCGCATGGTACAATTCATCAAGAAAACCTTGCATAAGATGGACTATGGTGACATAGAAGACAAGATCAACCAGATACTCCTTTTACAGCATATCACTCCGCACAGCGTCACCAATAAAACTCCTGCCGAGTTATTAATGGGACGGAAGCTCCCTCCCACCTCGACCGCCTATATCCAGCATATGAACCTGAGAAGCCACACAGTTCTAGTGGGAAATGTCGCAATTTCCAGGTAGGCAATTAGGTTTTCGCTAGGAACTTTTCGGGCGATCCGTTGTGGGTCGAGGCAACTATAGTACAATTAACTGGCCCTAGATCGTACCATGTAAAATGCCGTGACAATAGAATTTGGAAATGCCACATTGATCAACTGCGATAAAGGCTACAGTCGGGCATCACCGAGCCCCCTGATTTCCAAACCAAGGGGGGAGGAGATAGCGAGGAAGCTGAATTCGAAGCAGCAGAAAGTTTAAGCGGTAGTAATGACCGCTCAGAGGCAGCACGTGATGGAACCGGAATGGGGGTGGCCTCGCCTCATGGAGATGCCGAAAGCAGTAGCGACGACAAAAATTCAAATGCGGAATGGGAGGCACCTTTTTCTCCAGATAATGTCCTATCCCAACAAGACTGTAGCCAAATACTGGGAGGACAACGAAAATCTAATAGACAATCGAAACAACCGGCCTACCTCAAAGACTATGTTACCGCACCCCTTAAACGGAACCCGGGGGGAAGGGGTGTTGTGAATCAATAAATGCTTAATAAAGATCATTAAGAGCTTGAAGTAAAGTGCAGGGTTCAGGCCCTGCACTTCTGATTGGCTGATAATAGCGACATCAGATTGGTCCATTCAGGAGAATCTGATTGGCTATTAATGAGCCTCTTCCATTGGTTAATGGAGCTAGTGCTCCCTGTGTTTTCATTGGTTAAATAAGTTAAGAGTTGCCTATATAAAGGGGCCCATCATGGCCATCGGTTGAGCTGTTTAACATGTAAATAAAGAGTTTGAAGTTCACTGTTTCACTGGCTCATCTCCATCCTTGCACCCATGCTCAGAACATAACACTATTGCTATAGATTAACACTTAAAAGAAAAGGAAGAAACAGAATATTTTTTTTAACATAGGACTTGTTTTTGTTGTTGTTAGTCATGAAGTCATGTCTGACTCATCACAACAACATTCCTCCAGAGCTTTCTGTCCTCTACCATCCCCCGGAGTCCTTTTAAGCTCATGCCAGCTGCTTCAGTGACTCCATCCAGCCACCTTCTCTTTCATCCTCTTCTTCTTTTCAATCATTCCCAGCATTAGGCACTTCTCCAGTGAGTCCTTCCTTCTCATTAGATAGCCAAAGCATTTGAGTTTCATCTTCAGGATCTGGGACTTGTTTTAGCAATGGTTAAGTAACAGAAACAGATAATAAAAAGATAATAAAAAATTTCAAAGAGCTGCTGCTGCCCTAGCCTTTCGCTCTGTTCTGAAGTCACTAATAAAGAGTTGGAGTCACTATTCGATGCCTCGTCTCCGTTCTTGCGCCGACTCTCCCAGATCTAATACTTGAGGCCTGAGAATTTTGCAGCTATTTTGATTCTTTTGTGTAATTTTCTCACCTTGCATGCTTGCGTATAACTTGGACAGGAAACAGAGGAAAAGAGACTAATGGAATAGTAACAACAACACCGAAAGAATAAATTGGAAAATACAGCAAAGTTAGAGAGAAAAAACAAAAGTTCTCCCCAAAACTATGTGATAAAATGTTAATGAATACATTTATATTAGATACATTCTACTTTGTTTTCAAATTGTTTTCTAAATGTCTATGATGATACTGTTTTACATTTGTTTCTAGAATTTTTAGACTTTTTATTTATCACACTGAGCTGCCTAGATCTCTAAATGTGGGAATGGAGGGGCAAAGCACTGCAAAGGATTCACTCAGAATTTCTCTCAGAATTTAACTGAAGCAACTGAGGCCAGGAAAATTGTATGTTAGAGAAAATATTGTATAAAGAAAGACAGGATGTCTTGGATACCTCAAAATGAAATAAATGCAGGAAGATCACACTCCATACAATTTTATTTTTGAAAGAACAGATACTCCTTATTTGGACTATTGAAAATTGTTGGGCACAAATTAGATGTACTCTTCTCATTTATCATCTTATTTATACAGCGTGTACCTTATTTTGGCAAGACCCAACAGAGATTGTTGCCAGCAGAAATGCATCATATTTCATTCAGTGTTCATCCTTTCAAACTGAACCTTCAAAGCATATCATCAACACAGTTCCGTGCATCAAATTAAATCATCCACGTTTGCATTGATTCAGAGGCTTGGGAGCATGATCTATACATACTTATCAAATTAAATTGAATATTGAATCCAATTTAGTTTGATTCACTGAATTCATGATCCAAAAAAATCTTGCTACTGTTTCTATTGAACCTAATGGCTTTCTGTGCATTGCTGCCTGCCATTGTCACCAAGTAAGCTCACCAAGAGACCCAACTGAAAACCAATTTGCTCAAAGCTCATTTAAAATTGCCCTTATCTCTGTATCTCTGTCCCAATCTCCAGTGAGTTACCATTTATTGGATATATTAGTGCCACAACAAGATGAGGGAGATGTGAACACTATACAAGGCATGCTACAAGACTTGTTTCCCCAAAGGTTGCAAACAGCTAGATATAATGAAAGTCATATGTATTTTGCTGGTATGCTCTTATAGGAACATGGCCACAGTGAGGAGCATATAACAACAATCTTCTCCTTGTGGCAGTTTTAAAAGCTTTGGGATTACTAGGTGGTGAGATAAAGAGAAAGAAGGGCACAGAAAAGCATGACATGAAGTGGAGATTATTATGGGAAGATGAAGGTTCAGGGTCTAGTTTCTACTTTTTCTCCCACATTCTCTGCAATGTTTTAATTACAAGGGAATTAGAATGCTGGATTTATTATTGATTGTTTGATTTGATCCACAGCTTACTTTTCTGTCCTTAAAAAATCAACTTGGTGTATATCAATAATGAAAGATAAAGACTACTTGGCAAATCTCAGATAATTAGGGAAATGTAAATTTAATTTTGGATTCAATTTGGAAGGATGGTCAAATTCTGTTTAAACATTTGGAACCAAATAATTAAAACTGATGTGGGTGTTTTAATTAGTTTGGAAAAGATCTGTATATATTTAGGAATGATTTGCAGTATCCAACTCAATCTAATTATTTGATTTGAATTTTCAAAGCTCTCTCCTTCACTTTTGAGCAAAACATCTGAACAAAAACATAGGATAATTCTACTAATTGACTTTTAATCACTCTTTATAAATTTTAAAGAATAAAATATTATATATTTTATGTAAAAATTTAGGATTTCATTATAGTAAGCAATATAAAAAGAAATGTACCAGATCCTTTTCTGTTCTTCTTTTGTTATTTCCCAATGTTCAGATAAAAACACCATTCACATTGAATTTAGTTGTTTTTTGTTAAGGGTAAGTAATAGCAATGTAAGTCACTGGTTCCCAAAGTGGGCGGTACTGCCCCCTGGGAGGCAGTGGGATGCCTTAGGGGGCACTAAGAGACAAGGTGGCCAGCAGGGGCTGCTAAGAGGCAGGGGGGCACTGGAGGTGGGCCCCTCGCAGGGCACAATTCAGGGGTGAGAAAAAATCCCGTGCCACTGCCGCATTCGAACACAGCGGCGGTGGGATGTTTGAAAAAGAGAGCAAAGCTGTTCTGATTTGCTCTCCTTTCCCAACACTGCATTCGGGGTGATGCCCCGCAGGTTCACCCCATTGAGCCCCTTGCACCGGAGGCACCTGCCCAAGCAAGACCGAATGAAGTGGTGCATGAAGTCAATGGGGTGAGCCTGAGAGAGGGAAAGAGAGAGAGGAGAGAGAGAGAGAGAAAGAGAGAAGGAAGAAGAGAAAGAGAAAAGGGACAGAAAGAAAGTGGGACAGACAAAGAAAGAGGGGGGAAATGGAAGGAAGGGACAGAAAAAAAAGAAATAAAGATGGAGGGACGGAGGGACGGAGGGACGGAGGGAAGAGAAATATAATGAGATATCTATCCTAGTCCAATCACCTGCTCCAGCAGTGTTAGAAGGGAGTGTGTGTGTTTGTGTGTGTTCTCCTTGTAATTTACCAGTACATTTTGGTTTTGCCTTCTTCAGAATTGGCACTGTAATACATTGGGGAAAAGTAATTTTTTAAGGTGGAGGTCTGGTCCAATGGATCCTGTTTAAAGCCTCAACAAAATGTGAGAGCTTCCTGATAGTCTTGGCTATGTTTTGTCTACAAAACTTTTAATTAATAGAATTAATAGAAGAACATTAATTAATGTTTCAATGTGCTGGCAAAGATGGTAGCAAAGATGCTTCAATGTGGAAAAGGGCCTCTAAACTAGGCCTCATTTCAATCTGATGCATCAGGTCTCTCTCTTTCCCTCTCTCCCCCTCTCCCTCCACCCCTCTATCCCCCCCTCTTTCTTTGACCCTTTTTCTTTCTTTCCCTTTTCTCTTTCTTTTCTTCCTTCTCTCTTTCTTTCTTTTCTCTCTCTCTCTTTCCCTCTCCCAGGCTCACCCCATTGATTTGGTGCACCGCTCCACTCGAACTTGCTTGGGCAGGTCCCTCCAATGCAGCGGGCTCAATGGGGTGGACCTGTGGGGCCAGCACCTAGAATGTGGCAGTGACGGTGCATTTGAAAAGTAGAGCAAAGGCAGAGGTCAGTAATTTTTGCTGCAAAGAATGACAAAAGATTCTGGGCTATGCACAAGAAGGTACACACATGTCAATGCAATTCAGCAACATAAAATAAAGAAATACAAATAAAACAAATCAACAAGAATCGGCAAAGCATCTCTGATTAGATTCTATTCATTTCTAGAATCTAATCAGAGATGTTTTGCTGATTCTAGTCCAATGACCTGCTCCAGCAGGTTAGAAGGGTGTGTGTGTGTGTGTGTGCATGGGTGTCAAAACTCCAAAATACAGGTCAAGTAGTTCTGGGGAGGCCAGTCATAATTTAGAACACTTGCTAAGCAACCAGTCATTAACTGAGGACCACTTGTAATTGGTTTGCCAGTCATCAAATCATGCCCGCCCAGTCATGTAACCAGCAAGCCATGCCCATCCAGTCACGTGACCAGCAAACCACACCCTCAAATTAGACCATGCCTACAAAAATTTGAATCCTGCCCCAGGGTGGGGGGCATTGAGGATGACTTTGTAGCACCAAGGGGACAGTGGACTGAAAAGGTTTGGGAATCGCTGATGTAAGTGATGACCTTTTACTTCATTCTACTTATGGAACACATACATTAAAATATCTGCTGTGCTGCAGTGTGTGAGATATCTCTCCAGGCACTCTTACAATTGGAAATAAATATCTTGTAATAGGTGCAATATACTTTGGAGGAATGGTGGCAGGTATAGAATTAAACACTGTTCCTCTTTCAGACCTAGCTGTAGACTTCAAGTGCCAACACTGATGAAAAGTACTATCTGACATGGATTAATCTCAGCAAGACTAACTGCAAGAAGAAAAAGAAAAAAGAGAGAAGGAAGAAAAGTGTTAACAATAGAGATTTGAGGCTTATAGTAGCAATCATGGGAATAAGGTAACACTTATCTATAATCCTTCCTCAAGTTTACCTGAGAATTAAGGACTTAATTTCATGCATTTGTCAGGAATGTTCTGAACTAATCTAATCTGTAGTTTAAATTGGTATAATTCATTCTACATGGGTCTTCCTTGGAAATTCAGCTTAAAATTTCAGTTAGTACAGGATGCAGTAGCATGTATGTTCAGTGGTCAATCATGATAGTAGCATATTAGAGCATTGCTATGGGAATTCCACTGTTTACCAATAGGTTTGTGAATGCAGTTCAAGTGCTTAGCCCGACAGTACTGAGATAGCCTAGAATCTGTCTTTTTGCTCCAAGGTTCCTTCCGAGTGTTATTTTGTAGTTCTGCTTGTCATATTCAGATTACGAAGGTGCATCTGTTATGGGTCCAGATGGTATGCTGAGACAGGGTTCAACAGCAGGTATTTGCTGTAGTAGCTCTCCTTCTTTAGAGTAGCTTGCTCCTGAAGCAAGGATTGTGTCCTATCACAGTCAGATGAATATACCTCTTCTTCAAAATGTTTGCATAAAGTGTTTATCAGTGGTGGAATTCATTTTTTTTTAACACCGGTTCTGTGGGTGTAGCTTGGTGGATGTGGCAAGGGAAGGATACTGTAAAATCTCCAGTCAGAAGTGGTATTTTCCAGTTCTCCGAACTCCAAAATTTCCACTACCGGTTCTCCAGAATTGGTCAAAACCTGCTGAATACCACTTCTGGTGTTTATGCTAATAAAAAGACAAATCACTCTTGGGGGAAGCAGAAAAAAAGCATGGAGAACACAAGAAAGGATTTTTTATTTTTATTTTTCAGTGGCAAAATTCCAGTTACGGAACCTTTGTTCATGAGAGAAAAATGGCTAGGTGACATTCTGTTGATCCAGGCACTTGAAAGATAATGATGATGGCATTAATGATGATTGCCTTTCTGATTGCTTTTTAAAATGTTTTTTTTTTTTCCTCAAAAGCAGAAATAGCATTTTAAACATCTTTGTGGACTGTTGCTTTTAACATTGATGGTTTTCTTTAAGATTATTTGCATTGTTCTTTTGTAAATTGCTTTGGGCTTCTCTGAGTCCTACAGCAGCATAGAAATACCATCATCTACTAAACAGCAAGATTTCATCTGCATAAATACAGAACCTCAATGAGAAAGCCATTTAACAGTAATTTACATGACTTATCCTGCTATAACAGTAATGATTTTCATCAGGTATTGCATAATTCTACCTCCTGGGATGAGAATTTCTATTCACTGTGAAATCCAAGAATAGTAGCACTGGTATGGAAAAGCATAAGGATAGATGCTGTATATTAAAAATTCAGGGAAAACAAGTCAATTTGGGAAGAAGAGAATGTCTAATAATTATTCAAAGCTTGAGTTCCAGCCTAAATTTATTTTGGTTTTAGACCCTGACAAACAGGTTCAAAGTCCTAATTCTCCACTTTAGGTAAGAGGTGAATTTCTAGTCTCTATCTCCCAATCTATCATAATTTATAGGATTATTGTTAGGATTAAGTGAAGGAAAAATTCCTTGGAAAATTCTGGATCAAAAAAATTAATATAAGTCAATGAAACATAGAGTGATGATTTCTGAAAGAGTTCTCAACATTTAGTTCTCGACTGGCATACTTTTTCTGAGTATAGATAGTCCTTCACTTATACCACAATAGAATCCAAAATTTCTGTTTCTAAATGAAACATTTATTAAGTAAATTTTGCCCCACCTTACAACTTTATTTGTCACAATTATTAAGTGAATCACAAGTGGTACAGGTGTGCTAAGTGAATCTGGCTTGCCCATTGGCTTTGCTTGTCAGAAGATCACAAAAGGGGATCACATAATCCCAGGAGAGTAGTATTCAGCAGGTTCTGACCAGTTCTGGAGAAACAGTAGTGAAAATTTTGATAGTTTGGAGAACCTGTAAATATCACCTCTGACTGGCCCCACCCCAATCTATTCTCTGCCTCTTGAGTTCCAGCTGATTGGCTGGGTCTTCTTTGCTGCCCTGCAGAAGAGAAGGGAGCTGGAAAGCAGATAGGTGAGGTGGGAAGGAAATGCGATTTTGCAGTATCCTTCCCCCAGGAGTGGGGAGGGAATAGGGATTTTGCAGTAACCTTCCCCTACCACACCCACCAAGCCACATCCACCAAGCAATGCCATGCCCACCAAGCCACACCCACAGAACCAGTAGTACAAAAAATTTGAATCCTACCACTGCCTGGGAAACATAGCCATCATAAATATGAGTCATTTGCTAAGCAGCTGAATTTTAGTCACATGACCATAGGGATGCTGCAACAGTCGTAAGTGTGAAAAATAATCATAAGAAGTCACTATTTTTCAATGCCATTGTAACTTTGAATAGCCACTAAATGAACTGAACTGTTGTAAGTTGCATACAGAATGCATTTGTTTCTCATATATTTGTTTTAACTGTCAAGTAAGCTTGTCTCCTCTTTGGAACCTCTTTCCTTGACATTTTAATCTACCAGACATTTGCAACAGTGCAAAACCATTTGCTTCATTGTCTGGCCCAAGGATCTCAAATTCATGTCATTATGGCAGTGTCATGTGATGTATGTGACTTCTCCCTCCTTTGCTAAACTGGGCATGGCCAGCACATAATGCATCTGGCCCACAGGCCACAAATTTGACAGTCCTGGTCTATCCCTTTAACAAAGCTTACTATATGTATTCTTCATGGCTCAGTTCTTTAGCCTACTTAGCGATGAAAGATCTTTTCATTTTTATTGCTGCTTCTTGCTTCCTTTATCCCTTTCCTGTGGAGTGGTCCTATGCCCACATTAGACAATATGAGATAACCTCCAAAACAATTGATTCATGTATGTGTCAGTATTCCAGAAAACCTGAACTCCAAAAATAACTCTGACACAGACATGTTTTCAAAGTTTCCTTTTATTAGAATAGTAAACTGGGACATCTGGAAAACCCCAAATCTGAAAGTTCTGGGTTTCCCTCCAATAAGTAAAAAAATTACAAATCCACCCCCTGCTCCTCATTCAATCACATGCCCCAATCACCATCTGTCCCAACTTGAGACATCCTCTCAACCATTCCTCAACCAGGTGCAGGAATGATATGACCTTGACTTTAAAGAAGAATACTATTATGTCTAACCACATACACTGCACTAAATTCCCCCTCCCATTTTCCCAGGCTCAATAATGTAGCAGCATGGAAACTTCTGGTACTAATATGGCTTCCAAATGTGACAGTATGACTACAATTAATCTTGTAATTCATTTCTAGAAAAAGGAAGCAATAGGTGTGGAATATTCTTCCATAGATGCCAAAATAATTTACTTGGCCTTGCAAACTAAGAACATCCAATCCAAGAAAGTCTACCTCCCAAATCTTCCATGATACTATTTGTTGTGTATGCATAAAGATTTAATAAAGTGTGAGCTTGGAGTTAAGTGCAGGGTTCTGGCCCTGCACTTCTGATTGGCTGTTAAGTGGCCGGACCGGATTGGCCCGTCCCGGGGAATCCGATTGGCCCTTAACAGAGAGTTCCTATTGGTTATAAGAGCTAGCGCTCCTAGCTCGTTATTGGTTAAAAGTTACAGGGTTTGCCTATATAAGGCGGGTTTAACTGCTATCGAGTGAGAAGTCACAATGTAAATAAAGAGCTGAAGTTCACAGGCTTGTCTCCATTCTTTCTCGCCCATGCTCAAAACATAACACTGGCGACGAGGATGGGATTTGGAGATATCTGAACCAAGGAAACTTCGAAGAACACCGAGCACATGACAGACGACACCAACAACGGAACCATGTCCGGCGGCATCGTACCACCCGCTCCATTCAATCCAGCAGAAGAAGACTGGGAGTCTTACATGGATTGCTTCCAAATGTTCTTAGAGATGAACAACTTAAAGGATGCCACAGCCGGGAAGAAACGGGCGGTGTTCCTAACACATTGCGGTCCAACCATATTTAAGATGGCTAAAGCACTAGCCAAACCCCGAGAAGTGAAGGCCATGGATTGGGACGACCTCGAACATATCCTACAAGACCACTATGCCCCGACCATGCTTACGCTCGTGAGACACCACGAGTTTTATCAGAGGAGCCAGCGAAAGGGAGAAAGCATGGCCGACTTCATAGCAGATCTCCGAAATTTGGGAGGCCTCTGTGGATTCACCGATTTAGAAGAAGCACTAAGAGATCGCATAGTTCTGGGACTAGATGCACCCGGCGTCCAAAGCAAGCTGATGGCGAAAGGCGACATAAGCCTTGCCAACGCCATCGCCGATGCTACTGCAGCAGAAGCAACCAGGAAGTCGGCTGCACAACTACGCCAAAATCGCATTCCGGTACCACCACCGGCCAGCGACATCTCACCTAGTTCAGAAGGGCAGCTAGCGACAACGCACCATGAGGACTTCTCTTCGTTGTCAGACAGCGACGAAAAAGGGGTCCATCAACTGCGGTCCGACCGGGACCATCACCCAAAGCCCTTACGCCCTTGCGCTGGCTGTGGAGCCAATCATGCCAGGTCTAAATGCAAATTCTGCAACGCACTCTGCCATGAGTGCGGGAAATGAGGCCACATCGGATGGGTCTGCTGCAGCTTGCCAGGACCCAGCCAGGCCTCAAAAGGGGCTAACTATCGCCAATGAACAGGAAACCGTCCTGTACGGCGAGAGCCAGTAAACCACTCCTACAGAAATCGAGCTTTGCAGAGAAAAGAGGCTCACCATACTATCACTATCGGTCATGCCTCAGCCTTGGACACTAAGAAAATCCAAGTCACAGTAGCCATCGAGAACCAGCCTTGCCACATGGAGGTCAACTCGGGATCGTCCCTCTTGATGGTGTCCTGGAAGACACTCAAGCAACTCATCCCCACAATTCAACGCCAAGGTCTCCACTCCCAATGCCTCATCCTCAAGGACTACCAAGGGAATCGAATCCCCGTTGTCGGTTCCTGCCGAGTCCGAGTCTCCTTCAAGAAGCACACAGCATACTTACCTTTAATGGTCATCGATAGAGATAGGCCTAGCCTACTGGGCCTCCAATGGTTCGCGCCACTTGGCATTGAAGTGGCCGGCATCAACTGAGTCAGCGGCAGTGACTGGGAGGAAGACCTTATTTTTGAGTTCAGGGACGTCTTCGCGGACAGCTTAGGCGAGTACTAGGCGACCCCGATTTCATTCAGTCTAGATCCAAAAATAGCTCCCATTCGTCTAAAACCCCGTTGAGTTCCGTTTGCCTTAAAATCGAAAATCGAGGAACAACTCGACAAACTGATAGCTCAGGGGGTGTTAGAGCCCATCGATCACTCCCCTTGGGAAACCCCAATTGTAACACCCATTTAGCCAGACGGGTCAATCTGAATTTGCGGGGACTACCGGGCCACTTTGAACCATGCCCTGCAGCAAAATGTATCCAGTTCCGGTGGTGCAGCATCTCCTCCATTCCTTGGGGGGGAGGAAAGTTTTTCGCTAAATTAGATTTAGCTCAAGCTTATCAACAACTACCAGTGGATGAAAAAACGGCCCAAGCTCAAACAATTGTAACGCACAGAGGTGCCTTTAAATGAACCCGATTGCAATACGGAGTTAGTGTAGCCCCGGGGATTTTTCAGAGCCTTATGGAAAGGTTATTGAAAGGAATTAAGGGCATGGTCACCTATTTTAACGATGTATTAATTGCAGCCCCTACAAAAAAAATCTTACAGGACCGGGTAAAATTAGTCCTAAAAAAATTCCAAGAGGCCGGTCTTAAGGTTAAAAAAAACAAATGTAAATTGTGTACTGACAGTGTTGAGTTTTTAGGGTACCTGATTGATAGCCAGGGCATTCACCCTACCGAAAGTAAACTAAAAGCGATAAAAAACGCTCCCAGGCCATGAAACAAGATCGATCTCCAGGCATTCCTAGGCCTCATCAATTTTTATAATGTATTTTTGCCGCACAAAGCAACGGTCGCTGAACCGTTACACCGGTTGTTAGATAAAAAAGCAAATTGGCTATGGGGTTACCGTGAAGAACAGGCGTTCCAAAATGTTAAAAAACTGCTCACTTCTGACTCTGTACTCATGCAGTATAACAAGACTTTGCCGTTAATTATAACATGTGATGTATCGCCTTTCGGAGTAGGCGCCATTTTGAGCCATGTACTGCCTAATGGGAACGAAGCCCCTGTTGCATATTTTTCAAAGACTCTTTCAAAAACTGAGCGAAACTATGGACAAATCGATAAAGAAGCTCTCGCATTTGTCTCAGCTGTGAAAATATTCCACGAATACGTGTATGGCCGGGATTTTACTATTGTGACTGACCACAAACCATTATTGGGGATAATAGCCGGAGATAAGCCGACTCCCTACATATTATCCCCTAGGATGACCCGATGGTCAGAATTCTTAGCTGCTTATAACTATCGGCTGCAATACCGCCCGGGGAAGGCCATTCCCCACGCCAACGCATTGAGCCGAACACCACTTCCGGAGACTCTCGACGATCCTGCACCAACGGTAACCACCGTGCAAATCGAGGCACTCAACTCGCCGCCACTAACCGCCCGAGATATCGTGAGAGAAACCAAACGTAGACTACGACAACATTGACGACAAGGTCAATCGAATCCTTTTCTTGCAACACATCACCCCACATAGCGTCACCAACAAAACTCCCGTCGAACTGCTAATGGGACGAAAGCTCCACTCCTACCTCGACCGGTTGCACCCAGCTTACGAACCGGAGAAACCACTAGGATCCAGCGGCCGCTGTCGTACCTTCCAGGTAGGAGACTTGGTATATGCTAAAAACCTATCGGGCGACCCGTTGTGGGTGGAAGCGACAGTAGTACATGTAACCGGCCCCAGATCCTACATTGTACAATGCCTTGACAATAAAACGGCAATTACGATCATGGCTTCCAGAGGCCAGTCCGTAACTCCCCTATGACCAAATTGAGGGGGGGGAGGTACAGAAGAAGATGAATTCCTAGAGAACCCGTTCAAAGGAAACGACGGATTGATAGAGACTCAGGAAGCGGAGCCAGAGGGAGAAACGGTTGCACCTCAGGGAATTACAGAGAATGTGGGCAACGACATAGAAGTGAACTCTGAACCAGAAACAGCCCCACTGCACAACAACGATCAGCGTGATTGCAGCCAGATGATACAATGGAAATCAAAGAGACTAATAAGACAACCGTCCTACCTAAGGGACTATGTAACTGCGCCCTGCAAATAAGAAGCCAGGGGGAAGGGGTGTTGTGTATGCATAAAGATTTTATAAAGTGTGAGCTTGGAGTTAAGTGCAGGGTTCTGGCCCTGCACTTCTGATTGGCTGTTAAGCGGACAGACCAGATTGGCCCATCCCGGGGAATCCAATTGGCCCTTAACAGAGAGTTCCTATTGGTTATAAGAGCTAGTGCTCCTAGCTCATTATTGATTAAAAGTTACAGGGTTTGCCTATATAAGGCGGGTTTAACTGCTATCGAGTGAAAAGTCACAATGTAAATAAAGAGCTGAAGTTCACCGTTCAGAGGCTTGTCTCCATTCTTTCTCGCCCATGCTCAAAACGTAACACTATTGACTACAGATTTTGTGATCAGATTACAACTTTGAGATGTTTTGCTGGTTTTTGCTATGGTCGTTTATGATAGTGGAGAACAACAGCACTTTAGTCCAAAGTAGAAATGGAACTAATTGTCTTAGGATACTTCCTGAAATGCCCCAGTATTATTTAATCACAGAGTGCATTTTCACCAGAACCCATAAGGTGAAAATGCACTCTGTGGTTAAATAATACTGGGACATTTCAGGAAGTATCCCAAGACAATTATCTTCCTTACATTTTGAATCATTCTCTAACATGGTGAGTTTGACCCTAAAGCTACTTTTTCAAAACTTAGACTTTGTTTTTCCTTGAAGGCATTTTGCTTCTCATCTAAGAAGCTTTTTCAGCTCTCATCCAAAGTTCTGGGATGAAAAGCTAAGTGTCTTAAAGAAAAAACAAAGTGCTCTTGCCTTTTGAAAAAACACCTTTGGTACAACCATGACCTGGATGACTAAGAATCTCCATAGATATGATGGTTTGAGGTATGCATCTGGAAAAAAGTTGCCATAGGTTAGACAAGATAAATAAAAATGCTGCCTAGTCTGTTTTTGAGCAATTCAGCACTTTCATAGATTTTTTTCTTCCTTGATTTAAAATCTATCATTCAGACCTATATCTTAGATTTTTTGTAATATTCAGTATGTTATTAAAGCCAATCTCAATAAAAAATAGTTTCAGCCTTGCAGTGGGGTTGCTTTCCTAATCTGGTTTACTTAGTGGAGATGACATCAGTCTTGCAAGTCTAATTGTTTGGTACTTCCTCCTACTTCTAATAGTTCAGGTAACTTGGAAGGCATCTCTTTGAGCTGTTTCTATTCTCACTATTTTTTAAGTTTCTAAATATTATCTCATGGATTTAAAAAAAATGCTTGTCTCTTTTGCTTAGGTCACAGATCTTGTGTATCTTGTCAACCTCATCTTCCTTATTCCTACAGTCATTAAACTGAACATAAGGGCCAGCTATAAAGCAGAGAGACAGATTAGAGCTACTTTGACCCAATGCAGGGGATATATGCTCTGTATTTATCAGGAGGGATATGCAAAAGCTAACTTACATTGTTCCAGAACTTCTGTCTTCAGAAGTATCAAAGTCAAACTTGTTAGATAAAAACATTTTTTTCAAAGCTTTTAGGCCTTTTTCCATTGTAAAGTTTATTTGGATTATTTTGCTACAGGCAAAACAATAGTTTCCAAAACATTATCACCAGAGAATCAACTTCTGCTTTATCCTATTGATAGTGTGATAAGTGAAATAATGTAATGCTACTTTTGCTTCTGTAAATTTGCTTACGCTTAGAGTTGCTTACAAAAGCATGTATTTTGTAACCTTCCGGAAGATAAGGATTAGAACAATATGAACCATTTTGTATACGTGTGTGTTTCAAAAGCAGCGCCAGTACTGATAGGGGAACCATCAACAAACAGTTGGTGGTCTGGGGAATGTTGATGGGCAATAAGTGTCCCTGGAAGGTGTGAGGTTGGATGACGTCTGTGAACCAAGCCCTCGTACGATGGGGCAGGGGAATTAGGGTATATGCTGTGCAAAATGCTGGGGGGGGGGAGAATAAAAATTAGCAAAATGTTTGGAGCTGTTAAAATTATTTGGCTGAAGTTTAAATATCCCACAGGTGTTTTTTTAAATATTGTCATAATAGTATGATTCAATTAGCACTGGTCCTAATGGTTGCTCACATTAATTATCTCTTATCTCCAAAATTATATTGCTTGTTTATTTAATCCTCATTTCATTTGTGTTAATTAGAAATAATTACAAGTGATATGTTAAATGCTTCATTAAATGATTTATCTCCCATAGTTTCCATGATCCCTGCCAGCCTAAGCAAGCTATCAGTAGAGCACTGACAGCTTATAAAATATTTCTGGCTATCCCATTACTCTTTATCAGCAAAGTGCTAAAAACCTGGGAAGCTTTTGAAATAATTTCACACAGCCTTATTGAGAGCTTACAAAGAAAATTAAAACACAAGTTATATGTTTCCACATTCAGGTTTTAGGAGGTATGGTTAGTCACACCATACAGCAAAGGAAGATAATTCGTTCTTCATGGCATTTATGTATTGAATCTGGGCTACAAAACTCTGCATAATCATTAGATAATAGTTCATTGCTAATATCTAATGATCATCTGAAACTTTGCAACCAAAATTTGGTGGCCTAAACAGCCATCCACATATATATGGTAGTATATAGTTTTCACAATTGCAATCAACAGTAAAGTGCAGTAAATATAGCCTTGCTGAAGGACACCAAAGGCAAATCTAATCCATTTTCCCACAGTAGCTAGCCTATATGAAGTTCATTACATAGGACTTTAAGCAAAAGCTCTCTCATGCTGTTGTTATCCAAGAAATCAGTATACAGAAACACATTGCCTTAGATGCTGGAGGCAAAATATATCAACTTCCTGACACTCATGGCTATGGAGAAGGATACTTTTAAGTGAAGGAATGGGTAGAATGTATGCTGGGCACGTCAAAGCTCTACTCCAGATTAAGCTGTGGTATTTCTACTGATTTACATACCAGTTAATTGGGGGAGGAGTGTAATGGTGATAACATCTATATTTCAATGAGACCCTGAAGAGCATTGCCACTGAGAATAAGCACTATAGAGGTAGACAGGGAAATAATGTAATCTCATATAAAATAGTTTCTTATGCTCTACTAACTAGGAAGATAACTGATGCATCAATAATGAAAATAAAACAAAATGTGGATTTCTAGATGGCATTATATCCAATATACACTGGTCTACTGGAAGATTGCTATAAGAATGCTGAGTGTTTAGCTCCATAATATCTGGAGAAACCATGTTCCTTTAACCTAAAGACATACTAAAAAGTAATTTTATATGTGTCACTATATGCTATATTGTGATATTTGTCTATTGGTCATGGTATTTTTAAGAATGATCATTGAGTGAGATGAAATTGAATGGGCCATTAGACCTTATTACTTTGTGCTGGACATGAGACAGTATGATTGCCTTGGTTATCGTTGCTATGGAAGGGAGCTTCTAGCTGATACTATGAGAATGTCTTAGAAGATAATGAAGTACCATTAAGATTAGTAGACATAAAATCTATAAAGAATGTTATAGAGATTTTTGACAGGAATTTGAAAGATATGCATTAACCTAAGATACCTGTTAACATTTTTATCAATCTGAATCTGATCTGATTCAAAGCTAGGATTTAGTACGGTGTAAGTCATAGATCAATTCAAAAATTCAGTTTACAATATCCAAAATAACATGAAGAACTTGGTGTAGTTATGGAGTTATATTAGAAACATCAGTTCTAATCCCATCCTAGAGACAAAGGAAGCTGGGTAACCTTAGGCTAGTCATTTTTAAGGAAAAAGGCAAAGGCAAATCACTTCCAAAGACCTTGCCAAGAAAAGTGGTCACTAGGACTTAAAAATTAACTCAAAGGCACACAGACCCCTAATAATAATAATAATAATATGAAATGAAACATCACAATTAGAGTGATTGCATTTGAGCCAAACTGGGAAGTTTAAAAAGTATCTGTGTGCACTTATTACACACTAATTGATTGATGCATAATGTACCATCATGTCACTGTCAATTCCTAGTGACTAGACAAAGACCGCTAAGAGTACCCAGTTTGAATTTCAATCTAGATAACCATTAGATGGGAAAAATAGATACTTTTTGCTGATCTTAATTTTTTACAGCTTAGCTATACTTTAGGATGTGAAAAGACATTGGAATTAATCCAAATCAAATCAGTTTGGAAGCATTCAGTCTGATTTGATGTTTCAAATTGTCATTTTGATTTAGAGACCTAATTTAGTTCAGAGGTTTAATCATGTTTTAACCAAATCCAATATTCCCAAAACCTTTGGTAATTGGTGATAGTTCACAGAGGTATACAATGGTCAGCAGTCTGCAATGTGCAGGAAAACTAGTTAAACCATTCAAGGAACTTTCTAGCACCTTCTTAAAAATCTCCAAAGATGGAAAAAGCCACACCCACCAGAGGCAGTCTATTCCACTGTCATATAATTTGTATTGTCGGGAAGAAAGCTCAGAGCCATGAAAAACTGGAAATACTCTTCTGGAAAATACTCTGCTGGATATGAAAATGTACAGATCAGTGTTGGCAACAAAAAAAAAAAAAATCAGAAATATGGAAGCACCTTTCTGATTATCAAATCCTGTTAAAAGATTTGCATTATACCTGACTTTATGCTCATTAATAACATTTGTTAGTTGGAAGGGATGTTAACTTACTCCTGATTTTTTGCCACCACAGACTGACACAGATTTTGTTGTCCTACAGTCTCCAGCTTCAAGCTGGTCATTATGGTAGCAGGGAGCTTGCTCTATAAAGTACTGGTAAAGCTTCAAGCAGGTAATAAAGCACAGATTCAAGAGGTCTAGTGGGAATTTTGGCAAAGTGGAAAATGAATCAACCTAGAAGACAGAGGAAAGGATTGCAGACAGAAGAAGAGTGTTACATAATATTTGTTTGTTAGTTTGGCTGGACTAAAAATTTGGAAAAGAGAAACTAAGAGAAGAGCTACTGAGCTAAAGAGAAACTAAGAGAAAAGCTATGAGTTGGAGAAATTACCCTTAAATAATCTCATTGATAACTAGCATGCAAAATCCAATTATAGTTAAGATATACAGAACTTAAAAAAAACACAAGTCTTCCATTTTAATACCTGGAATAACCATTGTATTGCAGAAGATTCACTTTGTTTGGGGTTGGTTTTGTTTTTCTTGTTTTGTTTCTTTCTTTTGTTTGTTTGTAAATTATAGATCAATTCAAAAAATCAATTTCCGATATCCAAAATAACATTAAGAACTTGGTGTAGTTATGGCATTATATTAGAAAATGGAACCCATCAGTTCTAATTCCATCCTAGAGACAAAGTAAACTGCGTAGCCTTGGGCCAGTTATTTTCTAGGAAAAAGGCAAAGGCAAACCACTTCCAAAGACCTTGCCAAGAAAATTGGTGCAGAACTTATAAAAAACAAGTCTTCCATTTTAATACCTGTAATAAACATTGTATTTTATTGCAGAGGATTCGCTTTGTTTGGGGGTAGTTTTGTTTTCTTGTTTTGTTTCTTTCTTTCTTTTGTTTGTTTGTTCTTGGTGTGATGGTCAGTCTGATATCTTCACCATAGGGACAAATATTAAAGTTTTATAAAACACAGGGACATTATTTTTGTATAACTGGTAGGGATTTGTTGCTGATAAGTAGGTAGAATACAAAGTATTTGTGATATAGATGCAAACTTTAAAGTTTTAAATAAAATACAGTTGGGACATGAAGGCAGCGCTGAGATAATACATAGAGTTCTTTCATCCAACTTCAAAAACTGAAAATTAAATTGTGAAGTTAGTAAATCAAATAAAGCTGCCCCTCTCCCCTCTTAATGTGTTTTGAAACAGCTGTACAAACACCAATTTATATATAATGTGAAATCTAGAATGCTTCAACACATTACCCATGGTGCTCCCTACTGGCACAATTCATAAAATTTCCATTTTATGCATAATTTTCAGGTACCTAATGCCACCTACTATTTAATTTTTTAATCTTCCGGAAAGAAATGTAATAAACATGGACTACATTCAGCTCCCCAGTCATGGATTTATTTTGCATGGGACTGCTTTGAATGTCAAATTCTAACAGAACTATTTGAAGTTCATAGTGAAGAATGCCTTATGCATTTTCTCTGTTATCCTACTGCTGGCCTAAAATTATCCTTGTAATTCTCAAACATTTCATAATTGCAGCATGAGATCAGTCTGTCACCACATGATCCTAGACAGTTGGAAACTGAAACGAAGTTGGAATTTATATTTAAGAAGCAATAAACCTAAGAGAGAATCGTGATTTTTTTTTTCATACCTCCTTTCATGCCATAGATTTCCTGAATATACAAGGGACACTGCTATTCCGATATGTTATAAATTATAAATTATTATCTATTTCATGTATTTATACTTATGGGGATAGGAGAATGCTATGGAAAGTATACCATTTGGAACGACATGCATACCAGTAATTTTCAGAGGGTATTACACAAGGAAAAAAACTAAATCAGCCTAGTCCAAGCAAGGGCCAGCTGGACTTTCTCATAGCATCCAGGAAATTTTAAATTTCAAGATTCAAATAAAAATATCCAAGCAGGCTAAGAAACAAGCCTTGTTGAAAGAAGTATGATTAGGCAATGATACATCTCACTACATTTTTATATTTTTTTTAGAAAAGCACCTGGGTGGAATGGTAGGAAATAAAACTGATTGATTATAAGAAGTCTAAAAGTAATCAGTGAATGGTCAATCAAATGGCAAGTGTGCTTCAATTCAATGGGCAAAAGTTCTTAATTTCAAATATATATGGATGAGGATATCAGCTCATGTTATAATTGTATAATTATAATGACGTATAATCTGTTGAAATAGTAGGGGAAATAGATTCAAAGAACATTTAAAATCACATCTACTATGATAGTTCTTAACATGAGACCAATGTTTGAAGAGCCACATCTTCTTACCTTTCCCTAATAAAATGAATATATATTGTACAAGAGGAAGCCATTCTATAGAGAGCAATAAATCTGTCTCAATATAAATCAATTTCAAATCTCCAATGCAAATGACATCATTCTCATCTTTGTTCCAGATATTTTACTTGTAATATCTTGGTAGTAAATGCAAATGACTGTGGTAATAAAATCTTAAATGTTAATGTAATATCACAGAAAAAGTCATGCTTTTCTGTTCTAGTTTCTTTAAATAGTAGTTTTTTTTTTTTTTTGAGATTCTCTATTAAAAGATATCTGACCCTACACCATGCTTAGTTTTCTATACTACTGTGAAATATACTTTTATTAGTGTGATAAGTGAAATAATGTAATGCTACTTTTGCTTCTGTAAATTTGCTTACGCTTAGAGTTGCTTACAAAAGCATGTATTTTGTAACCTTCTGGAAGATAAGGATTAGAACAATATGAACCATTTTGTATACGTGTGTGTTTCAAAAGCAGCGCCAGTACTGATAGGGGAACCATCAACAAACAGTTGGTGGTCTGGGGAATATTGATGGGCAATAAGTGTCCCTGGAAGGTGTGAGGTTGGATGACGTCTGTGAACCAAGCCCTCGTACGATGGGGCAGGGGAATTAGGGTATAAGTATGCTGTGCAAAGTGTGCTCCGGGTTCCATCCAGCTGCCTTGGATGTGAACCCGCTTCTGCAGAACCGCAATAAAACCAGAGAGAAAACTCAGATCCGTGTCATGTCAGTCTCTCGTACGAGTGCAATCTCACAATTTGGCGCCCGAACGTGGGGCATTCCACGGCGATCCTCGGTGTTCTGGGGACTGGTGAGTAGTGGCCACTCCGTCTCGTTTGGAGACATTCCCACTCCCCATTGATCGAGAGGTCCCAGGAATCTCCAATCCAAAAACGAAGTTTCGGAGAAATCGAGAGAAAAAGGACGGACTGAGTGAAGGTACCTTGTGAATGGTGATCAGGGATCATGAGAAAACCTGAGTCGGGGACGCCCACACATCCGCATACCTGAACTGACGACAGGTCCCGGAGTGATCAGGTAAATTTGTTCCTTTTTAAAGAGAACGGGGTTTTTGTTGATAGAAAGGTGTCCTTAAATTTTTCTCAGGGAGAAAAGTCCAGCGCCTGCTGGAGGACAGGTCTGGTGACGAGAATGGGGAAAGGACAAAGTAAGAGGTTATTAGAAACCTCGGGCATAGACAAGATAGAAGAGAAAGAAGGCAGAAAACCTATTCCGGTAGATTCGCCTTTGGGACAACTGCTGCACCAGTGGTTCTCCCCGAATCTAAAATATTATACCCGGAATCTGGAAAAGAAGCACATGATTTACTTGTGCAAATACAGGTGGCCAAAATATCCTCTTGTGGATCCAAAATTTCCCTACCATTGGGCACCGGAGGGAGAACCCAGTACATACTGGATGAATCAATTGAAGGATTTATTGGCTCATAAATTAACCGCCGAGATACCGTATTTAGAAGTATGGTATCACGTTGAATTTGAAGGACCCAGCCCGCCACCGGCTGATCAATTTGTGTCCAAAATTAAAGATCCAGAGTCTGACGATGAGTTTTATCGTCCTCCAGCGATATACGTTCCTCCGCCCAATCAGCAGGAAGTATTAGCAGCAGCGGCAGCGGCTCCATTACTTCCCTTCCCGCCGCCGGCACATCATGCACGTTTGCGGAGAGAACTAAGAGATTTGGAACAGAACGTTCAGAACTTTCCTTTTCCACCGGCACGGCCGGCACACGCTTATCCCTTGCGTGAAGTGCCAAATGGTCTGAACGCTCTGGGCCAGCCCGTGGCTATGTATGCTATTCAACCTATGAGGCCTGGGGAACTGAGAGAATTGAAACAATCACTTCCCCGTCTTCATGAGGACCCGCAGAAAGTAAGCTCAGAATTGGAACTATTTTTGGGGCCAAATGATTACACTTATGAAGAACTGATGTACATTTTGGGGCACCTATTTAGCAGAGAAGAAAGAGATCTGATTAGACAAGGAGCAATAGAATATTGGCGAGTATTTGCAATTGGGAAATAACCAAGCAGTTGCTGGGGATGTTAAGTTTCCCTTGGCCCCTCCCAATTGGAATATCCAAAATGCAGATCATAGACAAAACATGAAAGATCTGAAGACAATGATAATTGAGGGAATTAAAAATGCAGTACCACAGGGTCGAAACTTAACAAAAGCCTTCGAGATAAGTCAGGGAAAAGATGAGTCCCCAGGGGATTATTGTGCTAGGTTAAGACAAAGCTTGGAGAAATATTCAGGGGTAAGATCAGACACGCCTGCATTTGAATCTATGTTAAAAATGCAGTTTGTGGCGGGAGCTTGGCCAGATATTCAAAAGAAGATTCAGAAGATAGATAACTGGGGGGCACAGGGGATTACTGAGTTGATTCGAAATGCCCAACAAACTTTTGTGAATAGGGATGTGATTAAAACCAGACAGAAATCTCAAATGATGTTGGCGGCAGTACAGAGCGCTGCTAAAAATGAAGTGAGAAAATCAGGAGAAAAGGATCAACCGAGGAAAGAGGCGTCTGGAGGAAGGGGTAGAGGATTCCCTCCCAGAGGGAGACCTTTTAGAGGGAGAGGGATGAGCACTAATAGAGTAGGTATGGATCGTAACTGTTTCAGGTGTGGCAAGCATGGTCACTTTGCACGCGAGTGCCAGAACAGTCACCCTGAGAGAAGTTACGCTCTATATGAAGATTAGGGAATTTCCGGCTCCTTTAAAAGGACCTACGGGGAGCCACTGGTAAATATAAAAGTAGGTCCAGACCGTCAGGAACTAACTTTCCTGATAGACACAGGGGCAAGTCGTACCTCGGTATGCGAGCCCATAAATGAAAGGATGAAAGGAAAAGAAACTATTCTGGTAACTGGAGTGAGTGGGAAGCAAAATAGAGTGAGAGTTTTGGAAGAGGTAGAAATGAGTATGGATGGGATAGAAGTTTGTAGTAAGGTGTTGTATATACCAGAGTCAGGAGTGAATCTGTTGGGGAGGGATCTCATGCCAGCGTTTGGATTCCAGTTGAGAGATAATAGTGGGATAAGAATGTGTGTTCTGAAGGAAGAGGATGTAGAACGAATTCATGATGATGTTTGGGCAGATGGACAAAATGTGGGGAAGATGGAAATAAAACCTATCGAGATTAAGGTGCAGCCAGGGATTGTTAAAAGTTGGATGCCCCAATACCCAATGAGCAAGAAGGGTAGAGAAGGATTGAAGCCTGTAATTGATCACTTGTTACAGCAAGGATTATTGGAGCCCGAAGACAAATGGGAACCAGATGGAACTGTAATAGAGAGATTAGAAAAGGAAGGGTGCAGAAAAACAGAGAAAGGGGGGCGGCCTTTAGCAGCTTGGCCGTTCCAGAAGATACAAATTGATTACACTGAATTGCCACCTAGTGGTGAATGGAAATATCTGTTGGTAATTAAAGATCACTTAACAGGGTGGATAGAAGCCTTTCCCACTAAACAAGCTACCGCTTCCATGGTAACAAAAATTCTGCTAGAACAAATAATACCTAGATATGGCATGTTTGAAGTAATAGTCTCCGATAGGGGCACACATTTTACACAGAAAATTCTTCAAGAGATAATGAGGGCTATAGGGGTGAGATGGGACTTACACACCCCTTGGCATCCTCAGTCTTCAGGGAAGGTTGAAAGGGGAAACTCAGAAATTAAGAAACACTTGACAAAATTACAGTTGGAGAATGGGTTACCTTGGACCAAAAACTTACCCCTAGCTCTGTTGAGAGTTAGGACTTGTCCAAGAAAGGACGTGGGGGTTTCACCTTTTGAAATGTTAATGGGTCGCCCTTACTTGACAACCTTTGGGGGACCTATACCTGAATTCAGGGATATGTTTGTGAGAAAATATTTGCAGACGCTGTCCAGGTCTTTATTATCTCTTCGTAAACAGGGACTTTTAGCACAACGACCACCACTAGTAGGAAGTCAACATCCCTATGAAGTTGGTGATTGGGTGCTTGTGAAGACTTGGAGAACTGAGAAATTGAAACCTAGCTGGGAAGGACTATATCAAGTACTCCTGACGACTGAGTCTGCTGTCCGGATGAAGGAAAGTGGATAGACTCATCATAGTCGTGTGAAAGCAACTCCAGAATCTGAGAAGCCCTGGAGAAGTCACCCAGTGGAAGGACAACCCTTGAAACTGACTCTTAAAAGATAAAATCATGCGTCTGTTTCTGTGTACTTCAACTGTACTTGTGAATATTTTTGTCTTACAACAGGTTAAAGAAGCAGAAACCGGACAGTCTCAGCATGTTCAGAGAGCAGGGGATCTTGACAGCGAAAGGTCTAAATATTACTAATTGTTGGTTATGTATGCATTTGCCTGGGAAAGCTGAAAAAGGGGTTATTCTACATGGAGTACCTTTGACAAAACAAATGATGGCGAATGGAGGGGAACGTAAAAAGGAGTTTGGGAGAAATATGACCAGGAAGGTATTCCTTCAATTGCGAGAGACAGCTCATGTTTGTTTTAGAAGAAATACTACTGGGGGAATCTTCCTGGGAGATTGGGAAAGGTGTAATAAAACATTTATAATGCCCACAACATGTTTTAATACCAGTAAAACGAAATCCTATGACTGTACAAATGATCTTCAACCCTTCTATACATATTATTGTGAAATGTGTATGTATTTTGAGGACATGATCAATTGGACAAGGATTTCTAATGCTACTTGGGCCATGGATGACAGCAAGTGGTTGTTATGTGGGAAACATGCCTATAGAGAAGTACCAAAATTGTGGTCAGGAACTTGTACCATGGGGTTTGTGTTACCGGTAATATATAAATTAGATAACCTACCCAACACCCGAATCAGAAATAAAAGAGAGTTAGATTCCGGAGTAAATCCGGGATCCTGGTGGGGTGGTATGGGAAGAGCTCTAATTGCACCTCTAGGCATTGGGTTAAATTACCAAGACATTAAACAATTGAATAACTTCACCATCGCAATGTTTAATGACACCATAAAAAGTATAAAAATGATTAATGAAGAATTGTCCGAGGTTAGACAAGTTACATTGCAGAATCGCTATGCTTTAGACATAGTGCTTGCTGCGAAAGGGGGTGTCTGTGCCTTAATACATTCTCATTGCTGTACTTATATACACAATTATGAACCAAATATAACTAAAACTGTACATGAAATGGAGACCAGGATAAATGAATATCAGAAGCAGTGGGATGGTAATTCAGGATCATTGTGGGATATGCTATGGTCTTGGCTTCCCGATGGATCATGGTGGAAATCGATAATAACCACTCTAACAATTATAGTAGTAATTTTGGTTAGTTTAGGCTGCTGTATCCAATGTATTCCAAACTTAATAAATATGTGCATACAATCTTTAGGGGAAATTAGATTCACAAATAAAAAGAAAGAACTCATTTTATATAGTCAATCAGAAGAAATGTTAATGCAAGTTAGTAAAGATCTCTGTGCTTTTGAAACAAAGTGTAACCAGAAGAGGAGGGATTGTGATAAGTGAAATAATGTAATGCTACTTTTGCTTCTGTAAATTTGCTTACGCTTAGAGTTGCTTACAAAAGCATGTATTTTGTAACCTTCCGGAAGATAAGGATTAGAACAATATGAACCATTTTGTATACGTGTGTGTTTCAAAAGCAGCGCCAGTACTGATAGGGGAACCATCAACAAACAGTTGGTGGTCTGGGGAATGTTGATGGGCAATAAGTGTCCCTGGAAAGTGTGAGGTTGGATGACGTCTGTGAACCAAGCCCTCGTACGATGGGGCAGGGGAATTAGGGTATAAGTATGCTGTGCAAAGTGTGCTCCGGGTTCCATCCAGCTGCCTTGGATGTGAACCCGCTTCTGCAGAACCGCAATAAAACCAGAGAGAAAACTCAGATCCGTGTCGTGTCAGTCTCTCGTACAAGTGCAATCTCACATTAGTTAATAATAGAGAAAATTGAGCAGTTTTTGAAAAGGATTTACAGTATGGAACATGATTGGCTACACCAAGCTATCACAGTATGAATGGATTGAGTCCCAAAATAAATAATGTACACTTTCATTTTTCTGATTACCTGGAAAATATTATAACATCCACAGTTATAACTGTATTTATGAGAAATGAAGCAGTATTCATGATACTTCTAAACTAATGTTCTGAGGATTATAACCTTAGGGCACAAGCTTCTAGTGGTTTTGAAAAAGAAGCAGATGGAGGTATCCATACTTATATTTTCCCTTTCAACATGCAGAAGCTGTGAAATGAGAATTCTAACTCCTTTTAAGCAACTTACTCAAACAATACATTGTGGGATTATGCTGGCATCTAGACATTGTATGCAGAAATCTCTGCAGGTGGACTGTTCAGTATTTGAACAAGGATGAAATATAAACATTTATCAAAGATGCTATCAAAAATCATTATCATGATGGCTACACTTTACTTTAAGTATTGGAGATAATATGTATTAAAACTGAATGTATTAGATAAAGTTGCATATTAAGCACATATTAGAAAAAAATTCAAGCAAACAGCTATATATCAGGGAAGATATAGCATTGTCTAATATTATAGAATGATAATGAACAGAAATGAACTGATTATCCATACATTTCCACTTAATGAGGAATATAAGTGAAAAACTGCCTGTCACTCATGTTCAGCTTGCAGACTTTGATTGACCACTATGAACTTTTATTTTGATCCAGCAGAATATTTTATGGGTGTTTTTTTTTTTTTTTACAGAATATTGTTCTGTTTGTAAACTAAATAGAAGTCCTCTAGAAATTTTATTTTAAAAAAATGAAAGCAGTACCATGGAATTAAGATATTAAGATAAACAGATACCAGAGAATTTCAATTCCTATATTCTTTCAAAAAGTAGCTTGATGCTGTTAGACAAAAATATATTTCACTAATTAATTGTCATAGCTGAATCATGGAAATGGGCCAAAGGCTTATATATGTACTCTACATTTAGAATCCTGTTTGTGAGTAAGTGACTATATAAATTGTTCCTTCCTGATTTCAATAATTATTCAAGGGACTTCTCATTGTGAAAAAATATGACAAACAAGAGTCTCCAAAATTATAAATGTTGATGTGCTTTAAGTTACATCAATATCACATTGTCCCATGATTGCAAGTAAAAATTACTTAATGGCTGATTTCTATTAATTAGAATTTGCTTTTGGTTGAGTTATGCATTATTGAAAATATTAAAATCATAAACACAAAGTTTGTCTATTTTATTATGCTTTTATTGATATTAATGCTACACTAAGAAAATATTTTAAAAGCTAGTTAAAAGGATTGAGATTCACATTATGTTATGATCTCAAAGATAATGTTTACAAAATGATGTATTGTTGGTACATGATACCAGAGAAATTATCTAGAATAAAGGCACTTCAAATATATGTTGAAAATGTGAACAACAGTAAGAGACATTTTATCATGCTTGGTAGACATGCAAAAAAGCTGGGTTGGAGAACCTGGATTCAAATCTATACTTTTATACAGAAGATCTTAAAAATTGATAATGAATTGAAAGCAGGATTATTCCTTTTAGGATTAATGGATAAACAGAAAAAAAGTCATGAAGATTATTTCAACCTATGATTACTTAGCAAATTATAATGTCCACGAAGATAGAAAGATTTGTCATTAGCCACCAGGGAGGAATGGAGAAGTTGATAGAGTTTTCTTACCTGATAAATAAACTTATTTCATCAGGTAGGATATTATTTCATTTATTGCTGATTGTAAGACTCTTATAAAATTTTTGTAGAAGCATGAATTTGTGATATACTTATTTATATTCCACCTTTATTATTTTTTATAAATAATCAAGAATTAAAATCATGTGAAGTGTTAATACTACTTTGTAATGCCTTGGTAAGACCACCCTTGAAAAACTGCATCCAATTTTGGTCACCACAATGAAAAAAAGATATTGGACTCTAGAAAGTGTGCAGATAAGAGCAAAAAAGATGGAGGCCAAAACATATAAATTGGGTATTGGGTATGTCTAGTTTAATGAAAGGAAGGACTAGGGGTGACATGATAGCAGTGTTCCAATATTTGAAGGGCTGCACCAAAGAAGAGCGGGTCAACTTATTTTCCAAAGCACTGGAAGGCAGGACAAGAAGCAATGGATGGAAACTAATCAAGCAGAGAAGCAACCTAGAATTAAGGAGAAATTTCTTGACAAGAATTAAGGAGAAGTTTCCTGGAACAATTAATCAGTGGAACAACTTGCTTTCAGAAGTTGTGAGTGCTCTAAAACTGGAAGGTTTTAAAAAAAATTGGACAAGCATTTATTTGAAATGGTATAGGGCTTTCTGTTTGAGAAAGAAATGGGATTCTATCGGTTCGGTCTGGTTCTATAGAACCAGTTGTTACAGTTCCCAGCAGTTCAAAGAACCGGTAAAATGGGCCCCTGGCTGTACCCCCCCTCCACCTGCTCCTCTGTTCCTCCTCTGTTCCTGTTCCTCCTCAATGTTATGTGGCATTGCACACATGCGCAACAATTGCTGATGGCATTCTCCCCCACCTGCCCTGCTCTGCCCACCCAATCACTTCTTATAGCACATGTGCACTATGCTTCACACATTTTCCCACCCACCGCCATCACTCCCAGCACCAGCACCAGCAGCACCACCACCACCACCAGCAGCACTAGCCAGCCAGCCATCGCTGCTTGCCTTCTGCTGCCCTACTTGATCTGGATGAGTGAGAGCAAGCCTTGGTTGCCACTATCGCTAGCTACTCTTGCTATATTATTAAAATGGTAGTATTTGAAGAATTATTCCTCTATTCCTCTTCATGAACCTACAGCCAAGGTGAGCTAGTGACAGAAAGCCATGCAAGCCATTAATTCAGAAATAATTGGATGTTAAAGTGATTGTTTTGTTTTGGAATGATTCTTACTAGCTGTATAAATACATTGCTTGTATAAATAAAAGCTTGATTTAAAAAATAGAGTATCTACAGCAGAAGATAAAATGTTCCTTCAGGGCTTGACTCAAAGCTCAAACAAATCTACTAAATATTTTTCCTACCATAATTTAGACAGAGTTCTGTGATTAAAAGTTTTAGTTATCAAAAGTCACAACAGCAGAGGCATTGGTTTATAGGTTGTTTATGAAAGCCCATTTGGTCTAGTGATTAAGGCATTAGGCTAGAAAGCAGGAGTTCATGAGTTCTAGTTCTGCCTTTGCCATGAAAGCCATCTGGGTGACAACCCCAGGGTGATTGTTGTGGGGAAAACAAAAGGAGGAAGGTGTGTTGGATATGTTCACTACCCTAAATTATTTGTAAAAATAATAAATATGAGGTACAAATTAAATAAATAAATATTGTGTGGTAGACAAGATTGCAATGGCACATCTTGCCATGGCCAACTCGCCATGGCCAATTCATCATGGGACAATTCACTATGGGACAATTCAACAAATACAAAAGTTAAAATAATTTCAACAGAACCATGGGCAATAATCATAAAATAAAGAAAATCAGTCCAGATATAAAAGAGTTACAATAATTTTAACTAAAGCATGGTCATGGTCACCAATAATAAATGTAACTGAATGAAATTATTAATACAGCATTTAATTATCCCAGGGTGACTTATCCTGTAGTGAATTGGCTGTGGCAAATTGTCCTAGATCCTAGATCATATTATATATATATATATATATATATATATATATATATATCCACATACAAATACCCGCGAAAACCTCAGAATATTCTGAGGTTTTCGCGGGTATTTGTATGTGGATCTTTGGTTATTCGGGTTTTCTCCCGCGTAAGATTGGAAGTATCTAGGCAACGTTTCGATGAAGTCTCATTCATCATCTTCAGGCTTAGTCTTCAGCTCTGTGCTTCTCAGAGTGATGTGAGCTTGCAGCTGCTTCTTCCTTTTAACTGCTAGTAACCTTAGGCTCAGGCTAACTCCATTGACATGACAGGGAAAGAAATCAAGGTTTTTGTTCTTATAGAATACCTGCAAACACACACAATCAATTATTAGTTCATTTTTATATTTTATTAAGGATATCTATATCCTTCAGGTAATGCAAACGTTGAAATGCTTATGTAAAAGAAAATATCATCTGATTCCATTTATAGTATCAGATATGATCAAACTTTATCATGAAACTGCTTTTCTTTTATTTAATATAAAATACTTGCATCTAAGGAAAAATATAAAATTGCAGAATACTATATTTATATATATTATTCATCACAGGCAAAGATTAGTTTGGGACAGAGTTGTAACTACCATTTTCTATTTCATATATTTTATTATTATCAGAACTATCTTATCAAAACAGTTAAAAGATGAAGGGGTCTTTAAAAATTTCTTGGATTTGTGTTTAAAAAGATTTAAAATGATTTAAATCTGTTTAAATCTATTTAAATATTTAAAATGATTGAGTTGACTTTCAATTGGTTTTTGAGCAAAATCATTATTATCTGTATGGGACAGCAAAGATACTTTATACATGGGAATACTGTACTTGAAAAGAATAAATAAACTCTAAGTATTAAGAATGTGATTCAGTAAAAATGAAAACAATGAACAAGATCTTTAACAATCTACAGAATATAAATAGTGTAAATAACAAATGAACTGGAAGAATAATTTATTAAAAAAGCTTTAAAATAAACAAGCACACACAGAGACGTCATAAGAAATAATTGCAAAATTAACTTAGAATGCATAAGGCAATAGAAAGCAGAAAACAGACTGAAACATCAGCATTTATACCAAACATTTTCATTTTCATTTTGTGTTTCTATCAATTCGTAATTGTGACCCTTGAAAGGAAAACATAAGCAAAGTTTCCATTTATTTTGAAGTTTAGTTGGTAAGTCAGGCAATAACTGTCAGTTGAGATTCTCAGTTATCCAGGTTATGTTGTTCCAAAAGTGCAACTGGACTTCAGAAAGAAATAGTCAGTGAGAGAACAAGAGTTAAACAAGTTTTTCTCTGTCACACTTAATCTGGATTTCTAAACTTAGAGTTCAGTAGAAAGAAATTTGAAACCTCTCTCTAGCAGGCCTGAAAACTGCACATGGAAATAAGAGCAAGGATTTGGGTTTTTTTCCTAAGATGCAAAGAATATGAAATTGAAAACATCTGAATAGGGAAGAGCTTGAAAATTGTTTGAAGACAGTGTCGTGTCCGCAAAAGACGCCAGGAGTCGGTGACTTAGTTTAAAGCTCTTTATTTTAAAGTTGAGAACCGAACCGGCGAAAAGGAAAAAGCCCACGGCTTTTATCCTTTTCGCCGCGGCGGCCGCGGCCAATGGCAGCGTTTCAAGTCTCCCGCTCTTGGAGTGAGCCAATCACGGGAGACTTTCAACGGGCCAATCGGCGCGGCTCGCCTGGCCAATTAGAAATCCCCGCGCTTTAGCCAATCAAAGCGCGGGGATTTCGAGTATGTAAATTAGGGACAGAACACCCCTCCCCTCTTGGTACAGTCTTTACGTTGCGTAGTCACGTAGGTAGGCGGGGCTCCGTCTAGTCCTACTTGACCTGCGCAACTCAGTTGCAAGCTGGATTTCGACCGGAGCGGTCGAGTTTTTGGCCGCTCCCTCTTCTGTGCGAACCGGTTGGATGATCGGTCCGGTTCTTTCTCCGTGGCTCCCACCTGGGCCTTCCGGGTTGGTTGAGCTACGGGTCTCGCCGCTCCCGCTTGGTCTTTCCGAGTCGGTTGAGCTGGCTTGGTGTTTCTTCTCCGGTGGGGAATCGCGATGGCTGCGTTCCGGTAAGTACTGCTGGTTTATTTTTTCTTGCGTTTGTTTATTCGGGTATTCCCTCCCCCCTTGGTTTGTTTCTTGGGGGGTGGATTCTGTTGCCGACCGTGACCTGAGTTGGTCAATGTGTCGTTTCCAGGCTCGCCCATCTGTGGTTTGGAGCCGGTATGAGCGCGGGCCTGTGATTTGGGTGATGACGGCTGGGATCCATAGAGGGTCCCCCGTCAGGTTTTTTGCATACACGAGGTCTCCGGGTGCGAATGTTCGGTATTTTGAACTTGAGTCTGGGGGCCGCTCCGGGTTATATGTTGGGTGTAACCTGTCGAGTGGGGACCTCAGCTTCCTACCCATTAGTAATTCGGCTGGGCTTTTGTTGGTAGTGGTGTTCGGGGTGATATGTTGTATAAAGAGGAGTCTGTTAATTTTGTCTTGGATCTCCCCGTGGTCCATTTTCTGGATGGTTTTTTTGGTAAATTGTACCATCCGTTCCGCCCTACCATTCGCCGCCGGATGCGCCGGTGCTGTTAATGCGTGGCGGATGCCCCTCTCCGCCAGGAATCTCTCGAAGTCGAGGGAAGTAAACTGGGGCCCGTTGTCGGAAACGACGACGTCTGGGAGGCCGTGTGTTGCAAAGAGTTTGCAAAGTTCTTTGATTACGGCCTCCGTGGTGGTAGATTTCATGTCGCTTCCCTCCAACCAGTTGGAGTAAGCGTCAACTGTTATTAGAAAGGTATGCCCATTTGTGGGACCGGCAAAGTCCAAATGGATTCTGGACCAGGGCCCCCTCGGTGTTTCCCACTCTAGGATGGGTGCTGCGGGTGGGCTGGGTCTAGTCTCCTGGCATCGCTGGCACCTAGCTACCCAGGCCTCTATCTGTTTGTCCATCCCTGGCCACCAAGCGTAACTTCTGGCCAGGGCTTTAGTTCTGACGATGCCAGGATGCCCCTCATGCAACAATTCTAAGACCCTCCTTTGCAGCCTGTCCGGGATGACCACCCTGTCACCCCATAAGATACACCCCTTAAGTAGCGAGAGTTCGGTTTGGCGGTTTTTAAATGTCTTAATGGATTCGTCATTGTCCCTTTCTGGCCAACCTTTTTCCACCCAATGCAAAACCCGCGCCAGACGCCTGTCTTTAATAGTCTCCCGGGCAATGTCTGACGCGGTTATGAGCAGGTTGGGCAGGTTTTCGATGTTCAGGGTGTTTGTCGTTGGTGCTGGGTCAGGGTCGGAGTCTGGTAATGGCGAGCGGCTTAAAGCGTCCGCGTGCGAAATCTTCTTATCCGGCTTGTGTATTAGTTCGTAGCTGTAGGCTGCCAGGAACTCGGACCACCTTGTCATCCGGGGAGACAAAATGTTCGGGGTGGCTCGATTTCCTGCAAGGATGCCCAGCAACGGCTTATGGTCTGTCACAATGGTAAAAGGGCGGCCGTAAAGGTATTCGTGGAACCGCTTAACGGCGGCAACTATAGCCAAGGCTTCTTTGTCCAGCTGGCTATAGTTCCGCTCTGGCTTGGTTAGGGTCCTGGAAAAGAATGCGATGGGTGCTTCTTTTCCGTCTGGAAGGGTATGGCTGAGGACAGCACTGACGCCGAAAGGTGATGCGTCGCAAGTGACGGCCAGGGGCAAGGTTTCGCTGAATTGGATCAGGACGGCGTCGGAGGTGAGGAGGTCTTTGGTTTTTTGGAAGGCGGCTTGCTCCCGTTTCCCCCAAGTCCAGGTTGCCGCCTTATCCAGGAGCCTATGCAAAGGCTCCGCCGCCGTTGCCTTTTGGGGTAGGAAAACGTTATAAAAGTTCAGCAACCCCAAGAAAGCCTGTAGTTCAGTCTTAGACCTAGGGGTGGGGGCTTCTTTGATAGCTTTTACTTTTTTACTTGTGGGGTGAATGCCGTGCCGGTCTAGAAGGTAGCCCAAGAATTCCACTCGCTCCGTGCACAGTTGGCATTTCTCCCTTTTTACTTTAAGTCCCGTTTCTTTAAATTTGGTTAAGACCTCTCTGAGTCGGTTTTCTAATTCGGCTTCGTTTGGCTCCACTACTAATACGTCATCGAAATAGGGCACCACCCCCTTGATGCCCTGCAGCAAACGTTCCATCAGGCTCTGAAAGATGCCTGGTGCCACGCTGACTCCGAATTGGAGTCGGTTGCACTTGAAAGCCCCTCGATGTGTAACGATGGTCTGGGCTTCCGCTGTTTTTTCGTCGACTGGCAACTGTTGGTATGCCTGGGTGAGATCGAGCTTGGCAAAGACCTTGCCCCCTCCCAGTGAGTGCAGTAGGTGTTGCACGATTGGGATGGGGTAAGCGCTTTGTTGCAGCGCGCCATTTAGGGTGGCCTTATAGTCCCCACAAATTCTCACTGACCCGTCTGGCTTGACCGGGGTCACTATTGGGGTCTCCCATCTGGCATGGTCTATAGGTTGTAACACCCCCTGTTTGACGAGCTTGTCAATCTGCTCGTCAATCCTAGGTTTTAGGGCGAATGGTACCCGCCTCGGTTTTAGTCGCTTGGGGGGGACGCTAGGGTCTAGATCAAAAGAGATAAGGGGCCCCTGGTACTTGCCCAGGCTTCCGTCGAAGACCTCCCGGAACTCCTGGGCTAGCCGCTGTTCCCAGCTGTCGTCGGTGACATGGTTGACTCCCGTGAGGGCGATGTCGAGCGGGGCGAACCATTGTAAGCCCAGCAGGCTTGGGCGGTCGCGATCGACGATTGTGAGTGGGAGTTGTTCGGTGCGGCCCTTGTATGTCACATTAAAGTTCTTGGTGCCCACTACCGGGACACGGTTTCCCTGGTAGTCTTTTATAATAAGTCTTTGGGCGTTTATGTTCCTCCTATGGAGGGTGGGCACTAACCGTTTTATTTCGTGCCATGCAATCATGGAGAGGTAGGACCCGGAGTCCACCTCCATTTTGCATGGTCGTCCTTCAATATGGACCTCTACGTGTACCTTTCTGGCACCGTCGGAGATGGCGTGGCCGATGGTTACCGTCTGGTGGGTTTCTTCCTTGCGCCGGTTGTCGCCGCCTCTCGATGGTCGCTGGATTCGGTCCCACCGGCTGTCCGATTGGCGATCTCTGGTCCTGGGCGGTGGGCTTTCCCTCTTACGATCGTGTTGGTCCCATCTGGGTGGACTGCGAGTCTTCTTTTGGCGGCAAACCCGGGCGATGTGTCCCCTTTTATCACAATGCCGACAGATAGAGTCAAAAAATCGGCATTCTGATCTGGGGTGGTCGCAGCCGCAGCCGGCACAGTTGGTCCTCGACCTACGACCTCTCCGGTTCCGTTGGTCGCCACGCCCCGTCTGGACTCGATGTATATCTTCTTCGTCTTCGGACGTGCTGGATGTAGAATGGAAATCGCCGTAGTGTGCGGTTGTTTCGTTTTTTGGGTCGGCCGACCTCGCCGGGTTGTTGTTTCCGCCCTTTGCGTCTGGTTTTCGCATGCTGTCAGCGGAAGTGCGGGTCGCTTCTGCGGCTGCGGCTGCGGTGAGGGCGTCTGCTAGGCTGATGTCGCCCTTGGCCATAAGCCGGCTCTGGAGTGCAGGGTCCCATAGGCCGAGTACGAATCGGTCTCTTAGAAGGCTATTCAGGCCGTCAAATTCACAGAGCCCTCCTAGGCGCCGCAGCTCGGCGACGAAGTCGCTCAGTTTTTCGCCTGGTTTCTGGTCCCGCCGGTAGAATTCATTGCGCCGGATCAGGATTGGGACCTCGGGGGCGTAATGTCGCCGAAGGATAGGTTCGAGGATGTCCCAATCCATGGCGGTTGCGTCGGCCGGCTTGGCCAATGCTTTGGCCATCTGGAATACTTCGGTTCCGCAATGTGTAAGGAAAACGGCGCGTTTTAGCGGGCCCGGGGCGTCCTTCATTCCGGTGCACTCGAGGTACATGCGGAATCGGTCTGAGAATGATTCCCAGTCCTCGGTGGCGGGGTTGAAGGGGGCGGGCGGTGCGATTTTCGCCATGTCGGTGCAAAGTCTGGCTCTTGTCGGACACGGGGTTCGGTTCAGGGTCTGGATCTGGATCCCATCCTCGTCGCCAGTGTCGTGTCCGCAAAAGACGCCAGGAGTCGGTGACTTAGTTTAAAGCTCTTTATTTTAAAGTTGAGAACCGAACCAGCGAAAAGGAAAAAGCCCGCGGCTTTTATCCTTTTCGCCGCGGCGGCCGCGGCCAATGGCAGCGTTTCAAGTCTCCCGCTCTTGGAGTGAGCCAATCACGGGAGACTTTCAACGGGCCAATCGGCGCGACTCGCCTGGCCAATTAGAAATCCCCGCGCTTTAGCCAATCAAAGCGCGGGGATTTCGAGTATGTAAATTAGGGACAGAACAGACAGAAAGTTTTGTAGGATGTAAAAGTACACTCATTTATGGCCATGTGGCTTATTTTTTTTCTGACATTTTTTTTTATCTTTAAAAGCTAGTTACAGCTGGGCACAATAGCTAGGGACATTATGACCTTCCCTGTGCTAGGAATAGCCCTACCTATTAAATTTGGCTAGTGCACATGGGTAAGAATGCCAGTTGGTTCTTTTTATTATAAATGATATTTATGCTTTATCACAAGCAGAAGAGAAAGAAATGTAGATGTAGGGAAACGTTTTAAAAATCTGAATAATTTTTTTAACAAACACAAATTTATCCATCCCTGCATAGTTGAAGATGAAGCAGGAGTTACCAAGAGCCTACTGAAGAACTAGAGCAGTAGTTTCTTATTCTGTAGGTAATTACCCCCAATATCCCCTTTAGGGATATTCTGGGGTAATGGAGCAATTTCTTGCTGTTTATTTTCAAGTTGGGGATCCAGTTTGGGAATACTACTGCTGAGATAGTTGTGCAAAGCAAAAATGTCTGGGATTTTTTCTCAGGGTAATGACATTATTTGAGACCAGGAAAAGGACTAATTGGGTCAAACAGTTGAAGAACCACTGAACTAGAGCATGTCTCCTTGCCAATAGTTCTAAGAAAATTGTGCTCATTAAACTGGGTCTTTTCTGAAGAGATCACATAATGTACTAATGAAACTTCCTTACTTTATCTCCAAGAATATAAATTATTCCAACATCTTTTCATCAATACTGCTAAAAAGCTGCTTATCAACTGAAAAAGAGATAGGATAGGAAACACCTTGCAGGTTGTTTCTAAAATAAAGCAAAGACAATTTAGAATGATATCTTATTTATCTTTAAATCTTATCAAACTTTTGTGAAAGTTTGCCATTTTTTTCATGCAAACACTCAAAATGTGCACAAATGTAAATAAGAACCAATAGCCAAGTCACTGGAAATTGGGAAATATATATTTCTTATAAAGCTGTAATAAAGGTAAAGTCTGTAGTATTATCATATTCCCATTTTTCCTGTTTGAAGCTCTCCAAAACACAAATCATATCTGATTTCCAAAGCAAGTGAAAGTAGATTCCAATTAAGTTTTGTAGGTTTTATTGTTCTCTAGTCTGATTTTGTGTTTGTATGCATACATCATTTAGTCTTGGGTTTTTTATTTATTTTGAGTAAAATATAATGTCTCTTCTCAGCCCATCTCTGCCATTCAAAATACTACTTTAGCACGCTTTTCAGAATATGAATGCAATAAACATTGAAATGTAGACAGATTGGCATTGACTGACAGCAGAGACAAATACTACTGCTACAAAAGAGCTGTCCTTATTTTAAAATGTGTATTTAAATGTGTAAATAGTCACATACTAATTTTAAGCAAGTTTCTCTGATCGGTGTCTGTCCCATTTCTTTTAATTGCTTAGCTATGCCCTCAGGTTGCAGTTCATTGTAAACTTCTCCCCCCTCCCCTCCCCAAGAGAGCCAGGGTGGTTTAGATGCAAGTCTAGGAACTAAGACACATAAGCTCTAGTTATTCTTAGGCACCAAAGCTAATTGAATGACCTTGGGCTAGTTATACTCTCTATCAGCCTACTTTAATGTGAATCTATGTGACTATCCTGTAAAACAAAAACTCTCATCAAGTCATGCACTATGCAAAAACAATAGACTCTGTAAGTATCTACAACAAATTCTACGAAGAGCAAGTCATTCTATGCACACCTAAATAAAGTAAGTCAGTAGTTTCAATTACAGAATGTTTAATCTGGAGCTAGATTTTTTTTTTATAAAAGTTTTATTTAAGTTTTCACAAAACATATAAATACAAATAAAATATTTTTTTTTTGAGAACAGTGCGCCCCCAGGTTATCACTTCTCCATACAGACATAAACTCAATACATATTAATCCATATCTTATAACTATTTTTGCAATTTTTTCAATAGTTTTTCCTTTTCTTTACTTCCTATAGCCTTATTTTAAATTATCTCATTCCTTTCTTAATTCAATTACATATCTTTTTCTAATTTTTAAAATCTTTCTAATCAATGTTTTTATACTTTCATCTGTCCTATTTACAATTTCATATGATCTTTTCTCATAAAACAAATTTCCCCCTGTAATGACTGGACTGGAGTGTAACACCTTTGTATCTTTTTTCAAATCTTTTTTAAAAATTTAAGTGACACCTTTACAGTTATAACATTCATTTTTTAACCTCTATTTTATAACACATCCCTATTTTCAATTGAATTCTGCTTGGTACATTCCCTTAAAAATACACACTAAATTCTTAAAAGAAAAAAGTATATATGTATACATATCTGTGTATATATTTATAAAAATAGTAAATGGAATAATTATTCTATTCAAGTACAGCTCTACCATTGCATATTTTACTTATTACTGTATTTAAATAAAAAAAACAAAACAATAGTTATTAACAGTAGTCAATAAAATTATTATTCTTATTCAGATTCATATTTGTCAACTGATAAAAATCTTCCATGTTTCTTTTCAGTTTTTTTAACTTTCTTTTTAAATTATTGAGAGCCTTATTCTCTTTACAAACAAATATTCTATTACACATCAGTACAATTTTTTCTATCACTTTAATCATCTAAACATATTTTCTAACCCTTTTATATTTCTAATATAACAATGCTATCCCATGCACCCTTGCAGAATCCTCTCCTTAAGTTAAATTTTAACCAGTCTCTGTGTCTTTTAAATAGGTTTGTACCTTTAATTCTTGTATGCTTTTTCTGTACTTTTATATTTTGTTTCTGTCCTTTATAGCTTCTTTTCCTTTCCCTCTTCCCTCTCTTCTTCTCCCTCCCCCTTTTATTCCCTTTTCTATCTGATTCTCCCTTCTGTGATCCTCTCTTCTGCTTCTTTCTGATATTATGATTGCTTTTCAAATTACTCTTTTTTTCAGTTATTGCTTCAATGCTTAATTTTTAACTCCCTTTCTCCCCTCTTTCTCTTTTTTACCCTGCTTAAAGTTGCTTGGTCATTAAAGATGGCTTCTTCTTTATCCCACCCTTCTTGTTCTACCAGCGTTTCTTGTTGTTTTTCATAGTTCAAAATCTCCATTTCTAAAAATTGAAATATGAAGCCAAAAGATCCTCTTCCATCTTGTGCTTCTTCTTTTCATTCTTTGAGTCTCATTTTTAACTCTTCAAGGAGTGATGCCATTTAAAAAAAAATTAAACAACCCCCAATTGGTATTATTTTGTTTCATTATGATCCACCATCCAAAATTCCAGGAATCATCCAATAATCCAAAACTGTTTCTTGCTTCTTTTCTCACTTTCTCTTTCCAGGGGCTTCGTTATCTTGTAACAAAGTTTCAGCTACAATGTATCTTTTGCAAGCCTTGTTAAAATTCCACTATCGATTTTTTAAAGTTCCAGGTAGTCTCCTCCATTTTTCAGATTCCACTGTCTTGTTTCCTTTTTCCCTCCTCTGCTTTCTTTCTTTTTTTATAGAAAATTTTTAAATTATTGGATTTGAAAGGCTTCAGCGACAGACAGAAATCTGCGACCATGCGCGGTTTCGGTCTGGGCTCGCTGCTAGAGTGCCCTGAGCCAGCTTTCCCTTTCTCTTTTGCCAGTTAAGATCTTTTTTAGGAATAGTATTAGTCTTGAAAATTCAGGTCCCAGGTATCTTAAATAGATTTTCTCCATTCAACCCGGTCAGTCAAACTTTCTCCTTTAAACTTCCTCCTGCACAATCTTGTCTGGTCGAGTTCTTCTTTGAGGTGGCCATTTCTGACCACCACTGAAACTGCCTTTGGGAAAGAGAGTAATGGCCAGCCAAAGAGGAGAGATGCAGCTCTCTTCAACCCTGCTGACAGCTCCCCTTCTTCACCACCTCTATGGGGTGGCTTCAGCCCTGAATCCGGGCAGCTCGGGGTGCTCCAGCAGCGAGCACAGATCAAAACCACACATGATCGTGGATTTCAGTCCGTAGCCGAAGAAGCCCATACCGGAAATCCTGGCTCTAGATATTTTTGTTTCTTTGGTACAGCTTTACTCACAGAAAGTAACATGGCCATTTCATTTGAATTCTGAAATTCCAGTTGTACTCTTGATTAGCAGACTTGTAATAAAAGCAAAGCAGGACTGAAGCTGCTATAGTTATTTTTCAGAAAGTTGAATAGTGACAGTGAATGCCTTTTCATATGATACAAAAATATTTTGCTGAGATTATTTAAGTGACATTCATAGAAGGGCATCCCCACCTGATGTCTGGTGTTGAACCCTGCTTTTTAGGATGTGGTTGTTGAAGAAGATGTATTCTGGTCTTTTGGTTTCATTCTTAACTTTTTATTGTCTTCTTTATTGCTAATTCATGCTTCCATATAGTTTCCCCGCTCCCCCTCTCTCTGTGTGTATAAATCTAATTTATATATCCATAAAAGTTAGGATTTGTTGAAATTTCAAGAATACATATTCTGCTCATTTGTTTAATATATGATTAACTGGTTTGTGTGGACCCACAAAAGAGATTAATTGAATAATTGGGATAAGCATGTTATATGTAGGCAGACAATGGTACTGGGTTTCAATCACTTATCCCTATTATAGAAAATTGTGAACTAAAATATAGTTTTGTTACTTGATTTTTTGCATAAAGTTATCCTGATATGATACAGAGGATAAACCAGTGAATCTTATAAATACTATTAAAGAATGTTAAGATTTTTTTTGTAAATCCTCATCAAAAGAAATCAAAAGATTTTTTGTAAATCCTCATCAACAGTATCAAGAAATGGAAGATTGACCCATAAGCAGAAGACATAGATTAATTTGACTTTAGGTTAAAACAATGCAGTCAGTTATTGATGACTAAGATAATAAGTGCCCAAGAGATTTTGTCTGACATTGTATTTGATATATAACTTTTGAAATATAATAGTGATGTTGTTGTTTGTCCAAGATAAATTGTACAGGCTTGATTTCAAAAGAAGATAAAGATCATTTAAAAGATAATAATTTGGACAAATGATCAATTGAATATTTTTCAGAAATAATAATTATGTGTTAAAGATATTATCAGGGGCTAGTATAAGAAATATAGCTAATTATATTACTTTTTATATGTAATAGCTTATTAAAGAAAATATCACCTCTGCTTTGGAGCACCATGGTAATGTGATCTCATTTTGGTTGCTTGACAACTGGTTCATGTTTATGGCTGTTTGCAGCATTTTATGAACACATGACCATGATCTGTAATGGTGTCTGCAGATTTCCAAAATTTACTTCCTGTTTCTGGCAAAAAAATGCCCATTGGGGAAAATTGATTCCCTTAATCATGTCATTAACTTAACAATTACCATATTTATTTATTCACTGCAGACCACTTCAAAATATGACAAAAAAAAAAGGCTCTGGTCATGTGATGCCTCAACTTACAACCACAATGTGTTGAACAATAATTCCAGGTTCAGTTATGATTATAAGTTAAGGACTACTTGTAAAGGAAAAAAACTAGCAATTTTGTACATTTATATCATCTTTTTCTCTAGATTTTTTTTATTGCAGTATATATTTTTTCCCCAAGCATTTGGACCCAATCCAAAATGTTTTGATTTTACATTATATATCTTCCTTTTTTTTCAACAGTTTGCAGATGTTTTTAAAGTTCCATAAAAACCCTTCCTCATTTTCCTATCCAGTTTTCTTTGCTAAATGAATCTGTATTTATTTCTGTTAGGGATACACCCTAGCAGAATCTGCACGGCAGTCAGGCAGGCAGGCAAATATGTGAGATAAACGTTTTTGTAGCTTACACTCACTAAAACAGATACACTGTGCTAGTTAAATAGTTTATTCCAGTAAGATTTTTTAGCATAGCCAAACCAGTCCATATATCATTCACTAGTTCAGTCCATCCGGGGATTATTCAGTTGCAAATTCCAGTGTCGAAAAAGAGGTCAGTAAACTTAGAAATATCAGTCCAGTAATATATCTCTTCGCAGTAGAGATATGAAGAAGTCAAACCTCCTTTCCTCCTTCAGCAGCAGGGAACACGTAGTTATCAAACTATCAATCCATCATCATCAACAAGTAATTCAGTAAGCCAGCAATCAACCAAGTTCTCTTGCTCCCTCTTATGACGGTTTTACAGCTGCACCCAAAATTACATGCTTTGCTGTTTAAAGTGACACACACTTAAATTCACTATCATAATTTATATATATTATTTTACCCAAACTACGTTAGGTAACCTTGTTATTCCTAACAGTTTCTATAATAAATGTGTTTTTATAAGCCATTTATCTAATATATGCAATTCTACAATTCTTTATATATTCTCAAATGCATAAAATGTATGAAAATTCATAATTTGAAAAGCCTAGATTAGACTGCTTTATATTAAAATGCAAACCAGATAAATTTTTCTTCCATTCTTTCAGTATTTTTTCTTTAAATGTAGAAAGCTGCATCAAAATAAACTGGATCTTCAGGCTATAATTCACTTCACTTCCATAAAGAAAAAGCCCATCCTTTTCAATGAAAGAATGACTCTCTCTTTCTCTCTCTCTCTATCTATCTATCTATCTATCTTTTCTTAAGTTTTCGCGGGTACTTACATGTATGGCATTCAGCTTAGTTTGGGTATTTTCCCACGTCATAGGAGTTGTGCTTTTAAAGTTGTAGCAACATTTCAGCAGAATCTCATCTGCCATCCTCAGGCTTCTGTATAGTGTTCATCTGTGAGTCAGACTTTTACAATCTGAAACCACTGTAAAAGTCTGACTCACAGACTACTGTTAAGCCTGTGATCCCCAACCAGGGATAAGGAGACAAGCTAAACAGAATGTGCAGCGTTAATCAGATAGGCACACAGATAAATGAGTGAGATAAGCTTGTATGTTTGTTAACATACAGTAAAAATAACAGATACGCTTGTGCTATCAAAAGATAGTTTATTCCATTTAGAGTTTATAGCATAGTCAAAATAACAGTCCATTAGTCATGTATCATTTAGTCAGTCCATTCAAGGACATTCATCTGAGGTATTGGGCAAGGATGCCAATTACCTTCTCAGTCCTGCTATCGGTTTCCAGATGGTGCGCCGATGCTAAACATACTTGTACTCGTAGTGCATTCATTAGATTTTTCCAGAATTGAGCGGTGAACTGAACATTGCAATCTGAAACAACTCTGTCCGGTAAGCCATGTAAATGGAACACGTGTTGTATGAAAAGCCAGGCAGTAAGATGAGCCAAGGGTAATTTCCTACACAGGATGAAATGGGCCATCTTAGTGAGCATGTCAACCACCACGAGCACCGTCGTATAACCCGATGAAAGGGGCAAGTGCATTAGAAAGTCCATGGAGATTGCTCCCCATGGTCTGCTCGAAGTCAGCAGTGGTTGAAGAAGTCCAGGAGGCGTACCCGATGACGCTTTCACTTGTCGACATTGTACGCAAGAAGTGACATAGGAAAACACATCATGGTGAACCCGAGGCAACCAAAAAGTCCGGGTGACCAAGTGCAGAATTTTGTGAAAACCAAAATGACCAGCAGCGTGGTTGTCATGACATTGCATCATGATAAGTGCTCTAAACGTCCTGGTGGGTACGTACAATAAATCCCGATGTCTTAGCAAGCCCTCTTTAAAGGTCCATGGGGAATCGGGTCCAACTTCCCCCCTTTTCTGCTGCGTCCACGTGTCCAATCGCTGCGCCTCCCATAAGCAAGCCCGCAAATCTACTGGATCTTGAAGTACAGCCAAGGATTCCGGTGGTAACACCGTTTGTAGAGGAAGAGGATCCTCAGGACTGATATACTCGAGCTTCCGAGACAACGCATCTTCCCTCCAATTCTGTCCACTTGGAACATAAGTGACGGAGAAATTGAACCTTGCGAAAAAACAACGACCACCAGATCTGGCATTGGTTCAACTTCTTAGCAGTAGATAAATGTTCCAAGTTGTGATGATCTGTCCAAACCTCTATCTTGTGCCAAGCCCCCTCTAAATGATGTCTCCAGGTCTCAAATGCAGCCTTAATAGCCAACAACTCCTTTTCCCAGATGGTGTAATTGCGCTCAGAAGCTGTGAGCTTCCTAGAATAGTATGCGCATGGGAAAAGAGGTGCACCGTCCTTCGGAGCTTGTAACAGTACCACTCCGATAGCGACATTAGAGGCATCTGTCTCGACCACAAATGGACGATTCAGATCAGGATGCCTCAATATTGGCTCAGCCACAAACATTTTCTTTAAAATTTCAAAAGCCTGTTGTTGCGGGGGCCCCCACAGAAATGGGACCTTCTTACAGAGGAACTGAGTTATGGGATCCATTAACTTAGCAAAGTCTGGAATAAAGGTCCTATAGTAGTTGGCAAATCCCAAAAGACGTACATCCTTGACTTGACGAGGGGCTTCCCAACTGCACAAAGCCTCGACTTTTTTAGGGTCTATAGCAATGCCCTCGGGAGAAATGATGTGTCCTAAAAACTCTATCGACGACTGAAAAAAGAAACACTTCTCTAGTTTCGCGTAGAATTTATGCTCCCGAAAATGCTGAAGCACTTGACAAACCTGTTGGAGATGGTGATCTCCGGACTGAGAGTAAATTAAAATGTCGTCCAGATACACCACGACAAACCTATCCAGCATGTCCTGGAAAATGTCATTCATCAAATGCTGGAATACAGCGGGAGCGTTGGTCAGACCAAATGGCATGACGGTGTACTCGAAATGACCATAACAAGTGCCAAACGCCGTCTTTCACTCATCTCCCTTGCGCATCCGAACCAGGTTGTAAGCCCCACACAGATGTAGTTTAGTGAAGATGGTAGCCTCTTGCAACCGCTCCATCAATTCCAGAATGAGCCGCAAGGGATAGCTATTCCTCACGGTGATGGCATTTAACCGTCGGTAGTCGTAGCATAGACGAAGCTCTCCCAATTTCTTTTTAACAAAAAGAACGGGAGCCAAAAGGGGGGACGACGAATGTCTAATAAATCCCCGAGCTAAGTTTTTATCAAAAAACTCTCAGAGTGCAACCAACTCAGGCTCTGACATGGAGTATAACCGACCCTTTGGCAATGAAGCATCTGGTATCAGGTCCACGGCACAATCATAAGCACAATGTGATGGTAATTGATCTGCCTCCTGTTCACTGAAAACATCAGAGAAGTCTGAAAGCTCCGAAGGAATTGAAACAGCAGGAGCGGCGATATCTTGGCCAGCGCAGATGTGTCTCAGGTGGTCCACACATTGGAGACTTGGCAAAGAAATGGCGTTCTGCACCCAAGCCACCAATGGATCGTGCAAATGCAGCCAGGACACTCCAAGAACCAAAGGGAGATGGAGGTTTGAGGTGACATAAAAACTTATCGCCTCCTCATGATCCCCAATAAGCATAGGCACTGGCTGGGTGGCGAAACGAATGGGCCCAGACTTGAGTTCATGCCCATCTACTGTTTCCACCTTAATGGGTGGATCCACAGGAATCAAAGGAATTTCAAAATGTTTGACAAAAGCCCAGTCCATAAATCTGGTTGTAGCCCCTGAATCCACCAGCACAACGGCGGGAATTCCTTCCTTCTGGGACTGCAAAAAGATATGAGTGTGCAAAAGTAAATGCCAAGGAGGGCCAGGTTTTACTTCAGCAATTTGGGATGGGGGTGTAGGACATGCCCAACCTAGGGTTTCCCCGAGTTTGGGCCTACCCAGTTTCCCAACAGGCCAGGAGTAGTTTTGGGCATGGGTCTGCAAGTCCCTCTTCGAGTGCAGGAATTTGCAAAATGTCCCAGACCCCTGCAATAAAGGCACAAGCCTTCCTGGAACCTTCTCGAACATTCTCACGCCGTTAAGCAAGGGTGGAGTGCGCCTAACTCCATCAGCTCCTCAGCTTTAACTGTGGTTTGGAAAACGGTCGGTGGCATGGTTTGTGCATGAGAAAACAAAGATTGTTTCACAAGGGGCCATTTACTTCTGCACTGTTGTAAATGGGCTTCAATACGTAAGCACTAAATTACCAATGCATCCACCATTGAAGCCCACTCTGCATGGACTAGCTCATCCTTGATGGCATCAGACAAGCCTTCCTGGAATGCAGCCATATGAGCCGGTTCATTCCAATTAGAGTCCATACACAGCATACGAAATTCTGCAATGTATTCCTGCAGGGGACGTTTCCCCTGATAAATGTCCCATAACCGTCTAGCCACAGTTTGTATTTTAATTGGGTTTTCAAACATAACTCTCATCTGTTGTAGAAAACCCTGAAAATTGTCCAACAACGGGCTATCTTGAATTAACAAGGGAATAGCCCATTTGGCAGCCTGCCCTGATAATAGACTAATCATAAATCCTACCTTAGCCCGGTTGTTTGGGAAATCTTCAGGCCTCAGAGATATAAACAATTGGTGCTGACCCATAAATGCTGGGAACATGTTCATTTGCCCTGAAAATTTCTCCGGCATGGATACCGGGCTTTTCCTCAAGGGAGGGGCTGAGAGAGCAGCAGCAAGGCTTTGCAAACTGGAAATATGATTCACCAGTTGTGTCACCTGATTTTGAAGAGTCACATTGTTTTGAAGTAGTTGATTTATCTGTTGCTGTTGCTGCTCCTCCAAACTCTGCAGTTGGGTTTGGTCCATCTTATTTTGAAGATGGTTTGTTAGGCTTGGAAGCAAAAAAGTTATGTCTCACCTATATTCACAAGGGAGAACAAGGAGTTCCACAGTTCAAAATATTCAAACAAAACAGAGCCAGACGAAAAAAGAGTTAACAGTATTATATTCCAGTCCTTGGCAGACTTCCGGTGTTTGTGAGTCAGACTTTTACAGTGGTTTCAGATTTAAATTTGGGGCAGCCTATTGCTGTGTCAGAATGGTTTTTTCTTCCTCCTGATTGGTTGAGAGTCTTGGTCTGTGTTTATTGGTCTTGGAGTTTGCTGTGTTCTGCTACTAGTATCTTCTGTCTGTTTTTTTTTGGGGGGGGGCTCTTTTTGTATCTTGATTGGCTGGCAACATTGTGTTACTTTATTGGAGGCCTTTAGTGCAGCTTGGCTTCGGGTAAATGGACGGCTATCATTCGTTAGGAAGCTGGGTTTCATCTGGGTGCCTGGTTGGGGTGTGTTTGAGCTGGAGGTATCAGGGGGGATCTGTTTGTGCCCAGGTGTTTGCCTGGCTTGTGGTGTGGAGATTTTTTTGTTTGTGAGTGCAGGCTTCCAAATGATTGACAGCCTGGTGGAATCATCTCTTCTGTTCATGCTTTCTGGTCTTTTTTTCAATCTCTATGGCTTCTCTGATGATTCTGTGGCTGGGATTTTCCATGGTGGCTAGGGTTTTGGTGCCATTGAAGTTGATGTTATGACCTGTGGCTTCCATGTGTTGGACAAGTGAGGAAGTGTGTTCCAGCTTTTTGACTGCATTTTTGTGTTCATCTAGGCGGGTGCTTATTCTTCTATTGGTCTGTCCAATGTATGTGGCCGGGCATGATGCACAGGGGACTTCATATATGCCTTGGTTTTCCAGGTCAATTTTGTCTTTGGGGTTCCTGAGGATGGCTGCTATTTTTCTGTCTGTTTTGAAGGCAGTCTTGATGTGGTGTCTGTATAGAATCTTACTAATTTTGTCTGTAGTGCCTCTTATGTAGGGCAGGACAGCTGTTCCATGGGTCTGTTCATCTTCTGGGTCTCTATTATGTCTCAGTGTGTTTTTGTGGATCAAGTTGGTGATTTTGCTTTTGTGGAAGCCGTTGGCTGTCAATATTTTAGTCAGGGTGCATAGTTCAGTCTTAATGTGTGTCTTGTCTGCCAGGCGTTTGGTTCTAGTAATTAGTGTTTTAGCCACAGAGTTTATCTGTGCTGGGTGGTGGTGGGATTGGGCATTGAGGTAGCGGTTGGTGTGTGTTTTCTTTTGGTATATGGTGTGTCCTAGTGTGCCATCTGTTTTCTTGTAGATTAGTACATCTAGGAATGGTAGTTGTTTGTTTGTTTCTGTTTCCATGGTGAACTTGATTTTGAGGTGTGCGCTGTTTAGGTGTGTTAGGAAGTTGTTTAGGTTTTCTTGTCCATGGGGCCAAATCACAAATGTGTCATCTATATATCTTAACCATAGTTTGGGTTTGAGTATGGCATTAGCCAGGGCTCTGGATTCGAATTCTTCCATGAACAGGTTTGCAATGACAGGTGACAGTGGTGATCCCATGGGGGCTCCTTCAATTAGATTTGGGATGCCCATATATAAAAGGCACTACGGACAAAATTAGCAAGATCCTCCAAAAACACAACATTAAGAGAAGCATTCTGCACAAACAGAAAGATATCCACCGTCCTAAGAAACCCTAAGGACAGAATCGAGTTAGAAAATCAAGGAGTATACGAAATCCCTTGCACTGCCTGCCCCACCACATACATTGGACAGACTAACAGAAGAATAGGTGCACGCATTGAAGAATATAAGAACTCAATCAAAAAGGAAGAACCGACCTCTTCCCTGGTCCAACACCTCAAAGCCACAGGACATGAGATTGACTTTAAAAATACCAGAATTATCGCCAAAACTGAACACTTCAGCAGCAGAATCATCAGAGAAGCCATAGAGATAGAAAAACGCCCACACAGCATGAATAAACGAGATGATGCCTCCCGCCTACCAGCCATTTGGAAACCCGCCCTCATGAACAGACACGTACCTAACATGAAGAATGACACCAGACCCACACACCTGAGAGCCACACAAGATGCCACCACCACACTTCCACGTAAAAAGCAGACTCACACCCACACAGAAGATGAAACACGACCACGGACCAGAAGCCGCACTGCAGCTGCATCACTACCCACCTCAAACCCCTCTGAGCCATACATGAAGCGAACTGACCTCCACCATGAAGATGCAGCACGACCACGAACTCGAAGCCAAACAGCAAGATCACAGCTCACCAGCTCAAACCCTCCAGCAACTAAGACTAACCTGAGCACAATCAAGCCCCCACCTGAACAGAACACGCCTCTAGCCAATCAGAACACAGCCAACCCCCCAACCAATCAGAACACAGCCAAACCCCCAACCAATGAGAACACACCCCCACCCAATCAGAACACATCCAAGCCCCCACCCAATCAAGTCACACCCCCACTAGCAGTTAAAAGGAAGAAGCAGCTGCAAGCTCACATCACTCTGAGAAGCACAGAGCTGAAGACCAAGCCTGAAGATGATGAATGAGACTTCATTGAAACGTTGCCTAGATACTTCCAATCTTACGCGGGAGAAAACCCGAATAACCAAAGATCCACATATATATATATATATGGATCTTTGGTTATTCGGGTTTTCTTCCACGTAAATTGGAAGTATCTAGGCAATGAAGTCTCATTCATCATCTTCAGGCTTGGTCTTCAGCTCTGTGCTTCTCAAAGTGATGTGAGCTTGCAGCTGCTTCTGTGGGAGAAAAACCGAATAACCAAAGATCCACATACAAATACCCGCAAGAACCTCAGAAAACATATATATATATCTGAGAAGCACAGAGCTGAAGACCAAGCCTGAAGATGATGAATGAGACTTCATCGAAACGTTGCCTGGATACTTCCAACCTTACGTCGGGGAAAACCCGAATAACCAAAGATCCATATATATATATATATATATATATATATATATATATATATATATATATATATATATATATATATATATATATTTTCGCGGGTACTTACATGTCTGGCATTCAGCTTTGTTCGGGTATTTTCCCACGTGGTGCTTTTAAAGTTGTAGCAACGTTTCAGCAGAATCTCATCTGCCATCATCAGGCTTCTGTGTGGTGTTTGTGAGTCAGACTTTTACAGTGGTTTCAGATTTAAATTTGGGGCAGCCTATTGCTGTGTCAGAATGGTTTTTTCTTCCTCCTGATTGGTTGAGAGTCTTGGTCTGTGTTTATTGGTCTTGGAGTTTGCTGTGTTCTGCTACTAGTATCTTCTGTCTGTTTTTTTTTTTTGGGGGGGGGGCTCTTTTTGTATCTTGATTGGCTTGCAACATTGTGTTACTTTATTGGAGGCCTTTAGTGCAGCTTGGCTTCGGGTAAATGGACGGCTATCATTCGTTAGGAAGCTGGGTTTCATCTGGGTGCCTGGTTGGGGTGTGTTTGAGCTGGAGGTATCAG